>LR990218.1:2410000-4810000 GCA_905147375.1 Hylaea fasciaria
AAACTCCCAGGTAGTTTCAGTAAAGCATCTACCACTTTATTGAATCGCGACTTTGACTACCTATGTAAATAATTGCCTCGACTACTTGACCACGAGGATTGCTTTAATTCTCAAGTATTATAATAATCAACACTGGCTAAATGCACAAACCGTGCGAAGCCATAACCAAAATAAAAAAAAATGGTCTAACGTCATTAATTACAAATTCCGAATAAAAATTATAACAGCGCTAGCATATGCTGCTGCATGCTAGCAGACTGTGTCTTCTGCAGCGATCCGCACATGGCAGCACACGTCCACACAACTAAGATGTCGAAGTGACTATAAATCTTACGTAGTATTTATTTCCTCTATGCTATAAAGCTTTATACCTAGTCAGGTCATAAATTCTGTCACATGTTTTATATAAAATAATTGAAACAAGTTTATTCATTATGTAACCATTTATATACCAAAATGAACTTAACAAAACATAGATTCTTATGACACTAAAGTTTATTCAAAATGACCTCCGTGATTTTGAATACAGGCCTTCAATCTGCGCGGCCAGTCGTCTATCGCAGCACGAACGAGGTCCATGTCAATATCGGCGGCTGCCTTAATCAAGGATGTCTTGAGTGACTCCAAATTGGGATGAGGCTTTGAGCACGCCTTTTCCTCCAAGTGTTGCCATATCTTGTAATCTAGCGGATTCAAATCTGGACTGGAGGAGGGCCAGTCTTCGTGCCGGATGAAGTCGATTTCACGCGCCGACAGCCAGTCTTGTGTGCTCTTCGCTCTATGAGCTGGCGCCGAATCTTGTTGGAATACCCAGTGCCTGTTATTAAACATGGTATGAGAAACAGGTTCCACAAGGTTCGTCAGGACTGTATTTTGATACACAACTGCATTCGTTTTTACACCTTTCTCACAAAAATGTACCTCTGTTAAGCCCCAATAAGACACTCCCAACCATACCATGAGCGAGGATGGAAAATGACCTCGTTGGACACGCGGAATACGGTTGCTCGCTTCTTCACTACTGTGTGCGTACACCTTATCATTTTGTTTGTTGTAGCTCTCTTCTACGGTAAAAATTTTTTCATCCGAAAAAAGAATTTCCCGATATTTTTTTCCCGCGTACCGCTTCAACAAAGCGCGGCATCTCTTCAGTCTCAGGTCCATTAGACGAGCATTCAAATGATGTCCTGTTTTTCTTCGATATGCCCGAAGCCCTAAGTCTTCATTTAACACCCTTTTCACCGTGGTTCTGCTTAATCCCATCTGAAGGGCCAACAGTTTCTGCTTACGTTTGGGATTTCTTTGAATTCGCGCCTTCACAGTTTTTATCCCTGCTGGAGTCCTAACAGACCGAGGGCGACCACTTCTTGACCTGTCATCTACACTAGAGTCTTCATTGTATCGTTTGATGGTACGATAAACGAATCTCTTGGTTATATTCAAATTTTTCAGTATGTCAAAAATTTGAATTGGCGCGTAACCGCAACGATGCAACGCAATAACTGCAACACGGTCTTCTTTAAGCGTCCACTCCATATTTAAAAATGAGTAAAATTCTAAAAAGTATACATTTTTATTTTCATGAACAATTCGAAATTCGAATTCAATAAACTTTTTTGTGGCCAGCATTCTAAAAGAAAAGTTTTTACTGTGTGACAATACTTATGACCTGACTAAGTATAAGTACATATTCGGCCCTGCTCTTCGATCAAAAGGATGGTTCGGACCGTGGTATCTAGTGTGAAATACGAATAAACCCATGATTAACCTCTCTTTTCCAGTTATACGCAAAGAAGATGTCTTTATGTATATGCTGCTTGCCATCGGCGCACTACTTTCTATCTTGTTCTTAGTAGGCTTGGTGATGGCAGGTATATGATTTCTTAATTATTATGTCAGCCTATTGTTTCCCTTGGTAAAAGTCTCATAACTCCAAACGAGCTTAATTCCTCTCCCAACGTCTCTTTTGTGAACAAACGTTGCTCGTAATGGTGTGTCGTAGTGTGATGTTTCAGATGAGTTTCTGGTAGAGTTATATCATGGAGTTTTCTTTACCGGTCCAAGATGCAGCCATGAGTCGGCGCATGAAAGAAACTGCGTTTTAACGTTTTTTTAAATGATTTTTTTTTGTTTAAGGGCGATACCTGGTGAAGCTGGTACTAAAACACATCAGCTTTGATACATCAAACTTCCGCAAGAAGCATTTCCGAGGAACAAATTCAAATGAATCAAGTTCAGGTGCATTCAATTTTCGTAAATTTATTTCACGCGCAAGAAATTTACGAAAAAAAAATTCGGCCATATCAAATTTACGAACATCAAATGCGGGCATATCAAATTTACGGACATCAAATTCGGGCATATCAAATTTACGGACATCAAATTCGGGCATAAAAAATTTACGTGCATCAAATTCACGTCTATCGACTACACGCACACCATACCGGGACTTTGGTTTCAATTTAAAATTTTCAATAAACAAACATAATGAGAGGCCGGAGAGATCTGGCAGCGGCAGTGGCAGTGGCAGTGGTAGTGGCAGCAGCGGCAGCCAAGCTAGATGCCCAGGCGGATGTGAAAGAAAATAAAATTCTTCATTATTTATTTTTATCTTCAATATTATTTCTATTTTTATTAGTGTATTTTTAATAGCTATATAAACTGCCGTTAAATTATTCACATGAATGCCTGTTTTTATTTGATTAATAATTATAAGTTTCGTGTCGTCATCACAATAATAATAATTATTATTATTATAGCATAAATTACCATAATTAACACGATTATATTACGTCGATTTGTGGAGAAAATATTTAGACACGTCAGTTCAACTCTTTTATAGTAAGACCGAGATGTTTGCAGGAATGACGTCTACAATCTACATAGACTTTAAAATGCATAAAACCATAACTTTTCCTAGATCACTAAATATATTATATATACATAAATAATTATAGGTATACAAGAATCGGTGAACAGACTGCCGAGTATAGTCTTCTCCGTCTATTTGTTTCGGCTGATTTTCAAAATGGTATTCACCTATATTGATATAACTAACACTGGCAGAGTGTATAATGTAGGTATGTAATAAGGAGTTACTTGCGCTACTTCTATCTTTAATAGTGAGTTCGAGTGAGAGGAACCGCTGGACACAACTAGTGTTGATTAAATATGTTATTCTTTCTTTTTTTTCTTTACGTTGCGAGTGTTAGCGCAAACTAGCTCTAAAGACGGGTCTAATTCGCGTACAATCGAATATCAAAATATACAATTAATTAGATTTTATCATGTAAATAGAGCTTGGTATGGACACGTGATGAGGAGGGACGAAAGCCATGTAACAAGACGGACGATGAGTATGAATGTGGATGGATGTAAGAGTTGCGGGAGACCGAAAAAGAGATGGATGGATTGTGTGAAGGAGGACATGTGCAGGAAAGGAGTGAGTGCAGATTTGACGGCTGATAGGAGTGAGTGGAAGATTAAAACATGTTGTGCCGACCCCACCTAGCGTTGGTATAAGGGCAGGATAATAATAATAATAAAAACTAGATACTGCACAGAATGTATATTAAAATTTATATTATTGCTTATAATTATACTAGCTGCGCCCCGCGGTTTCACCCGCGTTTCACATTATAAAACCTATAGGGCGGTGGCTGTTAGATACGACTTGTAAATTGTGTCAGAGAAAATACAGAGGTTAGGTAGTTTTTCACAGTTATTATCGCACTGATGGACAAATAAACAGTGATGATGATGGTGATGATGATGATGGTGATGATGATGATTTGTAGCCTATATTGTGTCTTTAAACTATCTGCATAATACATTTTATACAAATTAAGGTACTATTTCACAGTTTTTAGGCCACTGTGTAAGTGTAAGTTGGGGTATAAGGTAATATACTCGTATGCTATAAAAATACCAAATTTCATGCCAATGGGGTAGTTTGTCACAGTTTTTATTCCACTGATGCAAAACGGTGGTGATGGTGATGATGAATTAAAGCCTAAGTCGTAAGTTGCGAGATAACCTATCTACGTACGAAATTTTACGCACATTGGGTAGTTTTTCACATTTTTTATCGCATTGATAGAAAACGGCGATGATTATGATGATGACTTCATAATATGTTCGTAGCCTATGTCCTAAGTTAGAAGATAACCTATCTGCGAACCAAATTCTCTCTCCTCTCACTATCCCCTCTTCCCCTCTCCCCTATTTCCCCCCACTCTCCACATTCCCCTACTCCCCCTTTCCCCCCCCACTCTCCCCTCCTTCTACCCCCACTCTCCACACTTTCTCCCCACACACTACCCTCTTTCTCCCCCACTCTCCCTCTTTCTCCCCCACTCTCCCCTCTTTCTCCCCACTCTCCCCTCTTTCTCACCCCAGTCTCCCCTCTTTCTCAACCCACTCTCCCCTCTTTCTCCCTCCACTCTCCCCTCTTTGTCCCCCACTCTCCCCTATTTTTCCCCACTCTCCCTTCTCTTTTTCCCCACTCTACTCTTTCTCATCCCTTTCTCCCCTGTTTCTCCCCCCACTCTACCCTCTTTCTCCCCCCACTCTCCTTTGTTTCTCCCTCCACTCTCCCCTCTTTGTCCCCCGCTCTCCCCTCTCTTTCTCCCCACTCTCCCCTCTTTCTTCCCGCTCTCCCCACTCTACCCTCTTTCTCCCCCCCACTCTCCCCTCTCTTTCGCCCACTCTTCCCTCTTTCTCATCCCATTCTCACCTGTTTCTCCCCCCACTCTACCCTTTTTCTCCCCCCGCTCTCCTTTGTTTCTCCCTTTACTCTACCCTCTATGTCCCCCACTCTCCCCTCTTTCTCCCCGCTCTCCCCTCTCTTTCTCCCCATTCCCCTCTCTTTCTCCCCACTCCCTCCCTTTTCTCCCCACTCTCCCCTCTTTCTCCCCCCACTCTCCCCACTTTCTCAACCCACTCTCCCCTCTTTCTACCTCCACTCTCCCCTCTGTCCCCCACTCTCCCCTCTTTATCCCTGCTCTCCACTCTCTTTCTCCCCACTCTCCCCTCTTTCTCCCTCCACTCTCCCCTCTTTCTCACCCTACTCTCCTCTCTTTCTAATCTCACTCTTCCCTCTTTATCCCCCACTTCCCCGTCTTTCTTCCCGCTCTCCCCATCTTTCTCCCCACTCTACCATCTACTCCCCCCCCCCCCCCCCCACTCTCCCCTTTCCCCCCAGTCTCCTCCTTTCTCCTTCTCCCCTTCCCGCACTCTCCCTCCTTTCCTCCCATCGCACTCTCCCTCTTTAAATAACGATCCGTTCAGCCGTTTATTGTGGTCCGTTGGGGGTGCATCTAAAGAATACCTACCTAATAATTTCAACCCCCTTGCTTTTCCCCCTTTAGGGATGATTTTGCAAAAAAGCTGAAACCCGTATTTATTGATTTATTACCAAAAGCCTAAATAAGAATTTTCAGATCCCTAACTTGAAGAATTATGGATTCCCCATACAAACTTTCAACCCCTATTTCATCCCCCTCGAGAATATTTTTTGAGACAAAAGATAGCCTATGTCCGTCTCATAGGTCCAATCTACCCCTATATCAAATTTCATCGAAATCGGTTCAGCCGTTTGAGCGTGAAGAGCTAACAAACATACACACATACACACACACACACACACACACACACACTCACAAACTTTCAGCTTTATAATATTAGTAAGAGTAAGATTATGTCTTTTCCGATTTTGATATTAGTTTGTGCGCGAATGACACCCATTGTTAGCTAGTTAATATGGCTTATAGTTATTCAGTGTTGCGTTACACCACTTTTTGCTAAGAACCACTGCACTGGCTCTAAGATGATGAAGATAGTTCTATAAGATAATCATACATAGACGATATTGTCAATCATTTTACGTTTTCAATTATCATCAGTTATCAAAGTAATCAATGGCAATTCGTTTCGTGCTCATTTCTATTAAGCATCGCGACAAGAGTCGATGGCGAAATGGAGTCTATAGTTCTCGTGTTGTTGTTTTTCAGAGAATTTCAGGCGCAAAATCCTTCTTATAACGATGTAAGTTTGATTTCTATTCTACACTACGAGATTTATAAAATTCTTTCACTGTTGGTAAGCTACACTATCCCTGGATGGTATTGGCAACATTTTACCCCGTAAAAATTAATGGTCCCCGCGGGATAGTAGAATACAATTTTTTTTTATTTTATTGTAATTAACGTGGGTGAAACCGCAAGGTGCTTCTACTATATAATAAAGTAGGAATACTTAAAATTTGTTTATCCTGTTTACAGATATCTAGTTTGACTGATTTGGTACGAACATATTTATTATCAAGTGCCGAGGGTTGAACCCGATGGCTTTAGGTTTTTAAAGCTTAAGGTGAAACTGCGGGGCGCATCTACAGTGGATGAAAGAAGAAAATAGATTAGAAAATTAAGAAAAAGCAAATGCGTCATCCAGATTCCACCCGAAAGAGAGAAATTTTTTAATTGTTTAAAACCCGTATACTTACCTAAATAAAATTCCAACCCTACTTTATTTTACCGTAAATGATGTAATTAAGCGAGTTATTGTTATTCAGGCGCTATGTTTTTTAAAAACAATTTCAACCGACTTCAAAAAGGGATGTTTCTGAAGTCAGCAGATTGTGAAGATGAATAAAAAACCTTTATGATCCAAATGTGCGTTTTTATCATATTTGCAGGAGTTAAAACTCACTCGGACTGGCAAGGTATTCAACATTACTTTTCTTCCAATATTTATATTCTTTTCCCATATACACACATGAAATAAATATTGTTTATTTAAATATTTTTAGACAAAACTGAAAAGAAGCAATCAGTTCTTCAATATCAACGATACATATTGTGGTTAGATATAAATAGAAATGATGAGTATAAGTAGTATAATACGAGTATAATGGTATTGTATAACAATATAGTACCTACATACCTACCTACATATATTTTGTATATTAGATATAAAATAATATTGTATTGTTGTGAATTTCAGTGGCCAGAATTCCTAGCTAAAATACAGGCGTCGGGAGTAAGTTATAGATCACTATAGATAAGAGTTAAATCTAGCTTGTTTTTGTCCGACTGTCCGAGGAAAGTAATGTTCCGAGCGTATTTATGTATGACATGTATGTATTATTCTTTGTAATAGTCTAATTTTAACATTTAAACAGAATATGAGGTGTAAATAGATGTCTCGGTGGTGGGACATACAGGGTACAAAAATCTCTCCATAGTCGAATTTTTCATTTGTTCACTAGTTGGAGACTCGATCGATGGTTTTCGATCGTCGAACTAGTGATAAAAAATTCTCACTAATTCGATGATCGAACAACGGAGCCAAACTAGTGAGAACAAATGGGATTTATAATCTCATAATTTAAAGTTAAATTGACAATCAAAAAGAGATGAGAGAAGAGACTGAGAGAGAGAGAGAGAAAAAGAGAGAGCGATTAGTAAAAGTACAGGTCAAGCAAAGAAATATACGAGTACATGAAAATAATATTATTATGTACTAGCTGCGCCCCGCGGTTTCACCCGCGTTTGGATAATATACGATATAATATGTTTATGAATTGTAGCCTATGTGTTATTCTGATAATATGTAAGCTACATTATCACCATCACACACACACACACACACACACACGCACACACACACACACACACACATAAAAAAAACAGATTAGCAATAGTTTCGTTTTTGTATACCTATTAGACAATAAGGCATCATTATATCTTGTAACCTGACGAAAGAGTCCTGGGTCTTACGATACGGGTTTCGAGCCTAGTGTGGGAACCAGGTGCTCCATTTCCATTATAGTTGTTTTATAAGCCTTGTTCAAATAAATATATTATATATATATTATATATTATATTATTGTAAAGTTTCATTATAATCCATTCAGTAGTTTTTACATGAAAGAGTAACATCCATCCATCCATCCATACTTACAAACTTTCGCGTTTATAATATAGTAGGAAGTACGATGTACTTACTCGTATACTAACATTCATAGAAACTAGAAATAATAATGAGCTAGATTTTTGCTTTTTGCAGTTGTAGTTTTGTTTACTAATGATAATAAATATTTAATTAAGATTAACTTTACCTATAAATTAATATTTCTTCTTTTAAATAGGAGAAGGCTAATGGGCAAGTTATGGAAAATGTAAGTAGGTATATTATATAAGTACATACTTGTTGTTTTGTCGTATATTATATAATGGGTATATAAAATAAGGTTTATAATATATAAATAATTCTTATATACAAGGTGTAACAGCAAGGTGTAGTAATACTGAAACTATGCATACACATACTTATTTCGAAGTAGTCTGGAGGTATTTTAAATCAGTAAGTAGTCACGGTAATTAATTAAGACACGTCAAAGTTTACTGCAAAACTAACCATCGTTCAACCCTAGTTATCAGCTGGGCAATGTCAGTGAACTTGACGCAAAGACTAACATGTGATCCGCCGTCAAATCCGTCAATAAGAATTCGTAAATGTACTAAGGGTTCCGTTTGTTTTTTAAATAATGTTTTTTACCAATTTGTACCAACCCGGACAGATGCAACCTGACAAAAGTATTTCTTGGCGGCTGAGTGATATCTGCTCCGTGTAATGTACCTACCAAAATTCTATTCTAAGGCGGTAAGTATCTGAAATGAATTTTAGAGGCTTTCAACTTTGTTACAATACTGAACCCTAAAATTAATATTGTCGGCAAATTCAAAGACCGCGGCGCACTTTGCGGCAGAAATAATTCAATGCCAGTGACCCGCGTAACGTGACGTCATCCGTATCATGTTAGGGTTGTAATATTTAGTTATTTTGTCAATTTGAGTGAAAAAATCGATTATCGATTTCAGGTTTTAGTACCCTGGCAAATGATTCATCACCAGGTACACATACCCACATTTCAATATTACTACACCTTGCCGATACACCCTGTATAATTATATCGATACAAAAGCACAGTCGTGTTAATTACATAATTTATAACTCAAGAACGGCTGGACCGATTTTCATAATCTTTGCTTTGTTGGATTCGTCTTCGTTCCGAGTAGCAGAATAAATACTTATGTTTTTTTTATAATTTCAGTGGGAAGAAGATGCTCAAAAATGGGCTGTGAGTAAAATTAACCTACAATTGTTTTTTATTGTTAAAGCCAGGTTGTACTAAGGTGGTATACTGGTGGTACTGGCAGATGGCCGCGAGCGCTTGAACTGCTAGTTTTTGTATGTTTTTATTTATTGAAACCAAGTGATAGCGAAATTAATTAGGAAATGTAAGTTCTCAATCGCTTCCTATATTAGCCCCAGTTATTGGTATAACTTTCACGTGGTTTCATAATGGAATCTCTTAGTAGGTGACAAGTTAAGATGTAATTTAGTGTCATCATTGATATTTTTTTCTATCGAGCTTATTATTCGTAATCTCGTTTCTGTCTTCCCAATCGTCTTCATTGTATAATCAATTTTAACAAACATTTTTTTCTTTCTTAATTTTATATTTTAATTGGTTTCCTGAGCTTGCAAAACTTGAAAGTTGAGTAAAACCTCGCCTGAACGTGTGTTTCCAAAGTTTTCCCTGTAAAAGATACGGTAGTTACATCCTTTAAATTTTAGCACCCGTCTGTAGTAGGTATATGATATAATATCTAATTATATTTTCTCGTTTCAGTCATGGGCGAGTAGGCTAGACGAACCATTGGTAAGTCTTAATTTTTTTGTAAGGTAGGTATATACCGACCCTACCCTATTCCTGCTGCCTATCTTGCCCGTCTAAAGGTTGTCTGGTAGAGATCGCTTTAAGCGATAAGACTGCCCATTGCACCTATTATTTAGTTTGTCCTATCCGTGTTCTTTAGATTTTGGTGTCAATAAAGTCTATCTTTTTACATATTTTTTTTATCATTGCACATTTCTGTAATATAGGTAGGTAGGTAGGTACATATTTTTTGTATAATGACATGGAAGCTTACATATCCAAATTGGAGTAGCCAATCCAAAATAAACTATATATTTTACAGAAACCTGTTATTGTAAAAACTGAAAGGGTAAGTTTTTTCAAGGTCAAAATTCATACAAAAATATGAAAAGTATTGAAAAAACAACTGTGCTATATTTTCAGTCTATATTAAGAATTGCGGAATCAGAAGAGAGGCCTAACCCAGGGGTACGTATAGTATAGTATATTATGTTACATCCTTTTATATATATTCTTGCAAAGTCGAATTAGTCCGAAGTAAATCTTTGAACCAGTAAAATGTATATTATTTGAATTTCTAGATGGAACCTTATTGGGGAAGTCAAAATAGAAAACCTCACGAAGGCTTTTATGTAAGTAAATACTTTGTTATGATTGATATTCAGTTGAAACACCGTATCGAACTAACTGAAGCCAGTTTATTGAACTAACTATGGTTATATCCATACATTTTGACGGTATCAACTATTATTTCATGTGCCTATGTAGATTGTAGGGCACACGCGACTGTTCGGTCGCTCAAGCGACCGCGTACAGCGCACGCAAAATGAGACCATGTGCGTTCAGCTTACAACGACTTTTCGCTCTACAGCATCATTCACAACGACGCAGCAGCGGCGGTGATGCTTTCTTCGACGCCAATAATGATCGCGTTGGCAATGATGGCGACGATGGTGAAGAGGTAGGTCTTTTTTTATTTATAACTAACCTAATACCAACATAGTACCAATCAACCAACCATCCACTAATCAACCAACCACCCGACCACCAAATACCAACCCAACAACCACCAACCAACCAGCTGTACCAACTAACTAACCAACCTTATAGAGGGCGCTGATTACAAGATCCAACTACAACTAACGGCCGAAATAAATAATCAATCCAATCCAAATTTTGCTATCTGGGATTGATATCACAATCCATTTTTAGGGTCAAACGTGCCAATAACCGATCCGTGGATCGGTTTATAAAGTCACGCAGATCGGAAATCGATCGAACGATAGGCAGCAATCCAAGATCGATTTCAATCTTGGCTAGGAGATACAATATTAATTTCGGCTGTAAATGATGATACCTGCTACTTTTTGAAGATTAATGAGATTTTGATAAAAATGATAGCAACATCATAATTAACTCTTATTTACCTAAGTTGTGTTAGGTATGTAAATTAGAATACCAATACTATATATACCATACACCTAATAGCACCTCAAGCCTAAGTATAATCTCTGTTTTATATCTACCCACACAATGTTTTACTATTGCTGAATAAATTATTATTATTATCATTAATATATTTGAAATAATTCAAATTTTAAAGGGCTTTATCACGTTAATTAAAACACCTTTAATAATAATTGTTTATAGGGCAAACAGCACGATGTAGACATGTTAAAAAAAGCATCTGAGAAAATGAAGGTAAAATAATAATATTTTAGTACCTACTGTTTTTACTTCGCTATTTACCACTAAAAATACTAAAGAGGGCCTCGTTAGATGGAACATGGTTTTGACGATAATTAATGTGTGTAAAAATGGGGATTGCAAACAAAGTTGACTGAATTACTTAGTCAGGTCATAAGTATTGTCACACAGTAAAAACTTTTCTTTTAGAATGCTGACCACAAAAAAGTTTATTGAATTCGAATTTCGAATTGTTCATGAAAATAAAAATATGTACTTTATAGAATTTTACTCATTTTTAAATATGGAGTGGACGCTTAAAGAAGACCGTGTTGCAGTTATTGCGTTACATCGTTGCGGTTACGCGCCAATTCAAATTTTGGACATACTGAAAAATTTGAATATAACCAAGATATTCGTTTATCGTACCATCAAACGATACAATGAAGACTCTAGTGTAGATGACAGGTCAAGAAGTGGTCGCCCTCGGTCTGTTAGGACTCCAGCAGTGATAAAAACTGTGAAGGCGCGAATTCAAAGAAATCCCAAACGTGAGCAGAAACTGTTGGCCCTTCAGATGGGATTAAGCAGAACCACGGTGAAAAGGGTGTTAAATGAAGACTTAGGGCTTCGGGCATATCGAAGAAAAACAGGACATCATTTGAATGCTCGTCTAATGGACCTGAGACTGAAGAGATGCCGCGCTTTGTTGAAGAGGTACGCGGGAAAAAAATATCGGGAAATTCTTTTTTCGGATGAAAAAAATTTTACCGTAGAAGAGAGCTACAACAAACAAAATGATAAGGTGTACGCACACAGTAGTGAAGAAGCGAGCAACCGTATTCCGCGTGTCCAACGAGGTAATTTTCCATCCTCGCTCATGGTATGGTTGGGAGTGTCTTATTGGGGCTTAACAGAGGTACATTTTTGTGAGAAAGGTGTAAAAACGAATGCAGTTGTGTATCAAAATACAGTCCTGACGAACCTTGTGGAACCTGTTTCTCATACCATGTTTAATAACAGGCACTGGGTATTCCAACAAGATTCGGCGCCAGCTCATAGAGCGAAGAGCACACAAGACTGGCTGGCGGCGCGTGAAATCGACTTCATCCGGCACGAAGACTGGGCCCTCCTCCAGTCCTGATTTGAATCCGCTAGATTACAAGATATGGCAACACTTGGAGGAAAAGGCGTGCTCAAAGCCTCATCCCAATTTGGAGTCACTCAAGACATCCTTGATTAAGGCAGCCGCCGATATTGACATGGACCTCGTTCGTGCTGCGATAGACGACTGGCCGCGCAGATTGAAGGCCTGTATTCAAAATCACGGAGGTCATTTTGAATAAACTTTAGTGTCATAAGAATCTATGTTTTGTTAAGTTCATTTTGGTATATAAATGGTTACATAATGAATAAACTTGTTTCAATTATTTTATATAAAACATGTGACAGAATTTATGACCTGACTAGGATTTTCTCCTTCTTCATAGTGTTTATATCTGCAAGTCCATGGTATCCTGATTTTAAGTTAAAATTAAAATAAATGTTAATTTACTCAGGCTCTTTTAATAGGTATTATTGAGCCTGATTTAGAAATTTCTTGTGCATACCAGAGCAATAATACTAAGCAATAAATGAAGCGCAATAATTGTCCTACAAAATTGCATGCAACTGTTATTTCCCCAATTGAATTTTTACTGATAACTTGCATCGTTTAAAATATGTATATTTTTTTTATTATTTCAGTATCTTCAATACCTGCAAGAGAATAAACTTCCGTTTTCGGCGCCACCTGGCGTAAGTCTACGTTTTACTATTGATTTATAATAAACAAGAAGCAACAGCATTTATAATAACAATATCAGGGTACCAAGACAAGGCGTCAAAGGGAAACATCCTTTTTCAAAGAAATTCAAACCATAATATCGATTACCTACTCTTTAAAATTATTTATCAGATTTGGTTTTATTGTTCTAAGTGTGATTTGTAAAAGTGAGATATTATTATAAAAATTAAAGCAATATTTTACCCTATTTTTAGGGGGTACGGAAAAACACCCGTTTTTCGGTACCCCGTATTGCGCATCGCATACCGTACTTAGGGCACGTACGCGACTAAAAAGTCGCAGGAGGAACTAAATAGGCGAGACTAAATCATGGACGCGTTAGCGACTACTATTTCAACTAGGGCGGCTTGGCAAGATCTGACACCAGATGATGCCATTATAGCGAGATTGAGAACCAGACAATTTAATTCATACACTTACATATTATAATTATTCTTTGTAGAGCGACAGCAATGGAGAAACAAAATCACCAGATCACGTAAGAACATAATGTTAAAACTTGCGTTAATTAATGAAAATAATTCTTATAATTTTTCCTTTCATCCATCGGCCTTACCACTAAAGATTAGAGCAGAATTAAACCGATGTTTCTAAAATTTCGTTCGACAAAATCGATATCTATCTTTGGCATTCCTGATTATTCTGCTTAAACTTGTTATTTAGTTAGAAAAGGCGAGGATTATATGTCGATCTGTGGAGAAAATATATCGACTCATCTGTTCAACTCTGGTCTAAATGTTTTTTTGGTATCACGGCATAAGTTTACTTTGGCAGGCAACATCGATGGTCGGATACCAATTTTTTTGTTATCCATATGTGACCCAATCACAGTAAGGTTAATTAGATCGATTTAATTTAGCTCCCACCTGGGTTCACCGAGGGTAAGAGGCGACAAGTAAGTAATACTACCATAAGCACAATTTACGTGTCCAACCGCCCATGCAGTAGGGTTTAGTAGAAATAGTTTTTCTTTCATTGCAGTTGTCACCGTAAGATACCCGAAATAATTTACATTGCAAATGCTCAACAAAAAAGGGTTCCTTTATTTATTTAACTAGTGCTACCTTGTAGGTCTAATAGCTCAGAATAATATAGTAACTTGCAAGCTAAGCTAAGCTTGCCAACTATAATATAAAAATCGCCTTCTTAAATACCTGAATTCTCTAGCTGTTCTTCTGTTTAGGTTTTACAGGGGCAAGCCGAAATACTAAATTTGTTGCATCGTCAGCAATCGAATAGTTTGCACGATTCGCCACCGGATTACCAGCACGCGCCACCGAATTATCAGAATAATCAACCGCGTAATTTTCAGGATTACCCACCTGGTCCACCACAGAGTGATCGGAGTGATCCACCACAAAGTTATCAGCATAATCGACTACCGAATTTTCAGAGTGGCTCGCCTTTGTATGATCAGTATTCTCCGCTACCAAATTATCAGAATAATCGTCCACCAAATTTTCAGAATGGCCCACCTGGTCCACCACGGAATTATCGCAATGGTCCACCACAGAATTATCGTAATGGCCCACCACAAAATTATCGCAATGGTCCACCACAGAATTATCGTAATGGCCCACCACAGAATTATAGGAATGGATTATCACCGGATTATCAGAACAGCCCACCACAAAGTTATCGGAATGGTCCAGAGCCGAATTATCAGAATGGTCCAGAGCCAAATTATCAGAGAGGTCCACCACAGAATTATCAGAATGGTCCAGAGCCAAATTATCAGAGAGGTCCACCACAGAATTATCCGTATGGCCCCTCACCGGACTTTCAGCAATCGAATTCAAAAAATGTGAGTAGATACAAAGTACGAAATATTATATAGGAATTAGGTATAGTTTTATTTTAATAGTTAAGATTTAAACAATTAATAACGTGTGAATATTATAAATATATTGGACATTTATACAATTAACAACACATTATGTTATATGAAACTACTTTCGACCACATCGTCTCTAAAACCTTCATCATCAGCCTGAAGACGTCCCCCGCTGAACACAGGCCTCCCCTTAGACCGCCACACCGAACGACAATTTGCCACTTGCATCCACTGGTTGCCTGCGACTCTTTTGATGTCGTCGGCCCAAAACCTTAGTACATACCTTTTGCACAAATTACATAGAATAAATACTTAATTGGTAGATCAATTCCAAAGAACTAGGTATTCAAGTCCAAAATATGCAATCTATTTTAAATAATATTGAAACAAATGAACACAACTAGATATAAATACTGTAGGAGTCGTTAAATAAATCAAAACATAAAATGAAAGATCTCGTTTTCACTCATTTGTATTTTTTTCTCGTCTGTACTTTCGGGCTTAGCAATTTCAGGCAGTGTACAAAATGGGATGTAGCATGGCTGTAGCGCTTCAAAAATATCAATTTAAAATAAGCAAGACTTTAGCGTTAAATAAAATTCAGTAACATTGTAAATGAAAGTAGGTATACTGAAGAAATAACTCCAGATGAGCTAGGTACTTATCTGTTATTTTACTGGACACTTATCTTATTATGCTAGCTGCCCCCGTGTTCACATGCCAGTGATAAAAATAAGTACTATATCATATTATATTATCTGTTACGAAAACGTATGATTGTGATAATATATTATTAACTACCTCAATTACTTAAATAGAAAAAAAGTAAATTTAAATAAATACATCAGTACCCCTTAGTGTGAGTTGTTACGAGCTCGACATAGTATGCGTCAATTGGAGCCTTTGTATGAAAATCCTGTACAGCGCCCCTACCGGCGCGCTTACGAACGAAAAATCTTCATACAAAGCGCTAGTTGGCGCGTACTAATATGTCGAGCTCGTAAAAACTCAATACTAAATTCAATACTGTTACTAATTCCTGGCCTAGTCGGTTAGCAATCACCTCACTATTAATATCGTATAATTTAGGACTAATTCATTAACGAATTGCCTAATTATAAATTATCACAAGGGCTGAAAGATAGCACTTTTTTGATAGAGCGTTATGGCGCCACGTTCAGTGATTCAGGTGTGTGAGTAAAGCAGAACTTCCTTGGAGTGAAGTGAAATAGTTTTGTGTATAGATTTTTCTTGCGTTTTGATACTACTCGCAGAGCAGGCATAACATGAATTATATTATTTAACTGGCGGCCCGTGGACAGGTTGTGGAACTCTGGCACTAGAGGGCGACACTTCCCCCGCAAAAAAAAACAAAACTGATATGACTATTTAGAGGTGAGTGAGTGACCTATGCCCCATTTCTCTGAGAAAAGGTCGGAAGCCCAGCTGTGGGATGTCGCTTAATAAATAAATATTTGTCTTTTTTAGCAACATCCACGGACCACAGTAGATCCTTTGGCGATTTACAATTTACCGGAAGTTGTACGTAAAAATGCTACTTTTTTCTAAAAATACCTTGTCGTAAATAAGACTTATACTGAAATTTTGTATGACATAAGTATCAGTTAATATGGCATTGGCATAGAAAATAGTTTAAACTTTTCAAGGTGGAGCCTTGAAAAGTTTTTGTAAATTGTTTCAGGCGCGGATTAAAAAGAAACTGATTAAATAGTTGCTCTATTTTATATATCATTTTCACGCATAGTTCATGCCCTTCCATGAGGTGTTTACATACAATATAATTGAATGTCAGACTTTCAGGTTAGTACGAACAGACCACCGCTGCGCACACGCACTACCTACCCACAAAATAAAAATAAAACCTCGAGCAAAATCTCTACATATAAATTATGTTTTATTGAATTTGAATCATAAGTCATAGATACACCCGGGCGAAACCACGTGGGCAGCCAGTATATTACCTAACCTTCCTGTACCTACACTTTGTGACACTAGTGTGTGTCATAATGTATCCTATTTCTATGTCCTGTGTCCTATAGAGAAGTGTATACACTGTGTACCTATACTATTTATATAATTATTTCATACACTTAAACCAACTCGAAGGGAATTATACTTAAAATCTTCCGGGTTTTCTATGGAGGCCCCTTTTTTTTAGTAAGACCTTGCCTATGTTATATAGTTTCAGTATCTTTTTATTTATTTCCAGATGGATTTCCTTTCATATGTATACGGAACAATAATACCTGACGTAAAGAATTAATAATAAATCCTGAAAATATTAACTGAAATGGGGATTGACGCTATTCGGAGAGAATATTTCCGCTGCTGATATATTATTTATTATTTTGACATGAAGATATTGGAAATTATTTGAACACTTTATTATAGTTGCTAAGATAAAATGATCACCAGGCAAATATTTAAAAATAATAATTATAATGCTGTGTTTGACCAGTGGAAGTCTGAAAATGAAATAAATGTCAAAACGTAAATGTGGACCTACAAAATTGACAACGAAACAGTCAAAGAAAAGTCTTTGAAAATATATAAATAACCGTAACTTTTATGTCCACGTTTTATGGCCACGGCTGTAGCACGTAGGCCGTAGCAGGTTTCAGTCTGCTTCAGAAGTTGCTGAACAATTAACATGTTTTATTTTGCGCGCAATATATTTTTTTTTAATTAGACTTATTGTAGAGGTACTTATACCTATAAAGATATCTAAGCTACTTTCGAACTATGAACATTGCCGCTTTCGTCGCTGACTATCGTCAAAATCTGGTCAAAATTATAAAACAACAAATAAATAAAAAATGTTTCTGACTCTGTGGCGACCGTGAAACTGGGAATAGCGCCATCTACCTCGCTAACTCTGAACTAGAAGTGTCTTCAGCCTCCTTCTAGCATAAGTTTAGCTTCGGCTAAGACTTTATAACCTTAGTATCGTTGACTGCTCACAGATGGCGCATATATAATAGTAATAATAATAAAGCTTTATTTTCTACATATTCACAGTTAATAATCAAATAAATATAGGTAAATATCTATTAAAATAAAAAACTGTTCGTTGGTTTATGTAGTCCTTGTAGGGTAAAAGCCTACTCCAACTTGAACCATTCTTCACGATTTTTGGCAATTTGCATCCACTCTGCTCCTGCTGTGTTAATGATGTCATATATCCACCCATCTTTTTCCTTGTCGGCCTACTCTCCTCTTGCCCTTCCATTTTGTTGTTTGGTAAGTCCATCTTCTGTCCTGATATCTAGCTAGGTCACATAGATGGCGCATATATTATATAATATAAAAAACGTATTAAAATGAAAACAACAAAAAAATACCTATCGCGCAAACTTTTTATATTAGCATAGTCCTGATTCCCCGTTGGAAGGGAATGATTGGACAACTTTCCAAACAAGAACATCTGTAAATATATTAAAGGTCTAAATTAAGTTTCAAGTGTATCATCCACTCCACCTTTGACCTCCATAAGTCGTTGAAAAGTTTAACTCTTGTTAACTTCTAGTTAGCTTTTGAACAACCAATTTTACAACACAATAGAACGAGAGGCCTTATCCCATTCTATTGTTGAAACGTTTCGCTAGGGAAGGAAAAAAAACACACCGATACCTGATACCGATACCGATACTAATACTCGGTATTCATATCGATTAATATTGATATTTTGTCAAAATCTATGTAAAGTAGGTAGATATCGATTCATAAATTATTAGCATACAATGCGATTCAATACAGTACCAGTGGCGTTTTTTTCTGGTTTCGTAGACATAGGAAATCTTATCATGAAAGATTTAAACAAGAGTTCAACTAATGTCTAAAATTACGTTCCACAAATCGACGTCTAACACTCGCGTTATCTAACTCACCAACTAATTCACAAGTACTTAAAGTCATCAGAAATTACAGGATTGAGTTAGACAATGCGAGTGTCGTCATTTTATGTGAAGAAATTTTAGACAACTCATTTAGACTGTTCAACTCATTTAAACTTTTGTGATAAGACACAGGGAATTCTAATTAAGGGGTCAGGATCTTTGTATTGTAACCGTGACGAGTAAATGAAAACAAAAAAGAAAATGATAAAATAAGGAAATTAAAACGCATTTGCATATGGGTCTTTGTAATTACTATTGAAAATGATTTAAAACTAGAACAATTATTCAGTCCAGTTACTATACTGTATCAAATATTTTACGAATACTCAATATTTGTAGATACTTACGCATTGTGGTATCTACAAATATTGAGTATTCGTAAAATATTTGATACAGTATAATAACTAGACTGAATAATTGTTCTAGTTTTATGCCATTTTAAAACTATATTATGTACTTATAATTAGTATAAAGCACATTTGCATAATAATTATTATGGGTCTTTGTAATTACTATTGAAAATGATATAAAAGTAGAACAATTATTCACTATTCAGTCCAGTTACTACTGTATCAAATACTTTACTAATACTCAATAGTAATTGTAGATACTTACGCGTTGTGGTATCTACAAGTATTGAGTATTTGTTACCTGTTTACCCAAGCCTAAGCCATCATCTAAAGTCAGTTAATAACTAAGATTAAAGTTAGTTATGACGGTCTTTGTATTCAACAATCAGGGAACTTGCAAAACGCCGAATGATAATGGCTATGAGAGTTTGGTTCCTATTCTCTCGGAATAGACTGTCAATTAGAGATTATCTCTATTCTTTACGGGTTGCTTTTCGAGTATTGTATGAAACCAATTGAACCATACGAGTATTGTTCGTTTGTAGCTTGCGTGAACTACGTGCAATGTCGACATAAAGTCTACGGCTTCTTTTGTCATGTGTTAGCTGCTATTATTACAAAAATGAAAAAATAAACGCAATTTTTTTTTCGTTATTCGCTTTTTGTTACATTTATATCGGATTAGACTAATGACGCCTCCTTTCTCGTTCCATTTTCCACGAATTGTAAGAATTTTATAAAGGTTATAATTTCAGGATGATTTCTCTTCTCCGATTCGTTGGGTAAAATTCAACTCGGTAAATAAAATAAACATATATATTATTCATTATTTGCATTCAAGAACAAGTAAACCGAAATTTTACATAAATGCGTTTACGTACTTTATACTTTATTTTCAGAAACAAATCACAGAAGGATTGGCCAAAGTCACAGTAATTGAATTACTTTCTATTAACTAAGCAAAACTACAGATTTTTCAGAAGCATTTCATTTAAAAATATACAGAGAAAGGAGCCCTAAACACAATTAAGACCTGAACTATAAAATAATAAAACACAGCCTTGGAGGCTTAACTACATTTTTATAATTACGAATTTTTGTTAAGTAAAATTTTCGAAGCCTGTACTAAATTAGAACGTTACAAAATTTTTTGTTCATTTTTATATCATTGCTTTTGTTCTAATATTTCAGGATATAGATACGGGGACAAATAAACAATACACTCTTAATATAAGGAATGATACATTTCTTATGCTACATATTATTTTCTAATTAAAAAAATGTGTGCAATTATATTATGGTCCTTGTAACGAAGAACGGTGTTATTGTTTTTATTAGGTAGGTATATTATAATATATAGGCACTCCTTGCACAATGTGCATAGAACGTACACCGTTGGATAATATTTTAATATCATAGTTTTCTCTATATTATTCAATTGAACACAAATAAAAATAGCACCGCAAATTTTACGGATTTTTCGGTTTCATAAAATATCTCCTTCGCTAATTGTTTTATTGCAAAAATCGACATATAGCAAGACGCAGAAGATTTTAGTAAATAGTTTGGATTGTGAATACATCTCGATATTTCTCGAAAAATCGGACAACCACAAGTGAAACTATGTTAGTACGCTATGTGCATGTAATATCCTTGCACCGCGCGGTTCTTATCTCGCGCTTAGTGCCCTGAGTTCGAGTTTTTGCGGCTAGTTTACGCGCTCGAAATAGTACGCGTTAACGTGCACTTTGTATGAAGGTCCTTTACAGCCCCTACCGGTGCGTTTATGAACGAAACATCTTCATACAAAGCGCTAGTTGACGCGTACTATGTCGAGCTCATAAAAACTTACACTAGGCACACCGGTCTCGGGTTCTCGTGCCGAATTGTTCTCATTTTAATACATAGTGTCCATGGAATAATTAAGTATTGGATAAGTGACAATGTGGTCGAAGTAGGTTAACACGAGGCTTAGAATTTAAGAACTAGACGATAAGTTCTAATCAAATCAATAATTAAATCAATCTAAAGTTAATCTGCGTAGGCGGTTAGTAGGCATGGTTGTCTGGAAGAGACCGCTTTGAGAGATAAGACCGTCCATTGTAACACTATTTTAGTTATTTATTGCTCTGTTCTAGCTTTAAGTTTTTCTTTGTTCTGCGGTGTTTCAATAAAGAGTTTATCTATCTAATCTATAAGTGCCCTAAAACTCTACCAACGTTTTTAACGATGAGTTTCTTCATCGGAAACCCGTGCTTTTTTATGTAAGGTGCAAACCTAATCTACTTATTCTCTTGTGACATAAAGACTAAGTTACAGCTATAGAAATAATAATAATATAGACTTTTTTGTATGCGTAACTACGAGTAATTATGACAATATACAGCAAATTGCATCTTGTGCGTCTGGTCTACATTGTATTTTGTTAATAAGATAATATAGATTTATTTTTATCTCAGCTTCGTTTTTATATTTGAAGTTAATATTGTTCTAACCATGATTTTTTTTCAGGGCACAATTTACGTTCCGATAGCAGACAACAACATTGCAAGGATGGGTTTTACTGTAAGTTTAAATAGTACCAAAATACTAACTGGCTGAGCTATTAAAATA
Organism: Hylaea fasciaria; assembly: GCA_905147375.1. Classification (NCBI taxonomy): domain Eukaryota; kingdom Metazoa; phylum Arthropoda; class Insecta; order Lepidoptera; family Geometridae; genus Hylaea; species Hylaea fasciaria. Next base: position 2,431,971 of record LR990218.1, read on the forward strand.
ATTAAAAGAAGTTTTAGTTTAGCGCCGTTTATTTTATTTTACTTTTGTTGACATTCAATAACATATGCTATGATTAAATTAGTTTGTTATAATAATTATATAATAGTACAAGTTAAATGTTTTTCACAGTCAACTCTGCACCCCCCACTGACCCAAGACCCGAGGGAGTTAAGGGAATCTTTGGGCCCGGGACACATCGCAGGCATACCGGACCGCGAGGATTGGTTCACTTTCGAGATGATAGCTCTTAACACGACAACGTCAACACACGACCCTACTGTGAGTTACGCACTATCTTTAATCCCTTGACGATTAAGAGAAAAAATGAAATAAATGTATCAACGCTACGTAACAGTGGCTTTGCGTAGCAGGTATAGCGTAGTGGTCGTAGCAGTATCGTAGCGAAGTCCGTATAGCTTTTTAGATAATATTATGTAGCGTTTTCTTAAAAAGATACAATTTAATATTATATATTACCTACATACCTAATTACTGCAATAAATATCTAACTGTCTATTGAATTTCACTGCGCTACGAAACCGTAGCATTGCGTAGCAAGTTCACTCGTAGCGCTCGTACGTAGCAGTGTTGTAGCAAAATAACTTCGTAGACCCAATAGACCATAGTCGCATAAAGCATTTTTTGGTTATTGGGATGTTAATTAATTGTGGGCTATAATTAGGATAATTATCAAAGTTTTTTGAATATTTACTTTATCTTTTACATGTTTATTCAGTGTTTTATATTTTTATTCAGTGCGACGGCGATGGCTGTCAATCAAGGGTAAGCTACAAAGTAAACATTTTTATATTAAGTTTTTTTAATGTTTTATTGCAATATAAAAATCGTTCTTTATATTTTTAGTGCTACCTATTCGAATGCGGTTCAAATGTGAGACAAATATTAATTAATATATAGAATATCATACTTGTAAGCATTCGTTAAATAATTCAAGTATTTTTTGGTCGAGCCTCGTAATAAGTTTTTCTATTACAACCGATTATAATTTAGAATGTAATTATTGTTATCAATTTTTTCATTTGTTCAGTGTAATAATCGTCCTGGATGCCCAGCTAAGGTAAGTTACTTAAGGACAAAATCAAAGAAAAACAATACCTGCCTGAGCAGCTCTGAAATATAATCTATTTTATAATTATAATTTCAGTGTCCAGACAAGGGATGTGAATCAAATGTACGGTAAAATTTAGTATTTTTATACATAATCAATTTTATTTCTTACCAATTTTAATACCTACATGCTTAATATTAATTAATGTCTGACTGTTTTCTTCTGACATTTTTAATCAATTTAATTCAAAATCGGTTACATTTGTACTTGGTTGGCTGCTTGTAGAATAATTACCTTTTATATCTTCAGTGTCAAGGCGATACCTGCGCTACAGCCGTAAGCAACTTTTATCCACTTATCTCGATTTATGCCACGTTCGTCCCACACGAAAAATTCTGCTTTCGTCCCACATTGTAAAAATGTATAAAAAGCTTATATTTGTGTTTGTGTTATGTTTGTTACTAAGCGCTAAAACGGTTGAATGATTTTTTTTGAATTTTGTTATGTACACACATTATACTGAAATTTGTTATATATACACATTACTCTGCCAATTATGAATTGATTTTCATGATTAGTTTTGTTTCGTAGTTTTTACTGTAGAGTTAGTTTGATTCAGAAGTTTGGGTTTCAAATTGAAATTACTGGAAAAAGCCATTTGTAAAGGATGGTGGTAAATGAAAATTGACCAAAAATATAAAACTATCTGTTCAATATTCTAATTCACACTAGTATTACGTCGAGCAAAATAAAATCGAAGTAAAAAAAAAAGATTACCATAGGATTGATTATTATGTTAATGTAAATTTTTTCGTAGTAACGTTACATCTAACAAATAAGACTTAGAACCAATAAAGCATCGCACAATAGAGATGTCGATAGAAAGTGTTCGCCATCGGTCTTACCACAAAAGATTTAAACCAGAGTTCAACAGATGATTCTAAATATTTTCTCCACAAATCGACGTCTAGCCCTCGCATTTTCTAAATCAATAACAAATTCACAAGTAAAATAATTTGGAATGCCAGGATTTAGTAAGAAAATGCAAGTGATATAATTTATACGTCTATTTTGTGGAACGAAATTAAAGAAACTTCTGTTTAACTCTGGTCTAATCTTCTGTGGTAAGACGGAAAGAGGTTAGAACAAACAGGTTCCGATTTTACGTACAGGCCGCCATAAATATGTCGTCGAGATAAATAAAATTCCGTATCTACGATTTATTCGTCGATTCCGATCCGATTTCGTAAATTCTTTCAGTCTCATCAGGTTGGTTCAAATATATTTTCTTTGTTTTTATAATAGTTACGTTCATTTTTCGGTTTTATGTTTCAGTGTGCGGGCCCGAGCTGCAATTCCTACGTGAGTATCCTACTGATATTAGAAATGCGAAAGTATGTGTGTATATGTTTGTCCTCCCTTCACGCCTTAACAGATAAACCGGTTTCGTTCAAACCGGTTTATTAAATAAAAAAATAATAATAAATATATAAATAAATAAAATTAATAAAAATTATTAATTTAAATTTGATCATAAACGGTTTATAAATGTGATGTGTACCTAATTGTTTCAAATAGAAAAATAATTTTCCCAATCGGTTCATAATTGATACTGGCTTCTGAGGTTAGAACCCAGTCTGAAGTTGAAGATGGTAAGCGCCACGGGGTTCTCACCTCAGAACCCCGTGATACGTACAGATCCTATGAATGTTCTACACGTATCATAATTAGTATAAAAACCCATGTTTGTCGTACTTCTAGTAACTGATTGCTTGTTATTCTCATAATTTCAGTGCAAAGGCCCAGGCTGTAAATCTATGGTAATAAACACAAGTTTTTCCTTTTAACATACAAGTTGAATATAAAAGAAATATAAAAATAAACTCACAATGGGCTGTCTTAATGCTAAGCGGCATTTCTTCCAGAAGGGTGGTAGCTAGCCAGATGGTATACAATGTTCATACTATACCTTTACCAATGCTCAATATAAAGCTTTTGTAATATTTGTTTGGGATGGGATTATAATTATAATATTTTTTATAATTATAATCACATCCCAGGATTTTTATTATATAATATTTTTTATTGTACTTTTCATAAATCTGTATAATGCAATTACGTATTTCAGTGTATTGGCGAAAAATGCACTGCTCAGGTAAATATTACAATCGCTACGATACCTATTTAAAAACAAAGCTGCTCCCACACAGACGTGATATTCGAGTAATAAGAGTGACGCGCTGTATTATGTTTTGCGACATTGTTGCAGCCTCATATTATCATTTACAAGGTAGATTTGTCATAAATATTACGTCATGTTCGTGTTCCGATGTCTCCATTCCACTTAAATGCTCATATTTCTCCCGTATACTGAGCAACTTGCAGCCATTACGTTTGGCTGCAGCCGCATTGAAACGACAGATCTGATCTCGTGGCATCTTCACTCCACAGGCTACAATGCTTGCCGCGAGATAGTTTTGCCGTCAATGTATAATATGATAGATAGGCTTTTATAATAATATCTGTAAAAAAAAAAAAATTAGGTTAATAAACAAAAAAATTATTTAAAAATCTTTATAGTGCATTTGACCACATATTATTTCACCTGGTCTTAAGTAACGATATGGTCGAAGGGGGTAAACATGCTCAGCCTAGGATGGGGCTGGCTCTCAAGGAACGATATGGATTTGGTAACAGCATTTTGCCAGCACAATACCCTACCATACCCTACCATATTGAATAATCAAGGAATTTAACGATGTTTCCTTTTTAATATAGGACATAAAGGATACTAATTCGAAGTGTTTGTGACAAATTCTTTTAAATGCATTTGTGGCTTGAATAACAACTATAATGTACGTGAGCTTGGCTCGCCTTTTTTTATAGGTCTGAATGCAAATATTTATAGGAGCGCCGCCACCTCAATGCATATTGCGTGGAGGGTCGTGCAGACGGGCTGCGATTTGTTGCGCATTGTTGTTGGGAAGCGCAACAATTTTGTAGTGACAGCTAATAGAGTTTTTGTTAAAATTGTCTAACACAGTGTTATCACGTTTTAGAATCCACTTAATTTGTTTATGCTTCATTGTAGTTTATTACGACTTCATTTGTACAGTCACGAGCAATAACATTATATACATTCAAAGCATTAAAAAATATCTCTACTTCTATAACTCTAGAAATAAGTATACAACAAGTTCTTCTAAACTATCTAACCGTCAAATTGTGTCAAATGTATGTATACATTGGTATCAAATTAATATAAACGATTTAACTGATTTATTTAATTTAAGACGATTTCTATAATTATGTATACAATCGTACACATATTGTAATAGTTCAAAAAAGGGGAGGTTCTCAATGTGCATTGTTAGGGGTCCGTAGCCAAAGGCAAAAAACGGAACCTACACTTATTTCTGGAATTGTAGAAGAAAGATATTTTTGAATGTATATATATTATTGCTCGTGACTGTACCTAGTTCAAATAAATAAATTGGTAAATGATGACCTACAAAGTGAAATATATTATATTGTAGGTTGTATTTGGTTATATTTTAGCTGGTGTGAAAAATCTATATGGCCCAAAAAATTAAAGTGTCAATAATAATTTGTAAAAAAGGGAAACCTACACCGGATAAGAAATCCCGGTTAATAACATTTTGTAACCGGATTAAATAATTATTCACTGTTCAATTTTTGTATCTCGTCTGCACTGGCCTTGTCACCATAAGTGCTTTGCAATTTTTCACCGAAGCATACACCATTGCATTGTTTCAGGCGTTTATACATACATAATGTTTGTATATCGTGTGTGTGCATGTTGAATCTGGCTTTATTGAATTTCAGTGCGACGGAATGTCATGCGACGCTAGGGTGAGTTGTTTTTGAATAGAAACACATAATTATGTTGTCCACTATTCTATTCACCTGTCTTGTCTGTATATTAACCTACTATCCATGGTACTATGATAGATATTGTACAAGTGTACATGGTACATACTATCCATGGTACAATAATATACTACGCCAGGTATGATACTCCGGTCAAGATGATGACGTAGTGTCTCTTTCTACGTCATCAACGTACGTGTGATACAATTTCATAACTCGCCATGTTCGTTAATGACGTAGAGAGAGACAACCTACGTCATCATCTGGTCCGGAGTCCCGTACTTTGTTTTCTTGTACCATGGTACTTATCTACTATCTATATATACATTAACTTGCTGTCCCGATAGACTGACGTTGTCCTACCAAAAATGTATGAGAAACAGAATTATCATTTTTCCACCTTTTTCGTGATAATTTCCCATGTTTTTATAAGAGGCGAATCTAACAAAGCAAAGATCATGAAAATCTGTCCAACCATTCTTGAGGTATAAATGGTCTATCACTGATGACTATGACTAATATACACATTAAATTACAACAAAAGAGTTTAATTTTTGTTGCAGTGTGTTGGAATAGAATGTGCCGCTAAGGTAAGTTTCAGAAAATGTTTTTTTCTAAAAACCCCGCTACACTCGCATCTTGGCAGTTAGTTCTTTTCAAAATGGATTAATTGAAATTAAGGCGAGGTTTATTCAATTTCGAAGTTTTCTAAGCTCGGGAAACCAACCTTAAATACATAAATTACGCGTCATATTGTTTGTCCGCGATGGACTCCTAAATTACTAAACCGATTTTAATCAAAATTGCACACCGTGTGCAGTTTGATTTAACTTGAAAGATAGGATAGCTTACATCTCAATTTATAGTCGCAATAACAAAAACGTTATCCACAGCAACGCGTGGCCGTGTCTGCTGATTAAAATATAAAATTGAACATACAATTACGGAAAATTGGCTCGATAAAAAAATCTATCCATCCAATCAATCCGTCCATATGCCAGTACCACCAGTATAAGCACCTTAGGACAACCTGACCTTATCTAATTTAAAATTTTGTGCACCACTTGAACCCAAATTACTACATTTTTCCTACCAACTTAAAAATAATGCGAATTCTGGAGCTGCCAGCCCAATGGGAGTAGGTATGCTATTTAAACAGCTATGCGTTTTCAGTATTGGTATGTAGTAGTTACCTACATTAGTAGTGGTTTTCAGTGGATATTTTTCCTCCCAACAGATCGCAATTGGCGTTCTCAATGGATCGCATAATGATCCGTCCAATAAAGCTCAAATAATTGTTATTATTGCTACAATACGCTAGAAAGCGTCCGTTTTTAAGTATTCATTAAATTACATGTTAACTGGAATTTAAACGGGTCTAATTCGCGCACAAACTAATATAAAGACACGAGAAGACTCGACCACTCTTGAGTCTTCTCGTCCACGGTCGATGTAACTCGGCCGAAACGTCGAGGTATGTCAAAATTATATATTTTGATATTTGATACGAAAAGTGGAGCGGGGTCGAGGATCGAACCTGGTAACGTTAGATTGTAAATCGCACAGGCAACCGCTCCACCACCAGCGGCCACAATGTATGTGAGGACGTTATTTAAGTAGTACAATTAATTAATTGTTATTTACTCCCCAGTGCCAAGCGCTGTCCTGTCTCCAGACGGTCAACGGGGAAACGTCAACAGGCGCTGGGGACTGGAACCAACACTATCCCCAGTATGCGGACCAAAGCCCTAACTACGGAAGTCCCCAGGGCTACCGGATGAACAAGCACGGGAGAGATTACGAGGGACAGGAGCCAAGGGACTATGGAGGTCCAGAAGAATATGATATGTAAATCGTGTCGTTTAAAAACCATGGTGTCTATTTGTGATTTGTTTTATTTTGTTTTTATTATGTAATTCCGGGTTGTGGCTGGGAATTGGTAGGGGAAGGGGGCCTGGCACTCACCATTAAGATAATGACCTGAATGTTAACATAAATAAATTGTATAGACACACAAAAGTACCTACAATTAAAACAATAAAAAGGACGGTAAAAAAGGATAGCTAACAAAACTTTGACGTGCCTACATTTTTATTTTATATGCACGCGATGCAACCTAGTTCTCAGTGTTATATTGTATTATCCTTTTACAGACAAAAAGTTAATAAACTATAATTTCACTTCCACCTAAATGAGTACTAATGAAAGAGAAACAGACAACTCCTACGCTTACTAACTTACCTACTTTAACTCTAATTTTGCTTGCCTAAATAACATATTAATTAAAATACTTTTAAAAATACATTAAAATTTTCCTTATGGCAACTCAGATATTACGTTTCCATTGTCTGTCTGTCTATCGCTCCTGCTGGAAACAAGCAACTCAAATTTCGAGTAGGTATACATCCGGATTCCGATTTTCGATCCGGGTAAAGCTTTCAGGGTAGCTCATAACTCGATAACAATGCACGAAACGTGATCCTTAGATTATTTTTAAATTTATCTGCATTTAATTCACAATATAGGTATCATGTTTCAATATAAATAAACCCTTACAAGCACACCGTCGAAGGTAGTACGTATAATATTATGCCTCAACAGTTATTTCGCTTTAAACAATGTGAAGGATTTTCGTCGCTCGAGCTTTTTAAATCTTGTCATCTGTTCCCGGTCTATTCCAATCATGTGTGGAATTCCATGTCCTCATACTTGTCACGTTTTGTTTATCCAAGGGTCTTGTTTTTATACATTCTTTCTTCGGAATATCAGAGTATGGACTTAGATTGTAAAGTATGAATTACTTTTGTAGCTACTTCTGACTCTAAGGCAGTCTGTGTTTGGAGTTTGGAGTCAAACATATTTGTAACGCAATCTGTCCGACAAGACTGACGATATGCGTGAAATGCAAATCTATGTTTATGCCCATCTATATTGCCGTGTCTATCTCTAGCAGTTCCATTTCTTTTATTCCATGCCATTCCATTCTACCTGCTTCATAATAATAGGCAATTGGTAGCGTTTTTGAAGCTTTGGTTTGTTCTGAAATAAAAAACTAACCTACAATTATTAGTAATTAAGTAAGTAGCACTTCTAGGATCTCTAATAAAAGTAAAATTAACAGTTTCCCACAGAAACATCTTTTGTATTGCCGAATAGGCATGAATTCGATCGCAGTCATCCCTAACTAATGGTAAGTGACGACACGGCCGACGGTGGAGCACGCTTGCCTTGAAGATATCCATTCGAGCTCAGCTTAATTATTGTCACAGATTATAGTGATCGGAAACAAAGACGCTGGCACGGTGTTCCAATTATTTTTTCGCATTGTTCATAAAATTTTATTGCTTGAGTTGTAGCATTGCTTGTAACAGTGAAATAAGTGTACTTTACGCTTATTTTGACTTGACTAAGGAAACGTGGGCGGTACTAAACCAAAATTCAAATCAAGGTATATTTTAAATGTCGCATTAAAATCTCAGAAATAACCCGATATCCGATACTACTTAGGTTCATGGAAATAACGAACACCCACAGGTAAAATCTGACAATAACTTGACATATTCAAAGCTATCCATTTCAGACTTTGAACTTTGACCTTTAGACGACCGCCTACAACACAGATAATCTTTATGTTTCGTTTATTTAAAAACTTTGATCATTAAATACCTACTTAAAAATTAATAAATAATTGTTGAACCCGCTACGTCTTGGTTTTTTTTTGTTTTTGTTTTAGGTATGGCTTCGCACGGTTTGTGCATATAGCCAGTGTCAAGTATTTTATTTTAAGTATTTCTTAATATAATTTCACATTAAGAAAGTCACAGCAATAGTATAGCAATCGTGGTCAAGTAGTCAAGTCAATTATTTACATCGTCAAAGTCACGATTCAGTAAAGTAGTGGATGCTTTACTGAATCTTCCTGGGAGTTTTGGAAAAAATGCGAAATGACACGTTTTTTGAGTTTATATCATTCGCCCACACTCGTGCACGTTAACGAACACTTAATGATTAATATTCCACCAATATTACACATTAACACTCGAAGAAACACAAGTTTGAGAAAATAATACAAAACCAACAACGTCTCACTATCGGATTCCCGCCAAAACTCCGTCTTGTTTTTTAAACCGCATTTAAGCTGGCAGTGTGCGGCCGGAGACAGTACATAATCGGCCCATTGTCTATGTGTAGAGGCCGATCTATAATCCCTCCTTCTAACGCCTGCAGTGGTCTTTGTTCATCGTGGCTGGTTCTTGAATATTACCCAGCTCTGTTTTATGTATGTTTGTTTATATACACTTCATCTAACTATAAACAACTGATTTATGAAAAATAATCTTCGTTTCATAACAAGATTTTATTCCATTGTCACCTGATTTACATATGCATGAAAATTTCAGCTCAATCGGTACCGGAAAATGAGTCCAATTTAACTTTTAAGATTTGATTACAGACACGAGCCAAGAAAAAGGAAATATAAGGCAAAATGAAATATTTAAGGCGCCTAATACTCCGTCACTTTGAAAAGTCTCTAAAGGTACCTGCATAATATATGTTGTAAAATATATTCTTGTTACAAGCTTTTATAAAAATGCTGTAGCCGTGTCATGGTGTTCCTTAGAATGGGATATCATAATTGAATACGTATACAACATTTCATGTATGTGCTACTAGTATCCCTTGAAGGGTTCCCTAGTCAGAACTCAACCCTGAGTGGATCCATGTCATAGTAAAACTGATGTATTAGTACACAAAATTTCGTGTCTGTGCTGATGACCGTTGAAGAGTTCCTTTATCTGGAGCTAATCCTGTGTGTCGCTTAGGTCATGGCTATCATAAAAATGCATTGACATCAATTATAAGTCAAGGTCAAAGTCAAATCATTTATTGTAAATAGGCAATAAAATCGCACTTTTACAAGTCAAACACTGCAATCTAATAAACAAATTAAAACATAAAAGAAACCAAACTATAATTAATTGATTATGGTTTGAGTTTGATAAAGGATGTTTCCCTTTCAAGCACTGGTCCAGGATTGAATCTCGGACAGGAAAAGGAAACTCCGTTGACTCTACCATTCTGACTGCTTTGGAATTCTGAATTCTGAACCAAATACCAAAATGCAACTCTTATAGGATAAGAGGAAGTGGTTCTAATTGAGCTTGTAAGACGACACGCTTGGCGTAGTGGCTAAGCACTCGGACTGCTACGCTTGCTGTCGTTGGTTCGAATCCCGCTCGGATCAAATATTTGTGTGAGCCTCAGATATTTGTTTCTGGTCTGGGTGTGTATATGTGAAATGATATGTCTGTAAACGGTACCCACGACACAGGAGAAGTCCTAGTGTTAAATAACGGTTTTAACCTACGGTTTCACCTACAATTTTAAATATATTAAAAAAGATTTGAGACGTAGTATGGTTTTGAACTAAACATACATACATACATATACCGTACAACGTACATACAAACGTAAACATTTTGTTGTGATATACCTACCTACATCAAAGGCATACCTACCTACTAACGCAAACGTAATTGAGTACCTTCAATTACTTTTACAAATAGCCATACTTACTTTGATATTAGAGTCTGGAATATTCTGAGAACTTTTCATAACCCATCTTACGTACCTATCAGTCTTTGTAATTGATAATATCATGTGTAGCTTGAAGCAAGGTAACGCAAAATCAATAGGTTAGTACATATTTCGTTGAACATCTGTCTTTATTACAAACAACATTGAACTTTGCCGCAAAGTCGCCAATATTTTCTTAAGCTTTGTAAAAACCAAGTATACCAACTCGCTAGCGCTGTGTAGCCATTTTTACTGAGACTTTTTGGGCCTAGTTCGGCCGTTGACTCGCTATTGCTCGAAATCAATGCTTTTATGGTAAATATTTATTAGTGATCCCTGCTCTTGGACTAAATATCAACACGCGTGCGACAATTTCATTGCACTTATGTGCGTTTGGTGAAGATAAATACATGGTACTCACGCACGCATAGATAAAAAAGTGGCTTTACTTTTGAGTAAAACTACGCATCGAACTATCCTTCTCTGTTCTCAAGGATAATTTCGGCGAGTGTGCCTTTTCCACCATTTACTTTTCACTAACGGAAAACAGGACGTACCTCAACGGCATCCATAATATTATATGGTTGAGATTTCTCCAATTCGCACAAAGCGATTTGCATCCAGACTATTCGAACAGCGAAGGAATGGAACACCTTTCCAACAGTTTTGTTTTCATAAACTATAATCTGAGAGATTTCAAGTTGATAGTGAATCGTATTTCGTAGTAGTAGTAGAATTCTAGGCATAGTTCACAGTCGATCGCGTCATTACTTACCATCAGAAGAAATGCTTGCATTTTCGCAATAACAAAGCATTTAGGGTAAAACCGGGATAGATGCCACACTTTTTGAAATCGCCTTCTAATTTTGAAAATATTAATTTACCTAGAATAATTTCTATGAATATAGCTAGATTAATGTTTTATCTTACGTTATGACTTGTTTTAGTTTACCTAACAATTACAGATTTTGCAGAAATTACATTTTTGCAGAACCTTTTATTTGAGGATAGATGCCTACCTGTATGGATAGATGCCCCACCATGAAAATGTGAAGGAGGATAGATGCCTGCAGTGTAGTATAGATGCCCTACCAAACATAAACTACATAATATTATAGTTCTAAGATGTTTTATTAGTAATCTTTAGGTTTTAACGTGTAGGTACACTGCATAATCATAATTACCTATTTAAATATCTCAGAAAAATAATATAATAGAAAGTCTTTGTTCTTTATCTTATATTACTTAATTGACGTTGAGCTGGAATGTGCTTTCTGATTTCCACATTCTGAGCAATAATTTCTGAAGGGTGTACAAGTTTCATGTAGCTACTTCTAGCACATTATACATTGAATCCAGTCGGATTTAGACCTTGTATTTTCATAGTTTTCAAAGCATTATATGCAATAATCTTTGTTTGTATCTTTAGGGTTTTCTGGATCATATCTCTTAGTTTTCTTTACAGGCAAACCTTTAGTTTTCTTTCTTTTAGTTTTATATTCGTTAATGGGTAGATTTTCCTCATTTTCACTGTTTGAACTGTAAATAATACGTCGTTTTCTTGAGATTTGACTTTCATATACTTTTATAAAATGATCATTTTCTTTATCATAAAATATATCAGTCCTGTCGTCATCGTCTTCTTTCCAAAAAAACTGGTTTTTTTTTATTGCTTTTATTTTTTTATCTTTGTTGCCTTGTCCTTTGTCTTTGGTTCCTTTGTTTACTTTGTTAAGTTCTCTTTTTTCTTTAGTAGTTTCAGTCTTGATTCTCTTGTCTAACTTAGTTTTTATTTGTATATTCTTCCTTTCAGCAATATCCTTCCTTTATTTTGTATTTTCGTAGCATGGTTCACCTACAATCAGAAGACATTAATAAAAAAAAACAGTAGGTACAACATAATATTATTATTATATTTCCGATAAGCAGTAATAAAACACGCTAACACTATCGGGGGATAGATGCCCCTAAGGGCACCTATACCTCGAAAAATCGGGGCAACTATCCTTTTTGATGGGGATAGATGCCTTTTTAGCTCATAAATAAATTAAAAACAAAAGTGAGATTATTTACATGTAGGTGTACGCACATTGAACCAGTGTATTGACATAGTAAATAATATAACATAATTTATTACTAAATACAAAGTTATACAACGGAAAATACTTACCTCTGAAACTTTGACGTATTCGTCGCGTTCGCTGCGGAGATAGTTACGCGCACAAGCGACACAAGTCCTTTCTGCACGCCAGTTTGCGTGGCACTTAGGTGTGGGACGCCTACGCTTCTTATTTAAAGTATTAATTCTTTTTGGAGAGTTTGGGAAGTTAGGTTTTTAGAACACGAGGCGTCTATCCCACTGCGGCATCTATCCCGGTTTTACCCTACAATGTAATAATATGTAGGTAGGTACATAATAACAGTAATATACACGAATCATTTCGATACCCATTCCATCACTCTATCTTCAGGTTTCATGACTGAATTTCAGAGGGCTTAGTCACCATTATGAATTACCTATTCAAAATATTGGAATGTTTTCCAAGATAAGACTGGCCGCAAAATTCCATAGAATTCAGGGTATTGTCTAGTAGGATTTCATGGCATTTATTTCAAGGCAATTGGCCATATTGAGCATGCATAATAAGCCTTCCATAGCTTTATTTTTGCCTTTTTTAGAATACCTGTTTTTCTCTACACAATATAAATAGGTTTACATTATCATAATGTCGTATAGGGTTGTCAACCCAGAGTATTTCAATTCCCTATTCGATAACGGAAATCTAAAAACGAAATACCACGAAAAACATCAAAGTATGTATCATGAAAGAGAACTTTTGAAAAGAACTACGAATTACTGAAATGTTTACGGATTTAATCCACTTCGGCCGAGATTCAATAACCAATAAACGCGATGCGAATACATAATTCATCTTCAATACCGTCTGTATGAGAATGTATGTATAAGGCCTATTTTTGTTTGAAAAGCGTATCGACGGTAATAAGATGTATATATCGTTACTCTGAGTAGTTTTTCAAGCGAAAATTGTCCCTCCATTTTCTATGATTAGACGACCGTCGGGCGTTTTTATTCAGAAAATTAAATTAAGGCTTTTTATATAGGCCTACGAGTTTAAGCAATGAGTGTTCCATATAATCTATGAAGAGTAGAAGAGGGAAAAATCCTTTTTCAAACTCATACCATTATCAATTAAATATCTTATTTCATTTTATGGATCTATTTGCTAAACTTGTAAAAGTGCGATTTTATTGCCTACAAGCTGACCCGACAGACATTGTCCTGTAATTGTCATTTCACCTGTCAAAAAAGTTACATTACTAAAGTTAATGTCGTCGTGAAGTTTCCTGAAATTTTATAATGTTCAGCGTAACTTATATTTATTTTTCTTTCATTTAAACTTTCTCCTGATAATAACAAATACAACTAAAAAATAATTAGCAAAATTGTTCCAGCCGTTGGGTCCAATTGGGATTCGTTTTTATATATTATAGAGATTTACAATAAATGATTTCCCTTTGACTTATAGCTAAGTTTTTTTAGGATTAAATCGTTTAATTTTATAACAATATAGCCTACTTCATTTTAGAAGATGACAAATGTGATGATATGGCTGATTAGCATTACTGCTTTAAGGGTAAGAATCTTTGTAATAAAAACATCAATAAAATGAATATAAGATAGGCGGCTTCAATATTATATCCTATCCGACAGGCAAGTGGCATGGCTCAGAGATTAGGTTGTTAGCATCGTTTATCATAAGAATCATAATATTTTATCAGGATAGCATAGCATCATCACGTGACGTGGCAGTTGCTTCCGGGAAATTACTTTTTATGATTAACTAGCTTTTGCACGCGACTCCGTCCGCGCGGACCACGTATTATTATCTCGATAAAAAGCAATGTACTTCTCCAAGAGCCAATCTATCTGTATACCGAAATTCATCAAGATAGTTTCAGCAGTTCCAACGTGAAATCCTAACAAACAGAGCGACACAATTTCGTACATAGTAAGATTTGATCCATTCAATTTAGTATGGATTTTTGAAATTCGCGGGTCTTGTTATCAACTTAACGGAGAAACCAGACGAGCAGACAATTGTTGAAGGTAAGCGCCGCACCCACTCACAACGAAATTATGTTTCTTTCCAATACATTTTCCCCACTTTCATATATCCCATGGATCCCGCCATAACTTCATATTCAATCGGGAGCCAGCCATGAAATCGTTAAAATACGACTCCCAAGTTACGATAACTCAGTTAGGTGTATGGATATAACTTAGGCATTTGTAACTTTGCAAGGAGACGTATGTACCAATGTGTTCCTTGTTAAAAACATGTACACAATTATCACTCGCTTTTCGGTTTTAGGAAATCACCTAAACTCGGAAGAGATTGCTTTTAGCGATAATAGCCCATTGTACTTTAGATTTAGATAAAACTGCCACTGTAATGTGTATTTTTATAAGTGGTGTGCAATATAGTATTCTATTCTATTCTATTTCTATTCAAACCTTCCCCGTGGAAACGAGGAGATATCCATGCTCAGCAGGCAGATATTCCGAAGCACTGGTAGAGTCAAAGGGGTTTCCTTTTCGCGTCCAGAATCTTGGTACAGCGCTTGAAAGAGAAAAATTTTTCAAACTCAAACCATAATCAATTACTGTTTAATTTAATTTATCATACTTTATGTTTTATGATTATCTTTGTTAATGAGAATTAGTTGTTTGACTTGTAAAAGTGCGATTTTATCGCCTATTTACAATAAATACTTTGACTTTGACTTTGAGATATGGTAGAAAATATGATGAAGCCAAATAGTGCAATAAAGATCGTCTCTTTTTTGTCCGTCATTTTATCCATACAGAACTAAGCTAACAGAAGGTTTAGAAGATAAGAATCTGTGTCATCACGGCGTTGGCCTAACCACAATATAATTGAGATGAAGCAGACCGGACACTACAGATATCTAGTGCAGGGTTTCTCAACTTTTTTGCATGGTGCCCCCCGGATTATAAAAAATAAAATCATGCCCCCAAAATTTTTCTTCAGCACTGTTTTGCTCGTTATGGTCCATTGGCATTGACAGGTAGGCTTTTTGATTAATTGTTTTATTTTATTTCAAGTGCGTGATAGAACAAAATAGTGGTAAAGCGTAGTTGTTAGTTCGGCTGAGTGGAACTAGGTGGCACGAATAAATACGAACAATGATCAGTAATTAGATGTAAATACCCAAACGCTTCATTATCATATTATATTTCGGTTGCCACTATAACAAACAGAATAAAATAAATATCCCACACAACAAACTTAATTTATTTTGCCTTTTTATAGATAATGGCACGGAACTCTTCGTGTGTGAGTCCAACTCGCACTTGGCTGGTTTATATTTTCTAGCTTCACTAGACATCTGTATTGTTCGGGCTGCTCTCTCTTATATCAAACAGATTGGTACGCTTATTGTGAAAAAATTCTCGCCTTTATTGACGTAGGGCGCCATTATGAAGGTTATTATAGTGTTTATTAGTTCACGTCTGCAACTTTTCCTGAAGAACCTCTTCCTTTAGAAGTCGGTTATAAAGTCCTTATTTAGCTAAGTACTTCTCAGGCTTACCTCTTGCAGTTTCTGATACAAATCATGTTGATTGTTCGTTAAGGTTTTGCTTAGTTTTTAGATTGATTATAGATAAATATTTTTTCAGTAAAAAACACCTGAAGGCTTAGCAAAATATAGTGTTATTCGGTTAATCCATATTTTATAATAATACACTACGAGTATGAGGTTATATCAAATTTTTATCTATATAACGGACTGTACCAATATGGCGCGAATTTATAACTACTGCTTGCATAATATTATAGGCTACCAATAAAAATGAAGATCCTCATTTGTGGATAGAGTTTATGTTATCTTCTACACTGGGAAGTAAACCTTACTGTACATTATCTGGGTGCAATGTAGGAGGCTACGCGTTGGTAACCAGACGCATAAAAAATAATGCGTTTTCAACACAATCCAATCCAATGTTTCCATTTATGGTGCATACTATTATAGGGATATTTATTATTATAGGGATTGGGCGCTGGAAGGAATTTAATTATAATAGTTAAAAAAAATAGTAAATAATACTACGTGTAGAATTCGAGGTCTATCAGGGATTTTATATTTAGAGAAACACAAAGTATATTTCATTGGACGTAAGGGAAAGGGGGGGGGGAGCTTTTTGAAAGTCATCAGTTATTTGATGTCGCCAAAATGGGCGAAGAATGAACATCGTGCAACAATTATGGGTTTGTTTGCGGTAAAAGCGGTGAAATATTTGTTAACGTATTTTTTTTTTTATTAGCTTTTGTGTCCCACTGCTGGGCAAAGGTCTTCCCCATATCCTTGTATCCATAACGAAGTATGAGAATCCAAAATAAACCATCGTTTTTTCAGTCTTATAACATGACTTATGAGTTTTGGCGGGAATCAGATAGTGAGACGTTGTTGGTTTTGAATTATTTTCTCAAACTTGTGTTTCTTCGAGTGTTAATGTGTAATATGGTGGAATATTAATCATTAAGTGTTCGTTAACGTGCACGAGTGTGGGCGAATGATATAAACTCAAAAAACGTGTCATTTCGCATTTTTCCCAAAACTCCAAGGAAGTTTCAGTAAAGCATCCACTACTTTACTGAATCGCTACTTTGACGATGTAAATAATGGACTTGACTACTTGACCACGATTGCTATATTGCTGTGATTTTTTTAATGTGAAATTAAGAAATACTTATTGTAAGAAAATACTTGACACTGGCTATATGCACAAACCGTGCGAAGCCATTACTAAAAAAAAAAAACATGACTTATAATATTTTACTCACTGTTGGCTTTCAAAAATAACCACCATGATTCGTACACAATAAATCAATACACTTCCTTTCAGAGGTAAACAAGTGTGTTTGAGGTGAGTTTGAAATTCATTTGAGGTTGTTTTTTTTCCTGGAACCTTGGAAGTTGAGATGGAAGCCACAGTCAATGGTGCGATAGGATATATGACAAAAATACAAATTAGAAGTTCGTTTACCACTCAAAACCGTTTACTAAGTCTTGTATTTTTTAACATCAGCTCAGATTCTACAACTTGATTTGTAATGTTATCCATACCTTAGAATAATAACGCAGAGAAGGATAGTTCCATGCGTAGTTTCACTCAAAAGTGAAACCAATTTTTATCAATGTGAGCGTGAGTGCCCTGGAATTATCTTCTCCAAAACGCACACAAGCGCAATGAAAATGTCGTATAAGTGTTGGTATTTAGTCTAACAGCAGGGAAAATGAATAAATATTTACCATAAAAGCTTTGATTTCGAGCAATAGCGAGTCAAAGGCCGAACTAGGCCCAAAAAGTCTGAGTAATAATGAGTAAAATGGCTACACGGCGCTAGCGAGTACGTGTTATTATTCTAAGATCCCATACATTATAAAACAAGGTCGTGTGTTAGTTACACCATATTTTATAGTTCATAAGAACGGCTGGAGCCATTTTCATGATCTAGGCATACTTTTTTGGATTTGCTCCGCTCCGAATAGCAGAATAATAAGTAATTATAATAAAACATGGAGAGTATTTATGAAAAAGAGACAAACATTACAATTCATTTCCTCATGTTATATACATTTTTGACAGGACAACGTATGTGGGGTCTATTAAAGTAGTACTTAATCCATTATATTATTACATACTAGTTGGTGCCCGCGACTTCGTCTGCGCAGGATTAGTATTTCAAGTAACTATTTTGGCTATAATGGCTTACGCATAAGATATAGACACATATTGTGGCAGGGGTTTTGTAGGACTATTTAAGATAGACATTTCCATCATACATTACATTATGTGTAAGTCTAGCGGTTTTGGCAGCGCACGCCTGAATAGCTCGCAGATGGTAGATTTTTCCTTCTTACTTAACACTTATCGTCATATTTTGGACAATACACGCAATATCATTATAATTTGTAGCCTATGTATTATTCTGATATATAAGCTATATTACTGTTAAGTTTTATTAAAATCCATTCAGTAGTTTTTACGTGAAAGAGTAACAACCATCCATCCATCCATGCATCCATCCATGCATCCATCCATCCATCCATCCATCCATCCATCCATCCATCCATCCATCCATCCATCCATCCATCCATACTTAAAAACTTTCGCGTTTATAATATTGGTAGGATAAATAAGATTTTATAAACTACCAAACAGTGAAAACCATTATCAGCAGCAGAAAGCTGCAGTTATGTGATGCGAATACAAACTGAAGACAGAAGGTCTAGAAAGCAACCAATTACAATAAAGTTTTTCTTGTCCAGTAATGAAAAGTTATAGAGGTAGAATTTCTTTTAAATTTATCATCAAAGTACCTACATATCGATATGACGATCTTTTACCATTATTATAAATATTTATTGAGGTCCCACTGCCTCGCCAAGGCTCCACTGTGACGTAGACCAAGGAGTATTTGTTTAATTAAGGAGCTTGGAAATTTGCGAGGCAAGAAATTTCCCATAGGTACGGTCGGCATCAAAAGTAGCTTAACATCTCCGTATCTTAAATTTAATATACACCCTAAAAATATTACATTTTGCGTATCTACAATTGAACGGCCTCTAAAGTAGTTGAACATCTCCGTATCTTAAATTTAATACACACCCTAAAAATGTACATTTTGCGTATCTACAATGGAATTGGAAACTAAAACATGTTAAGCTACTTTTGATGCCGACCGTACATACTGTATCATGCGTATTTATATACCACTAGCAGACACGGCCACGCGTTGCTGTGGCTAAGGTTTTTGTTATTGCGACTATAAATTGAGATGTAAGCTACCCTATCTTTCAAGTTAGATCAAACTGCACGCGCTGTGCAAATTTGATTAAAATCGGTCAAGTAGTTTAGGAGTCCATTGAGGACAAACATTGTGACACGA
Source organism: Hylaea fasciaria (assembly GCA_905147375.1). Taxonomy (NCBI): domain Eukaryota; kingdom Metazoa; phylum Arthropoda; class Insecta; order Lepidoptera; family Geometridae; genus Hylaea; species Hylaea fasciaria. The sequence goes on from LR990218.1 coordinate 2,451,507, forward strand.
GATTTATATATATTAAGATTTGTTTCAATTCCACTCTAATATCTTACATCCATGAGACGCTTAAAACTCTCATAACCCTATCACTGCCTCTTTATTCTAGATAGATTGCTCATCAAACATCCGATCTACTAAAAAGGAAAGCGCACGGCCGTGCCAAATATCAGTCGTTTCAGTGCATGAAAATTTTCCGAGACGCGAGAGGGAGGGCGGGTAATCAACAGTTTCCGAGGAAATGGCTACCTTCCTTACTTCCAGCCAGTCTGCTCCGCACAACCGCAGCGAACGGTCGCGCGTACCTTCGCTCCGCATCGAATAAATACACGCGTCAAGTGCAATAAAAACCGATGTGTGTGAATGATACAGTTTTTCGTGCCGTTAATTTTTCCCCGTAACACTGTTTGTTTGTTTTTCTCACCCGCACAAGGTTTGAATCGGGAGCGGGCGTGTTCTTGTTTTGAATTTGTTATTTTTTTTTTTAAGTTTGTGTATTTTTTGGCGAAGGACGGCCGTCGGGTCTCTGGAACGTGATCGAGGTAAGCTTTTTAATTCTTCTTTTTTGTTTTAGTTGCCAGTGTTTTTTGTAGCATTGTTCCAGGAGCTTCTTAATCATGGCAACCTTTACTTTAGGACTTTTCAGTATGTAAAATCTCACAATTTACGAGTTCATTCAACTTGGCGTGCCTTAACTTAGTCTGTGAGTAAACCATAGTATTTTAGCTTTAGAGATTCTAATCCTTATTAATGTCTCGTAAGTTTTTTAGACCGTCTTTTGTCTAGAATTATTTCTATGTATAAAATGTTTTATTATATATCGTAATACGAGTACTTAGTTGTAATATACAAGTAGGTAAGTCAAATAACTGACAAAATTGAAATAGTCCACAAAAATAAATTTTAAAACGAAAACAAACCAAATTACACTAACCCATGCATATTACTATTATGTGTAATATTATGAAAAATAATAAATAGCCTATTCGGTACCTCACTATTGTAATAATAATTATATCTTCGCATATTTTATATGTAAATTCAAAATAAAAAAAAATATATTTTATATATGAAACCGCTCATTTACACACTAGATTTATAACAATTTTTTTTTCTTTTTTTAAAACGTAGCCCCACACTAGGATTGCTCCTGTATCGTGGGTACCGCTTACAGACATATAATTTCACATACACATCACACCCAGACCAGACACAAATATTTGTGGATCGCACAAATATTAGTCTCAGGCGGGAATCGAACCCGCAACCCCTAGCGCAGCCGTCCGATTGCTCAGCCACTACGCCAAACGAGCCGTCAATTAATTATTGCAAGAAAGCAGTTTCCAAAGTGTAAATACGGCCGGTCTTATAACCCATGAAAGAGATATCTACCTACTTTATGGAATACCAGGATCATAGACAAGCATTTGACCGCAATCTCATCTGATGGTAAACGACGACGCGGTCTACGGTGGCGCATGCTTGCTAGATGATAATCTATTCACCCTCCACTTCTGGATCCGGTGTAGAAACTATTTATTTTCAATACAAAATTATTTGAAACGAGCAGTAACTTGTGCGCTTTAGAATCCAACAACACCGGGTTCGATCCTCGGCCCCGCACCAATTTTCGTAAGTCATCCGCGGATTTCCATCGCACCGTGCTGCGTCCCGGTTGTTATCGATTGGTAACAGTTGTTAAGCCACGTCAGAGGCTAGCATAACCTCATACAACATACAACAACAGCGTTAAAATTAAGCTTAACTACGTATCAAAAAAGATTCGAAGCAGAATACGGAACGAGAGACAAATGGAAGTGTGAAGTGGGCGAAGCGCGCGTCCCGAACATATGACATGTAGCTCAAAACCGACGCGAGTTTTGCCATATAGATACTAAGTCATGCTCTACGTCTGCCACACATTTAAACATACGAGTGCGCAGTTTAAGAGACCATCTTAAGAAGAACTACGTAACGAATGAAATATAATATCCCATTTGCAATGTTGTCTATACTGCTCATTAGTTAGGAGGATAATGAACACGAGCGGTGACCTCAGCCGCTTATCTGCGATATATTATCTCTTAGTTTTGGCACATATCAATCACCACAATATCACTGTGCACATATTTGTGAACAGAGTTCGGCTTTTCGGTAACGATGGTGTTCATAATAGGTACCTACCTACATTCGATGGATCGATCAATATTCGACAAAATATCAGGTCCCATTATTTTGTACTGGGCATAATTATATCCATCTCTTTGTTTTTGACATTACTTAAGTATGAGTATTTGAGTAATGCTATATTATCGTTTATTATTATAACAAATGATTTGATTTTGACTTTTTACACACTTGACTAAATTAAAAAGTTGTAAATTGCTCACACTTGACTGTTTAAAAATTGTAAATTGTATACTTATATTACCTACTGTTTAATTTAATGTATATAATTTTATATACTTTATGTTTTTATTATTCTCTTTGTTAACGAGAATTAGCTACCTATTTGACTTGTAAAAGTAAGATTTAATTACCTATTTACAATAAATGCTTTGACTTTGACTTTACATACACAGACGTCAAACATAAATTAGTTACTCGTAGTTGTTGGCAGTTGTGAGACGAGTATAACCGGAGTTCTGACAAATCCAAACAAATTACTCTGGTTTTATTTTTAGAGTTATGTTTATACTTTCCATAGTTCACTGCCTAAATAACCAGTACGATGGTATCGTATGGTTTTTGTTGGTTTAAAGATACAAATTCCATAATGCAAATAGAACATAGAACATAATATTCGAATAGTCGCGCAGATGTTTCAATTTACCAAAAATTTAATGTAACATGGTAATAATTAGAAATTGTTACAAGTATGTGTAAGTACGTAAGTTATATTTTTGGATATTATACATTTTGATGGGTTAGTGCAATTTGGTCATAGTGTAATTTGGACATACATTTTCAGCATCATATATTGGGTGCAATTTGATAACATGCCAAGTTTAATCAAAATAAATTACTATAGTGTAGATTGGTCACACATAATATGTTTTGTTATTTTTTTTTTATCAGTTTTGCGCGCAAATAAAACTCGTTCTTAGTAAATGAGATTTCAGTACGCGTAAGTTTCAGAACTTTTAATCAAAGAATAACATCAGGGTTACCATCTGGGCTGTCTCTAGAGTAATCAAATACACCCCTGCAAGGTCATTACCAAAGAAGAGGTATAATTAAGGAGTTACCTACTTCCCGAAATGAGGTCGTCGTTACCCGCAAGGGCGGCGGTTTTTAGGGTACCGTTGTCAAAGGGGGAAAAATGGAATACTTTTTTTAGAACATTTTCGTCGACAGATGAAGATAATTTTATAAAGTAGATATACAATAACTCTGCAAATGAGCTGAATCTTATATCTTTAAATGAGCAATTCTTGTATATACAGGGTGTATCGGCAAGGTGTAGTAATATTGAAATGTGGGTATGTGTACCTGGTGATGAATCATTTGCCAGGGTACTAAAACCTGAAATCGATAATCGATTTTTTCACTCAAATTGACAATATAACTAAATATTACAACCCTAACATGATACGGATGACGTCACGTTACGCGGGTCACTGGCATTGAATTATTTCTGCCGCAAAGTGCGCCGCGGTCTTTGAATTTGCCGACAATATTTTAATGTTCAGTATTGTAACAAAGTTGAAAGCCTCTAAAATTCATTTCAGATACTTACCGCCTTAGAATATAATTTTGGTAGGTACATTACACGGAGCAGATATCACTCAGCCGCCAAGAAATACTTCTGTCAGGTTGCATCTGTCCGGGTTGGTACAAATGGGTAAAAAACATTATTTAAAAAACAAACGGAACCCTTAGTACATTTACGAATTCTTATTGACGGATTTGACGGCGGATCACATGTTAGTCTTTGCGTCAAGTTCACTGACATTGCCCAGCTGATAACTAGGGTTGAACGATGGTTAGTTTTGCAGTAAACTTTGACGTGTCATAATTCATTACCGTGACTACTTACTGATTTAAAATACCTCCAGACTACTTCGAAATAAGTATGTGTATGCATAGTTTCAGTATTACATTCACATTCGGTCATCCAGATATTAATAACTAAAACGAGTTCGTAACAAGCCGTTAGCAATGGATAAAGTAAATAAAATCGTTGGTATGATTTTATTTATTACCATTGAATGCTATTAATGCCATTACAATAAACATGGTGTATTTTAGGTATAATTATTATGAGATTTTATGGAAAGCCACAACTGCTAAAAATGATTAAAAGTCATAGACCATGAATAGTGGGGTTTAATGCAACCAATAGACTGCTATCTCACGTTTGTAAAGTTTTTCCAAATTCTACGGAACCCTCACTTATTATTTACATACGAACTTGACCGGTTTTTCCATTAAGATTTTTCTTTGGACTTACTCCTTACTCGTAACGAAGTGGGTTAAGGATGTTTTTGTTAAAAATCTAAGCCTCTTTTGGCGAAAAGCTACTGAACATGATTCTGTTAAGTTTTCCCTTTTACATTTCTTTATTTTATTACAAACTTTTAATTAGGTAACTAGTATACTTTATTAGCTGGATATATTTTGAAACCGGGTAGATCAGATGCATATAAATATAGAGTCTATGGGGGTGAGGTATTTTTTTTTAATTGTTATTGTTTAGCGGTAGCCTAGTGGGCGAACGTCCGCCTTCGAAAACGGAGGTGGCGAGTTCAAATCCCAGTGCGGGCACGTACCAATGTGTTTCTTGTTAAAACATATGTACGTAATTATCACTCGCTTTTCGGTGAAGGAAAACATCGTGAGGAAACCAACATGCCCGAGAATTAATTCGGAGGCATGTTATCCACCAATCCGGACTAGGCCCCCGTGGTGGATTATGGCCTAACCCTCCTCACGATAGTGAGGGGAGGCCTTTACCCAGCTGTGGGACAGTTACAGGCTGAATTATTATTATATTGTTATTGTTTAAGGTACATTTTATTATGATTTTTAACTTAATTTTAATTCTATTGTATTTTAATTGTTAACTAGGTATCTACTGATAAAATGTAACGCATTGTTAAACTGTAATGTTACTTTTTGTATGGAAATAAATCAAAAAATGAGGCACCGAGGGCATAACATAACCCATATTTTGAAGTCATTATCGCTATCATCCACCTATATCCACCCGCTGTCCACGTGTCTCCTCTCACTTGCGTCAGGAGGGTTAGGCCATAATCCACCACGGGGGCCCGGCCCGGCTTGGTGGATACACCTCGAAATAGTTCTCGGGCATGTAGCTTTCCTCACCATGTTTCCTTCACTGAAAATCGAATGATGATTACGTATTTATGTTTTTACAAGGAACACGTAGGTACGTGCCCGCCCTGAGGTTTGAACCCGCAACCCCCTGTTAGCCGGGCGGTCGTTCGCCCACTAGACTATCAAGTAATATAAATATCTTTGAAGTCTTAAAGTAATTTCATCAAAATATTACTTATGTGTAATTCTTTGATCTGCCGTAGAAAACCCTTATAAGAATGGTACTAACAATCTTTGAATAACAAAATATTTTTAAACCCTATGTATAGCTTTGATTGAAGTAGCTTAGAGGTTCTTGAAACTCCACTTATCTCAAAATCCTTATTTGTAACCCTACCATGATTTCCTTTTGAATAACAACGTAATACGCCTAACCTAAAGTTATGCGTGGTTGGACTTTGATATGAAATACCTTGAACTTTTCAAATGCCTTCTCAGAATTGTCTAGAATAGGGTTCTCAAACTGTAACGCGTATCGTTAAAAACTTTGATGGTAGGGCGCGTTGCTGCTTATATAGCTAGCTACCCTTAAGTAGCAAATCTATCGCCAATCCCTTATCGGGGTGTTTAGGGGTGGTCCTTGACGGTCTAACCACAAAAGATTTAAACCAGAGTTGAACAGATGAGTCTAAATATTTTTTCCACAAATCGACTTCTAACCCTCGCTATTTCTAATTCTAACTCAATAATAAATGTATAAGTAGAATAATCAGGAATGCCAGGATTGAGTAAGAAAACGCGAGTGATAGACGTCGATTTTGTCTAAACAAATTTTAGAAACCTCTGTTTAACTCCGGTCTGGAAAGACCGTCAGAGTTCATTTCTAGGCTGAGCGTGTCAACCATATCGTCACTTGAGTTAGTTGTAATCTCGACCGCAATAAATTCGCCCTTGCGGTCGAGTCACCACCTTTAATTTGAGTAGTAGTGAACTCAACACGTGCTAAGTACAGTCAGTCGAAAAAGTGACATCTTAAGCCTCCAGGAGGCTTACCGCGACCTCTTATTGCGATCCAATTGAGGACCTAAACAGAATCGTTTTACTACTTATTCGTACCGTGACGTCTTGTTGTGACGTCTTGACGATCAATTTAGGTTGATTTTAAATCTAAAGAGAGTGACGTCTACCTAAATGATATCGAAACCTATGTATTACTGTTATTTAAAGTGAAACGATTCTGTTTAGGCTCTCAATTGGATCGCAATAAGACGTCATGGTAAGCCCCCAGGAGATATAGTGGTCCAACGCTAACCTATGAAGTAGGTATGACATCAGAGCGGTCTAGCGCATTTCAGACTTTGGCAAGAGCTTTGTTAGGATAATTATATTGCATAAGGGAACTCCCACTGAAGAACGGAACTTTGAGATATCGCGAGTCTTGACATCTCGAAAAGGCGACTCTCTTGGTATCTTGAGAAGCGAGTTAACCCTTTTGAGACTCATTTTTAGATGTGGCTCGACCGAAAGGGTGCTGTAGCGAGATTTTTATATATATATATATATATATAATGACACTGTTACTGTTACGGGTAGGCGTAGCGTTGACTGTTAGACGATGGACTTGCTCGCTTGCTCGTCAGGTTAATTATTAACATAAAACAGTTTTAGAACCACTGCTTTGGATTATGATTGTCTTATTCTCGAATCTCGACGTCGTGGGATCAAAGATGTGATATATTGTGAAAGGTTGAAGTAGACTCGTGTGGTAGGTATGTCCTACGAATATTATAAACGCGAAAGTTTGTATGTATCGATGGATGGATGTTTGTTACTCTTTCACGCAAAAACTACTGAATGGATTTTGATGAAACTTCACAATAATATAGCTTAGATATCAGAATAACACATAGGCTACAATTCATGAAGATTGTTATCGTATATTATCCAAACGCGGGTGAAACCGCGGGGCGCAGCTAGTACTACATAATTAACATTTTAATAATACCCTAGAAGTAGGGACTCATTTTTAAATTAAAGCGAGATAATACGATCGCGATATTGTTTGACGTTTTGAGCGAGTATATAACAGTTGCAGTGCCAGCAAAAATATTGCATTGCAAAATCGTGTTTGTATTGCGCTCGACAACCCTAGAGAAATAGTTCGTAGATTGTACTTATCAATGTTGACTCATACAACAAATAAACCAACTTATTATTGCCTAAGTTAACTTTGACAGAGGTGGAAAATTGAATTGAATTGAATTTGTTAAGTTATTTCGTGCTTTGAACTAACCCAATCATGTTATTGCAAGAAACAAAGTACATAAATTACTTGAAGTGTTTGCAGACCCTCAGACGGTACTATAAATAGAAGGTTAGATGGCAATCCATTTGTTATTATTAAATTATTATTCTACTTATTTATTACATAGTCTTAACTGAAGCTTACCTATAACAATACTAGCAAAGCTCCACCGTGAGAAATTTCTTCCGCGTCGAGGAGTATTGCCTTCTGCAAGCCGTCTAACGAGAGCCTCTTAAGATGTTGGTCGAGGCTCTTCGCTACAAGGCCGTTCGCCGAAACCACTATCGGGACAATTATCGTCGAGTCAACATCCCACATGGCGGTCACTTCGTGGGCCAAGTCTAGGTATTTACTGAGCTTGTCCTTCTCGGCCTTCACGAGGTTCGCGTGATGGGGGACGGTGATGTCGACGAGCACTGGGTTTGAGATCGATCTGCCAACATAATTATCAGGCTGCCTAGACAAAGTTGATTAGAGTGAATTACATACCCAAAGTAGCAGACGCGGCCACGCGTTGCTGTGGCTAAAGTTTTTGTTATTGCGACTATAAATAATTGAGATGTCAGCTATCCTATCTTTCAAGTTAGATCAAACTGTACACAGTGTGCACATTTGATTAAAATCGGTTAAGTAGTTTAGGAGTCCATCGCGGACAAACAACGTGACGCGTTATTTATATAATATAAAGAAGAAAGATTTTTCCTTTTCCTAAAGAGCATCGCTATGGTGCCTACAACCTAGCCTTGAATATGGCTTATAAGCAATTTAATTTATGCTTAATCTTTAAAAATATCTTTAAATAAGAATATTGTGTAGTAGCGCTTCTTTGCCTCTATTAAGGGGGAGACACTTCTTTCGCGGTTCCTTGTACATAAAATATAATTATGTGAAGATAAGTAATGAAAAAAAAAGGTTAACGTCAACGGAGTTTCCTTTTCCAATCCCGGATCAGTGCTTGAAAGGGAAACATCCTTTTTCAAACTCAAACCATAGGTAATCAATTAATTAGTACTTTTATTTTCTTTTAAGATTCTATTTGTTAATTAGATTGAAGTGTTTGACTTGTAAAAGTGCGATTTTATTGCCTATTTACAATAAATGATTTGACTTTGACTTTGACTCGAGAAAGTGTGATTTTATTGCCTACTAGCTGACCCGGCAGACGTTGTCCTGTCATTGTCTCTATCTTTCTCCCTCTCCTATTTCTCTCCCTCTTCATCTACCTATCTCCATCTATCTCTTTCCCTACATCAAAGTTAACATGGTCGCTGTATTATTAAATTTGTCTTATTCCGCGAAACTTACTATTTTATTTCTTTCATAAGAACCTTCTCCTGACAATAACAAACGAAACAAAAAATATTTAGCAAAATTGGTCCAGCCGTTCACGCGTTATGCCATGACCAAGGGAAATTGGGATTCATTTTTATAAATAGAGATTTACAATAAATTATATGACTTTGACTTTGTTAAAGTAAAATAAAACACCGTAGGTACCTAATACAGTCAGGCTGCTGAATAAATCGGATCTAAAAAGTAGGTCGAATCACGTACGACGACAAAAGCCTTAAAAGTTATTGAATAATAAATTCGCCCTCTCGCCTATTAATAAAGCTTAACCCAAATCTAAAAGCTAATCTGGCTAGGTTATTTGTAAAACAACAAGTTTGTTGATGTTCTGTGCCCCGAGTGTGTGTTTTTGCGGCAAGTTTACGCGCTCGATATAGTACGCGTTAACGTGCGCGTTGTATGAAGATACTATACAGCGCCCCTACCGCCGCGTTTACGAACGAAAGGTCTTCATAAAAAGCGCGCAGTGACGCGTACTATGTCGAGTGCGTACAACTCACACTAGGGGTCTGCTCTTGCACCAAAATACGGGATGTCAAAGAATTACAAAGAATCATCGGTACACTTACTTATTTCTACAGTGGGATAATCTTCAACTTTATACTTATATACTCCCAACGCAAATTACCTACAAGCTTTGAAGCAAAAATATTCTAAAAATCACTAAAACATTATGCATTATTATATTATTCTTTTAGAAAAGTAGATTGTTTTAGTTTCTTTAGACTTGCGCTACCGCGTATCTCTATATTGCGTATGGTGCTCCGTTTTGACCTAAAAACCGATGTCGAGAACTTAGTTAAAAAATGGAGCAAAAATTATTGAAGTGAGACAGAGAAGAGACAATTACAAGCTTTTGAAGAACAGGCGGCTTACCATGACGTCTTATTGCGATCCAGTCGAGGACCTAAACAGAATAGTTTTACTACTTATTCGTAACCTGACGTCTTGTCTTGACATCTTCACGCTCAATTTAGGTCGATTTTAAATCTAAAGTGATTGACGTCTACCTAAATGATATCGAAAGTCATACATTACTATTATTTAAAGTGAAACGATTCTGTTTAGGTCCTCAATTGAATCGCGATAAGACGCCATGGTGAGCCCCCACTTCGGGTGCCTCCAAAAAGCGTAACATAAACGTAACCTTTTTACGTTTGATCTTTTCGTAGTATTTCACCGTTGTCGCACTAGACTTTAAGCCCATGTAAATAGGTATTATTTTGCCATCAAAGCTTCTAATCCTTAAACATTAACTAAGCTGCGGCCACAGATACACACGCAGGTTTCCAATTTTCGATATAATCGGTTGTGATGATGGTAAATTACATGTTTGATAGACGGTTAACAGCCAGTATTTCAGTCCAGCGATCGAATCCAGTTTGAAATGCCACTAGCATAATGTGAACCAGCACTGGAATGTACACCTTACCTATTCCGCTGACCAATCCGTTCCTATCCCTATAGCTATATACAAGGTGTAACAGCAAGGTGTAGTAATACTGAAACTATGCATACACATACTTATTTCGAAGTAGTCTGGAGGTACTATAAATCTGTAAGTAGGTAGGGTAATGAATTAAGACACGTCAAAGTTTACTGCAAAACTAACCATCGTTCAACCCTAGTTATCAGCTGGGCAATGTCAGTGAACGTCAAATCCGTCAAGACAAATTCATAAAAGTACTTAGGGTTCCGTATGTTTTTTAAATAATGATTTTTACCGATTTGTACCGACCCGGACAGATGCAACCGGACAAAAGTATTCCTTGGCGGCTGATTGATATCTGGTCCGTGTAATGTACATACCAAAATTCTATTCTAAGGCGGTAAGTATCTGAAATGAATTTTAGAGGCTTTCAACTTTGTAACAATACTGAACCCTAAAATATTGTCGGCAAATTCAAAGACCGCGCGGTGCACCGCGGTCTCTTTGCGGCAGAAATAATTCAATGCCAGAAAATATTGTCGGCAAAATTCAAAGACCGCGGTGCACCGCGGTCTATTTGCGACAAAAATAATTCAATGCCAGTGACCCGCGTAACGTGACGTCATCCGTATCATGTTAGGGTTGTAATATTTAGTTATTTTGTGAATTTTAGTGAAAAAATCGATTATCGATTTCAGGTTTTAGTACCCTGGCAAATGATTCATCACCAGGTACACATACCCACATTTCAATATTACTACACCTTGCCGATACACCTTGTATATATATATATATATATATATATATATATTATTATGTGTATATGTATATTATGTATTATGTGTATATATATATGTATTATTGTGTATATATATACTGACTGTCACAGTCAGTGTGCAGAGCATCCTCACGGTTACGTGCATCGCGGAACCGCGAAAGTCGCATGCAGTGCACGTTGCGCGGTCATAGCGGTGTAATCGTCTAAGATTAGCGACGCAGAGAGGGCATTGAAACGCTCAGAGTGCACTTGTCTCTGTGAGGCAATTCTACTTGTCTGCCTACAATATGAAGTGTTCGGGTTGTTTTAAAGTAACAAAAGACGGAAATAGCATTAAGTGCACTTCTCATACTTGCGATAAAAATTTTTGTTCGCTGTGTATAAATGCATCGTCGTTCTCTGCTGATCGTAAGAAAAATTGGAAATGTCCTGATTGCAGCGCGGTGCAAAAGAAAGGGGGTGATAACTCCCTTACCCCAGTACGACCGGCCTTGGAGCCTCAGAATATAACAATGCGTAGAAAAGTCGAAGGCTCTTCGGATAGCGCGGAGTCAGAGATGAAAGAGCTCACGGCTGTAATCACCCGTTTAACCAGTGAGTTTTCATCTTTGAAGACAAAACTGGAGGAAGTTACACACTCACTGTGCCACTCCCATGAAAGGATGGATGAACTTGTGCGTAGTATGTCGGCCAATGACACCCGTTTAATTAACTTGGAGAAACGGGACCATGAAGTTGTAAATCTGCAGGCAACCGTTTCACTACTGCAAAACGAACTAAATGTGCAAGCGCAACACAATTTGCGAAACGAAATTGAAATCCTTGGGATCCCGGAAATCAACTCTGAAAACCTGGATCAAATAGTAAAGGTCGCAGCTCAAAAAGTTGGAGTACAGCTGAGGGATGAAGATGTGGACTGGATCACTCGAGTTGGACCTCGCCGTCAGTCTGTTACTGCTAGTCTCCCTACAGGAAGCAACAGGATGCCGCGCCCAGTTGTCGTACGACTGCTTCGGCGAACCAAACGCGACCAGATTCTTAGAGCTTCCAAGTCAAGAAAAAATCTTTCAAGTACGGATCTTGATATAACAGGGGACCCGGCCAGGGTGTTTTTTAATGAAAGACTTACAAGGGACAATAGAATTTTATTTCGTGTTGCTCGGAATACGGCTAAAGCCCATGGATATGCTTTCTGCTGGTGCAACCAAGGAGCAATTTATATTAGGCAGCGTGAGGGAAAACCTGCCGTGCTCATCCGATCACAGGACGACTTGGACCGCATTCTTCCTCCTACATCAAACGATCACAATGGTAGCTCGTAACTGTCATCTTGCGTTGTCCTTTTTCCACAAAAATGAGTATACGCACGTCCTGTTATATTTTGATTTGGATATTAAAGCTGTATTTTGTATAGCCGTCTCTATTCGGGAAATAACAGGCTCAATCATGAATATTATTTTTGTGAGAAATAATAATGTGGAGATTGGACTGGTGCAGTATTTGTGTTTGTCTTGCATTATAACTTTATGGTTTGAGATTTTTTTATATCAATGTCACGGTATTGTTTTTATATCTATTTACGCGTATTATATTGTTTTCATATTTTATTTTATACCTTATATATTATATAAAATAATTGCTTATATAAAATACATTTTTATTTATACACTATTTTATAATACTATATCAGCATATTTATGTACATTATTAGGAATACTTTTAAGAGATGCACACTTATATACTACAAATAATTTACTTGATGTTCAAGTGACAATATTGAAGCTCGGAGTTAGGTTACCTTGGTTGAGGAAATTATTTAAATATCACAATGCTCTTTCCTAATGAATTAGAGAATGATTTAGATTCGTTGAAGATAAACTGTTGCGTTATTAATGACATTGAAAAATGTAAAGACACATTCACACCGGACCATAATTTTAAAGTATTTACTTTTAATATTAGAAGTATACAGAAGAATTTTGATACGCTTTTGGTGGCTCTGAAACGTTTGGATATTAGTTATGATGTTTATATTCTCACGGAATGTTGGCTCAATGAAGCAACACTTATTCCACAATTACCGGGTTACAATTATTTTAAAACAAATAATGTCAGCAACCAAAATGGTGGCGTGGTAGTATATGTGAAGGACATCTGGATAGCGTCGGTCTCGGAGCCTGCTGTTGAAGATGCCAGTTGCTTAATTATTTACCTTCACAAACTGGTCACTATCCTTGCCATATATCGATCACCGTCCTGTAGAAATATTGAAAACTTCTTGTCATCGCTAGAGCCGTGTGTAAGCGATACAGATGGACTGCCGGTTGTTTTGGCTGGTGACGTTAATGTTAATATATTAGATACAAGTAGCACTCAATGCTTGGAGTATCAATGCTTTATGGCCGAAAAAGGTCTAATACCGGCTATAACAGAACCCACTAGAGGGTTGTCCTGCCTTGACCACATTTACGTATCAGGCTCCCAGTTAAGTCGTGCACCTATAGGCATAGTTTGTCAGTCTGATATAACCGACCATTACCCAGTTATGATAGGCATGAACCTTGTCAAAAATTACACAACCCGTCTAAGCCGTGTAGTTATTAAAAGAGATTTTGACGCAATTAAAAATGATCTTAAAGAAATGGACTGGAGCATTGTTAATGAAAATAGTGATGTCAATACTGCAACAAAAATTTTTTCAAATCTTTTGACCAATATTGTTGTTAAACATACATGTGAAGTTAGACTGAGTAGATCTAAATACAACTTAAAGCCCTGGATTACTCCAGGGCTAATGAGATGCATGAAACATCGAGATCGACTTCACCAAAGCGCTAAGCTTGGGCCCAATAACAAAATACTCCGAGTGTCTTATACAAGATACCAAAACTTTTTTGTAGGTCTCCTGCGTAAATTAAAACTTGAATATGAAAACAAGGAACTAAGTGATAATAAAAATAACCCTAAGAAACTTTGGAAATCAATCAAAAATGTTTGCAATTTAGCCAACCCTAGAAAGGAACCCACTGAATTGTTATCTTTGGAAAGCTCTGACTGCCCGCGGTGCCCTCTTGACTTATGTAACGACCACTTTTCTACAGTAGGACAACGACTGGCAAATGAAATACTCACTAAAATCAATTTAACACAAGAAGAACTTGCTAGCTCTGTTAAAGCTAAAAGCTCACCTTCAGATTCATTTTTCATGTCTCCTACTAGCCACGAAGAAGTAGAGAAGCTGATTCTTGGGCTTAAAAATGACAAGGCTCCAGGCATTGACGGCTTAGCGAACTCGCTGATTAAGCATATAAAAGACGCAATTGTTGTGCCTCTCACTTACCTATACAACTTAAGTCTTGCTAGTGGAAAATTCCCTCATGATTGGAAATTAGCTTGTGTTAGTCCAATACATAAGTCTGGCCCTAGAAATTGTATTGAAAATTATAGACCTATTTCATTACTGGGAACTTTTTCAAAATTACTTGAAAAGCTCGTTAATAACAGGTTAATTAGTTTTCTTGAATCCCGGAACATACTCTCACCAAGACAATTTGGCTTTCGAAGGGGAAAGAGTACTGAAGATGCGGTATCACTTTTGACATCTGCGGTGTCATCAAGGCTTGATAGCAAACAGAACTGTGTAGGAGTGTTCTTAGACTTGGCCAAGGCCTTTGACACTGTCTCCGTTCCCATCCTTTTAAATAAGATAAACAATATGGGTATAAGAGGCATTGCCTCTGAATGGTTTAAAAGTTACCTGTCTGAGCGGAGACAGTGTGTCAGGATTGGTCTAACTTTCAGTACATCGCAGACTATAGACTTTGGGGTGCCGCAGGGAAGCATACTAGGGCCCACGTTATTTACGATGTATATTAACGACATCCATGACCTGTCTAGTGAAAATGCCGAAATCATATGTTATGCAGACGATACCGCTATTGTGTACCACGGATCTACGTGGCCGGAGGCTTTGTCCAGCGCTGAGCTTGGTATGACTTACGTGTCTGGCTGGTTGCAACAGAATCTTTTAACGTTGAATACGAAAAAAACTGTTTACGTATGTTTCCATAAAACGGCTGCCTCAGCGCCAATACAACAAACTGACATAAAGATTCATGACAACGTATGCACCAGTAAACCATGTAACTGTGTATCACTAAATAGAGTAAACGTGATCAAATATCTAGGCATCCACATAGACGAAAACATGACATTCAAGCATCACATTATAGCGCTCTCGGGTCGGGTAAGGAAAATCATTGGCGTAGTAAAGAGTCTTCGTGATGTGGCGTGTATGAACACACTAAAATCTATATATTTTGCGTTGTGTCAATCATTAATAACATATTGTATCACCTGCTGGGGTAGTGCCGCTAAGGGTCTCCTTATACGGGTTGAAAGAGCTCAACGTTCAGTCTTAAAAGTAATGATGAATAAACCATTTAGGTATCCAACTACAGATGTTTATAAAGAAAGTGGTGTACTTAGCGTGAGACAGCTATTTATATTGAAGACATCGCTATCTGTTCACAAGTCCATCTTAACCTCTGCTGAGTATCAAGCAATGATCAAACGGAGAGTCTACCGCTTGCCTACTCCACCAGTGAACACTTCGTTCGCGTTTCGTTTTGGACAGTTTGTGCGGGCGCATGTTTATAATTCGGTTGTTAAACACTGTGATTTAAAGGAGAAATCTTTGTATGAGGCAAAAAATATTATAAATAAATGGCTGTCTACGCTAACGTATGATGGCACTGAAGATGTGTTGCATATTAAAACTTAATAGGTATTTTTATAGTGTTCCTCCTATTAAACTACTAGATATTACTAGTAAAGAATCAAATTTATAGTAATCTCCTACACAACTTCATAACTAATTATAAATACATTATACTTAAAAATTATTATATATACGTGTATATTATCATGAAGCATAAATTACATAGGTATATAAGTTTTATTTATTACCAGCAGTGGACAGTGCGGATTATATTATATAAATTTTGTGTAATATATATATATATATATATTATACATATATATTTGTTTATATTTATATGTGATTATTAAGATGCCAATATAGTAGTTCTGACCAAATGTCAATGAGTTATGTTGGACTGCTAATCGTATTAGGGTCCTCACGATACAGGCTTGTTGCCTAGTGTGAAGGCCATAGTTAAGGTAGTAGGTACTATTGTTTCTAATTACAACTTCCCAGCGACACATTATGATTAGCATAAGTACCTACTTGTTTGTTTGTTTCAAAACCTGTTCAATAAATATTTTTTCATTTTTTTTTTTTTCATATATATTTACATCTGATTTACTGTCAGAGTTTATGAAAATGAACTAGACGTAGTGGACGTTACAATAATGCGAAATGAAAGGACGCAAGACCAGTATCGTGATGTAAATATATATATATATATATATATATATATATATATATATATATATATATCCTGTAACCTATTGTACGTCCAACATGGCCATTTTTGCATCTAATGTGGCATCCACCTGCTTAAGACGTCCGTATACGGACGTCAAATAGGAGACCAAGCGCAATGTGTCCGAAATGACGCGCTGATACTAGAAATGTCAAAATATGAAAAACCAAATGGACGTCATTTTTCTTCGAATGTCGCTGTACTGCATATTTACGAAGTTCCGTTGATTTCCGTTGCAAAACGAGTGGCGCTGTTGTCAATTTGTGAATACTTTCATTGATAGCCGTATTTGACATCCGCACAAAGTTTGGAGATGCGACGTTGCCGTTCCGTGAGCATTAATTAATTAGTGCATTGTTTATGTTTTAGTAGATAAACCATACTAATAGTATTTCGCTAACTCACGTCCTAATACGGACGTCGCATCGTCAGTGAGCTTGGTTTCAAGCGAATTGATTAGATATGTGACCTCCGCCTCTTTTGGCAAAATCACCAGTAGAAATCGTCGAAATGAAAATTGATACAAGGTGATAAAGGTTTGTAAGTTTACAGTACCTAATGAGAATTTTTATTGCCTATTGACTACATATTATTATTAAATTTAAATACAATTTTGAAATAGTAAAAATTACTGGTGGCACTCCATAGTCCATACCTACCTACCTGCCTACATGTAACGAGGAGACGATTTTTTTTTCAACTCCTCTCGAGTAGGGTTTCGTTGAATAGGAAGCTTACTAATATTATAAAGCCGAAATTTCGTGAGTGTGTATTATTGTTAGTTCTTCGCGCTCAAAAGGCTGGACTGATTACGATGAAATTTGGTATTAGGATACATTGGACCTATAAGACGGGCATAGGCTATTTTTTGTCTATAATCTCGAAGAGGATGAAATAGGGGTTGAAAGTTTGTATGGGTAATTAATAATTCTTCAAATTAGGAATCTGAACATTTCTATTTAAACTTGGTAAGAAATAAAGAATTACGGGTTTCAGCTTTTTTGCAAAATTATCCCTAAAGGGAGCAAAGCAAGGGGTTGATATTATGAAGTATTATTTAGATGCACCCCGTACGGACCACAATAAAGGGCTGAATGTATCCCAATGCAATATTGCAAGGGGATAGATAATAATGGATACAAGATAAAGGAAGAGAGAGACAGAGGGAGAGCGATAGAATGAGAGGGAAAGAGATAGAGGGATAAGTATATAGATTGAGAGATGAAGGGAGATAATGAGATAGAGATAGAGGGAGATAGAGGGCGAGATGTAGAGGGAGAGAGAGAGATAAAGGAAGAGGGAAGGAGATTCTCTCACTTTAGTGAGAGTGAGAAAATATATAAAAATTAAGGAAGAGAGTTATAGAGAGGGAGAGAGTGAGAGAGGGAGAGAGATAGATTGAGAGGGAAATATATAGAAATAGATGGAGAGAGATCGAAAGAGGGAGAGGGAGAAAGATAGAGAGAGGTTGAGAGTTGAGAGGTAAATATATAGAGAAAGAAGGAGAGGGTAAGAGATAGAGGGAGAGTGAGAAAGATGGAGAAAGACGAAGAGAGAGGGAGAAAGATAGAGGAGTAGAGAGAGAGATGGAAAGAGAGCTAGAGAGGGAGATACATGAAGGGGAGAGAGATAGAGAGAGATATATTCCTAACTCTCTGTTACCCGCAACATCATTGATTTTCTAAACAGTTGACATTTTACATAGTTAAAAATGTGAACGAAATTGCGGGTATCAGCTAGTTATAAATAAAAGAAAAGTTTCCTAAATATTTTTTTCTTAGGTGTGTCAACTGCGAGATAATGACAGCCCACTAAAGTTGAGAAAATTGTAAGAAATAAGCTTTCTCGCAAGGTCTACCCACTGTTTATAGAACTATTGCTATTGCTATTATCCTACTTTAGTCTGAACTTTCACAGTTATATCTATTTGGCATCAAATCGTAACATAATAATATATAATATTGATAATTTTAAACAACATTACTATCTACTAAATTATGTTTTTTACGTGAGAGGCTATTTTTATAACATTTTGTGAAGATGCATTTGTTTTGAACTTTGTTGAAATTATTTTTGTTTTAAATTATGGACGCTATATTAGTAAAAATATTTATAACGTACGTTATTTGGCGTCCGTATTTTAAAATCTTTTCACGCTTATGTTCACTGAATGAAGGATTGATTGAAGATAGAAGAGTTTAATAAAATATTCTAACTCAAGTTCTTTTAATAAGAAGCGATTTTTGTTAAATTTTGTGAGCTTTTATTATTATTATTTTTTTATCATTGAAAGAAAAAAGTGCTTTGTCGCCATTTGCGAACATGCCGCCCTGTGATCTTTGTTGAAATGATTTTTGGTTTAAATAGGTATATGGACGCTATATTGCTAAAAATATGTAGAAAGTGCGTTATGTGGCGCCCGTATATTGAGAACTTTTCACGATCACGTTCGATTATACTTAAAATTTAACTAAAATACTTAAATAAATCTGTTATGTTTGATTAATGTACATGACAAGAATTTTAGATGGAAGTTTTCATACATCCGTTAGACATTACCCTTATACGGACGCCAGATTAACCTAAAATATTAACATTTAGTATTATTTGACGTCCATATCTTCAATACGTATCTGATATCGGCAATATATGGACGCCAATTAATAGTTAGTGTGAATATTTTAGGGTAATCTGTCGTCCGTATTATGAAAACAGATGTCTCTGTCTGATTATTGTTTTTTTATTACAACCTGTTATTTTAAAATACCTAGGCAAATTCTGTGAATTATGTTTCTTGTTATACATTATTATAAATATCTAAATCTCTGAATGAAGAATTGTTAAAAGATGTATGTTTAATAAACCTTTAGGTAATTTGATCCCAATATTTGTTTGATTTACTTTGGTACCATATTTATCAATATTTTATTATTTAATATAAAATAATATTTAATATATTTATTATTGCTTATTATAAACAGTCCATAATATAGCGGCTGATAGAGGAGTGAACCCTCTTTGAGGCCATGGATATCCCAGATCCCTCCAGAACCGCGAAGTGTGCATCTCGAGGGATTATTTCTACAACAGCGAGTCCGTGATGCATCGTGCATGATAATAATACTATAAGTAATAGGCATTATAGCTAATAAGAATGGCAACGTCGCATTCTACAAAGGAATTGCAATAAGCGGTAGAATGAATTAAAAGTCATGTATATCATAGGAGTCCTGAAGAGTGGTAATATGGATGGGAGTCCTTATTGGTTTCCATCCGTCTGGCAATATACGAATATTTGTATATCAACATATCGTAAATATTTAAGAAAATAAGTTGAACATGATTATTGAAATTATTTATTTGGCCAATATTCACTGTCAGAGTTTATGAAAATGAACTAGAAGTAGTGGACGTTACAATAATGCGAAATGAAAGGACGCAAGACCAGTATCGTGATGTAAATATATATATATATATATATATATATATATATATACAAGGTGTATCGGCAAGGTGTAGTAATATTGAAATGTGGGTATGTGTACCTGGTGATGAATCATTTGCCAGGGTACTAAAACCTGAAATCGATAATCGATTTTTTCACTCAAATTGACAAAATAACTAAATATTACAACCCTAACATGATACGGATGACGTCACGTTACGCCGGTCACACAACGCTTGCGCGATGCAGGATTTCTTAGAATCGACCCTGGCGCCATCTAGTAATTTTTGGTGGAACTTTTACGAGTAATGCCGCCGGCTAGACGTGTACAGTCTTACCCAACTTATATGGTGCGTCGTGAATCTTCGTTCGCGCAGAAAATAAAGTATGGTCCGAAGATTAACGAAAGAATGCTTAACACTTACAATCAACCTAAGATCACTATTATAAGGTTCATAATACACTGCAGCTGTTAGTTCCATCTCACTCATGCCACGCGGCGATCGCTAAGATGGCGGGGCGGCTGCCGACCAATAGCGGTCAATAGCATTTCCCGCGCTTTGAAAATTCATCTTCTGCGCAGGTAGAACTGCGATGTGCAACAGCTGCAGTGTATTATGAACCTTATAATAGTGATCTTAGGTTGATTGTAAGTGTTAAGCATTCTTTCGTTAATCTTCGGACCATACTTTATTTTCTGCGCGAACGAAGATTCACGACGCACCATATAAGTTGGGTAAGACTGTACATGTTAGCCTATGCCTCAAGTTCACTGACATTGCACAGCTGATAACTAGGGTTGAACGATGGTTAGTTTTGCAGTAAACTTTGACGTGTAATAATTAATTACCGTAACTACTTACAGATTTATAGTACCTCCAGACTACTTCGAAATATGTATGTGTATGCGTAGTTTCAGTATTACTACACCTTGCTGTTACACCTTGTATATATATATATATTTACATCACAATACCGTTCTTGCGTCCTTTCATTTCGCATTATTGTAACGTCCACTACTTCTAGTTCATTTTCATAAACTCTGACAGCGAATATTGGCCAATTAAATGTTTTCAAAAATCATGTTGAACTTATTATCTTAAATATTTACGATATGTTGATATACAAATATTCGTATATTGCCAGACGGATGGAAACCAATAAGGACTCCAATCCATATTACCACTCTTCAGGACTCCTATGATATACATGACCTTTAATTCATTCTACCGCTTATTGTAATTCCTTTGTAGAATGCGACGTTGCCATTCTTATTAGCTATTATGCCTATTATTTAAAGTATTATTATCATGCACGATGCATCACGGACTCGCGGTTGTGGAAATAATCCCTCGAGATGCACACTTCGCGGTTCTGGAGGGATCTGGGATATCCATGGCCTCAAAGAGGGTTCACCCCTCTATCAGCCGCGCTATATTATGGACTGTTTATAATAAGCAATAATAAATATATGTATTAAATATATTATTTTATATTAAATAATAAAACATTGATAAATATTGTACCAAAGTAAATCAAACAAATATTGATATCAAATTACCTAAAGGTTTATTAAACATACACCTTTTAACAATTCTTCGTTCAGAGATTTAGATATTTATAATAATGTATAACAACAACAAACATAATTCACAGAATTTGCCTAGGTATTTTAAAATAACAGGCAGTAATAAAAAAACAATAATCAGACAGAGACATCTGTTTTTATAATACGGACGACAGAGTACCCTAAAATATTCACACTAACTATTATTTGGCGTCCATATATTGCCGATATCAGATACGTATTGAAGATATGGACGTCAAATAATACTAAATGTTAATATTTTAGGTTAATCTGGCGTCCGTATAAGGGTAATGTCTAACGTATGTAAGAAAACTTCCATCTAAAATCCTAGTCATGTACATTAATCAAACATAACAGATTTATTTAAGTATTTTAGTTAAAGTTTAAGTATAATTGAATGTGATTGTGAAAAGTTCTCAATATACGGGCGCCAAATAACGCACTTGCTATATATTTTTAGGAATATAGCGTCCATATACTTATTGAAACCAAAAATCATTTCAACAAAAATCACAGGGCGGCATGCTCGGAATGGCGACAAAGCACTTTATTCCTTTCAATGATAAAAAAAAAAACAACAAAAAATAAAAGCTCACAAAATTTAACTAAAATCGCTTCTTATTAAAAGAACTTGAGTTAGAATACTTTATTAAACTCTTCTATCTTCTATCAATCCTTCATTCAGTGAACATAAGCGTGAAAAGATTTTAAAATACGGACGCCAAATAACGTACGTTATAAATATTTTTACTAATAATAATATAGCGTCCATATTTAAAGCAAAAATAATTTCAACAAAGTTCAAAACAAATGCATCTTCACAAAATGTTATAAAAATAGCCTCTCACGTAAAAAACATAATTTAGTAGATAGTAATGTTGTTTAAAATTATCAATATTATATATTATTATGTTACGATTTGATGACAAATAGATATAACTGTGAACTGTGTAGTTCAAACTAAAGTAGGATAATAGCAATAGCAATAGTTCTATAAACAGTGGGTAGACCTTGCGAGAAAGCTTACAATTTTCTCAACTTTAATGGGCTGTCATTATCTCGCAGTTGACACACCTAAGAAAAAAATATTTAGGAAACTTTTCTTTTATTTATAACTAGCTGATACCCGCAATTTCGTTCACATTTTTAACTATGTAAAATGTCAACTGTTTAGAAAATCAATTGATGTTGCGGGTAACAGAGAGTTAGGAATATATCTCACTCTATCTCTCTCCCCTCTATGTATCTCCCTCTCTAGCTCTCTTTCCATCTCTCTCTCTACTCCTCTATCTTTCTCCCTCTCTCTTCGTCATTCTCCATCTATCTCACTCTCCTTCTATTTTTACCCTCTCCCTCTTTCTCTATGTATTTACCTCTCAACTCTCAATCTCTCTCTATCTTTCTCCCTCTCCCTCTTTCGATCTCTCTCCCTCTATTTCTATATATTTCCCTCTCAATCTATCTCTCTCCCTCTCTCGCTCTCTCCCTCTCTATAACTCTCTTCCTTAATTTTTATATATTTTCTCACTCTCACTTTATCTCCTTCCCTCTTCCTTTAGCTCTCTCCCTCTCCCTCTACATCTCGCCCTCTATCTCCCTCTATCTCTATCTCATTCTCTCCCTTTATCTCTCAATCTATATACTTATCCCTCTATCTCTTTCCCTCTCATTCTATCGCTCTCCCTCTGTCTCTCTCTTCCTTTATCTTGTATTCATTATTATCTATCCCCTTGCAATATTGCATTAGGATTCATTCAGCCCTTTATTCTGGTCCGTACGGGGTGCATCTAAATAATACTTCATAATATCAACCCCTTGCTTTGCTCCCTTTAGGGATAATTTTGCAAAAAAGCTGAAACCCGTAATTCTGTATTTCTTACCAAGTTTAAATAGAAATGTTCAGATTCCTAATTTGAAGAATTATTAATTACCCATACAAACTTTCAACCCCTATTTCATCCCCTTCGAGATTATAGACAAAAAATAGCCTATGCCCGTCTTATAGGTCCAATGTATCCTAATACCAAATTTCATCGAAATCAGTCCAGCCTTTTGAGCGTGAAGAACTAACAAACATACACACTCACAAAATTTCGGCTTTATAATATTAGTAAGCTTCCTATTCAACGAAACCCTACTCGAGAGGAGTTGAAAAAAAATCGTCTTCTCGTTACATGTAGGTAGGTAGGTATGGACTATGGAGTGCCACCAGTAATTTTTACTGTTTCAAAATTGTATTTAAATTTAATAATAATATGTAGTCAATAGGCAATAAAAATTCTCATTACTGTAAACTTACAAACCTTTATCACCTTGTATCAATTTTCATTTCCACGATTTCTACTGGTGATTTTGCCAAAAGAGGCGGAGGTCACATATCAAATCAATTCGCTTGAAACCAAGCTCACTGACGGGAGTTTTGGCGGGAATCTGATAGTGAGACGTTGTTGGTTTTGTGTTATTATCTCAAACTTGTGTTACTTCGAGTGTTAATGTGTAATATTGGTGGAATATTAACCATTAAGTGTTCGTTACGAGCACGAGTGTGGGCGAATGATATAGACTCAAAAAACGTGTCAATTCGCATTTTTTCCAAAACTCCCAGGAAGTTTCAGTAAAGCATCCACTACTTTACTGAATCGTGAGTTTGACGATGTAAATAATTGACTTGACTACTTGACCACGATTGCTATAACATTGCTGTGAATTTCTTAATGTGAAATTAAGAAATACTTAAAATAAAATACTTAACACTGGCTACATGCACAAACCGTGCGAAGCCATAACTGAAACAAAAAAAAAAGCTCACTGACGATGCGACGTCCGTATTATGACGTGAGTTAGCGAAATACTATTAGTATGGTTTATCTACTAAAACATAAACAATGCACAATTAATGCTCACGGAACGGCAACGTCGCATCTCCAAACTTTGTGCGGATGTCAAATACGGCTATCAATGAAAGTATTCACAAATTGACAACAGCGCCACTCGTTTTGCAACGGAAATCAACGGAACTTCGTAAATATGCAGTACAGCGACATTCGAAGAAAAATGACGTCCATTTGGTTTTTCATATTTTGACATTTCTAGTATCAGCGCGTCATTTCGGACACATTGCGCTTGGTCTCCTATTTGACGTCCGTATACGGACGTCTTAAGCAGGTGGACGCCACATTAGATGCAAAAATGGCCATGTTGGACGTACAATAGGTTACAGGATATATATATATATATATATATATATATATATATATATATATATATATAATATAGCTATAGAGACTGCTATAGAGCAGAATTTGACATTTAACGTATCGAATACTTTCTCGTTAGAGGTTCTTGCTCACCCTACCGTACTGGATTGAACACGCTTTATTGTTTTTTTTTTTTTGCTGTTTTGGTTTGTAAATATGCCATTAAGATGTATTTGTATGTAGGTGTGTCGTTCTCAAAATAAGTTGAAAGTTTCAAAGTCTTCCAGTC
The DNA here is from genome assembly GCA_905147375.1 of Hylaea fasciaria. Classification (NCBI taxonomy): domain Eukaryota; kingdom Metazoa; phylum Arthropoda; class Insecta; order Lepidoptera; family Geometridae; genus Hylaea; species Hylaea fasciaria. The sequence continues at coordinate 2,476,609 of LR990218.1, forward strand.
TTCGCGATTTGACGCAAGAATTGGGGATCGGATGTTTGGTGGAAAATCCTAACTTTTTTAATCTTGGTAAAAACAAGCTTTTTCCTAAGTTTAAATCCAATTTCATTTGTTATCAGCACAATTTTTTTAGATCTTTTTAGACATCACGCGACCTGAGTTATTAAAATAGAATGACCTTTCAAAATTCGATTCGTTCACAAAGTGGAATATTGGTTTTATTTATTTTTAGACAATTCGTTTTTAGGGTTTCGTACCTAAAGGGTAAAACGAGACCCATAACTAAAGCTCCGCTGTTCGTCCGTCCGTCCGTCTGTCACCAGGCACCGTGTCTCATGTACCGTTATATATAAAATTTTCACACATGATGTATTTATAATTGCCGCTATTACAACTAAAGACTAAAATACAGAATTAAATAATATTTTAAGGGGGCTCCCATACAACAAATATGATTTTTATGCCGTTTTTATAAAATAATGGGTACGGAACCCTTAGTGCGCGAGTCCGACTCGCACTTGACCGGTTTTTTTGTTACACGAGACGTTAGTCTTTTGCTTTATGTCATATAAGTATTAATTGTATTAAAGATGGCAATAACAATACGCCACGTGGAATATATGAAATTATAAATGTCGATTATTTAAAGGAAGTAGTGGAAAAGCGGTAAGAATGTCCGCCTTTTAAGTGCTAAGTTAGGGAATCCTAATCCCTGTGAGGGCACGGACCAATTTGTTTCCTGTAAAGGCATAGTATAGCTTAGTAATTCACTTCACTTATTGACGACACCACTCCAAATATACTTAGTTGACATTTAATAACCCGACATGTTGACTCAAAGGCTTGACGACCTGCAAACCGACTAGCGTACGTAGACCCATCATCAGCCGAAAACTCCCCCACAGCGCTACAACAAAAGATTTCCAGGGTGCCTACTTACACTGGCCATCAAAATTAACGAGAAGTAGGTACGATTGCAATCAGCCGTGGTTCAGCAAAATCGCAAAAAATCCGGGAAATTCCGCGAATTTCGAACGTGAAAGACCCGAAGGAAAACTCAGGAGCTAGAAGGCGGAAGTAATTAAGTGAGTGCTGAACGATTCCTGAAAAACAAAAGTCGTACCTTCCTTACAAATCGACCGTTCAGCGGTCGCGTATTTCAATTGTGTGGTATCTGTTGATTCCTTTTGTTGTAAGTACGTCTGACAATCGAGTTAACTTCGTATCCAGCGGGATGGTCAGTTCTAACAAATGGTGCCCTGAGTATGAGTTTTTACTAGCTCGTCATCTCGTAGTACGCGTCAACTAGCTCTTTGTATGAAGATTTTTCGTTCATAAACGCGCCGGTAGGGACGCACTGTTCAAGTTTTTATAGAAACTTCATTAAAATACGCAAACGCGATAGGTATACGTTTCTAACTACAAAAAATCTAACAAGGGGAACAGTATACCTAGTGCGAGTTTTGACAATTTATTTACGCGCTCGGTCCGTTTAGCGTAAACTTGAAATTGTATGGAATAAGAGCAGCGCCATCTAGCGTCAGTGAATCAGTCACTAGATGGCGCTGCTCTTATTCCATACAATTTCAAGTTTACGCCAAACGGACCGAGCGCGTAAATAAATTGTCAAAACTCGCACTAGGCACACAGTTCTTAAAAAAAAGCCAACATAATATATTCAAAATTATTTAAAAAAAGCTTTTTGACAACATGGTAAAAAATTCAAATGCAAATCATTTTCCGAGCCATCCATCTAACTTGGCTGCCAGGTACCTCGACAAATCAACATTCCGCTCATAGATTAGCCAACATTACATCTCTCCACAAAGTATAACGACATTTAGGTTAAATTAAATTCATATTTTCAGCTGAAATTGCCGGTTTATCTACACCGAAAAAGGTAAAATATAGCTGTCCAGCTATATTTCACGTTTTTGTGATTGTCGCAAAATCACGGAAAACAATGGTCTTTATTAAAAGGGCAGTAAAGACAAAAACATGTTTTATGGGCTTTTGGGGTTGCGATTCTCACGTTTTTAGCCTCCGACAACCGATTTTATTACAGTAAATGTTTTGGTGGTAGCCTAGTGGGCGAACGGTTGCCTTCCAAAGCGGAGGTGGCGAGTTCAAATCCCAGCGCGGGCACGCACCAATGTGTTTCATGTTAGACATATTATGTACGTAATTATCACTCGCTTTTCGGTGAAGGAAAACATCGTGGTTACCTCATGTCCAAGTATTATTTCTGAGGCAAGTTATCCACCAATCCGGATTAGGCCCCCGTGGTGGATTATGGCCTAACCCTCCTCACCAATGTGAGGGGAGGCCTTTGCCCAGCAGTGGGACAGTTACAGGATGAATGATTAATGATTATATTATAATTTATTGAAAGGTGACTTGATAACTTAGAAGTTATGATTCAAGAAAATTATATTCAACCATTTGTTGATTGTTTTGTCGGGGTTTTTGAAATTGAAATCGTCTCGTTGTTGACTCGTAAAGCTATTGAGTAGAAAGTAATCAAACTTTGTACAACAGAACCCTAGCTAACTCCCACCAGTTCTGATTTACCAACTTTACCGACCTTGCCCCTTGAATGAAAAAAAACAATGTTCCATTAGTCAATTAATTTCGCATGTTTTGTTATTACATTTAAAAACACCAATTAGAGCCAATCAAGTGTATTTTTTTCATTTTCCCTCATTCTTTCAAATTAGAAGGGGAATTTTTAACAAAAGGATTTTTGTTTAAGATTTAATTTTTACCCTTATTAAGGCTTTCTTAGGTCTTTGGAGAAAACTTTTTCTTTTATATGAAATTCATTTGAGAAATTCAAGATAGTTTTTGTATTAATAATTAAAATAAATTAATGGGGAGTACATACTTAATTGATTTATGGCAAACTTTTATCGTAAGCTGTTTAGTTAAGACAGGAATCTCCCCTGTAAGGTGAGCACGAACCTCTTTCGAGAAAGTATTCGTAGCGTTAACGTTAAAATAATGAAGGAGATTTGATCAGCGCCCTTGCTATCGACAAGATGCGAACGCGAACGGTTACCTTGAACGATACGTTAACGATACGAACCGTTAAAATTTTCGTGCTTACCCTATTGTAGGAGTATCAGATGAAATCTTATACACACTTTTACGTTAACGTAACGAATACTTTCTGCATAGAGGTTCCTGTTTACCCTAAATGGCGTATTAAATAATCACTTCATTGCTTGTTATACTAATCTCTAAGATTCTAAACACATTCAGCACACCTGCGCCAAATATCGCATGAAATCCATCGGCTCCCGATACAAGGTATGAAAGTCTGCAACATGACACCAATTGTTGCATTGCCGCATGATTCTAGCTATAATGTTCGCCATTTCCATTTATTTACTCGTTGCATGCTGTTCTGCGGCATGCTGCAATGTTGCATGTTGTTGATCTAAATACTTGCATAGATACTTAAGTCTCTCGCAACAAATCTTTAGTGGTACTGTGACCATCCTGTAACCTATATTTTCATCGAAAACGGTACATTTTGGAGTACACTGTTTGAAACATCTAAAGGAAAAACCGTTACCTAAAAGAGATATAAATGTGCCATTTTGTAATAAAGTGCATACTGTTTTAATTAATTCTACATTATTATTTAATGATGGTATAGCAAGTATTGCGTTCATTACTTACATGCTTGTTACGTAAAGAGTAATTAAGATAAGACTTAATGGAAAAAAGCGCATAAACTTAAGGACTGAAATAGATTTGTAGCCAATAGTAGTTTGGCCGGATATCCGCCTACGTGGCGAATAAAACTAAAAAAACAAGTATTTATCTACAATAAAAATAACAAAGACAAAACGTTTATATTATTCTATTAAGCCGTATGTTATTCTTAGGTTTACTTTGAAATAAACTATTTGGCTAACATTTGGCTACCCAAATAACCCATAAAAGACCTCTAAAAGTTTCGCTGCTGTATGTTAAAAAACTTAGTTGTGCATGGTTATAAATCCTACTCGACGTACAAATTGCGAGAACAGATTTAGGTATTTTTTCGCCGTGTAGCAAAACGCACGAACTGCTACTTAACTGGCTGGTTACGACTGGTTGTTTACTCCAAAATGACGACGCACGAACAGCGATTAATCTATTTAGATATATATTTTTTGGCCGGTAAGGCCGGACGGGGCGTCCCTACGCAAGCTCATTTGCCGGGCGCGTGCAGCTATAAAGCAACATAAAATGCACTTGCCTCTCTATTTACGGCGACCGGGCTGTGTTCTTTGCCCGACGTCAATTACGTTGATATACGACTGTAAATTATGTAGGTCGGCCTTTGTACCTGTAATTGGTAGCAGAATAGAAGGTTAGCTAGTTGGTATATTGTGTCGCCGGTAAAGGCTAGGTGGTTGCGGTTGGAACTTGAAAAGCCACTTGCAGCAATTAAATCTAGATTGAATCCAATTGAAGTTTGAACGTGGTGTAACTTCTTGGAGGAAGGTGCAAGGAGGTCGGCTTAGTATGAATCAACGTTATTATGTACCCTTTGGTGTTTTTTTTTGCATTTTGGCGCAACTCGCCCTCGATCGTCTGAAATGTTTATAATAATAATAATAATTCAGCCTGTAACTCTTTCACTGCTGAGATAAGGGCTCCCCTCACTTTCGTAAGGCGGATTAGGCCATGGGGGCCTAGCTCGGATTGGTGGATAACATGCCTCCGAAATAATTCTCGGGCATGTTGGTTTCCCCACGATGTTTGCCTTCACCGTAATGCGAGTGATAATTACGGTACCTACATTATTATGTTCGACAAGAAACACAATGGTACGTGCCCGCACCAGGATTTGAACTCGCCACCCTTTGTTTGAAAGGCGGACGGTCGCCCACTAGGCTATCACCACACATAATAACATAAAACCGCACCGAATATAAAATATAAAAAACAAGGATAAAAAAAATACAGTCTGCGTTTATTTTACGCACCACAAAAAACTGAAACAATAGAAATGCAATTCACATTTTGTTTTTCATTCTTTCTTTGACTACCCACTGACTTTTTGAGTCCATATACGTACGAGTAGGTATAAAATAAACATCCACAATCAAGAATGTCCCTTCGGAAGTCTGTTATTAGCTTTATTTTCCGTTACTCCGTTGAGCTCGGCACACATTGCCGGGCGTGTCAATGAATTAAGAGGCCTCATTAAGTCGGGGGATTAAAGTATTTATAAGTTTGTTGGGATTGTAATCCGACTTATTTTGCAAATATTTCGTTGGGGACCAGTACGGTGACCATGAGATTAAAAAAAAGATAAGAATAATCATAGAAAATAAAAATTGGAATGGAAAATGAATCGTGAATTTTTTGGGGCGACTCAGGAATCTAAATGACTCATTTTTCATTCACTGTCCTGGTGGATATTCTATCTTTACGCACAAAGAAATTTGCGTCTTCATTTACCATGCGTACCGCAAAGGAGTGGAATTCTTTACCCAAATTTGTGTTTTTCCGATAGTCATACCTAAGAGTCTTCAAGTCATGAGTAATTAGGTTATTTCTAACTAAGCGTGCATTTTAGAGACGCATCGTCCTCAACGCATACTCGTTACACCCGAACAAACTTTATTTTTGAAAACAAAAAACTAGCCTGTCCCAATATTTCTTACCTTATGGACACCCTAAAAGCAAGGGGCACTCGCAAAAGCCAAAGTTGGAGTGATAGGGGATCGAGCGCTAAAACGGACACTTAAGCTTTGAATAAACATAAAAGGACACCAGCCTACGCCAGATTTTACGCGCTGCCAGCTCCCTTTATGAAAGAACTTTTCATTACGTACATGAGAACAAAACAATTTATTGCCTTGGAGGCCCTTACGCCGGCTGTTTTTAGAGTTACGTTCATCAAAAGGGAATAAAACGATACTCTTAAGTGCTTTTCCACACAGACGGTTCTTAAATGGTTACGGTTTAAAAATGTATGGAGGACGGTCGCGGCGTATCTTGTGAAAGCTAGACGACCATACAATAACCATGCAAGGTTGTGTCTAACTGGCACTGAAATAATGACAGAAACAGCAATAGGCTTTAGATGTCAAAGTTAACTTAACAAACGTTCCAATAACCGGCTGTTATGTGGCAGCTCCGCAGAAGCCATAACAAAAAAGAAGAAGTTGATGTTGAACCGGCTGTTAATCTGGTGTCAAAGTAAACATATTTTCCGTTAGATAACGGAACCTTGCGGCTAACAGGTAGCAATGATTTAGAATAGTTCGTCTATAAAAATATAGAATAGAATAAATAAAATAGAAACATTTACTCGATACAAGAATACAAGGTAAATTAAATATTTGAAAAACTAACAATAATAGAAATGAAATGTAACAAAAGTTGGTAGAAATAAATGAATATAATGAATTTCAAAATCAAGAACTGTTATTCGATAAAAGACAAGTCAAATGAAAAAAAAATAATATTAAAATTCAATTAATTAATAAAAGGTATTCTCGTTTGACTCCTCCCTTTTCCCTCCTCACTAAAGTGAGGGGAGGCCTTTGCCCAGCAGTGGGACAGTTACAGGCTGAATTATTATTATTATTTATCGTTTGAATACTTAGCGGTGACAACGATACGGTCTGCAATGCTGCACGCTTACCTGAAACTAACGTATTCTTGACATGAAACCTCTTTATTGTCCAAAAAGAAACACAATTCAGAAAAACTACAGACGCAATACGATAGTACAATGAGTTTTTGGCGGGAATCCGATAGTGAGGCGTTGTTGGTTTTGTATTATTTTCTCAAACTTGTGTTTCTTCGAGTGTTAATGTGTAATATTGGTGGAATATTAATCATTAAGTGTTCGTTAACACGTTAAGTGCGAAACGAGGCCTAAATCACCCCTTATGTAACTTCCTTGTGGTGCGGCAAGGAAAAACGTGAACATCTCTGTCGTGCGAAGGGCATAGCTTCGGTTTGGTCCAGTATAGAAAAGAGATAAATGTATATTTGAGACGCGCTAATGGTCCCGGACTCGGTGGTATATCTACCTTGGTACCGGATGTCTTAGGCCTCGTACCGCACTGAATTAATATAATTTTAATGCAGTGCGGAACGAGGCTAAAACGTCCCATATCCCCCTGGACCTCGTACCGCACCCAACGCGAGCTTCCCGCGACTAGTGTTGTGCATCACGGGGATTGGAGGGCACGTCCTTTAAATCGCCGAATATGTCTAAACGATGTCGGAAAAAGTTAATTAAAAAAAACTCAGAAACAGAACCAAAACAGATAGGTTTTTTAATTGATATTTTTGTAGGTAGTAAAAGCTCCACAAAAAACGCAAAGCAGCCGTTGACAAAACAGGTAAGTAATTAATTAATAATTCAGTAGTTCTTTGTCTAGGTTTTGAAAGTAAATAATTTTTAGGGGACCGTATCGAAAGATAATAACAGGACCCTCTATTACTAAGACTTCGCTGTCTGTCTGTTTGTCTGTCACCTTTTTAAAGCCCGAGGCAGAATAAATAGGATAGTTTCTTTTCTACTTCTGGTTTTCTTTTTTTTCTATTCTGTGAACCGCATTAAGACTTTCACACAAAAATAGATAAACGTCGTTGCGTCGATATTATTTTTCTCATCACATCTAAGCGAAAATTTACCCTATTTCAGTGCGTTACGAGGTGTATAAGATCCCATATTTTGTTTTGCCAATAATGAATAAACTAGCTATCAGATCCCGGGGCGACGGTACATTAGGGTTCATCAATTCACTGTCTATATCGATAAGGACCAACATTTTCATTTATCTTTGATTTCGCGCCAGAAAATGGATTTTAGTCTGTTAAAGGAGGTGGGGTCTAATAGACCGCGTGTCGCCCTAACGTCTGGTAACGGTGCGGGCCGATAATACCTCGTGCCGCAGGAACGTAAAGTTTGCAAAAATTGGTGCCGCAGCTAACGTGTTACGTGCACGAGTGTAGGCGAATGATAAAAACTCAAAAACCGTGTCATTTCGCATTTTTTCCAAAACCCCCAGGAAGTGTCAGTAAAGCATCCACTAATTTACTGAATCGTGACTTTGACGATGTAAATAATTGACTTGACTACTTGACCACGATTGCTATAACATTGCTGTGACTTTCTTAATATGAAATTAAGAAATACTTAAAATAAAATACTTGACACTGGCTATATGCACAAACCGTGCGAAGCCATAGCTAAAACAAAAAAAAAGATAGTGGGCAGTCTTATTATTTCCCAACTAACAAAAACAAACATAACATTACGAGTATTCACCAATATGACAGCTGTGTACGAATCACTTTACAGAGTTTCGACTTCAATACGCAACTCGATATAACTGTTGTCTCATATTATGTCAGCAATTTCCCTTTGCATACCAAAGAGGGAGAAGGGGGGGGGGCATGCCCTCCCCCTACCCCTAGCTTCATAGCAAAATGCTTCAAGTGACTCTTTGATCTTCGGAAAATTGTTACGTTAGTCGTGTGTATGCGTATGTTTAATATTGTAGTAAGTACGCACAAAAATCTGAAATTGCTTTCGGATAAAGTTTCTGTATAGGTTGTGTGTATACATCTTAATTTTTTTTTTTACATTAATGAATTATCTTAACTAAATTTAAATGAGCCTAATTCGCGAACAAACTTTATATTAAAATATACCATTTTGACATGCCTCGACGTTTCACTGTATACCACTGTATAGTATACTGCTGTACCACAACATGAGACAAGACGTCATTCAGCCGAAATTAATATTGTATCTCCTATCTAAGATTGAAATCGATCTTGGATTACTGCCTATCGTTCGATCGATTTCCAATCTGCGTGCCTTCATAAACCAATCCACGGATCGGTCATTGTCACGTTTGACCCTAAAAATGGATTGTGATATCAATCCCAGATAGCAAAATTTGGATTGGATTGATTATTAATTTCGGCCGTTAGCGGAAATAAAATTTTAGACACCAGTTCAACTTTTGCTTCAGCTTTTGTGGTAAGACGGTTAATAGACAATTATTAATGTTTTCATTGTCAGAAATAATGACCGAACTTTATCGGCGTTCAGCCTGAAATTGATCATCTACGTTCGTTAGTACAGCATCTAAACCACCCTTGTCAGTGCCACAGGCTGTAGGGCCTCCACCCTGTAAGGTAAAGGTAAGGATAGGTTTGTACTGAAACCAACAAGCGGTGTAAAAATATAATTATGCGGCCAGCGGCAGAAGGCTCGACGTGTCTGGAGATTACGCTCGCGAAATACAAAAATGTAGATTATTGAATTGAAACTTGGATATTTTCAGCTGGCCTTTTTCGGTGCTGTCTTCTAGTATCAGGCCGCTTAAGCTATCAAATGATGAGAATCTTTACCGACAGCGCGGGCATGGAGCGATAGAAATTCGCAAATAACTAGCCAAATTAGAGAGACTATGTCGTTGTTTGTTTGAAGTTTCAAACCTCCGTCTTAAGACAAAAGTTTAGACCAGAGTTAAACAGATGAGTCTAAATATTTTCTCCGCCAATCGACGTCTAACCCTCGCTTTTTCTATACACAAGTAAAACAATTAGGAATGCCAGGATTGAGTAAGAAAAAGCGAGTGATATAGACGTCGATTATGTGAAACGAAATTTTGTAAAACATCTGTTTAACTCTGGTTTAAACTTGTGTGATAAGACGGTTGGGTTGCAAAACGCATCGCTGCCTCAGTTCGATCCTTCAACGTTTCTATTGATTCTCTACAGGACATTTTTATACAAATCCGCTGTAATGCATTGCTGTTTCAAGCTCGTTTATAAATCGCTGACACTCGCAATCCAACTTAACCCCACAGCCATCGCGACTGTGTGTATTTTCCTCTAATTAAAACGAGGCTTTTAGTTGTTAATATCACGTTTGTAGTTGTGTTACTGTAGAGTCGTTAGCATGGACGACTGAGCTAATAGATCTCTCATAATGAAATATGAGCATAAAAGCATTTTGCATAAAAGTTAACGAATGAAAAAGCGAACCGAATATAATGGTTTTACTGTGTTAGTTTCATATTAATTCCACTTCATTGGTAGAATGGGTTATCGAAATGTATGTGTATGGAAAACAAGAATGATTTCGGAGAACGGGCTGCGATAACCTCTTGACAACGTTCAATTATTACGAGTATAATTATTGTGATATTTGTTTCCTTTTCACGCCGCCACGGCCAAACGAATTTTTATGAAATTTGGCACATACCTATTCTTATTCATATTACACTAGCTGATCCGACAGACGTCCTGTAATTATCTCTATCATCTTTCTCCCTCTCCTTGCCTCTCTCTCTTCCTCTCCCTCCATCTCCCCCTCTCTTTTCCTTTATCTCTCTCTTCCTCCATCTTTTCCTCTCTCCATCTCTCTCACTCTCACTCTCCCTCTATCTCTTTTCCTCTCACTCTCCTTCATATCCCTCTCCCATAGAGGGAGCTCTATCGAAGTTATCTTTCTTGAATTTTCTCATGTTCCGCGAATTATTTTTATTTTTGTCTTTCATAAGAACCTTTTCCTGACAATAACAAAAAATAATTAGCTAAATTGGTCCAGCCGTTCCACGTAATGCCGTGACCAAGGGAAATTGGGATTAATTGTGTATAATAAAATATAATTATGTATATTATTATATATAAATGAATATTATAGATTACATACATACATACATTAAATCCTCGAATACCACATAGTATTCTATTATAAGATTAAAATAATGGTTTCCGTGGTACAATGAACCCTTAGGACGCAGATGTACATTTGTGAACTACACATAACCCGTGACCCTATAATCACTCGGACTCAAAACACAATACAATGAAGGATACAATGGTTACATTGGGTCTCCATTCCCTCATTTCTCTCTGGTTTGTACACTAAACTACCCTTATAATTCCGTCCGACAACTTGCCCTTAAACTTACGCTTGTTTTAGTTAAGCCCTTTTGGTCAATTTATTCTCTTATGAGCTCAGTTTTGGTCTAAATCTGGTATGTTTGTTTCAATATAGTATACATTTTTTTTTTATTGGACCAATACACAATAAACCACATTCTAAAAATCTCTTCCACATACTTATATATAGTTCATACAGTCACGCCTTTTTCCCGCTGGGGTAGGCAAAGACTACGAGGCTACGATCTTGACACACATCTTTCGCTTCTTCCACTTTCATTAGCCCCTCCTTACATGCTCGACAGTTATGGGTACTTTTGAATTATTATTGGCCCTTCTGTATGACATCCTCAATTTGATTGTGATACGTCCACAGGCCCCCCCCCTCCGGTAATCTCTTCTCTTTACATCATTTGTATAAATAGTGGAGTGATATTTTGTAATGATATTTTTTTTTTATAATATAAAATCATATAGTAAGATAAATAATGTATTTTTCTCCCGGGGATATATTTATATATACCTTACAAACCTTTATTTGCATGGAGACACGATATTGCCAGGTCTTTAGCAAATATTTCCATCATGTGTAATATATTTGGAAGGCTTTATATTCCTATTTCGGGAAGCTAACCTTTCGTTTACATTCAGGCGCTTATCGCAATGCTTTAATATTTCTTATTGGTTTTGGTATCATTACTTATTCATTTTATATACTTACAACTAACCCGACAGACATTATACTGTAATTGTCATTATTCCTGTCAAATTTAAACTGTAAACTTATGTAATGTAACTTTACATTACATAAGTTAATGTGGTCGTGAAGTTTCCTCTAAATTTCTAATGTTTGGCGTAAGTTTTTATTTTTTTTGTTACATAAGAACCTTCTCCTTACAATAACAAACACTACAGAAAAAAGAATTAGCAAAATTGGTCCAGCCGTTCACACGTGATGCCGTGACCAAGGGAAATTGGGATGCATGGTTATATATAAATATTATGCGTTTGAAAGAAAATCAAGATCAAAGTCAAAGTCAAAGCATTTATTGTAAATAGGCAATTAAATCGCACTTTTACAAGTCAAACAGCTAATTCTCGTTAACAAAGAGAATCATAAAAACATAAAGGTTGATACATCAAATTAAACAGTAATTGATTATGGTTTGAGTTTGAAAAAAGGACGTTTCCTTTTCAAGCACTGTACCAAGATCCATCCGTTCATCATTCAACAAGTACATCAAGATCGGTTCATCCGTTCGCGAGCTACGATGCCACAGACACACATATAGACACGTGTAACTTATAACACCTCTTTGCTTTGCATTGGTGGTTAAAAACAAAAGAACCAGCAGTATCATAATATCATTATCTATCGGTGTGCCTAGTGTGAGTTTTGACAATTTATTTACGCGCTCGGTCCGGTTAGCGTAAACTTGAAATTGTATGGAATAAGAGCAGCGCCATCTAGTGACTGACTGACTGACACTAGATGGCGCTGCTGTCTAGTCGAACAGTTGCAATGTTTACCAAACCAGGCTTCTGATAACGCACCTATAGTTAGTTATTGCAGATAACATCGTTATCTGGTACCCAATTAGTGGTGCTTTACAAACTCTATACCAACTTTTGTAAGAACTAATTACGGCCCGTGACTTCCTCTGCGCGGAGCACAGTGTATCGTTATAAAAGTTGTCCTTTCCCAGGTTTTAAATTATGTCCATAATTAAATTCATCAAGATTAGTTCAGCTGTTTGGCCGTACAAAAGGAGTAACCGCACAGAGATACAGATATAGTCATTTTCGCTTTGTGGAATGCTTGGGATTAATTAGATAGATAGATAGATAAACCTCTTTGATCTACTTCTTTTTAATCTATCAGTTTATCCCGTTTAATCTCTTCTTTTTTCCGATCTTCTCAAAGGCTAACCCTCATACCGTTATACCACAAAAGTTTAGACCAGAGTTAAACTGATGTTTCTAAAATCTAGTTCAACAAAATCGACGTCTATCACTCGCGTTTTCCTACTCAACCTTGGCATTCCTGATTATTTTGCTTGTAAATTTGTTATTGAGTTAGAAAAAGCGAAGGTTAGGCGTCGATTTGAGGAGAAAATATTTAAACTCATCTGTTCAAATCATGATTAAATTTTTTGTGGGGCTAAAAGACCTACGGTGTTTGAGCTTCGAGTATAAAAGCATTTTGTAAAAGCTTGTTTGGAAATATTACTTATATATAATATTATTATTGTTCAACAAAAAACTTATCGGTACAAACAGATCGCTCTCGTTAGCTTAATTAAAAACGAATTTATCTGACGAGCGCAATGCAGTCCTGCCGATGACTTTGCAATGCAAAGTGCTGGGTGGCACTGCCATTAATCATTCAATCTATATATTATACTCGTATAAATGTGAAAAAAGTCGTGTTAATTACTGTTTCGAAGCTGTAATTGGTTAGTTACACCATTTTATAACTTCAAAGCGGCAGAACTTCATATCGTTGCTTTGTTGATTTCACCTCCGCTCCGAATAACAAAATAAATAACATGAGAAAATTAACGAAAAGGAGAGAAATTTGATAATTAATTTTCTCATGTACATTTTGGGAACGGCTTGACAATTGTCGGGAGAGAATGCAATCGTAGTATAGATGAAAAATAAAACATAATAATTAACCGGATTAGGTTATACTAACATAACATGTTGAATTTGAATCGAATAATATTATGGTATGTTATTAACGTGTTACTACTCTGTTTTTTTCAATGAAAAAACGTAGCCCCACACTGGGATTTCTCCTGTGTCGTGGGAACCGTTTACAGACATCTAATTTCACATACAATATATGTTATTAAATTGACTATATTCCATTTTCAATGTTCTTTTGACAACACTATGGTTAATTAATGTAATTGGCTCCTAATTATGTTATGAATTTAAATAAATAAAATATAATTGGTGCTTGGCACAAAAAAAATAACATCGTATCGGGAACTCTAAATGAACACAAAAATATACAACAAATGAATGTTCCATATTTTCAGATAGTAAATATACTTAATTAAGTTTCACGCGATTCATTATTTACGAGTGAATACGTTCATTATTTGCTGTATGACGGTGTGTACCTACAAATGTTTGCAACATTTGTAGCCCTGTCTGCTAAACTGAAACACGTATTTTTGTCAGACCCCGCTCTAAGTATCATCATCAGCCTGAAGACGTCCACTGCTGAACATAGGCCTCCCCCTTAGACCGCCACACCGAACGACAATTTGCCACTTGCATCCACCGGCTGCCTGCGACTCTTTTGATGTCGTCGGCCCATCTACCGGGAGGCCTACCTACACTGCGTCTTCTCTAAGTATACCTACATTAAAGTTTAAGTAAGAAAAGCAACATAATTCCTTCACAAGGCTCTTCCTCTGATTTCCGTATAAAAAGCACTCACCGATTCAACTTCTCGAGAACTAACAAGGTCTCTGACATTTAAAACTTCTTCTTTATGAAAGGTGAATTCAACTTCTCAGATCTTTTAATATATTTATACGGTACTAGCTTTTTTCAGCGGTTTCGTTCGCGTGGACTGTCGCTTGAATGTGTGACGTCATTATGACATATACGTCTATAGTCAAGTCGCCAACTATATTCCCATAACATACGGGCTCAGGAATGTTGTACGTGTACCCACCTTTTTGCAAAGTTGCAGAGGTGGTCACGTAGTAATGTTATGTATACCGTTAAGCTACTCAAAATCAAGCTACCAAATGACGATACTCCCATCAAAATCCATCCAGTGGTTTCTGAGTCTTAAAGGTAACAAACAGGCAAACATTCTAAAAACCATATTTTGTGATTCTGTCGCCTTTATATTGTCGATACCAGTTAGTTTTGAAAAATATCGCTAACTAGCCGACCCTGTAATTGTCATATGTTAAAAAAAAGCTACACTACAAAAGTTAATGTGGTCGTGAAATTTTCTTTAATTTTCTAATGTTCCGCGTAACTTGTGTATTTTTTTCTTTCATATCCTTCTCCTGACAATAACAAAAACAACAAAAATTGAATTAGCAAAATTGGCCCAGCCGTTCACGCGTGATGCCGTGACCAAGAGAATTAGGGATTCATTTTTATATATAGGTACATATATAAATGTACATACATTGGTCAGGTACATTTTTATAATAGTATTTAGATACTGAGTTTATTTTTATTATTCAGGTATAGTTCTCCCTTGCAAATGCAGTACTGTGACACTTCAAGACATTAAGAGAGGACTTGCCGAGGGATTCTATTGAATCCATTTATTCAAGTACTGTCTGTTACCAAAGACTGAAAACAACAGTTAAGAACAATGAACTTTACCTCCGTACATTAAGGTTTCAATCCAATTGCAGTCCACATTTCAATATCAATAACCTCAGCACGAGCAATTATATTAATTTTATCAATGGAAATGAAACGTTCATTTGCTGTATGCACGCTATTATATTCCTTATTCAGGGTAATTAGGTCAAACCTTGCAAGTGAATTTCGTCCTTGTTCCCCGATCTATTGAGTTCAAAGCACAACTGTCAAGTTCCGATGACAGTACAAATATTATGGTGACAGCGAGCTGATCTGATGATGGAGACGGAAGGTAGGATACATAGCGACCGATGGCGTTTGAGCATATTTTGATCATTTTTAGGTTTCCGCACCCAAAGAGTGAAACGGGATCCTATTACTAAAGCTTCGCTGTCCGTCCGTCCGTCCGTCCGTCCTTCGAGCAAAAGTCCGACTCGAACTTCGCCTGTTTTTCTGTACGAAGCGCATACATATTTTTATTTATCTAAATAAAGTACAATTTATTTTGTGTTTATTGTAATTCTTGAGAATAATATGTACTATTGCTTTTTGCGGTTTGCATCAAATAATCATCTTCACTAAACAATTGCACGGCATCTCTACACGAACGTTTAACGAAAAATTACTTATGACTTCCAAAGAAATCAAATCATGCTAAATAAAGTATTTTAGTGTACTTTATTGTTCTCATAAAGTATATATAAATAAACAATACTTTATTATAAAGTACGGGTGGCAACCCTAATACTACCACCACAATGTTTTTAACATTGTTTAACATCATCGGAAGCTCATGCTCATAAAAAAAAACGCTTGTTATTCTATACTATAATATTGGCTCTTACGTCAACTGAGCCCGCGGGATCAGTTGACCTAATCAATATTTGAATCGGTCAACTGAGCCCATCAACAAAACTTTCAATATATACAGTCACGCTAAAAGTTTTTATTCTACTGTGTAAGTAATACGTCAATTATTGTGGAGAACTCTTTGATCAACCGTTTGTAATACCGAGGGCGGTACGAGTAGTCTGCAAATTGTATCAATTAAGTTATCGCAGTATGGTCGATGGGGTTCGTATAATGGACACCCTGTATAAAGCGTTTCCCGGGACGGTATCTACCTACATACAATGTCATGTTAAATTTACTGCATATTGAAGTTCTTAAACTTTCGCGAACTGAATACATGTTAACTAGAATTTAAACGGGTCTAATTCGCGCACAAACGAATATCAAAATATATAATTTTGACATACCTCGACGTTTCGACCGAGTTACATCGGTCGTGGTCACGAGAAGACTGGTGAATGCGTATCACCGTCCGGAGCGGCAGGTGTTGTTTCCAACTACCCGCGTTTGATCTTGCAAAACATAACACGGCCGATGTAACTCGGTCGAAACGTCGAGGTATGTCAAAATTATATATTTTGATATTCGTTTGTGCGCGAATTAGACCCGTTTAAATACTAATTACTGTATATTTCTTGGTATTACTGAGATTTGTAGTGTAGGTATGCCTTGTCATTAATGCCGATGTTTCTTGTTAAAACGTTTGCTTTTCCGAGAGAAATCTATTTTCTTGGAAATTAATTCGGTTGAAAAAGATCCACCAATTCGGACCGGTACCTTGATTTTAATTATGGTATCGTATTCCTCCCGGAGTAAGGTGGTGCCCATCAGTGCAAGGATATGCTGTGATAACATCACATACATGCCGAATTTAGACAATCGAGATGTCAACAGAAATATTTTGAAAAAATAAAGAAGCAATCATTCCGGGGTCACTGATTAAGGTACAGTCGCGAACAGTCATAGTGAAATGTATTGAATTTGTTTTATTTAATCTAAAATGGCAATAGTATTTTTCCTAGTGACTCCGTGCAAACCGTTTTGTGTATTCATTCCGTGCTATTTTACCATCACGATTTTTTCTTGACTTGAATATATCTAAGTCTAAGTAGTTATAATAAAATTGAAAGAGGCATAATCTGGCATAATTTTCCGATAAAACTAGACAATAAACTTTATCAATTAGGTCATTTATTTAGTAGCCGACTGTACAGAGTGATACAAATGATACAATACACAGTATCATTCAGCATTTCTGTAAAGGTCGAGTGCCCGAAGCGCTTCAATTTACTTAAAGGTTGGATATCTATCGTTCTTTTTGTAATAGGTACATCTCGAATTCTCGAAAATGACAGAATAGGGTCCGCCAGGCTGTTGCGATGTATTGAAACGTCCTTGGGTGTATCTTTAATTGGTTTCTCAGAACGAGAGAGTTTGGTTCCTTCCCGTAATTGGAAAAATGATATTTATATTCTCGTCTACTTGAGTGACGGTGTATAAAAATATTCCTTGATAGGTTTTACCGCGGCTTCGTTCAGGTGGACTGTCATGAAATGTGTAGTGATAATGACTTTTAGAACAGTTTGTAGAAACTTCACTGACAACGTCAATGCTGACGACGCTGACGATGATGATGCTTACACTGACGCTTACGACGTTGACGCTTACGCTGACGATGCTAACGCTGACAATGGTGACGCTTACGACGTTGACGCTTACGCTGACGATGCTAACGCTGACAATGGTGACGCTTACGACGTAGACGCTTACGCTGACGATGCTAACGCTGACAATAGTGACGCTTACGACGTTGACGCTTACGCTGACGATGCTAACGCTGACAATGGTGACGCTTACGACGTTAACGTTTACGCTGACGATGCTAACGCTTACTACGGTGACGCTGACGCTTACGACGCTTTATACCATCATCATCGTCATCGTCATCGTCACCGTCAGATTTATTCCGGAGACGAAACTACATTACTCATAATATAAAAACTCTATTTACCTATATTCTGTGTAGTACCATGCCAAATCGTTTCACATCGATATGTAAATCAAGCCTCAAAGCCAACCATTTCGAAATGTGTCAACACACCAAATGGTTCGCGCCAGATCCCCTACGCTCTATTACGCCCCGACAAGATTCAGAATGGCATGGCCAGCCGGTGCGTCTACAAACTCCGAATTACCCGACCCAGTGGTTTGAGAAATGAAAACGAAATCATCGCGTGTGAAGTGTCAGATTGAGTGACGTTTCTGAACCGGTTCAATCTGGAATCTGGAGGCAATAGGTAGCTACTCTTCGAAAGCCTACGATTGATATGTTGAAGAGATCGTATCAAACTGACTTCTATACATATTATAATATTTAGTATATGAACAGGATTAGCCCGAGATTCTCCAAACAAACGAGCGCCAGAAAATAAAGATACAAAGGAAAGGAATCGAAACAAAAAAAGAACGAAAAAACAAGACAGAAAACATAACGGAGAATGGAAAGAGACAGGGATAGAGCTACGGAACGTCCATAATCTTTTTCTGGTAGTGCTAGGAATAAAACAACTGATTAAAATACCTTTTTTCATAAGAGCCAATACGATGGAGTAAAACGGCAAATCCTTTCATTCCACTCCTATGTGAATTAGATTGGAAAAAGGTATTCAGGCCTCTCTAATAGGGATGTTATTGATTTCATCCGTAACCGAAAGTATCAGATGTCACGTGAATAAATATCGGTATTCGATTCTAACATTTCTAACAGACATCGTAATGAAAATGTCAGATCTTTTATATATTTTTAGGCTGGCATTTCACCTGGTTATAATGTGGGGGAAGTGGTAATCGAACTTCGCGTAGGTATCCGTTACTGTAGATTTTTTCTCCATACAATATCCGTAACTGAAATATACAGAAGTATACCCGGATCAAGCCTATCCTATAATATTGGAGCGGGAATATTGACAGGTACCTAATTAAAATGAGAAGCCTGAAAATGATTTACGCATGTAAAAGTTTTAATATAATATTATCAGGCTCCACATTCATTTTCATGTACTTTTGTGGCTGCTTTTTTTCATTACCTGTGGCTTGCGGCACCGTAGGTCATTTGCCTGATGGTAAGCGCCTGGCCGTTACAGTTACAGTACTACTTTTAATTGAAATATTTTTGCGGCACTGTACTACTTTCTAGTTACTAGATGGATCTAGTTCTAGTTAGTTCTAGTTACTAGATAGTATCTAGTTACTAGATACTACTTACTAGATAGTAACTAGTATCTAGTTACTAGATAGATACTATATGGTTTCAATCTTCTATACGTCAAAATGTATAGTAAAACTTATTCTGATCTTATCTGAGGCCTTTGCCCAGCAGTGGGACAGTTACAGGCTGAATCATTAAGCATTATCATCATTTTGTTGTTATAGCGACAACGGAAATACATCATCTATGAAAATTTCAACTGTCTAACTATCACGGTTCATAAGATACAGCCTGGTGACAGACGGACGGACGGATGGACGGACAGCGGAGCCTTAGTAATAGGGTTCCCGTTTTGCCCTTTGCGTACGGAACTCTAAAAATATCCAAAGCTCCGGATAACTACCGAAAAAAGAACCGTATGCCTCCCTAGTACGAAAATATTTTTCAGTTAACTCGAGCCGGTGACAAACTAAAACAATTTACGGCATCGACATTTTTATAGCGCGTGAACATCGGGGTGATGGGGAATTCCATTTTTCGGCACCATTATGTCACTCATATTGCGCAACAGCGCCGGTGGAGTGACAAAAATGAGCAAGTGACGTGACGGTGCTAGGCAATACGAGCGTGAATGATAAAAACGAGTGGTGGAATTTGATTTCGCAAATTCAAATATCGCCACCGGAAATACGAATTCACGTAAGGACACATTTTGTAATTGTTTCAGATATTGTACTCTTCGGATTAAATCTCCATCTTCTCCAGTTTCTGGTTAGTCACTTTTCATAAAAAGTTTTAATATGATAATTATAATGTATAGTTTATTTATGTTTGATGGCTGTAATAATAATTGGTTAAGTTTTACTGGAAATGCCTTAAAGTATTTACGCATCATTGATTAAATACAGTTTTAATTTTTAATGTACCCGGCCATATATTCTATTTTAAAATCGTCCCGGCCATATATTATATTTTAAAATCGTGATCATAATAATTTACAGTGCCTGGTGACAAGGGTATTCCACCAGTTTGTGTTACTAGTGATGACTTATGGAACCGAGTCGTGGTCCTTAACTGCTGGCCTTTTGGAGAAGCTTAGAGTCGCTCAACGGGCAATGGAGAGAGCTATGCTCGAAGTTTCTTTGTGCTATAAAGGAACGAGGATAATACCCTACATGATACATTTCAATGTATGACCAATTACAAGATCAGTATTCACCCAAAGTTGCAAAATTGCGTAGGTAATGTATATTTACGCAGTACAGTCAGCGGCATTTGATCACAAATGGAAAAACAAAATAATAAAAATAAATATCAAGGTTTTTATTGCAAAGAAGACAAGAATATCGCACAATTCAACAACCATACAAGTCATATTATATTTAAAAATCGTCAACAAAGAATAAATAAAAAAAATATGGCGAATCAAAGTAGGTACCTATTACAAAATATTGAATACGGTCACGAAATTATCCAAAAAATCCAAACTTAATTTTTGTATAGTAATAATGATTCATACAAAAAACGTCGTGATAGTGTAATAAACAAGTAAAGAATCTTGACCTATTTCAGTCTGAATATTGTTTTAGCACAATTAAACCCTGTCACGTTATTAATAGTGATTATGTATTGTCTATGGTGTCACGTCTTAAAAGTGAAACTGTGATAGAAAACGTCGGACTTTGGCTCTGTGACTCACATAAGTCACACAAAACAGGCAAACCATAGTCACAACTTTGATGACACGTGTAAGTCATACAGCGATAAACAATAAAGCATGAAATATTATTTATTATATAATAATAATTATAATAATTCAGCCTGTAACTGTCCCACTGCTGGGCAAAGGCCTCCCTTCACTATCGTGAGGAGGGTTAGGCCATAATACACCACGGGGGCCTAGTCCGGGTTGGTGGATCACATGCCTCCGAAATAATTCTCGGGCATGTTGGTTTCCTCACGATGTTTTTCTTCACTGAAAAGCGAGTGATAATTACGTACATATGTTTTTAACAAGAACCACATTGGTACATGCCCGCACTGGGATTTGAACTCGCAACCTCCGTTTTCGAAGGCGGACGTTCGCCCACTAGGCTACCACCGCTTATTTATATTTATTTATATACCTACCAGTAAATAAATAATTAATTGAAAGGAAATATTCTGTATTCATAATGGCAGCTACTGCGATCACTTTGTAACGAAATTTCAAAAACATTGTTTTGAAAGGTCAAACGCTGAAATAACTGAAATGGCCCGTGGCGGGAAATCGTTTGTGTTAATATAATTCTGGTATGTGTGTGCGTTTTTATTAAATTTCGAGACGATTTGGGCGGCGGCGCGCGAATCGAGATTACGTTTTCTTCGTTTAAAACAATTTTATAATGACCTATTTATATTACTTAATCTTGGGTGAATAACGAGTCTCATAAAATCAAGGATTTCTATGATGGTAGCCTCAATTAATTAAATTGTTAAGGAATTTCGGTCAGAAGCCCGATTTGTCATCGACAAAAACTAGGCTCGATGGATCCCATATTATGTTTGTTACAGATTTAGTTTTAATGATTTTCTTGTTCTCTGGTGTTTCAGTATCCATAATTAGGTATATATTTTCCTAGGAAGAATTATCTTCAACTGTGCGATTTTAAATACGAGCACAAAGTAAATTAAAGCCACGGGGTATACGAGTAGGTAGTTATCTATCTACTATCTATAGGTATACGAGTATACTTACTCGTCGTCTATAAAACAAAGTCGTGTTAGTTACACCGTTTATAACTCGAGAACGGCTGGACCGATTTTCATGATCTTTACTTTGTTAGAATCGTCGAATTGCAGAATAAATAATAAAACATGTTAAAAAATGTGCCAAAGAGAGAGAAAAACTATCATACATTTTTGACGGGACAATGTCGGTCGGGACTGCTATTAAAATCGTAAAACAAGGCCGTGTTACTGTAAAATTATATCCATCGACTGTTTAAACCTTGGCAAGAACAACCCTTCTCATCCGGGGTGTATCGCACCCCCAAGGGTGAGTTACTGGCATCATTCACTGTCGTTTTTCATCCATTTACTTGCATAAGTGATAATAATGATTGGGTTCGCGAAGGTTTACAGGTGAGCTCCTACCGTACCATTCATCTGTATTAAAATAAAACATCCAATAAAGATGGTTTATGTTTCAATAAAGGCAGTGAAACTTAAGCCTCCCAGAATAAATACACCTACCACTAATAACTAAGACAATGACTGCTTACAATTAAGATTTTTTTTTTAAATAAGTTTTAGTGTAAAGCCGTACAGCGTTTGGCGTGAGTTGGCAATTATTTAGCTCGAACCCCGTATCGTAGGGCTCGGGAGGCTTACCATGACGTCTTATAGCGATCGAATTGAAGACTTAAACAGAATGGTTTCACTTTGAATAATAGTAATAAGTAGGTACATGGCTTTCGATATCATTTATATAGACGTCGATTGCTTTACATTTCATATCAACCAAAATTGCGCGTCAAGATGTCACAACAAGACGTCACGGTACGAATAAGTAGTAAAACGATTCTGTTTAGGTCCTCAATTGGATCGTAATAAGACGCCATGGTAAGCCCCCAGGACTCTTTAGCCAGATAAAGTGAAGTGTTGTTAAGGGTCGGTGTGTAGTTACTGTTTATATAGTCGATTTTGTAATTCTCTGAAGATTATTTCATTGGTACAAAGAGGGTCCTATGCCTTAGTGATATAGGGTCATAGGTCGTTATAATAAGTAGGATTTATGGTCACCCATTCAATTTTCGACCGTCCCAGACTTTGCTTTACTTCAGTATTGTATGCGAACACCTATAGAAGTTCTTAAACTTTCGCGAAGAGAAAACGTATTAACTAGCTACAAACGTGTCTTCTCGTGACCATGACGGTCGATGTAACTCGGCCGAAACGTCGAGGTATGTCACAATTATTATATTTTAGGCACTCCAATCCTGTGGAACATAAGTGTTCACATTTTAACTAGCTAGAAACGGGTCTAATTTGCGCACAAACTAATGTTAAATTTAATTTTGACATGTTTTTAGTTAATTATGATGTGAACACCTATGATCCACAGGATTGGAGTGGCTAAAATCTGTACTGCAAATTCGTTTAGTTCGATGGTTTTGAGTGGTTCCATGAGTTGCACGCAAAAGTTAGACGGTAACCCAGTTTGAGGTACCTGTTTACGCCAGTTCTCTTATTGTAAGTACAGAAACAGTAGGCTTACAAACCCTGGTATAATTCCTAGGAGTAATCAACAAGTTTTGAATGTACGTAAGTACCCGAGCGAACTGGGTTAATTGAGAGTATGGCAACACTAATGTTTGTTTTCAAAGTATATGTGGGTAGTTGGGCACTAATTCTTTATTATTATTGTAAACAGAAAACGTTTGTGTTTGTTAGAGACTTGGACCTCTGAACTTTGGACGGGCGTGCGAAGAAGGAAGGGTGCTTGTTATGAAATAAAAATTAGTATCTATAGGGTGTTTTGAAGCTGCAGTTACCTACTTTTTATTTAGATATTGTATTATTGGAAAACCTGATTCCAAGGAAAAATTTAGAATATATCTAAAACCTACCAGCGTATTATTGGGCCTTTAAAAACATGTGCTTGCCGGAAACTCGTAATATCTGAAGAAACTGCCCATAGAGAAAGACAAATGGATATCTGAAAATCCAAGAGAGCTTACTTCCTTATGCTCTTAAATTTGTTACCTGTGCGAAAACATGCCTGGTCCAGTCAGATACGCCCACCCACGCCATTAAAAACGTGCGAATTAGTGTCGCACCGTTTGATTTTCTCAATATTTGTTCACAGGTGCGGCGCGATAATTTGAGAGAATCGTGATATTGGTGACAAACACCCGTAAAAATCGTGGTCAAAATACCCGAGTGTGTTGTACATTAGGACTTCGTAATTGGAGTTAATTAAACGACTTCACAACACAGACTTATAAGAGGAAGCAGACCGAGCATTAAATATAATTAACAAGTAAATCCAGTCGCAAAACCGGCCGCCATTTTGACGAGAGACGCTGGCGCCATTTTGACAGCTCATTTTACTTGTTAATTGTTTGGTCGGATTCAGCACGAATTTTAATCTCGTAGTTTAAATATGAACTTATTGTATAGTTGACCGGTAAGCCATAGTTCGGCCCTGATGTATTTTGTTCCACTAGATTATTCTCTGTAATGTTCGGTCTTCATCTTATTATGTCTGTGAGATCTGTGCGTAAGTATATAGCAAGGATAATACTCGTCGGAATTTTGTTAATGAAAAAATATAACTTCATTATCCTCGTTTAGTTGCAGCTTTATGTGAAAATTATTTACGTAATATAAACATAAGTAATACTCGTATAAAAAATAAACAGCGGATCAAAGAATTTAACGCGCCAGAATGTAGATAAATTTAATTATGATATTCATAATTTTTTTCATTGGAAAGTAATATACTTCAAACAAAATGCAAAACAAAAATTAAAGAGCTTTCATAACGCGCGTTTGATGATGATGATACGTAAAAATGTTACCTCAAGTCATATAATATTGACGTCATATGCGTAGCGTACGACGTTGTGTACATACGATAGTTTCCAAACGTTACCTACCACGTTACAAGTAGGTAATAAAACTTGAGATTTATGTCAATAGTTCGGCGCTGGAGTCCCTCTTCAAGTAAAACATAAGTGAAAGGAAAGTTGGCTGGAAGTTGCTGGCCACATTATTGGTATGGTTGGTCGGAAGTAACACAATAAACTATATTGGCTGTGTTACTTTTAGGTAGATATCTATAAAACCTTTTGCCCCTTTAGCCTCTTTACTTGCCCCGATTTGGCACCATTGTATTTTAAGTTCGATCTGCCGTTAGGTTGTTAAGGTATTATTAATTTGTTTATTAGATTGAAGTGTTTGACTTCTAAAAGTGAGATTTTATTGCCTATTTACAATAAATGATTTGACTTTGACTTTGATTTAGTAATAATGTATATTAATAAAAGAAAGTCATGTTAGTTACACTTTTTCTAACTCAAGAACGGCTGAACCGATTTGGCTGAAAATTGGTAGGAAGGTAGCTGAGAACCAGGAGAAGGATATAGGATACTATTTATCCCGTTATCACGGGAAACAAAATTTTATACTGGGAAAAATATATCTGATAAAATCGGGTTGTACAGTTGACTACTGTCACTCATTTTGACTCATAGAGACAATGACAGGACAACGTGTGTCGGGTCAGCTAGTAATATAAAATAATTAGTTTTTTTGTATTGCTCAGGTGAGAGAGCGAATGCTTGGCGTATCTGGACTGGAGGTAGATAGACTGAGATTATTCTGGGCACACATTCACCGAAGTATTAAAAATATAAATTAGAGCTGAGAAAAGTCAAAGTTCTCGATCGGTATCACCCTTACGCTGACCTTATACAATCCTAAATCACATGATAATATCTCCGGCTTACCATAAAAATAATCCGGCTAGACGATTTCTAAGAAACATATTTTTACCTAGAAAATGTTTTGCAAAATATGTCCAAGTATTGGTGCCAATTCGGTTGTAACAAACTAGTATGAAAATTTAAGACCTGCCAATGTTAAGCCTAGAAGCAAATGCCCACCAGCTTTTTGGGCACGATGCCAACAAAAAAAATGCTTAAAACTACCTATGTACTGTACTGTACCTCATAATTATTGTATTTTTACATATTTTTTTTGGTTTTTAGGTCAAAATAACTAGTTGAACTCCTGTACTTTCAATATTTCGATTTTTATACAATTCGATGTACGCTAACTTCGAAGTCGCGCAGTTTCACACGAACGTAGGTACACATCGAACTATACTTTCGATATAGCGTACATCGGGCTTCCATGCTCTGAACTAAAGAAACACAGCCTTATTCTCTTCAATGTTATCGAAATTCTTTTGGAGTCGGTTTTTTTGTTAAAAATGTTACTGTAAATGATAATGTATGTTATTGACGCCAGATTGAACGTGTAGGCTTTAGGCTTCTAAGTTGACATCGTGCCACAGACATATAAGAGGGAGCAGACCAGGCATTTATTTAGTGAATGCAGTCGTGACGCCGGCCCCCATATTGATGCACTGACCCTTTTGACATCTCATTTTACTTGTATAAATATTAGAGCGGATTCAGCATGAATTTTAATCTTAGTTTATGAACGTATAGCTTGACAGCCTTAGTTCAGCCCTGCCTGATTTTTTTCAGGCTTCACTAGATATTTATAATGTTGCTCCGGGCTGTTTCCTCTTATAATAGTATGTCTGCGCATCGTACACGCTTTTATTTTGGTATAACTTGTGAAAGTTCCGTTCAAAAGCGAGCGCGTTAGCCTGTATCTGTGCCATATTTTCCGAATAATTAAACAGCTATGCCGCTGTGGCTGAATGTTAAATGAGTTATGAAGTATGGTGGCTATGAAAGGAGGATTTGAAAGAGACTCGGAGAATACTTAGCGGAATTGGTCTTTACGCGCCAGTTCTTGTTTGAACTACAACAATAACTCGTCATAATATGACTAAAGCGTTATACAGCTTTTCATTGATGTTTGCGTTAAATAATCAACTACAAACATAATTATGTCGTTATTATTCTACTAATCGAAATATATACAAAAGTCATTTTCGTTACACCATTTATAACTCAAGAACGGCTGGACTGATTTTTATAGTCTTTGTTTTGTTGGATTTGCCTCCGCTTCAAATAGCAGAATAATTACTATTAAATCCTGGAATAAATTACGAAAACCGGTAAAATATGATAATTCGTTTTCGTATACAGTTTGTATGGAAAGGATTGACAGGACAACGTCTGTGAAACTCTGTGAATGGGAGAGTCTTTCTGTCCGTCTTACCACAAAAGTTTAGACCAAAGTTAAACAGATGTTTCTAAAATGTAGTTTTACGAATTCAACGTCTATCACTCGCGTTTTCTTACTCAATCCTGGCTGAGTTATTATTGAGTTAGAAAAAGCGAGGGTTAGACGTCGATTTGTGGAGAAAATATTTAGACACACCTGTTCAACTCTAGTTTAAATATTTTGTGGTAAGACCGTGTATGTTTGGATGTGTCTTCACTCTCCATTTCGCAAACGGATTGGTAATAAATAACTATATTATTCCGTAACAAATTAATGGTCGCTGTATGATAATAATCAACGCGAGTGAAACCGCGGGGAGCTGCTAGTTTAGGTAGCTAGTAAATGGCACCCTGCTTTTCCTGTGTACGCATCTAATGGACCCAAGTCACCCGCAGGAAATTGATATTTACGGGACAGCCGACTTCGTGACACCCGTGACAGGCACGGAATAGAAAGCGGAGTTGCGGACCGACAGTGAGCGCTGGACAATAATGGGCGATCATGTGTTATTCTAGAATAATATTATTCTAGAATAACACAAGAATATCAGTCCCTAAGGTCTACACAGCATCGTAGGGGGAAGTCCCCTAACGCCGGACGGCACCTAACGTCGGACACTTCCAGTATCTTGGCAAGTCACAATGCGTTCGTTTCAAAAACAGTTGAAAGGGGTGCAGGGGAACGGTACGATACCCGGACGCGGGACGCGGCTCACGTATGACTCGCGAGGCGAAGGTGGGAGCATTCGTTTGCTACTTTTGGTGAGAATTCACTGCGTCGCACAAGATTGAAGTGAATACCTACTGCTACATTTTTGTGATTAAGTGTCTTTAATATTTTTATTATATGTAGTGTTCTATAAATATTCATATTGCGTGAAATTATTTAATGATTTCAAAAGAAGTTTTGGGATAAATAATGTAATTTAGTGGACTTCCGGTCCCCTTGTACCGGACACAAAATCGTCCCTTAACGTCGGACAGTTAAAAAGTTGTTTTTTCTTATCCGTATTTAAACTTTCTATAGTAACTATTATACCTTGTTTTAGAGCATACAAGTACTGAGAGAAATCCAAATAGAAGAGGTGAAAAAGAAAGGAAAATGGGTTCAACAAGAAAATAAAAAGAACCGTTAAGCAACAAAGAAATAAATATGAAACAAATTCAGAAAAACATTAGAAATGAAAGGGAAACCAACCAAAGAAGTAAAGGCCAAAGGCAAAAGTGGAGAAAAAGGAAGTAAAACGGAACCATTAAAGCAGAATCATCTGTCAGATACCACAGAAACTACTTGCGTCGTGTGCTTAGAGGAGAGTACAATGAAGATTGGATACAATGCTTTAGCTGCCGTGGGTGGGCGCATGAAGCATGAGCAGACATCCCTGAAAGTTCAGGAGCCTAAATAAATGATCGATACATGATCATTTTGATGATGTTTTGAAGGTGTCCGGCACTAGGGGTTCGAAGATAAAGCTGTCCGGTACTAGGTGCCACTTTTAGTAATTGCAATTTTTGTTGCCAAAGTTTGACTTAAGTTTTTAAGTAATGTTTAAGCAGTGGTTGCATTTTTATTTACATCATTTCATTTTAAATTTTGTTGACATAGCTAAACAATACATAAAAGTACTTTTCTCGAAACAGTTTTTTTGTTATTGTCTTAAAACCTTAGGTGTCCGCCACTGGGGGACTTCCCCCTATAGGGATGTTTCGTTTGCTATACTAAATGAACGATGCAGATAATTATGTTAATAATTTTAGGGGAGGGCGCAACACCGAAAATAAATTGTATTACGTATTTGTAATTTTCATTAGTCATAGTTTATTTGATGGTGCGGCTTCCGGCAGATAGACATTAGGGATAAAAAAGAGTCAAAGAGATTTGTGAAACGAAATTTTAGACACATCTGTTCAACTCTCGTTTAAATATTTCGTGGTAAGATCTCGTAAATTTTGAGTTCATTATGAACATAGGTTTGGAAACTTGTATTTTAAGCTTAAACACCAGAACATATTTTGTACCTCGAACCTGGTCACTCTGTGGCATGTCTCCATAAATAGGTAGGTACTTGACAAGAGCAGGAAATATCAAAATTATTCCTACTTTTCAGCCCCGACATCACTTCCGTTTCCCCTTTATAAGTGGAAGGAACGTGATGGCATTTCCATGAGGGGAATTTGTAGGAAATAACCGCTATCGTGATGCGATGATGGATGGGGAATGTGGAATATGCTTAAGAATTTCGTAAGGTTTATTTTTGTAGCGGTTTTAATTTCAATAGGTACCGAAAAAGCCAGTGCAGTGATGGACGCCGGCTGCTTTGGCGTCGTACTATAGTAGATATATAAATCTATGAAAAGAATAGTATTACTGTTCGCAAAAACCATGATAAAACATCAAGCATACACGGCCTTACCACAAAAGATTAAACCATAGTTAAACAGAGGTTTCTAAAACGTACAGAAAACATATTAACTTGCTGAAACCGGGCTTAATACGCGCACAAACAAATATCAAAGTATATAATTTTGACATACCTCGAAGTTTCGGCCGAGCTACATCGACCGTGGTCGACTCGTGACCACGGTCGGATGTAACTCGGCCGAAACGTCTGAATGGGGTTGTCAAAAACGTCCTAATATTCCGTACAAAAATAGCAATAAACCCTCTTGATGTATTAAATATGAGTTCTATCTTTAAAAGTTTAAAGTCACATTTTCAAGTTAAATGAAAAACACCCCCGTTTCATGGCACTTGTACATGTTTATTATTAGAACTCTATTGCACTGGAGCGAGTAAAGTACGCGACGATTTTCCGCACAATTACTCGCTGTTACTTGCACGTGTGTCTCAGAGGATACGTTTCAAATGTTACACAAAACCCTCTTTTATACAACGTAACTTTGTAGCGCTGGTGGCGGTATTTGATCAAGAATTCAACGATTTAACAGTATGTGCAACTAGGTCGTATCGTGTTCTCCAAACTGCCAAGAAGCCAAGAAGTTTCAGTGAAGCATCTACCACTTACTGAACGTCGACTGCGATCTGACTTGACTACAAGTTGAGAGTCTGACTTGACTGATTTAGACTCGATATTTCGGCTTTGTTTTATATAGGTACTGGTTTTTATAGGATATTATATATGGAATGTATAGTATTTTATATATGGAATGGTAATGCTAATAGGATTTGCCGGTTTCCCACAGGAACTCTGCTGTTTCTCGAGATGTAACATAGATAATGAAATATATACAGAGAATGCATAAACTTCACTTCACTCAGTAAATAATGAAAGTGAAAACTTGATATATACCTAATTATATTCAAATAAAAACATAATTATACAAAACTAAACTTACACCTAAAAACCTCACTTGAATACCCCAGTAATCCCCGATAGATCCCGTGGCGGGGATCTCATCTATCAATCCCCAAAGCCGCCGCTGAAGGTTCGTTAGATACGATAATTTTATATTCTCGGGGTTTTAAAGGGCCGAACATGTAGGTTGAGAAATGGTAAAGGTACAGTTGCTATAGCTAGCTGTAACATACGTGTAAGCACTTATCTGTAACCATAGAATAACATAGCAAAGAAGGATAGTTCCATGCGTAGTCACACTCAAGAGTGAAGCCACTTTTTATCAATGTGTGCGTGAGTGCCATGTAATTATCTGCTCCAAAACGCACACAAGCGCAATGTAAATGTCACATGCGTGTTGGTATTTAGTCCAAAAGCAGGAAAAATTAATAAATATTTACCATAAACGCTTTAAATTCAAACAATAGCGAGTCGAAAGTCCGAACTAGGCCCAAAAGGTCTCACTAAAAATGGCTACACGGCGCTAGGGAGTACCTACTTGGTTTCTATGTGTTATTCTTCTACCCCCAGTTTCTGAAACGTCAGTCAACGTTGACAACAGATTAATTGCTATTGCCATCCTTGTCATTTGTTTAGTGTTAGATAGAGACAACGATAGTTTTAATCTACTGTCAAAGCCAAATAGCGTTCTAGAAACCGGGGGTAAGTCTGTAACTTTTTTGACGTGTCAACGTCTTATAATTCGATGGAGCCATCTGAACGCACGAAAAAACATGACTCATGCGGCGTTACTCGCTCTGAGGCGTTCCATTTAAGGCTTGAAGTGCAAGCGAGAGCGCGGAACGAGCGACAAAAAGGCACAATCGGTCTCCGCGTTCGGCAGCGTTCGACATCTGTCTCTCTCTTACTTGAGTGAGCGACGCGTCCGCGTGGACGGTATTTTCTTATGACGTTGTCACGTTCAACTATCTTCAGTAAACCGACTTTACAGACAACCGGTTTTTTTTAATAGACAATTACTGTCGTATTTAGTGTTTGTTTTTTTTTTGTCCTTGCCTGTTGTAAAATAATGCGTGTTGTCTATACTTCTTCTATACTTATATTATAAAGAGGAAAGATTAAATTGTTTGTTTGTGTTTGTTTGCATTGAATAGGCTCCGAAACTACTGAACTAATTAGAAAAAAAAAATCACTGGTTGAAAGCTTACGCTATCCCCGGGTGACATAGGCTACTTTTTGTCCCGTTAAAATTAACGGTCCCCGCGGGATAGCAGCTAACGCGGGTGAAACCGCGAGGCGCTTCTAGTCGCAAAGAAATGTATTTCCTCTCTTTCTTTGTCGTAAGTTGGCGATAAGCCGACTGCCACAAGCGAAACATTTTAATGAACCACAGTTACGTCCTCTAAGTCTGGCTGTTTGGGGGACCATAATCCTCTTATTTCCTAATTCCCTAGATAGAAGACATAACACATACTGCAACCGCAACATAGATTCAACAGACGTTAGAGCTTTCTTTTATCTCAGACTGCCTGTATGATGGTAAAAGGTCTCCATCGCTTATGGACACCTGCAACCATAGACGTAGTATCAAAAAATAGACTTGACAATAGCGTATACCTTTGCTGCAATGTATAAATCGAATAAATTTAATACACGTCATTAAGGTGTCGCTCCAATCATTCGTGCGACATTCTAAAATGTCAAGATCGGTGGTTACCCCTATAAGTCGGATAAATTTAATACACGTTATTAAGGTGTAGCTCAAATCATTCGTGCGACATTCTAAAATTTCAAGATTGGTTTGCTTCTGCAGCACAGCAAAAAAATTGTGCATAGTATTATGCCGTCCAAGAAAAACATCATCGTACTATCCTACTTACTCCTTGTGTCCCTTTGTATACACTTGTCTCTTTTCTTCCCGGATCTTGAGTTAAATGTCATATCTGTTGGTTGAATAATCTGAGGCTGCAACACTCGGGACGGTGTCGATGCGTGGTCTAATCTCTATGTCTCTTCTGTCTCTGTCTTCATGTTCTCATCTGTCTCTATGTCTCTTCTCGCCTTTATTTTGAACAGCATGTTATAAACACCCGGAAAAAGTCCGTTCTTTGCTCTAAAGGTCATTATTTTTTTCCAAATCAACATTTCGAAGCACCATCATCCTGGAAATAGCTCTACGGATCGTTACCAGTGTAAAGTAGGCCTAACGACGTTTCACCGAAATGCGCCTGAACATTTCCTCTTCGTTTTTTTTTCGCTAAACTCATATTTTCAGTTACATTCGTAACGAGGTGGCAAATTTTAATGCGACGCCTCATTTCGAATCGCCGCCCAAATTGGCACTTATTTTTTAAACGGATTACTCGACACGCCGTTAAAATTTATTGTATGTTGGAGTTCAAATGAAATATCCATGCCGTTTGGTGAAAAAATTCATGCTCACTTTCAGAGAATTGGTTTTTAGGGTTTTTGAATGCTGACCGCAGTATCAGTCCGTATCTATTCGTTAGTAAAACAATCAGCACTTGTTACTATCCTATCGTTACCTATCGTTATGTTACTCCACAATCGAAAACTAGCATCAAGCATTGCATCGAGTCGCGTCGCGTGAAACTATAAAGAATCGAACTGACATATAAATACAATAAATAAATCCGAGTAACGAAATGAATTTATATATAGTAACGATTCGGTACTTCGTTAGGCGTACTCATTACTCAGTAACGGTATGCTACCTTTTTTTTTAAAGAGCAATTTATAATAAAAATAAATTAAAAACAATACTAAAACTAGCTAAATCTATACCTTAAAAACATAACACAAGTGTGTCCAATGTCCATGTGGCATGGTACCAAAAACACTGGCTGCATTAACTCGCTGAATAGCAATAGCTATTTTCTGTGCGAGATAAGAGCCAGCCCTCTTGTCACCAGCGGCGTCGACCAGCCGAGGAAACAGACTTTTTGGAACTGGGAGCAAAAGTTTGGAAGCCATTAATCTCTACGTGAATTACATAGCCTCGTTATTGGCTAGCACAGCGGTACTCTAAGTGTGTTCCGCGGAACCCTAGGGTTCCGCGCTACCCCTGTAGGGGTTCCGCAAGACTAGAAAAAAATCATAACACCTCTCTCTGGTCACTGGTCGAACGTTTTGACTCCGCCCGCCGCGCGTAAGTATACTTGTGAGCGCGCAGTCCCTTTGATAAAAGCCTCTGAATTAGACTCTATAGTTGTGAACAAGTGACTTCCGGCTCTATCTTCGAAAACATAAAGTCGAGATTGTTAAAGAATACACTTTTAAAAACTATTGTTTTATTGTAGGGTTCTGTCAAGTATTATGCTTGTCAAAAGGGTTCCGTGACCAAAAAAGTTTGAGAACCGCTGGGCTAGCAAATATGATTACAGTTCGCGAAAATTTATGAATATACCGTTAAATATCTGTAATACAAAATAAACATGATTATAAATCCCATATCTCCACATTCGTACCTATTCTGATTTCTGAGCTAAATCCTAAATATGAAACATCTTGTGCTTATATATCATCGCTCGCGCCATCACCGCTCCCGCCTCAGGCATTTAATGTAGCGTAATTCTGACGAAGTAGATACATTTGAGACCTTGAATCGATCTATCGAATGACATAGGTACAACGGTCTCGATCTCGCCGACACGTTTCGCTAAACTTTTCGTGTCTTGTTAATTCACAGAGGTAGGTAAGTAGGAACTTCTATAATAGGAATCATGTTTCGCAATAACGGATACCTATATTCGTAACAATCTAGCGGTCTTACCGCAAAACATTTAAACCACAGTTGAACCAGAGTCTAAATATTTTCTCCACAAATCGACGTCTAACTCTCGCTTTTTTAAACTCAATAACAGATTCACAAGTAAAATGATTAGGAATGCCAGGTTTGAGTAAGAAAACGCGAGTGATATACGTCGATTTTATGGAACCAAATGGAAATTTCAGAAACATCTGTTTAACTCTGGTCTAAACTTTTGTGGTAAGACGGTAGATGTTTGGATAAAGTTGGAAGTTTCACAAGACTGGAGGTTGCGGGTTTGTATTCCAAAAATAATAAGTACGCGAAAATTACCTCTTTTTATTTTTCAACACGAAAGCTCACGTATCCAACTCCAAGCAGTATCAACCGCAGTTGCAAGAAAGCACAATCTTTGCTACGCTGCGCTACATACGTAGATTGATGACGCTATACGTAGCGTAAGACGGGAGGAAGTAGCGTCTTTGTGTTTGAAGACAACCGTCATTGTGAGCACCTTTGAGCCCCTAAAAGCTGGGTCACTGCGCCCTTCTGTTCAGAGACGTTACATTATGTCCCACATAATCTCAGCCGCTGTGCGATATAATTCGCCGCGGTTTAATAATTGGTTCAAGTTTAATTCAATTGTTACTCCCATGCACTGCGCAAGGTCGCTGTGCACGTGACTGATAACGAAGAGGGGAATTAGGAGCTAATACTGGACCCTCCTTGTATCTACAGTTCATAGATGGATATCAAAATTCAGAGTGAATAGAGGAAGAATATTACTGTCATCATCATCATATCCATAATGTCGAGCGCGTGTCTCGCCTTCGTGAAGTGGTTTTGGCCACAATCCATCATGGGGGCCTGGTACGGATTGGTGTCTCGGGCATGGTTGGGTTTCATGGGGAATTGTATGAGAATAATCCACATTATAACGTGGCGATTGGGACGACGTGGGATGAAGACGATCGGGAAATCGTCTTCATTGTATGATCGATCAATTAAACCATAAATAAAACTTTTTTCATTCATAATTTATTTTTTAATTATATGTATGTATGTATAATGTATAAATAATGTTAATAATTGGTTTCCTGAGCTTAAAAAACTACGAAATTGAGTAAATGTTTGATAACTTGAGCATTCAATTAATTACCGAATTTACTACAGTTTTTATCGTGACGCGACGCATCTACCACAGACCCGTTATTCCAAGATTCTATATAGATAAGACAAAGCCCAAGCACCGCAAGTAACGATGCCATTAAAGCCTTGTGTTAGAAAACCCGGAGAAGATCCCTTATAATTCCCGGAAACAAAAGGATAGAGATAAGGAACTTTACCTTAAACACAGCTAGATATTAACTAAATTGAGAACATTAACGAAATAGACGTCTATCACAACTCAAAAAGCATTCTTATCTTCTTATAATACACTACGACTAGAAGCACCGCGCGGTTTCACCCGCGTTAACTACTATCCCGCAGGAACCGTTCATTTTTACGGGATAAAAAGTAGCCTAGATGTCACCCGGGGATAATGTAGCTTCCCAACAGTGAAATAATTTTGTAATCGGTTCTGTAGTTTCGGAGCTTATTCAATGCAAACAAACAATCAAACATTCAAATCTTTTCTCTTTATAATATTAGCCTATAAGTATAGATAATACAAAGTCGTGGTACTACCTTTTGTAACTTTAGAACGGCTGGACCGATTTTAATGGTTCTTACGTCAACTGAGTCCGCTCCAAATTGTGTGCGATGATTTTTGCTATGTTAGATTTGTCTTCGTTCCGAATAGCAGAATAATTAAACGAGTTTTGGCGGGAATTTGACGCGAGAGGATTTGTTGGTTGTGTATTTTTTTCCTAAACTTGTGTTTCTTCGAATGTTAATGTGTAATAGTGATGGAATAATGAGTGCGTGAGCGATTTCACAGTCTCTACTACGCAATATTTATGCCTCTGTGGTCACGACACGCACACATACACGGATTCCTGGATGTCATGGAGCTAAATTGACAGTCGAAATGAGATGACATGAGGTGAGATGAAAGAGGGAGAGAAAGAGGGACTTTTGCTCCATGGGATTAAGAATCCCAGTATATAAGCACACTTTTATATATCGTAAACGAGAGTTGCATACAATTTTTGTAAGACAATTATTGATTTTCAATTTTTGCATAGACCACGCCATTTTGCATGTCATCATCTAAATCAGGCTTAATATTTAATCTCATCAAGTATTCAGTTACGTTTTAACCGTAATTTTTTAATTTTGCTTAATTGCCGTCGTTAAACGTTCACCCTTCAATGAAGTTTTGTAAAATTTAATTAAAACTTTCCCATAGTTAATTGTGGAATATTTCAATGTGGTTTGGTTATATTTTGACTTTGTAATGCTTTGAATAAAGAGTTTTATGCGCAGCTGAAACGGATGTTAGCAAGCAATATTATTTGTATAAGTAGTTCAAAATAAATAAAAATTAACAATAATAATTGTTCTTACGTTTGGGAAGTTATCGACGTGTTATATTATTTAGTCCTTGTTCAGTAAACCATAATAATAGTGTAGTGTGTCTTTCTTGAGCCGATACATTTTTTTCATTGAAAATTGATTTTAAAATGAACATTGTAACCGTTAGAGTCTCCGTCCGCTGTCATATAACAAACTTTAACTCGGTAATGGTTAATTACTGGCCGAACGTAGCCTAGTTAATCATAGTTTGGGTAGGTAGTTAAATAACTAATAGTACCCTCGCTACAGATGTATGACCCGCTCCAGACAGGGTAAATCTTGTTAGGAATTCTTCGTTTTCCATCTATTATTCAGAAGTTCACAATTTGCACGCGAAAAGCCTTTTAGCACACCTTCCTGTTTGGAGTAGGTAACTAATAATGAATATTAGAAGAGGTTAAACGTTCACGAACTGTTTTAAAGGACTATAAAGTTATTTTAAATATATAGAATAGAATAGAAAACTCTCAATAGAACACCAAAAGGAACAATACAGAAACAACACAGAAGCAATAAGGTAGTTTAATGTTCCAAGGATAAGGTACTGTAGCGACACATTGCATATGCATTAATTTCTGCCGACTCTACACAGAGTAATTCAAGACGCGAGTTCGCGACACCAGTCGTCACCCCATAGGCACGGTTGTAGCTCGTCTTTTATTAGAGTAATTATTTATACTTGCCTATATTATACCTATACGTGTGGATGTAGTTGTAGAATTGACAATACATTATTACGGTGATTTATTGCTTTTAATTGAAGGTCACACGATGAATTGAGGCAGGTAAAGTACCAAGCATTATGTTTAATTATATTCTAGTCTTTTATATTGTACGTTCCTATTCAGAATTTCGAGCTGATCAAAATGAGCTCAAACGCCATGAATCTACTGTTAGTTGAGGAGTTTATCTGTCTCTTTACTTTCCGTCTCTACCTTCAGTTCATTGTCATCATAGTATATGCCATTGTCTTAGAAGAATTGTAATATCATCATTACTTGGCAAACAAACGTGAACACTGAAACAAATGGAAACCAAGTTAGATAGATATTATTATAGATGTTTTATAAAATGTAAAGAACACAGGAAGGAAATACTAAAAAATAGGTAGGTACAATGGACGAATTCTCCACCAGACTCCTTTGCATGGACGAGATAGACAGCATGAATAAGTAGGACTACCGCTCGGCCGCTACTACTGTCTACTACTACTAGTTTTATAAATACTAGACAGTCTAGTCTATTTATAAAACACACTAGCATAGACTACAAACCCTTTTAACTTACTAGCAAAAAAGTTAAAAGCATTCTCTGTTGTGAAGTGCTATTTACGTAGAGCGGAGTCGGTGAAATAGGAAAATAGTAGAGAAGACATTTTAAATTCAATCAGTATTACAAACATATTTTGCTTCGATTCAACTTCGCTTGGCAATATGCTCGGTCAATAATGAAATGCTTACATCATAGTTCGTACACGGAGCGCCGCAGCTCGAAGTACGAGTGTATAACTGTATAAACCTCAGTTATTAAAAAAGTTTGCCAATTCACCTGTGTTGAGGGTTGAGAATGAGAGAAAATGTTACTTTAATATGGGGTTACGTATAAACCAATGATGCCCATGATGTTATAGTTCATAATATTGTAATGTAAACCCTACTTAAATATACCGAGAGATTCGGTGTAAGGTTATCTCCCGTCCATTCTTTCCTAACATGGCGTTTAGAAAAGAAAATACTATTTAAGTAGGTAAAACTGTATATCATGATACTAATTAGTGAATCTACGTCTACCTATTTTGCCCGGGGGGAGACGACTGATGCGCTCTACCTGCGCCTTTCATTGCAATAACTCGCGTCAGCAGAATGCAATGCAAGCGCAATAATGTATCGCTACAATATGATGGGCATTCATATTGCTATAATGGTACATAAATCTATAATGGTAATTATGTGTATATGCAATTAGATGTCTCTAATAAGTACAAGATATATCCTAGTGGGGCTATGTTTTGTAAAAAAGAAAGAAAAAGAATTCATATACCCATGAGGGTTCATAGGGTAGTTCGATATGATGATGATACAATTTTGATACAATACAATAATTTGACATCTTCCTTTTTTTTGCAATATTTGTGCAAACAACAGCTAAACAAAACAAAATAGAAAATGAATAGTACCTAACTAAATAAAATGTAATGGAACTGAGAAACTAAAATGTAATTGTAGATTAACTTATGCGATTTCCTTGAAAGAAAGCAACCTCCATTTTGTTTGACCCGGAATGCCGGAACCAAAGTCCGGAGTAAGTATTTTCCGTATTCTATTTTTTCCTATTATACAAAACAAATATAATACCGGAAAAAGCAACAGCATCACTCTCGCTAAGTAAGACATCTTTTTGTACCTCTTCCGACTGAACCATTTGTTAAACATTTTTTATCATTAATTTAAAAACCGGGATTTCCCCGCTTTGTGTTTCGCATTTTCTAGCGGAGCTTATAAAACAAACTTTCTGTTTTTAGCTGACTCAAAAAAAAAGAAGATCTCAGTTTGGTGGTTTTTTTTCTACCGTAGGACTCTGTAATAAAATGTAGGGCAATTCTTATTAAAAAAAAAATAGAATGATTGATTTGTCAGTTTAGATCAGTCCCATAAAAATTCCGTCAAAATCGGTTCAGTAGCCTTTTTAAACCAAAATAAGTGGTAACGGTTTTTAAAAGCACAACTGTCAACCTTTTAGTTCATAAGCCAGAATAAGTGGTATGTACCGGTTATTAGAAACAACTACCAGCATTTTCAGGCTTCTAGTTTCTACGCGAAATTTCTAATTCGAATTTCAACGATGATTACAGTTCTGTTTTGTCTCATCGCCGATTGGAAGGCATCGTGACAACAATCAGAATAAGGAAGGGTACAAGCGTCCGTTAATCATAATAAATCAAAATTCAAACTTGTCGAGTAATAGGGTATGAAATTTCGGTTACGGATACGGGTATTAAGTAATACACTTTTCGTTATCTACAGTTTTGTTAGGCAATTTATATTTTTAATCTCTATTTTTACCTGAATTCGGATAACGAAAACTTTGTATAAATCCAGCTACGGGTTCTCTTTTTGTTTGAATCGGTAATACATTTACGGTTACTGTTTTAGCTACAGATATTGTTTTTTCAATCCGCCTCTCTGGATTAGTACAACGGAAACTTTGGATAAATATGCTAAAGACTGTTTTTTTGTTCGTATAGAATAATGTACAACCTCAAGCTGGTCGTCATGGTAATGGTAAACGACAACTGTTCGTTTAAACAGTCACGTTAAACGCATAAACAGTTCCTTTCTTCTAATTAATTATATACTATTGTTTCATAAGTACCTAACAATGGTTAAACCACTCGTTACATATAACTGATGCACAAATTTCATTTCATTTACGGCTTATTTTATTCAGAACTTGATTATCCACCAGATTATCTCCTATTATTTAAGTATTTTCTTAAGCAAATAATGTTAAAATTAAAAAATAATGTTCCGAATTAAGTATAGTTAAGATCTTGTAAATCCCTTAGCAAAAAGAACTTTACGTTTTTCTCCAAATTAACAATTTTCAGCCGAGCTTTCCAATTTTTCTTTCTATAAAAACTCAATTTGGACAATAATCCAAAATGAAAGTTCTGAAGTGATGCACTTGCCGATGAAGTTTATTTTTAACCGACTTCCAAAAAAGGGGAGGTTCTAAATTCGAGTGTATGTTTTTTTTATATAATATGTATTTCCGACAGTTTCAGTTACGAATAAGACATTCACATCCCTATTCCCAAACTTACTTGGTAGAAACCCGAGCGCTTTCGACGTTAATTAATTTCCCTAATAAGTAAACAATCATTTGTCATAACCTTGGAACATCTTCCGAGATTTCCATTAATTAAAATTATGTGGACAGAAACGTTGAGCCTGTTAATACAAATACAAAACGCTTATTTATATACAAATGATGAATAAATAAACATACTGTTATGGGATATTATGTTTTCAATTCTATTTGCAAACATAATAAATCGTAGAATCTAGGTAGGTATTTAACTCGATTGCATAATCTAACTGATTTTTAACTTTTACATACGGCTTCAGAAATACCTGTAAATTATGTAAAACCTTACTTTATTTCTACGC
Source organism: Hylaea fasciaria (assembly GCA_905147375.1). NCBI lineage: Eukaryota > Metazoa > Arthropoda > Insecta > Lepidoptera > Geometridae > Hylaea > Hylaea fasciaria. Next base: position 2,517,630 of record LR990218.1, read on the forward strand.
ACGCAAAAAATATGGTGTGTTTAGTATTGTTCAGTACTTTTGAGAGGGTAATGGAGCGTTTCGCACCACGGTCGATTCGACCCATTACCGAATATACGTATTTCCTGAAAACTTGTCTGGAATATAAATAGATAACAATAAAATTTTATTACATCTTATATCCCAAATTGAGAAGGTTTTAGATAATTCACACTATTTACTGTAGCGAAAGTGATAATGGCCATGAAAATTGGCAGTTTATGCTTGTCGTAACATAATTCAGTATCTACAAAACAGTATTTCTGAAAAAGTACAGAACCACATTATATAATATAATGCGTAACTGAATTTCAGCCTAGCTATTTTCCTCAAGATAGGCCATGGGAGGGCGTATTAAGGACGTGGGCGTGCAGGGGCAATGTTGTATAAAAAAACTGTAATCGCACATATTATTATATGGGTGGTAAGATTGGTGATTTGTTTTGGGGATGTTAAGGTATATTATTGTAGTTCCTTGATTATTTATTAAATGTACAGATTTGCTACAAAGATAGTTACGGTAGTTGTGAAAAATTATGCGATAATGTCTTATTGCTTGTGTACCTACATTAACACAAGATATACCTACTAACTTCGATTTTGATTCCTTACCAGGCAGATGTATAAAATACTAGCAGTCCCGACAGACGGTGTCCTGTCAAAAATGTATGAGTATATAAAAAATGAAATATTTTCATGTTTTATTATTTATTCTATGAATAAATGGTGTAACTAACACGACTTTGTTACATATATTTATTATTCAAAGGTTACTTTTTATTTGTATACTGGATAATGTTAACTCAACAAGCTCCACCCCCCCCCCCCTTCCTTGTTACGTACGTACATGAGATCTTCTATATTTTATTAGTGGTGGTGAAAAAATTGCTATAACCATTCACGGGGGATGGTTTTATTCGACGAATAATCGATACCAGGAGGTTGCTTGTGTGAGTAATTTTTGATTTCTTTTGATGCCGAATTTTTTTTTTCAGAATTCAATTATTTGGTAAAATAATTCTGAATATTCAACGCTCTTTGTAATGAACGCTTTTGTACGGTCGATGTCAAATACAGGAATGTGTTCCTGGAATTTACGAAATGTACATGAATTTTGCAGATTTTTATCGGATTCTAAGTAAAGGTCAGGGTCTATGTATAAATATAATATTCGTAGGCAGTTATAAAACGAATCTTTCATGGCTCTGATTACTTCCTGCACTGAGCAGAAACTGTTGTTTAAACTCTTATAAACTCTAATTATTCTTGATAGAAAGCCGTGGTACATATTTTATAACGTGGTATCTTGTTTAAAAAACCACTAGGTGCGCCCGCCACTACCCAGAATTTATCACTTTGTTCTATGGTTCGGGAGATTACCCCGTACAAATATAACTTTCATAATCTTATATCTTTAAATGAACAATTCTTGTATATAATAATATATGTAAAAACTTCTTACCAAAGTTGCTCCTATTTATTTTACGTTTTTATATATATATAAATAGTAACAAGAAGCAAATTTATGTGTTGTTATCATAATTAGTGCACATACTTCACCTGCCAGTGTTTTATCTCCTTACAAACAAACATCAAGCCACACTAGCTCATCACTCCACCATGGCCACTTCAAGTCAGTCTATGTTTGAAGTTATGGAAGCTCTTAACAAGAGAATGGCTCAGTTTGAGAGTGAGTTGCAGAAGACCCCACTCACTAGCACTAATGACTCCCTAGCTGCGGACTTCTCTGCCTTCAAGGCTTTCACTGTGCAAGTCCTACGTGCCTTCCAACAGCAGCTGAGTGGTCTCGCGCATGACGTCGATCAGCAGGAGATGCGTACCCGCCGCAAAATCTTGCTACTACATGGAGTGCCAGAAGACAAGAACGTGGAAAGTGCTGCCACTATCACTAAAACTGTCACTGTACACCTAAAGATCACTGAATTCAATGCAGGGTGTATTAGCCGTTGCCAAAGGATGGGCCGTGCTGTGCACGACAGGCCCCGTCCCTTGCTTGTCAAGCTTCGTGATTTGGCCATGCGGGACAAGCTTTGGTTTGCCAAGACAAATCTGAAGGGTACAGGCATCACTATCTCTGAGTTTCTAACGAAGAGTAGGCATGAAACATTCATGGCAGCTAGACAACGCTTTGGTGTGGCCAAGGCTTGGACTAAAAATGGCTACATCCATGTCATCGGTCCTGATGGCACACGTCACCGTGTGAGCACCCTTAGTGAGCTGCAGAGAATTCCAGTTCCGGAGTCTACGAAAACGACTGCTGCACCAGCGAAGTTGCCTCCTAAGTCTAGACGGGGCGCCGCTGCTACTACTAAGAAGTAACTACCGGTACATAGCATTGGATCTTCTATCTGACGATCATTCTTTCAACTCCTACTGTCTGTAGTGTTCGGCCTTACTTTTAACTGTGTGTATGTCTATAAGGGTTGCAAACTAAATTTAATTTTACAAAGATAAAGTACATAGTTGTCTGTATGTAATCGGGTAGATGGATAAACATTGCTTTGCTTGCTTCACCTGCACCATAGATACGTGCTTCACGAAATGTTGAAATGTCAAATGTCAACTAACTTGTGAATGACATTGACAGTACCTAAGTGATGACATTTGACATATAATACGGTTTTTTTTTTTTTTTTTTTTTCTTTATTCTTCTTCGTTTTTTTTTTCTACCAAGTGGTCTGATTAAAATTATCTTTTTTTTTTTTGTATCTTACTGCTTTTTTTGTGATAAAAGATGTATTATTATTTTGTTTTTGTTGGTGTTCATATTATATCCACATAAATATACAATTGCCTTGTAGACATTATAGAAGTCATTTTTAAACAGCAACCGGCAGATGAAGTATGTGTGTGTCACTAATATTTTTATTTGAATTATATTATTAGTATTATTTTTTGGTTAAGTACATAGTTATTATTATTTTTATTAGGTACCTACCTTTATATATTTAGTATCTATCTAAATTATATCCGTGGGTGTATTATATTATAATATATATATATATATATTTTATTTTTTCTTTATTTTTTTTTATTATTTTTATTATGTCAGTTATTAATAGTGATAGCGAAGAATATTTTTCTGTGTGCTCAGATGATGAGAATTCGTTAAGTAGTGAAGGTAGCTTAGTCAGTATTCCCTCTTTGTGTGAAACTTTAACTAGTCACTTCTCTGATGTACCTAAAAATTTCAATGTTGTACATATTAATGCTCAGAGTATTCCAGCTCATTTTCATGACATGCAAGTATCTTTCAGCGACAAGAATATCCACGCAATAATAGTCTCCGAGTCTTGGCTGAAGACGTGTCTCCCATCCACTTTATATTCTTTATCGGGTTTTACTTTGATACGCAATGATCGCACCCGGGGTGGTGGGGGTGGTGTTGCCATCTACTTACGTTCACATATTCCTTTTTCAATACTAAGTATGTCTGCGCAACCTCCGCCATCTAATGCGGGCGAGCACTTGCTTATTGAAATTTCCCTTTCCCACACCAAGATCCTTCTTGGTGGCTATTATTGCCCATCTATGCGCATCAACTATCATTCCTCATTTGAAAAGATTCTCGAAGACCTCACCCCCTGTTACACTCACTCCATTATCATGGGTGACTTCAACACCTGCCTTCTTAAAAATGACTCTCGCTCATCATCCTTAAAATCTATTATCAATGATAGTAACATGCACATTCTTCCTCTAAGCGCTACTCATAATTTCCCGAACTGTGCTCCTTCTCTTCTTGATCTTATAATTGTGTCTTCTTTGCCACATGTTGCTAAGCATGGCCAATGTCATGCTGATGCTTTCTCCTATCATGACCTTATCTACTTATCATATAAAGTTCGCCCACCGAAACCTAAACCTAAAATTCTTCTGCAACGTAGCTTTGGCGCTATGGACATGGATAAACTCCGTGATGATGCAAGTAATATCGACTGGCCACAGGTGTTTACAGCTGATTCTTTGGATGACAAAGTTACGATCTTTGGCTCTCTGCTTACTACGCTCTATGACCACCATGCTCCCATTAGGGCTATTAAGATGAAACAGCTTCCGGCTCCTTGGCTTACTGATGAAATAAAATCCTTAATGCACAAGAAGGTTGCTGCTAAAGCCAAGGTTAGATGTCGGCCGACAGATGCAAATAAGGAAAAGTATGCACTATCGCGGAATCGCTGCAATAGGGCGTGTAGAGATGCTTTACGCCGCCATATCCATGACTCTATTGAGAATGAAGATCCAGCCAAAGTCTGGAAGTTTCTCAAAACACTAGGAGTTGGAAAATCACGCCAAGATTCGAGTTCCAAAGATCTCGACATTGATTCTCTAAATTATCATTTTTCTTCGTCTTCTAGCATTGTTTCTAACGACAAAACTAGCGCATTACATGCCCTTTCTTGTACGTCATCTTTCGATTATCCACAATTTGTCATTAGTCAGTTTAACCCTAGTGATGTTAAAAAGAGCATCCTTTCTATCCAATCAAATGCAATGGGAGGTGATAACATCAGTAAGAAGATGATTGTTCCCATTGTTGATGAAATCCTTCCCGTTATATGCCACATCCTGAATTTCTCAATTGAGAATAGTGCTTTTCCATCTACCTGGAAAGAGGCACAAATTCTTCCCCTGCCAAAAAAGTTAAATCCTGTTTCGTTTTCAGATTACCGTCCTATCTCTATCTTGCCATTCCTTTCCAAAGTTCTAGAGCGTTTAGTTCATAGCAAATTGAGCTCCTTTCTATCTCAACATAATCTTTTAAATCCGCTGCAGTCTGGCTTCCGTCCCGGACATAGTACAGTAACAACTCTCGTCAAAATTACTGATGACATACGACTGGGAATGGAAGCTGGCCAGCTAACAGTCCTTACTCTCCTTGATTTTAGCAACGCGTTCAACACCGTTGACCTTGACATCCTTCTGGCAACGCTTAGCTCTATAAATATATCTCCTTCGGTTACTGACTGGTTTCACAGCTATCTGTATGGGCGCCGGCAGCGAGTTCGCACTGAGGATAATTTTTCCTCTTGGTGCGAAACGAGCGCCGGTGTCCCGCAAGGCGGTGTCCTATCCCCTCTCCTCTTTTCTATATTTGTTAACTCTATATCTCATTCTCTTACTTCTTCCTACCACCTCTACGCAGACGATCTCCAAATCTACACGCAGGCTCATGTTGATAGGTTGGCAGATGCTATCGATAAAACTAATATGGATTTGTGTCGTATAGCTGAATGGAGTAAATTATTTGGATTAAAAGTGAACCCCAAAAAGACCCAAGTAATAATCATTGGGAGCTCCAGAATGATTTCCAAAATTGATTACCAAACTATCCCTCAAGTTACTTTCGATGGTGTCATAGTACCGTTCAGCTCCGAAATAAAAAATTTAGGAGTACTGTTCGATAGCTGCTTTTCATGGGGCCCACATCTGGCATACATCAGCCGAAAAGTATTTGCTTCTGGAGCCTCTCTCAGAAGACTACGCAATTTCCTCTCCACTGCGACTAAAGTAACGCTTGCAGAATCGCTTCTCCTTCCTATCCTCGACTACGCCGATGCATGTTACCTCGATCTCACGGAAGATCAGCTGAATAAACTTGAGCGGCTCCAAAATTATTGCATTCGGTTTATTTTCGGACTTCGGAAATATGACCACGTCTCCCAGTTTCGCTCTAAGCTCAAGTGGCTACCCATTCGCTTTCGCCGGAACATGCACATTATGTCACTCTTATATAACATTCTCTTCAATCCCTTCTCTCCTTCTTATTTAAAGCAACGGTTCGAGTTCCTTCACCTCTCTAACCATCACTTCCTTAGGTCATCAGAGAACCTCACATTAAAAACGCCTGTCCATAGCTCAGTATTTTACGACAAGTCTTTTACTGTGCAAGCTACGCGCCTTTGGAATGAGCTTCCGGTTGCAATCCGACAAGCTCAAACGCTCGCCACTTTCAAGAGCCGTCTCAAAGAGTTCTACCTCTCCAACTCACTACAACCTAACTGACAATTTATATTCATTTCCATACATATTACCTATATATCTGAATATATATTATATATAGATATATATATATATATATATATATAATTATATAGTATATATTTTATATTTGTACGTATATGCATATTATTTGTTATATATCAATATATAAGTAGGTATTTGTATTTTAATACTCATTGTGTATTTCACACAATGGCCATTTATTTACACCGCCAGCCTCTGACTCTCCATTATGTCTTTCCATCCAAAGGTTGACTGGAAGAGATCGCTTTTAGCGATAAGTCCGCCCATTGTACTTTATATTAAGTTAAAACTCCTTTCTGTAATACCTTGTGTATTTTATAACTGTTATTGGCGTGCAATAAAGTATTTTCTATTCTATTCTATTCTATTCTATATATATATTATATAATTGGAATCTCGGAATCGGCTCCAACGATTTTCATGAAATTCAGTATAATTATACGGGGTTTCGGGGGCGATAAATCGATCTAGCTAGGAATCACTTTTAGGAAACGTCATTTTATTTTTGTTTTATTATGATTTTTTTGTTCATATTTTTTTATTATTCTATCGGTAAGATCGAAAAATATTATTCATATTTCATCATTTTATTAGTAATTCGTACTTAAATATTATTTCCATAAAACACAATTTATAAAAAAAAAAAATACCGGTCATCCAGATATTATTTTATAATGTTACAAACATGACATTCCAGTAGGTTTACTTAGTTTTAGTTTTTAGTCATTATTTTGTGTTTGTGTTGGATGGAAATAAAAATTCCAGTAAAGTAGTTTGTTTTGTAAATAGAATTGTAAATAAATAGCTAGAAATTTTTAAAACTACCAATAGAATTCACATTCATTCTCATACCCTACGCATCTGTTTGAGTAACAGATCACGTAGTGCCTCTTTCATCTTCTAGACAAATTGCAAGCTCTGCTCCATGTGGGGTGGGGTGACTATGATATTTAAAAAAAAATTGGGACAGGTACACAAGCATTGGCCCCAAGATATTAAAGGTTGTAAGGATCTGGAGTTAAAAGAAGCGCGCTATTTTTGGGTCGTAAAGACAATTAAATGGTAGTTTCTATCATATTCATAAGCGTGCCGGCGTGTGTAATGTGAAGGTATGCCAATAGGTACCATGCGCCCATACATACATAATATGCCCTACATTTGTGTTTAAATGCGGATAAGAAAATTAATTAATAACAAACATACACTATTAAATAATAAAAAAATGATGCTTATACTATTTTAAAATCTATGGAAGTCATATATTTTCACTCTGTGATAATTATAATAATAATGTTTGCCGTATCTAGAAAAACACATAATCTGAAAATCACATTCGGTTATTGTAATTAATGTTAACAAGCCTTTCGAAAAGATACCCATGATAAAATCTATGAACATCTATAACTTGAGTTTATGTCCATTCAATTTCAGAGCCGTGGTCAACCTACTCGAGATTTTCGCATGTTTTACGAACTATTGAGTAATCTGTGGCTTCACTCTATTTTTTCACTGGCACCCTCGACATGTCGGTAAGTACGTCAAAGGCGATTTGAGTGAACTTTCAGCCGGGTCAGATCTAAGGAGTAAAGAAGAAATTGACAAATCGTAACTGGAAAAAGTAGCCAATAAATCAATACCTAGTGAAAATTGACATTAGAATTTACAATAGACATTTCGACGGCACGTGTGGCGTAGTGGCGGAGCAATTGGACTGCTGCGCTAGGTGTCGCGGCTTCAATTCCCGACCGGAACGAATATTTGTGCGATCCACATAATATTTGTTGATTCTGATATTTGATGTTTGTTGAGTGAAATTATATGTTTGTAAACGGTATCCTCGATACAGGAGCTATCCAAGTATGGAGCTGCGTTATTTTTTAAAGAAAAAAAATACTTCTGTCATTCGTAGTGGATCACGACCCATCCTACTAATATTATAAATTCGAAAGTTTGTAAGTATGGATGAATGGATGGATGGATGTTTGTTACTCTTTCACGTAAAAACTACTGAATGGATTTTAATGAAACTTTACAATAATGTAGCTTACATATCAGAATAACATATAGGATTCATAAATTATATCGTATATTATCCAAACGCGGGTGAAACCGCGGGGCGCAGCTAGTCTTCCATAAAGCATGGTACCATAGCATACTACTACTAGCACTCCGGACAACTTTGGATTGGACATGGACTTTGTTCATTCTACGTCATCTACGTACGTGTGGCAATAAAAAAAATATTATAAAATAGCCTTTATTAGCCCTCACCTACATAATAATTATGTACAATTATGTACAAGGTTTCAAAGTACCTACGTAACGTACGTAATAAGTAGTAACGTCCGTGTGATATCATTTCATAACTCCCCGATGTACGTCGATGACGTAGAAAGAGACAACCTACGTCATCATCTTGTCCGGAGTGCTGAGCAAACCTTGTGTTCTTGCACCATGCCAGAGTGGTTGTGTCCCATCGGGAACAATAGGCTCACAATATAATAAATCCCACTTTTGTTTCAGGTACTAAAATAAAGAAGCTTCGAGCACTGACGCTACAGATTTAGAGGTGAGTTTAGTTTATATTACTAGTGGTTCGGTTTACAGGAGACCTTTTTGCCCCTGTTTCCCCCTACTTATTTTATTCCACTACAACTTATTCAGAATTTAATACTTAAAGTTTTCGCCAAATATCATAACTCTACGCCAATAAATGAAACTACAGCAAACTTCCCCCTTTTTTGCACCCATTCTCCTCCCTATGAAAACTCCTTCTCGATAAAAAAGCTATTTAAAAATTCAATAATCTATGTACCTCTAACAAATCTCGTAAAAATCGGTGGAGAAATGCGACCGGTAGCCCGGAACAAACATACATCCGGTCGTAAGCAAAAACAGCCACTCTTAAAATGGAGACTTACGCTCACTACAAAAAATCCATATTATTATGTCGTAACTTTAAGAAATGACATTCGAAATGTAACACTGTACCGTTTTCTTAAGTCTCACAGTCGATTGGCAAGGCAGTAGTTTCCCGTGCGAGATATGTCGATACGGCGACAATGGTTAAGTATTTCGCAGACATCCTTCCAATAAAAATGTTCTCGAAAAATTAACTTTACTGACGCCGATTCACAGACGCGATTTTGGAAAGATTGCACCATGAATGTACAAATAAAGAGATATTACGAGTATCTTTGCTCATATCGCTCGTAGAACTGACAACCGATGGGGAAGAAAGGTTCTAGAGTGGCGACCACGGACTGGAAGACGCAGTGTAGGTAGACCTCCCACTAGATGGGCCGACGACATCAAAAGAGTCGCAGGCGACCGGTGGATGCAAGTGGCGAATTGTCGTTCGGTGTGGCGGTCTAATGGGGAGGTCTATGTTCAGCAGTGGAAGTCTTCAGGCTGATGATGATGATGATCTCACAGGACAGGAAAAGTCAAGTAGACTTTCTTAAATGATTTTAAAAAACGTTCGTATAGTAGCCGGCAGCAGTTTCGAAGAGACCACTTATCTTGTTCGCTACCTCCGACCACTTCGTCACTAAATACGACAGAGACATTATTAGAATAATGTTGTATTAGAATTACGATAATCTCGCTCTGGTTTGAATCGGTGTGGCGGCTGTCGTTAGGAGGCAGCAAGGATTGAGTCTTTTCGAGGTACGTGCTACGTGCCCAGAATATAGTTTGCGTAAATAGACCTACGCGCTTTCGCGGAGACTAAGCCGTCTACACACAACTTTCATGAGACTTTGATATCGCGCCCGAAATTCCCGAAGCTGCCCTTTTTTAACCGACTTCCAAAAAGGAGGAGGTTCTCTATTCGAGCGTATGTTTTTTATATGTGTGTTTTTTTTGTCAGCATAGCATGAGACTGTCTCTCAAGCTTACGCGAATATGGCCACGAATTTAGCTGAAAACATTTTTTTTGCGATATTCGTGGGCTTATAAGACACAGAAACCAAGTACTCGCTGGCACCGTGTAGCCATTTTGAGTGAGACTTTTTGGGCCAAGTTGGGACTTTGACTCGCTATTGCTAGAAATCAAAGTTTTTATGGTAAATATTTATTAATTTTCCCTGCTGTTAGACTAAATATCAACACGTATATGACATTTTCATTGCGCGTGTGTGCGTTTTGGAGCAGAAAATTACATGGCCCTCAGGCACACATTGATAAAAAAGTGGCTTCACTTTTGAGTGAAACTACGCATGGAACTATCGTTCTTTGCGGTATTATTCCATGTTCGTGAGCATAAATCTTGGGACGAGCGCAGTGCAGTGCCGCGCAAGATGGTGCAATGCACAGTTCTGGGTGAAACTGCAACTAGGGAGGCGCGGCGCTCACCATCAGACGAAGACTGAATATCGTTACTGAATAACATAAAATGCGTCACACAAAATAACGTCTTTTACGCTCCCCCGAGGAAATCTGCGAGTTCACGCATCTTTTTACCGAAACGTGATGTTACGTGACGTGAATCTGTTGGTACCGTTAGTGCTTGTTCACGGTAAGAAGCGGGCGCGGACGCGGGCGCGGGAACGGGAGAGGGCACGGGCGCGGGCGCGGGCGCGGTCGACATGGCTTAGATTAGACCGCACGTGCGATTTGTACGTGAACACTTCTACTCGTATATTAGGTCATGTTTGGTATTTCGCGCCCGCGCCCGCGAGTAAGTGTGACCGAGCACACTTATGCTTTTGAGTTTACTTCAAACGCGTTTTACTGTGGGAGCTAGACGACTGCAAATATGAAGTCGTTTGGGTAAAAGTTGGTTCCTGAAGAAACTGCAACTCAAGAACAAACGCGTAGTTTTTTAAGGTTCCGTATATACCTACACAAAGGTTAAAACGGGATCCTATTACTAAGACTCCGCTGTCCGTCCATCCGTCTGTCTGTCTGTCCGTCACCAGGCTGTATCTGAATCAATTCTCTGTCATGTAGGTGTCCTAATAATGTTTTCCTTCGCCGAAAACTGAGTGATAATAAGGAAGTTTACAATGTCATGAAACCCAAAAATAATTATATTAGCCTGAGAGTAAACATAGTGAAACACAAGAAGTGAAGTACAAGAAACCCGTTGGTTCTCGCTCGCATTGGGATTTGAACTCGAAACTCTCTGCTTGTAAGTTAGGGCCGTATTAATAAATCAAACTTAGCTTTGAGAGCTATCTTCAGTGTGCACTTGCTATTTCGTTCTATTTAATAAATACATCTTAAGTTGTAGATTAGGAACAAAAACTTACATGATATCAGGCAAATTAATAAATGACACTCAGCGGTTAAGTGCTTTCCGATTATGACACAATTGACACATATAAGAAAGTATCTAGTAGCCAGTGCCACATCTCAATATCCATTTATTAAATAGCAACGATTTCAAGATGTAGATTACATTTTGAGTGTGGATCAGCTGATAGCGCACTTGGTAGCGCTATTGAGGTTCATTTATCAATACGGCCCTTAGACTAGTTTAAGTAGGGTTACTTTATGTAGCTTCTTACTACTCACTTATAGTTTATGTAGGCTAATAATGATAAGTTATTCGCTTAAAATAGTAAACAGCTTAAAGTTTAAATCAACAGTTTAACTAATCAGCAAATCATTTCAGAAACTATAGTTGGGGTTTACTTCTAGTCTCAACTTAGTTTAATGGCCTACTTGGAGAAATTGACGACTAACTTGTATATTTAACGACCGAATTATACAAGCTCACGCAACTTCGCTGCGTTATCGGTAACGATAATCGTTATCGTACCTATCTCCATACCTGTAGTTATGAGAACTTTCGATAGACTTTATCTGTATATTAAATCGATTAGGCTTTCCTACAAACTTATTATCATGTCATTTCTATTTTTATTTTATTTATTATTTAAAAAACGAAGCCCCATCTAGGTTTCTCCTGTGTCGTGGGTACCGTTTACAGACATATCATTTCACAGGCGCATCAAACCCAGACTAGAAACAAATATCTGTGGATCACACAAATATTTGTTCCGGGAGGGGAATCGAACCCGTGACACCAAGCGTAGCGGTCAGATTGCTCAGCCACTAGGCCATATAATACATTTTATGCGAAAGCTTGGCTGCTTGTTAGTATTTTACAATATTAACAAATCGAATACGCGTCGAATAGGCTTCGTGATTTCACGTAAAAAAAAAACACTTTAAAAAATTATAATAGCACATTTATTCCGATAAATCTTAAATTTCGTTCAAAAACAAAGCCTTATCCAATGCCACTTGCACGCCCAAATTATTCAGCTGACAACAACGAACAAATTCTATTCAGGTTTGTACGCGAGCTAAATATAAAGGCAGCTATAAACAGAAAGCAATAAAGCGGTTTGAAAGCCTACTCATCAAACTTTTACTGGTTATCAGAACCGCAACATATAGATTGAGACAGTTAATCAACTCGGTACAATATGCCCAGCGCCTCGTTGTTGAGTGCAATGCGTTTTCTATCAAGCTGTACAACAGATGTTTCCGACGTTGAACAACGAAGCACAGTTATTGCGGGAATACGAAAGTGAGATGTTGTTGGTTTTTTTTCTTTAACTTGTGTTTCTTCGTGTTTTATCGTATGATATTGGTGGAAAATCAATTATTGAATGTTCGTTGTCGTGCTCGAGTGTGGGAAATTATTTAAACCCAAAAACGTGTTATTTCGCATTTTTTCCAAAACTCTCAGGAAATTTCAGTAAAGTATTCACCGCACTTTACTGAATCGTGACTTTGACTGTAAATTGACTTAACTACTTGACCATGAGGATTGCTATACAATGCTAAGACTTGTTTACTGTGAAAATATGTGAAACTTGAAATATTTAATACTTTGACTTTGGCTAAATGCACAAAACATGAGAAGCCAAAACTAATAAAAAAAAACAATCCATTAAAAACAAACGTCGAAAACAACGTTAAAATTGGAAGTGTAGGTTTAATGCTATTAATTGTTTTATTTTTTTTTATATTATCTCATAACAGTTAAATATAAGGTAGTTTTTTTTAAATAAACTAGCACAATTCTTACATTCGTTAGATTTCGACTCGCCGAATCTCAGTCATTGCTATAAAGATCGCTTACTCTTAATTTTTATAGTGTAACAAAACTCAACTTTACGTTTAAGGTAAATAAGCCATTTATGCTATGGTAATAGGGGCTATAAATGGTTGTTTTACCTAAGCACACCGATGTCGTATCAGCGCTGCGTTGGGTATAAAAAAGCAGTCGATTTCAAGGCCCGAAGAAATGCTTATTGTATGACAGCCGTAAAAACATCGTTGCGATTTTATGGTTTGAAAAAGTCGTTGACAAAAACATAACATAGGTTACTGTGTGTTCTTACACTGTTGTTGAAGTTAACTTGTACCGATATTGTCTTTTCTTTTTGTCAATATGGAGGACATTTTACAATAGGTCGTTTTTTAATATTATAAATATAAATATTTATTGCCAATATTACCAAAAGATTATCATGAGAAATAGTCATTATTTTTGCCTCTAGGCTGGGCTAACATAAGAAGAATTCAAGTATCTACAAATTTATCAAGGCCCTAGTACCTAAAATTATAGGTACCTGATCTTCGTCAATTTTATGCCGTTCATAGCCTTGAATAACTGTTAATTTTCCACACAAATCAATACTCATTCAATGTATAATCAAATCTTCACTAAAATAATATTCCCCGCCTCAATTTGATCTCACCCGTCAGAATATTGGATTTTCATGAATTAATTTGTCGGAGGTTTAATTCCTCTCACTACCCTCGGGTACCCTGCTGTGGCATGTTAATCCAATTTGACACTCGAAAACTAGATCCGGTGCGAAAATAAATTAAATTTTGTATTTACTCTTTCTCAATGCGGTATGTTACAGTTGAGAGGTTACAGAACGGCATGTTTACAAGAGGGAGGGAGCCAACAATAGTGTGTTCAAATAGTAGTTCGCTGTGGTTCTTTAATAATAAAAAAGTAGTACTTAATAGTAATAATTATGTGTTTTAACATTAAATTTTTATGTTCACAGCTGATATTTTTGCACTCACATGGAATTTTGCTATGTTTACAAGTCAATAAATGATTTGTTATTATTATTATTATTATATGATTTACATTTCGGTTAAAGAGTTATCTATCTATAGATCTATCTACTGTTTATCAAAACACTTGCTTATTTTTAACAGACTTCAAAAAAGAAGGAGGTTCTCGATTCGAGTGTATGTTTTTATACAGGGTGTATCGGCAAGGTGTAGTAATATTGAAATGTGGGTATGTGTACCTGGTGATGAATCATTTGCCAGGGTACTAAAACCTGAAATCGATAATCGATTTTTTCACTCAAATTGACAAAATAACTAAATATTACAACTCTAACATGATACGGATGACGTCACGTTACACCGGTCACACAACGCTTGCGCGATGCAGGATTTCTTAGAAACGGCCCTGGCGCCATCTAGTAATTTATGGTGGAACTTTTACCACAACTTTACTTTTTTTTTTTTTTGTTTTAGTTATGGCTTCGCACGGTTTGTGCATATAGCCAGTGTCAAGTGTTTTATTTTAAGTATTTCTTAATTTCACATTAAGAAAGTCACAGCAATGTTATAGCAATCGTGGTCAAGTAGTCAAGTCAATTATTTACATCGTCAGTCATGATTCAGTAAAGTAGTGGATGCTTTACTGAAACTTCTTGGGAGTTTTGGAAAAAATGCGAAATGACACGTTTTTTGAGTTTATATCATTCGCCTACACTCGTGCACGTTAACGAACACTTAATGGTTAATATTCCACCAATATTACACATTAACACTCGAAGAAACACAAGTTTGAGCTAATAATACAAAACCAACAACGTCTCACTATCGGATTCCCGCCAAAACTGACAACTTTACTTCTACACCTAGTTTTGTTTGAGTAATGCCGCCGGCTAGAGGTGTACAGTCTTACCCAACTTATATGGTGCGTCGTGAATCTTCGTTCGCGCAGAAAATAAAGTATGGTCCGAAGATTAACGAAAGAATGCTTAACACTTACAATCAACCTAAGATCACTATTATAAGGTTCATAATACACTGCAGCTGTTAGTTCCATCTCACTCATGCCACGCGGCGATCGCTAAGATGGCGGGGCGGCTGCCGACCAATAGCGGTCAATAGCATTTCCCGCGCTTTGAAAATTCATCTTCTGCGCAGGTAGAACTGCGATGTGCAACAGCTGCAGTGTATTATGAACCTTATAATAGTGATCTTAGGTTGATTGTAAGTGTTAAGCATTCTTTCGTTAATCTTCGGACCATACTTTATTTTCTGCGCGAACGAAGATTCACGACGCACCATATAAGTTGGGTAAGACTGTACATGTTAGCCTATGCCTCAAGTTCACTGACATTGCCCAGCTGATAACTAGGGTTGAACGATGGTTAGTTTTGCAGTAAACTTTGACGTGTAATAATTCATTACCGTAACTACTTGCAGATTTATAGTACCTCCAGACTACTTCGAAATATGTATGTGTATGCGTAGTTTCAGTATTACTACACCTTGCTGTTACACCTTGTATAGGTATATACGAACTTTGCTTGTTTAGGCCATTTAAAAGGGTGTCTTTGTCTTCTGACTAATTCTGCACTGTGTCGGTTTGATCTAATCCCGAGTCAAAGTTGGACAATAAATTATTAAGGTCCGTTCGTCACGTCATCTCCTGCCCGACTTTACCTCGCGAATTGTCTGGACTCGCCTTTCTGCGTAAGCACTAAACTGCTAGGTATGTTCGGGAAATAATCAAATTTGTCAAATTCTTAGTAAAGAAACAATCTCCCAAGTGGTTTCACGGAAACGTTATGCATCGTTATGTATCAGTTGTTTTTTTCACCGACTTGTTGCAAAAAAAGTTTCATGTCGTGTTACCTCCAAAATAGGCAATTTACTGAATCGTGAAGTTAAACCCGAGTTAACTAAACAACTCAATACCTGACTAGGATTCCATTTATAAGCACGAATCGTGCAAGTCGAAGCATGACAAAGTACTACTAAGTAAGTATACTTTTTGACGTAACGATTTTGGGTTTAACGCCATCTATCGTCTAAGCCAAATAACTAAAAGCCTCTTGAGAAAACTATCGCGTCCCCCTAAGCCCTAATCCACGACAAAAGGTTTTTACGAGCCCCTACGACTGCGGCTACCGAACTCAATAGCATCCCTTAACTCCACCCCTTGTCACTATTAGACGAGATAAAAAACCAACCCTTATTGTAGTAAGATATTTGACGTTTCTGGGGGCTGGAAATGGATATTTTTTATTGGAAATAAATTACAGGGCCTGCGTTATTAAGGCTGGATCCGCCACACATATGATGACTGACGGCCTGAAAAGGAAATGATTGGTCAGAATTGTTCAGAGCTGCAGTGTATTATGAACCTTATAATAGTGATCTTAGGTTGATTGTAAGTGTTAAGCATTCTTTCGTTAATCTTCGGACCATACTTTATTTTCTGCGCGAACGAAGATTCACGACGCACCATATAAGTTGGGTAAGACTGTACATGTTAGCCTATGCCTCAAGTTCACTGACATTGCCCAGCTGATAACTAGGGTTGAACGATGGTTAGTTTTGCAGTAAACTTTGACGTGTAATAATTCATTACCGTAACTACTTGCAGATTTATAGTACCTCCAGACTACTTCGAAATATGTATGTGTATGCGTAGTTTCAGTATTACTACACCTTGCTGTTACACCTTGTATAGGTATATACGAACTTTGCTTGTTTAGGCCATTTAAAAGGGTGTCTTTGTCTTCTGACTAATTCTGCACTGTGTCGGTTTGATCTAATCCCGAGTCAAAGTTGGACAATAAATTATTAAGGTCCGTTCGTCACGTCGTCTCCTGCCCGACTTTACCTCGCGAATTGTCTGGACTCGCCTTTCTGCGTAAGCACTACACTGCTAGGTATGTTCGGGAAATAATCAAATTTGTCAAATTCTTAGTAAAGAAACAATCTCCCAAGTGGTTTCACGGAAACGTTATGCATCGTTATGTATCAGTTGTTTTTTTTCACCGACTTGTTGCAAAAAAAGTTTCATGTCGTGTTACCTCCAAAATAGGCAATTTACTGAATCGTGAAGTTAAACCCGAGTTAACTAAACAACTCAATACCTGACTAGGATTCCATTTATAAGCACGAATCGTGCAAGTCGAAGCATGACAAAGTACTACTAAGTAAGTATACTTTTTGACGTAACGATTTTGGGTTTAACGCCATCTATCGTCTAAGCCAAATAACTAAAAGCCTCTTGAGAAAACTATCGCGTCCCCCTAAGCCCTAATCCACGACAAAAGGTTTTTACGAGCCCCTACGACTGCGGCTACCGAACTCAATAGCATCCCTTAATTCCACCCCTTGTCACTATTAGACGAGATAAAAAACCAACCCTTATTGTAGTAAGATATTTGACGTTTCTGGGGGCTGGAAATGGATATTTTTTATTGGAAATAAATTACAGGGCCTGCGTTATTAAGGCTGGATCCGCCACACATATGATGACTGACGGCCTGAAAAGGAAATGATTGGTCAGAATTGTTCAGAGCTGCCTTGAATAGAGATAAAATACGGTTTTTGGAGCTTTTTACCCCTCAAGGGGGAAATTTGTGTAACTGAAGCCCTGTTATTTGATCCGTTACACCAATTTATTTATTCTATTAAATATTAAATCAAATGTCATTTATTCCTATGTTTTGCCTTGCACCGGTACAATTTAAATTTGATATTATGAATGATTGAATACCTAGGTACTAAAAGCTCAAGTCAAGATTGAAAGTGACCGTCGTTGTGAATACGACGTAAAAATAATAAATACCGTTATATATGTAATGCCGTTATACCGTTTTAACGTCATAATATCCTTTAGGAGGTGAACTGACACCAGAGGGCTTCACTGCAGCAACAAACGTACAAAGCGTGTCTGGGGATAATTCTTCGCTTTGACTCCAACAGCTAAATGAGTTATATTATTATGTAGGTATGTATATACTCGTAACTTTAATCCTTTTAGAAACAAAACATTTTTATTTTTTTTGCTTACTCGAGGACACGGTACCGTTTTTAACGTTAACTCAAAGATGGTATAATCTTTTAATTATGTTATACCGCTTATCGTGGTTAACACATCAACATAAAAAAGGATAGAATATTTAAAGAGTTTCTTATCAGAGAGATTGACTTCGGCAACAAAAGTCTACCTAGGAAGGGAAACCTTTAAATTAAGCCCAGAATAAGCCTCCGTGAGGCCTATTAGGCCTGTTATGGTCTAATCCGAAGGCTGTCTTGTACCCGGGAAAGTAATTTACCTCTGCCAGATATCACCGCGTAAAAGTAGTGTGCAGACATTATTGTTTTTCTGTTAAAGATTATTGCTTCTAGCAAAATTACTGACGTGAAATTAGGGGAGCGAGCACAGCGCAGTTTTCATACGAGCGTCCCATTGTTATAGTTAGGCGTGTTATAACTGATCTCCTCGTTTCGTTATCAAGTTAGACGGCAAACGTGCCGTAGTGGCTGAGCAATCGGACAGCTGCGCTTAGTGTTGCGGGTTCGATTCCCGCCTGGAACAAGTATTTGTGCGATCCACAAATGTTTGTTTTTGGTCTGGGTGTGATGTGCATGTAAAATTATATGGCTGTAAGCGGTACCCACGATACAGGAGCAATCCTAGTATGAGGCTACGTTATTTAAAAAAAAAAGCAACATACAAATGTGGCTGGCTTTGCCGTAGTCCGGTATAAAAGGAATTACTTACCTCCGCACGACAGTACAAACTTGTAATCTAATATCCGTTATAAAGTACTTATTATTCAACTCGTATACCGCATTTATCTACATAAAAATGATCGCAGAACCGATTCACGAAAGACCCCGTTTTATTCTGGACCATTTGTTCTGAATAGGGATACCCATATTATTTAGATTTATTTGCTAGGTACTGTCCCGACGTTGGATGAAAGTCGTGAAAGTGGGAAAATTTACTGCAAACTGCAGGAGAACTGATATATGTATAAATAAGTTCTGTGGGAAATAGATAGGTTGGAACTTAGAAGAATAACACATAGAAACCAAGTACTCGCTAGCGCTGCGAAGCCATTTTTACTGAGACTTTTTGGGCCTAGTTCGGAATTTGACTCGCTGTTGCTCGTAATGAAAGCTTTTATGGTAAATAATTATTTATTTTCCCTGCTTTTGTACTAAATACCAACACGCATGCGAAATTTTCATTGCGCTTGTGTGCATTTTGGAGAAGATAATTAGGTACATGGCACTCACGCACACATTGATAAAAAGGTGGCTTTACTTTTGAGTGAAACTACGCATGGCACTATCCTTCTCTGCGTTATTGTTCTATGGGTTGAAATACGTTATCGGCACGAACCTTCCGCGAGTAGTTCACCAGTGAGCCCAAACACCATCAAACTACTGGTAGATAGTCACTGAGGAGTTACTTTATCTATTTACCGTTTCTTACTATCACTATTATTTATTTATTTATTTATTTATTCACGTAATCCAACAGCGTTTTACAATAAGTATAAACAATACAGTAAGTTTGGTATAAAAATATGGCCAATACAGGATTACTTATCGTATTAATTAAGTTATAGTTAATCACTATTATTGTATTGTCATCGAAACTAAAGAGAGGTGCAAATTTTTGATCAAACATTAACAGATTTAAATCGATGCCGATAGTACAATAGAATAGACTAAGATATCGTCGCTGTATGAAAAGGTCGTATGTCACATTTTTTCACATTGATTTGGCTTTTACCTTTGCTTTTTTTAATTATGACCGACACTACAGCACATTTTAGCACAGAGGAAACACCATTTCTTTTCAATTTATTCATTGCGTAAGTGGAAACTGATGTTTCTTCACTATTATTTTTCTTCATGCAAACAGAGCTCTTATTTACTTTGAAAGGTGAACATTTTGACTTCAAACGTATGTTGCAAACACAAACATAGATTTAATGTTGGTGACTGACAATCAGCACTTGGTTTACTGCCAAAAATACTATCTTGAAAATCTTAGAATTAATGCGGCATAACTTTTTATTTCACTAGCTTTAGTACGCGACGTCGACATGGTGGCACTTTTGTAAATATGGAAGACCATTTCATGCCAAAGCCTATCCGAATACGCCTGTGCGAAGCTGTTCAATTGCTATTTATAAGTTAAGTACCTACTGATAATAGGTTAGTTCACGACAAAATAACACAGTAAAAACAGAATAAAAAGCATGACATGTACAATTTGTCAAAGTACATAATTAAATGGCCGATAAGATCAACAGAAATGACGAAAAAATAATTACACGTCAATCCCTGTCCATGTCCTACCTGACCCACGTGGGGGTCATTTCGGAATTATACCAGAAGTCCGTGACACCCATCTGGGTCACTACTCCCCACTTAAAAGAATGACCTTCCGCCATTCGAGCATCCTTATCAATGGGGGCACACCCCAACTAAGAGGGTTTAAAATTCTGAGGACGCCATTTTGGACCTTATTCACAAAGGTGGTGCCATAAAATGATGGCCAAAGGAAACAGACAGAAATAAGTTAAATTACATTTATTTGTCTTTGGTGGCCACAATAAGGCTAATTTTGTTTGAGGCATATTGAATAGGACAGTTTATTGGTGTTTTGTAGGATGAAGACGGTTTAAAAAAAAATATTTTGCTAACTACCCGTTATCTTTGTCTACGTTTCTGGTATTTTTTTATGCTAGATGATGACTTATTAATAATAATAATAATATGTACTGCCCCACCGGTGGGCGAAAGTCTCCTCTCACTTTCATGAGGAGGATTATGCTGTAATCCACCACGGGGGCCCGGTCCCGATTGGTGGATAACATGCCTTTGAAATAATTCTCGGGCATGTTGGTTTCCTCACGATGTTTTTCTTCATGAGTGATAATTACGTACATATGTTTAACAAGAAGCACATTGGTACGTGCTCGCACTGGGGTTTGAACTCGCCACCTCTTGCTTTGGCAGGTGGACGTACGCCCACTAGGCTACCATCGCTTGGTGACCTAGTTACCGATAAAATAAAACAATAAGATGGAGGGTACAACAGTTAAAGTAACCTAACTGTAAGCGAACCTTAAAAATACAGTAGGCACCTATGTAAAATGTTAACATAATTATAAGAAAACGAATACAAAATCAGCAAAACTATTTATAAATTAACACGCCTTATTGCCACACAAAATACTTTTTACAAATTGCGGAAATAACTTAACTTAAATTCTTATGTCTCATTTCTCGACAAGATTTAAAATTGTTGTTTCACAAAACATACGACATAAATAAACTAAAAATATTTATTAGTTCTGTTTGGTTATCTAGAAATCACTTCGCCCACTGCATCTTCCGTAGTAAACGAGCTTCGTCGTGACAATAGAATTCAATTTAAAATTTAATCACAAATAGCCGCCTGCCTGCTTTCCGAGAAATTGCAGTTACGCCCTTTTGTGTTTTGCGGCAAAACTGATTACTTTGCACGTTTTGTTATTTTACGTATTATTTACGTAGTTTTGTTATTTTAGGTACCTTGATAGATATGTCTATGCGAAGCGCAGACATGAAGAATCTATAAACATACATACTAGCTGGCCCGACAGACGTTGTGACAATGACTTAGAATTTTTCTCTTTTTGGTAAATTTCCCTTCTCGAATTATAAATTGTGTATTGAACACGATTTTGTTTTGTATATTGATTTACCTATTCTTCATGTGTGAAGGCGCTACTCAAAGCATTTTTTTTAATGTTGATATTTCTGTACCAAGGAACTAGAATAACATTTTACCTATCAAAGTTTACAGCAAAGTTGTAAAGTGGGTTGTCGTTTACGTGTTTTTGCTGTATCGCAAGTAAGCTGTTTTATAAGGACCAGATAACCGGAATCGCTATTTTATGATCGAGGTATTCCGGTACCACATACATTTGTACCGGTTCATACCGACATATAAAGTTGAGTACGTTTGTAATTATTGTGGTACCATCAAAACAGTGAAATAAATAGAACCTATTGAAATAAAAAATTCTCAGTGAGACCTTCTTTTAACATTATTTAACATTCTTGATTAGAATTTTTTATGCAAGCGACAGTATCGTGACAGAATTTCCATGGGAGACATTTACGCAGCGTCAGTGACGCGCACGTCTGTATCACGATGATCGGAAGCCTACCTATACATACCGGATAAAAATATAACCGTTTTCAGTCCTTACAGTTTATTGTCTGGCGTTTATGGGTTTTTAAGTGAGAGATAATTTAGTATCTGTTGAGAAAAGGCGCTATTAGCATTTTCAAGTGGAGATGCGCTTGAAAATATTTTATTATGCTGAAGCTGAGTTTTTAGTGACAGTAGTAGGAAGTTTAGAGTTAAGCTTCGCAGTTAGCTAACAGACTAGGTACATACTCTACTATACTATACTACATACTCAGATACGTCGTTACATTCCAAGTCAAAGCATAACATTCCTCGTTTTTCAAGTAGAAAGATACTAACATTATTATTATCAAGTTGTATTTCCCGGAGAGAATAGGCCATTGTCTTAAAGCTCAAACCCCGAAAAAATACGCCCCCCCCCCTCCCCCCTCCTCGCCCTAGGCAGAAGTAAAACATGGCAAGAAAATATTATTTCACTTTGGTACAATGTTCGCTAAGCGAGTGGTTTTAAAAGGGATGTGGGCTGAATCATGAAAGCCAAAAGCTGTAACATAAGAAATAGCTTTTAGAGCATATTGTTTTTTGGTCTGATGGTAAGCTCCTCGCTTCCCATACTAGCAGCATTTGATAATAATATGGTGTGTTCAACCACGTTGAAATTTTACGCACCGCGTTAGTTATACAATACATGGATATGTGATTGATTCAGTCTATTTTCATCCACTTGCCATTATTTAACAGAGGTGAAGTTTTGCATGCCCATCTAGTAGGTAATACATGTCATATTATTATAGTTACAGTCTCATGATAGAGACAGACGATAGACAAAGAAATGTCGAAGTGGCTAACTGTACGTGTACATTGATGGATTTTGGCCTTTAATAGCCCCGAATACTTACGTATTTTCTAAAAGTTTGTTTAGATAAATAATATTATTTCTAACAAAAAACGTGGTTTGTTTTACGCTCATCTAATCCCCGCTCTATTTGAAAGAAAAACCTTTTTTGAAGCTGAGTAATGTCGATGATATTCAAAGTTTTCGCCAAGACAGGGTGACCATTTATCTCGTTTTGCTGTGTGCGGTCTTTACGTCCTTTCTTTGAAATGTATCTAGTGAAAACTAGACAAAGTTCGGTTCCGTTTTGTTGTAATGTCCTACGTTTTTTCAAATTCAAACGACATGGTCACCCTACTCGCAGACCCTCTGAATTCTCGCTTTTTGCAAGACAACTCTTTGTCCTGTTGTTTTGTTTCATGAGAAACGTTTTTTACGATTATTTGTTCAATATTCGACTAGATAGATGGAAACGTTTATTCTATATAATACGTTATTGTGTGAACTACTTGAATTCCAGCGCTCGAAATAATCAAGATTATGTCACAATATAACATTTAGTTGTTTTACGCCTTTTCCAAGTCTCTGGTGAACTTTCTCTACATTTTTTTTTTAAATCGTGAGCCTAGTTTTGTATCAGATCCCTCTACTTTAACTAGACTACTTACTTATGGCTGTTTTATGCTTGCAAACTAATTACCGACTATTTTATCATTTAGTTTCGTTAGCAAAACATAGTACGAAATAAGGTTACGCAAATACGCACTCCAAAAAAACATGGTTACCGACTTTGCCGTGCCATCGATTTTCGGCCGTAACGGAAATCTAAAAGCTCCATCTCTTGATCGGCCGAAGATCCGTCTAGTCAGGATTTATTAAGTATTACGAGCTCTAAAAACATTGATATACATGTGCCTCGCTCGTTTGTAAAAAATCGATAGTACGGCCACAGTAGATAAAACATGAGGGAGCATAGAAATGCCAATAACGTAAAAGTTTTTTGTTCTATCGACATAACTATTTTAAGAAATCTGAAATAAAACATATCATGCATCTAGCAGCGAAAGAAATTGTATTCAAACATACTCGTACAATTTAGGGTGGAGCGTTAATGTATGGAGAAAAAAAAAGCTGTTACTATGAAGTCTGAAGGGGTACCAAAAGTTGCCTTATTCTAAGTACATTACAATCATATATTTTATAGTTAATATTTTTTAGATCTTTAGCCCTCTACCAAGCTTCAAAGTTTTCATGATTTCAGAAGAATTAACCATTTTTGTTTTACTGTTAAACTATGAAATATTTGTATATTCTTGTAACTTATGAATGTTTTATATAGAGTATGGTCACAATCTTATTAAATGTATGTTCATATACAAATATAAAAGTTATAAGTACAAGATATTTCACTGGAAGTGCAGATAAAAAATCGTATAATGTTAAAGTTTAAGCTATTACTTGTAGTGTCTCTTTATATTATAAAACAAGATATTTCAGACCTAAATGTGATTCTAGATTATATGGAGTTATCCATAACATCATCTCAAGTCACTATCGTCGAAGTTTCAGTCACTTTTTTCACTATTTTTCACAAGATGCTAGACTGCTTTAGTGTGGCAAAGGTAGGCGGGAAAACCATCTACATTAGAGAATAAATGCCACAAAGAAGTTTATTTGCATGCATATGGCATGAAAAAACAAAGGTCTTTCCTTATCTATTATATATCTTTCCATCCAGTATTAGTTTCCATCACATCCTTTTGCTACGAGGTCTGCAAAATCGACTTCAGTTTTCATTGAAGATTATCATCTTCAATCAGTATGGAATCGGTTATGTATTTTCTAGTTTCTGAAGAGTAAGTGACATGTAGCATATGTTCAGCATGGTCAGAAGTAACTAAGCAACTATTATTTAGCGTTAAACAGCTAAAAAGCCGCAGTTGATCTATCATAAATTGCGATATGATCATAAACTTGAGCTCTGTAACAAGTTTTAGTTTCTTCGTCTTGATGAATGGAATAGCACCAAAGCTGAGCTAAATTTAGTTATTGGTATCTCTCAGTTAAAGAACAGAATAGAAAACCAACACATTTAGGAGTTTCTGGGACTAAAGTTTCATGGTGATCAGCCACAGAACTGATTTAGGCCTTTTGTCAAATGTTTTTCTATTATTTTACTCACATGTGGACCAAAGCTGCTAATAATCATTTTCTATTATGTTTTTAATTATTACAGAATGGTCTATTCATTATATCTACTAATTTATTATTTAGAATTTATTAGAATTCTAAATGAGCACATTTTGTGAGCGCAAATGTAAAAAAAACTACGAATCATACAATTTTACAGTTTTTCTTGAAACAGTAACTTTTTTTTATACTTGGTATCGTAAATAGGTCTGGTAATAATCTTAGTATATCAGTAACGATTGCTTCACACGGTAGATGGTAACAATTGGTAGATAATATTTTTCCTAACAACCTATGAATAAAACGGAAAAAAAATTCAAAGTTATAATTTTGTGTATAATCTCATGAAGGTTTAAATTACTATTAATGTATGTAACGACTTTAATCCTTCACTTTATTATGTATGTTTATTAGTTATTTGTTAATATTTCATACTAATAATGAAATTCAAATCAGAAAATTAAAATGAAACGACAAGTGTTTTTTCGATTTCTAGCAATCTTCAAGGGGTGGTAGAGGGCTAAAAGTGGGGTTGGATATTTTTTTAGTTATTTTTTACGTACTGTATTCATTAAGACGCAACTTTTGCGCCCCCTTCAGTATTTATATTACAAAAAAAAAATTAACGCTCCACCCTATCGTACATGGGCGAAAACAAAAAAAAACGTCAATAACGCTCCTTCGATTAGCTTTTTTATATAAGGTAAACGACCCAATAACCGTTAAGTTTCGAACTTCGCTGACTTTGTAGGTCTGCTATGCTAAAACTATTAGACTTACAAAAACGAAACTTACATGACTAGATAGGTAATTTATTCTTCTTAATGTGTTATATTTTTTTTTTAATTAATGTAAATGTTAATACAAAATAGCACAAAAAAATGTAAAAAAGAGCCAATTGTACCAGTACCCGATAGAGTTGTACCAGTAAACGCTATATTGTCACAGAAACCGGTATTTATTATCGCGAATTTGAACCCTATTGCTTGGTGTTACAGTTCAAAGAAACTTGATTATAACATGTCTGTGTCTTAAAAACAAATAGTGCATATAAATAAAAAAGGCAAAATAGGGCTATAATGGGGTAAAAATTACTTATTCAAATAAAATAAATTATTTTTAATCAAATAATACTCGTATTTATTAAATTTAATAAGCCATTACTAAAACAAAACAAAACAAGAGCTTTGCATTTGCAAAGGTCTTCAATCACTTATTTATCAAACGACACATAGCAATACATACAACAAAACGTTATTTCATTGGGCGAAACTTCTGCGCAAGTCGTGTGATACCAAGTCTTACAAGTCACACATTGTATCATGTCCATTTTCGTGCTTCTTTGGCATAAACGACAAAACCAGTCTTCATTTGTGAGATCCATTGTTTCAGTAGTATCTTTTAATTTATTCTTAGGTTTCTTATTACCACTTCTAACTACAGGCTTTTTCAGTCTTTTATCCTTTGCATTTGCTTTATTCTTCTCTTTCTTTGTCTTTGCTTCTAGCTTTTTCTCTGCAAAGATTTGCCATCGATCAGATGTTATGACGCTAGGTAATTTAACTTTACTTTTTGTGCTACTAATAGGAGTTTCTGGCCAAAATAAAGCGTCTTTAAATGGTGTTGGCACAGCTAAGTTTCCATAGTATTTACTTTTTTGTTGGTTGTCATCTTCAGGTAACTCCTCTATGGTGGATGTATGCAGAGGTGTCTTCATATCATAAGTTTTATCTTTACTTGGTGTGCTGTCAGCAATTGTTTTATCGGCCATTATTGATGCCTCTGTGATTTCATTTGAATCTATTGAAGATGTTTTCATTGGAGGTGTTATATGACCGGGTTCTATACTGCTAAATGACGTTTCTGCCATGGTTGATGGAATTTGTGTCTGTACCTGCAGTAATTCAACAGTCGAGCCCTTGTAAGTAGATAATGATGGCTTCGTTATAGTAACTGTCTCGACAAGACTTGACGGCGTTTCAGCGTCAGGGAGAAATACTGCTGCCATTCCAGTGTTTGTTGTAATTGCTTTACACGCAGTCAAGTATATTGGGTTTGAGCCTACTGTACGTATGTACACGTACTAGCAGATATGGCCACGCGTTGCTATGGTTAAGTTTTTTGTTATGGCGACTATAAATTGAAATGTACGCTATCCTATCTTTCAAGTTAGATCAAACTGCACAGAGTGTGCAAATTTGATATAATTCGGTTAAGTAGTTTAGGAGTCCATCGCGGACAAACGACGTGACGCGTAATTTATATATATTATTAAGATTGCTGATTCCCCCAGCTGATTCCTTACATACAAGAATCCTTCTAAGGCACCAGGATCGATACGAAATATCTGATCGTGACGTTTTATTAATTAATAAATTAATTCACAAAAGCTTTGAGGTCTTAAAAGTGATTATAATTTGGAGCTTAAAGTGAACAAAAGCAAACAGCTGCATAATAAAAGCAAGTGCTCAGCAAATGCAAGTCAGAGGAAATACGTACCTAGCAGAGACAGACAGACTGGAAGGGTGATAAGCTTTGAATCTGACAAGTCTAGATTTAGGTAACTCGCTCGGCACCCATTGTTTGCTACTACTGCAGAAGCTATTTATGATTTCATTGTATTTTGAAACGTTATTTAGCAGAACAACAGCGCTAGTGAAATTTTCAATAACATGAGACTGTAACTGAAACTGTTTAGAGTTTTAAAAACTCTAAAATATTAGTCTTGTTAGTTTGTTTCCTATCTAGTTTAACAAGCCAAAAATTTGTCTTCAACTAAATAGCTATTCGCTAAATCGACTTACAATGTTGATAATTATTTTTTCTTCCCGGATCTGGTACAAAAAACGAATTCCAAGTGTGCCCCAAGCTTTACACCGTGCAATATCAAGCGGATGATGTATTATAGCGCGACGCGAACACAATTTTGGGATTGTTTTACTGGAAGATTAAGCCCATCAACAACATCCCAGTATCACACAAAAAAACTAACTTATGTTCACATGGGGGAATTGATTACGAAGTGAACAAGGGCACCAAAAACGTGACTCATTCAACACAGGAGGCATCATCTAGTTGAAATGCATTCGTAGTGAAAAGTGGATAAACAGAGTAGTATACCAGAAAAAAATCTGACGGTGCCTTGTAAGAGAACTATGGATGAACCATGGATCAAATAATAACCCGAAGATCCAAGGTAAGTCGCCCGATCGGCTAAATCCCTTGTGGGATTTAACAGAGCACTTGATAACTAGGACAGGCGGGTGTCTAGGTGCAAACTATCTGTGGAAAGCGCACGACTCAAGGTATAAGAGGTAGCGGGAACGGTTGTTGGTCGATGTCTGACTAACATAAGAAAACTGTCCGTGCGATGAAAAACTAGATTTTCAGCAAAAAAGAAACATCACCTAATTGCGAGACTTGTGGAATAGTAGAAGACGTTCACCACGTACTGATGGAATGCGCCTGCAACAAAGTACACAGAGATTCGTTGATGCTTAAACTCAATCTGAGCCATTTTGATGTTGGAGCCTACATACAAATCTTAGCAGAACCATCGCCAGAAACTGCTATGCTACTACTCGATTTGTATAAGCATCAATGAAACGACCAAAATGACCAACGACGTTGGCAAAAATGTTAATTGCTATGATGGGACTAGCATGCCATCCTGGTTAAAAGTCCCTAAATTAATAATGGAATAAAAAAATAAAAAAAATAGATTTTCAGCCTTTTTATTAAAAATTATTAATTTTTATTAAAAAATAAATGTTTTAGCGAACTTGTAATAAAGAAAAAAGGTTGACTATCAAGAAACTGAATAATAAGAGACTACACGCGTGACCGTAAACGTAAAAGGGAGGAGGATATTGGCCTAAAAAAGGGACCACATAGCCAGTTTTTTAACCAGTACGTACAATAATTTCTAGCCCGCTTTATCTTACTGATTGAGGTACACAATGTTGGAGACAGCAAACTAAAGCCTGTCCAATAATAGTCATCGATAAGCCGCCGCTAGGGCACTGCGAAATAGTAAACTACAAAGTTATGACAATGTATTTAAATCCCTTTGTAGTGTATTTATAACTTCACAGGCAAAAGGTGACTGGGCTAAAATTGACACAAGATTTGATCAGACCACGGTCCATGGTCCGTGATCCATGGTCCATGGTCCGACCATGTTAATAACAGTTGGATTGAATAGCTCGGCTGTGCTAGCTGTACTGCGGCTGTGTGAAGCAGGGATGTTACGGAGGTGGTTTAATCGGAACCGAAGTCGGAGTCGGAGTTTTTAAATTTGGTTTGTCGGAACCGGAGTCGGAGTCGGAGTCGGAAGCGGAGTCGGAGGCGGTGGCGGATGAAATAAGTGTTAAGGGCTGGCCTAATAAAATAAAGTTGTACAAACCATATATTTGGGTATAATCAGCTTGTTTAATATAAAAAAATATTATTCACGTTTTCAGTAACAGATCTGAATTAAATCAAAAATCAATAAACTTATGAATGAAAATGAAAGAATGACTTAATCTTGCGATTCCGTAAATGTAATTTAGAGCGGCTAATTAGTGGCAAATTATCAAAAGATCAATAAATTGTACCTATTTAATAAACAAAGGCTTCGCAGCTTTGTCTCCGTCTAATCGATTTCTTAATGGGTCATAGATTAGACCAGCACCACTAAAGAGTTGTTCACTTGCTACTGAGCTTGGTGGACACGACAAATATTGACGGGCAACTTGCGCGACTTGCATAAACCTGTTTATACTTGCTGACCGCCGCGCCGCGCCGCCCGCCGCGCTCGCGCAGCCCCGCTATCCAATACTATGCTTTGACCTCCGATTCAAACCTCCGATTGAAATGTTTCGGATCCGAAGTCGGAACCGGAGGTGCAATATCAATCGGAAGTTCCGACGTATCGGATTCGGAGTCGAAGCTCCGTAACATCCCTGGTGTGAAGCTTGTGCGGGGGTGTGTGCGTGTGTAATTGTGTGTGAGGGTGTGTGGTGTGTGTGTGTGTATCTTGCTAACTTAAACAGTAACTTAAATATAAACTTGGCGTATCCGTAACGGAAACAGTCCGCAATTAATGCTTTGAAGTACTAACTACGAAGTTAGTATCATAACTTTAATTTGAAATTAAAAATAAACACAGCTACTTCACCAGTTTACTTATTAAAATTTTTACGCAGTAACTTTTCTAGCAAATAAAGTAAGCAATAACTCGAAGTTTGTGGTTCCCGATCGACTTTTGAAACCCTGAAATTCTGTAATATTCAGTGAAAAGCATACTTACTACAATATTATTATTTTGTGCTGCGATGGTAATTTTGTGACCAAGTTTTAGTGTGCCCGTAAAATAAAGTTGGTCATACAAAGTCACATAAAAGCGGTAAGTTTGTTCCAGTAAGTATACCATAACTCGAAGAGAGCCCAAGTATTATTAGGTATAGTTATTAGGTAGTATACGAGTATAATATGGTTTTCAAACGTATTTTACTTACCAGTTTTTGTAAACAAATATTTTGAGATCAAATTATGAATCATTCCAATCTGAGCGCTTACTGTTCGTTACTAAATCCTGATGTAATTTTCTAGTTGCGATTGTAGGGTTACCACACTGTCAAAGTATTTTACTATGTAAATAGTGAGACTTTGTTTGTTTGTTATGAGGCTGTGCTAGCCTCTAGTGTCAGAGTTTATCAGGCTGCTCAAGAGTCTCTGACATGACTTAAACGAATGCTGATTATTGACAGTTCTTATCTGTATTGTCCTACCGCTGGGAAAAGGTATTCTCTTCCTTTTTTTTAATGAGGCGTGGTTGTCGAATCACTATACTACATGTGTGTCTAGTGCGAGCTTTTGCGGCATGTTAACGCACTCGACATAGACACGTTAACGTGCGCTTTATATGAAGATCATGTACAGCGCCCCTACCGGCACGTTTATGAACGAAAAATCTTCATACGAAGAGCTAGTTGACGCGTACTATGTCGAGCGCGTAACAACTCACACTAGTCACACTGAGGACGATCCCAAAGTTTTCGGCTTGTCTTGGAATTCCTATCGGGGAAATCATGACACAACAAACTGATTTTTTTTAAATATATTCCCTACATTTTATGTTTAAAACCTCAAGTTTATCCAAATCGAATCCGAATTAACCTTAATTCAGAATCTGTGGCGCCCCTTCTCAATACCCAAAAAGGCTCGAGGTGCTTTTTAAAATCCCCCGTCGAGCCTCTTCCGGGCCTGTTCCATTAATTTAGCTGTCAATAGGGAAGTACCGCGACTTGTACGAATCAATCCGTTCCGCCTGTCCCCCGACTCCCCTCGACACGATGCTAAGGAATGGCGCTCATTTCCGCAGCCTGTGTTTCCTGTCACATAAGATTTTGATCTTTTTTAATTGTGAACGTTTTTTTTACATAACGTCTCCATTGATTTCGTTTTGGTGAAGTGCCATTCCCTTTGAACTCTTTAGTGAGTGGGTGAGAATAGCTTGGCTTTGAATTAACTGTGCACTGAGTATGAGTGTTTACTAGCTCGACATAGTACGCGTCAACTAGCTCTTTGTATGAAGATTTTTCGTTCATAAACGCGCCGGTAGGGGCGCTGTACAGTATCTTATTTTTTTATGAACGTATGCATAGTTGTCTTGTCAGCCTTAGAAACCCTTACCACAAAAGATTTAAGCCAGTGTTGAACAGATGAGTTTTAATATTTTTTCCATAATAATATAAACGTCTAACCCTCGCTTTTACTAACTCAATAACAAATTCACAAGTAAAATAATTAGGAATGCCCGGATTGAGTAAGAAAACGCGAGTGTTAGACGTCGATTTTGTTGAACGAAATTTTAGAAACATCTGTTAAACCTTGGTCTAATCTTTTATAGTAAGAAGGTTGTAGTTAGAAAATCTATCGCAATAAAAACTGTGATCGTGGTAGCCCTGATCGCAGATGGAATATTATATTCATGATTAAACCAAATCTTGAATGGATTTATGATGTTAGGTTTGGGAAGCGTAGATTGGATTTAACGTTTGAATTGCTAGTTGCCATGCAGTGCGGTCGGTGTTGTAGGTTATTAATGTTTAGCTTTGCTCTTGTGTATGCAATAAGAGCTCGGATATATGAATACTTATTATAACTACAATTATATAACGTTTATCAATAGGGAAGCCTAAAAAATATTAAAAAGAAATACTTACCATTGGTAAGTATTTGAATGTGGTATTCGTATGGTCGATCATAAAAATCTGTAAACCAAACTGTAGAATATCAAAATCCTAAACACTGAAAACTTAGGTAGTAACCTAAACAGCAACCCTTATAAACGGAAACTTTAATTTAAAGCGTATTTAATTTATTATTTGAAAATTTTCGTTGTAATTCAACAATACAGCCTTCTAAGAACCTCCCGAGTTCTGAAGTCACTTATAAAGCCCCCAGTACATTCTCGCGTGTTCTCAAATATTCGCATGAAATTCTAACGAAAGATTAAGACCACAATTTCTAGTACGTTGCGGGTGCTTAATATTTCTGCTGCGAGATTTTGAGAGTGCTAATTATGCTAATGCTGGAATAAAACGGATTAAAGCACATATGCGAAACCTCTTTGTGGGTTTAAACACCTCTTCTGCTAGAGTTGTTACGTATAAATTATTTAACAAAGATGAGCGTTTGTTATAGTAGAGAGGTGAACCGAGGTGGTTAGTGAATATTATATTTTATTTATTATTATTTTTATTTTAAATCTGTTGGACCACTATTTCACGATGTGGTCTACAATAGTCCGGTCACGAGTAAACAGGTTACTTTTAGGTATATAAGCGTTTACTTACCTAGAAGTAACCTGCACTCGTTACATGAAGACTCCCAGTTTTTTTTTATAATCTTGGCTTTGTACGGTTTCTGCATTCAGCCAGTGTCAAGTATAAAAATACATGAAATATATTTTATAACTTCACCATAGGAAAGTTATAGCATCAGAGCAATTCTCGTGGTCAAGTAGTCAAGTCACATTACAGTCATAGTCACGATTCGGTAAAGTGGTGGACGCTTTACTGAAATTTCCTGGGAGTTTTGGAAAAAACGCGATTTGAAACGTATTTTGGGTTTTATATCACTTGTCCACACTCGTGCATGTTAACGAACACTGAATGATTTATATTGTACCAATATAATATTACACATTAAAACTCGAAGAAACACAAGTTAGAGAAGAAAATACAAAACCAACAACGTAGGTGTCACGTTCGGATTTCCGCCAGAAACTCCCAGTTCACTCATTCTGTTTTGAATAGAAGTTATTGAAACCACGATTTATAAAAATACAGAAATGTGCGGTGTAATCGCTAGAAAACACTATCAAACTTTGGTTGGAATTTTAACTCTAAACAACCTTAACTTTGGTTGGACAAAATAGACAACAGAAGTAATGATTAAACATTGGATGAAAATTCGATACTACAGAATTTTAATTCTAAACAACCTTTGCGCCTAAAAACCAACCAACTTCATATCAGTTTACAGTGGTTCTCTAAAATCAACCGCACATCGAAAACATATCAACATACAACAGCATTTACACTGCAAGCCAGAAAAATAGCCAATCCAAACAAACATACGCTCAAAATAACGGCCATAAATATTAAAAATGGCCGCTAGTTTATTTCCGAGCGGCCTTTCATATTTGTGTCTACTATCTAGCACTTTGGTTGCCTGAAAAATTTATTGGCTGCCTGATAACTGACAAATGATGATATGCATTTGAGAGTTTTATTCCATTTGCATTACTTATATCGTAAGCAAATGGCAAAGGTTACAATTATAGTATACATAGCATGCATTTATAAATTAAGTCTAGCTGCGCCCCGCGGTCTGGCCCGCGATTTTCATATGCGTTGT
This sequence comes from Hylaea fasciaria, assembly GCA_905147375.1. Taxonomy (NCBI): domain Eukaryota; kingdom Metazoa; phylum Arthropoda; class Insecta; order Lepidoptera; family Geometridae; genus Hylaea; species Hylaea fasciaria. The sequence goes on from LR990218.1 coordinate 2,551,889, forward strand.
ATGTCACAAACTATTCCAAAGCCACTCTATTAAGATTCAATTGAAGCCTTCGTAAATTATCAGAATTACCCCTGGCGACAGACGGACAGAAAGACTGACAGACAGACGGACAGCGAGGTCTTAGTAATAGGGTCCCGTTTTAACCAGTTTTATAACCCCATACGAGATTTTTAGAAGGCAGAATATTTAAAAAGTACCTACCTTAAGGAATGGTAAATTTCCAATGTATTTTACAATGTAAAGGAATGTTACGATGAGTAAAATATTTTAATAAATAACCTATTAAACTAGTTGTTTAGTTAAAGCAGTGAAACAATATTGTCCACCCGAAATGGGAAAACTGTTGATTCCATACCAACATTATTTTTCTGACCATTGTTTGTAGGTACCTACACTATTTTCTTCTAATTTTTACCCATTTGGGTACGGAACCCTTACAAGTAACGAATGTAATAATATTATACCCACGAGTAGTACATGACTCATTCTCAGTTCTCAGACATAACACGTACTCGTATAAACGATTCCACACAATATAGCCAAGCCCATCAAGATGTCTATCAACGATACCATAATACTATAGCCTTCACATCTTCCCCCCCCCCCTTCATCTAAGCTATAAATCTGTCCAGGGTAACTAATGCACGTTCCAGGCCTAGTTGAGAGATATCGGTTTTTCCCCGTCAAAATAGGCTAGCACAGGGATTCCTAGTGCCTTGTTTGCATTGTGCGAGCTGCCGTGCCAGTTTCACAAGTCTAACTTTTCAGTTACTAGCTCCAGAAGCTGTCCTAATGAAACGAGGAGAACAAAGTCGTCAAATATTGATACTTGATAGGTAGTAGGTAGTTCTTATAAAATGTAGCAACATTCATTGCTAATGCAAATTACAAGTAATTAAGTTAGAAATTAGATATCTAGATAAAAAGGAAATAGGTTAGTAGCGCGCTCAAATCACAGTCGCACAAGAACTATGTTATCACTATTTCAGATGATTTTACAAGTTTTGTAGCTGAAAATCGAGTGCTCAATAAAATTGTAACTTTCCGGCGACGTAAAAATCAAAGGCGGTAATAACTCGCAGCTGTTTAACCGCTGGATCCCGACTCGCATACGAGTTGCTAGAGCGAGTCACTTAACAACTGGCACATTGTAAACAGGCATAACAGCCATTTTTGCGTTGCGATGTACATTTTTTGTGCCGGCCGTGTACTCCATTACGCGAATCCGTAAATCATAATATTGAACTCGTTTGTCGACATGAAACGCCTGGTGAGACTTGATATTTACGGTAGTTTATATTTTCGGAAGTTTGAATAACACTCCATGTGGTAACACTCTGTTGTGAAAGTTTGAGGTGCCAGTTTCTAGAATATTCACGGTTCCGTAGCCAATTGGCAGAATGGAATTGTTACAAATTCCTCTTATCTGTCCGTAGTGGTATACTAGTACCCAACTTATAAGGCGCGTCGTGAATCTTCGTTCGCGCAGAAAAGAAAGTATGGTCCGAAGATTAACGAAATAATGCTTAAAACTTACAATCAACCTAAGCTCACTATTATAAGGTTCATAATACACTGCAGCTGTTAGTTCCATCTCACTCTAAGCTCGCTAAGATGGCGGCGGCTGCCGACCAATAGCGGTCAATAGCATTTCCCGCGCTTTGAAAATTTATCTTCTGCGCAGGTACATCGGTAAGCCATATCGGTTGGGTAATACTGTACTTTATTGTATAATAAATATGTAGTTATCGGGGAAAAATTCGAAACTTTCTATGTAAAATTGTATTTTTATTATCATATGGGGAAAATCGCTACTAACCTGGATTATGTACACTGTACACTAATCTTACATAAATATAAATATATAGGCCTCGTTTCTATAAATGGAAGCTACCTACGGAATAATGATGTCGTATTTTTTGAAAGCTCGTCTGGAAAAATGTATTTTACGAACATACAACTTATTACTTAATTAATAGGGCATCTTGTTGTTTGGCGTGGTCTTCGATTAGCGCCTAATATAAGACAGGGCAGGGCCTAAAGCGACGTGTCTAGGATCACACATTGGCCGAGAATGAACAATTGTATATTTCCCTCAGCTGAGAATAAAATTATTAAAATATATAACAAAAGTATGTACCTCCACTTTTCTAGCTGTTTGTAATATTAATCATCTTCGTCCTTTTAAATTACACTACTTGTCAGGAAAAGTGGCCACATTTGTTATGCTGCCTCGGTCGGAGCTTAGTTTTTAACGTGCTATTTGTCATTTTCTCTAGTGTATAATTTAGTCTTTGTTTATAAAGGTTGGAAAATTAGAAGCACTGGTATAGAAAAAAAATAATGAGAGTTGAGCCGTTGTATGCCCAGTTGTTACGAAAATATGAAACAAATAAAATTTCGCACGGTTTGTGCAGCTAGCCAGTGTCAAGTAGTAATAAACTATTTCAAATATTTCATTTTTGTTTTTTTTTTAGGTTTGTTTTTTTTTCACAATAATAAAGTCATAGCATATTAGCAATCCTCGTGGTCAAGGTCAAGTCATAGTCACGATCCAGCAAAATGGTGGATGCTATATACTAAAACTTTATGGGAATTTTGACAAAAATACGAAATTCCACATTTTTAGGGTTTATATCATTTGCCCACACTAGTGCACGTTAGCGAACACTCAATGATTTACACATGAACATTCGAAGAAAAACAAGTTTGAGGAAAAAAGTATATAACCAACAACGTCTCACTATCGGATTCCCGCCAAAACTCAACCTACCTTCTTTCCTCAAAATAGCTTTTTCTATTCATTGCCAGGAGCCAGGTAAGTAAACGTAAAAGTGTCTAATTACCTTTGGAGACATATAAAGAACCTATTTCGTAACTCGAGACAATGAACACAGGGCAAATTGAAGACTAACATTTGCTTAGCAACTTTCGAACTGGGCGTGATTTGTTGCGCCAAGGCTGAGGAGGCCGCGGGTGAATATAGAGCGACCGTTTAACTCAGTCCTCACCCGCAGGGTAACAGGGGGGGGGGGGAGGGGTCGGAAGGATGTCAAAGGGGATTGAGTACGATGTAACTATGTACCTAGCTCAGATTGATCATCTAACAGATATGACATTTAACTCAAGATCCGGGGAAGAAAAGAGACAAGTGTATACAAATAGACGAAGGAGTAAGTAGGATAGTACGATGGTGTTTTGTTTTGTATTTGTCGACGTATGTACTGATTTATTGCCATGCTGCAGAATCAAACCAATCTTGACATTTTAGAATGTCGCACGAATGATTGGAGCACCACCTAAATAACGTGAAAAAATAACGACGTCATAGTAAGCCCCCTAATCGTGAACGAGCTTTAGTTACGTTGTACGTTCGAGGACACTGTGAGATCGCATAGTAAAGTTTGTGAATACGGGACTGTGTGACGTCATTATGCCCGTTTCTGAACCGCTCGTCAACTTTGACCCGCTCCCGCTTATGACTTACCCCACCCCATCAAAGAGTCTCAACCTGGCGGAGTGTAGCGCCCTCTCAAATGAAGGGTGAAAATGGCTTTTAATTGTATTTAGCGCACAAAGGGGATGTCGGGCCTGGAATGCTTGGGACAACTCTGCATGTCAGTGAAGTTAGCAGAACATTTTCCAGCAGATCAAAAATAAAAGTGAGTTCTGTTCGCATGCAGGTGAGTTCTATAGTTCCTGATAATTTTCAGGAATAGTTCTGCCCAAATTCCTGAAAAAAAATCAATTGAAATAATGATCTGCCAACTTCCCGTAGCAGATCATTTTGCTAAAAATCAAAAACCAAATGGTTTTTCTTACACCTACTACTGAGTTTCATAGTTCCTGAAACTTTTTAAATTTAGTTCTGTAACTTTCAGCCTGCAAAAAAATTATTAAAAAAATTCCAAAATTATTTTGTTCTTCTTTTTTCAATGACATGAATTACTTTCACAGGCTGAAACTTCTCAGAATCCCGTAGACAAATAGCAAAACTCTAACTTAAAGCAAAAAACCTGCCTGGAACTCGTACAACAGCATCAGCAGAGCATAGAAGTATGATAGCATATTTTGTGCAAGAAATAAGAACAACAAAATCACATTTTATTCAAATTAAAATATCTCGCAGAGGCTACAACTCTTCGATACCTGCTAGGATAATAACAGAACTACAACCTGGAGTCCAAAACCTGGCTGGAACTCTCAAGTAACTGCCAGCAGAGCATAGTTGTAGAAATGAACAGATTAAATCAATCTCAACGTTACAATTTATTATTTTTTATCAATTTTTGTAAAGAGCAAGGGATAGAACTCTCCTGTATCTGCTAGAATACTATGAAAACTACTACTTAGAATCCAAATCCTGGCTGGAACTCTTAAAAAACTACCAGCAGAGCATGCTTGTAGAAATAGATAGGTGAAATAAATCTCAAAATTACAAGTTATTTTGTTATCAATTTTTGTAAGAAGCAGGGGCTAGAACTCTTCGATGTCAGCTAGGTCACTATCAGAACTACTACCTAACATCAAAAACTTGGCTGGAACTCTTTAGAAACTGCCAGCAAAGCATGCTTGTAGAAATAGATAGGTGAAATAAATCTTAAAATTACAAGTAATTTTTTTTATCAATTTTTGTAAGAAGCAGGGGCTAGAACTCCTCGATTTCAGCTAGGTCACTATCAGAACTACTACCTAACATCAAAAACTTGGCTGGAACTCTTTCAAACCTGCCAGCAGAGCATGCTTGTAGAAATAGATAGGTGAAATAAATCTTAATATTACAAGTTTTTTTTTTAATCAATTTTTGTAAGAAGCACGGGCTAGAACTCTTCGATTTCAGCTAGGTCACTATCAGAACTACTACCTAGCATCAAAAACTTGGCTGGAACTATTCAAAAACTGCCAGCAGAGCATACTTGTAGAAATAGATAGGTGAAATAAATCTTAAATTTACAAGTTATTTTTTTTATCAATTTTTGTAAAAAGCAGGGGCTAGAACTCTTCGATTTCAGCTAGGTCACTATCAGAACTACTACCTCGCATCAAAAATTTGGCTGGAACTATTCAAAAACTGCCAGCAGAGCATGCTTGTAGAAATAGATAGGTGTAATAAATCTTAAAATTACAAGTTATTTTTTTTATCAATTTTTGTAAGAAGCACGGGCTAGAACTCTTCGATTTCAGCTAGGTGACTATCAGAACTACTACCTAGCATCAAAAACTTGGCTGGAACTATTAAAAAACTGCCAGCAGAGCATACTTGTAGAAATAGATAGGTGAAATAAATCTTAAAATTACAAGTTATTTTTTTTATTAATTTTTGTAAGAAGCACGGGCTAGAACTCTTCGATTTCAGCTAGGTCACTATCAGAACTACTACCTAGCATCAAAAACTTGGCTGGAACTCTTTAGAAACTGCCAGCAAAGCATGCTTGTAGAAATAGATAGGTGAAATAAATCTTAAAATTACAAGTTTTTTTTTTAATCAATTTTTGTAAGAATCAGGAGCTAGAACTCTTCGATTTCAGCTAGGTAGTAGAAGGTAGTAGTTCTGATAGTGACCTAGCTGAAATCGAAGAGTTCTAGCCCCTGCTTCTTACAAAAAGTGATAAAAAAAACACTTGTCATTTAAGATTTTTTCACCTATCTATTTCTACAAGTATGCTCTGCTGGCAGTTTTTTAATAGTTCCAGCCAAGTTTTTGATGCTAGGTAGTAGTTCTGATAGTGACCTAGCTGAAATCGAAGAGTTCTAGCCCGTGCTTCTTACAAAAATTAATAAAAAAAATAACTTGTAATTTTAAGATTTATTTCACCTATCTATTTCTACAAGCATGCTCTGCTGGCAGTTTTTGAATAGTTCCAGCCAAGTTTTTGATGCTAGGTAGTAGTTCTGATAGTGACCTAGCTGAAATCGAAGAGTTTGTCCAATGCTATTATGTAAATGCATGCATTTTTTACTACGTCAGTGCAAAATAAATAGTCAATGAGAGTGGACGTTCTTTTAATTCACACCGTCCCGTTAGAGTAAAATGAACCTTAACGCACTCAACATATGGTCCTATACGAGCCGGATTTGTGAATGGGACGGCCTACCTGGCTCGGCGCACGAAGACAAAAGAAACTGATAACCGCGCGGAGTTGTTTACGTGTAAAGTGCAGTTTTGTAGACAGTTAACAAATTAAGTGAATAAAACGTTGAATTGACTTTGTTTAGTGATTGAAAAGTTTGGATTGTTTCGTAACTAAAGATGACGGCACCTACTATTGAACAAAGTGGATTATTATCTACGTTAGAAGATGTGGCTAGTATGATACAAAAGGCTCAAATAAATATGAAGAAGTGCCCCAAAGCAAGACTTACTGAAGGTTATGTGCGAGTTAGATTGAAAACTATCGAGGATTACTGGAATACGTTTAAACAGGCACATAACGCACTCAATAAGTGTACGCCGCGGGAACAAAGAGGAGTATTACCGTATTTTCTGAACGAAGAGTTCTACAAATATGAAGAATTGTACCTTTGTTTACAAGGTGATATGACCGATCTATTATCGTCGTTAGAAGCACGACAGAAAAGTGCAGGGACTTCTAACATGACAGTTGAATCGGAGGACGGTCATTCTGGTCAGTTATCATTATCCAGGCTACCGAGAATTCAGGTGCCTACGTTCGGGGGGCGATATGAAGACTGGCCCACCTATCAAGATTTGTTTACGGCACTGGTCCATAACACGTCTCTAAGCAATGTGCAGAAGCTTCATTACTTAAAAACGAGTGTTTCTGGTGAAGCTGAAATGTTATTACGTCACATCCAGATAACTGATAGTAATTATGAACAGGCGTGGGAACTACTGAAAGGCCGCTTCGGGAACAGGAAGATGATTGTGACTTCGCTTCTCAAACGATTATTTGGTCAAAAGAAAGTGATCAACCAGTCAGCTGGTCAAATTAAATCAATACTGGATACAACTACAGAATGTATTAACAGTTTGTCTAATTTGAAAATAAACACGGACTCTTGGGATCCTGTAATTATATTTCTGGTGTCACAGAAGTTGGACACAGAGTCCCTGAAGGACTGGGAACAATATGCGCACAAAGAGAACAGCGATGAGATGTCTACATGGGTGGAAATGAAAGCATTTCTTGAATCAAGGTTCCGCACACTAGAACTTATCGATCCGATATCAACATCTTCGCGGGAGAAGCCTCCACAGCAAAAATCGTTCCACACCACATCAAGAGATGACAACGAGAATGACGTTTGTCAGTCCGCACATGCAAGTGTAAATTCACAGCCATCTTGTACCTACTGCAAGGGCGGTCACTACATATTCAATTGTAAGGAATTTACGAAACAATCTATTGAACAAAGACGAGATTATGTGAAAAGAAATCATCTATGTTATAACTGCTTAATTCCAAATCACAATGTTTATACATGTAAACAAAGAACGTCGTGCCGAGTCTGCAGAAGAAGACACCACTCTCTCTTACATGAAGTAAGACCAACAAATCAGGAGAAAGATGCACCACCACAACCAGAACTAAGAATAACAACCGCTCACTTCTCTCAAGAACAACCTGGTCATGAAGTGTTACTTGCCACAGCACAAGTAGAAGTTAAGTCGAGTAATGGAGATACACACCTACTTCGTGCTTTAATTGACCAAGGATCTGAGGCTTCGTTCGTGTCTGCACGAGTTGTCGAGTTATTGGGTCTGACGAGAACCAACATCAACGGCGTAGTCTCTGGAGTGGGAGAAGGAACTCAAGTACCTATAAAACATTTAGTTGACCTGTCAGTTGCATCGCGATTTAATGAAGGGAAATCGATTCAAGTAAAGGCCTACGTTTTGAAGAAAATCTCAACTACCTTACCATCGAAACAAGCCACGATGAACTGGCCACAGCTCCAAATATTAGAATTGGCTGACCCTGCCTATTACACACCCGGACACATTGACATATTACTAGGGGTCGATGTGTTCGGTAAGATTATTGAAGATGGCTTAGTTAAAATGCCTGATGGGATAGTGGCTCAGAAAACATGTTTAGGATGGATTCTTTCGGGTCAAAGAGAAGACAAAATGATAAGTAACCAACACAATGTAATTACATTACATATCACAAGGGTGGTTACTGAAGACAATGACATGCTAAGAAAGTTCTGGGAAATAGAAACAGATTCATACAAAAGAAAGAAGATATTAACAAAGGATGAAGAGAAATGTGAAGAGATATACAAAGATACAACTAAAAGGGATGAAACGGGAAGATACATAGTACATTTACCTTTGAAACAAAGCATTGAAGAAACAGTAGATAAGTGCGGAGATACAAAACAACAGGCTATAAATAGATTCAAACAGTTAGAAAGGAAATTTGAGAAAGATCCGAAATTTAAAACAGAGTATACAAAGGTGATTCATGAATATCAGGAAATGGGTCATATGAAAAGGGCAGAACTAACAGATGAACTAAACCTTGATATACCTATACCTACCTACCTCAATGTATACAGTCCATTGTTCTATATAAATATTGTGTCACAATAAGCTATCCTTAACTTATTCAAATGTAAAAAACTATGTTTTTGGTGGGCGGTATGTCCAATGCTATTATGTAAATGCATGCATTTTTTACTACGTCAGTGCAAAATAAATAGTCAATGAGAGTGGACGTTCTTTTCATTCACACCGTCCCGTTAGAGTAAAATGAACCTTAACGCACTCAACAGAGTTCTAGCCCCTGCTTCTTACAAAAATTGATAAAAAGAACACTTGTAATTTAAGATTTATTTCACCTAGGTATCTATTTCTACAATTATGCTCTGCTGGCAGTTTTTTAATAGTTCCAGCCAAGTTTTTGATGCTAGGTAGTAGTTCTGATAGTGACCTAGCTGAAATCGAAGAGTTCTAGGCCGTGCTTCTTACAAAAATTGATAAAAAAATAACTTGTAATTTTAAGATTTATTTCACCTATCTATTTCTACAAGCATGCTCTGCTGGGAGTTTTTGAATAATTCCAGCCAAATTTTTGATGCTAGGTAGTAGTTCTGATAGTGACCTAGCTGAAATCGAAGAGTTCTAGCCCCTGCTTCTTACAAAAATTGATAAAAAAAATAACTTGTAATTTTAAGATTTATTTCACCTATCTATTTCTAGAAGCATGCTCTGCTGGCAGTTTTTTAAGAGTTCCAGCCAAGTTTTTGATGCTAGGTAGTAGTTCTGATAGTGACCTAGCTGAAATCGAAGAGTTCTAGCCCCTGCTTCTTACAAAAATTGATAAAAATAAAACTTGTAATATTAAGATTTATTTCACCTATCTATTTCTACAAGCATGCTCTGCTGGCAGGTTTGAAAGAGTTCCAGCCAAGTTTTTGATGTTAGGTAGTAGTTCTGATAGTGACCTAGCTGAAATCGAAGAATTCTAGCCCCTGCTTCTTACAAAAATTGATAACAAAATAACTTGTAATTTTGAGATTTATTTCACCTCTCTATTTCTACAAGCATGCTCTGCTGGCAGTTTTTTAAGAGTTCCAGCCAGGATTTGGATTCTAAGTAGTAGTTTTTATAGTATTCTAGCAGATACAGGAGAGTTCTATCCCTTGCTCTTTACAAAAATTGATAAAAAATAATAAATTGTAACGTTGAGATATATTTAATCTGTTCATTTCTACAACTATGCTCTGCTGGCAGTTACTTGAGAGTTCCAGCCAGGTTTTGGACTCCAGGTTATAGTTCTGTTATTATCCTAGGAGGTATCGATGAGTTGTAGCCTCTGCGAGATATTTTAATTTGAATAAAATATGATTTTGTTGTTCTTATTTCTTGCACAAAATATGCTATCATACTTCTATGCTCTGCTGATGCTGTTGTACGAGTTCCAGGCAGGTTTTTTGGACCTAGCTGAAATCGAAGAGTTCTAGCCCCTGCTTCTTACAAAAATTGATAAAAAAAATAACTTGTAATTTTAAGATTTATTTCACCTATCTATTTCTAGAAGCATGCTCTGCTGGCAGTTTTTTAAGAGTTCCAGCCAAGTTTTTGATGCTAGGTAGTAGTTCTGATAGTGAACTAGCTGAAATCGAAGAATTCTAGCCCCTGCTTCTTACAAAAATTGATAAAAATAAAACGTGTAATATTAAGATTTATTTCACCTATCTATTTCTACAAGCATGCTCTGCTGGCAGGTTTGAAAGAGTTCCAGCCAAGTTTTTGATGTTAGGTAGTAGTTCTGATAGTGACCTAGCTGAAATCGAAGAATTCTAGCCCCTGCTTCTTACAAAAATTGATAACAAAATAACTTGTAATTTTGAGATTTATTTCACCTCTCTATTTCTACAAGCATGCTCTGCTGGCAGTTTTTTAAGAGTTCCAGCCAGGATTTGGATTCTAAGTAGTAGTTTTTATAGTATTCTAGCAGATACAGGAGAGTTCTATCCCTTGCTCTTTACAAAAATTGATAAAAAATAATAAATTGTAACGTTGAGATATATTTAATCTGTTCATTTCTACAACTATGCTCTGCTGGCAGTTACTTGAGAGTTCCAGCCAGGTTTTGGACTCCAGGTTATAGTTCTGTTATTATCCTAGGAGGTATCGATGAGTTGTAGCCTCTGCGAGATATTTTAATTTGAATAAAATATGATTTTGTTGTTCTTATTTCTTGCACAAAATATGTTATCATACTTCTATGCTCTGCTGATGCTGTTGTACGAGTTCCAGGCAGGTTTTTTGCTTTAAGTTAGAGTTTTGCTATTTGTCTACGGGATTCTGAGAAGTTTCAGCCTGTGAAAGTAATTCATGTCATTGAAAAAAGAAGAACAAAATAATTTTGGAATTTTTTTAATAATTTTTTTGCAGGCTGAAAGTTACAGAACTAAATTTAAAAAGTTTCAGGAACTATGAAACTCAGTAGTAGGTGTAAGAAAAACCATTTGGTTTTTTATTTTTAGCAAAATGATCTGCTACGGGAAGTTGGCAGATCATTATTTCAATTGATTTTTTTTCAGGAATTTGGGCAGAACTATTCCTGAAAATTATCAGGAACTATAGAACTCACCTGCATGCGAACAGAACTCACTTTTGTTTTTGATCTGCTGGAAAATGTTCTGCTAACTTCACTGACATCAACTCTGCGAGACGTATTAATTACTGACTACGCCCCTAGGCTTCATCGGAGAATGAAAGTGTTCTGTGCTAGTACTAAAGAGTAAATAATATGCTAATAATAATTATAAAAATAACTACCTAAAGAGGACCTAGTAAATATATACCAAATTTTGGTGTAATTGGTTTACTGAGATCAGTTGCAGCAAACTTTCATGTGCGTATACTAGTACCCAACTTATAAGGCGCGTCGTGAATCTTCGTTCGCGCAGAAAAGAAAGTATGGTCCGAAGATTAACGAAAGAATGCTTAAAACTTACAATCAACCTAAGATCACTATTATAAGGTTCATAATACACTGCAGCTGTTAGTTCCATCTCACTCTAAGCTCGCTAAGATGGCGGCGGCTGCCGACCAATAGCGGTCAATAGCATTTCCCGCACTTTGAAAATTCATCTTCTGCGCAGGTACATCGGTAAGCCATATCAGTTGGGTAATACTGTACGTACATCGTTTACACATCATACGTAGGTGCGTAGTCGTTTAGTCTTCGGATATGATTGATATGGGTCATGCCACTCCGCTCCACGAAATCGTGGAAATAGCTCCACGACCATTTAATTTGATTAATAATTTTAATAATACAAGCCAATAGATTTGTTCCACTTCGCTCCACAAGAAAATGAAGTGTGTCAGTATTTTTTTTTATTAAAGAAAAATGTAATATTATAAAATTGTAAAAAGGCGTGTCTGTAAGTACAATAAAGATGTATCGTCGATAAATTAACATATAATTATCTATCACAATTATTATTCTATTTTTTTTTATAGAAGTGGTTTTTGTTTCACCACTATCTCACCTGGTAAAGTGACGATGCGCTCTACGATAGTGCACGCTCACCTAGAAGTAACCTACCACTCGTGACTTGAAGACTCCCGGGCTATACCTAACTATGGGAAACACAGATGATATTTGTTAAATCCAATTAATTGGTCCAAGGAAAACAGGAACGAAGTTAGGGGGATGAAATTGGCCTGAATGGCTCCGAGAAACGTATGTGCCCTTAGATTAATAACGCAAAGTTCCATGTGTAGTTTCACTCAAAAGTGAAGCCACTTTTTTATTAATGTGTACTCGAGGGGCATGTAATTATCTTCTCCAAATCGCACACAAGCGCATGCGTGTTGGTATTTAGTCCAAAAGCAGGGAAAACTAATACATATTTACCATAAAAACTTTGATTTCGAGCAATAGCAAGTCAAAGTCCGAACTAGGCCCAAAACGTCTCAGTGAACATGACTACACGGCGCTAGTGGGTACTAGGTTTCTATGCGTTATTATTCTAAGTATGTACCTTTGTGCTCGACTTGGCGACTTGATGACTTGACTTGAAAGCTATTTAACAATGTGAGACCCGGCCGTTGACGATTCAGTGCCCCCAATTAGTCCATGATCAACTCTTCAGCTCATTTCAAGGTTATTGTCTAATTATTTCGCAAGCATTGTAAATGAACACCATAAATTGTTTATAAACAAGTACAAACAGAATGTCAACCTCTCAGCGGCCGCAACTCTCATTACAAGTAAGCCTACGGCAATTTTACGAAACCAATTAGAATATTTATGTTCATTTCGTTTTTCCACTAACGTAATAATTATTGTATTTTAATTTCTTTTTGTGTAGGTATTTCGTGCGATTTTATTTTTCCTCTTATTTTGGTGTGGCAAAAGTTCTGGACGAGTAATAACATCTAATTTAGCGGATTACTGTTTAATTATTTTTTTGCGTAGTCATTAGCTACATTGAAAGTTGAAATAAATTCAGGCAATTTCGTCTCTGACTGTATTTATTTTGTGTGGTAGGAAGAAAAAATTCTAATACATCAATATTCAATATGCTAAGGCTTTGTGCAATGTAGAACTTACCACGTCACAGTATAGAAAAAATTCTAATACATCAATATCGGGAATTACGGGATCAAAAGTAGCCTATGTCAGCCTGGGATAGTGTAGCTTGCGAACAGTGGAAGAATTGATCAAATCGGTTCAGCAGTTTCGGAGCCTATCCATTACAACCAAACAAACAAAGTTTTCCTCTTTATACTCGTAAGTACTTAACTAGAAGCGCCTCGAGGTTTCACCCCCATTAACTACCATCCCGCAGGAACAGTTTTTATTTATACGGAATAAAAAGTAGCTTATGGTACTCAGGGTGAATGTAGCTTTCCAATGGGGAAAGAATTTTTGAAATCGGCACAGTAATTTTTAAGTTTATTCATTACAAACATACACACAAAAATACAAATCTTTCCTCTTTACAAATAGTAGTGTAGAATTGTAGATGTTAGATTATTAAAAGCTATGGAAGATGTTCAATATAAATAAGGCTGGTTTTATGTATATTGTATACGTATCAAAGTTTCATTAAAAACACTAAGATCAAGATTATTAAGTACAGATGACCCCAATATACGTGTCAGTCATGTCACGTCACGCCGAGAATGGAGTGTCGCGTCGGTCCGGTACGAAGCTATAAAAAGTGGACATTCGATCAACCGATATTGTGTAGGGTGACCATATACCCATATATTATTATTAAATAAGTTCGCGACAATATCTAAACTGGTGATAAGCGACGACGCGGTCAATTATATAAATATTATTTTTAGTTGGCAACTCGGCCGCTATTGTATATTTGTACTTCTATGACTGTACAAATATACAATAGCGGCCGAGTTGCCTACTAATAATAATATTTATATAAAGGGTGACAACTCGACCACGCGGGGGAATTTTATTGCGGTCGAAATGACAACCAACTCAAATATATTAGTTCTCAGCCGATGCCATCGTATCGCTCAAAGCGGTCTATCAGGCTGGCTATGTAAACTGTCTTGACTTTAATAAAGCTACCATACGGTGGAATCAGCATCATAATCGATTTAGTCGTTTCAAAGTGAAACCAATTTTTATAATGTTATAATCTCTTGTACAAACTATAACCATAAATAATATATCCTATAATATGTACCTTAAATATATAATATCTGGATGACCGAGCTTTACTCGGTATTTTTTTTATAAATTGTGTTTTTTGGAAATTATATTCAAGTACGAATTACTAATAAAATGATGAAATATGAATAATATTTTTCGATCTTACCAATAGAATAATAAACAAATATTAACTGGTTATTTAAAGAAAAAAACACGAATAAAATGACATTTTCTAAAAATGATTCCTAGCTAGATCGATTTATCGCCCCCGAAAACCCCTATATACTGAATTTCATGAAAATCGTTGGAGCCGATTCCGAGATTCCAATTATATATATTATATATAAATATATATAATATAATTATATGATATTCGAGCCGCTACTGTTCTGCGCCACTCCGGCATAATAGAGCCGTTAATATACTAGACACGGCAATGCGGTTTGAAACGTGCCCCGCCGTCCATTAATTATCGCCGCAGGCCCATTTACCCCATTAGTGTATGCTGCCCGGAAATTGACGAAATTTGGTCAGCTCTATGCGCGTTAGTAGCTCTGTCTGAAAGGAACTCTTTAATAAAAAAAGTAGTTTTTACTAGAATGTTTTTACTTTGTAGCCTTCTCAACTCATGTCTCAAATTCGCAAATCCTTCTAATATTTACAAAACGTCGGTACGAGTTTTTGTAAAAAACAATTCAATCATATTTAGAGACGTAACTTTGGACTTTTTACTAAAAAAAATCTAAACCTGATATGATGAAACGGAGCGTCAAAGTGTCAATATTGAAACGTGTAAAACAAAACCACACATAAAACTATAAACATACCTAATATTATTATATTAAAACTATTAAAAAAATAACCCTCTATCAGTTAGAAATCTCCGCCAATTTTATTGCACCCCATTATTTTAAGTTTATGCGTAAGTAACTCCTTTTGTACACCTGATAATCTATAAAGATATTATTTATCTACCCGTAATTATATATCTACCCTTGCCCCTTCTTTCAAGACTAGTTTAAAGCGTTCGGTAAAGTCAATATCTTTTTTTGTATTTCATCTTCTTTGCTTAGAGACAGCTTTTATCTCCAACTTATCCTGAAATCCTGAAAATCCTGGCGATCCCGCGCGAGTGTCCTTGCTAGAAATGAGGGTGACTTGATTAATACCTAGGGACTTGAGACCTCCCACCCTTGATATAGTTTTACGAGTTATAAGGTCTTGTATGGAGGTGGCAAGACTGCTAAGACATCTAAAATAACCAATGCAAGACCAAACGCGGGTAGTTAGAAACAACGCCTGCCGCTCCGGACGGTGATACTCGCATTCTCCAGTCTTCTCGTGACCACGGTCGATGTAACTCGGCCGAAACGTCGAGGTATGTCAAAATTATATATTTTGATAGTAGTTTGTGCGCGAATTGGACCCGTTTAAATTCTAGTTAACATGGATCCAATTATACATTGGAACATTGGAACAATTCTTAAAAATGATGCTTTTGCTTGACATAGTGGCAATGTGAGGAGAATGGTAATTTCAAGACTTGATTTCGACATCTTTATATACAGGCAAGTTTAATTAAGTTATCACTTACTCACCAAAAGTATGAACCTATTTTAGTGGTAAGATTAAATTTTATTTCATGTTTACTAGGTCCGATCATAGGAGCATTTTGAACATAAACGTTTAAACGAGGTGCATTTTGCGAAAGGAGCATTTTGACCCAAAACGAGTGCAAAACTTTAACATTATATTCCGTTCATACCTACTATTTGTATGTATAACTTCAAGGCATCGGAGTCGGCGTCAGAGACTACGTCTGCGACTGTATCAGAATAACACAATATTAGATAGGTATTCGATTCTTAACTTTGGTATCTATTGTTAGCAAAAAAACAAATTCTTTTTTTACCCATTATTTTGTGCCAATAATAAACTATGTAACATGGCGCTTTTGGCACCGGCTGGTAATCTACCGACTGCCACAGAAGTTGAATTTTTCTACATTTCCTCGCCACATCCATCGTATTTCTGAAATCCATGTTTACGTCTACCGTGTGGTGTAGTGTCATAGTAGAAACGTAGTGTAGTGTACGTTTATACTCCGCTGTCCGTGCCGCATGCCAACTACGAGAGTTTATTAGCTCTCTCTTAGGCTAGGAGATACTGCTCAATGTTCTTACCGGAGGCTAAATACTTTTACGAGCTTTTATTTACTAATTGTGCTAGTATTTTTAATGTGAATGTAAAAATATTAGTGTAGTTCAAATCTCTTCAGTAAATACTGACCCAGTTCATGTTGTTTAATTGAGTTGATATGTTGCATGTGAACGTGGATAAAGTATATTTTACAGTAAATCATTTTATAGTACTTAAATTACGTTCAAATATTGTATTTCACGAAGACTGTTTGACCAAGGATGTAGTATAGTGCCGTGTACAGATAGAAAATAATTTCTGAATTGTCTGTGTGCGTGTCGCGACTGTGAGGCAAGCTTACGCACAAGGTTTGAAAGCATTATGAAAAGTTTGACAGTCTTGACGTTAACTTCTAATCGCAGTTAGTTTGTCAAAATTATGAGGTTCTAGCCTCTAGTGGTAGGGTTTACTGGAGGGCCTCTATCATGGCTTAACGACTGATACCAATCGGTAACAACCGAGACCGATGGCTTAACGTGCCGATCGATGGTAATCGGGACACAACTTATGAAAAGTAATTGGTGCCGCCGAGCATCGAAGCTTGTATCATTGGATTCTAAGCGCGCAAGTTACCGCTCGGCCACTATCCGCTAGCCGCAGTATAAATGAGAGAGATCCGTTATTATTTCAGCCATCGGCTCGCGAACTATTTTCTGCTGCGTTGTTTTATGTCAAACTAGGTATGTACGGATTGTACGGGCTACACTCGTTTGCAGTGTAACACTAAGCTAGGATATAATTTACACTCTTATCTAAGTATACGTGGGACTTTTGTAATATGTCCAACATTTCCAACTATAAAAAGTCTTTAGACAACATTATAATTAAAAAAAAATTGAAATTTTACTATAGTGACGATGAGTTTTTCGAGGATACATTTTGGATTATGAAATTAGCAATCGTGCAGGTAGCATTATAAATTACGCTATAATTCAATGATTCATTTATTTAGGTATTTATTTATTATAATTCATTGATGATGATGAGAATTCATTATTAGGATGTACTCGTGCTGTGCCCATGCAGTTAGCATATTTTAGATTAGACTGACTAAATTATTATTAATTAAATTGAATCTGACTCGATGATTTTAGCTCGGAACGCGATTCTTTAGATTGTTTATACATCTATTATAGTACTTTTAGTAACAGTAAGATTGGTAATAAAGCCTTAAAGCAGCCAGTTGGTGCAAGTTTGGTAGACAGACCGAAGTTTTAGTTTATCGTTGAGAATTATTAGCTCTGTGTTCTTGCTAAGTAAGCGGACTAACTTGGCCATCCGTGCCGCCCCTTAAACTTACTCCTCCTACCAACGCTTAGGTACTATAATCCTATCTTCTATAGTATATATAGTAGGTATTATATAAAACAAAGTGTATAGTTTATTTATAACTCAAGAACGACTAGCCTGGAACGATTTTTATGATCTTTGATTTGTTGGAATTGTCTCCCGTCCCGAATAATAGAATATTTATTTGTTTAGACATGGGAAAAACAAAAAAAACTACATTATTAATTAATTTTCTCATACATTTTGTATGGAACGGCTCAAGTAGGTATGGGTATGCCTAGCAAAGAATAAAATTGTTATCACTGTTTTGACATTTAATCGTATTAATTCAGCCTGTAACTGTCCCACTGCTGGGCAAAGGCCTCTCCTCACTTTTGTGAGGAGGATTAGGCCATTAGCCACCAAGGAGGCCTACTCCAGGTTGGTAGATAACATGCCAGTTGACATTTGAACGATTTTTGTTCTTCTTCGGCTCGTCGTGCGTTTTTCAACAGTTTATGTCTTTTGTAACTAGCCAGTAAGACACTCGAGTCAGGTAACAGGTGAAGTCACGACACAGAAAAAAAAATTAAAAAAAACATACACTCGAATTGAGTACCTCCTCCTTTTGGAAGTCGTTTAAAAAAACAAAATCAAGAACGCCACCTTTTCTATTTCCCAACATTTGTAAACGTATTAATATTACTACTCCGATTTTATACATCTTATCTTAAAGACGCTTAAGAGAGCATTAATTTATTTGGCAGTCTAAGACTGAAACCCTCTCGTTGTAAGCAGAATAACATTATTAATTCCCAAAACCCTTCCAATTGGAAAATTCGTGATTGCCTTCCACTCAAAGCCCTCCCTTGAGACTATAAACTTCGTTTCGTTACTCGGTTAGAGAAAACCCTCTGGGAAGTAAACGATCTATCGGTTCTTAATATTAAGGCTGTTACTGTTACTGTTACTATATTAACATCCGATAAGAAAAAAAAATGAAAAATATTTTATTTACACAATGCTTGTTTTTTTTTTCAAAAACCGACCATGGAAGGTAGAAATGAGGTGTCAAAGTTTTAATGAAAAACTTACTCGAGTTCAGAGTTTTTCCGAGCTTGGTATTGCGAGACCTCAACATTGTCACCGGATAGAAATTACCATTTGTTCACACCTCACTGTGGGACGTTGAAAGGAATTATTTTTCAATCCAAACCCGCCTAGTCAGCTGCGGGCATTATAAAGCTGTGACTCGGCCATTCCTTTGGCTAAAAATATTTAAAAAAAAAGCTGTTTTGAGGCAATTTCATAATTTTCAATTGCGGTTCGCTTCCTTGCTCTCCACTTTCGGATAAAAAGACGTACGGATAGACTTTACTAAGATTCCCTCAAGATCTTATAATTATTACCTGTATATTAAAAATATGAAGACCACGGTGCACAAACACCCAGACTTGGAGCAAGTACCTGTGATACTTACATACAAATCTTTGCCCTGATAAAATTACCTAGAGACCTACATAGACCTGAACGTAGTGATCGTGCCATCAAGGGACTTACTGCGGACACAAAATACACGTATTAGAAAACGTCTTCATTTGAAGTTTACAGTATGGGCCAAATGTCAAAAGGTTTACCTTCACTACCTCGTTTATATTCAACTGCAGTGAGCAGGGAAGTGAGCAGGGCAGTGAGCCGTACCCCTAGTGTGAGTTTTACGACTCGACATAGTACACGTCAACTAGCGCTTTGTATGAAAATTTTTCGTTATAAACGCGCCGGTACAGGATCTTCATACATAAGCGCTAGTTGACGCGTACTATGTCGAGCTAGTAAAACTCATACTAGGGGTACAGGATGAGATTGTAAACACGATACTTCTCATGCTCCTGCCATGCTTGCTACTCGTGCTGAAAGGTGCCGGCGAGAGTGAAATCGAAGTGAATGGTAGGGTAGTATGTAAATATACTTCTCTCGAGGGCATTACGGCAGTGGCAGGGGCAGAATGTAAATGTGGCACGATCCGCATAGGTGTTCTATAAGCAGATCAGATAGCAACTTATGCTTATGCTTATGGTGGCGTCACATATTAGTTAAATATTTTTACAAATATTTGTTTCTGTTAACTAGCTAAAAACGGGTCTAATTCGCGCACAAACAAATATCAAATATATAATTTTGACATACCTCGACGTTTCGACCGAGTTACATCAGCCGTGGTCACGAGAAGACTGGTGAATGCGGGTATCACCGTCCGGAGCGGCAGGTGTTGTTTCCAACTACCCGCGTTTGGTCTTGCAAAACATAATCGTCACGACATACAACACTAACACAGTATCCGAAGTCCCACTTGAACATAAGTTGCGCCGTACACACTTGCTAATAACTGGATTCCATGAACCAGACAACCTAAACCCATCTTAGACCCGTTTTTAGCTAGTTAATATGTTTCCTGTTTGCGAAAGTTTAAGAACTTCTATTTGTTTCTGGTCTGGGTGTGATGTGTATGTGAAATTATATGTCGGTATACGGTACCCACGATACAGGAGCAATCCTATTGTGGGGCTACGTACAAAAAAAAAATGTGTGCGTGTAACCTTTACGCACGATTGAAGTAAAACTTCTTTTCCGCTATTTTGTTCCGCTATTGACATGTCAATGTAACCTTTTTTAAACAGCGGAAACTACATAGTATGCGTTACTTCCGTCAGAAAAAAAACACTGAGTTACTCCCTAGTCACGCCTAAAGAAGTTTTACTTTAAAAATCATAATAAGATAAACTTCCATTTCAACACTGTTGGAGTCTGCCCAGAACTGCTCTGAACTGCAAACACCCCGTCTAGATCAAATAGCAGCTCTCGTAAATAACACTTGTCATAAATTACAAATGTTCAACTGGGCTCGGACAGCGCAGCCAAAATAGTTTGCCTCCTGTTGTGATTTACTATGATATGCGTGTTTGCGATAAATAAATTTCCTACTGGACAGTCATTATTATGCGTGGCTCAGTCTTGCGCGGCCAGAAATCTAACCAAGCTGTTTATGGGAATTCGAAAGTGAGACGGTACGTTGTTGTTTATATATTTTTTCCTCAAACTTGATTTATTATTCGTGAAACTTTAATAATTGGTAAGTGCTTGTTAACGTGTACGAGTGTGGGCAAATGGTATAAACCCCAAAAACGTGTTTTTCGCATTTTTCTAAAATTCCCAGGAAGTTTCAGTAAAACAAAAGAAAATTATTACGAAACCTTTAAAACAGATATTTTTAAAATTAATGATTTGAAGAATAATAATGAGTTAAATTCGATAAAAACATTCCATAACAGTAATATTAATTACCTATGTACAAATACAATAAAAAAACAAAAAACACGCAAAATCCAACCTTAATATTATATTATACAGTGAGTTGAATATTCGTATAAAACTTGTAAAAAGGTTACCCGCTTCTGTATCGGGTAATTCGATGTTTTCAGGATAATCACGGCAAAACCATGTCAACACAAAAAGTCTGTTCAACAAAGCAATTTACCAACAAACTATAAATTACATTCGGCCCGCCATCCATCAAAGTCGTAGTGGGCCGCAATGGAAAAAAATAATAACACAATGATGACGTTGAAAAATTGAACAATTTATTGATGAGGTGCTGGCTCCAGTTTCCTATATTTTGGTTTTGCTCAAATTACCCAATTACCCAGTGTCAATTTATACATTGGAAGTACCCCTATAAGTATAAGTCAACGTTCCGATGTAGCAAACTGGTGGGTGCTTTAGTAAAATTCCCAGTGTAATTGGAAACGCGAAACGACACGCAAGGTTTTGTAGCTTACAATTTAATAAGCCTTATATATAAGGCTCTCAGAGTGGTAATGGGCAGGCCACATCGCTCGTAGAACTGACAACCGATGGGGTAGAAAGGTTCTAGAGTGGCGGCCACGGACTGGAAGACGCAGTGTAGGTAGGCCTCCCACTAGATGGGCCGACGACATCAAAAGAGTCGCAGGCGACCGGTGCATACAAGTGGCAAATTGTCATTCGGTGTGGCGGTCTAAGGGGGAGGCCTATGTTCAGCAGTGGACGTCTTCAAACTGATGATAATGATGACATAACGAGATTAAATAAGGGGGTACTTATTTATATTAAGTTTTATAAAGCTCACTGAAAAATAAATGTATACTCGTATTACACGGAACATATAATAAGGTTGTTAATAGACTTTACAACAAATACATACAATATTTACAATAAACTAATTTTGTTGCCTTTTTCCAACTAAGTAAACGGTTGAACCGATTTTGATAGCTAAAAACGGGTCTAATTTGCGTACAAACAAATATCAAAATATATAATTTTGACATACCTCGACGTTTCAGCAGAGTTACATCGACCGTGGTCACGAGACCGGTTTTAGCTAATTAATATGTTTTCTGTTCGTGAAAGTTAAAGAACTTCAATTGTGGTGAATTTTGGAACAGAGACAAATGGTATCTTAGTGAATAACATGTGATACTTTTTATTGCATTTGCGTAGCCCACCCGAACAAACTCGCGGGCAACAGCTAGTAGCTTATGGCATACCCTCAGTTCTCATCATCTATTTTAAGGCCCAGCAACAAAGGAGCTTATAATTCCCTTTCCCATTAACCATCCATCTCGACCCGACTACAGAAAAGGGAGTAAGATTTATGCACTGCAATCTGTTTGGCGTCGCGTATACCTCTAATAAATCAGATTCAGACTATTTGGGAACTAACGCTGGATAATGACGTGAGTCGGGTTTAAATAGGAGTAACAGAGGTTTGTAAGCAATAAGTAGTCGACCTATGGTTCGCTTCTTTCAGTTTCATAAGTCCCTTCGTACATGCTCGCCGATGATAGGGACTTTTGACTCGGCCTTTCTTTAGGACGTCCTTGACTTGATCATAGTACGTCCACCTTTTTTTTTGAGGGGGGAAATGCCTTTGCACTGTCCCTTCCGCCACGGCGGTGACGGAACGGATAGTGCGGATAGTTCTCTGCAGCCCTCCAGCTGCTTCATAACGGCTTCGCAGAAGAAGTGGTACCTCCATCTATGTAATGCCATTCTAGTTTAACATGCTGCATATGAAAAGTCTAACAATGTATAGGTCTAATAATCTAAATGTAAATATTCTACGTAACATGCTCCATAGGCATGTAACGTAGAAGATAATTACCGTTTGTTACAACCAAGCCCATAACACCATACTATCATGGCTTCGTTCAATTTGCACGATGACGCCACTCGATCACACGCTGAGCTTCTGACTGGCAGTGAGTGGATACCACATAACGATACGGGTATTCGTTAATATCTATAATAATATGTTATACCCAGCGATATTGATATCGATACTTGCTACTTGGAAGTATCGGAAATGGGCTAAGTGTGTGGGCTAGTGTATTAAAAATTAGGTAGTTTTAGAGACTCTTTACACTCTTACCTACCTTTGATTAGAAGTATGTATATTTAGACGTCAAGAATAGAGCTTTCTGGTTTGAATAGTCTCTGAAAACTGTCTACCAGTATTTTAGATTGGCGAAACTCCGACAACATGAACCTGATACATGATACCCCTAATACCGATACTTGTATCTGATATCAAGTATCGATACTTGTACCACCGGAACGACCCTAATAATAACAATTTGCGCTTCGTTAACCCCGCCAACACCAACACCCTATGACGCAACGACACATTCAATTGGCGTAATAAAATTATACCAGTAGGTAGGGGGTCTAGTCAACTGCTATAATCAAATTATATTGTGGCAGTTTACGGTACATACTCGTGCTGAAATAAAATAGTTTATGAGCAATGATAGTGAATATCCGTCGGATGTGAGTGAAGGAGTTATGGGGAATAAAAATCGGGAGCTACGGGGTTTATATGGGAATGGTAACTAATGAACTTTATCTAGGGCAAATATAGTTACTACTTAAGTATCTGCCATAATTCACTATGGTGAAACGGTGTTTGCCTGGCTAGGAAGTCTGACGCCAATTCTCTTTCGGTGTGTTCCAGTCTTTAGACTCCTGAGGAGGCTTTCGAGGTGCTCCGGCAGTTCTTAAGATATATCTTCTGGTAATTTGGTTCTGGTAAATTGGGTAATGAGCCGATATTTTGAACTTTAGGCTTGATTCGATCACGTCGTCCCGTGAGACTTCCTCAAACATGACGCGCAAGTATTTAACTTTTGTCAATTATTTAAATTTCCATCTGAATTTTCGTTGCTATCTATTCCTCTTTATCAATCTACATTACTAATAATTATAAATAGCATTGTTCCTTATAAGTATGTTAATTATAAATATGGTATATAATAAGGATTACCTTATTTTGAACATTTTCCACCGCTAGAAATTTCAAAATGTTGAAGTATTACAAAATAAAACAACGCGACGACGGAGAGGAATTTATCGCAGGAAACATTCTACCTATCTTCCCGAGTGAAGTAGCAATAACTCTTCACGTACAACGCGAATTGTCCTGTGTGTTCTCCAAACAGTAGTTTTATTGCCATAACTTATACCGTAATATATTTTGCAACGCTTTTATTTATTAGAAATAGTTTCTGTTGCTCTATTTATATTTTATTGGTGAATATTGTTCCGTAAAAGTAGAAATTAGTTGATTTAAATTACTTACTTCAAGACTTATTACTTCTTGGAAAATAACTTAACACTATAGAATTGAAACTGATAACCGATGGGGAAAGAAGGTTCTAGAGTGGTGACCACGGACTAGAAGACGCAGTGTAGGTAGGCCTCCCACTAGATGGGCCGACGACATCAAAAGAGTCGCAGGCGACCGGTGTATGCAAGTGGCAAATTGTCGTTCGGTGTGACGGTCTAAGGGGGAGACCTATGTTCAACAGTGGACGTCTTCAGGCTGATGATGATGATGATGATGACTATATAATTCCTATTCGCAAATCACACTGCATGCACAGCATAATTAAATGAGTATTGGTACTCTTAAATGAGTATTGGTAAATCAATGTATCATGTAGAAACATACATCCAATGGATCCCTTTCTCTTCCCTAATACAAACCCAGAGTCTAGATTGACTCTGCAAAAATCGTTAAGCCAGTGGCCGACGAATCGGCTTAAAAACTACCCCGACTTAATTGGGGGTAACTGGACGCTCGCCAAATGACCGAGAATGGAGCTAGACGGTTGGATTAAAGTTGTTTCAGTGCTTTAGACTCTGCGACATTATAAAAAGAGAACTGGCTGAAAATGAAAACAAACTATATTAACGGTAGAAAGGGTTGCTTTTAAAGTGCAGGTATACGGGTATTCTATTTCACAGAACGCTTGGCCAAGGATATACACCTACTCTATCCATTTTCGCTACTAATCGTGTCTGTGTGCGTGTAGCGACTATCGGCCGAAATTAATAATCAATCCAATCCAAATTTTGCTATCTGAGATTGATATCACAATCAATTTTTAGGGCCAAACGTGCCAATAACCGATCCGTGGTTTGGTTTATAAAGGCACGCAGATTGGAAATCGATCAAACGATAGGCAGCAATCCAAGATCGATTTCAATCTTGGATAGGAGATAAAATATTAATTTGGCCGTATAAGGTAGCGGCTTACCTACTCACACAATGTGCTTGCACAAGCTACTACAACTATAGCCAAGCGGATTTCATTAAATATATTATCTGAATAACATGGAGGTATAATCTATAGAATAGTTTTAATTAGTTGCTTTCTCCTTGTTTCTTGTTTAAGTTTGGCCTATTTTAACTTTCATGTCTATTTGCTGGCAGCCAAATATCATGAAACTGTCATGTCTGAAGAGATTGTAAACCCATTTGATAACTTTTTTTTTAATATTGGAGTTCTTAGACCCTTATTTGAAATTCACGTCCTGAAATTCCGATTTTATTCAAAACAAACTAGACGAAAACTAAAGTACGGTCATAGTACGGTCAAAGTATAAAGGCATGTTCGGTACATCCGCAATAAAATAGCCACGGCATAAAGGATCGAGATAGTAATACGAGTAGTGTAAAACTTTTGTTTTATTTTGCGAGCCTCGGTTTTGATGAAATATTGCTTTGTGAGGGTACGAGCGGAATGTGAAGTTTGCCAAAACTTTATAGGGTAGGGTACTTTTATGACTTTGCCCTTTTTGGATTGACTGAATTTACTATGTAACCGGTTTTTTTGTAATAAGCGCGTAGAAAAAAAAACGTGTCACGACCACGTAATTTATGTAGATCCTGAGCCCCTTCATTATTATCATCCTATTTATAACTGACTGGTGCGAAGGGTTCAAACAAAACGTAAAACTTTAAAGGGATGATATTTTTAGAAGTTTTTCGAAATTCAACCCGTAAAGGGATACTTACTGGCATTTGGAATTTCATCCCTTCAAGGGTATAATTTTGAGAAACGTGTTATAGAATACGAGGTAAAGTGTAACACTGGCAGCCAGATAAATAGGTGTGTTTCAAGTGTGAACTTTTAAATCGGAAACCGGGAAGCCAGGCAATTTTGCCTCAAAGCGTTTACATTAAACTTGTTCCAAGAGATGTGCGGATTGTTATCCTCCGCAAATGCTTAAAACTTCACTTACGGAAAGTATTGCACTTTGTCTTGTTCGTTTTGTATTTCGTTTCTTTTTGTAGCTTTAAATCTTTTTATGGCAGTGCTCCACGAGTTACAACTTTGCAACATCTGGCTTTGATAGGGCATAAATATCAGGAAAGGCGTAATATTGAAGTATTGTTTAAGGTTTCGTACTTCAGAAAATAAAACTGAACTGGAGAAAGAAATGTCATTTGTTTGATTGTTTGCCGCTGAATATATATTTTTTTCTTTCTAGGTAGGTAGGTTTCCACCGTGTCTATGTGTAGCAAGTGACTGAATATCAAATACGAAGTGAACCCCCTCAGTCCTGCAAAAAACGATACTAAGTGGTTAATTATGGCTAAGAATCTGTTGATACATGATTGCAACTTACAACACCACCTTACCTCATTTCAGCTTCAGGTAATTAAAGCAACTTACCCATAAAGGTTATGGGTATATCCCGTGAATTACCATAACTCACTTGAAACCAAATTAAACAAAGTGCTCTTCAATTTACCCTAACGTCTCGATTAATTTACAAATTTTAACGGATATTCCGTTACGTAAACCTTTACCAGATTCATCAAATTCCCGTTATTTTGTGGCCAGATATTTATATATTAACCACGAGTATATAGAAAATAGACTAGTCGCAAATTAAGCGTCTTGCACCAATCGTTGTACAGCCGTGTTCAAAGGAATTCAATTTAAAAACCTACTATGACTTATTTATCTAAAGAAAAGAAAAGTGAAAGTAATTATTATTGTGGCAACGTAGAAGAGGTATGTCTAAAAAAAGTTTAATGTGGCTTGAAGAGACTTAAAAAACGTATTAGTAAAGTACTGTTTTTGGTTACGTAGCAATATTTTTTCATCAATATATTGTGTTAGACAACGACTGTTTTCTTACCTTGTGATTGCTTTCGCCTTCACGACTTAGTTTTTCATACATAAATAATAATATTGAATTAGTTTGGTATCATACAATTAAAATAGTATCGTACGTATCGCATCGAACCGAATCAGAAAAAAAAAAAAATTTCCATAATAATATCCATTCAAATCATCATCATCATCCAAAAAGCGGTGGTAGCCTAGTGGGCGAACGTCCGCCTTCGAAAACGGAGGTGGCGAGTTCAAATCCCAGTGCGGGCACGTACTAATGTGTTTCTTGTTAAACATATGTACGTAATTATCACTCGCTTTTCGGTGAAGGAAAACATCGTGAGGAAACCAACATGCCCGAGAATTAATTCGGAGGCATGTTATCCACCAACCCGGACTAGGCCCCCGTGGTGGATTATGGCCTAACCCTCCTCACGACAGTGAGGGGAGGCCTTTGCCCAGCAGTGGGACAGTTACAGGCTGAATTATTATTATTATAATATCCATTCTCTGTATATCTGTGGCAGATCTATATTTTAACAAAGCCCTCAGGCTAAGACGTGCCAAATTAATTTTGACAGTGGTGTATTTCGATAAAACCTGTTAAATTCGGGCTGAGAACAAAGCTTGAAATAACAGTTAAGGTCAAAGTTCATCGGTTCTGTGACGTATTTTATCAGAGAGGTATATAACAGGTAGGTACACACGTAACGCGAGCTGGATTACTATTCGATGGCAAGTCCAGCTTATAAATAACTCGGTTTGTACCATAGAATAGTATAATATACGGGGATTCGAACCTCGACCAATGACTTTCCATGAGTTACATTATACTATAAGCGGATTTCCATCTCTTACTTTTATGCTCGGTTCCTTAACCTAGTCAACTTTGACCAACCGATAAGTGTATCGTTGTTTCTGTCTAGCACTAAACAAATGACAAAGACGGCAATACACTTATGTCGGTCAAAGTCAGGTTCAGAAACCAGGCGTAAACTCAGCTATATAAAATACAACAGTCGCTCCAATAATTCGGAATTGGGAATCTATCAGAACCCATACGTACGAGTTAAAACAAATAAAAAAGCAATAAGCATCCATTACACGAACTGAAGGTTTCAGGTCGAGTAAATAAAAACGTGCCAATATGACTTTCTACGTGAAATATTGTGGCATCATATCTACGAATAGAGAGTGAATTTTAGCATTTCGAAAGGGGATAACAACAACAACCAAGAACACGAACAACAAGACAACAAGATCTGACATAGTAAGAAACAACGACAACAACAAACAAACAAGAAAGAGAACATGACAAGAATTTAGGTATAGCATTTTTAGAAAGGAACACGGCCCGCCTTCATCTGGTGTCTGTCGAGGCATTTTGATTTTTCTTGCACTTCAGTACATACACAGTTCACCAATACGAGATAATGTTTCGTCCCAAGGGAAAAGACAAAAATACGCCCAGAGAACAGTCACGAAAACTAGTGATAAAATTTAGAGCTGCTCGTAACTTCTCGGAACGGCTTTTACTCAACTCAGGTGTGATTACGAATTCATATTTAACGACTAGGATGTAGGTAAGGTAGGGAGGCAAGACTCTCAGTAACTATATTACCTATACGGGTTGGGTAGATCTGGCCCACAGACGAGATGTCCACTTTTGCAATAGTTACGAGATGACTCACCGGACACAGCAATGGGTCAGTTGTCCTTAATTTTTAAAGGGCATATTTGCAATCTTTTATGATTTAATGTCTGATTTAGGAGATAAGTTCGCTTTAACGTGGTTTTAACCAATTAACAAAAACCTGGCATTGTAGCTAGCTAACTACCGCAAAATAAAAATAAATATATTAATATAATACTTTAAATTCAGTCTCCTTTCAATTTATATCAACCAAACACGACACAATAGATTTCCGCTCGATCCAATTCTAAAAGTATCTGACTGAACATCTCGAAGTAGACTCGAGATAAATCCATACAAACTGATATGCCTATAGGCAGTGCCGTAGGCAGGCTGAATTTCTAGGAGCAACGGTGATCTGCAAAATCTGAAACCTAGCTCTCATAAGTACTCACATAATCTAGTACCATATCTAATCTTAATATATAAAAATTACGTGTCACGTTGTTTGTCCGCTATAGACTCCTAAACTACTTAACCGATTTCAATGAAATTTGCACACCGTGTGTAGTTCGACCTAACTTAACAGATAGGATCGCTCACATCTCAATTTATAGTCGCAATAACAAAAAACCTTTAGCCACAGCAACGCGTGGCCGTGTCAGCTAATTATATATATTAATATAAAATACCAGTAGGAGCCGCGAGCATGTATGAAGGAACTCATGAAAATGTAAGAAGCTAAAGAGGTGTATAGCAGGATCGTAGCATCTGCAAAGATACATCAACATCTGTGTCTGTCTGTGTGTCTTTGCCTACTCTAACGGGAACAATGCATGAATGTGTGTTATGTATAATACATACCCCCAGTTTCTGAAACGTCAGTCAGCGTTGACAACAGATTAATTATATTGCCATCCTTGTCATTTGTTTATAGTCAGATAGAGGCAACGATAGTTTTAATCTACTGTCAACGCCAACAAACGTTCTAGAAACTAGAAACCGGGGGTAGTATCTGTATCAGGAGGCAATTTAGGGGGGCTGTAATCTCCTACCTAATTAAAAATGTGTTTCAAAATTTAGACGTCTCTATAACAATGGGTTTTTTAGATGATTGATTATACTTTATTTTTCACGTCATAGTACTTACTGCATTTAAAAAGTGTTATTTCATAGTGCACGGTAAACATCTTGAATGAAAGTTTTATTTTAATCATCGTCAAATACTTTTATCACTAGCGTTAATTAGTCATAGTCATTGCCCCTACGTTGGTCCTGGATGCGGCCCCGCTTGAAATGTCGAAAAGTGCCAAATCTACCTGACGGCAATAATGTCTCAATCGATGTCACCGGGCGACGGCGAGATAAGTTTCGCCAGTCTACAAAGTTTACGTTCGGGGCGAGTGAGGTGCGGTGCGAGAAAACGCGACTAGCGAAGCAACGCTCATGAGCGGCAGCGGGCGCGGTGCCGAGCTTTGCTTTGCTGTATAAACGTAGCACATATTCATAACAAGCAGTTAGTCAAGTAGAATAAGTTTGGTTGCTCTTGCACTATTAGGCATGAGTCCAAAACCAAATAACCATGTAAAAATGAGCACAAGGCTACAATTATTAATTAAGAATAACATTTACAATTTTGTTGATAAGCAGAAAACATTGTAATATATCAGCAATTAGATTCAAGGATCACGCAGCGAGCATTTACAAAAACTATATCGCTGCCTCCTGAACCCCGCCTTTATCTCGCTTCTTGATACATTGAAATGTTTTAATTTCACAGATAACTTAAGCCTGCCTTTGAAGCGAGTTTCGGGCCTCGTTTAAGTATACCTACTAGCGGCAAGAATTGGCAAGTTACCGCGGTAACTCGCCAAAGATCGCGATCTCTTGCGGGTTCGGTTACAAAAGATTTGGGGTCAAAGTTGAGCTTTGATCAAGTTGATTGTTCCATGAGCCTTTGACCACATCGTCACTACGTTGGCGGTTAAACATCAGCCTGTATTTTTATTTATTATAGATTCCCAAAACTTGTTTTGGGTCACTGTGCATGTGCAATCATAGTTACTTACGCCCAAAATTAATTTTGTATCTCCTATCTAAGATTGAAATCGATCTTGGATCGCTGCCTATCGTTCGATCGATCTCCAATCTGCGTGCCTTTATAAACTAATCCACGGATTGGTTATTGGCACGTTTGACCCTAAAAATGGATTGTGATATCAATCCCAGATAGCAAAATTTGGATTAGGATTGATTATTAATTTCGGCTGTTAGTCATTATTACAGTGTGGTCAGAGTTGTGTGAACGCTCCCCAATTCTCCTTGGCTCGACTTTAATATAAATCATCAAAGTTTTATAACTGTATGTTTCTCGATGTGAATTACTTCGTTTTTAACACTAACTAGGGGCAAATCGGCCCACGTTGTATAATATGCCCAAGTGATTTTTCGATTAAAGGCGATTCGCACCACTATCAGTATTATAAAACTCTGGGATATTTTTAGCATCTACATCGCAATACAATAATAAAATAACTAGACATTTTCTGGCGATCGATTTGCAAATATATTGGATGGTAGGGGCCGCTCTGGTAGGTGATTGACACCTCGATTCCTGGTGTGAATATTTCACTTCGCGCTTTCCCTGTTTCAATGAAGCAGTCAAATGTTTCTCAACATAGTAAGGTAAGTTGGGCTTGACACGCGGCGAAATAACAAGAGTTTCGCTTAGCTATGGAATATCTGATATTCTACTCCCTACTCATTAATATAATGTGAAAGATTGTATGTTTAGATGTTTGGAGACCGACTTAACGCCGCAACAACCGCACAGATTTTGTTTTATGTAGGTGTATACATAAAATCTTGGAATAAAACAAGTGATAACTTGTATGCTCAGATTTTCTAACCATAAAATTTCTTTGTTTGCAGATGTACCAACAAATACAAGGCACATAATATTTCTGGTAAGTTAAAAAACAAGAAGAAATAAAATTCATTCTATGGGATGACTTTAACACTAATTAGCGTTAATAAGTGATTCTTCGGCCCTGCACCCTTGACTTTTCATGAGTTATGTACAGTTTTCCATCGCTCCGTGCTTTGGAAGGCACATTAAGCTGTCCGCCTCCGCTATCGATTGTTCGCAGTTGTTAAGCCACGTCAGAGGCTCTTGGGCGACCTGATGGTTACTCTGACACTAGAAACTAGCACAACCTCATACGATAAACAAACAACAGTGTTAATTTGACGTGAGGCAGTAAGGAATTAACGAATAGAAAAGACTCAAGGTCCAGGGCTAAAGTCAATAAACTCAAACGCGTACGCTACATAGAATTGATAGGCATATAATATTTGTTAAGCTAATAATCCTGATATAGACTAAAGATCAACATAATAATATATCAATGTTCCAGATTCCTAAACTCGTTAATTGCTTGATCAGTAGGGACGTCAAACAAGACTAATTTGCTAAATTCATGTTCTAGAGTAGGTGGGAATGTGCTGGTAGATTTGGTTACTCGTGAAATTTGGGAAGTGTCTCTGTTTACTCATATTTTTTTTTAAAGAAAAGAAATTGACTTTCGGAAAGCATGTTGTTTTCGATAGTTTAAAAAGAAGCGTGATAAAGAAAGTGAATAGTTTTAATATGGTAGTATTAAAGTCACAAGTGAATAGAAATCATTTTCAGAAGCATGCTTCACTGTTGACGACGTCGCCAAACGTTAAGTGAAACTGTGCTCAAAATGTTGCTATCTAATAGCACCCTCAATTGTAACGAAGGTAAAGCTTAGTAGCACATTATAAATAAATACGTTGAAATATCTTGGTATTATATTATGCTTAGGTACTTTATACATAATATCATGTTATTCTAAGCTATGTCTATTGCAGTAACCAAATCTGCCACTATCTCCCAACCTATACTACCTAATTTACATTCATTCCGTATACGCGTAATGAATACTAAATGAGAGGCCACAATTATGTTAATGAAGGGATTATGTTTGATTAGTCCTTAATAGTACTAAGTATGTACATAGTGAAATACAAATTACTTGCTAAACTTTGTGGCTTCATAATTAAATTAAACTAAATTACTTTAGATGGAGTCTTAATGCAAATAGGTTTCGGTAACATATTATGAAAAAATAAAGTTTTTTTGGTCAGAAATATATTTTGCAGAGACGTTTTTAAAGACGTATAATCGGTACTGCGAGCTGGTCAAAATAATCCCAAACACCTGTCAATCTACTGTAAGTCACTGAGGAGTTCCACTGTCTACCTTCCGTCTCCATCATCAGATCAGCTCGCTGTCACCATAACCGTCATCGGAACGTAACTGACATCAGCAATTTCAAATCAATTTAACAATGGTAAAGCTACGTCTACAAACATTATATTATATTAACCTACACATAAACTGTCAAATACATAACCCTTCCTCTACTTCACCGGTGTCAGGTAAAAGCCTTCTTTGGAAGATTATTTTTGCTAAAACGTATTTCATGTTTCAAAGGCAATATCCTAAGTAAGCCTTCTTAATAAAATTGTGATAAAAGGATCGATGTTGCCATTATGAAATTTATACCTCGAAAAGTGGTAAAATTTTATCTCCAATCGGTCCATCAACGAATCATAATAGAGCTTGGGTACCCTTTTTCAAATTTGAAACAGTATATAAGATGACTCTATAAAGTAGATTATGAATGTAAGTATTGAAATAATGTTTCATATATCTGTCAAATGGCAAGTTTGAGTCGCATCTATTTTCGTTGAAATTCTAAGATTTTGTAAACTGTTAAAATGCCTCTACTTATTAAATGTGCTCATAGTAAAGTCAGGCAGATACTATTATGAGTTTTCGTGGCTTTGGCTGCCATTAGAATAAATTACCTGTTTGAGACTCAACATGAAGACTATTCTGGATTAAAACAATAAATTCTTTGGAAACCAAATAAAAACAGTCCTAAAAAGGTTTCAATATAAACCATTATCAGTTTCTACTCTCAAAAGAGCCAGAACCGTAATCTTGAGATGGCTTATCGGATCATCATAAAACAACTTCACTAAATCACCCTTTCTGAAATATTAAGCCGATAAAATACATCTATGTATTATTATGAAAGGCAAATGTTCTGAGAAGACTGGCAGACAACGTGAATGTAGAAGATTTACTCAGTACCTAGTTAACTTTTAAGATGAACCCCTCACCGAGAAACATTTTTGTTATTTACCCTTAAGGGGGTAAATATCACAAAATCATATTATTTATAGTCTACCCCACAAAGTTACGGGTAGCACCCGCATAATATGAAACAACTATTTACTCTCTCAATGCGCAATTTCTCAAAAATTTACCCCTAAAGGGATGATAAGTTACAAACGCGACCAAAGCTGCGGGTTACATCTAGGCGAGTCTAAAAACAACTCTCTACCCTTCCAATGGGTAAACAAAGTTTTTAATCCGCGAAGTGTCGAACTTAATTAAAAATTTGCCCTCAGTTCTATAACTTATCTCTAGAGGATAATATAGCCAGGCCAAATTATAGACATAGGACATAAGACAGTGCGCCTTTTACGTTATATTTCTTCTTATTATATCGTAATAAATATCAGCGGATTGTTAATAATTTTAGTTAAATTCACAGAAGCATTATAAATAAATAGGTAATCAATAAGAGCAAATGTTAAACCTTTTTTTTGACAAAATATTTTATAGTGATCACTGGGATAACTATGTAAAAATATTAGAAACAATTGGTAGAAAATGAAATGGTTTAGCTCTTAAGGTTTAGCTAATGAAATATGATTCCGAAGCAAGTAATAAGGAT
Organism: Hylaea fasciaria; assembly: GCA_905147375.1. NCBI lineage: Eukaryota > Metazoa > Arthropoda > Insecta > Lepidoptera > Geometridae > Hylaea > Hylaea fasciaria. The sequence goes on from LR990218.1 coordinate 2,586,441, forward strand.
GGTGAAATTTTTTTTCATATTTGTGGTTTATTCATTTACTTTTTATTTTTGAGGAGACGCTAAATATTCATTAACATAATCTAATACAACGTTAAACATATTAAAAGATATACAACCAATCGCCGTAGGTACTCTTATTTTTGAGCTGTGGCATTAACCCCGAATTTTATGCGCTTTGCCACCTACTGACTTTGTTCGATCTTCGCACCGCACCTGTGACTTATACGAATCATTCTCGTATGATATTTGTGCGGATATAGATACAAAAATATCGTTACAAAAACCAACAAATACAAATATCAAAACTATCGGTTTCAGCCATTTAGTTTGTTTCTCGGCTATACTTTCGGATAGTGTACGAAATCGCATGTAGCCAGTTTATCTATGTCTGTTAATTCTATCAAAATGTGAACCTATACTTACTTAATGAAAAATATAAACAAACATTTTCAGAGTACAAAGTGTTAGATTCTAAAAGCCAATTTCTATGCTGAACTGTTTTTGAGGAGTCATAAACTAGTCTAGACGTCTGGATGTAACTTTAACATTGGAACAGGGACCTTAATAACAGGTGAAAGGGGCGTAGGGCTGTCACTTTTTCGAGATCAAAAATAATAGATATTTTAAGAACACTGTAATCTGTTTATCATTGTAGCTACGTATAATACGATTTTTTCTTATCGTCTATTAATAGCTACACCCCACAGTTTCACCGGTAAAAATAATAATTATGATATAAGGTACTCTAAAGTACGTACCTACCTACTCATTTCATCAAAGTGGTCGTTACGAAACTAGCTACAATCACTTAAAATCAAATTGTTTAACCTAGAAAACCACAAACTTTCGTATCTACGAGTATATTAATAATAATATTACCTGCATTGAAATAAAATAATGTTCTAAACAAAATAGTGTTTTCTCTTCACATTCCTCTTAGGAGGCAACCCTAAATAGTCAAATGCTTTCTTTGATGCTTAGATTTCCGACGTTTACTCTCAGAGACTACCTAGGTAGTCAAATATATATATTTCTTTGAAAATAAAACCACTGCATGGAAATGATGCGTTAGTTAGTAATGTGTATAATATACAAATAATCAATATATCATCAATATGTACAGGTGAATATTTGAGACGGGATAGTAAGGGCAGGTATAGTTACAGGAAAACGTTTTTAGGAAACGATCCATGTTTTTAAGATATTCGGAACTGGATATTTTACAGATTTTGGAGAAAAAAATTACAGTGACCAAGATAATGGTAATTTTACACAAAACCTTTTTTAGAGGCCAATCTATCCCGTTTCTACCTAGGATCAAAAGTCTTTAGCGGACTAAGGTTTGAGTACTAGAAATTATGTCAGAAATCGCGAATAACTTTTCCCATACACACAACACCTATAGCTATTTGAAAGGTTGGCGTAACTTTTTAATTTATGAACCGGTTGACATGAAACAAACACTAAATGTTAAGTGAAGCTACCACAATATATTAGTGAAAACCACATCTAAATCGGATAAGCCGTTTCTGATATTAGCGCGCACAAACGCACAGACAAACCGTCAAATTTCTAACAATCATTGTTTTGGGAGCTATTTGCGTTGATAAAGATCCCAATAATATTGTTTCTCATATAATTATTATCTTCCATGTACAGACAGCGATCCGTTACATTTTAATAAGATGTATAGATTATTTATTATAATAATACTCGTAATATAAGTTTACATACATATGCAGCATCTAATTATTCAAGCGCATTTCAATCATGTTTCCTTGTGCAAATCACAATTGCAAAGCACTATGTAAATTTACCATTTAAATGTACGCGGTGTTGTCAGATCTACAGGAAATCTGGGGAAAATAATCTATGTGCAAGCGTTTGTTTGGAGATTTCAACCTAAGCTTAGATGGTGAATAGTAATAATTGTTCTAACACCTATATGGTAGAACAATTTATTATTCACCAGAAACGTATGTCCCTACATAATTATCTACATTTTAATTTGTTTTATAATAAGTACATATGAACAACAAGGCAAAGAGGTAGAAAACACTTAGCTTGGACACATAGCTCAGCAACTTAGCTAGAGCCGTTAATTTTTACGGGATAAAAGTAGCCTATGTCACCCGGGGATAGTGTACGAGTAGCTTCCCATCAGTAAAATAATTTTTCAAATCGGTTCAGTAGTTTCGGAGCCTATTCAATGCAAACAAACAAACAACCAAATGTATCCTCATTACAATATAATTACTGGGCGTGTGAGACTATTATGGTGTTACCACAAAATATTTAAACAAGAGTTGAACAGATGAGTCTAACTATTTTCTCCACAAATCGACGTCTAACCCTCGCTTTTTCTAACTCAACAACAAATTTACAAGGAAAATAATTAGGAATGCCAGTATTGAGTAAGAAAACGCGAGTGATAGACGTCGATTTTGTCAAACGAAATTTTAGAAACATCTGTTTAACTCTGGTCTAAACTTCTGTGGTGAGATGGTTAGAACCAATGTATTGTAAGATTCTTCAATGCAAAGTTCTGGGTAGCGATGGAACTGTTATGGTAAGGCACGGCGCTTACCATCAAGTGACCGAATTGTTAATCTAATGCGTTCCCATACACAAAAAAAATAGAAATACATGGATGAATTACAACAATATTTGTAGGTACCTACTAGTATATTAATATTATGCTCCTTACCTTAGTTCTCATTTACAATTTGACTCAATTTTTTATAGCATGGCCACCCTAAACGTACATTACGTATTCTCTTAATAAATATAAATTGAATCCTACAAAGGAATGATTTAATACAAAGAAGGAATTAGTAGAACTCCTTATTGGATATGAATAATACATTAAGAAATCTCAATAATATTTATTTACTTTAACAAAACTGTGAATATTTTTTGGGGCCATTTTATTCTAGAAATTTGGCAAACATAAAGTATTAAAAAGGAGTTTTGGCGGGAATCCGAATATGAAACGTTATTGACGTTATGTAGTATTTTCTCAAATTTGTATTTTCGACTGTTCATGTGCAATAATGGTGGAATATTAAGTCATTGAGTGTTCGGTAACGTGCACAAGACGTGTGGGCAAATAATTTAAACTCTAAAAAACGTGTATTTTCGAATTTGTCCAAAACTCCCCAGGAAGTTTCAGTAAGGCTTTACTGCAAGCAATTTGCTGAATCGTTACACTGACTGCTACTTGGCTAGACTACCTGACTATTATCAATTTTGATTAATTGTGAGATTAATAAAATAAAATGAAATAAATACTTGCCACTGAGGCTAATTAAACAAACCGTGATAAGCCAAAACTAAAAAAAAAATACCTTCATCTTCCCTTAGAATCAATTCTCTGCATCTTCCCATATATTTTTTCCAGTCAAGTTATTAGAAGCCATAATTTATTCTTACTCCGTATCTGGTGGTAATTAATTTCTCGTTGCTCAATAATTTATTTTGAGGGAAACTTTGATTACAGTTTTTAATATTCTTTGCGTGTTAGTCTTCTTCGTTTATATTCATAGATTTTTTGTGAAAGTAGATATTTATTTCTGTACAGTTGATGAAAGTTTATTTTTGTTTTCTACTGCGACCCGTGATTTTACATTCATATTTATTTTTTAATTGGTTTTCTGAGCTTAAAAACTTCGAAATTGAGTAAAACCTCGCCTTCAATATAGGTGCTTCATCTGTCAACCTTCACCATCACCACGTGGACACTCCATACAAACGTCTGAATGGAACAAAAGACAAGCGAAACTGTAACCGGTTTACCACAAAATATTTAAACGAGAGTTGAACAGTGTGCCTAGTGTGAGTTTTGACAATTTCTTTACGCGCTCGATCCGTTTAACGTAAACTTGAAATTGTATGGAATAAGAGCAGCGCCATCGCTTTTTCTAACTCAATAACAAATTCACAAATGAAATAATTAGGAATTCCAGGATTGAGTAAGACAACGCGAGTGATAGACGTCGATTTGTGGAGAAAATATTTAGAATAAGCTGTTCAACTCTGGTCTAAACTTTTGTGGTATGACGCTGACGGTAAGCGTCGGCCACGTTGTACTTACTGCATGTGTACTTACTCAAAATATGGTCAATCTCGTTCTTTTTGACTTCTTCAGGCTGATGATGATGATGATGATGATGATGATGATGATGATGATGATGATGAAGCATACAAACTTACACAGGCAATATTAGTACCTAGGTTCCCAGTCGTCACCACCGGGGACGTTAACGGGGGTAACAACTGGGAATGACCCCATCGTATGGTCAGCCATAAAATTCAGAAACTAGTAATTACAAATTGGTGAAAATCTATCTGAAATATTGAATTTAAGCTGTGAAATAGTTACTTTAGAACTTTAAATAATAAAATTGTTCTATTTAGAAGATCTTTGTAACCTTAATTCAGCCCTAAAACCTAGGCACTATTGTTTATTTTGGGGCTATGCCTACAATAACAGACCTTATTTTTTTATAAATCAGAATAATTGTTTAAAAGCTTTAATAGCTCCTCTGATAGTTCTTTGCTTTAAGTGAAAATTAATGGAATGTAAATTACTAAAAATAATTAATATATACCTAATATAAATGAAGGAACAGCAACAAGCAATGTTTAATACTTAGTTCGTAAATTAATTATGAATATTTTAGATCCAGGTCATCTCGTGTTCATTGAGTGGCGAAGATGTCAAAGATGTTAAACGTGCCAAGCCCAGAATTTGTTACTGGAAAAGTAGTTAGTTTTCCAGTCACAAAGTCTACGTGTTTTCCAATTAACTTTATTTCACGCTGGGCTAGTAGGTTTTATTTCATTTAATACGCCGCCCTACAAACATCGATTAATTCCACAAATGTTTATTTAATTTGAGCCCTTATAGCTTACGAGATAGGATTTAAAACGACGTGGCATAACATATAGGCTAAGAGCTGGCGTTAATGAAAATGAAGTTACTTTGTGACTGAGAGCCGTCCTCGGTTTTTGATCAGATCACAAGCGCTTAATCTCAAAAAGGTTGGAATTGTAACCTATTATGTGTTGTTAATTGACAGTTATAAATGTAAATTTACACTCCATTATTTTATTTATTCAATTTAATAAACAATCTTAGAAATAAAAGTTCTTACTTATGTATTATTTTTCTACTTTTTGTTGGTAGAAGTGTCATAATTGTGTAAGTATAATATGTTTAAGTTTGTGTGAGACGTAATTCGAAGTATTTTAGTTACCTATACGTATCTACTTACGTGTGATATATTTCTACCATGTTCCATTATACAGCGCTAGCTCTTTTACTAGGAACAGTACGAAAGTGCCCATCATTTCGAAATTGCAATTAAGCTTATGTTTGCGATCCGCCCGTCTCGTAGTAAATCACACTTTATTGGAATTTGGAGTGTAATTACTAAATATTGATGCCTTATCAGTGAAATGGCTTTCGGTTTTGTGTTCGACAAAATCCAATATCAATAAAAAATGTTATACCAATTTATCTGCAATAGGCGTATATAGCTATCCGATTATGCGGAAGTTCAAAAGTGAAATAAGCCACAAAATTCTTCCAACCAAACCAATACAATTCTCTTTCGCGCCAATAAACCAACCTTTTTCTTCTTTCTTCACTTTATTTTTAGCCAGTAGGTACTTATTTTCAGCCTACAGTTTGATTGTGCAAAACATAATATGGCTTTGTAGAAAAATAAATACCCTATTCTAGCAACGGCTTATTCGTATAACCACCTACTGATAAAAATACTCATTCTTGAAATGACTTATTATTTGAATGACTCTTCTTTCCAAAAATTCAATCGAATCATTATTTATTAATTAATTAACAAAATTAACTCTGACTACCTTATTCGCTACGTAGCTACACACAGTAAGTAGGTACATACTAGTTTTAATATCCTTGGAATCAGCTCATTTCGCGCCGTCTGCCAACAGTTCCTTCCCTGTTGGTGTAACATCTGCCTAATCTCGTAGACTACGCAAAAAAGTTAATTTTGATGCTAAGCAGGCTGTACGCTCGATATTGCTACTGGGCCTACTAAGAAAGTTAAATTTACAAAGCAGTTGTTTTACGGCCGAAATTAATCCATATTTTGCTATCTGGGATTGATATCACAATCCATTTTTAGAATCAAACGTGCCAATAACCAATCCGTGGATTGGTTTATAAAGACACGCAGATTGGAGAACGATCGAACGATAGGCAGCAATCCAAGATCGATTTCAATCTTGGATAGGAGATACAATATTAATTTCGGGCGTTAGGCGATAGCAGTCGCAGCCCAACGGCACCGGCCACGGTTGTCGGCACCGATGACTTCTCGAAAATTATCTACGGATTTCCATTGCTTTGTGCTTCTACACGTCGATCTGTCAGTCTCTGTTATTATCGATTGATCAGTCGTCAAAACCTCAATCACATGAGTTTATGTAAAATATTACAGATTTATTTTCCAAAGGCATCGAAATGTATTATTTTTGACACCGTAGCACGATCAATTTAATTTTCAAACACTTCTTGAAATTTATTTTAGTACTACTATTTTGAACTAATCATTTCACTCCATCTTTCTCTCTCGCTCTATCTCTCTCTCTCTCTCTAACGTCGCAGCTTCGATGCCATGTAATTTTTCACGGTACCACTTCAGAATGACAGAGAACGCCAATCTGGCCTGGAATTAAACAGTTTGCGCGGGAATTGCTTACGGCTTTCGTTTTGGCGCTAAAACAGCAATCATGGCCGTCGGGGCTAATGAGACACAGATTATACCAAATTGTGTTCGTTTGCGGAATGTTAAGTCCGTAATTGACTTTCGTGCAGGAATAATTTGGAAAAATATCCGTTACAATTTGTTCACTCTAGACAACTTTAATTAAACTATTATCAAGTTTATTAAAACATTTAATGTTTTAGGACAAATTAGCATAATATGCTCAGGTATAAAAATTAATACTTTAGTACTCCGATTTATAGCTAAGTTTAATACCTATTTAATTATAATATTTTCCAATTGTTTTTCGTTAACTGTGGCAACTCTACACAGATTCAAATTTTCGCTTGGCGCCAAAACACAAATCATGGCGGCTACGATCGATCTGCAGAGGTTATATTAAAATAAATAAGTACCTAATCTGTTCGCACGCTCAGCATCTACTATAATATAAGGTATCAACTTTGTAATCGACTTTCGTGAAGTATTTTTATTCCTTGCGTAATGACTTAGAAAATAAGATTCTAAAAGAACATGAGAAAACTTATCAGACGAGTTGGTATAGAAAATACTTTAAAAGTGGCAATGGCGGCCCGAAACATGTAATTTATACAGCCTGTCTGGGAAAAGCTTTAATCTCTGTTATTTTGTTTATAACTGATTCCAGAACTTGGTTAAGGAGATGATATTATATTGATTACAAGAAATAAAAAATATTTCGAATTTTTCGTTCATTTTTCGCAACCTTACTGTGTCGAAATAAAATCAGGAATAAAGACAAAAATACGCCTAATTTTTGTTGGCAAATGAAAATATCCTAAATCGTGGTTCTGTACTTAGAGGTACACCTACCTATTAAGTGCTTAGTAAATATACAATCCTACAATAATACATTTGGTTAGGGACTTCCATTACGCCTAATCCAAAAAGTGTTTCCTTGCCAAAGTTTAAACACAAAAGTTGTTAATTATTGTCAACACCGAAAACAAATTACTCACAAATTTTATCCACAGAATTACAAAATTCAACTTTCCACTCAACCAGGGAAGTGGATTAAATAAGTGCCTCTTATATTATCAACATAACTAATCTATCTACTTAATATATTAATCAATTTGGTACCGTTATAAAATGGCTGAGAATTATTGCGGAGGCATGTTATTCACCAATCCGGACCGGGCCGGTATTGGATTATGGCCTAAACCTCTTCAAGAAAGTGAGAGGCCCAGCTGAAGAATACTAACTACAGGTTGAATTATTTTTATTTATTTTTTTTTAATGGAATAACCGATTTGTATAAGTACGACTGATAGATAAACTCTTTATTGAATCACTTAAGGCTACAACATCTCATAAAATAACAAAAAAATAGGGTCACAATTGCTGTTTTTATCGCTCAAAGCGATCTCTTCCAGATAACCTTTGGTTGGAGAGAGATAATGGAGAGTCAGAGAGTGGCGGTGTAAATAAATGATATTTATAAACTAAATAATATGTATACAAGGTGTAACAGCAAGGTGTAGTAATACTGAAACTACGCATACACATACATATTTCGAAGTAGTCTGGAGGTACTATAAATCTGTAAGTAGTTACGGTAATGAATTATTACACGTCAAAGTTTACTGCAAAACTAACCATCGTTCAACCCTAGTTATCAGCTGTGCAATGTCAGTGAACTTGAGGCATAGGCTAACATGTACAGTCTTACCCAACTTATATGGTGCGTCGTGAATCTTCGTTCGCGCAGAAAATAAAGTATGGTCCGAAGATTAACGAAAGAATGCTTAACACTTACAATCAACCTAAGATCACTATTATAAGGTTCATAATACACTGCAGCTGTTGCACATCGCAGTTCTACCTGCGCAGAAGATGAATTTTCAAAGCGCGGGAAATGCTATTGACCGCTATTGGTCGGCAGCCGCCCCGCCATCTTAGCGATCGCCGCGTGGCATGAGTGAGATGGAACTAACAGCTGCAGTGTATTATGAACCTTATAATAGTGATCTTAGGTTGATTGTAAGTGTTAAGCATTCTTTCGTTAATCTTCGGACCATACTTTATTTTCTGCGCGAACGAAGATTCACGACGCACCATATAAGTTGGGTAAGACTGTACACGTCTAGCCGGCGGCATTACTCGTAAAAGTTCCACCAAAAATTACTAGATGGCGCCAGGGTCGTTTCTAAGAAATCCTGCATCGCGCAAGCGTTGTGTGACCGGCGTAACGTGACGTCATCCGTATCATGTTAGGGTTGTAATATTTAGTTATTTTGTCAATTTGAGTGAAAAAATCGATTATCGATTTCAGGTTTTAGTACCCTGGCAAATGATTCATCACCAGGTACACATACCCACATTTCAATATTACTACACCTTGCCGATACACCTTGTATAATACAAGTGGTACGTATATAGGTACGAATTTTATTTTCGTTTTATTCGCCATGCCCTACTTATGCGCATTGAACACAAACAAACAAACAACAGATTGTAAAGCAATGGTTTTGTTTGTAACAGAACAACAACAGAGTAAGTTTAGAAGTTCAAACAAAGGTGATGACCTTTGGGCAAAGCCGGTTTATGTCCTCGCAAAACATTGACTTAGGTGTACTATAAGTCTTCAACAGATTTTCTGTAAAGACCTTTGATAACGTAGTATAAATGTTAACCAGTAGATCAACTTTGCAATAGTTTGATAATTAGTCACAGCGTCGTTTCTGTCAGTCTCTTGTCCCTGGATTGAAATCGTCATGTAGGTACAGTATTATGTATAATGGACTCATTAGTTTCATCAATTACTGTTTAATTTAATGCATTATATTTTGTTTAATGGTTCTCTTTGTTAATGAGATGTTTGACCTGTAAAAGTGCGATTTTATTGCCTATTTACATTAAATGATTTGACTTTGACATCACTAGGACTGGAGGGCCACACTATTTTAAATATAACATTGTTTGTATATTATTTGCAGATTTGAAAAATGCAATGATGTTGGAAATCTTTTGTGTCGGGATTTCAGAGTCTACGGTAAATGTGGAGTGCTATACTGTCTCCTAAATTCTTTAATAGCGTAGCATAGTACACTGGATTCAGAGTTGTTCTACTGCCTAAACTTTTGCAGTGTCTTCACAATGCAAACTAACTCCCATTCGACTCTTTATCAGAACTTAACAATGCTGTCAAAGTTTCCACGGAGTTCTGCATAAAGTTCTCAACATTTAACTTATATTTCTCAGTTTTTAAAGTTACATAACTGTGATAAGCACTCGGCCGCTCGCAAATATAACAAAACTTGCGTAGACCGGAACGGCACTAACTTGAGTGTGTGTTACGTTGTTGTGTTGGCCGTAGGGATGTACCAGGATAGCCGTAACCGACACTGTCGGGTATCGGATATAAAAGTTTTGGATAACAAAAGTATACAATACTAGCTGTGCCCGCGACTTCGTCCGCGTGGAATAGTGATAAAATTCACCTTTTAAACCTTCCCTGGACTTCCACAAATCATTCAAGACCAAAATCAGCCAAATCGGTCCAGCCGTTCTCGAGTTTTATCGAGACACACGAACAGCATTTGATTTTTATATATATAGATAAGTAATAAAAAGGTATGTTAAAAAAAGCTTCCATAAATACATATTCGCATTAATAAAATACAGATTTGCATCAATCTGAATCAACATTAAACAATATCCCAAGAGCACACCACTCGGATGGGTATGATTAATTATTTCAGCTGTTGTAATCAATAAATGGTAGTTATTAAATCATATCAAAGGCCTATGACAGCCTAATACCAGAAGACGACTCCTACAACTTCGTTCTAGATCGAATGATTATACTTTCCCATATCCGTAAACGAAAGCTTTGTTTTAATATCTGTATCCCTTACCGATGGTCAGCGATATGGTGGCTAGCCTCGAAAAAGGTGTGATGATTCGAGCTCTTTGTAGCAGTATAGAAGAAAAGTGTGGTAAGATATCGTAAGACACAAATAGGTTAATATAAAAAAACCGTTACAGAAACTCTACATCCGTAACCATAAATTTTGAACGACACTATATAGTTGCCAGTTGCAAACTTTAAAGTCTCCTGAGAGTCGCCGCGGGGAATATTTTAGTACCTCTTGACGCGCTATTTTGAGAGAATAGTGGAAGTTTTTGGTCGAATGTGCAATTTGTCCCCGTGGGGAACCATGGAAACTTTTGTCATTCTCTTGGGGTTTTGGGGATAAACATAACGTGTTATGGAACCATAAAAGTTGAGGAATATTAAAATGTTGTGTTTCTTCATGGCGTTAGACTTTTCATTATGCAAAATGTCTACTATCTGCTTAATATTTAGGTCAATGGATACAACCCCAAAAAATGTGTAATTTCGTAATTTCTCCCAAATTCCCTAAAAGTTTGGAAATATATCAAAAAATCGTTACGTTAATAAAGATTGAAGAGATGTTTACGTAGTTCATCATGGACAAAATAAATAAATTAATTCATTGTATTATGTAATCTACGAATGCCCAAAGTATGTAAGTAAAGCCATAAAACACAACCAAGCAGTACACAATACTCACACAGCAAAAATAACCATAAAAACTCTATTCAACACTTCAAAGACTTCTTCCACCGTTTGACCAACAAGTTCAACAGTTTAACAAACATCAGGAAGGCAACGTGAAACATAGCTTGCCTCAGGGAGAGAATAAACCAAAATTAACAGTAAAGCCACGTTTTCACTGCGTAATAAATAATTTGCGAGCGACGAAAGGTACCGTAGACTTAGACGAAATATACTAATATATTCCCCGATCGCCGCTCCAAAATGGCCGTCATATGCCTTGTTCTGAACAACGCTATTATGGGGTTCATCTGTCACTAATATTATAAAGAGGAAAACTTTGTTTGTTTGCTTGTAATGAATAGGCTCCGAAACTACTAAACGGATTTGAATTTTTTTTTACTGTTGGAAAGCTATGCTATCCCCGGGTGACATAAGCTACCTTTTATCCCGTAAAAATTAATGGTTCCCGTGGGATAGTAGTTAACGCGGGTGAAACCGCGAGGTGCTTCTAGTTATTAATAAATGCATAAATGCATTGTTTATAAAAACCGTCACAAACGTTTTACAACGCTATTGCAGTTAAGGTTTATTATTAAATGAAACAATCTGGGCTTGACCCGCATTGACGGGTGGACACTTTTGAGATTTGATTTTCATAGCCACTGTGTATCCATAGTATATTTGATCGAAGACCGTAGGTAATGAACCTAACGTCGCTGTAGCTACGGGTCTATGGCTACGGTATCCCTGCCTTTCAAAAGGCGCCTAAAGTTCCTCGGGTCCGAGGTTGTTTTGGCGTTGAAGATTTGGCCACCCATCTTAGGGAACCCGGGAAAGATGGCAGCTTCGTGGCAGATCTGCCATGAGCCACAGAAACAACCCCCCTGGACCAACCTTCAGTCGGAAGAGAAGTATCCTATACTTCCCTCGGGATGGGCGCACTGCATGAAAGGAAATCGCGCGGTTTTTTCGAGATCCTATAGTTCCCTCCAAATTTGCATAGAGGCAGTCCTACTTAACCCGACAGCACCCCAAAGTGGACGGGTATCTTGAATGATGATTTCTCACACGTCATCAAAAAAAACAAGGTAATGAACCGACAAACCATTCGCAGCTCGCTTCAATGAAAATTGTGGCTTAACCGTTCTGGCAGTAAATTAACGAGACGTTACAGTTGCGTAAACAAACATGGATGAAAGAATTCTTATTATCTTGCCGTTTCACCTGAAAAATATGACTTCCCTGATGGTTTTACTAGTTTTCGGTACGTTTTTGCCACATATTTGCTACACTTATGATATATTTTTAGGTTCTTCTTTGGAATGCCCCTACAGAAGACTACTTAAATGACGTGTACAGATAAACCAACGTGTGTATAGTGACTGATCTCGCACTTACACTCTAACGTTAAAGTCTAAGACAGAGACAGATACATACTAATTACCAATTAGATACTAAGTGAATGGTCGCGCTTACCATTGTCCTGATCGCTACTTTACTTTTGGCATAATTATTTGAACTAGTTCGCTCCAAACTGGGTCCGTTACCAGTATTAATCAGGCGTAAGTCGTCGTTTGTTAACCACCGATTCAACAATAAAACAATCTACAAGGGATCTAATAAGAGAATTATGATCATTTTCCTTGAGCTTCTAACAAAGTTCCTAAGCTGTACCTAAGTTTTGTAGTTTTCCTAAAGCAAAATAACCGCTAAGTAAGTCGCTTGAGACTCATAAAAAGCAAAAGTATAAAAACATACAGTAACAGTTTAGGTTTGTGACTTTGTGGCAATTAATATCCTGAAGTACCGTTCACGTCCTGAAAATTCTTTCACCAATAGCAAGCTACATTGGAGTGCTATATCTAATGTAGGTACGTTTTATCTAAGAAAAAATGCAGATTTGCTGTGCAAAAACGGAAATACATGTGTGAAACCGCGCAGCTAGTAAAGGATAATTATTTATATCTACAGCAAAATACTTCTATAGGGTGAACGGATTTGGACAAGCGATAAGCTTCCATACTGTTTCTTTCGTATATAACTACAAAGGTATCTTGAACGCGGAGAAACTTTTGATTGAATCATAACGTGAATGTAGGCGTTAGTAATATAAAGTATGAATTGAGTTCTGGATCAGTTTGGAAGTGGAACTAAAGGGGTGAAAGTAGTTTACTTGTAGTTAAAGACTTTTCCGATCGGGGAAGCGTAGATATGATTAATATAAGTATCTACCTAAACAGGGCGTCCCTTTTTGTATTAAAAATGTTAAAATTCATGGTCGTTTTATTTCTGACACTATTTAAGCAAAAAATCCTTAAATTATGATGAAGCCTTTCGATCGGTATGTTAAAGCTACAGGGTGATTGTTTTCTCGTGTAACGGGTTCGATTACCGGTTCAACGATGTAATAATTTAAATATCTATGAATGCAGTTCAAGTTATGTATTTTTTATTCAAATTATTTCTTCTTTCAGTAAAATGTTCCATCTACAATCATTATCAAGGTACGGTACTTTGCATCCATGTGGCATATTGTTACGTACCCTTAGGGTCTTTGCAAACAGAAAGCGGTCACGTTTCCGAGGATTTCACGATTTCCGATTTTGTAGAGCCTCTGTGTGCGAAGGCCCTTAACCCATTTTTACAGCCACTAATTTTCAATATAATATAGTTCGAAAACTGTACTTTCGGAATTTTAGAGGAAAACCTTAAATGTTAGGTATAGGTACGTTGAGTTTGTATTTTTTTTCTCTAACTTTCTTTACGGGTTGTTGGTCAAGGTAGGAGAGGCAGAGGTATACGCCTTTTAGACTATTTTTTTAAATAATAAACCACTTCACACTGTAATAAAAATATCCACTAATCGTCATAATACAAGATCAACAAATAAAGAAACTATAATAACAACCTTCAGGAATATTTCAACATAAAGAAAATTTTCAGATAAGAAGCTTCCAAGCGGAGCTTTATTAATAAATTTTCTGAATTTTCAGTGCAATATCAATAATGGACGGTGGTAAATTGAAGAGAAAAACTGAAGCAGTATTATTTGAAATCGTACTCACGGACCGACAAATTGACAATCATTTTAGCAAAGCTTAGGTATGCTTTGATAAAATGGCATAGCTTTTAAGGTACTCGTACAAGAGTTTGTTAATAGGCATGACTGGATGTAATGTTTGTGTAGTACTTATTTTAAATGTTCATTGATGTGTTTGGGTCAAATCATGCAAGTAAATTTTAACACAGTTTCCATTGTTGAAGTGAGTTAAAATATTGACAAACAGTTACGATGACACTACCAACTATAATAGTATGGGCATATAATAGCTGAAGTCGTCGGCTCATCTAGTGGGAGGCCTAACTACACTGCGTTTTTACACCTTTTTACACCTTTTTAGATGGGCCGACGACATCAAAAGAGTCGCAGGCAACCGATGGGTGCAAGAAGTGAAAGTGGCAAATTGTCGTTCGGTGTGGCGTTCTAAGAGGGAGGCCTATGTTCAGCACTGGACATTTTCAGGCTGATGATGATGATGATGATGATGATATAGCTGATGAAAGAGGCAAACGATAGCACAGAATACCCATATTAATATCTTAGCACACAATACCCACATTAATAACCTAATTGACATTAGTCAACTTTATTCTACGGTACTTAGCTATCACTTGATGGTTTTGGGCTCATTTTGGTTATTGTGCAGGTACGAAATACGATTTTTGTTAAAAAGTTTATCTGAAAGTAATTAATACGTAAACAATAAACACATGTATTAGGGGTTTGATAAGTAGGCTTATTAATAATGGTTTAATAATTAGGTTTTTAGACTATAGGGTTTCCTGTTAGTATAAGGATTACTTCTTCTATAATTTTTCCTATCACACATCGTTCAGACAAACGTCAAATGAAATTAAAACTGCATATTTTTACTCTTTCGTTTTGAACATAAGCTCGCTGTATTTACCGCCCGTGTGTCCCTTGGATGCAAGTCGGTAAGTTACCAACAATTCTCAATGTTGTGCGAAATAGAGAGCAGCTGTGGTCCGAAACCTCGCAAATTGCGATGTTTTATTTTTTCTTACTTCTGAGATATTACGTTCCGTGTCATTTTACAGCGTTACTTTGGAAAACGGGGTTTTGGTGGCTTGGATATTTAGCGCATATTTGGAGATACCTGTGGTTTTAAATTATAACTGTTATTTTTTTTTATTATATAATAAATGTACAAAATATATAACAACCATAGTGGCTTTAAGGGTCATGAATGGTAAACTTACTTTATCCAGTTTCAATGGTTTTCATTAGTTTCTCAGGGTTTACTGAACATGAAAACCCTGGTTTACCAAACCTAAACCCTCTATTACATTAAAGCCATTGAATAAGTAGAGCTTATTTACTTACCTTTCATATACCTTACTTTTTATGCAAAGTCCCTCAGAGTAAATATTACTAAAGTAATGAACTAGTCCATTATCCAAACAAAGTACCTACCGAGTACGTATGCGCTACCTTTATTATTTATGAACAAATATTTTCAACCCTATTTTCACCTACACAAAGTCGAAAATAAATACATCGTCGTTTGAATAATACTGAAAAATGTATAGTGTCTTTCTTTGAGTCCCCAGATGTCATAGTCAGGGTTACCTGCGCTCAACTCTTTTGTTAACGGCTTGGGAGCTAGGTTGGCATTTATTATGCAGTATGTAGCAATCCTACTGACGTTACGTAGATGACTGAATTGTTGGGCTTTTATTGTGGGAACCGTGCAAGCGAAATAATGGCTGTTCACATTTTAATTGACCTGTGCGCTTTGTAACCTAACATTTGAATTATTGCCTTGTATCAATAACTTAGGTAGGTCATTTCAAGAGTACGTGGATACCCCTAGTCCGAGCTTCGACACGTTAAACTGTCGGCCCAGTTGTTATCAATTGATAGCGGTCGTTATGCCACGTCTTTGGGTAGGACTGACAATGCTCTGCCACTCGATCTACTCGAGCTAGATCTACTCACTCGACAAAACCAATTTCACCAAATAAAAGCAACAAACTCAAACGAATATAAACGTACAAACAAACCGAATAACATACGAGTACAATACCCGCCCAATAACTGTAAAACCCGCGTCTTGTCATAATATACGAGTATATCTAGCCGGAATTCAATATGAAATCGTTGCTCCGAGAAAATGTTCGTCATTCATTCTAAGGTTTTGCTCGAAGAAATACGGTACTTTGACCCGTTTTATCTACAATAGGGAAAAGGTAACACGAATATAAAATAACATTTTATTTCATTTTGATTATTCCTTGATTGTGATCGGTCGATTGCGGGCTTAAAAACAACTTCTGACGCGGGATTATATCGCTTTTAGGGTTCTGTACCCAAAGGAAAACGGGACCCTATTACTAAGGCGCCGCTGTCCGTCCATCCGTTGTCAGTCCGTTTTATATAGACCGTCGATAGTTAGACAGCTGAAACTTCACAGACTATGTACCTACTCGTATTTCTGTAATCCCTTTATAATAACATATATTAAGAGTTTTTTGGCGGGAATCCGATAGTGAGACGTTGTTGGTTTTGTATTATTTTCTCAAACTTGTGTTTCTTACAGTGTTAATGTGTAATATTGGTGGAATATTAATCATTAAGTGTTCGTTAACGTGCACGAGTGTGGGCGAATGATATAAACTCAAAAAACGTGTCATTTCGCATTTTTTCCAAATCTTCCAGGAAGTTTCAGTAAAGCATCCACTATTTTACTGAATCGTAACTTTGACGATGTAAATAATTGACTTGACTACTTGACCACGATTGCTATATTGCTGTGACTTTCTTAATGTGAAATTAAGAAATACGTATTATAATAAAATACTTGACACTGGCTATATGCACAAACCGTGCGAAGCCATTACTAAAACAAAAAAAAACATATATTAAAAAACAGAATAAAATAAATATTTAACAGAGCTCCCATACAATAAACGGGATTTTTAGCCGTTTTTATAGATAAATGGTACGGAACCCTTCGTGCGGGAGTCCGAGTCGCACTGCCCCGGTTTCTATTTGGACGTAGGGCATTAGCCCCAGAAAAATCGACCACCAAGCCCCTTTTAGGTGTTCCGGCAACAGCCCTTGAGAGCTTTCCCATTAAAGGCTGGGCATGTTTACCACCTTCGATCATATCGCCACTTAATAGTGAGACAATGGTTAAACCTTTGCCATTGCTTACTTGAATTCTTTGTACACGCTCACCGTCTCACCAGAAAAAATTAGACCAGAGTTAAAACAGAAATTTCTAAAATTTCTTTCCATAATATCGACGTCTCTCACTCGCGTTTTCTTACTCAATCCTGGTATTCCTAATTATTGTACTTGTGAATTTGTTATTGAGTTAGAAAAAGCGAAGGTTAGACGTCGATTTGTGGAGAAAATATTTAGACTCATCTGTTGAACTCTGGCTTGAATGTTTTGTGGTAAAACCGTCAGAGTCTGGAACAAAAACAACGCACCATATACTTAGGTACACACATCAAAGACTATCTACTTAGTAATAATACGAAAAAGTCCATTACATGTAAAATTGTTACTAATTATAGTTAAGTTTTGAAAATAGATAAGTACTATATAACATAAAATGAAATGGAAAAGATTTGAGGCATTTTTACAGGCTGTGCATTTTGAAAATAATCCGTAATAACCTTTACGCAAATATTGTTTCTCAACCGAAACTCTACTGCGTATAAGAACCCTAAAGTGGGGACCGCGATTAGGCAAATTCGGGGCAAATGTGTCGCAAACGCGGGGCAAACGTGTATATGGGGCAAACGTGCACGGTAGATAAAGCTACGATCTGCGAAGAGGTTGAATGTGACTTGTTATTGGGTTATGGAAAGTGGGGAAGGTAGGTACTTCTGTTTATTAACCTCCGACGTAAACAAAGGCTTATAACGGCCGAAATTAATAAATAATCAATCCAATCCAAATTTTGCTATCTGGGATTGATATCACAATCCATTTTTAGGGTCAAACGTGCCAATTATCGACCCGTGGATTAGTTTATAAAGGCACGCAGATTGGAAATCGATTGAACGATAGTCAGCAATCCAAGATCGATTTCAATCTTGGATAGGAGATACAATATTAATTTCGACTGTTAGTCTACAGTTTGTTGTTGTTGACATGACGACTTTGGAAATACGGCTGGCAGATGAGAAGATAGGAATCAGTGGCTGCACTAGGAGAAGCATACGCCGAGCAGTGGAAGAATATAGGCTGATGATGATCATGATGATGATGATGATTGTATCTGTGTCTGTCGTATCGTTGCTCCAAAAAGCTAAAACAATTTTTATTAAAAAAAAAACTTTTTCGTTTTTTTTAATAGGGTTGCCTCGCCTAATGTTTAAGGTCATCATATCACATTATTTAGGTCTGTGTTGTTTCAAAGTCTCATACGTACCTTAAGGCCGAGAATAAATATGGTACAGTAGTACCCAACTTATATGGCGCGTCGTGAATCTTCGTTCGCGCAGAAAAGAAAGTATGGTCCGAAGATTAACGAAAGAATGCTTAAAACTTACAATCAACCTAAGATCACTATTATAAGGTTCATAATACACTGCAGCTGGTAGTTCCATCTCACTCATGCCACGCGGCGATCGCTAAGATGGCGGCGGCGGCTGCCGACCAATAATTAGCGGTCAATAGCATTTCCCGCGATTTGAGAATTCATCTTCTGCGAAGGTACATCGGTAAGCCATATAAGTTGGGTACTACTGTACATCATGACTTTTCATATTATTATCTTTGTCAATATCTTCAATTCTTAACTTATACTGTAATACCAAAGCATTCTGAGTAAGAAAATACTTTTCTGTTGCTCGATATTACAGCCCGTCAAACTTTCATACCTGGCTACGGGGCTTTAAATGAAATTGATTCAATGGTGGAATATCAACACGACATAATAACATCAAAAAAGGCAAAAGAAAATTCTAATGTAGGTCAATCATTCATACACGTGTTATCGTAAAGGCACGTCTCAGTTAGAGTTGCCAACCGTACTTTATAATATCCTACGTTATTTAACGTGCATTAAGAGCAATAAAGTAGGTAGGTAACGCAAAATTATTTTAACTTCAACTTTAGTCTGATAATAATCATTAGTGTTTTAAAAAAACACGTTTCAAACGACCAAAGGCGTCATATAATAACAATACAAATCTTATATATATATAAAAGCCAAAACTGACTGACTGACTGACTGACTGACTGACGATCAACGCACAGCTGAAACTACTGGGTCTAGAACCATGAAATTTTGCACAAATACTCCTTATGTGACGTAGGCGTGCACTAAGAAAGGATTTTTGAAAATTCAACCCCTAAGGGGGTGAAAAGGGGTTGCAAAGTTTGTATGGAGCAACGTGTTTTCTTGGCCTGATCCACTTCAAACTTGGCAATTATATTCTTTAAAAGATTTAATGAAACACGTGTTTCATCTTTTTTTAATATTCAACCCCTAAAGGGGTAAAAAGGGGATGCAAAATATTTTACATCCGATTTAGTTATACATTGAAATTTTACACAAATATTTCTTAAGTGACGTAGGTGTGCACTAAGAAAGGATGTTTGAAAATTCAACCCCTAAGGGGGTGAAAAGGGGTTGCAAAGTTTGTATGGAGCAATGTGTTTTCTTGGTTTGATCAACTTCAAACTTGGCAGTTATATTCTTTAAACGATTTAATTAAACACGTGGTTCATAGTTTTTGAATATTAAACCCCTTAAGGGATAAAAGGGGGCCACAAAATATTTTTCGTCATTTTTATTTCGAAATAAATTTTTTTCACAAATATTTCGTAGTGACGTAGGTGTGCACTAAGAAAGGATTTTTTTAAAGTTTAACCACTAAGGGGGTAAAAAGGGGTTGCAAAATTTGTATACAACAACGTGTTTTCTTGGTCTGATCAACTACAAACTTCGAATAAAATTCTTTAAAAATTAATTTAGCACCTGTTTCCGCGTGTTTTAACATCAATCCCTAAAATCTACGCAGGAAAATGGTAGATTTTGGTAGAAGATGATAGATTTAGGTAGGAAATGGTAGATTGTTCTAGGGATTGTTAGATTTAAGTAGGAAATGGTAATATCGGTAGGAAATGGCCGATTTTAGTAGGAAATGGTAGATTTTTGGTAAAAATGGTAGATTTCGGAAGGAAATAGTAGCTTTTGGTAGAAAATGGTAGTATTAGAAAGAAATGGTAGATTTCGGTAATAGCGGTACATTTTGGTAATAAATGGTAGCTTTTGGTAGAAAATAGTAAATACAGAAAGAAAATGGTAGATTTTCGTTTAAATGGTAGATTTATATAGAAAATGGTAGATTTTGGTAGGAAATGGTAGATTGTTGTAGGAAATGGTAGACTGTTGTAGGGGTTGAGTAGATTTCGGTAGGAAATGGTAGAAAATAGAAGATTCAGAAAGAAAAGGTAGGTTGTCGTAGAAAATTGTAGATTTCAGTAGGAAATGGTAGATTATGGTAGAAAATTGTACATTTTGGTAGAAAATGGTAGATTTTAGTATGAAATGGTAGCCTTTGATAGATTCTGGTAGCCTGATAGATTTTAGTAAATGGAAGCTTTTGATAGATTATGATAAAAAATTGTACATGATAGGAAATGTAGGAAATGGTCGATTTTGGGAGAAAATGGTAGAATTTGTTATAAAATGGTAGATTTTTTTGTATAAAAAGGTTATTTTGGTAGAAGATGGTAGATGTCGTATGTTGGATATGGGATGGCGATGTTGATGTCGAAGTCGAGGTCGATGTCTTGAATTACTTACGGACCAACCGCTGATTGTAGAAACCTGAAACTTGGAGGGTGTGTTCTTTGTATGACGTAGACATCCGATAAGAAAGGATTTTCCGAAATTCTACCTCTAAGAGGGTGAAAAAGGGAGCAAAGTTTGTATGGGACAACGTGATTCGCCTTGGTCAAATCTACTTCAAACTTGGCATAATTATACTCGTATTATTTGAAAGATTTACATGTAGGTATTTCATCGTTTTTTAATATACAACCCCTAAAATTATAAAAAAGGGTACAAAATATTGTCATCAGATTTAATTCGAAATCCGTATTAACACGGAACATAGACAGGGTAGAACTTTGACATGTTTGAATATTTTTTGGATTATTTGAATACTTCTTAGGAACTTTCTCAACCCCATCCATACTGTGCGTCAATCAACTGTTCATCCATACTTGAAAGTAACTATTTTTGTTTCTTCGTTACCTTTTCACGGCTAAACGGCTGAACCGATTTCGATGAAATTTGGTATAGAGATAGATTGTATTTTCGAGACGGACATAGAATACTTTTATCGCGATATAATATAGTCCGCGCGGACGAAGTCGCGGGCAACAGCTAGTAACTAATAAGTATTCCTACTATTATATATTTTTTGCTATGTAATTTACACTAACTGCTCTCCAATGCCTAAAACTCGTTAATTTATTAAACGAACATTGGCAACCCTTTTTTCAGTAGGTAGGAATATCCCTTTTGAATATCCCTCGTTATTATTTTACCAGAACAAGTATAATTATTGCATAGAATATTTTCGAAGTGAAATAAAATGTATATTTCTAAACGGGCTTTTCAAATATCAACCTTTGAAAGTGGCTGATTATTATAAATGTCGTATCATAATTGAGCAGACAAGCGATAGTTGACCCACATTTGTGATAAGTAATATGTAAGTATGTATGTTTGTACTCGTATAATTATATGTACGACTACTCTTTATGACACAATTTTTTTATTGTAATTTTAAACTTTTCTTACTTCTGCACTGTTTCAATGAAGAATCTATTATACTCGTATTTATGAATCCAATATGATGCATTTAAACCTGTAATGTAATACGTTTTAAATCAGTGATTACAATACAATTATTATTTATTGAACTCAATAAAAAATAACATACAGATGAACTGAGAATCTCATCCTTTTTGGAAATAATAATAATATGTTTAAAAATAAAGTAACTAAAATACAAGACAAACTGAAGATAACAAAAATGTTGTACAATGGGCTTATCGCTAGCAAATCACTGTACAATGAATACAAAGATGTTTTTAAAAGCAACTACCCGCCCACTTTTTGTGTCCAAGGTGTGGCTCAAAAGAGGTACGTCTAGCACGACCTAAACTTTAACCTTTAGCCCATGTGAACCATACCAAATGTTCAATCTATATAAATTATTTAACCCTTTAAATTGATGATTAAACCTTTTTCACCTGAAAGTTAACATTTTGATAGTTTTTAGCGGCGTTCTGTAATGCCGTTTGAGCTGTAAACGTTAGGAAACGTAAATGAAACCATCGAGATAGTTAAGAAAGGTAGTAAATGTACAAAACATGCGAAGCCAAAACTAAAGAAAAAAATTGGTAACGGTAGGCGTTTTAGTTCTTATCAGTTTTACGTTTAATTTGTATTACAAGGAAGGTCATAATGCGTTTTAGGCATTACGCTAAATTGTCATTTTGCCATTTTGAACCTTTTTTCCATTATCATTTATTTTAGACGTTCCGATGAAAAGGAATTATAAAATTCCATCGCTGGCTACACACGAAGATCACCAAAACATCTTTATTTTGTATGGTAGAAGGGATCATCTAGTTTATTATTATGGGTAAGTTGGTGTCTTTAAAAATATAAGGTCTACGCGTATCCTTAGTTAAATTTGAGGGAATACAAAAAATCTTTGATAAAATATGTTTCCGATGGTAGAAGCAAAGTATTTTGTTAAAAGTAACGTAAAGCCATTGCTATTCAGCGAGGTAATGCAGCCAGTGTTCTTGGTACCATGCCACATGGACAGTGGATACCCACTTTTGTTAGATTTGTAAGGTTTAGATTTAGCTAGTTTTAATTTATTTTATTAAAGTTAACTTGATATCTTTCATCGAAGTAAGTTACTTGAATTAAGTTGAAGTAGGTTACCCCAAATTGTTTTACTCAGTAGAAGGTAATATAGGCCCGACATTGTACGGTCGGCATCAAAAGTAGCTTAACATCTCCGTATCTTAAATTTAATATAAGTAGGTACACCCTAAAAATATACATTTTGCGTTTCTACGATACAATGGAATTTGAAACTAAAACATGCTAAGCTACTTTTGATGCCGACCGTACTAACGACGTGGTTTCCTTTGTGACAGTCATAAGATAGCTAGATTTTGTTGCTAGACACGAGGCATCAGTAAATTGTGGCAAATGGCGCAGATAACATTATTTAACTTTATTACGAGTACTCATGCTTTTATACCGAAACATTATTAGCAGCTCGATCCGTGTTTATGTAAAATAAATCGTTACCCTTATGAAATAAAGTTCATATGAGCCCGTGCTATAATGTGGCTTTTACGACGCTCTGCATCTAGACACGCTGAAAAGAAATTTTTGGCTATTATATTTCAGGCGTTTTCTTTATCACGAGATGTTATCGAAACTTGTGTAGTAGTAGCAGTATTCTCGTGAAAATAAAACGCCTGCTAAACTAACGTAAAATGTATCCCCCCTCAAATAAATACAACAAAATCCCCTTAAATCAATGTCTTAATCGAAAATGATCGCCATGTTCACAGCCGCAATACCCCCCAATATAAATTATACCACCCATAAACAACGCAACATGACCTGAAAAAATAACCCCCATAAGGCAAAAGGCAGCATTTTTGGCATGCGCCATTTTTCAGTGTAATCATTTCATACGGGATTCTGTTTCAGTGTGAAATATTTGAGGCGTTAAGTTTTCAGGGTATATTACACGTAGGTGTATTGGTGACACATCATGTGTCATAAAGGTGGATTACGTGTTGATATGGCAATTGGAAATATGAAATTGTTCATTGAAAGCCTTCTTTATTTCTTTCTTTCTTTTTTTTAAAGTCGTAGCCCTCACACTAGGATTGCTCCTGTATCGTAGGTACCATTTATATATAAATTCACATGCACATCACACCCAGACCAGAAACAATAATATTGGTAGACCGCACAAATATTATATCTGTGTGACACTTTTGAAAATCGTTTTGTTGCGTGTCCTGCTGTTATTCGCTGCTTTATTCATGGTGTTATTTTTATTTTATTTAGATAATATTTGAATTCTGTTTCCTAACTGGAAAATCTGCAATTTAAAAAATCATCGTAAAGCTTTAGATATCTAATACTATACCATTACCTACTAAGTATATGACCATTCGTATTGCGTGTCTCTTTCGTTAAGTTGATAGCAATAACATTTGCTCCAATTAATCATAGTTGCTATGACACGTAATAAGTGCTACATAAATATTAGGATTGCTCTCCTCTTCGAGATAAAAATAGTTGGAGCGTATAAAAGAGATTGATGAACGCTGGTGTAAATAGTAGCGAACGTAATGGCTTTTAAAGTTTTACCATAATCGATTTAGCACTTTTATTATGTAGTTATAACATTTTTAATGTATCTAGCCGATCTTTTTATGGCTCTTGGTGGTTATGTCAATATGTTAAGACATTAACGCTAACTCTGTATGATTATGAAAAAATATTGTCAGAGAATCGGTTAGGTCCCGCTATGCCATACCCCTACTATATGCCATTGTGTGCAGTATAGTGTGTGACTGCAATCCAAAATTCTACCATTCACTGCAAGCTACGTACTGTCGCGACCGCCATTAAAAAGGGTATTACAAATTCTCTTCGAAACAGCCTGACTACATCATCAATCATGTCTTAAAGTTTACCTGCAGCGAGTAACGTTGATGCAAATCGTGGAACAACGCGACCATGGAGTGGCTTGGCTATCTTTTAAAAACTTGGAGACGGCTACGTGCTGTAAAAACTGAATAATGTCTGTAAAATAATTTTATGTAAACAGAATATTAAAAATATCTGTTTTATAACTTTGTCCTAAATAGATTAAGTGCTGACAATATACCTCCCAACAGTAATACAATTAATATAAACGCGAAATTTTGTATGTTTAATTTTCTTCGCTGCGCAACGGCAACCCAGATTGTGATGATAGATTTTGATTTTGATTGATATAATATAGATCCTTTAGAACACGTATCATATTTTTATATGTATAATATCTAGGTAAAAGTTCACGTTCTTATCATATCTTCATGTGGTACACGCGGGTGAAGCTCCAGGAGGTTGCTAGTCAAAAATATAGCACGGGTTGAGTGGTGCGCAAAATAAAACCGCCATCGTCTGCCTTCCTTCCCGTCGGCTTCCAGTCTACTTATTGACCCGAGAATTCTATAAATAATGTCTGTATTTGTTTAGGAACCGAAGACCGACGCTGTTACGCGAGAATAGACCGAGAAAGAAGGAACTTTTCGGTGTTAAACTCGTCTCATTTGGAATGCTTTTATATAATAAACGAAATATTGCTATTGTCTAGTTAGAATATTGACAGATTTTGACTTCCTCTTATCTTAATCTCTCACCCGGTTGGCGGTGTTATCTGGAAAGCGGAACAGCTGCAATTTTACGTCAGCACTGCACGTCCGTAAGCATGCAGTTAAAAAAATATATCATCAAATTTATACGCAATTAGGTTTATAAAAACAATTTTTATGCTAATCAAACTTATCCTGGTCACGGCACCAATTTTGTAAAAAATGTAACAAAATTAAAGCCTATCTCCACAACACACTCAGTACCCATCTGTGTCCACTCAGCTACATCAATGCCACGAACAAAGACGCACCGACGCGTGAATTACATTCGCACATGAGCTGACAGAAAGGCCAGCGATATGTCTGATCGGCAGCGAAACTATGAAAAGTGTAGTGTTATTTTGCAAAGCCATTTTGTGTGTTTTGTGAGTGTGACCAAATGTACCTACCTACCTACAGGTTTTATACTAATAGGCGTGAATAGTCTAATAAAAACTACCTTTCATTCTGTTTTGCGAATAAAACCACGTTACGTTGTATATCACCGCTATGTTGTTTACAAAGTACGCAAAAATCGGACGCTGTTATAAAATTTCAGTTTTTCACGGTTGTTCCATTATTATAATAATATTAGTAGCGTTTAACGACACGTATATCGTTATAAATAACAAACACGCTGAAATACGTTACAATATAGCATATTGAGTATCTCAACAGTGATATTATTTTTCACAAAAACAAAGAGAATGTATAAACGGATTTTCTTTGACGCAGAAAATAAGCGGATAAGTGAAATATGTTACGAAACTGTGTATTAGGCATTATGTTGTTTATAGCACAACGTTATTTGCTTATTTTGCACAACAAAGTAGGAGTAGAAACACACAAATTGGACTTACGGGGCTTAACAGGATTTTCTTACTGGGACATGGACGGGAACCTGTTAATTTGTAAGGCTCAGAACAGAACTTACCACGGGACAAACGACTTCGCCGCAAGACTTATTAAGATAAATAGTTTTCTAGGCGACCTTTGGATTTTATTCGCTTTACAGCCGAACAGCACCGGGTTCGATGCTCGGCCGCGATGACTTTACGTAAGTTATGAACGGATTTCAATCGCTCTGTGCTTCGGAGGGCATAAATAAACTATGTGTCCCGGTGGTAATCAATGAAAGCCATCGTTGAGTCGTGTAAGAGAAAAACTTTGACAGTAGAGAACGGTATTCGACAAACAAACATGCCATACAATACCTATGTTTCTGGCACTGGATCGAAATGAGCCTTTAAAAAGTCATCAGCACGTAAAATCTATCACCAACCCTCCTTTGGACTGTTCTTGAAGAGCCAGCCTCATTTTCATCTTTGTACCATTATTACCCCACTTTTGGGCAAAGGTCTCCCCCATCTCCTCCCAAACATCACGATTCTCCGCCGTATCAGACCATGCTTCACATAAAGTAAAAAAATACCATCGCATAAACCCTCTCACTAACAAATAACTTAGCCTAAAATGATTAGAACACACCAGAGTCACCGCAAGTAATGATATTATCGTCAGCTTTGACGTATATATATAACGAAATTATTTTGCACTCGGCGCTTTTCTTCGTCACTTATGCGATTTCCTGGGTAAACTTATTAGGGGCCGAACGTGTGACGTTTTTCTGTGAATACTATTTACGTGTCGTATTTTCCTTGTTGTTCCTTGTTGTAAAACTGAGTGATGAGATCCACCTACGGGAAATTGGCTTAGCGATGACGATGTAATCAGTAATAGAAGAACAGCAAAAAATTCGTGAGGTTTTCCTCGCCTTTAGGTCACCTCATAGAAATGCAGACGAAGTTGCGGGTAACAGCTAGTATATTATATATTATTAGATAGATTATCTATAGTAATAAAAGAAAGTCATGTTAGTTACACTTTTTATAACTCAAGAACTGCTGAACCGATTAGGCTAAAAATTGGCAGGAAGGTAACTGAGAACCAGGAGAAGGATATAGGATACTATTTATCCCGTTATCACGGGAAAGAATTTGAAACTGGGAAAAATATATCTGATAAAATCGGGTTGTGCAGTTGACAGCTGTCACTCATTTTGACAGCTGGGGCAGGGAGGGAGACAGAGGAAGAGATACAGAGGGAGTGGAAGAGAGATAGAGTGCGAGGGAAGGAGATGGATATAGAGGGAGAGAGATAGAAGGAGAGGAAGCTTTTTCCATAGAGACAATGACGGGACAACGTCTGTCGGGTCTGCTAGTAATAAAATAATCAAGATTATCTTTTGTGTATAAAAGTTGTTAGGTTGATAGCTGAAAGGTTCTAGAGTGGCGACCACGGACTGGAAGACGCAGTGTGGGTAGGCCTCCCAGTAGATGGGCCGACGACATCAAAAGAGTCGCAGGTAACCGGTGGATGCAAGTGGCGAATTGTCGTTTAGTGTGGCGGTTTAAGGCCTATGTTCAGCAGTGGACGTCTTCAGGCGATGATGATGATGATGATGGTTAAAGTTGATTGTTTAATGTTCTGCTGACTCAATGCCCCGTATAGCCACGATCTTATCAAAAACGGTAAACATTTTACGAAACAAATAAACTTTTTAAAGGTCACGCAACACTGAGTTTTTCTAAGTTATGTAGGGATAAGTACCCGCTTCGTGCTTCGGAAGACACTGTCTCGGTTGTTATCGGTTGATAACAGACGTTAAGCCAGAGGCCCTTGGCCCTTATAAACTCTGACACTAGAAGCTAGCACAGCCTCAAGCAAGCAATATTATAAATCTTCTTCTTTAGCGGTTAGCTGAAGTAACTCGGGTAAAAAGGAGATCTCACTCCAAGAAACCTCTTTCAGAAGAGATACTATACAGAAATAGTGTTACACCTTTCAGTACGGCCCCTAAAAGGCATTTACTTAGTTTAATTCCCCAGAACTCGGTCTATTAATACCACATTTGGTGGCAATAATGGTGTGGTCACACTAATTGCTATAATTAAGGTGTTAATGATAGGGCGAGGGCGAGGGGCGGCAAGGTGGTAGAGCGGCAATTTGATGGCATGTAGACTACTAGATGTCTTATCTTTAGCCCATTTTAACCTAATTTTCTAAATTCTAGGACAATAGGTACCAAAGTATGATTGAAACGAATTTATCTTTTTATGGCATACGAAACCATAAATTACGTAAATTTAATAGAAAATAAAACAAGCCGTGAAAAAAATACAAAAGTGAGTTCAAAATGGGTTCCTTTAAAGCCTGGCGCCAAGAACACTGGGTGCATTTACACATTTCCAATAGTAATTTAATATAGTAATATAACTAATAGTAATATAATATGATATCTATAGATAATATATATATATATATTAAATATAATAATATACTATCTAATACATTGTAATTAGATAATGTTTTCTATTTATTTAACAGTTGCCAGTACCTACCCAAAACTATGATCACACTAATAGTCTTATTAGCTCATTAAATTAGTCCTGTGTAAACACCGTATAAGTCTAGGTCCAGAGTCCAGACTACCATAAACTCAATAATTAATTCCATAACAATGTATCCAGTCCATAATTAGGCCAAGTAAAGGCCTATTCAAACAAGTGTGGTGCCGCTAGCAGTAGTATCTATCCGATATCCAAACGGGTATCCAGATATCGCCTGAATAAACGATACCGCGTACTGCCAAGTTATGCGATACCGATACGTTCCAAAACTTATGTTTACGACCTTCAGCCACATCGACACTTAAGGCTAGGTGAGAAATTGGTGAAATGCATATTTGTATTTTTAAAAAGTATGTTATTATCTCTATGAAGTCGTAACAAATGATACGCGTACCCAGTAGCCGCCTTGTAGAATATTATCACTATAGTACCCAGTCAGGTCATAAATTCTGTCACATGTTTTATATAAAATAATTGAAACAAGTTTATTCATTATGTAACCATTTATATACCAAAATGAACTTAACAAAACATAGATTCTTATGACACTAAAGTTTATTCAAAATGACCTCCGTGATTTTGAATACAGGCCTTCAATCTGCGCGGCCAGTCGTCTATCGCAGCACGAACGAGGTCCATGTCAATATCGGCGGCTGCCTTAATCAAGGATGTCTTGAGTGACTCCAAATTGGGATGAGGCTTTGAGCACGCCTTTTCCTCCAAGTGTTGCCATATCTTGTAATCTAGCGGATTCAAATCTGGACTGGAGGAGGGCCAGTCTTCGTGCCGGATGAAGTCGATTTCACGCGCCGCCAGCCAGTCTTGTGTGCTCTTCGCTCTATGAGCTGGCGTCGAATCTTGTTGGAATACCCAGTGCCTGTTATTAAACATGGTATGAGAAACAGGTTCCACAAGGTTCGTCAGGACTGTATTTTGATACACAACTGCATTCGTTTTTACACCTTTCTCACAAAAATGTACCTCTGTTAAGCCCCAATAAGACACTCCCAACCATACCATGAGCGAGGATGGAAAATGACCTCGTTGGACACGCGGAATACGGTTGCTCGCTTCTTCACTACTGTGTGCGTACACCTTATCATTGTGTTTGTTGTAGCTCTCTTCTACGGTAAAAAAATTTTCATCCGAAAAAAGAATTTCCCGATATTTTTTTCCCGCGTACCGCTTCAACAAAGCGCGGCATCTCTTCAGTCTCAGGTCCATTAGACGAGCATTCAAATGATGTCCTGTTTTTCTTCGATATGCCCGAAGCCCTAAGTCTTCATTTAACACCCTTTTCACCGTGGTTCTGCTTAATCCCATCTGAAGGGCCAACAGTTTCTGCTTACGTTTGGGATTTCTTTGAATTCGCGCCTTCACAGCTTTTATCACTGCTGGAGTCCTAACAGACCGAGGGCGACCACTTCTTGACCTGTCATCTACACTAGAGTCTTCATTGTATCGTTTGATGGTACGATAAACGAATCTCTTGGTTATATTCAAATTTTTCAGTATGTCAAAAATTGGAATTGGCGCGTAACCGCAACGATGCAACGCAATAACTGCAACACGGTCTTCTTTAAGCGTCCACTCCATATTTAAAAATGAGTAAAATTCTAAAAAGTATACATTTTTATTTTCATGAACAATGCGGAATTCGAATTCAATAAACTATTTTTTTTTCCAGCATTCTAAAAGAAAAGTTTTTACTGTGTGACAATACTTATGACCTGACTAAGTATAGTTGCGATACCGAATACCACGAGGCATTTTGAACAGTGCACATAGAATACATAGGTATTCTGTGATTTAATTTATTTATATAGATTAATACCTTAGAAGAAGACACTCTCAGTTAAAGCGAGATACTCAGCATGATTGGAATTTTGTATATCATTTGAGCGAGTTGTCTCTCTCTTTTGTGGCTTTGAGTACCTTTTGCGTACGTGTCCAAACTGGAGCCTTTAGATATTTGCGTGACCCTTGGAATATCGCTGCCTGCACGGGTTGCAGATACCGAGTATACAATATATTTGACACACACACTATCGTTTATTATGTAGTATGACAAATATAATACCGGCCCGCCCTATCACCAAAATGGCCGTGCGAAATTAAACATAAACAAAATTGCCAATTAACGTGTGAATAAGGCCTTTTAGCCGCGACAACGCATAATAACTGCTAAATAATAGATAATTATAGCAGAATAACGGGCTAATTCGGAATAATCAGTATGGGAGTATGGGACGGTGAGATTGAATTACTTGCGCGCGTAAATAGCTTTTTCGTTAAGATGAGATCTTGTTTTATTACAATGGCGGAGAAGAGTGACATATAAATCAGAATTACTTGGGAGTAAAGGTCGAGGATGCCGTGAGAGCACAGTATAAAATATATACAGTCAGTGAGAAAATACACTGAATATAGTAAAGCCTTTTTAAGTTAACTCTATTCCCCTTCGGTCGCTACCTTTTGTGATGCAATTCAACTAATTAGATAAATAACGAATACCAACATTACATTGAAACAACATTTTCAGGCTTTTAGTACTTAAGTACTTCCGCAATCGTTCGTTCGGATTCCTTTGATCTAAAAATAACAGGCTACAAAGCGAATGATTAAATAAAATATTATAAGTAACGGGATTTCAGAATGCCACTAAAATGTTTTAGAAATAAAAGACAATCCTGAAAAAAAACGTCAAAATATTAAAGGTAAAATTGAATAAAGGAAAGGAATAACATAATTATGACCTTCGGGTAAAACATGACATTTATTAGGGGCCCGTAGGAAACAGTGAAAAATGTTGCTGAGTAATGGGTGAGTTTTAACAATCCTACTGATACTAGTAAAATTTTATAATGAATCATTTTCTATTGTTATCTAATCTAATACGATAATTACAATGCTGTACTTTCTGTGGTTTGAGTTTTTTTATAAAACGGGTTTTTTTGCTACGGAACTCAAACGTAAAGCGTTGTCACACTTGCCCAATATTTATATAGGTCCATTACCTCGAAGTAAATACCTATGGGGTTTTATATTTTATAGCAATATCCACGGTTTAGATTGTAAACCATGACATACACCACAAAATATTTAAACTAGAGTTGAACGCATGTGTCTAAATATTTCCTCGACAAATTTCTACGTCTAAAAATTGTACGTCTCCTATCGCTCGCGTTTTCTTACTTCATGTGTTCAACTCTAGTTTAGTTATTTTTTGGTAAGACCGTAAGTGTGTCATGGTTTACAATCTAAACCGCGGAAGCGTTGCTATACATACTCGTATAAAACCCCATAATATGTAGAAACATCTGTTTAAATCTGCTCTAAACTTTTGTGGTAAGAGTAAGACGGTAAAACCTTAGCGTGTCAAGATGACGGAACTAAATTAAAATGGGATGGTTATTTTGAGTTTTAACTCTGGGCACACACGGGGCCAGCCACTCGTATTAGTCGTATCCAGTTGGTGAATAACGCGATTTTGTGGTATTTACAGGAAACTTTTGAGGAAAGTTAATAGCAAAGCTTGACTGCTTTTGAATCTTGAAAGGTCTTAAGATATTGTTCATGGAAAGTTATAAAATACTTTTATTAATAATTAAGTTTCCCTTTATATTCGAAATAGGCTTTTATATGACTTCACTTGTATGTAGGTACCTAAGTATAACAGAAATCGGGAAAGTTCTCCAATTCAAAAATTTTAGTGTATGTATTTGTTCTTCAATGACGGTACAGACAGGTACTTAGAAAAAGCCTTAAAAAATATATAAGAAAAAGTAATATAGAAAATAGTCCGTGCATTGCGTGCATTCTAAAATCGGCAACCGTGATTATTCAGTCTAATTTCGTTTTGCGTGCGCTTCTATACCCACAGAAACTTGCGAAAAAAAACGCGCGGCAATTATTCGCAGTGCGCGCTTAGCCTTAGAGTCAGAGACAGTTATACCGTTATCAATCGATTACAACCGGGACCGACCGCGTGTCTTCCAACGTAAAGTACGGAGCGATGGAAATCTGCGCATAACTTGCTAGAAGGCATGGGGCGGAGGATCGATGACATCGAGCATAGAAGAAGATGCTGGACAGCGGCACTCTTTAGGACTGAAAATAAATTAATTTTGGTTGGGCTCACTTATACCGGATTGCAGTACCAGATACAAGTATTTTATAAAATCTTGCCCGACAAAAAAAAAGATTCCGGCGAACTGAAAACCTTACCCTTTTTTTTAAATCGGTTAAAAATACGTTGCAGTAAACATCTTCTCACATATTTTTTTGTTAGATATTTCTTTAGTAATAAATAACACAAGTTATAAAGTTCAGTCTTATTGCAGCAAACTAACAGTAAGTTATACGGCAAAAGTTATTTAATAAAATTGCAACCTAAATTGCATCACTGAATATTCATGCTGGTTTGATATCTCTCAGCAGGGACTCAATAACCTATAAACACGGAATAGAGAAGTTTACAAAGACAACAACAATCCAAAATGTGAAATTTGTAATACTTTATGTACCTAACTACTTGAAAATTTGAAGACTTCTTTAGAATATAGAGTAACCAGACATGAGGTAAGATGAAGTTTGTTCAACAGTCAACTTACAAATACGTTTTAAAATAATATGAAAAAACTACATCTACGTATTATATTTTATGTCTACATAAGAGACGAAATGCCACTGTTTCATAACAATTTAATTTATTCAACTTTATATGATAAAGCCATGTATCTACCTACTGCTACATTGATAAAGGGATGTAGTAAATGCATATTATTCTGCAGACTCAAATATATCTCACACTCACCTTAAGATGCGCTCAACAATTATGCACACACGCCTAGAAGTAATGGCCTTCACAGTTCTGATTGTAACTTTCACGTAATAAGAAAATCCGGAATATATTTTGGTACCGGCTGTATCCGCTATTTATACCGCTATCGGTCCTCCCTAGTTCTAAGAATACCCCGAGACAAGTAGAATTAATTTCGAATAGAGCTTCCCTTAAAGGCGGGTCGAGAACAAAACCCACTCACTTTGCTTTTATTTAATTTACGCTTTTGTTTCTTTGTTTCTTTACATTGTGTGTTTTTCTATGTTACGAAAACTTTTTGGCTGTGCTTGTAGTGGCGTGTACATGCGCATTGTTTTAGAGTGGGTACGCTCGCGACAAAATATTATGTGAAAATGGCCGGCCGTAGCCTGACGTTGCGTCTTGTCGCGGCGACAGTCGCCCAGTGTGCGTTGCCCTTCCGTCACGACACACACAGACGTCAGACACGCTTTTCTGTCGGTTACACGGCGCTACTACATCTTTGGCTAAGCGATCGTCAGTGTTAATTTTGATGCTCGAACAGAAACTGCGTTTTGCAGCTCAGTTGAGTTGCAAAATGCAATCTTCATCATCAAAAGGCTTCATCATCGAACCTATGTTTTACTTTCGTGTCAGTGTATTGAAACACAAGTTTAATTAAAGCAAAAATTTAAAATAAATAATGGCACATTTTCAGGCTCCCACCTAAACTGCGAGACTGTAATCTCCGCTTTCAACTGAAAACGTATCCAAAAATACTTACAGATTCTCTACAAAGTAAGTACTTGAAGCGTAATAAGTAGACACTCATTGCGTTTGCCCGACTTAAGTAAAATACTTGTAACTTGGAAGCTGTTTGAGAACTTATCACTTGGGCTTCAAATTAAATTTCATTAAGGGGGCTTAGCAAGATATTTTAAACACGTGAAATAAGTAACTTAACGCGTAAGTTGGACAGGTGAGTAGGGTTGCTGCGTTATGAACTAAATAAGTTATAAATAGGTACATTATAAACTTAGGTGTACAGTAGTACCTACCCAACTTATATGGCGCGTCGTGAATCTTCGTTCGCACAGAAAAGAAAGTATGGTCCGAAGATTAACGAAAGAATGCTTAAAACTTACAATCAACCTAAGATCACTATTATAAGGTTCATAATACACTGCAGCTGTTAGTTCCATCTCCATCTCACTCTAAGCTCGCTAAGATGGCGGCGGCTGCCGACCAATAGCGGTCAATAGCATTTCCCGCGCTTTGAAAATTCATCTTCTGCGCAGGTACGTCGGTAAGCCATATAAGTTGGGTACTACTGTACCCAGTTATTTGTTTTATGACTACCACACTGTTAGCGCGGCTCTTACGTCAACTGAGCCCACTGCAAACTGTGTCCGCGGGATCAGTTGACCTAATCAATATTTGAATCGGTCAACTGATCCCATTAACAAAACTTTCAATATACCTATACAGTCGCGCTAAAAGTTTTTTAAAATTAATATTAGACTACTTAGATTCATTAGGTTATGGCGTTAGTAATCTTAAATTCTCGTACCAAAATCCAAAGTCCAAGCAATAACATAGAATACATTATTACAATCAAGATAGGTCAATATAGTATTGTAACCTAATACGATACGTGAAGCGATTTCATTAACCTAATGGCTTCTATAGACGAACTTCGTGAGGTGGGTCTCTACTGTGAGCGGCTGAGCCGCAGTCACATTGCAGAGCAATATTTTGCAATGCCAAGTTTTTTTTAAAGTGAAGACCACTAAACATGAGACATCTAGGCGGAAGTCGATAGATGCTCTACAGATATTATATTGCAGGAAGATCGCTTGGGTTGTATCAATCTCTCGTTGTGTGTCGGTGTGCGTGTTGTCACTGTGAAACCGCGAGCTTACGCACACCAAAACAATGTGCATGTAGACGCTCCCAACCATAGCCAAACAGTTTTCATTTAATTTATTCTATTATTTATTGGCAAATTTTAAGCACTTGCCGTACATAACCCCTTTTACACTGACGCTACATCGGATAAATACAACCCTCATCGTATTATTATGAAAAGCATTATAAATAATTAACGGTTTTACCACAAAAGATTAAACCAGAGTTAAACAGAGGTTTCTAAAATTTCGTTCGACAAAATCGATATCTATCACTCGCGTTTTCTTACTCAATCCTGGCGTTCCTGATTTTTCTACTTGTAAATTTGTTACTTAGTTAGAAAAAGGGAAGATTAGACGTTACCCTGTGGAAAAAATATGTAGACTCATCTGTTCAACTCTGGTCTAAATCTTTGGTGGTAAGGGTTTAATAAAACGGACCTTAGTTTCATTCTAGATAGTTAGTAATTGTAGACATTCATGTCTTTTTGTGTGCCCGCTACCGCTCCAACCACGCCCTTACGTGTTGCCTAGGCCAGTAACTCACTGGAAGTAATTAGTTTACGTTAATAGATAAACAAAACGCTTTATTTCGTGTAAACAATCTGTTGATTAAACATTAACGAAGTTGAGTTGGAAACTCTTGGCTTTTGTTTTCACTGAGTTCTAATTAGAATTGACGGAATAAGATGATTTTACATAATTATTGGTTTGGTATTGAAATTTAATCACCTAATGTCATCGTACGGAATTTGAAACTTTATACCACTTTCAGTGCTTTGACCTAGGTATATATAGTTCTTATTTTATAACAGTTATTATACTATTTATGCAATCTTTTTTATACTTTATTGTCTCTATTGCACCACTTTGTGACCTACATGGTGAACATATGCTCAGCCTAGCACGGGACTGGCTCTCAAGGGCCGCTATCGGAGCACCCTGATAGGGCTTTGGCGACGGATTTTCTTGAGCACATCAGAGTGCGTATTCCGTTCAGACCGCAAGCTGCACCAACGATTTCAGCAAGCTCCACGGCGAATTTTTTTATCAATGAGCTTCATCTCAATCTTCGCCTTTGCCTTGGCTGCCTTCAATTCTAACTTCGCCTTGAGTACAGAAGAAGACGTTGATTTCTTCGATCTAGTCTTTTCAGTAGGATGAGCAGGAACCTCTATCGAGAAACTACTCGATTTTTAATTTGATCAGTACCTAGGTACTCCTACAATAGGGCAAGCACGCAAATTTAACGGTTCGTATCGTTAACGTACCGATCAAGGTAACCGTTCGCGTACGCATCTTGTCGATATTGCAAGGCGCTTAACAAATCTAAAACAAATTTGACAGTTAACGTATCGAATACTTTCTCGATAGAGGTTCCTGCTCACCCTACTATCGGTGATGAGACGGCGAAATCGAAACCTCGAGCTGCGGTAGCTAGCCAGGCGGCTATAGGCGGAGCGCTTATCATCATGTCATCAAGATGTTAGTGTCGAAACTTACTTCATTTTATAAAAAATATCTAAGAACTATTTTTCAGCTAGCACTCTATTTTGTGACAAAAATAAAATCATCATCAGCCTGAAGACGTCCACTGCTGAACATAGGCCTCCCCCTAAAAAAAATTGTATGATACTAAACTGCCATTCATAGCCTACCTAAGTACGTTATTGTACTCAACAATAGGATATTATTTATAAGCCTCTCCTCGCAGTCCTCGTGATAGAAAACTCACATTATTTTCCTTTTGTCCACAGATAAAGAAAGCAGAATGACGTGACACCATTGCCGCCCGAAAAGAAAAAACAAACATGTCACACACAACTGTCAGAACTGTCAGATAACCGAAAACCAAAATGGCGGAGAAAGATAAATGGGCTGACTACTTCGGCGACTACAACGTATCGAGGCCGATTCTCGAAAGTGATGTCATTGACTTGCCGAAAATTAATAGTACTTATTTTGGAAATGACACCCAGTTGGAGTACACGAATTTTACGTCAGAAGATTTTTGCTCGTCCAATCATTCGCACGTTTATTTGAATGTCACTTGTGAATTCCCTATCAATTATGCTGAACCTATGTATGGGTAAGTACCTAAACCAATTTTGTATTTTTTTTACAATAATAAAGTCATTAAACTAGCACGGTGTTCACCGAACAATAAGCTATGTGTCTATACATTTAAATTTGAGGGCGAACCGTTTAACTGACTTCCTGGCTGGCTGAGAAAATTTGAAACAAAATAACTTGTCACTGGCTAAATGCACAAAACGTACAAAGTCAAAACATTAAACGAATTGCAAATTAAATCGTATACACCTCTCATAAAACATCCGCCTTTTACACGTGGCGGGAACATTAACACGTTTACAAAATCGGTAAGCTTTATCGTAAACCTTTTCAACATCAAAGATCATTAACCCGCCACCCCCTGACAAAGGAGGCAGTTCATCGCCATCATTTTTCGTGTAGAACACAATTGACGTTGTTTTAAAGAAAACCTTTCGGCCTCGGGTGAAACGACGGCCGCGTGTCAACAGTCGTTGCTCTATCGGAAATCGATATCGATGGATTCCGCTTCGTTGGGGTCACGTCACTAGTAGTTAAGGTGGCTTTTGCATAATGCGATCTTAAAGTGATGTTAATATACTTGAGAATTGCAATTAGTGGAGTAAGTAAGAGGTAATTTCATTGGCATCAAACTCGTCATAGAATCATTGTTCGATCCTTCTTTAGTGCCGCTAGGCCGCCCAAGAACCTCTAACGTGACTTGTATTACTTATACAGCCTTGCTTATTGACAGCTTTTTAACAGCTACTTACTATCAATCGATTACAGCCATCGATGTACTATCCAAAATCGATGATTACAGCACTCCAATGTACCTACAGAACAACCCACACATACGGTCTTTGGTACTTCGAACCGCACAGATTATATTTAATAGAACTCCTTTACTAGACATTCATCCCGCACTCAGCATAATTATCTGTATTGTATTATAGTATATACCTATGTGAGCTTTACCTACTACATAATAGTACCCAATATGCTGTGAGCATTAGGTACCTACTGGGTTCCAATTCAATGCCTACCTACGGGCATTACGTATGATCGTACAATACCATG
The DNA here is from genome assembly GCA_905147375.1 of Hylaea fasciaria. Lineage (NCBI taxonomy): Eukaryota > Metazoa > Arthropoda > Insecta > Lepidoptera > Geometridae > Hylaea > Hylaea fasciaria. The sequence goes on from LR990218.1 coordinate 2,625,516, forward strand.
TAAATCTTTGTATGTTGGGCACTAGATTATTTGGACACATAAAAAACGCTCCGTAAAAAAGAAACCTTTTCAACGTAGATGACTAAACTGTAAAAAAGAAATTCTCGTCCGAACAACTCCACGATAAATCTATTTATAATCGATTTTTTTGTGATCGAATGGACCTTGCGTTTGTTCTTTTAACTGAATTAGACGAGGGAAGCGTTTTGCTCGATTTTACGGATGATTACATCGCAAACATAAATTAGGGAACGAACCTACCTAAGCACGTAGGGATGCGGGGAAAAGTGAGCACAAATTCCGGGGGAGTACGCGGGACTTACACCCGGTTTCTGAAACGTCAACCAACTTTGACTGCAGATTAATTATATTGCCGTCCTTGTCATTTGCTTAGTGTCAGATAGAGACAACGATAGCTTTAATCTACTGTCAAAGCTAACAAACGTTCTAGAAACTGGGGGTTAATGTGTGGGGAAACCCCCGACTACGTTAGGAAATATCACCGAGTCAAACATCGACGAATACATAGAAAATATAAAAACACAGAAATAATATGTAGGTACCTACACATAATTATGTAGTGGCTAACGCCTTGTAACCGTTTTTAATGAGACTTTTTAGGCCTAGTTCGGCCTTTGACTCCTCATTGCTCCAAATCAAAGCTTTTATGGTAAACTTATTTATTCATTTTCCTTGCTTTTGGGCTAAAATATACCAACACACATGCGACATTTTCATTGCACTTGTGTGCGTTTTGGAGAAAATGATTACATGGCACTCACGCACACATTGATAGAAAACTGGCCTACGCATGGAACTATCCCTAAATATGCCGTCTACACAATCATATACATGTGACGATTGTTCTTGAATAGAGATAATATACAAAAACATTGCGTGGAGTCCCTCCGCGCGGTAGAAGGGAATGAAACTTCGTGATTCACTCTCGCTCTGTCTCTTTCTATTCCCCCTCCCCAGGAGCGTTAAACGTTTACGCAATCATGTTGGAAGTCGCATTAGAAGTTTCATTTCAATATTGTGAGTCAATGATGGGCAGACATCTCGCCTATGGGAAAGTTTTTTAAAGGGTGAGATGTCCCTAGCGAGGACTTTCGAACTCCTGCTACGATTTCGTCTTGTAAGCTGGTGTGATAATGCAGAACCCGCTAATTTAATTAATTTAACATTGGCTCACTTGCCTCTACGTTTTGTTGAATGATGCCGCTTAGGTATGTCCGGAAATTGTTTAATTGGGAAACCTTATTAAAATTATGCTTGTAAATTATAATTGGGTTTGGTCGCTGCTATTGAATAAAAATAATTTCGTTTTGCGGAAGAAAATACTCGGGATGTTTGTTAGAATTAAATTCATAAAGTTTAATGGGAAAACAAGGGTCTACAGAATCACAAATTCATGTTAAAATGTTTTCGTTGGATATTTATGCGATATTTATACGGAACAGAATATTCATCCTATTGTAGACTTTCAATTATTTCATTTTTCAATTTTTTATCAATGTTTCCATGTTTTGTAACATAGGCGGTCTTATTGCTCTTTTATTTCATTTTTCTATTTACTTCAATTGAACGGCCGAGATCAATTACATCAACGGAAGACATCTTATCTTCTAATATATATAAAAATCAAATGCTGTTCGTGTGTCTCGCTAAAACTCGAGAACGGCTGGACCAATTTGGCTGATTATGGTCTTGAATGATTTGTGGAAGTCCAGGGAAGGTTTACAAGGTGAATTTTATCACTATTCCACGCGGACGAAGTTCGGGCACAGCTAGTTTACAATAAAATTATCATACAACAATTATATTCGCACGATTTTAAACCACTCCACCTTTCCAGATACATCGCCCCATTCCTCCTCGCCACCACCACGGTCGCCAACACCCTGATCGTGGTGGTGCTGTCGCGGCGGCACATGCGCACGCCCACCAACGTGGTGCTGATGGCCATGGCCCTCTGCGACATGTTCACCATGCTGTTCCCGGCGCCGTGGCTGTTTTACATGTACACGTTCGGGAACCACTACAAGCCGCTGAGCCCGGTGCGCGCGTGCCAAGCCTGGAACTATATGAACGAGGTGAGTACTTAAAAAAAATCCTGATGATATTAAACTTTCGCGAACAGAAAACTAGAAAATAGAAAACTAGAACTCACAAAGGGTTGTAGCAACACAGGAAGCAAGTAATTAAGTACAGGATAAGTACTAGGTATTGCCACGCCGTCTGCAGTTTATCGTGATTAAAAAAGAATCTATATCCTTCCTTAACATTCAAACTATCTTCACACCAAACTTCAGCCAGATCTGTTCAGCCGTTTAGTCATGAAAAGCTGTCAGACTGAGTAACTTTCTGTAATTTTCTGAAATACCGATTGTTCTACGAACAAAATATACGTGTAGACAGCTCTACGAGACTCTACGAAAACCGGCCGGGTATCAGAAAACGCAGTACATTTCTGAGCAGAGAACGAAGCAGCGAGTGAAATCTAGCAAGCAATAATGGTCTCTATGACGGAGATAATAATTGTACAACCTGAGTAATATCGGCGTTTGTAATCAGTGACATGAGAGGGGGCGGGTGAGCGCGCCCGCCGTGCCGATATTGCACGCGTCGTGCCGTGAATTAATCGGCTATGAATTCGACACTTTAGCAGCCTGACTGATTTTATTTACACTCGTTCGCATTTCGTAGCACCGCCTCCGCACACCGCGGCGGCGAGCGGTGCCGTATGACATGTAATGTATTCGTATTCAAGAACCATTTTTAGAACCAAAAAATAGATTTTATCTAAAGTTATTGGAGCAATTATCGTGATATTTACATAAAACCTCCTTAAAATTAGACTTTTCTAATAAAAGGAAACATCAAAATTCAGAATTGAAGAAATAGGTAATAGAGATAATATAGCTACGTTACCGTAACGTGCAAGTATAATTTGTGAAGTTCTTGCTTCAATTCTACGTCTACTCAAAAACAGCCGAATTGAGGAACTCCTTCCTTTCTTGATATCATATATCCGAACATCGTAAAGTACGCACTGAAAATAACTCTGTCCACTGTACGAGATCGTAGGTACATGATACTATATGTATGTTTTTCTGCGAGTCCTTACCGCCACGTATTCCACGCGCGTCCGCGTTTTATCACAGAGGTTACTACCATTTTAGCTTCTAATTTCACAGTAATAGAGCTTATATTAAAATAATAACTGCGGTGCGTAGATGGTGTGCAAGCGTGGTCATATAAACTTGGTGTGATTACCCCGAAACGGAGTAATCACACCAATCAACCAAACAACCAACCACACATTTCCCGGGTTAGCGACGTCGGCCCAACTATCTATCGATATTTGCACGCGTTCACCCGGACATATACCGGGCGTCAGCTCGTTTTACCCTTCCTTTTAAGTACTATAATATGTCGATTTCATCCGGTCATTAAAAATGTAAGTTAACCCATTACTTATTTTACCGTTATACTAAGTTTTAATACGGTAGTAAAGGCATTTTTATGCTCTCGTGCCCTTCAGAGGGAGTGATCTCTATAGTTGTTAAATTATGTGTCGCGTTGGCATCTAGTAGACTGCGACATGGCATCGCATTCGAATTTTATAAAACTAATTGACTGTAAATAAAAGGCCGTAAAGTTCCACTTGCAGCTACGTGACAATAGTGTGTGCAGTCCAGAAAGTCAATGTCGAGTGGCAAAGGAGCTTTGTAACGCTCTAACGAAGAAGAAGTTCTTAAACTTTCGCGAACTGAATACATGTTAATTAGTGTTGTATGTAGTGACGGTTATATTTTGCAAGACCAAACGCGGGTAGTTGGAAACAACACCTGCCGCTCCGGACGGTGACACCCGCATTCTTCAGTCTTCTCGTGACCACGGCCGATGTAACTTGGTCGAAACGTCGAGGTATGTCAAAATTATATATTTTGATATTAGTTTGTGCGCGAATTAGACCCGTTTAAATGCTCTAACGAAGATTCGTAGCCGAAGGCGTTTTTAATACCGCTACTGTGGCACGTAAAATTTTCGCTTTGTACTCTGTTCTATCCGCCCACTAAGCAACGGCCACCTTTGCAGACCGCATCACCGCTTTCCATCAAGAGCATAGTATGGTCACCCACAAAATAGATAAAAAGGTCCACACTTTAAATCTAACGAAATATGGAAAAATATAACGACAAACTGGTCAGATTTTGATTAAATTTGGTACCTACATAAAACGTCACAGGATACGAGTACTTCTAACCCGGAAAATATTTTTACAAAGGGTCGTGGTACGGCACTCCCTTGACAATTATTAAATTATGAACTAAGCCTCGCGGTTCTTGGGATCGCCTCGGAAGAGACCCGGCTAATAATTTAATAATTGACAAAGAAATTCACGCACTAGACTCTTTGTAAAAGGTACGTTTAAAGTGATTGTATTAAAATCACTTCTCTCTCCATTCATTACTCCAAGCTGCTTTGTCTGCCTCCCTTCGTCTAAAATTAATTCCTGTCTTGCTCCCTACTGCACCGTTAATATTCGTGTCACGAACTCTGGTTATGGACATAGCATATTCTGTGTAAATATTGGACCACGTCAACACCTGTGAAAAGGTATATAACGTGCCCAAAATCGTGTGATGCCTTAATGATCGACTTTTGGCCTATGGGATCAAAAGTTATCCAAGGCAAAGAATAGGAAATACGAAATGGAGTTGGTAAAAAAAATGTTAAATGCTAGTTCAAAAGTTATGGCCGAATAACTAGTTTGCCGTGAGATGGTTTCCGTGGTGTAAAAAGTGGGGTTTAGTGCAATTTGGTCAAAGTGTAATAAGTTACAGTCAGCGTCATAATATGACTATAGGTATAAGGTACATAGGACTATACATATAAGGTGATGAGCCGACTACGAAGCGCGAGGTTGCATGTTCGACACCCGCGCAAAGCAATGATTTATTCAGCCACAGGTATTTGCTGTGTTTGTGGACCACGGTCTTTGTAGTTCTTGATTCCCTACAGAGAATTCCCTACTTGATTACTTTCCAATCAGGATCGAATGAGATCATCAATTTTTAGGACATAATTTTGACAAACCTCGACGTTTCGATCAAGTTACATTGACGCGTGAAAACGTGAGGCCTTACTTTCAGACCACACGCCACTATCGTTTCCCGTCAGTCACGTATCCGTAACAGTTCGTACTTAACCGAACCCCATTTCCGTAACTACCTGGTCAGTGAGTGAACGACGTAGTGAAGGGATTCAAGACTCCAAGAAAGGTTTTTAGGTTTCAACTGAATTTATTGTTAGAGTTGAGTTGGTTAAATCCAAAATTGAACCCTTGTAAATTCGTCATGGCCGTCTGTCGGTATGTCACAAACAGCGCGTTCAGGCAACAGTATTTGAGAAACAGTCTCGTTCTAGGCTTAGCTGTTCGTCACGTTCAACCACATCGACACTACCAGATGAAATCATAACGAGAAAAAAGCTAGTAGCCTAGTAAGAAAATAATCAATTGAAATTCATAGAACAAAAACAACTACTGATTCACCGATCAAATAGACTCACAAAAACATAACTCTCCGTCGGCAGTCTGGTAAAAATAGGGTTGCACATCATCCGTCAGATCGCCTCGATGATCTCAACTCTCATTTGAAATACGTGGAAACCCTGCAAGGGATAACATCCAATAATACCCCAGATTATTCCGGATATTACCGGATATGGGACCGACATCACTAGAATGATAAACAGTTGATCCGATATTTTAGGAACTTGGAAACTGGTAGATACCTCGATGTTTAGTGAAAACGAAACAGATATATCTGGCAGTGAATTAAGATTTGTTTGATAATCGAATGGAGTTCGATTTAGGTATCAGTTTCATTTAATTTTTTTTGCAGAGGTTGGTGGATTGAAAGATAGATACCTAACCTTTTCATTTTACATCTCCATAATTTAAGTAGGGTTTAAATAATGAGGTCACTAGCTAGTTTAAGATTTTCTATTTTCTTCTTAACCTTGATTAGTTTGTAATTTATTTAACGAAATAAAACAACATAATTATTTTTTCAAAATGAAATAAGCTAACTACGACTTTATTGTAATTATTTTTCAACTTTTCTGTGATAGCATAAAAATTAGTACCTATATTGTGTCTTGGATGGTAGAAAACAGAAAAATATATTTTTATAGTTTAGTAGAATCCTTGACTTCATCCTAGAAGTTAACAACAATAACAAACAAAGGTCATGCTCATGACCTGCAAACAGCTGGGGCTGGAAACCTGTCTCTTCCTGCTCTTGGGACTTAAACGGTCTTACCACAAAAAAATTAAACCAGAGTTAAACAGATGAATCTAAATATTTTCTCCTCAAACCGACGTCCAACCCTCACTTTTTTAACTCAATAACAAATTCACCAGTATAATAATCACGAATACCAGGATTGAGTAAAAAAACGCGAGCGATACACGTCGATTTTGTCGAACAAAATTTTAGAAACCTGTGTTTAACTCTGGTCTAATATTTTGTGGTAAGACGGAAAACGTTTTAAAGTCCCGCCCAACATTAAAGCGTCTATTTCCAGAGCTCTGGAGCACAATTTCCTCCAGGAAGTGGCAAAAGGAAATAAAGTACTCTACCTAGACGAGTTTCAATGACACGACTGTGGCGAGTTATTTTGTTTGTTCATGTTGTGTAAACCCGTCACGATGTTTAATAAAAATGTTTGTTTATGTCCAATCATTACTTATCTTTATCCATTACTTTGGTGGTGGGGTACTAAAGTGCTGGGCTGGATGCCTAACGGCCGAAATTAATATTGTATCTCCTATCCATGATTGAAATCGATCTTGGATTGCTGCCTATCGTTCAATCGATTTTCAATCTGCGTGCCTTTATAAACCAATCTACGGATCGGTTATTGGCACGTTTGACCCTAAAAATGGATTGTGATATCCATCTCAGATAGCAAAATTTGGATTAGGATTGATTATTAATTTCGGCCGTAAGTGGTTACTAAGCTACCCTCAACTAGAAAATCGGTATAGACCCCCTATAGGGGTGTCCTCGCGCTTGGCCGGTTGTTTTACATCTACTAGCATAAAAATGCTATATTTCACTCCTCAAGTAATATCTAAAGTTAAAAGAGCAGCGCTAGAAACTCTTCCGAACGAACATTGGAGAACGAAGGAACTTGAAGCCCGTTACATCGAAGTCGACCAGTGCGCGACTGTGTTAATGGCACACCGAGAGTTTTGGCGGGAATCCGATAGTGTGACGTTGTTGGTTTTGTATTATTTTCTCAAACTTGTGTTTCTTTGAGTGTTAATGTGTAATATTGGTGGAATATTAATCATTAAGTGTTCGTTAACGTGCACCAGTGTGGGCGAATGATATAAAGTCAAAAAACGTGTCATTTCGCATTTTTTCCAAAACTCCCAGGAAGTTTCAGTAAAGCATCCACTACTTTACTGAATCGTAACTTTGACGATGTAAATAATTGACTTGACTACTTGACCACGATTGCTATATTGCTGTGACTTTCTTAATGTGAAATTAAGTAATACATACTTATTATAATAAAATACTTGACACTGGCTATATGCACAAACCGTGCGAAGCCATTACTAAAACAAAAAAAATGACACACCACATTGTAACCACCAATCCCACCAACATCCATAGCGGCGCGCAATTGAACCACATTACGAATAATAATCTAATACTGATATTATAAAATGCCAAAGTGCGACTCGTTACTTGTCGACGAAGTCAAGAGCGAACGCTAATTAGGTACCTACATTATAAAGAAAATATTATTAGACAATAGAAAATGATAGATAGATACATTCTTACTGAACCACCACAAAACAAAGGAAACTTAAAAGCTAGAACATAATAAATAACAAAGCGTCAAATGCTCTACAAAGGGAATCTTTTCCAACATCTCAAAACCGGTGTGCTGAATACCAGCCAGGCACTGCACCGCTTTGTCGACGTTAACTTGTGAGGTAGCGCAGAGGTCTCCAAACGTTTTGAAAGGTGTTATTGCAGCAGTTTCCACAAATGCTGAGAAATTTCAGTATGCAGGTGGTTTCTATGTGTAACTGCAGGTAGTATTTACTAGGTGACTCGATCGGAACGTCCAGGTATGTCGAAAATATATGCTGATATCAATTTGTGCGCTAATATGACCCGTTTATAGCTAGTTAATAAATGACTTCAGTTCGCATAAATTTAGAACTTCAAATAGAGGTAGATTTTTCAAAGTCAGAGAGAATATCACGTACTTCGTTCACACCTCACTGGCTCACTTGACAAGTATTAATAGCATTACTTAGGAGACGCCAATGCTTAAACTTCTCACAAAAGTTACCGAGTAAATTGATCAAGCATATTGACTTTGAAGGGTACGTAATGCGTTTCGTGAAAGCGTCATAACCGTTAGAAATATACTTATTTCACGAAGGCCGCTCGGCCAAGGATGTAGTAGTACCATGTACCGATAGACAAGCATGTCTGTGTGCGTGGCCTGAGTGTGAGCTCGAAAACTCACGCACACTACAACAATGTCAAAGTCAAATCATTTATCGTAAATAGGCAATAAAATCGCATTTTTACAAGTCAAACAGCTACCTCTCGTTAAACAGTAATTGGTTATATTTTGAGTTTGAAAAAGGATGTTTCCCTTTCAAGCACTCTACCAAGATTCTGGACAGGAAAAGAAAACTCCGTTGACCCTACCAGTTATAAGGAATACGCCCACAATTAGCCAAATAGCCACAATACAATGTTCATAGACGTAGTATCAAATAATATGAGACAATGTTCATGTACCTAGCTACATGTCACTACAACCATAGCCAGAGATAGTGCAATGCAATCAGTGGCGGATCCAGGGGGGGGGCCATGGGGGCCATGGCCCCCCCCAGAAGACCCAGGAATTACATCACATTTTCGACTCATCTTCAGGTGTACTTTTTTTACGCAGCATACATACCTACTCACTCATGAAGTGAAGCCGAAAATGCCGAATGTCTTTACTATAAACTAAAATAAAGAATGAAGTTAGTAGGTAATAATAATAATGACGTGACGGTGTCCAAGCAGGCAGTAGCGGCGCGCGCGGGGCGCGGCGATAGGCCTGCCATGCCGCCCTGCAATTAGAACGCTATACATAATTATTTTAGCTACATTGCGTAGCGTTTGTATTCTCTTTGCTACATTGCCAGTGAGAGTTGCCACTTCCGAAATATCCTTTTCCACTTTACGCCGCTTAAAAACATGGCTGCGTACGTACAGTGCCGTAAATAGGGCGGTGCCGCCGGTGCCCAGGCACAGGGCGTAGACTCTGGGGGGCGCAAGAATTAAATGGCCAGACTAGGCAGGACTATTGTTTTTTCGGTTTGCTCCTGATAAGTTCCCGCTGCGCCCCTAGTGCAGCACTAGAGGCACAACTTATCACACTGATAAATACCCCAAAAAAGATTCAGCGCTCGCTGCGCTCGCGCATTTATATTTGGTTTTGTATTTCATTCAGCACACTGATAAAAAACCCAAAAAAATTTCAGCGCTTGCTACGCTCGCGCATTTATACTTGGAATTGTTTTTCATTCAGCACACTGATAAGTACCCCAAAAATTTTTCAGCGCTCGCTGCGCTCGCGCATTTCTATTTGGAATTATGTTTCATTCAGCACACTGATAAGTACCCCAAAAAATTTTCAGCGCTCGCTGCGCTCGCGCATTTATATTTTAATTGTATTTCATTCAGCACACTGATAAATACCCCAAAAATTTTTCAGCGCTCGCTGCGCTCGCGCATTTATATTTTAATTGTATTTCGTTCAGCACACTGATAATTACCCCAAAAAGTTTCAGCACTCGCTATGCTCGCGCTTTTCTATTTGGATTTGGATTTCGTTGAGCACACTGATAATTACCCCAAAAAAATTTCAGCGCTCGCTACGCTCGCGCATCTATATTTGGGATTGTATTTCATTCAGCACACTGATAAATACCCCTTAAAATTTTCGCGTTTAGTGTGCTGGATGTATGTTGTTCACTTTTAATTTTAGCCTAAATATAAAACTAAATCAGATAATAGGTACATACAATTAGAGAGGAATGATAAAATGTGTTTCGAAATAAATATTTTTTTCATTTCGTTACGTTTTTGCTCACTAACACCAACATTATAATTTTAACAAAAGGGCGGCAAATTATAACTCCGCTCCGGGCGACAGTGACTCAATCTACGCCACTGAGTAGGCCTATACAGTATACATAGCAATGATCTAGCTAAGGCACCTATAATATCTAAAAAAAACAAGGGCGCTGTTATAGAAGCTCGCACAGGGCGCAGAAAAGGCTATTGACGGCACTGCGTACGTACGCGGACAGGGGAAGCGCGGCTGTGCAGGCTTGTACTACTACACATCCACAGGGATGTCCGAGTTGATGTTGACAAAATTATTGATAGGTTTGCTAAAAGCGGCACTAGGCGAGTAAACATTATTTTGTAAACATACAAGGTAATTAATTAACTTCTTTTTTTGTTCCCTTGTGATTTTAACCTTCGAACCTTGTCAAAATAGCCCCCCCCCAAAATGAAATCCTGGATCCGCCCCTGAATGCAATATAATATCCGGAACCTGAAACTCAAACCATTATATTGCTTGAAAATAGTTTTACTCGATGGATAATTATAATTTCTTTGACTATTCTAATATTTTATTTTATTTCTTAATTTTAATTCCATTATGTCTGTTATTGGATATCTTTGCCGTGCTAATTAAATAGTTTCATTAAATAAATAATGAATTGATAATTGAGTTTGTAACGTTAATCCAAATCCTGAGATATAATGATTTAATTAATAAATACATAATAAATACCTAATTAATGTAATGATTAGCATATTTTACTATTTCTAAAATGTTTACGACTTGTGAAATGGAATATCTAATAAATATAATACCATTTCAGACTTTAATGAGATTGAGTGTAGATAAGAATTGTATTTTGGCAAATATTTTGCCTTTATCCGACAAAAAGTAGGGTAGATATCTGAATACTGTATCTAAGAATTATTTAACTAGTAAATAATATATTATTTGACACTTTTAATTGACATATTTTCCGCCTTGGAAAGTTCTGGTTCATTTCTTGGCCGTACATTTTACCTACTGCCAAACAGTAGTGTAGGTATCCACAAGCTTTAACATTAGTATAATATCACAGGTACCTATTGAATGGTTAACGCTAATCCACCCTTACGCAGCACTAATACAGACTACGGTGGATATTAAACTCATGCTTAATAACTAGGGTTGCGAACAAGAATCCGTAATTACGGTTTTAGAGCGAAAATATCCGTAAGCGGCCGCTCTATTGTTGAGTCGAAGCGGGTAGGGGGTACCATTGTTGAGGAGACAATGTTACAGCCTACGATAGTAGCTACCCCGGCTACCGGTGCTTTTGAAAGGGAATATTAAAATTGCTTTAATTTCCGCCTTCCTGTCCCGGACGGCTTCCGTGGCGTAGTGATGGGCTGACTGTTAACCGTGAGGTTGCAGGTTCGATTCCTGCACAGGGTAAACAATTAAAATCCAAAAAATATTGTGTTTTAGATACTTACTGTTTGTTACAACCAATATTAGCTGTTTGAAGTTATACACAGACAGATATACACGCTTAGTATATAACACTCCTCTGTTTGCGTCGGGGGTGCCAGGGTTAATGAAGACATAGAGAACCATTTTTCCGCTTCAACACTAAAGCTAGCGTCAAGAATAGTTCATAAAATACAGAACCCATTAACATATTGTAATATGTATATCTCGGAATTATGCTACAGACGTCTGGCACGCTTACAGGAACTTTTTCCGGTTTGTATGAAGTATATTATATTTCCTACTACATACTGAGAATAAATTATGAATAACAAAGCTACGCGAAAGCGCTGGTGTTTGGATGACAAAAAATATCTGCAGTGGGTATGGAAATTTTACTGGGTTGTTTCTCGAGGTGTAGGTAGATATCTTAACGGTTCTATTATTAGGCGAGGCGCTTCTATAGTTATATCATAAATGCGAAAGTTTGTGTGCGTTCGATCTTTCTTCACGCCTTAACAGATGAAAAAATGTGATGAAATTTGGTATAAGATTACACATACGAGGGTGAATCAAAAAGTTCTTAGAAGTGCATATATATGAAACCTTTTTGGATCAAGTTCGATATTCAAATTAAAGAGTGTCTATCACACTATATTTATGCAGACTGTCACTTGTTTTTGTCAGTTCGTTCGCATGTAATAAATTTTTTTGTGCAACGAGTTGCTAAAAAGTTAAAATCTATATATATAAAAGCAAGAACTGACTGACTGACTGACTGACTGACTGACTGACTGATCGATCAACGCACAGCCGAAACCACTTGGTCTAGAACCATGAAATTTTGCACTAATATTCCTTATGTGACGTAGGCGAGCAATAAGAAAGGATTTTTGAAAATTCAACCCCTAAAGGGGTGAAAAGGGGTTGTAAAATTTGTATGGGGCAACGTGTTTTCTTGGTCCGATCAACTTCAAACTTGGCATTTATTTTCTTTAAAACATTTAATTAAACACGTGTTTCATCGTTTTCTAATATTCAACCCCTAAAGTGATAAAAAGGGGTTGCAATATATTTTCATCAGATTTAGTTCATAATTGAAATTTGGCTCAATTATGCCATAAGTGATATAGGAATGCACTAAAATGTGATTTTTAAAATTCAACCCCTAAAGGGGTGAAAAGGGGTTGTATCGTTTTTGTGTAACAACGTGTTTTCTTTGTCTGATCAGCTTCAAACTTGGCATTTACATTATTGAAAAGATTTATTTAAATACATTCATAGTTTTTTAACATTAAACCCCTTGAATGATAAAGAGGGGTTGCAAAATATTTTTCATCAGATTTAGTTCAAAACTGAAATTATGTACACATATTCCTTAAGAGACGTAGGTGTGCACTAAGAATATATATTTTTTTTATTTAACCCCTAAGTGGGTGAAAAGGGGTTGCAAAGTTTGGATGGAACAACGTGTTTTATTGGTTTAATCAATTTCAAACTTAGTATCTATGTTCTTTAAAAGGTAGGAAGTGGTAGATTTTGGTAGAAAATGATAAACTAAAGGTAGAAAATGGTAGATTTTTGGTAATAATGGTAGATTTTGGAAGGAATGGTAGCTTTTGGTAGATATTAGTGAATTTGAAATTAAAATGGTAGATTATGGTAAAATGGTAGATTATTGTAAAATGGTAGATTACGGTTAAAATGGTAGATTTAATTTAGGAAATGGTAGTTTTTTGTAGGAAATGGTAGATTCTGGTAGGAAATGGTAGCTTTTGGTAGAAAAGAGCACATTTAGAAAGAAAATAATAGATTTAGAAACAAAATTTTAGATTGTTGTAGAAAATTTTAGACTTTAGTAGAAAATGGTAGCTTTTGGTAAAACATGGTATTTTGGTAGAAAATGGTAATTTTGATAGAAGATGGTGGATGTCGTACGAGAATGTTGGATATCGCATATCGGATGTCGATGTCGAACTCGAGGTCATGGTCTATTTTTAGTTATTTGGAATTATGGTAAAGTATATAGTCCGCGCGGACGAAGTCGCGGGCAACAGCTATCTATATATATAAAAGCAAGAACTGACTGACTGACTGACTGATCGATCAACGCACAGCCGAAACCACTGGATCTAGAACCATGAAATTTTGCACAAATATTTCTTATGTGACGTAGGCGAGCAATAAGAAAGGATTTTTGAAAATTCAACCTCTAAAGGGGTGAAAAGGGGTTGCAAAGTTTGTATGGAGAAACATGTTTTCTTGGTCTGATCAACTTCAAACTTGGCATTTATATTCTTTAAAAGATTTAATTAAACACGTGTTTCATCGTTTTTTAATATTCAACCCCTAACGTGAGTAAAAGGGGTTGCAACATATTTTCATCCGATTTAGTTCATAATTTGAAATTTGGCTCAGTTATGCCATAAATAAGTGACATAGGAGTGCACTTAAATGTGTTTTTTTTATTCAACCCCTAAAAGGGTGAAATGGGGTTGTAACGTTTGTGTGTAACAACGTGTTTTCTTTGTCTGTACAGCTTCAAACTTGGCATTTACATTATTTAAAGGATTTATTTAAATACATTCATGGTTTTTTAACATTAATCCCCTTAAATGATAAAGAGGGGTTGCAAAATATTTTTCATCAGATTTAGTTCAAAACTGAAATTTTGTACACATATTCCTTAAGAGACTCAAGTGTGCACTAAGAATTTTTTTTTTTAAATTTAACCCCTAAGTTGGTGAAAAGGGGTTGCAAAGTTTGGATGGAACAACGTGTTTTATTGGTTTGATCAATTTCAAACTTAGTATCTATGTTCTTTAAAAGGTAGGAAGTGGTAGATTTTGGTAGAAAACGATAAATTAAAGATAGAAAATGGTAGATTTTTGATAGGAAATGGTAGGTTTTTGGTAATAATGGTAGATTTTGGAAGAAATGGTAGCTTTTGATAGATATTAGTGAATTTGAAATTAAAATGGTATAATGGTAAAACGGTAGATTACGGTTAAAATGGTAGATTTAATTTAGGAAATGGTAGTTTTTTGTACGAAATGGTAGATTCTGGTAGGAAATGGTAGCTTTTGGTAGAAAATAGCACATTTAGAAAGAAAATAATAGATTTAGAAACAACATTTTAGATTGTGGTAGAACATTTTAGAGTTTAGTGGAAAATGGTAGCTTTTGGTAGAACATGGTATTTTGGTAGAAAATGGTAGATTTTGGTAGGAAATGGTAGATTTTTGTATGAAATGTTAGATTTTGGTATAAAATGCAAGGTTTTTGTATAAAATGGTAATTTTGATAGAAGATGGTGGATGTTGTACGAGAATGTTGGATATCGCATATCGGATGTCGATGTCGAACTCGAGGTCATGGTCTATTTTTAGTTATTTGGAATTATGGTATATAGTCCGCGCGGACGAAGTCGCGGGCAACAGCTAGTTATGGATAAAAGTGAGTTACGTGCGGTGATAAAATATCTCAGTTTGAAAAAAATGTCTACGAAGGAAATTTTTTTGGACATTCAGCAGACATTAGGGGGTGATGCTGTACCCTATTCTACGGTTGCGTACTGGGTGGCTGAATTTAAAAGAGGTAGATCAAGCTGTAAAGATGACCCGCGTTCTGGGCGGCCTTCAACCTCCGTTACAGAAGAAAATGTCAAAAAGGTTGAGAATCTGGTTTTGGAAGACAGAAGAATGACTATAAAACATATAGCTGAGATCCTAAAGATATCTTTTGGTAGCGTTCAATCCATTTTAATTGATTCACTGGGGTTCAAAAAAGTGTCTGCAAGATGGGTGCCACGAATGTTAACCGACGAAAACAAAAAGCGACGTTTGGAAATTTCCAAGCGTAATCTCGAAATGTTCCAGCGTGATTCGGATAATTTTTGCCGTCGTCTTGTCACCATGGATGAAACGTGGGTCCACCATTTTGATCCTGAAACTAAAAGACAAAGCATGTCTTGGAAACGACCATCCTCTCCATCCATTAAGAAATTTCGAGTTGCTCCTACCGCTGGCAAAGTTATGGCCTCTGTGTTCTGGGATAGTGAAGGAATCCTTTTTATTGATTACATGCCAAAAGGCCAGACGATTACTGGACCCTATTATGCAAATTTAATCCCGAAAGTGCGTGAAGCGATTAAAGAAAAACGTCGTGGAAAACTGTCGTTGGGCGTGTTGTTCCTTCAAGATAACGCTCCTGCTCATCGATCGGAAGTTGCGCTCAACGCAATCCGCTGTGCTGGCTTCAATCTCCTTGACCACCCACCATATTCTCCGGACTTAGCCCCAAGTGATTTTCACTTATTTCCAAAATTAAAAG
Source organism: Hylaea fasciaria (assembly GCA_905147375.1). Classification (NCBI taxonomy): domain Eukaryota; kingdom Metazoa; phylum Arthropoda; class Insecta; order Lepidoptera; family Geometridae; genus Hylaea; species Hylaea fasciaria. The sequence continues at coordinate 2,641,476 of LR990218.1, forward strand.
AGGAAATTCGTGGAACAAAATTTCACGATAATGACGCGGTTATAGCTGCCGTAGAGGACTTTTTCGAGAGTCAAGAAAATAATTTTTTTTCACAAGGAATAAGGAAGTTAGAAACGCGTTATTCTAAATGCATTGCATTGGAGGGAGATTATGTAGAAAAATAAAATATTATTATTTAAATCTTTGCATTTTTTAATATTGATTCCAAGAATTTTTTGATTCACCCTCGTACTATAGGTGTATTAAAGCGAATGCGAGCGAAACGCGGGCCACTGCTAGTAAAGTAGAAACAAAAATTAAATAAAAGATAGTCATCATCATCATCATCATCATCAGCCTGTAGACGTCCACTGCTGAACATAGGCCTCCCCCTTAGACCGCCACGGCGAACGACAATTTGCCACTCACATCACCCGGTTTTTTTTTTCTGCGACTCACGACTCACAAAATTACGTTCGTTTGGCCTCAGCCTTATTATCTTTCAGGTTTATTTACTCGCTGTCACATGCAATGCTTAAAATTAAACTAAACTAATCGTAAGTCCGCCGCATTTCTCACCTCACATCCACTGGTTGCCTGCGACTTTTGATGTCGTCGGCCCGGTAAACGAGAGTGCAACTCATCAACTTCTCCTTTGTCCAGGTGATACCGGCCATGTTCCACACTGCCAGCATATGGCTGACCCTGGCTCTTGCTGTCCAGAGGTACATCTACGTGTGCCACGCGCCTGTAGCCAGGACTTGGTGAGTATTACGCTTTTATAATAATAAAAATAATAATAATTCAGCATGTAGCTGTCCCACTGCTGGGCAAAGGCCTCCCTTCACTTTTGTGAGGAAGGCGGTCATAATCCACCACGGGGGCCTAGTCCGGGTTAGTGGATACATGCCTCCGAAATAATTCTCGGGCATGTTGGTTTCCTCACGATGTTTTCCTTCACCGAAAAGCGAGTGATAATTACGTACAATGTTAAACAAGAAACACATTGGTACGTGCCCGCACTGGGATTTGAACTAGCCGCCTCCGTTTTTGGGAGGCGAACGTTCTCCCACTAGGCTACCACCGCTTATGCTTTTGAGTTTATGATGGGGGGGCTAATGACAACATCTAAGACTTCCTTTGAAGGTGAAAATGCCAGTGTATATCTCATCTGCCACGGGTGCTTGGATGCACTAACACCACTATGTCCCCATGACGAGATTAGAAAGAAGATGGTAATCCAATACAGCCTTAGGAGTTTGGGGTCACCTTTTCTATTTGAGGGTGCTGGCTTTTTCCGTAGTTGGATTACAGATTTATTTTGTATTAAAATTATGCCTTCACAGTTTTTTTTTGTTTTTTTTTTTAAAACGTAGCCCACACTAGGATTTCTCCTGTATCGTGGGTACCGCTTACAGACATATAATTTCACATACACATAACACCCAGACCAGAAACAAACATTTGTGGATTACACAAATATTTGTTCCAGGCGGGAATCGAACCCGCGACACAAAGCGCAGCAGTCCGATTGCACGGCTACTACGCCAAACGTGCCGTCAAACACATTAACTTCTTTATAGATCAAACTATAACGGCTCTGTACAAACCCCTTACCTATTTGTATAGCAAGGCAATCACTGAAGTTACTCAGCACACAGTGTAGTTAAATACGGGTCGAGACTCGAGACTAGTCAAACGTGTATGTATACGAGTACGTATAGAAGAAAGTTCAAAATGTAGTGATGAACTGGGGGTTGATTACGTAACTGTACCCCTAGTATGAGTTTTTACTAGCTCGACATAGTACGCGACAACTAGCGCTTTTCTATGAAGATCCTGTACAGCGCCCCTACTCACTACTTCGCTCACGACTTCGTCGACAAGTAGCGAGTCGCACTTTGGCATTTTATAATACACACATCAAAAAAGTCTAAGCAACGTGTAGTAATTTCTGGTTCTTTTCTGGTTCGCCGAGCTGTATGTGGACGCGCATTGTCATGCATTAACGTAAAATCGGAGCCAAAGGTTTGTGCAAATGGATGGACATAAGGTCTGAGAATATCCTCAATGTAATTTTCAGCGTTAATGTTTCCATTTACAAAAACGAGCTCAGTTCGCCTGTTCTTCATAATACCCGCCCATACCATAACTGTTGAGCCGCTGTATGGATGAACTTCCTGAACGCACCTGAGCCTTTCAGTATTTCCGGGCCGACGGTACACTCGCACCCTTCTTGTATCAGGCGTAAACACGAATCGCGACTCATCGGAAAACATAATTTTATCCCATTGTTCCTGGGTCCATGTTATGCATGCATGTTGCTTAGACTTTTTTGATGTGTATATTATTCAAAACCACATCTAAATAGGATAAGCCGTTTCTGAGATTAGCGTGCACAAACGCAAAGACAAACAGACAAAAATTCTAACAATCATTGTTTTGGTACTATTTGCATTGATAAAGGTCCCAATAATATTTTTTTTCTCATATATCTTCCATGTACAGACAGTGATCCGTTAAATTTTTATGATATGTATAGATAACTGTGTAGGTAGATGTACATTGTATATAGGTCTAGATACTAATTTAGTCGCAACAGTTTTGCTAATAATGACGTAAAATAATAGGTATAAATGTACCTAAACATAGGTAAGTTATTTGTACCTATATCTTATATGACAGTACAACCTATTTGAAATAGCACTTTATCAAAAAGTATCATGGATGATAATTATCAAATTTGTACCCAAAAAATTACTGTGTTCCAGTTCGAAGGGCACTGTTACCAGCAAAGTCACATACCTTGGCGTGCCACAGACAGACCGTTGAATATAAATCAACGAGAAACAATAATGTGTTTTACAGTATATTATATAGTATTTTATTTATCTAGAAGGGCATCTGAATATTAACGAGGTAAATTCTATTGGATAGGTACTATACTTGTTAAATCCCCGACAGGAATCGAGGTTGAATTGAATTGACGTTTTGTCTAACGGCCGAAATTAATAATCAATCCAATCCAAATTTTGCTATCTGGGATTGATATCACAATCCATTTTTAGGATTAAACGTGCCAATAACCGATCCGTGGATTGGTTTATAAAGGCACGCTGATTGGAAATCGATCGAACGATAGGATAATCCAAGATATATTTCAATCTTGGATAGGAGATACAATATTAATTTCGGCTGTAAATCGCTACGTAAACATTCAAGTAAACGAAGTAAAAACCAGACTAAGCGTAAGCAAAATAAAAATACTAAATTGTTTCTACCAATAAATCGGTTTGTTTATTTCGGATACAAATTGTGTATGTTCTACTTTTGTGGATTGCAAGTTGTACGTGGCGACCCTACCAGACGCCTTATCCGACCTTATCCGATAACGTGAAACATTTAACTGCCTCGCAGTAGCACGTGCTCCCATAGTACGTAGTAATATAGATATGTTTAGTACTTTACTACCCGTAACTTCGTACGTCTATTGACAATAGACTACCCGCTGAATTCTGAATTCAGTCGCTTCCAATTGAAGTAAAAGTTAAACAGAAAACTTATTTAATACTATAAGTTTATTTATTATGCTGCTTCTAGCAGCTCAGATTAATTATTAATCTTTACTTATACATAAAGCCAGACCAAACTTCTGTATAGAAGACTAGAAGCGCCTCGCGGTTTCACCCGCGTTAACTACTATCCCGCGGGAACCGTTAATTTTTATGGGATAAAAAGTAGCCTATTTCAGCCGGGGATAGTGTAGCTTCCCAAATGTGAAATATTTTTTCAAATCGGTTCATCAGTTTCGGGGCCTATTCAATGCAAATAAACAATCAAATCTTTCCTCATTATAATATTAGTATAGATGAATAATAAAAATCTATGGGCACTTAAAAAAACATAAGTTACCAGAGATTGGTGCCTGTTATTCTGTTGGTTTTCGCAAAGCATAAAAACAACTGAGCGGATTGCAATTCGGTTTGCACTATTATCTTTACAAAAGAATAATTCTACTGCTGTCTTTGTCATTTTTTTAGTGCCAGTAAGAGACAATGATACACTTAATCCGCTGTCAAAGTTAACAAATTCTAAAAACCGATTGTAAGGTCGAGCCAACAATCAAATACGAGATATGCGAGTACCCTTAGTAAGGTCTCCAATTCTGTTATCTTAATAGCTCTGTTAGTGATGTTAATCAAATCTCAGAGATTCGATTAGCATTCCTGGAGCCGGCAGTATAATTTCCTTTACAATACAGGCTATTTATTTCAGGAATGCCGCGAATCCCTAATATGTAAGGCGCTTACGTACTCGGATTATTCCGCATAGTATGTTATGTACACGTATTTAACATTGTCTTAATGTAAACAGGGTGTAATATGACACAATTTATTAGCCCGGCGTTTGTCGGGGGCAAAACATTGTTAATTATGTAATTACTTCGTAATGTTGAATATGTACGTACGGTGAACATAGCGGTATTGAGTTTCAATTTTTAGAAAAAATATATTATCTAATAGAAATGTAAAAAGTAATTTGACGTTATACGATTCGTCTCACTTTTATCTAGATTCGTTTAGCCGTTTTTATTGTAGGAAGCAAACAGACAGAGATACTAGAGTTACTCTCGCTTTCATAATATTAGTAGGGTAAGGTTTTGCGATATAAAATAAATTCTCCCCGTACACGCGTAAGAGACTGCGTAAAACGTAGGCACGTAAAAATAATGCGTAACAACATAGCCGTATAAAGGGCATGACACTAAATTTTTCTTCGACTCAGTTGGTCCCTATATTTTTATCTGACTGCCGAAGTAGGGTAATGTTTTTCTATTGATCGCTTCCCAGAACGTGAGCTTACGTGAACACGTCTGAAAATCTAACGACAATCTGAAAGGCTCGGCTGAAATCTTACGTTACGGAAAGGGGAATATTTTAGTTCAAAAAGAAGGGGACAATTCTTTATTCCCTGTTTTTTAATACTTTATAGGTTAGAATTTGACCACTATCTCACCTGTGCCATGAGTATGAGTGTTTACTAGCTCGACATAGTACGCGTCTACTAGCTCTTTGTATGAAGATTTTTCGTTCATAAACGCGCCGGTAGGGGCGCTGTACAGAATCTTCATACAAAGCGGTAGTTGACGCGTACTATGTCGAGCTAGTACAAACTCATACTAGAGGTAGAGGTCTTAAATGACAATGTGTTGAAGGTGGTAAAGATGGCAGCCGGAACCGATAGGGGTTTGGCGACAAATTGTCTGTTTCATTATGTAGCCTCATATATTTCCGGGATTTCTGAATTCATTTTGATGACTAGGGAAGGATCTTATTCACACACAAACTAATACCAAAATACATAATTTTGACATTACCTCGACGTTTCGACCGAGCTACATCGGCCGTGGTCACGAGAAGACAAAATAGAGTTTTTATTCCATGAATTAGACTCATTTCTTGGCATTTATTAGGATTACTTTTATTTCAAAAGGTAAACTTTCATGCTTCCTTACAAACCTGTTTTTTAAAGTTTTCAAGGACGTCTATTTAGGTATTTTCGTTTCAAAGAATTATTAAACCTCACCACTCGTCTCGAACACGTTTCGTCGGTCCAATAGTTACGACCCTTTTAGATATGGAAATATTGGTGGGGATTGCATAAATCAAGAGCTACGACGTCTCATAGAATTTTGTGATTTCAGGATATGACAGCTTACTCGTGATTTTTCCCCTTTCCATTTTAAACGTGTTACGTGCTATGTGTTTTGGTTATTACAAATTTTCCAAATTAATTAGCCTAACCTCCTAACTACTTAGGATATTTTATGTGTCGAAAATAAGAAACTATGAGAAAATACCTAGGTATGGTTTATACCACAGGAATGTGTTTATACAAATAAACGAACTGCGCAGGAATCGAACCCGCTACCTCACGCTTCGCAGTCAGCACATCACCAACCTACGATGTGTAGGCCGTTATCACAGTCACCAAGCTGAAATAAGAAAAATAGCATCCACCTATCGGATTACTACCAAACATGGAGGCTACTTGAATCACAAACATAAACCAACCGATACAGCTATCTTATTTATCTTATGATTTCCTCAATAAAACACCGAACCGATCACGAATGTGGGTGTAATTGCACAGAAAACATTTACTACAACCATTCAAAGACCCAAGAAAAAATAACTAAGTAGGTACGTTTTATTACGTGCAAAATAACGAAAAGAACTCAATTCCCAATCTTCCACGTATCACCTATAAAAAATACTTCTCACAAGAAATATCGAAGCAAAAACATTGAATTCTGCCGAATGATCACACATTATTCGAAAATCGTAAACCGGCGGTTTGGCATCGGAAAAATGTAGTAAAAACGAGATAAAATTATTTATAGATGTGTTTATCCTCTCGACTGCGCTATTCGGCAGGTATGGGACGTTAATGTTTACGCGATTAGAGTGTTTAAAGAAGCGCGGGCGCGCCGCAAACTGTATTTGCTTTGATATTGAGTTAAGTGTTGAAATATGGGTTATGATCCATGGTGACTGTATAAATAGACTTGATCGTCTTTTGACTCAATTTACCAACTAGAGTAACGTAGGCACATTTTAGTACGTAACTGTATGCCAATACGGCACTATTGGGGTATTCTATCAGCAGGTGGATAAGAGTCAGTATCCCGTTTTAGTCCGTTTTAGTTTTTAGTCTCTGAATAGTATTAGTTGTCAACATGACGAATCGTCATGTTGACAACTAATACTATTCAGAACCTTTCGGTGACTCAGTTATCGATCGATTCGGTTTGATACGATTCGATTAACTCACTGAATTCCGTAAACTCAACATGTACTGCAATAAATCACTGTATAGTGCCGTTATCAACAGTAGTCGAAATCGAATGAATCTGCAGTGCAGGTTGATTCTCCTGAATACTCGTATGAAGATTCGATACAAGACGATATCGAATTGTATGAATTCGGTTGATTTGTCACTGAGTTTTGAATCGCCTAGCAGGCGAGGTGAGATAGTAGTCAACTGCAAGCCTAAAACAATTACAATTATATGAATAGAATAGAAAATCGTGATTCATTTTTGGATACTTTTTAGGTAGCTTTTAGGTTAGGTTGCTTTTAGATTGTTTTTAGGTTAGTTTTTAAATGCTATCATTTGATCACTATTTCACCAATTTGGTTGAAGGCGATAAAGCCGAAATGAGGCTGACGTATTCGGTTTTGAATACAAGAGCCTGCAAATAGCATTATATGACGTAGAGGTAATTTAAATGAACTATGGACCAAAAACATGCCATTACCACTACTCGTTGTGGTTATTTTCAGGTTGTGCGGTCACGGCGCTCATTAAATACGAGTTTACGACGCCGTGAAGGTACAATCCGTTTTTTCCGCAGTTTCAACGAAATTGCGTTTACGTGACCTAACCCCTACCATTGGCTTTGCAAGCGTACCGGAACTTCCAGTGTACGAGATATTTATTCGAATTGGCCCATAAAAATCGACCGCTTTCGTGGTGTAAGGTACTCGAGATCTGCTCTAAAGATTACGGCTGGCTTCCGTACTGGAAACGGGTATTAGGAATCACAATCCACAATTTACGAGTGTGCCTATTGAATAGTTAGGATCCTTCACACTATGAGACTAATTCAGTTTAGCTCTCTATTCCTAATATTGTAACTCTAAAGCACCATACATTCTTGATCCTTCAATCAAACCGTAAAGTTAAACTATGCTTAATTCCGCTTCACTTTCACATCGTTCGTGAATTCCGATGTGAAACTATTCGATAGTAGAGGTCGGGGCCAATGAAAGTGGGAATCGTTTATGACTCCAATAAAAAATTTGGTGGAATAAAATACCGGCGGCGTCCTGTTTACTCGCAGTTTATGAGTATTGCCGACGTTCCGTGACCGACACACGGTCCGGCGCGATAGTGTGTGTGTACACTGTACTGGCTAGAGATGTTACGGTTAACGAGTTTCAGTTACGGATACGGATATTTAAAAATGTAGGTGCCAACTCAAAGCATATATTTCTACTTTTTTATTTCTGTGCTCACGTAACTACAAATTATGCAACTTTCATGACTGAGGATATAATTATTTAGGCATAAAGAATTGTTATTATATTTTCATTATTGTATCTTACGTTTCGGGTGCGTTTGTTAAGTAGTATGTGCTTGCTCATGTACTTTCGGATTCAATTTATTAGTAAGATATCCGATAATTCCGGTTACGGATACGGATTTCCAATACATCCCTATAATTACTGTTTGGGGAGTTGAGGCACGCTATGACGAATGTTTCCCTGAATTAGCGTAAAATTAGATTATTTTCAGATAACTTTAAACATGCTTGTACAGTGTAAACTGAAAATAAGGTAACTCGGTGAACGTGTGGAACTACATCCGAAATGCAATTCACGAGAACTATTCCATTCAATTTACTCTTATTAGGTTAGGTGTCGTTCTTTTCAGTTCTTATTTTATTTTTATAGCAATTAAGATTGTTAAAATAAAGTTCTATTTGCTCTTCAATTGGATTTTGAACAGTTCTTTTAGCGAGTGGTCTGTTTGTCATGAAAGAAAATTAATGACCACTCAGTCAATAGTCTGCGCCTATCGCTATATATATACATACATGCAGTAATAATATAACTCAATGTATCTGTCAATCAATCCCGACTTGGCCGGTTATTCAATACCTACTAGCTGTTACCCACAACGTAGTGGTTTAATTAATAATATCGATTTTATAAGATATTTCCTGTTGAATCCACCACGCCAGGAGTCGCGTCGCGTCTTCGTATATACCGGAGTGGCAAGGTGGCATGAAAATAGTTGTTTATATGTCGTCATCGTCATCAGCCTGAAGACGTCCACTGCTGAACATAGGCCTCCCCCTTAGACCGCCACATCGAACGACAATTTGCCACTTGCATCCACCGGTTGCCTGCGACTCTTTTGATGTCGTCGGCCCATCTGTTCATGTTTATATGTGCCACGCTGTAAATGAAAATAGCTGTTTTGTCAATAGCTTGGCTTCGTTGCTATTAGATGCGAATATCAATAGTATAAAGAGAGGAAGCAACCGCTAGAGACGCCCGCACCGCCGCCGCCGTGTGGTAGCAAAGCTCGCTTCAGCGGTACGCCACTTCACCCACAGACATGAAGCATACCGGACATTGCAGATACCTCGTGAATCCAATCGTGAAGCCAGCCGCCAAGATATGTCGATAATTTCTCCCGAGACAGTGGCAATAACTCATTCCTACGCATTGTGCGCACTAAATCTTAGGCGTAGGACTTAGTTATCGGCGATCTGAATTAATTGACGTTCATTAATACAAATTAAACGGAAGTGCGTGCCCGGTGGCAAGCTGCCTGCACGCACTACTCAACAATTATAGCGGCAATCAATAGAAAATACCCACGAGATTAGAATAATAACGTATAGAAGGGTAATTTAAAACGTAATTACCACTCAAAAGTGAAGCCACTTTTCTATCAACGTGTGTGTGTGAGTGCCATGTTCTCATACACGCACACAAGCACAATGATAATGTAGCACGTGAGTTGGTATTTAGTCTAAAAGTAGGAAAATCTTATTACTATTTACCATAGAAGCTTTGATTTCAAGCAATGGGGAGTCGAAGGGCCGAACTAGACCCAAAAAACGAATACCAAAATTATTATTGATATTAGTTTGTGGGCCAATTAGACCGGTTTAAATCTAGTTTCAGTACAGCATGGCGCTGGTGAATACTGAATATTCGGCTTCTGTGCATTTATTCTTCTAAGCCCACAAGGTTGTATATACAAGTAAATGGTACATCCTCCGAATTGAGAAGCTGCTAGATTGTGATAGGTTACTCTTTTGTTATCCGTATAGCTACGGAAATCACGGCCAAAATCTGTCGCCGCAGCCTATTCGGAGTGTTCCGGGAGTAGTCCGTACCCGTCCCATTTAAGGCTTATCCCGTTTTGCAAATTTAGACTTTACCACAAAAACACGTAGACACAGATTACTTAACGGTTACTTCACCTACCTTTTAAGGACCTGTAGCCAACACATCCATTTTAACTGTAACCAATTTCCGAATGAGTTGTTTTAATTTTAAGCAACCCGAAGGAAAATAAGTCCCAACCGAATTTACGTAACGTAACGAACTGTATGGTGAATACGGTAACGTGGACCGAAGTGACTACTTTTCCTTTTATCTTTTAAAAATACACACTCAAAGCTCTTTAGGAATACCTACAAGCTTTTAAAACGTAAGCACCCTCCTCAAAAATTAAGTACGTCGACCACAAAATCGTATATTTCGTTGGTTGAACGTTAATGAGACTTAGAGATGGGGTATACTAATAGTTATTTGACACGTTTCGGACAGTTTCTGTAGTGCAGCCGGACATCGGATGGCTCCGGCAGAAATTCTAGGGAGAACCCAGGACTTCGAGCTTATACGAGTATGTTTCGTTCGTCATCTTGTTTTTAGGGGTGTGTACCCAAAGGGTAAAACGGGGCCCTGTTACTAAGGCTCCTCTGCCCGTCCGTCCTTCATTTCGTCTGTCACCAAGCAGTATCTCATGATAGTTGGATAGTTGAAATTTTCACAGATTGTATTACTGTTGCCGCTATAACAATAAGTAGGTACTAAAAAGTAGAATAAAATAAATATTGAAAGGGGCTCCCGTACAACAAACGTGATTATTTTGCCGTTTTTATACATAATGGTACCTACGGAATTCTTCGGGCGCGAGTCCGACTCGTACTTGGCTGGTTTTTTGATAATACCAGGACAACAAACAGACAGACAGACAGACAGACCCCTTTACACTGCGAGTAATAGTCAACTTAACAATAACTTACTTATCAAAACTTTCTTGTTTCTAGGTGTACCTAGGTGCCTAGTTCTTTTTTAAACCATATGTTTGCAAAAAGTTTTTTTCTATGAATTAAGGAATAAAGAGATAGATTCAGCTGCAAAATTAATCAAGCACATCTCTATCAAAACCTACGAATCGTTAAATAATTTTACAAAGCCCGTCGGCGGTCTGGTGATAAATGGCGATTCGAGCTCGGCCCTTCATACATTACGATACTTAGGCATCTTAGATATTCTATTCGCAAAACGCCCGACACCTAAAAAAGGCACTCATTCGCAAAATGCCTTGTTCTTGAAAGGACCTATTCTAGCTACGGCTTATTCGTATATACTCCAGCTTATAGAAAAGCTCATTCTTGGAATGACAAATTTTTTCCAAACTTAATTAAATCGAATCAATTACAGACGAGAGGTATCGAAACCTCTAAGCGCCGAGGGATATCGAGATCTCACATACATTTAGTACATTTTATCGTGTAGGTACCTAAGTGTGCGAATGTATGTGAGATTACTCTTCCGCAACCCGCCTTTGAGACTACTAGTCGTCTATAAGTATCGTAATGTATAAAAGACCTTAGAATTTAAAATGGCCGACGTGCCCGAAACGTTATATTTTAGTAAGTGATGCTTGCGCTTGCAAACGATTTGGTGTAAAGTTTGACAGTGGAATTTCTTGAGCAATAGTTTTTATAGTATGGCTATTTGAACTGAGGTTTTAGGAGAGCAAGTCAATGATGTGAAACTATAATTATACGGTTCACAGGAGACACCGGGGGCTTCACGTCTATTGCGATCCAATTGAGGACCTAAACAGAATCGTTTTACTACTTATTCGTACCATGACGTCTTTTTGCGACATCTTGACGCTCAATTTAGGTTGATTTTTAATATATAGAGATTGACGTTTACATACATGATATCGAAAGCACTGTATTACTATTATTTAAGGTGAAACAATTATGTTTAGATACTCAATTGGATCGCAATAAGACGTCATGGTAGGCCCCCCGACTGCCTAAATGGTGTCCAAATAAAATGGCTGCGACGTACGGACAAACGAATGGGATGACGAATTTACGAGGGGTTCCGTTTTTAGCAGTTTACTAATGGACCTTAAATACTACTTACAGACTTTTAAAATATATTTGTATCCATACTGTTTAGTAGTCTATTAAGCACGTGATATTTTTTGGATTTTTAGCCCCCCCGTGATTAATGGACGGCCCCTTAACTTATTATCACTATGATTGTAATAATGTTAACACCGTGATGTGTCTTTTCCAGGTGTACGATGCCGAACGTGATGAAATGCCTCATCTACATAGGCATCGCTGCGTTCCTGCATCAGCTGCCGAGGTTCTTCGACCGGCAGTACGTCCCCCACAAGACCGTGTGGAGGGGGCACGTGGAGCACGTCTGCAGGGTGAGTATTGTAAGGGTCCCGTATCCAAAGGGTAAAACGAGACCCTATTACTAACTCTCCGCTGTCCGTCCGTCCGTCTGTTCGTCTGTCACCAGGCTGTATCTCATGAACCGTGATGGTTAGACAGCTGTTGAGAGTTTCAGATAATTATGATATATCTCTGACAGTTGACATTTTCACAGATGATGTATCTCTGTTGCCGCTATAACGACAAATACTAAAAAACATAATCCAATCAATATTTAAGGGGGCTCCCATTCAACAAACTTCAGATTTCATTCAGATTTTTTGTCGTTTCTATAGATAATGGCACGGAACCCTTCGTACGCGAGACCGACTCGCACTGGGCAGGTTTTTTAAACTCTTTATTGTTTCACCAAAATATCGAGTTCTAGATTCTCATAATATGCCCAGTACGTTACCTACCTTATGTAATTGCAGGGACGCCTACGTATTAAAATAGGTATCAAAAACTCTGAAATTTGATAACGTTAGACAATTTTTATGAACAGACGACCCTTAAACTTTGTTTACCTTTTAGACACATCATTGTTTGATGTTTACCCAAAAGTTTTATAAAATTAATAGGGCAACTGATAGCTAGGTATAAAAAATAACAAAAAACCATACTTATAAGACTATATAAAAACTATATATAATAATTCACGTTGAATTTTTTTCTTTTTTTAAGTACTTAGGTTAACAATACATAATCGTTTATGCCGCCCATTATAAAGCATAGATTTGTTTTATTGATATATGTATTTCTATTTATAAGTATTGTATGGTGTTCAATAAAGAGTTATTTGTATTGTATTGTATTGTACATCATAATTATAGTATCGTGTCCGTGATGCAATATTCCACCTCATTACGTAGTCTGATTTTATTTGGTCTCACTTTTTAGAGTAAGTTTTAACTTCGTTTTTGTTGTAAAAGATCTTATTTTACTGTCCTGAAATTAATTCCAGTCACATGTAACGCGTTACTTATATTTTGCAGATCGAAATGGCGCCGTGGGTCAAGACTGTATCAATGGACGCGTACTTCATCACATATTTCGTGTTTCGAGTGCTCTTCGTGCATCTAATACCTTGCACATCGCTGGTCGTTCTGAACGTCCTTCTGTTTCGAGCAATGAGGACTGCACAGCTGAACCGACAGAAACTGTTCAAGGAAAACAGAAAGTCCGAATGCAAACGGCTGAGAGACTCGAATTGCACAACGCTCATGTTGATCGTAGTGGTCACCGTGTTCCTCCTGGTAGAGATACCCGTGGCCGTGGTCACGATACTCCACATAATATCGAGTACGCTAGTCGAAATACTCGATTATCATATTGCCAATATACTCATTTTGATCACAAATTTCTTTATCATAGTTTCGTATCCGATAAATTTTGCCATTTATTGCGGCATGTCGAGGCAGTTTAGGGAAACTTTTAAGGAGTTATTTATTAGAGGGGCAGTGACTAGTAGGAAAAATGGCGGTTCGAGTAGATATTCCCTCGTCAACGGCCCTAGGACGTGTACTAACGAAACTGTGCTTTAAATTGAATAACGTTACTACGTACTTGGTTATATTTTGATGACTTGGTATTTTTTTTGTAATTGGTATTTTTTACTATAGTATTTTTGGAACTGTTATTTTTATCTATTTGTGTAAGTAGACATACTTATCAGTGGATAGTTTTATCACTGATCTATAATTCAAACTCAAGAGCCTAAAAAGCCTAAAGTAGGTAAAAAAAATAGATAGTAATACTGTAGATGAAATTATGTCAACGTTTAGTTTTAAACCTAGTAAATTAAATAGGTAAGTGAAAAAAAATTTAAATATTTTATCTTGTAATATTTTTTGATACTTTTTCTTGGCTGTGCGGTTACCTAATCATCTTAGAAGTTAAGATAATAACTAATATTTATTAATTATAATAATATATATGTATTCCGTGTTATTTCATCGATTAGCTAATCACACAGCCTTTATATGGCGAGCCCCCATTAGGAAAAAGTATCTTACACTTAATTATTGTCTAATTTAAATATAGCAGCCATATTTTAAAAATTTTACGTTCTCAATGTGCTTAGATAAGTCTGTAATATAATAATATCAATGTAATATAAAATTGTATAGTCGTAAATAAATGTGTACAAGTTTTTAGAGAATTTATATGAAAAAAAAAATATAAAATTGATTCGTTGTATCGCATTTTATTAGTGGTGATGCTTTTATTTGTGTAGTTAAGTAAGTAAGTACTGTCTTAATTGTTTTTGTGTAATTTTTGTAAAAAGGTATGACTGACCGTGGCAGGTCGTATCTGTGCGAAATTATAGGTACATATTATTCAATAAAAAATGTAAACTTAATTAAGCAGTTCGTTTGATTCATTCTCCGTATACTACCTACTACAGAGCGTCAAATTCAACTAAAATAAGAACATGGTATAACTTTCGCGAACAGAAAACATATAGACTAACCAAAAACGGGTCTAATTCGCGCACAAACTAATATCACTACACCTCGTCATTTCGGGCGAGTTTGCTTGATTCTGAACCAAATCATTGGATAGAATTGCAGAACCCGAAGATCTTCTCCACTGATCGTAATTTCTATCCTAGAAGTGTTAGTGAAGCGATTGAAATCAAGAAGTACCGGAAATTCAATCGGGAAGATGGGTTTAGGTTGTCTGGTTCATCGAAGTTGTTAGCAAGTGAGCACAGCGCGATTTATGTTCGAGTGAAACTTCGGATAATGTTACTGCCGGTTTCTGTAACGTCAGCCAACTTTGACTACAGATTAATTATGTTGCCATCCTTGTCATTTGTTTAGTGTCAGATAGAGACAACGATAGTTTTAATCTACTGTCAACGCCAACAAACGTTCTAGAAACTGGGGGTTGGTGTCGTATGTCGTGACGGTTATGTTTTGCAAGACCAAGCGCGGGTAGTTGAAAATAACACCTGCCGCTCCGGACGGTGATACCCGCAATCTCCAGTCTTCTCGTGACCACGGTCTTTGTAACTCGACCGAAACGTCGAGGTTTGTAAAAACTATATATTGTGAGCGAATTATTACACCCGGTTTCTGAAACGTCAGCCAACTTTGACTACAGATTAATTATGTTGCCATCCTTGTCATTTGTTTATAGTCAGATAGAGACAACGATAGTTTTAATCTACTGTCAACGCCAACAAACGTTCTAGAAACTGGGGGTTGGTGTCGTATGTCGTGACGGTTATGTTTTGCAAGACCAAGCGCGGGTAGTTGAAAATAACACCTGCCGCTCCGGACGGTGATACCCGCAATCTCCAGTCTTCTCGTGACCACGGTCTTTGTAACTCGACCGAAACGTCGAGGTTTGTAAAAACTATATATTGTGAGCGAATTATTACACCCGGTTTCTGAAACGTCAGCCAACTTTGACTACAGATTAATTATGTTGCCATCCTTGTCATTTGTTTATAGTCAGATAGAGACAACGATAGTTTTAATCTACTGTCAACGCCAACAAACGTTCTAGAAACTGGGGGTTGGTGTCGTATGTCGTGACGGTTATGTTTTGCAAGACCAAGCGCGGGTAGTTGAAAATAACACCTGCCGCTCCGGACGGTGATACCCGCAATCTCCAGTCTTCTCGTGACCACGGTCTTTGTAACTCGACCGAAACGTCGAGGTTTGTAAAAACTATATATTGTGAGCGAATTATTACACCCGGTTTCTGAAACGTCAGCCAACTTTGACTACAGATTAATTATGTTGCCATCCTTGTCATTTGTTTATAGTCAGATAGAGACAACGATAGTTTTAATCTACTGTCAACGCCAACCAACGTTCCAGAAACTGGGGGTAAAGTCCCGTTTTATTATAGTTCAAAACCTTCTGATCGGCGAAAATACAGTCTATTGAACTACATTTGAAATTTATTTTCACATAAACGAAATTTGTGAAAATATTTTGTTATTTTTATTTGCCATGTTACTTCATGTCTCAGGGTAATTACAATTGGAGCTATTTTTAACTGGCGTCCAAAACGGAGGAGATTCTCAGTTCAAATTTACGTTTCTTTTGTCCTTATTTACGATTCAAGTGGGATCATCCACGCAGAAAACAGTCATATTCCAATTTATTCCATACCTACTATGTCTTTAAGCACCATTTTAGGGTAAATTTTTCTACGATAGCATTTTTTTTTATGCCGTAAGTAGCTGAACAAGCGTTTACCCCAAAGAAGTTAAACTACAATCTCACATTGTATTTCTTCAGTAAACACTCACCCCAAATCTACTCGACATATGCATAGGTGTAGGTACATAGATACAAAGCTAATACAATAAAACTCCAATAAGAGTGACGTGTCTCTGAGCAGCCATATTGCATTATAGCCAATCATGTGGCGCGCCTGCTTTCATAACAATCGTAAACCTATACTGCTAGGGCTGTCATGCCTAGTTTTTAGAGTTCCGTACACAAAAGGTAAAACGGGAATCTATTACTAAGACTACGCTGTCCGTCTTTTCGTCTGTCACCAATCTCATGAACCGTGATAGTGATACAGTTGAAATTTTCACAGATGATGTATTCAAGTTGAAAATAACAACAAATACTAAAAACCAGATTTAAGTAATTTTTTAAGGGGGCTCCTACGTGATTTATTGGCCGTTGTTATAGATAATCGAACGGAACCTTTCGTGGGTTAGTCCGAATCTCACTTGGCCGTTTTTATGTCCATTAGGACAGCTTCGGAAACTAGAGCACTTGAAAAACTTGAGTCGGCTTTTTCGCTGGAAAAGAAATGAGGAATGAAAAGGGAACAGAGAACAATTGATAGAAATAATGTTACTTTTTCGTCTGTTGATTAAAAGGAAAGCTAGCGAAATGTATCTTTTTCAACTGAAACAAACCACAAGCAGGTCATTTACTTGATGGTAAAGGTTACGCCTTCCCGTAACAATCACACAGCCCATCTGCAAACAATACACATTCTAAAAGCAAATCTAGCAATAATCTGCCTCAAGTACCAACAGCAAACCTCATGCCAAAGAATCCCATCACTACTACAATAAGTACTAAGAAACAAACTAACAAACAAACAATAAGTTCTGTGACAGCCCTAACGCGACGCCTCATCCAATAACGCGATACATTAATACGCCGCCGTAGGGAGCATAAAGATAAATAGGGATTGTATATAACTCTATTGTTCCAATATTTTAGGATAGGTTGCCTAGGTAGCTCTGAATAATGTCCTACTTATCCACTAAGTTTATTTCAGGATTTGACTGCTAGGTCTGATAGAGCTTGACTTCTTTGAAACAAACGAAGTCTATTTACACGGACTAGGTAAGATGTTTGGATTCAATTATCTATATTTATTAATAGCTAGCTGCGCCCCACGGTTTGACCCGCGTTACATACACATAATAGCTGTTTGAAAGATTGGCGTAACTTTTTTAGTTATGAACCGATTGACATGTAACAAGCGCTAAATGTTAAGTGAAGCTTACCACAATAATTATACTAATGATAAAAACATCTAAATTGAATAAGCTGTTTCTGAGATTAGCATGCACAAACGCACATATAAGGCACTATTTAAATCACTAATATAATTAGTATAATAATTACATAATATCCGTTTTTTTTAATCTAATTAATATTCTGTTTTTTTTTTATTTAATATTTTTAATCACAGCCCTGTAGCCTGTTACACACGGCATGGGTTAAAGTTTCATATTGCAAAGTTTGCCAGGGATAGGACAAACATACTGATGCGGTTTAATCAGCATTATCTTAAAGATCAGCATACTCGTATTACTTTTTAAAGCGGATACTTTTACTCTATAGTTAGTTATCATACTCTATGGCGGGGTACATTGTATCGTACATGTTTGAGCAGCTTAGGTCGAACGCGAAGAGCTTGGGAATTGCAAGCCCTTTTAATTATTACAGCACAAACTGAAGAAATACGACCAAAACGATGGTATTTTCATACAAGCAGAGCATTTTCGCAATGTTGCTCATTGGTAGCGGTTTCTAAGATCAAGTTTACTTATAACCACCTATTTCCTTTATATGAATAGTTGTTGGCATAAGCTCTTGTCTTGTACTTCATCGTAAATAAATAATATAACTGAGTCTAATCGAGAACCTCGCGTTTGAAGCCGCTTAGTTATAAAAAGATAATGAAGTTCAATTTATTGCCTCTAAAATACAAAGACAAGGCCCGAAAAGTCATCAAATCTAAGGATGTCTTCGCTACAGCCTCATCCCAGCCTATATTTTACGAGCCATTCAGATAATCACAGAGGAAATGGAACAGGGACGTAAAACCAAGTAAAAAGTTTCGTGTATCCGATCGACCGACAGAATAATAAAAATAAAAATGGTATTTTGTACACCAGTTTACAATACAAGACAAAATATATAGCTACAACTCAAGTACAATGAGAGCAGCACCAACCTGACGTGACAATGGTAGCGCCAACTTGACGTGACAAGAGTAACGCCAACCTGACGTGACAATAGTGGCACCAATCTGATGGCGACAAGAGTAACCCAAATATACAGCTCAAGTACGATGAGAGTAGCACCAACCTGACGTGGCAATGGTAGCGCCAACTTGACGTGACAAGAGTAACGTCAACCTGACGTGACTAGAGTAGCGTCAACCTGAAATGACAATAGCCAGGGGAAACTATGCTTCATTTAAGATAGATGTCCCATCCAGGCTGGCGGACACAATAATGTCACCTGCTTATTGGGCAGAAGATATCTGCGTCAAACCATGGAGGCAGCCCTTTCGTTCGAAAGCCAAGGACAACCAAGAACAGAACTAAGAAAGTGTGTCTGTACTATCAGAACGTCAGAGGCCTGAGATCTAAAACAGTAACGTTCTATAATAACGTCTCGGTAGACTGCCATGATGTTGTCGCTCTTACGGAGACATTCCTAAATAGCTCAGTAGCCGATGGCGAGCTCTTCCCCCCGGGGTATGTAGTTCTCCGCAAGGACCGCGCGGGTGACGCTGGTTGGGGTGGGGTTCTGCTGGCTGTTCGTGATTGCTATACACCCAAATTAATAACTGATGTGGACGGTTTAACAAATGACAAAGAAATATTGTTAGTAAAACTATCCGGTAAACATGTAAATTTTTTAATCTGTGTAGCTTACATACCTCCCAGTTACAGGGATAAACAATACTTGGATGTTCTCGCGTGTATTGAAAATGCTGTATGTAAATATTCGATGCATCTGGATATATTGATTGTTGGAGATTTTAATTTAAATTCTTGCAGTGCTAGTGTTCAGATGCAGTTTGATTTGTTTAAAGATTTTTGTAAGTTATACCAACACAATACAATTGTGAACTCTTATGGCGGCATGTTGGATCTTGTGTTGTCCAACCAAACATCTGATAGCGTGAGCGTATCTGGTAACGTGGTACCGTTGGTACCGGTTGACGCATACCACCCGCCGTTCGTCGTGGGGATGTCATTGGCTCGTGACGCGGAGACTCCCCATACTTCTTCTTTTACAGCTTCTGCGTTGAGTACAAGCTCATATGCCCCTGATTGGATTTTTAGAAAGGTTGACTTTTACTCTCTATACTCTAGTGTATCTGCTATCGATTGGACTGACGTCCTTGATCAACAGGATGTTAACTCTGCTGTAGATGTTTTTTATAGAAAACTTAACGATGCCGTGAGTAATCATGTACCACTTAGAAAAAAAAGTAGCCCTCAGCAGGGTCGGCAGTATCCCCCATGGTTTACTTCAGAAATCATAAAAAAGTTAAATATTAAGTATTTTCATTTGCGGAAATTTAAAGAACTGGGCCTTCTGTTCAATCGGGAAGTATTTAGGTACTACAGAAGCCATATCAAAGTGCTTATTGATGAAGCCTATTGTCAGCATATTAAGTCGGTAGGTAACAATATTAAGCGTAATCCCGCTCAATTTTGGAAGCATGTCAGAGAGAAGCGGAAGAGTAGGAGTGTATTGAATGAGTACACGCTCGATGGTAGAACAGTGGTGGGTCAGGAGGCAGCTTCAGGATTTGCTGAATACTTCAGTTCCGTCTTCCTTAGCAATGCTCCTGTTCTAGACGCGGGAGCGGCAGCGCGAATCGCTGGATGTGCCGGTGACTCGCGGCTCATTGCCTTGGACAGTGTATCTGTGATAGACGTACGCCGTGCCCTCCGCCGCTTGAAGCCTTCTTCGGCAGCAGGTCCTGACGCTATACCACCTTTTTTGGCGAAAGATTGTTCTTCTGCATTAGAGATACCGCTCTTGCATCTTTTTAATCTCTCGCTTAGCACGTCTTGCTATCCTACGAGGTGGAAACTAACCAAAGTTACGCCAGTACCAAAAATTCGGTCTTCAACAGACATAACAACCCATAGGCCTATTGCGGTTCTAGCTGTCTTTGCCAAAGTATTTGAGTCAGTTATAAATTATTATCTTACTTCCCAAATCGAATCTAGTTATGACAATGCGCAGCATGGTTTTCGTGTCGCTCGCTCTATAAATACGAATCTAATCAACTTTGTAGATTCCGTGGCTGTGCATATGGATGCTGGGCGGCAGGTTGACGTCGTATTCCTCGATTTTAGAAAAGCGTTTGATGTTGTCGATAATGACCTTCTCTTGATCAAGCTGTCGACCTTAGGAGCCTCTCCTAAACTTCTGAGATTTTTTGCTGACTATTTAGGTGACCGGCGGCAGTATGTGCAACTAAAAATGTATAAATCTTGCGAATTTTTTACAAGATCGGGAGTGAGCCAAGGTAGTACCCTTGGCCCTACCCTCTTCTTAACTATGATCAATGACCTTCCACCAGTGCTCAGTACTGCTCAGTGTTTAATGTTCGCAGACGACCTAAAAATCTATCACCCTGTGAGAGACCTTGCGGACTGTATAGAGCTTCAGCAAGATATTGAGTCATTGGTGGAATGGAGCCTTGCGAATAGGCTTTCGTTTAACGTCTCCAAGTGCAAGGTGATGACGTTCTCCAGGTCTGAAACACCCATAACCTTTCAATACACTTTGGAGGGGTCTTCACTTGAGAGAGTGAGTTCCGTCCGTGATCTTGGACTTGTTCTGGATAAACGGCTTGATTTCCGTGAGCATATTATTTCTGTTTGTAAAGAGGCAAGCAAAACATTAGGATTTATAATGCGAACTGCCTCACAATTCCAAGATGTAGCGATTGCAGTCATGCTCTATAACGCGTTCGTCCGTAGTAAGCTGGAGTTTGGTGCGGTTGTCTGGGATCCAAACGAAGCGAAGTACACTTTGCTCATTGAGAGGATTCAACGTAAATTTGCAAGGTATGTTTATAAACGGATGTACGGATATTATCCATACCTTTTCCCCTCATTATTTGTCTCTGGAATGATCGGTGTAGATACATTGGAGTATAGGCGTAAGCTGCTTCTAGTCACCCACTATTGCCAAATTCTGCACAACAAGGTGAATAATCCTACCGTGCTAGGCGCTCTTGGCTTATTTGTTCCGAATAACTTTATCCGTGCCGGGAGTCGACGCCGGCATCAGCTGTTCATGTCCCCCATCCCGCGAACTAGCCGTGCCAGCAATGCGCCCACGATTAGACTGTTATCAATTTTAAACAGTTTTACACTCGAGTTCCAGCACGTCGACATTTTCCACGATAATTTAAGAACCATTGTTGTTAATTTGAATTTATTTTTAACTAATTACCTAAGATAGTGAGCATATTGGTGTTATACTGTTAGCTTCTATTATAAACTAGATAATAATAAATAAATAAATAGTAGCACCAACCTGACATGACCATTGTAGCGCCAACTTGACGTCATGACGCCAATCTAACACGACAACGAGCACCAACTAGACGTGACAGTATTATAGTACGGCCGACTTGACTCATCCGCGGCACTAAATTCTACGGCCGAATAACCATGGGGAAGTATTTATTCCGCGTGATCCTTCATCGACACATGCAAGATTGAATTTATATATAGGACGAAATTGATGGTCTGGTTGAAATATTGGTGGATTTCGAGACTGCGGCTCAGAGATTGTTTCCACCTAACGCACACACAATATCGATGTCGATAATAAATCGGATATTGACAATTGTTCTTCGTCGTGTGTGTGTGGAAGAGATTGAATTGACATTGTGAAAGTAGGTAGCAAGATTGATAAATAAGTTTCTACCCACAAATACGTAACTCCCTTTTCATCTCGGTTGATTTTTTTCGTCGCGTCATTTACCTCCTCTAAGCTTCTGTTCCCTATTTTTTTTTTTTTGATGGTTTTGTTACCTCTTACAGTCTATAGCTGTTAGATGTCTACTATAGTTAGTAAAGTGTAAACTGATTGAGGCATAATTTAGCGAAACAGTAAGTGAGTCCGTCCTAATGCCTAGTCTACACTGAACCTAACTACGGGTATGGCATCAATTATGCAAACCTCCTGCCGCCCGACGCAGTAGGGCCGACCTAGTTGGGACTTTGGACTACGTACTAAATAATACGTACTAAGTTCCATCGAATAGGTAGGTACCCCGAGTATTCGACGGAGTGAGCGCGGCAGAAACCGCGTCAATCGAAAAGCGGTGCAAATTTGCAACGCCTTGAAGTACGCGTAGTTTCCGTTTTGAAATTGTGCAAGCCTGTCTAATTTCGTTGGCCATGCAATGCTTTTGCTGATCTAATAATAGGAACGGAAGGTAGTTTACCGCTACATATTATGTGTGCAAGTGTATATACCTACCTACATATACTGAGAGATTCGGTGTCTAATTATCTCCCGTCCACACATTCCTAACATGGCGTATAGAAAAGAAAATACTATTTAAGTAGATCAAGCGATATATTATTATTATTATATCAATCACAGAAACTACGTCTACCTATCGTGCCCGGGGGCTGACGACTGATGCGCCCCACCTGCACCTTACATTGCATTAACTCACGTCAGCAGAATGCAATACAAACGCAATAATGTGTCGCTCTTGTTTTTAAACCAAGTATAAGTGACACCGCGGTCCTATTTTCGAAGCGATGCGCAGCTGCCTGTATTTTCCGGGATAAAACCATAGCCTAACGCACTGAGCTTCCTAATTTTTAATTTATTTTTTTTGTTCCAAATTCTTTCAAATTACAAAAAAATACATTTATTAATTAATATTATTACTAAGCAATTATTTTTAATTTTATTTGTTTTTGATTATTAGTACCCGGGATTACTTCCTACAAACTTTAATATGTCTATAATATTATTGGTGTGGTGTTCATCATTCGAAACGGTATATTTGCCATGTTTGTTATTTATTTGTTATGAGTTCGTGATATTTCAGCACCGTTTCAGGCGCCATGATCACGAGTAAACTGAACACTAACCTAATACAAACACAAACATACACGGCAAATATCCTGTTTCCACAGATAACAGTAGTAGATTGATTGTGTTTGATCTTGCAATAGGCACCGAATGCGTATGTATAAAAAAAGGTAATCTGAAAATAGTTCATATTGCCTTTCTATTATTCGTATTATGCTAAAATATTAATACATATTTTGATGTTCCCAGTTCAAATCACATTACTGCCCTTGAGAGTTTAAAACAAAATTTCTGACCTAGGGATGGAATGACTTGCTTAACAGTAGAGCATGCATGGCTTGCATTGATTCATCGTCGAGCAGGTGGTATGAAAAATACATTATTATCAACAAAGCCACCAATGCAAAAAAGTAGTTTTTTTAGAAACGTTGTTCTGTTCAAAAATAAACTTAATTAAGGTGGGGCACGGTTGCGTTTTCATTTTCCCAGATGGGCTGAAATCTAGAGTTGAGATCGTGTAGCGAAGGACGCCACCGGCATCAGTATCGGTGATGTGATGACAGCTGGCAGAGGCTGGATGATGAAACTGAACACCGGGCTGATGATGATGATGATGACGTCACTGATATTGTTATAGACTGGCGTGGCGGTGAAAGTCACATCAAAAAATCGTCCGACATTTTTATTCGTTTCTTCTCTCCGCTCACTTTAGTGCAGTGAAATTTTAATGTGATGTTTCATAAAGATTTTCATTCGCACTTAAATTTCCATACCAGTGCGTTTTATTGCTGCAGAGTTATGAGAAATATTAAACTTTGAAATGGGGAAGTTAAAGATGCACGGCAGAATCTAGCCGCCGTGTTTCTGACATAATGGTATGTTTTGTTTTCCTTTATTTAAATTGTACCTACGCGTGACAGTCGAGGTGATAATTAGAATCGGATAATTCAATCGCTACGATGTTTTATCCAAAATACCTATATCATTTTAGGGCACCATAATATGGTTGAAACTAGAGAAGAATTCGCTTTTAGGCATTCGATAACTATGTAGGTACTTTGATATTAAATTTTTACGTTTTATCTGTTTCAGTGGCGTAGTGGTTTAACCGGTTGATTAAAACGGTACGTAAGGGTTCGATTCCAGAGACTGGATAAAGTTTGCCTCAATAAAACAAACATATTTTTGCAGTTCCTGATCGGAAATCGATCCATGAAACCCTATAGTAAGGTAGGATTCCATTGGTAACCCCCCAGCATGTTATACAATGTGATAGTTTGATAATATCCGCTACATCGAGAAATATGTATCTGCTACGTTCTGTAGCACTCTCGTAGCGCCTCTTCGAAAGCGTAGACAGCGTAGGCTCACTACGAGATGCCTACGAACTCAAAGTCAAGCGAAGCATTAGCAAGTAGCTTTCATTTTGGAGAATTTAATGTGATGGAAGAATAATATAAAAAAGGAAGAAGTAAACAATTATTTGAATCTGAAAATAGAATTTCTAAAGCTAATCTTATCGCATTTTATTGTGACCTCAGCTTCGAACAATAATGTACCGGTCGAAGGACCTCAGACTTCTTTCAATATTTTATCATCACAACTCTGGGACGTGTCACAGGAAAGCTGCAAAAATAGGTTTTTCGTGAAATGTCTCACGGTCAAACCACAACAGGATTACAGCGACATCCTTTAGGTATGTTATTTGTTTATATGTTTCAGTATTTTTATTTATACAATATTATACAGATAAAAATAAACTTATTCAATTTCACTGACTAACTTATTAATTTCCTTGTATTACGAGTACAATAAATTACAACATTGTTGAACGATTTGTGTCAGTTTATTGAGTAGAAAAAGTGCTGAAACTACATGCTACGTATTTATTATAGAAAATTGTTTAAACTACTAAAGTCAACAATAATCTTTATTTGTATTTACTAGTTAAAAACGGGTCTAATTCGCGCACAAACTAATATATCAGAATATACAATTTTGACATACCTCGACGATTTGGCCGAGTTACATCGACCGTGGTCACGAGAAGACTTTATAAGTGATACTCTGATGAAAATAGTTTGGATTAGGATCACGATTACATAAACTGGCAAATCCACGGTCCAATACGGCACGTTTGGCGAAGTGCCTGAGCAATTGGACTGATGCGCTTGATGTCGCGGGTTCGATTCCCGCCCGGAACAAATATTTGTGTGATCCACAAATGTTTGTTTCTAGTCTGAGTGTGACGTGTATTATGTATGTGAGATCATATGTCTGTAAGCGGTACCCACGATACAGGACCAATCCGGGGATACGTTAAAAAAAAAGTTACACATATGAAACCCCCTTCGTAATTTTTTTCAGCTATTTGAAGTAACTCCTGAATCCACGCACTTCCCTGCGACGTCTATCGTCGCGTGTCTGACGAGGGTATAGATCGGGTGGAATTATTCTCTGATACGAGAGTACGAACGTGCCGGTCTCGTCGGGTAGTGTTTTAGGAGTATAAGGTTGGGTTTAAACCTATTTAAACCGTAGAACGGAGCCGCTAGATTATCTAGTTCATCCGTCTGTATGTCCTACTGTCCTTCTCATTTAAGCCACAGCCATAGACCTAATATCACAAAATATAGACTTCACATAAAGCGTATACTCGAAAGGGACACAACTTGGTTGCAACTTATAAATCGGATAAATTTAATACACGTTATTTAGATGGTGTTCAAATCATTCATTCGACATTCTAAAATGTCAAGATTGGTTTGCTTCTGCAACACATTTATAACATTTGGAATGGTTTTTATAAAACATTTGGTAAGACAAGGATAACTGCTAACCCTACCCTATCTTATCAAGCCCATCACTTATATACAGACACGCCATTATCGACATTCTGCGAATGGGAGTTGGGACTTTTTGCGACTACGCGGGGTTTGACAATTTGCGAATGAGACCTGCGACTAAACCTCGTCATTTCTCTCATGGTTGAAACCTCCCATTACTCAGTTGGTTAGCAGCGATACGGACCCATGGGAGACTGCTGGTTTGAAAACTGATTCGTGATCCTTTTTCTTACTTTCAATAGTAGATTATATCTACATGATTACAAAAACAATCACTAGGCTTTTTATAGTCTGCGTGGACGAAATTATAAAGAAACTCAGTGTATAATAATTCAGTTAAAAGTCCCGTTTCGACTTTCGCCCTTTAGTACCAATGTCGCGTGTCTCGGCCTAGGTTATCTTGTTACCTTGTTACTTCAGATAAAACTCCATTGTACCCCAGTATAGTTACAAGAATGTCTCCGTCGAAATGTATAAAGCAGAAATAACAAAGAATTCAACAGAAGCAGGATCATTATTGTGAACGTAACGAACCGGTTGCAAACCCATGTCAAATGACAATACCTACGTGCTACAATAAGAACATACAATTTTATAATAGAAGAGTGATACCTACAATGTGTATATATAATATAACCTTATATAAGTCGTATACTTTAATGAGGACGTAAGGGGATACCTTGCGAGGTACTCGCCTTATTCGGGGAGAGATTGATTAGTTTCACCATGAACGCATTTCAAAGCCCTTACATAAAATTTACGTGAAAGCACATAAATTAGAATTTGGTCGAACGTCGCACCTTATTTTTCGCCATTAATGTATCCCGACTATTATTATAAATGCGAAAGTAAGTCTTTTTGTTGACTTTTCACTACCGAACGGCTGGACCGATTCTGATGAATTTTGGTATAGAGATATATTGAATTATCAAGAAGGGTATAAGGTAATTTGTATCGCGTTACAATGTACTTAGTCGATGTGGATGAAGACGCGAGCAACAATTAGTGTAGACATTGTATGGAGTAAAAATGATGACCAAGACTGGTCTTTGATCCATGTTTTGTTTTACTATTATTCTTACTGATTTGCGAGCGTAGAATATTAATTGCAGTTTACCCACTTTTATCTGCAATTCAACCTATCTCTTTTACGCCGTGTTTATTTACAGAAATTAGTTAAAACTGAGTATATAGAATAATCTACACATTACACCATGTTTAGAACGAATTGAGTACTCAGCGGTAACTTCCGCAATCGCACTATTAACTATTAACTGAAACTTCAGTGGAAAGTAGTTCTAGAGACGGTTCTGAAACTCCATAACATGAGGCTGTCATGAGCTCACAAGTTTTAATTGAAAACGTATCGACAATTACGTGTTATAGTTGCTTACAAGTACACGGTGCCAGGCGCTTTGAAACTGTGATGGAGTTCGCAGCAGAGCATCTTGTGTAGTTCACAGTTAGTCGAGTGGGTACCTAATCAATACGACATTTACGGTCCTACCACAAAATATTAAAACCAAAGATGAACATGTGTCTAATTTTTTTCTCCACAAATCGACGTCTAACCCTCGCGTCTAGCTCAATAACAAATTCACAAGTAAAATAATTAGGGATGCAAGGATTTGGTAAGAAAACGCGGGTGATACACGTCGATTTTGTGGAACAAAATTTTAGAAACTTTTGTTTAACTCTGGTCTAATCTTTTGTAGTAAGACGGTTAGGGCTAGTTTATATCGTGTCCCCTCAGTATAAGTTTATTTGATTATTGTTTCTTTTATGAGGTCTAGCATCTAATGTCAGGGTTGCAGACCGCCCAAGGGCCTGTGAAGTGGCTTAACAACTGCTATCTATATAGACAACAACCGGCGTCGATGGCTTATACTTTATTGCTAAAGTAGCTGTGCCTGGCTGTTTCTCGTGATTCCCGGGATAAAGAGTGAGTTGGAACGTGAACAAAATGATTATGTTGGAGAAATCCGTGAAAGTAATATTCAAAGACATAAGCTTGCAGGAAAGCGCCCATGTATAGGCCAAGGTAAATTAATACTTAAAACAGTAGTTATGCAGAGGTACGAGTGTCCTATATTGGGTTAATCCAGCGCCTCATCCAAGCAACGAAACTTCAAATTGTCATGATTGTGAGACTAACATCCGACATACACATTTAGAATATTACTATATGGCCTGACAGACGTTGTTTCAAGCCGTTCTATACAAAATTTACGAGAATATTAATTATCTTTTTTAAATGTTTTTTTGTGCATTTTTCCATGTTTGTATAATTATTCTTATATTCGGAGCGGAGACGAATCCAACATAACAAAGATTAGGAAAATCGGTCCAGCCGATCTCGAGTAATATATGGTATGACTAACACGACTTTGTTTTATGTAATACAGATGTATGATTAAAACAATATAACAGAGTACTTGTTCTTAAAAAAATATTAATTAAAAATTAAACTTAGTACCTACATAGCAAATGCCCCCGTTACTATCAACAACTGTTCCCTAGCTTCGCCCCTGTTCCAAGGATCGGATTAGGTACCAGTAGCCAATAGGGCCTGATTCCTCCCTTTTAGCCTTTATCGCTCTTATTCATAACTACAACGAGTATACCTACTTCTACTGTGGCTTAAATCCAAGTCTTATCCTTGCTAAGGCGCTCATTCAAT
The DNA here is from genome assembly GCA_905147375.1 of Hylaea fasciaria. Lineage (NCBI taxonomy): Eukaryota > Metazoa > Arthropoda > Insecta > Lepidoptera > Geometridae > Hylaea > Hylaea fasciaria. Next base: position 2,670,645 of record LR990218.1, read on the forward strand.
GCGTTGGAGCGTTTAGCGTAAGCGCATGCAACTGTTGTTGCAGAAATATGACACACTGGTCTTCTTACAACGAAATTATGTTTAGGAAAAAAAATCCCTAGAAACTGTAGAGGGAAAAAGACTTGATACTTATTGCATATTTGTCACAGACCTTATTATTGTATAATTCTACATTAACATACGTGTGTGTTTACGAAAATAGTCTGACTGCTGCCATAATTCATCAGTGTAGTTTTTCAGCAATTCAGCAACACGACGACGATGCTGCCGCTGCCCGGAATAGGTACCAAACCTACATAGAAGATAGCTGGTTCGATTCGTGGTTCTGTTTTGCAAGTAACAAGGGCCTACGCTGCTACGCTACATGCTAGACTCAACGCCCCGCAAAACGCTCCGTATTATTGAACGCCTTATCTATCACAAAATCGAACGCCGATTGTTCTAACGTGGTAGCCGGTCCCAACAGTACGATATGGCAAGTATGGCCACGCGTTAAGATAACAGGCGTCTTTCTTACTGGCAATATGACAGACTAGCTAGACCGATCGGAACATCGTTGTAGCAGAAAATGGTCTGTGATAGAGAAACTTGTTTTGTTTCGGTTGATGCCGAAATATCAACAGCTGAAAACAAGTACAAAATCAGCTCTATAAATAGCGGATTCTTCGAAAGGTATCGTTTCTTAAACTATTTTCATTTAAAATCTCTCTGATATCGATGATAGCGGTTGTAAATTGAGTCGCATTATAAACGGTTTTGGGACCTCATAAATTTTTTCACCCAATATTCGATATTGTACTACTTATACTTATATGAGACTGATATATGACTGAGATGAGATCGAGATCAAGATGAGATCAAGATCGAGATCGAGAACGGAACGGGGTGCGATCGAGATGGGACCGAGATGAGACAGAGATGAGATGAGATGAGGTCGAGATCAAGATCGGTATCGAGATCGGGATCGGGGTCAAAATCAGGATCGAAATCGGGATGAGATCTAGATAAGATCGGGATCGGGCTAGTGATTGAGATCGGGATTGGTGTCGAGATCGGGATTGTCATCTGGTTGAGATCGGGATGACAAGAGATGAGATGAGATGAGAGCGAGATTGGGATTGGGATGAGATGGGGATCGGGGTCTAAATCAGTATCGAAATCGGGATGAAATCGAGATGAGATCGAGATAAGATCGGGATCGGGCTCGTGATTGAGATCGGGATCGGGGTCGAGATCGGGGTTGTAATCGGGTTGAGATGGGAATGAGATAAGATGAGATGGTCAATCTTGAGGATCCTCCACTTAAAATGTGCCGTTTCCAATCTAAAATAGAATACGTACCAACACTAGCTAAATTATAAAGGCCTATCTAAGAATAATAAATAATTATCTGTGGTAGCATTATAAGTATAATATAGTCATCAGGTACCTATATAATATATATATTGCTAAGTTGTGTATGTTAGTCATGAAGACACTAAATGTTATTTAAATTACCTGAATTAAAAAGAGTTTTAAGCGTCCACAAAGACCTGCAGCGAAGCGAAGTTAATCCACCAAGTACCAACGAAAAACATGCGAAAGCTAACGGAAAATTGCTTATGTAGTACCTACGCCTATTACCCTTCGTCATCTTTCCTTCCATCTAATAGCATTTCAAGGGATGAGGGCATTGTAGGACAAAAACGGTCCCATCCAAAGCTTCCAACCGACCTGAGTTGCGAGCAATTAAAATGTATTATAATAAGGTACCTACACCTATTTATTCGCACAAAAGGACGCTTTTACGGGGGACTCCAATGAGATTTCACGTTAATTGAGAGCAATTGAGGCTTTCATTGAAATGTTCAGGTAGGGTAAATTAAATGGCAGTAGGCTTAACTTCTGCTATTAGGTGTGTGCTTGTTTGTTTTTTGAGTTTAAACTGCGTGATTAGATTGAGGTTTACCTATATATTATACGAACTTAGTACCTACGCCGTGCAGTTTCTCCTGCATTTGCATATAATTATATCTACTTACTATATATCTGCCTATCCATTCAAATCATCGCGGCACAGAGAGAAAAGCACCAATATCATGTAGGTAGAGCGGTATCAAGGTGGTTTTTATGTGTGCGCGTCTGTACCAACGTGCCTGTACCTACCTTTTTTTTAATTTAACCCTTACATTATAAGCTATCATTTTGAATAGGTCCTATCTCACCTGAAGTGAACTACGCACGCAATCAATTTAGCATGTCCCTCGGGTGGTCATACTTCCCTGTTTCTACTATATATAGCCCGTATCGTAGATGGAAACGCTTTTCGTTGCGGTTTTTGGAAGGTACCTACCTACATGGAAATGCTCTACGTTGCGTTTTTTTTACGGTGACACACACGCAAGCAACCTCGCGAGGTTTTGCTGGCACTCATGAACGAGAATACTAATAACTGCACTTAAACCACAATAGGTACATACTTGTCTCTTTGATTTTTTTCCACGCCTAAACGCCAAACGCCTACTCTGTAAGCGTCAGAAATAACCCCTAAATTTATTTATGTTTGTAAATATATTATTTATAACTAGGATAAAAAAAACGTGCTGATGATGGTGAATGCTGTTATTTAGAGCTTTTCTTGGAAGAATAAATTGATTAGCTGTATACCCATCGATAAGAAGTATACCTAGTAAATCTATGGCTGTACCACATGAAAGTTTTTTATTTTATTTACAACAGCGCCATCTCGTGCCTTTTTTAAGAACCATGATGCGGGCTTACACGCGTTAAATTACGTGGCCGTGTAGTTTATAAAATTATAAGCTTCGCTTTGTTCGCCTTAATTACAGTAGATGGCAGTAAATCACAAACCTGATAGCCAAAAGCCTGCCCCCTTGCAGGCATACACCCTACGGCATCATGATTCTTAAAAAAGTGGCGAGATGGCGCTGTATTAAATAGGGACCCCATCTCCCCCGTCCCGGCGGCTCAAGCGGTGGTTTTATGGTGGGGCAAGCCCCACACAACTTTCACCATCCCGGGACAGAAGGAATAGTGTGAAGACATTTCTCCCCTCAAAACAACAAAAGGGCTATCCGCTATGCCATAATAATAATTGTTGCTGTGCTCATCAGAAATTAGGCATACAAATTGCAAAATCTTGAGATTAGGTCAAATACTAGCCCAATATGTTTGAAAACTATACTAAGATTAAGTCCTGGTGATGAACAAGAAAAGAACATAATGATACTAAATAAATTTTATTCCTAACTACGTTAATGTGTCCTCTGATCTGATATATTCCCCGATATCCGCTTGATGGAAGGCAATAGTGGCTAGGGGGTCAGCGTTTCTGCATTCTGCGGTAGTCCGTGCGGCCACACCAAAACCTATTGGCACGTCGGACATGGTGAGAACTACTACACCTTGGTGTTTTGGTGTGTTTTCTGTGATGCGGCCAAGACCTGAAATCGAAAAGATTTTTAGGTTATTAAATTTGTTGTCCGCCTAAACAGTAGTAATGGAACTTTATTTGTACATCGACTTACATCTGCTTATATGGAAGTACTAGCTGCGCTCCGCGGTTTGACCCGTGTTTGGATAATATACGATAATATATCTTTATTAATTGTAGCTTATGTGTTATGCTGATATGTAAGCTATATTGTTGTGAAGTTTCATCAAAATCCATTCAGTAGTTTTTGCGTGAAAGAGTAACAAACATCCATCCATCCATACATACAAACTTTCGCGTTTATAATATTAGTAGGATTGACTGGTTAATTTAAATATTATTCAGTGGCTGAACATGACCATATGAAGCAACAAACTTCTTGGTTAAATGACTAACTGCTTTATTCAGAGACAGCAATTCACTTTTGACTGGAATAAAGACAATCTTTTAGAATGAAACTACTTTATGAATACTATGCTATTATTCTTCCATGCACAATGCAAATCTTGTTACTGAGGCAACATGTAGTACTAAAAACATATTCAACTATATTTTAGCAAGTACTCTTTACACTTCAATTAACATTAAATAGACATAGTATGTATCTGTGTCTCAGTTACACTAGCATAATATTAGCTCAGTGTCACGAGTTTGATTTTTACAAAATAATTTCAGGTACAATAAATATAACATTCAAGTATACATAGTATTCATTTTTAGGATTACTGGAGCTGGCTTCTGATACATACATCAAGGTTCAAGCGGGCCTTACAATATAAAAAGTTACACTAAACAATCAACTAACGAAAACGAACTAAATCACTTAAGAAATCTAATGGACTTACCACTTTTTATAACATGGTGGCCATACAAGAACTGCTGTTCAGCTGACGACTTCACCCATAGCTTGAAAGGCGCATAAGGCGCTATATAGGTCAACGCAGTGATATGCAACCTGAACTTATTCGTCTTCGTAAACTTTCCGAAGCACGTCCCGGCAGATATTAGGTGATCTGGTTTTACTGTGTGCGCCAGCTGAAGTAGCCTCTCCGAGATGTAATAAACACGGTCTTTCTTCTCCCGAAAGCAGTATGTGCCATCTGGCCTGTCTATCAGTAGCTTTACGTTAGCGCCTATGCTGAAAAATAGCGAAGTTTCATTAGTAGCTTGAACACGTTCACTGAAGAAGTTTATATTTTACGAAGATTGACTATTCTTTTGGAGTCTGAAGAGTAAAATGCTCACTATTTTGTCAGCTTCTCGAAGAGTATTCTCGTCCTTTCCTCTGATAATACTTTCATAATTCGTTTATTTTATATACTTTGAACAAAATAAAAACACGTGTAGATCGCGGTACAATTCTGACATGAGGATTTTTTTTTTTGTTTGGATGTCAGTTTCAAGGATTTGAGACTTTTATTTGTGACATTGACAGTGACAAACTTACAGAAAATGTAAAATTCCCTGGCTAATAAATGCTAAACTGTGAGTAGTCAAAACATTAAGAAAATGTAAAATGTCTGATAGCTGTCGAATAAACTCATTCATTCATTCAAATCACACTGTCATTCATAATATTTTCATTCAATCATTCTGCAGTGTTCGTAAAGTGAAAGTGAGAAGGTGGTAAGTTGAGTTTCCTAACTTTTTACGAAGTTCTTTGACTGCTTATTAACATTTTATGACCATTTTTGTGTGACTAATGTAGCACAATTTATAGATACGCTTAAAAATATATATTTCAATCCTTCACTAGACTTACAGTAAGAGCAATAGGTACATAATTATAATATATACATTTATTTTATCATCTGCTATGTTTTTATGTCCATGAAATAAACAAGTGAGTGTGCGTACAGCACACTTAAACATTATAAACGAGCCGATTAGGTATTTTTTCACTAACATAATTATTGGCAAAGACAAAAACTTTGTAATTTAATAATATACTTACCTATTATGTAGATACCTTTTCGGCTTTGTTCTAAATACAGAAATATTATTCCAAATAAAAAGTAAGCGAGGGCGAGAAATATTATCTCTAGGTATATTTATTTCGATTTTATCAGGAATTTTCAGCGCCGGCTTTATGTATAACGTTTGTTCGTACATATTTCTGTTGCAAGAAAAATAATAACATTAATTAAACATATTTCCTTACTGTTACAAAATAAACCTTTGTTTGTTTTTCTGAAAACATTATTCAGATAGGCAGTTTGTCCATACCTACTTAGCTAGGTAGTAAGTATGTACCTGCTTTTATCTTAGCCTTAGCTAGCCCAATTAGTTATTTGGAACAGGGAAGCTTAGAATTCTTTGTCTGATTATATAATTATTTTATTTAATAACTAGGTAGGTACTTAACAAAATGTCTTGAACAGAATATTTCCCACGTGGCCCAAGCGGGGATTTCGGGATTTACTAAAGCGCGGCAGATTAATATACAGGGGGATACCTTGTACCCGGTTAAGTACCTCCACAAAACATGAGGCCCATATACGAGTATAAGGCCGCCCGTGAAGTATACAGGATCAGATTAGTAAAAAAAAATTTACCATCAGAAATTCTCGAGCGCGTCAGATTAAGGTAGGATTAGTTAATTACATCCTAAAAAGTGTATATTCCACTAATCTGACAATTTGAGAGAGACGTAAAAAAATGGGAGGGCAACAAAGTTGTAAAAAAAAAACGTCATCTCGACATTCTCGAGCGTAGCTAAATTTTTTTTTATTTTGAAGGAAATAATTCAAGAATAATGAAAAATATATAATCTGACGATTTCCGCAAGCCGAAATAACAAAAATTCGTCGATAAAGTTAAATGCGTGCAGCTGCGTGATGCCTACATTTCCTTCTCCGCGTTTCTGATTTCCTGTGAATTTGAACCGATTCGGACCCTATCGGTCCGAATCGGACACATAGAGATTTTGAGAAATTTTGAAAAATCTCAAAAAAAAACAGATTTTTTTTTTTAAAGTGTTTTTTTTTGGAATAACTTTTAACCGGCTTTATCGATCAACTTCAAAAACTAATCCGTCTTTGAGCTTAAAAAACCACGTCGATCGCCACCAAGCTGGTCAAAAGCGGTTGATTCGTTCGAGAGATATCGTGAACGAAAGAAACCCGAAAAAGTGTTTTTTCGGGATTACTCCGAAATTTGTGGTTCGATCAATTAAAATTGCAAAATTACTTATGAGGATGATAAAACTGCGTCGAATGCCGCCAACCGCGTGAAAATTGGTTGATCCATTCAAAAGTTATTGCGGTTTGAAAATTCCAAAAATAGTGTTCTATGAAACTTCTATCAGACTTTCGAGCTGGGAGCGCTCAAAATATCACATAAATTATATTTTGGGCTCAAAAATGTCATAAGTACAATTTTAAGCGCCCAGGAATGGAATTAGCGGGAAGTTGCAGGGATGGCCTTTAAAGTGAACCGTTTTTCTAATTTTTTTTTGTCAGATCAGGCGAATCCCTCTAGATAATCGTCAGATTATGAGACAGTACGTTTAGAACATAAAGATGAACCATATATATCTTAATCTGACGCGCTTGAGTATTTCAAAATGGCGAATTTTTTTTGCACATTATGAAAATGGCCGCGAGTTTGCGTCCCATCGAAATCGTCAGATTAGTGAATAAGAGCTTTTTTTTGGTGCACTTAACACTCCCTAAGAAAATCTGACGCGCTCGATTAATTTTTTTTTTTTCATTTTCAATCCTTAAATCAACCACCCGCATCATGCAAACGATCAGATTAACATACGTACATCATTAAAAATACGTAGGGCATTGATGCTATCAATATCTGACGCGCTCGAGGATGCCCATGCAACAGTTTTTTTTTACATATTTAAAAATCTATAGCCGCTTCCCCCACCGATGTAAAGGTATATATCATATAACATTTTTTTCTTCTTATCATCTAAGCTTTGCAACCCAATAGGTCTCTACGACGCTCGAGTAAATCCCCATTTAGCATAGCACCTACTATTATTCATGGCCGTTGACTCACGGTGTTCAATAAATGACCGTGTAAGGATTATATTGCACGTCATCTGTTTGATAATGGGATATAATGTTTTGCATTTTAAGCTATGCTGCGCAATGGAATGTCATTATCGTATTATTTGGTTTGAAGTTGATATATGGCATAGAACGTGAACGGGGATGGATTTACGGGGGGGTAGTAAGTAGGTAGGTTGGTACCTACGTACAACTCATGAAGAATTTTTGTTGGGACGCTATTCCGGGTAAAATACAAATCCCATTCCTACTGATTGGGTGGTCGCCGGTCAGTTAGAACTTTGAGCATAATACCTTATTATAATTTATCGTTTTGTTCTATCATTTTGGCATGATTAGGGAACAAACAAGCAAACATGCAAACTTTCACATTATACAGCCTATATTCGTAGTGTAGGGTTTTACTTAATAAATGCAGGTGTTCTCCACTAAACTTCACGCAAGGTCAGGTCAATCAATGTCTTATCATAATCGTTCAACATTGCCGTGCTTTAGAAACGCCATGTTTAACAAAATAGGTACCTACGTAAATTCTCTGCCAAAATTCATATTTATTTTGGCACGCAATCTCTAAACATTATTATTGAGACGAAGGAAACTTTAAAAAAATGTGGATCTAGGTACCTGTAACGATTGCAAAATGTTTGGCAAACATGGAGAAATCCTCTTGTAGGTAAATAAGACAATTTTGTATAATCGTAGAAGTAAAATATATGTTTGCCAAAGTATAAATAAAGCCTAGAACCACTTTAACTTATTAGGTAAATACCTATAGGTATATAGATACCCATTGTTGATTGTTAAAATTTTAATGTCCTATTTCCTACGCCTCAGCCGCCTCACCGGACCTCCGTTTTTTCGATTGTCTCCATAAATTAAGCCACCGTTTCCTGTTAAAAATAATTAATAAAAACAAAGCACAATAATAACAAAGACTAAGACACAAGTGTCGTGTGAACTCGATAGAATATAATGAGAACGCAGTAAGACTAGAGAAAACTATTCGAACAAAACAATAGCTTTAGTAGGTAAGGCCTGATGGGCCGTAAATATTTGCCAAAGTAACAGGTAAACAAAGGCTAGTTTTAATTAAACTGATTACAGAGTCACAAAAAGGTCAGTGACGGCATGGTTTACACGCCCAAAGGGGAGCGGCGTAATTTTGTCCCTTGTGCGTCTATCCGACGCACCTTGACGTGTAAAATAATGGTCTGGCGAGCTCCACAGCTTACATAATTTTTTTAATATGTTACTACAGAAGAAAATAACAAAACGCAACAAGTATAGTCAGTAAAAAAAATACTAATTATATTTTTCACCAGAGTTACTAGGGCAAAATAATAATAGTCCCACTTCCTATTATCAAACAAACATTCGCGGAAACTCATTGACGACATCTCACCCATTCCAGCGTTTATTTCTGAAGCACGTACGGTTATTTCTAAAGCACCTACTGAATACGTATACTAGCTACTACGATAATGAGACGTTAAACAAAACAAAATGCCTTGAGTTCACGATTGATAGAGCATGGCAAGGTCACTCGCCTGCAAAGTCTGCGAGCTGAGATTTTCACACCTTTTTTGTTGTTCACCAAATGTTTCCCCAAAAACCTGAATCACTAGCGCTGGAACAGAATAATTAAAACTTATTATATCTTCCTCTTTACCACCAATTTATAAATGTAAGATGAATAATTGAATTTTAGTATACCAAGAAATAAATTCAACTTAACAAAAGTCCCAAATCATTCCGCAACCGCCCAAAACCACTTGTGACTCATCCCTCTTACAATTAAGGAAACCATTTCCTTTGTTACAGCTTTCAGTGCTTACAATAAACAAACATTCTGTATCGAGACTCCCTCTAGAGTCGACGTGAGCCAAGATGATGAATTACTATCCGAAAAACTTGAAAGCCAACGGGTGGGGTTGGCATAGAACTGCTAATGCCGCCAGCGCTGTCAAAGGCTTCCTGAAAGGCGAAAGGGGCCAGGGTAGTTCGGAGCCTCTGGTTGGCAGCGAGAGCCTGTACCCAAGCCTCCCGAGTGACGATGACACGGTGTTCAACGCTGGCATCAGCAAGCTGTACCCCGCACTGCCAGTTGAGGAGTATGAAAACGGTGCCGTCGAAGAAGTGGTGGAGGAGGTCTGCGCGTCTGTCAATGTTACTGCTGTGGTAAGTGATTTTGATCTTTATTGTACCTAGGTACTTAACTCTTATTTTTCAGAACCTATTCAATGTTTTAGATTTTGAATGTTACGTACACAACGTAGAGTAGATTAAACAAGCTTTGATCTTTGCTAACATCTGTGGTGCGCTAAACTAAATCGTAAAGTATATTTTTAGATTAATTCAGTGTTGTTGTATATTATGATTCCTCAAATGCGCGTACATCCGTGATTGAGATGATTCAGAATTAAGATAGTACCTACCTAATACCTATAATATACATTCGTTTCTTATTTCACCCGATATCATACACATTATTTCATACAGGGATAATAAGTAGGTACCTACATTATAATTATTTAATTATATCATTATTATCATTTGTATTCCCGTAGGTCTGTAGGTAATTAGGTATAAGTACTTCAAGACTTTATTAAAACCTTTTTTTGACATTTTAATTTTTTTATTTTATTCATTTATTATAATGAAGTTAGAAGACCTACAAAGGCAGAAAATTAAAATTAATATAGCAACATACCTTCATAGTTATTTTTAAATTTACCTATTTCCATTTTATTCACTATTACGATGATACGTCTTACTACCGCTTGCTTTAGCCAGTCCCTCTCTATATTATTCGTTCGCATTATTCATAATACACTACTCACTAGACTCAACTAATGCATATTATTTGCAAATACGGTCACAGTCTAAATACCGGGGAATAAAATACGTCATACTTTGACAGTCATCGATTACTCATTTACGATGCCTATGATAAAGGGATGGTCGGTTGTAATTACCTGCACCTTAAATAATTGTCGTCGTTTGTTGTAACAATGATTCAGTGAAAAAACTACAATATAGTTGTATGTACGAATTTGACAGCTTTAGTTCGAATTAAAGTTAAGTAAAGGGATTTGATTCCAATTATTGTGTATATTAACTTATTTATATATTTATTGAATTTCAAGTGGAGTAGTGCACTTCCTTGAATGCCAGTAACAATGATTGTCGCTCACGGTATATTTTTTATTGAAAATGATCTCTAGATCTCAATTGTGGCAGATTTTGGCTCAGAAAAAAAACCTATTTGTTTTACAATGCTAAGATAAAATACTACTTAATACACAAAATTTGGAGACACCCAACAGTTAAACATCATGTCATCGTCTTACTACGAGTATAAATGAGTCAGAATACTCCGATCTAATCTAAAAGTATTGAATCATTCAGAAATTTTCTGAGTCGGAACTTAACAGCTACTCTCTCATCCACTAAGACACTAGTGCGTTAAATCTAAATTTAACAACCTACGCACGTGTGTGTCATTTGAAGTATTACCCGTTAAAATGTATATAGATGGAAGTTTTAAAATAGAGCTGATTTGACAGCGATATTGTATGGATGTTTGTATAATATACATATATCTTTAATCTGTTAATTTATATATTTAAAATGAATCCTTATTTCCCTTGATCACGACATCAGGCGTGAACGGCAGGGCCAATTTTGCTAATTCTTTTTTTGTTGTGTTTGTTATTATTAAGATAATGTTCTTATGTAAAAAAAAGTTAAGGAAATTTCGCGAAACATTAGAAAATTAAATAAAATTTAATGACCATAATATTATTGACTTTTCGGACATGGCTACGTCTGTCGGGTCAGCTAGTTATAATTATACTATATACAAATAGGTTAATTAAATTTGTATAAAGCTTCATTTCTTTTAAATTTAAGTTAAAGGACTTTGTGCCGCATTGATATGTAATTTTGGCCAACCGGTTTGAATAAGGCAATCAACTGGTATTCGAATCGAACCATATGAGAAGCCTATAGGGACAGCGATGGCATTTTGAATATAACCAGACCTTCAAGAAAGATAGGTAGGGAATATTCCTTCACGTCACTACACTACAGAACTAGTGAAACGCTGCACGTCAAACACCTTTCAGTAGGGTCAATGAACGAAATGATAGATCACTTGTTGACAACAGCAACTCGACTTAGGAACATTACCAAGTGGGCGCACATTGTAATAAAAAGTGGTGAATACCTATACTTTTATATCACATTTGCTAAAATAAATTTTGTATTGATTCACGTATTTTCGTAAGCCGTAGATTATAATAGTAAACATACGGCTCCGCATAGGGGCTCCGTATCATAGTTTATGCTCTAGAAAGTCGTTTACTCGTATGAGATCAATGATTTCGAATTTGGCCTTATAGGTACCTGGCCATGAGTTAGTTGGTGTTGAAAAGTTGCGTATACCTAAGTACTTGTTACTTATTATTATGTAAAGATATTTTTTATATCTTTACACATAATATAACAATAATATCACTCTAGTCTCTATACAGTTAATTCTTGAGCCTAGATCAATGATGATAAAGTAAAATTCGAAAACGCGGCATATAATTATCATAATATTATTTTAACTGACTCCCAAAAAGAAGGAGGAGGTCGATTCTAATTTAAAAAAGAGTTTTTCCCTAAGTGATTTTGAATCACACATTTCAAAAGACCGCATGTAATAGATCCTTCATAAAACATAATATTCTACAGGGCAGGCACGTGAAAAGAATTTAAAAGGGAGAGAACGATGTAAAAAGTTATTTTTACTCTGGTTTCGTATAAAAACGTGTTTCCGAGATTAGAATAGCTGCTTGAAACTTCGACTTATTTAAAGCGAAGGAAGAGTTCATTCCTTGTTATTTATATGTTTTGTAATAGGTAGGTATGTCTATTTGTTTTTCTTTCGGAAGATTAAGTAGGTAATATAAGAGAACTAGTTTTATCTTATTTATTAACTATTTTTAATGGAATGCATTTGAAACTTTTACAGATTATCTCAGCATTTAAGTAGTTATGTGTGGTTTCTCATCACTCCGTGCTTCTGAGGGCACGTTAGGCCATCAGTCCCGGTTATTATGGATTGATAGCAGTCGTTAAGCCATGTCAGAGGCCCTTATGCGGCCTGATAAACTCTGACACTAGAGGGCAGCACACCCTTATAATTAGGTACTTCATTAATTCTGTGTAAAAACCAGATGACTACATTTAATCTTTTCTAGATGGTCTGGCTACGTCATTAAGTAAAAAAAATATCTGAGATCGACATCACGAGAAGTTCTCTATAATAATTCTCTACCATAACAGTACGACGTAATTTTATCATTTTAATAGATAAGTAAGTATAATCAATTATTATGACTGCACAACAGTGATCAAGCATTTATTGAGTTTAAAAAAATCCAGCAGTTGTATACTGTAATATCTATCGAAGTCAGTGATATCATTTGCGTCTATCACTAAGCATAGCAAATCATGGTGTTTGTATGGCCTTCCATACAAATGCTTGTATATTGTGTTGGCCGGCTGCCCACTAGCTGTGGAAGAACCGAACGATGAACTAAAATTACAATGGATATATAGTTCTCATGGATAATGTCTGGATTGAAACTCTGATTTTATCAGAGAATCTTACGCGGAGAAAATGTCGTATTCATCATTGCGTAAAGATAATAGGTACCTACCTAATAATATATACCTACTAATACGTACCTGATAAAAAAAGCTATATACTTTCCTACTACGAAAATGGTAGCTTAGAATCTGACTTTAGCAACTATACCTATAAAGCACCTACTATATAAAGTAAAAACCTATAGGTATAAAGTACAGCTACGATACCTCTAAAACTAACTTCGTACCTACTTACACCTACCCAGTTTTATTTATATCATTATACATGTATAGGTTTATTATATCTATAGTTTTATTAGACTGATTATCCAGTTCTTATTCCTACCAAAGCCAGAGATTTCTTCGTTTGGCAAACTTATCTGACAATTTAGGAACCTAACTTCACTAAATACATTTATTTCAACTATTTTTGCCAAGTTTTTCCGTATTAAACGGCTACCAAGTCATAACATAATTTAACGTAAGCAGCAGTTGGTAATTTCGGTCAATTATATTGCCCTCCATAAAAAGAAACTTGTTTTTTGGTCAAGGCGTGTAACAAACAGTATGCGAGTCTAGCCAGTGTCAAGTATAATAATGTAATATTTACCCATACCTACCTACTTACGTCAAGACGTGTATTGATAAAGATCTTATTGTTTAGGTCATATTTTATATTGATATTAGGTAGGTATACTGCATTTTTCTACATCAAGTAACGTGCGTGACCCCATTTATCAACTCCGGGATAGCATAACTATATTATCTACAGTTCAATACGCCAGTACACATTGCACCTTGAAAGCTGGTTTTTCCTTCCTTATATACTTACACGAATTGCATTAGTTATTATTATGGCTACTATTTGTATTATGTGCATTATTACTTATCAATTTATTTTTACGTACCTATACTTACATATATTTTTTGTTAAGTATACATACCTACATCATAATATTAAACATTTCTACACATTCATAAGTTGCCTGTTACAATTTTTTATAGGTGAAGTACCTACCGATCAGTGGCGGATACAGGGGGCCATGGCCCCCCCCCAGAAGACCCAGGAATTACATCACATTTTCGACTCATCTTCAGGTGTACTTTTTTTACACAGCATACATACCTACTCACTCATGAAGTGAAGTCGAAAATGCGGAATGTCTTTATTATAAACTAAAATAAAGAATGAAGTTAGTAGGTAATAATAATAATGACGCGACGGTGTCCAAGCACGCGGACGCGGCGCTCGGCCCGCCGCCCTGCAATTAGAACGCTAATACATAATTATTTTAGCTACATTGCCAGTGAGAGTTGCCACTTCCGAAAGGTCCTTTTCCACTTTACGCCGCTTAAAAACATGGCTGCATACGTACAGTGCCGTAAATAGGGCGGTGCCACCGGTGCCCAGGCACAGGGCGTAGACTCTGGGGAGCGCAAGATTAAATGGCCAGACCAGGCTAGACTATTATATTTTTTCGGTTTGCTCCTGATAAATACCCCAAAAAAATTTCAGCGCTCACTACGCTTGCGCATTTCTATTTGGAATTATATTTCATTCAGCACACTGATAAATACCCCAAAAAAATTTCAGCGCTCGCTACGCTCGCGCGTTTATACTTCTAATTGTTTTTCATTCAGCACACTGATAAATACCCAAAAAAAATTCAGCGCTCGCTATGCTCGCGCATTTCTATTTGGTTTTGTATTTCATTCGGCACACTGATAAATACCCCAAAAAAATTTCAGCGCTCGCTACGCTCGCGCATTTATACTTTAAATTGTTTTTCATTCAGCACACTGATAAATACCCAAAAAAATTTCAGCGCTCACTACGCTCGCGCATTTTTATTTGGAATTATATTTCATTCAGCACACTGATAAATACCCCAAAAAAATTTCAGCGCTCGCTACGCTCGCGCATTTATACTTACTTGAAATTGTTTTTCATTCAGCACACTGATAAATAGCCAAAAAATTTTCATATGCTCTAGCTAGGGTACCTATAATATCTAAAAAAACAAGGGCGCTGTTATAGAAGCTCGCACAGGGCGCAGAAAAGGCTATTGACGGCACTGCGTACGTACGCGGACAGGGGAAGAGCGGCTGTGCAGGCTTGCACTACTACACATCCACAGGGATGTCCGAGTTGATGTTGACAAAATTATTGATAGGTTTGCTAAAAGCGGCACTAGGCGAGTAAACTTTATTTTATAAACATACAAGGTAATTAACTTATTATTTATTTTTTGTTATTTACTTAATTTGCCCAGCAGTGGGACAGTTACAGGCTGAATTATTATTATTATTATTATTACTTAATTGAATTAACTTCTTTTTTTGTTCCCTTGTGATTTTAACCTTCGAACCTTGTCAAAATAGCCCCCCCCAAAATGAAATCCTGGATCCGCCCCTGCTACCGATAATCTTGCCCATTGTGCAAGCAAGACACTTAATACGATAAAAACCGTGCTTCACAATAGTTAGGTACTTACATAGTATTTTTGTTAATTAAATTAGTGCCTAACCAACCACGTAAAATTAAAACCTGATTCTTATTTTTAAGAAACAAGTGATCCTCGCATCGTATTTATTTACTGAAAAAAAAAATAGGGATTTTGGCATTATTCTGTCGATATGCCGTCTCCTCCGCCGCCTGGTCACTATTTAGTAATCTGTGGCCCGGTTGAACCCACGTTGAACCGGAAAGAAACAAGGAAACATCCTTCACTCCTTCGTCTATTTTCAAGGTCAATTATTATTATTGGCTGTCAGGAATAAAAATGTTGCTAGGAAGTAAAATTCAAGACTACATTATTGTATACATTATTATGTTGTAAAATTTGTATTATGCTCTTTCATCAATGGGGCCAGTCTTAATAACAACTTTCTGTGTTTGATAGATGGTTCTCATGGATTGGGCTTATTACGAACGGAAGTAATATAACGTTTTCAAGGATATCAATGGGTATCAAATTATGCCGGCTTCGGGCTTACGTCATTCCTAGTCGAGTCATGGCAATCTCGGACCTAATGCGACCAAGTTACATAGGACTGCCGTGCCAAGCGTCTTTTGAACGCAAAAAGATCAATCGAATTTATTCGGTTTCTCAGCTGTCAGTTTTCTAGTTTAGTTTTTCGGGGATGGTGTGTTTCTGAGATAAATCGTAGTAATTTAATAAATAACTCGTATTATTGTTGAAAATGATGTTATTTTATAAAGCAATTTCGTTATTGTGCTGTGTTTTGTAAATGGTTTTATCCTTAATGTTGTTGTGTGATGTAAAAATCTGTGTGATACGTGTTGTAGGTGCTTTGCTTTGAAACATTCTTTGGAGAACATTCATACTGAGTCTTCCACGCCGCATATGACCTCACTTATTTACTATAATACTTGTGCTTACTGATAATTTAGTGTAGAAAGTAGTAATTTTAATGAATAGTTGGGTTGCTTACAACTTTACGACTTGGATTACTGACCTATTTATTTTTAATTTGTACTACAGTTAGTTCACTCGTTAGTTAACTAGTTTAACGTTTTTATTATCTTTATAGTATCATGTTACGTTTCACATGAATTCTTACTTCTTAGAACAATTCAATAGGAATCGAACGTTTAACCATTTGAGTAACCAATGCCAGACAATAGATGTATTGTTACATGGTTCGTACGGACCAGCCCAGAGGCAGTGTTGTTAAGGTTTGAAAGTCTCAATAACTTTAGAGGTGTCATAATAAGTTTACATACACCTATACCAATACTAGCACACACGGCTACACATTGCTGTGGCTAAGGTTTTTGTTATTGTGACTAGAAATTGAGTCGAATCCTATCTTTCAAGTTAGATCAAACTGCACACAGCCTGCAAATTTGATTAAAATCGGTCAAGTAGTTTAGGAGTCCATTGAGGACAAACAATGTGATATGTAATTTAATATTATATATATACTAGTTGACACGGCCATGCATTGCTGTGCCTATGGTTTTTGTTATTGTGACTATACATTGATATGTGAGCTTATCCTATCTGTTATCGGTCATAATATTATCAATAATTCAAAATACTTCTCAAAATAAGTAAATTTAAAGTCTCAAGTGTTTAAAACAAAAAACTTAAAAAAAAAAAAAGAGTTATTACGACATACATAAAATATGGAACCACAACCATGTTGTAATCACAAGGTTTAACATTTAGCCCAACGAAGTGGGCATGAGTCAGCTAGTGGTTACTAAATAGGTGCTTGCAACTATACTTAAAAGTAGCACTGAATAGATAACAACAACATTTTGATTACAAACAAACATTGTTTTAATCAGTCATTTAGATAACTATACCTAAAGATAGATATTTAAAAACCAAGGATTATCTCTTTGATAAAATACTTAATAAAATATGTATGATTCCAAATTAATATACTTAAGATACTATGATAGTAAATCCCAAACCAACTCTTGAATAATAGATTTATTTTTTTCTGGGATGCATGGCGACATAATATTTGCTTTGATCTTTAAACCATTAGTAATGTCTCATATGACTCAAGAAATCTACCTGGCTCAGCAATATAAATCTCTAATTGTCATGCAACGGTAATCCAAGAATTATAAGTACAAAGTATCCGGTACAATACAGATACCTAGCTCATCAGTAAGATAACACAAACCTTAGACTGTAAACTAGAAATTGTAGAAAAAATACCAGTACTCAGCTAATTAGCACATTGTTCGTGGTATGATGTCACATGTACCAGACTATGTGGCCTCTGTAGGTACAGAATCTTACAATGTCAGTAATCAGTATTGTTCTGGGCATTGGACCAATAACTGTGTTACTTTTTTAATGTTGTTGTATTTTTTAATGGTAAAATGAACCTCCGTTGCTTATATAAATAAATATGGGATTTTGTAGTGAGCAATAATTTAGGTACCTATTAATAAGTGTGAATTATGTCCTATATAAATATTAAACTAAAATATACTTAGATAGGAACCAAAAGAATGAATACAGGAAATAATATAGCATACCTAACAATCTCAACACAGCACAAAATCAAAATTGCTTTATGTACCAAAGAAACCGCACCCTAAAAATCATGTTCTCAATAGTCAACTACGTCGAGATGTCCTAACGAATGTGATAACCAGACTGTAGTGTAGTGCGCGAGTTTGGCCGCAAGATGGCGGTCCAGAATGGCGGGACCAACTTCGGCTCCATGCTAGGTGGGGCCGGGAGACAGTTGCTGAACCAAGGAGGGCAAGCTTTGCTCCAGTACGGGGCTCAGGCCATCGGCAACATCATCAATGAGGTGTTCCAGAAGAAAGAAGTGGAACAGAAGCGATTCCTGCCAAGCATAAAGAATTATAAAGTGGTAGGTACTTTTTCGTTGGCGAGGAAATGTTTTCGCTACATTATTTGAGGCTTGAACCCTCAAAACCCCATGTGAGGCGTCGGTCCATCTGTAGCGGGGAGAGATGAGGTCTCATTGGCATTCGCTATCCAGTACACTTACTGTATTTAATGTATTTTTCTTCATTGTAACTACTCCTTGTGGGAACTGTATTACATTGAACCCTTGCATATCATAGAAGTTGAGTCCCTTCTACACCTACTACGGGAGTGATCTGGGTCTAATATCTATATCTACTGTCAATATACATCCATATTGAGGTTTATAATATTCTGTCAGGGTGTTTCTGTGCATGGCCTTTCTACTTTCTGGATCTCTGGATACTAGGAATCTCAGGAATCGGGACCTATATATCCTCCTTAAACGTTATTACTTAAATTCTGGTATTTTTGGATCTTTACAACTCTAGTCTGCTTTTAGCAAACATCACATTATTGACGAGTTTCGTCCAAGCGCCTCAAACGGCCTTGTACTATAAATACTTATATGTGTACAACCCAATTGATAAATGATTTTATGACATGCCAACAACTAATCTAATTGGTGAGTTTGTTAATTGACGCGATGGATGGTGATCTTTTCATTTGTGTACACCGACAACATATAAATTAACAATTTGTTGCCAAATTGTTATAGAATACATAATAAACTAAACATAGGGTAGGTACCTTCTCAGATGATTTATATGCAATCGAAACTAAATGCATTTGCAACGGTGTCTGCCGTTAAATTAAATTAGGAATGATACCTACGTTTCTATAACTGTCAAGTGCTGGTATTTACGGGGCTTCCCACCAGTGGCCTCCGACCGCCCCTGTCTACAGCCACACCGAACCTCGCTGGTCTGGTTTGGTTTGCTCAGTCTAATCGCTCAGAAATAGACCGGATGCATCAGCCTGTAATGCCTCATGACTTCCAGAAATCGCAAACTTGGGAACTAGATGACCAGCAACCAGTAACTACAAATCGCTGAACGCCGTCTTGTTTATACCAACATTTCCTGCAAAATCCGCCGCCGCCGCCGCCTAACTGGCGCTACACAGTTTTGTACTATTATTTATGCTATGACATAATGGGTATTTTGGTCCACTTTTCCGGCCACGGATTTTGAGAATAATCGCCCTATTATCTGGCATATACGGCAGACGATATGACCAACTCAGGAATTAGATAAGCAATTCGAGATTTAAACGAAGGTCGGGGTTTCGTATTAATGCTACGCCCCATTGCCTATTGGTAATCATTGAGCTTGGATCGCTGATGGTTGATAGGCATCAGAACACTTATAATTCAAGTTCAGGGAGGGTACATGACCTCACATGCCAAATTAGGTGCGGGTCTCGGCCAATCGCCTTTAGCTAGTAATGCGCCCACATACTCATCAAGATTGTCGGGTCAATGTTTTAACAGCATTAATAATTCATCTAATCTTCATCCTCTATTTTGACAAAGATACATGTTGTAATAAATGTAGAAGCTTTTGAAGTGAGAAATAGAGACGGGATATCCACTTATCCAGCATGGTTATTATATAAAAATCGCCATAAAGTTTACAAACTCTCTGGAGATTGGAGATTACAAGCATAGAAATGGCAATGAGGAAATTGGTGTACGAAAATAAGAGAAGATACATACGATGAAAACGCTTACAGAGATGTCTTCTATAGAGAAATAGCCCCCCCCCCCGCCTTACTCAGAAATGTATCACGAACTAAATTACAACAGAATCATGCTAAGAATGTCGTGAATGTTGAACAAGAAACACTTGGGGAAAAATAACTCAATGCAAGGATAAATTATTTCTCTCATGTCATATGGAAAATCGGAAATATAAACACCTAACTGAAGGAGTAGGTACAGATAAAATTAAATATATTTCGTAAACATATTGTTTCCTTGTTTGCTTTGGGTTGTATTGCTAAATATTAATAGCAAGTAAATAATTGCATTCGAGATGACTAACAATAAGCTTGGTTAAATAAATGCTAATGATAGATTACACGTAATTGCTGGGATGTGATACTATACATTATACATATGATACTATACTAGACATTAGACATTATAATATTCGCTTAGCATATTGTGATCCTGATTGGTTCTACTCGTAAAAACCAAGGATAAGCTGATGGGATATGTTTTTTTTTTATTAAGGTGTCGAACTTATTGAAGGAGTAAATCAAAACATTGTGAATAAACTCCCACGTACAAGTAATACAAGTACACGAAATATCGAACCGAGTGCTAAAAGTTCATTCGTGAGGTCAGACGGGGGAACGCTGAAGCGGTCCCAAAATAGATGCTAATTCGTTGTAAGAGGAAGCGCTTCCTTAGGTGGTATTCATTTAACATTTTGAAACGATCTCACCAATCTTAAGCGGCATAATTTTTATGCACTATTTTAATTTAGGTACCATGAGATCATTTATCATTGGACAAGAGACCATTATTTATCATCAGACAAATAAAGAAAAACGCCACGTGGCCTTGACCTTCTTTTAGGACAAGTAGTACCATAAAATTAGTGATGTTTTTAAATTCCAGCGGCCGCTCCTCTGCATTCTGCGGCAAGAGCCAGCAGACGATGCAAAAACCATAATTTTATTCAATTACACTGAGCTTATCTAGCACCTAGTGCGGGTGGGGCAGGGGCGGGGTCGCCCGACAATTATGAACTACGGAACTATATAGTCATCGTTGAAGTCGACTCCGCGTTGCAATCGTCCAATTTAGGTATGTACGTACGTACATCCGTCCTGTTGGAAGGTCATTTCAGTCTTCGTGGTCATTGTTCAGTTTACCGATCCGATTAGCTAGTAAGAAAGGGCAGAACAACGGCCGGCATGCCAGCTGTAAATCAAAAACTTGACAGAATGCCAAAATCCACCGACCGCCATGATCATGCATGACACTTGTCTAGATAGACGCTTTAAAAAATAAACAAGGTTTAATGGAAGTATAAAATTACGTACTAATTCCTGATTCACTGAATCATGTCTTAGGGGGACGAGCGTAGCGTAGTGATGCGCAAGATTTTGCAACCAAAGTAAATATTGGAGACGATAATGAATTTGCTAAGCAGACACCTGAATAAAAAGTTATTTATAAGAACCTTGATGTAAAACTTCCAAACATACCACGCGCGAGATTTTACTCAATCTTACTCCTAATAACTTTAAAAGCTGATTGTAGGTACCGAGAATATTTCTGTACATCCCGTTGTTTATAGGTACGTCAGCTATTCGTGGCTTTTCGTTGCGCTAATTACTCTAAACCGCACCATTGCGCTGCTAAGCATTATTCTGGGCTTGTATTACGCAAGATACATTGATACTACGAAGTACATTCCGCTGGGCCGACTTCGTGTGAGACCCCCATAATAATATTCACGAAAAGACAAACTTCGTAGAAAAACATGAACCTTGTTTGACCCTTGTAGTAAATTTTACTACAAAAGGACATCGATTTGCTCTCAGACATTTTGTCTAGACAGAAACAGTAGGGGACGCCTAGACACCCCACGTCTAGACTGTTAACATCCCTGCGGGGTTGAAAATCAGTCCACTGTGTAGAAATACAGGGCTATTGGTCCTATTGTACCTATTGGTACCTATTGGTACTATTGGTACCTATTGGTCGAATCGATGAAACAATTTGAATGAATTAAATTTTGATGAAATCCACAAACGTATGTAGAAACTTCAAAGAATTAAGTTAAGGTGTAAGCCCACTGAGGCTCACGAACACGGCAGCTGCTTACACGATGTCTTCCTCTCGGTAGAGAGTGATTATGTTACATGATTTCTTCGAACTAACGTCAAACAAGCTTCCGATATCATTGTCGTATGAAATCGTCCGCGTAACCGAGGCTATGCGCTGGAATGGACTGGAATCAATCATTGGTATTTTTTCAATATCACAAAACTTATATGAGAACTGTGATAAGCTTTATCAATATTGGCGCTACATAATCTTGCTGTTCCTATATCCACTGCTATCAATGCAATTTTAAAAGCGTATTCAATTTAAATCCGTATGATACTGCGTTAGATCACTAATTCCAAACAGCGAAATTTTTGGGGGGGAATGGATTTAGATAGGAAGATAAGTGCTCTACCTACTTATATATACATAATGACGTTATCATTCGGAATGAATCATTTGAAAGGATGTCCTTATCACAATGATAAACCAATTCCCTTGACACGCATGGATTTTGTAAGTCCATTGATACATCAAAGCGGAGCTGTAAAAGGCGACAGTCTATAAATCAGCAACTGTTAATAGTTATTAATCTTACCTTATAAAATGTACTAAAAAGATGATTTGAAATGTGCATATTCTTTCGCTTATTACGTTCCCACTGCCGGGAATAGGGCTTTATTTCAGAAATGGGATGGGGCGTATACATCACTTTGCGGTGGACGTCGTTGGTGTTATCACGTTTCTTTGATTCTTGAGGGTCTTGGACATTTCGCTTCCTCGAGATGTTTTCCTGTCACAGTTTTTGAGCAGTGGCATCGAATTCTGAGCATAACTTCGGACACCAGTAATGTGCAGTTTCGGGTTTCATACCCGGTGCCGTTAAAATGGTGAAGCACAGATCATAAACAGTGAGAATTTAATCAACCAACAGTAACATTCTGTTGACTAACCGTAAAACATACAAACATTTCGCACGTTAACATACTGCTGACACTTGGGAAGCGTTTGACACTGTCCGCCATGGTTTACCGAGCTTATTAGCTTAAAAGCCGCATAAAAACGTACACAAAGGATAGTTACATTTTAATTTTATGACTGTATCGAGCACTCGTGCTGATAAAAACTGTCATCGGGAGCCACGCCTATGTAAGTGTCGTGGTGTCCCACAAGGTATTGTCCTGGGTCCATCAAACTAATTACTTTACTTCAAAGCCGATGAGCATCGCGTGAAAAGCTTTCAGCGATAACTGTCTTTACTTGTCTTGTGTGTATTGCATTGTTACCATTTGTACTTTTTTGGCACTGAGTATTATTATCAATGATAAGATTGAATTGCCTTTAGTAGTCATTCTATAGATGTCAACTGGAATCATTTTATTTACGGCCTTTCCCGTTTGTTTGTGGTGTTGGAATTTATAAGGCTAACCAAGCCTTCAGAAACCTTAATCCCTTAATAGAGGTGTACTTTTACATCGACATTTCCCTCAAGCTTTTATGTCTTTAACTCCTTTTAGGCCGTTATAGCCTATCTCCATATTTAGCAGTCGTAATTTTCCAATCTTACAGTGAATACTTCATACTCAAGATGGGAACAGTAGGTATCCTAAAAATGGAAAAAATCATAGCAACCCATAATAAAAAATAATAAAACTGATTTATAAAAAAAAGCTGTTCGTAGGCGGTCGCATAGGCGATTAAAGTGGGAAACTATCGTCTAAAATCGATTTAAAAAATACCACGGTGAATGAGTATCGGGTAACAGCTAGTCTAAATTGAAACTGATACATGAGTAATTGAGATGTAAGACGGAAGAATGAAAGATAGGAAAAATGATAGAATGTGATAATGATGATATTACGAGCTCAGCAACTCGTATAGCTTTACCTACATAGCGAGCTTTAACAAGTCCCAATGGGGGTTCTGCTCGGCCCTCGCATATATACGTACGTATACTGCACTACATTTAATAGGCTGCTCGTTATCACTAGTCACCACCACTCAGGCAGTCAATACTTTCAGTTATGGACGAACGGACATTCGGTGTGTCACAAGACCTCCGTAAAAAAACTGGAATAAAATTTCAGAACTGTGTAAAATAAACTTTGGATTTCCTGCAGTGTTTAATCACTGTAAATCGGCGAAGATCAAGATAGTGATTACGAATAGTGGAAATTGAGTCGTAAAGTTATCGACATACGGCGTTTTATTTGTAATATCGATTGTCACCCAATGAAGGACGCGTTATAGGTAATTGTATGTGACTGAAAACTTATTTGTTTACAGTCACAAATAATTTTAATAAACTGGGTACATGGTAGTGTTGCTTGGTACCTATTGCTAAGGGGAAAAGTGTATTATGATATGCTAATAAAGCCCGTACTAATAATATATTCCAATATTACCTAAATTACTTATCGTTTCAACCGTTAATCAGCAAAACTTGTCCTATTATTCAAGGATAATATAAACCATATTTGAAACGGTTTGAACCTCATTTAAATTAAATCAGTAGCACAGATACCAGTGTAAATGAATTTAAAATGACCACCGAAGCAAAAGAAGAGAAACATATCAAATTGAAGAAAGAAGATGTGGGGCCACTTTTCACATTTTACACTCAAAATGTAGTCAACGCGGCCGAACGCTGGCAGTGTAAATCGGTCTCCATCAAATCGCCCAAATCGGGAAGAATTTTTCGTCAGAAGAAAAACTCCGAGAAGAGATCGTCGAAAATAGAGGAAAAAGCGAAAGATCGGTTCTCATTGAACCGATTGTCGAGGCTGTTCGAAGATTTCAAAAAGGCTAAAGTGTCCGATTTCGAATACCAACAGTCGAAAATTCGACAGGACAGCTCTTACAGACCGTTTTGGGCGACTAAAGTTGTGCAAACGTTTAGAAAACCCGATCCAGAGCCGAGTGTCGTGCCAAGAGTCGCTTCGACAATTGTGGAATCTGTCGAATCTGGCAATCTAGCTGCTAATAAGAAAGCCGTTTTTGAGACTAATGCCGAGCCTATCGCTCTCTCGAAGGTTATTGAATGTGTGGAGAGAACCAACGTTGTGGCGAAAGGTTTCGATAAAGACAGCATCGGTTCTCCGAAAGTTACTCTCGCGAAGGTGAAGTCTCCGAAAAAGATTCTCTCCAATGTAGTATACAACGAGGAACACAGATTAAGAAATCCTCCATTTTACAATGGCAGTAAAATGCGCATGCCTACTGGAGAACGCCTGTATTGGGTTTGTTATTCATTTTTTAATTGATCTAAATGTTTTATCTGTTCTGTGTACACCTTTGTGTTGTAACTTGCAACACAACAAATTGATAGTTCCTCAATTATTCGCATCATAAACCAAATGTATTTCGGTGCTTTCATATTTTCTTGATTTGCTACATGATATTTTTGTTCATAAACATTTAAAACTGCGACCAAGTATTTGCTACACATTTTACAAGCCTTTATTTAACTTTCAATGTCTGTATGTATGTGTGTACGTTTGTTTAGGTCAAATCTTGCTAGCTTGATTAGAATCCTCTTATTAAATACGAAGTAGAATTTTTGCGTGTTGGTTCAGTTCCCATGACAATGGATTTTTATGATGAGCATGAACTGAATCGCTGTCCAGGATTAGCTCCAGATAAAGGAACTCTTCAACGGTCAACAGCACAGACACGAAATTTTGTATACGCATCAGTTTTACTATGGCATTGATGCTGCACTCAAGGTTGGGTCTCGACTAAGGAACTCCTCAAGGGTTAGCAGCACAGATATGAAATGTTGTATACGCTTTTAATTATGAAATCCCATTCTAAGTGACACCATGACACGGCTACTGCATTTTTTATAAATGTATATCTGGAAATACATATTCTTCAACATAACATTATTTTAAAAAAAACTTATCTTACTAATATTATAAAGCCGAAAGTTTGTGAGTGTGTGTGTATGTGTGTATGTTTGTTACCTCTTCACGCTCAAACGGCTGGACCGATTTCGATGAAATTTGGTATAGGGGTAGATTGGACCTATGAGACGGACATAGGCTATCTTTTGTCTCAAAAAATAATCTCGAAGGGGATGAAATAGGGGTTGAAAGTTTGTATGGGGAATCCATAATTCTTCAAGTTAGGGATCTGAAAATTCTTATTTAGGCTTTTGGTAATAAATAAAAAATACGGGTTTAAGCTTTTTTGCAAAATCATCCCTAAAGGGGGAAAAGCAAGGGGGTTGAAATTATTAGGTATTCTTTAGATGCACCCCCAACGGACCACGATAAACGGCTGAACGGATGGTTATTTAAAGAGGGAGAGTGCGATGGGAGGAAAGGGGGGAGAATGCGGGGAGGGGAGAAGGAGAAAGGAGGAGAGTGGGGGGAGAAGAGGGTAGAGTGGGGAGAAAGACGGGGAGAGCGGGAAGAAAGAGGGGAAAGTGGGAGATAAAGAGGGGAGAGTGGGAGGAGAAAGAGAGGAGAGTGGGGTGAGAAAGAGGGGAGAGTGGGGGGAGAAAGAGGGGAGAGTGGGGAGAAAGATAGTGGATAGCGGGGAGAAAGAGAGGAGAGTGGGGAGAAAGAGAGGGGAGAGCAAGGAGAAAGAGGGGAGAGTGGAGGGAGAAACAAAGGAGAGTGGGGGGAGAAAGAGGGTAGAGTGGGGAGAATGAGAGGGGAGAGCGGGGAGAAAGAGGGGAGAGTGGGGAGAAAGAGATGGGAGAGCGGGGGACAAAGAGGGGAGAGTGGAGGGAGAAACAAAGGAGTGGGGGAGGAGAAAGAGGTTAGAGTGGGGAGAAAGAGATGAGAGAGCGGGGGACAAAGAGGGGAGAGTGGAGGGAGAAACAAAGGAGAGTGGGGGGAGAAAGAGGGTAGAGTGGGGGGAGAAACAGGGGGGAATGGGATGAGCAAGAGGGTAGAGTGGAAAGAAAGAGAGGGGAGAGCGGGGAGTAAGAGGGGAGAGTGGGGAGAAAGAGAGGGGAGAGCGGAGGGAGACAGGGGACAGTGGGGTGAGAAATAGGGTAGTGTGTGGGGAGATAGAGTGGAGAGTGTGGGGGTAGAGGGAGGGGAGAGTGGGGGGAAAAGGGGGAGTAGGGGAATGGGGAGAGTGGGGGGAAATAGGGAAGAGGGGAAAGTGGGGGGGGGGAAGGGGAGTAAGGGAATGGGGAGAGTGGGGGGGAAATAGGGGAGAGAGGAAGAGGGGAGAGTGGGGGGAGAGATAATTTGGTTCGCAGATAGGTTATCTTCTAACTTAGGACATAGGCTACGAACATATTATTAAGTCATCATCATAGGTAATCATCGCCGTTTTCTATCTATGCGATAAAAACTGAAAAACTACCCCATGTGCGTAAAATTTCGTACGTAGATAGGTTATCCCGCAACTTACGACTTAGGCTTTAATTCATCATCATCACTACCGTTTTGCATCAGTGCAATAAAAACTGTGACAAACTACCCCATTGTCATGAAATTTGGTATTTTTATAGCTTATATATTACCTTATACCCCAACTTACACATACACTGTGGCCTAAAAACTGTGACATAAAATGTATTATGCAGATAGTTTAGACACACAATACAGGCTACAAATCATCATCATCACCATCATCATCACTGTTTATTTGTCCATCAGTGCGATAATAACTGTGAAAAACTACCTAACCTCTGTATTTTCTCTGACACAATTTTACAAGTCGTATAGATCTACCAGCCACCGCCCTATAGGTTTTATAATGTGAAACGCGGGTGAAACCGCGGGGCGCAGCTAGTTGGTCGATAAATCATAGTTCATCAACGGTATAGCCCCCATATTAGCACGTTGGTATAATACCCCATCTTACAAACGTTAATGACGCATAGATGAACGTTGTGTGAAGTTTTTTAGGAGAATCCCATTTGTGATAAGAGAAATGTTCCGCCTAGAAACGACTAGTGAAGAGGACTGAGGCAATGATGCTCCACTTATGTGGATAGAATACACTGATTCTGTGATAGATGTATATCCGATTGTAAAACAGACAAAGTGGAACGTAGGCCTCGATTGAAGTACTGCCCCTTCGGACGAGTATATAGATATGTGTTTTATGGTAGCCATAGAAATTGGCAACTATATCTAGAGATAGTCGTATCGGTTTATTATGTATACTAGGTAATCGAATGCAACAATGAAATTCAGAAAAGATGTCGATGTGAACTTTTCATTAAGTGATTGCTAATAATGTAAAATGTTGTATCTTGCGATGTTACTCAATCACGACAAAATGGCTAAACGAATTTTGATAGGTAGACACGTAGATAGATAGATGAAGCAGATGGTTTTATTCCGGGAATCAGTCCTGTGATCTCTATAATTAATAGTAGCCATTAATCTGTAATATAGGTGAAACTGTGGGGCACAGCTAGTTCATAATAAGGGGGAAAGAGACGAAATTATTACGTGGTTAGTTTAGTTAGTTTTTGGTTAGTTAGTTTAGTTAGGTTAGTTAGTAGTGCGTTTCTTTTCTTCTTATTAACCGCTGTCTCACCTGATGTAAAGTGACTGCGATGCTGCACGCTCACCTAGATGTAACCTGGTCACTCGTGATTTGAAGACTCCCAGGTTACAACTATGGGGAACCACAGATTCCGCAAGGAGTTCCACTCCTAAGCGGTACGCTTAATGAATGTCGAAGTAGGTAGTTATTAAAACTTCTTTTTTTCTGCAGTTAGGAGAGACCCGTCCCTCTTCGTTCACTCCGGCTACGTATCAGGACTTCGGAGACATCAGGTCCCGGTGCTTGGCCGAGGGTAGGCTGTTCGAGGATCCGGAGTTCCCTGCTGCCGACCGCAGCCTCTACTACAAGGAGCGGCTGGACCGGCCCATCACATGGCTGCGACCGGGGGTACGTCGGTCATAATTCTTACTTCCATACTAATATTATAATGCGTACAAAGTCAGGGGTATCTAGTCCATACTCCATACGAATATTATAAATGCGTAAGCAACTATTTGTCTTTGTTGCCTTTTTACGACTAAAAAGATTGACACTAGCTAAATGCATAAACCGTGCGAAGTCAAAACTAAAAAAAGAGATAACAATATATTGTACGTTCCAGGAGATCTCGGACGACCCCCAGCTGTTCGTGGAGGGTTACAGCCGGTTCGACGTGCAGCAAGGGGAGCTGGGGGACTGCTGGCTGCTCGCCGCAGTCGCCAATCTGACGCTGCACAGGAAGTCAGTTTAATTTTTATTTTTTATAGCGTCATAGCGTTTGACCACTATCTGACGTGGTGGATTTGAGCACTATCTCACCTGTTCTTCAGTGACGTTGTGAAACTTCCGGGAAGTTTCAGTAAAGCAGCCACCACTTTACTGAATCACGGACTTTATCTGTAAATTGTACTTGACCGCGAAGATTGATATGCTATGCTAAGACTTTCCTATTGTCAAAATATACCTATTATATTGTAAAATTTGGTATATTTGACACTGGCTAAATGCACAAACCGTGCGTAGCCATAATGAAAAAAAAACCCGGCCAAGTGTTAGTCGGGCTCACGAACCATTATCTATAAAAAAGCAAAAAGTCACGTTTGTTGTATGTGAGCCCCCTTAAATATTTATTTTATTCTGTTTTTTAGTATTGTTGTTATAGCGGCAAAAGAAATACATCTGTGAAAATTTCCACTGTCTGTCTAACAGTGACGGTTCATGAGAAAATGAAAATGGCCTGGTGAAAGACGGACAGACAGACAGACGGACGGACAGCGAAGTCTTAGTATAGTAATAGGGTCTCGTTTTACCCTTTGGGTGCGTAACCCTAAAAAGGCACACAGGGATTCCCAATATTCATGGTCCATAAAAACCATGTATTCCACTCCGGACAAGATGATGACGTAGGTGTCTCTTTCTACCTCATCAAAGTACGATCGGGGAGTTATGACATGGTATCACACGTACGTTGATGACGTAGAAAGAGACACCTACGTCATCACCTTGCCCGGAGTGTCATACCTACTTGATTATAACCAAGCTACAGTTTTCCCTAACACAAACAACACGTTAATCAATCAATTAATTTGTTTCTTTTGGTTATTGCAGATTGTTCTTCCAAGTGGTCCCCGATGACCAGAGCTTTGAAGAGGATTATGCCGGTGTCTTCCATTTTAGGTGAGCTAGACACTTGTTTGATGTAAATAAAACTTCTATACGCACGCTTGACTTGTGGAGCAAGCTGGTACATGCGTGACGAGAGCGTTACGAAAAGTGTGATCCGCGAGGCGAACGGAAGTTGAAAGGGAGATATAACTGTATTACTGTAGGGGCAGGAGAGACAGGTGCGAGCTCACTTTGTCTCTGTCTCTTTCTTTCATAGCCAAATTAACGTTTCGTACATCTATGGAGCTAAAGAAGTTGTACCTACGCATTGAGACAGTTACAGGCTGAATTATTATTATATTATAAGAAAAAAAAACTGAAATGTCTATTATCGTTTTTTTTTACACACTTTATAGTAGCTCCACTTGTATTTTTGTAATCGACTCATTAGGGAGCAATTTTGACTCACTCTAAACGGTCAGATTTCATTCAAGCTTGTAGATTTATCGAGGGCCGATGACAATACACTAATTTGAATGATTATTCCATTATTTGTATTGATATTTTGATTGATTGTAATCATGTGTGGTATGTGCCGCAGGTTCTGGCAGTACGGGCGCTGGGTGGACGTGGTGATCGACGACCGGCTGCCCACGCACCGCGGCAAGCTGGTGTTCCTGCACTCCTCCGAGAACAACGAGTTCTGGAGCGCGCTGCTGGAGAAGGCCTACGCCAAGTGAGTCAGGACCTGGCTGCCCTATGAGAAGGGAGACCCAAAAAATGGTGTCGAATTGAGACACTCCTTGTTTTTGAAAATTATTTTATTCTTTTTTCATTTTAGTTATGACCTCGCACGATTTGTGCATCTAGCCAGTGTCGAGGACTGACTTTCCTTCCAATTTTGAAAAAAATAAATATCTACCTACTTAAATATTAGAATATGTGACACTGACTAAACGCACAAACCGTGCGAAGCCATAACTAAAAAGAAAAAAATAAAGTTTGAGAAACTAAAACACTGAATCATTACATCACGCTTACAAGTTCTCGTCACCACGCCCCCTGGTTGTGTTTATTTTTGCTGTTATTACACTGGCCATTTTCAAGGCCGTTACCTTGAATCTAGTACATGATTGACGAAGCCACGCCCCCTGGTCGCAGGCTGCACGGCTCGTACGAGGCGCTGAAGGGGGGCTCCACGTGCGAGGCCATGGAGGACTTCACGGGGGGCGTCACGGAGATGTACGACATGGCGGAGCTGCCGCCCGCCTTCTACACCATACTGCTGAAGGCGTACGAGCGGAACTCACTCATGGGGTGCAGCATCGAGGTGCGCCTGGCGGCCCGCCGGCAGAGGGGGCGAACCCTACCGGACGCGTCCTCGAATCGAACGTGACGTCATACGATATAAATTATGGCAACGTAGTTCCGAACGCAGTTGTCGAAGCGAACTTCCCGAAAGTTGAATTATTTTCTTCGGGTGATGGATGACGTCATTCATTTGCCGAAATCTAACCGAGCCCCTATGTCGATTGATCTGAATCAAAGATAATAAAGTTCATAAAGTATCATAGTAGATGTTCTGAATAGCTCAACGATTTGACGTTCGATTCGAGAACGATACCGAACCGACCGACAAGGAACCGTCCTTGTCGAACGGTTCTGACGACGTGGTCGAAGCTCATTAACATGCTTAGTCTAGGTTAGAATGTCTGTCAAGGATCGCTGATCGAACACCGATAGAGATTTGGCGACAAATTTTCTACTTGAGGGTAATCTGTTTTTTTTTTACAAACAGACGAAGGCAAACATTTGTCTGTAGTGTGATAGAGTTTATGTTGGCTGACAATACTGATATAGGATTTGACTGAAAAAAAAAAAAGTTAATGTTATGTAGTTCTAATTCCGCCGCAGACGTACCCCCGGTTTCTAGAACGTTTGTTGGCGTTGACAGTAGATTAAAACTATCGTTGCCTCTATCTTACTAATATTATAAAGCCGAAAGTTTGTGAGTGTGTGTGTATGTGTGTATGTTTGTTACCTCTTCACGCTCAAACGGCTGGACCGATTTCGATGAAATTTGGTATAGGGGTAGATTGGACCTATGAGACGGACATAGGCTATCTTTTGTCTCAAAAAATAATCTCGAAGGGGATGAAATAGGGGTTGAAAGTTTGTATGGGGAATCCATAATTCTTCAAGTTAGGGATCTGAAAATTCTTATTTAGGCTTTTGGTAATAAATAAAAAATACGGGTTTAAGCTTTTTTGCAAAATCATCCCTAAAGGGGGAAAAGCAAGGGGGTTGAAATTATTAGGTATTCTTTAGATGCACCCCCAACGGACCACGATAAACGGCTGAACGGATGGTTATTTAAAGAGGGAGAGTGCGATGGGAGGAAAGGGGGGAGAATGCGGGGAGGGGAGAAGGAGAAAGGAGGAGAGTGGGGGGAGAAGAGGGTAGAGTGGGGAGAAAGACGGGGAGAGCGGGAAGAAAGAGGGGAAAGTGGGAGATAAAGAGGGGAGAGTGGGAGGAGAAAGAGAGGAGAGTGGGGTGAGAAAGAGGGGAGAGTGGGGGGAGAAAGAGGGGAGAGTGGGGAGAAAGATAGTGGATAGCGGGGAGAAAGAGAGGAGAGTGGGGAGAAAGAGAGGGGAGAGCAAGGAGAAAGAGGGGAGAGTGGAGGGAGAAACAAAGGAGAGTGGGGGGAGAAAGAGGGTAGAGTGGGGAGAATGAGAGGGGAGAGCGGGGAGAAAGAGGGGAGAGTGGGGAGAAAGAGATGGGAGAGCGGGGGACAAAGAGGGGAGAGTGGAGGGAGAAACAAAGGAGTGGGGGAGGAGAAAGAGGTTAGAGTGGGGAGAAAGAGATGAGAGAGCGGGGGACAAAGAGGGGAGAGTGGAGGGAGAAACAAAGGAGAGTGGGGGGAGAAAGAGGGTAGAGTGGGGGGAGAAACAGGGGGGAATGGGATGAGCAAGAGGGTAGAGTGGAAAGAAAGAGAGGGGAGAGCGGGGAGTAAGAGGGGAGAGTGGGGAGAAAGAGAGGGGAGAGCGGAGGGAGACAGGGGACAGTGGGGTGAGAAATAGGGTAGTGTGTGGGGAGATAGAGTGGAGAGTGTGGGGGTAGAGGGAGGGGAGAGTGGGGGGAAAAGGGGGAGTAGGGGAATGGGGAGAGTGGGGGGAAATAGGGAAGAGGGGAAAGTGGGGGGGGGGAAGGGGAGTAAGGGAATGGGGAGAGTGGGGGGGAAATAGGGGAGAGAGGAAGAGGGGAGAGTGGGGGGAGAGATAATTTGGTTCGCAGATAGGTTATCTTCTAACTTAGGACATAGGCTACGAACATATTATTAAGTCATCATCATAGGTAATCATCGCCGTTTTCTATCTATGCGATAAAAACTGAAAAACTACCCCATGTGCGTAAAATTTCGTACGTAGATAGGTTATCCCGCAACTTACGACTTAGGCTTTAATTCATCATCATCACTACCGTTTTGCATCAGTGCAATAAAAACTGTGACAAACTACCCCATTGTCATGAAATTTGGTATTTTTATAGCTTATATATTACCTTATACCCCAACTTACACATACACTGTGGCCTAAAAACTGTGACATAAAATGTATTATGCAGATAGTTTAGACACACAATACAGGCTACAAATCATCATCATCACCATCATCATCACTGTTTATTTGTCCATCAGTGCGATAATAACTGTGAAAAACTACCTAACCTCTGTATTTTCTCTGACACAATTTTACAAGTCGTATAGATCTACCAGCCACCGCCCTATAGGTTTTATAATGTGAAACGCGGGTGAAACCGCGGGGCGCAGCTAGTCTGACTATAAACAAATGACAAGGATGGCAATAGAATTAATCTGTTGTGAACGCTGACTGACGTTTCAGAAACTGGGGGTTAGTCTTTCATATCAACAGATAGCCCAAAACTTTGAACCCTGTCACCACGTAAGAGAGGCCAAAAATGATTGCATACAAATATTATGCCCATCCTTCCTCGTACCTGAATGGGTACGAACAAGCCACTAAATAAAAGAACTTGAAACCTCTTTCCAATATTGAGCTTTAGGACCTAAAGAGTTGGTATGCGTGCGTGCTAGCGTGCGTGCGTGCGTGCGTGCGTGCGTGCGTGCGTGCGTGCGTGCGTGCGTGCGTGCGTGCGTGCTAGCGTGCGTGCGTGCGTGCGTGCGTGCGTGCTAGCGTGCGTGCGTGCGTGCGTGTAACGGAGACGCGACGCCCGCAGCCCGACCCCAACATCCTGGAGGCGGAGACCCCGGTGGGGCTGATCCGCGGCCACGCCTACTCCGTGACCCGCGTCAAGTACGTGGACATCGAGACCCCGGGCCGCCAGGGCAAGATCCCGCTGCTGCGCCTGCGGAACCCCTGGGGGAACGAGGCCGAGTGGAACGGGCCCTGGAGCGACAAGTATGTAACCCCCCCCCCCATCCATAATAAATGGTTACGGGGATTTCTGGACCGTTTGTCAAAAAGTCCAGAAATCCCCTGCGCATAGGATACTGCCAGGTAATTTCTGGTATAGGCCCCACCAAGGGGTGGTCCGGATTTGTAGACAACATGCCTCCGAAATGATTCTCACGGTGTTCCTTCATGAGTGATAATGACATAGTTATGTTTAACAAGAAACACATCGGTACACGATTCAATCGGACGTCTTAAAGAAAGGCCAAGTCAGAACTGCTCTTATTGTTTAAGGGACTCATGAAAAGAAACGAAAAAGGTGTGTCAGTATCATAGTATGTGGAAAGAGTCTCAGCTTACCCCGACGGGGAATAGGCGTGACTGTATTTATGTCATCATCAGCCTGAAGACATCCATTGCTGACCATAGGCCTCCCCCTTAGACCGACGATTTGCCATTTTGGTGTCGTCGGCCCATCTATTTATGTATGTGTCCATTTATGTATAATGTATGTAATTCCAGGTCCCCGGAATGGCGTTACATACCGGAGTCGGAGAAGGAGGAGCTGGGACTCACGTTCGACGACGACGGCGAGTTCTGGATGGCGTTCAAGGACTTCTGCACTCACTTCTCCAGGTGACTAGATAGAGCAGAATAGCGGCGGCGGCCGAGTGCGGACTTTTCTTTTGAAATGTTTTGAACAAAATAAATTAGCCCTTATTCCCACGTGTTAAGATTCACGCATAATAGCAAAACGAGTAATAATGTTGACGGAACTTTTTTTTTTATATCTAAGGCTATTTTTTCATACGGCAAAGTAACGAACGGGTGCAGCGAGCTGTAATCATGAATTTGTAATTTCAGGGTGGAGATCTGCAATCTGAACCCGGACTCCCTCGACCCGGAGGAGTGCCCCGAGGGGTGCACGAAGAAGTGGGACGTGTCCGTGTTCGAGGGGGAGTGGGTCAGAGGTACGGGGGGGGGGGGGGGAGTCAGGGGTCCGGTGGGGTGTGTTTAGTGGGAGAGGGCGGGGAATGATTGGAACAGATGTGGTGAGAAGTGTGCTTAGAGGAGGAGATTGCGGGGGAGGTGTTGAATTGTTGTGATAGGAGGGGGGGGGGGGGGGGGGAAGGGGGTATTGTACGGTGGGAAGTGGTTAGAAGCTGATAGGAGAAGAGTTAGGGGGAGGTTTTGAAATTTATAGAAGGGAGAGTGAGTGTACGTCCCCAAAACCGTGCTATGAAGTTTTAACTAAGTTAAGCGATTGTAAAATTTAATGGCTGTACCATATTCGATGTGATTTTCGCAGGTGTAACGGCGGGCGGGTGCCGCAACTTCTTGGAGTCGTTCTGGCGTAACCCGCAGTACACCGTCACGCTCACAGACCCCGATGAGGGGGACAACGAGAACAAGTGTACCGTAAGTACGGGACAAGTGTTTCATCGTCATCATCGTCATCATCATCATCATCATCATCATCATCATCGTCATCATCGTCGTACTGTTCATCATAGTAATACTTCTTGCTGTTTTTAATTGAGTAGGTACCTAGTAGTTTTATTTTGTCGCAAAAGTGAAAAGTAGATTGTTCAACACGGGCCCAAAACGACTAGCCTTAACTCGACACTATCTCTCCAAATCATCAGATCGCCATCTATTTATACTGACTCATTTTCGTCCCTTGAACAAGCTAGATAATGTTTTTTTTTTTTGTTTTTCAGATAATCGTGGCGCTGATGCAGAAGAACCGGCGCTCGCAGCGCCACGCCGGCCTGGAGTGCCTGACCATAGGGTTCGCGGTGTACCGGCTGCCGGACCACGGCCACGTGCCCCGGCCGCTGGACGAGGCTTTCTTCAAGTACAACGCCTCCGTGGGCCGCTCGCAGGCCTTCATCAACCTGAGGGAGGTCAGCGCCAGGTATGGACCTTATCCCATAACGAATACGGTTCGATATTGTGTACATTCTATATAAAGTTTGCAGTGGGAAATTGAACCTTATGCCTTTGGGGGTAGAGTTGAGATTTGTAGAAAGTTTATAGCAGTCTGCTCTTGTAAGTCAACCTGAGGGAGGTGAGCGCCAGATAGGCGCCTTATCTGTTTGAATTACGGTTGAAAATTGTGTACACTTTGTATGCATGTCTTTGGATAGTCAGCGGTGAGAAATTAAATCTTATTACTTGTGGGATTGAGTTTAAAATTGGAAGTTTTTAGCTTTTGAGAAGTAGACGCCTTATCCGTTGGCCAGTCCCAAGTGTATCAACTTTAGGGAAGTTAGTAAACAGGTCTTTGAAAAGTCAGCGCTAAGTTCTTGTCCGTTGAACCTTGTGTGCTTGTGGTTAGAGTTGAAAATTGTAAAAACAAGCTCTTAGGGATGTCGACGCCTACGGAGATCCGATCGCTGGAGATTATCATCTTCACAGAAGACAAAGCTACGTAAATTAAACATTATTCCGTTTACCTAAGTTTTGTATTAGAATGTAACTTATAGAAACTGTACGACGGTACCCTAGCTTACAAATGAAGCTTCAAAGCCATTTGACTCCTTATCCTTGTGGGTTTAAGGTTCAAATTCGAGCCTGGCAGCTACGTCATCGTGCCCTCCACCTTCGACCCCAACGAGGAAGGCGAGTTCCTCGTCCGTGTGTTCTCTGAGAAGGACAACAACATGGCGTGAGTGATCCATCTGTCTATCCACCCCATCCATAGGCCTAGGGCCGTATTAATAAATGAACCTCAATAGCGCTACTAAGTGCGCTATCAGCTAATCCACACTAAAAATTTAATCTACATCTTGAAACCGTTGCTATTTAATAAATGGATATTGAGATGTAGCACTGGCTACTAGATACTGTCTTGTATGTGTCAATTGTGTCATAGCACTTAACCGCTGAGTGCCATGTATTAATTTGCCAGAGATCATGTAAGTTTCGGATCGTAATCTACAACTTAAGATGTATTTATTAAATAGAACGAAATAGCAAGTGCACACTGAAGATAGCTCTCAGAGCTGAGATTGATTTATTAATATGGTCCCTAGTATCAGAAATAGACTTGACAAAAGCGTATACCCGAAAGGGACACACCTATGCTACAATTTATGAATCGGATAAATTTAATACACGTTATTTAGGTGGTGCTCCAATCATTCGTGCGACATTCTAAAATGTCAAGATTGGTTTGCTTCTGCAGCCAAACACAAAATTTGTGCATACACCGACATAGACAAAACATCATCGTACTATCCTACTTACTCCTTTGTCTATTTGTATACACTTGTCTCTTTTCTACCCCGGATGTCATATCTGTTAGATGATTAATCTGAGACCACGTCCATCCATCCATCGATATACATACTTTAATAGTATAAGTGAGAAAGTAACTCTGTTTGTTGGTTTGTTCATTTCAAACTAAGCGGCTGATCCGATTTCGATGAGTACCTATTGGATAATTATGTGCTATGCGTAGACGAAGTCGCAGGCGGCAGTTTTGTTTAACCGACTTCAAGAAAAGACGGAGGTTCTCGATTCGTCGTAATAGTTTTTTATATTCCGTGTCGTATCGGTATGGAAAACTTTAAAAGCGTTGTTGACGATTTTTGTCGAAATTAACTATGTATTTTTTATATATTTTCAGGGAAAATGATGAAGACATCGGCATGGGTGATGTGGATGACAGGGTAAGGATATTTCCTAAAGCATGTTATCCATCAATCCGGACCGGACCAAAGTGGTGGATTGCGTAGGATTAACAGAGCTCAACTAAATAAAAAAATAAACTTTCATCGTTCGACATAATAATAGGTTTATGAGTTTTGGTGGGAATCCGATAGTGAGACGTTGTTGGTTTTGTATATTTTTTCTCAAACTTGTATTTCTTCGACTTTGTTGAATTTGTTCATGGCCATTGAGTGTTCGTTAAAGTACACGAATTTCGGCAAATGATATAAACCCAAAAAGCGTGTCACATCGCATTTTCCCCCCCAAAACTCCCAGAAAGTTCCAGTAAAGCATCCACCACTTTACTGAATTGTGACTTTGACTTTGTAAATAATCGACTTGACTACTTGACCACGAGGATTGGTTGCTATGTCTTTCTTATTCCTATTTTGAAAATAAGAAATACTATAATACTTGACACTGGCTGAATGCACAAAACGTGCGAAGCCATAACAAAAAAAAAGAATAATAGGTATGTTATATTGTCAGGTGAAAGAGGTGGCCCCGAGCCCGGAGCCCGCCGACCCGGTGCGGGCTTTTTTCAACCGACTGGCCGGCGCCGACGGCGAGGTGGACTGGCAGGAGCTGAAGGAAATCCTCGACTACGCCATGAGGGAAGGTATGTGGACACCACACCGCAGGGCGACACTCCATACAAACGGCTGAATCGGACAAAACACAAGGGAAACTGATGCGTCGTCCGCGTCGATACTGCGTCGGTACTCAATAGGTCACCCGACACGCTCTAAATGTCATGCAAAATCCCGATCGAGCTATCTCGCTTTAATTTAAACATAAACCGTCTTACCATAAAAGATTTAAACCAGAGTTGAACTGATGTTTCTAAATATTTTCTTCACAAATTGACGTCTAACCCTCCCCTCGCTTTTTCTAATTCAATAACAGATTCACAAGTAAAATCATTAAAAACGCCATGATTGAAGAAAACGCGAGTGATAGACGTCGATTTTGTGAATCGAAATTTTAGAAACATCTATTTAGCTCTAGCCTAAAAGTTTTGTGGCAAGACGGAGAATGTCCATTCTTCTAGGGTTATTGATAGGTATTCTATGACCATACAGATTTGTATTTATAACTAGCTTTTGCACGCGGTTTTTCCAGTTTAGTATATTACTAGCTGCGCCCCGCGGTTTCACCCGCGTTTTACATTATAAAACCTACAGGGCGGTGGCTATTAGATAGGACTTGTAACATTGTGTCAGAGAAAATACTGAAGTTAGGTCGTTTTTCACAGTTATTATTGCACTGATGGACAGGAAAACAGTGATGATGATGATGACTTGTAGCCTATATTGTGTCTCTAAACTATCTGCATACAACATTTCATGCAAATTAAGGTACTATTTCACAGTTTAGCCCACTGTGTATAGTGTAAGTTGGTGTATAAGTTATCAAAATACCAAATTTCAAGCCAATGGGGTAGTTTTTCACAGTTTTTATTGAACTGATGCAAAACGGTGAAGATGATGATGATGAATTAAAGCCTAAGTCGTAAGTTGCGTGATAACTTACCTACGTACAAAATTTTACGCACATTGGGTGTTTTATCGCATTGATGGAAAACGGCGATGATTATGATGATGACTTAATTATATGTTCGTAGCCTATGTCCTAAGTTGGAAGATAACCTATCTGTGAACCAAGTTATCTCCCCCCACTCTCCCCTCTTCCCACTCTCCCCATTTCCCCCCACTCTCCCCTCTTCCCTTGCTCCCCTATTTCCCCCCACTCTCCCCTCCTTCTCCCCCCACTCTCCCCTCTTTCTCCCCCCACTCTCCCCTCTTTCTTCCCCCCACTCTCCCCTCTTTCTCCTCCCACTCTCCCCTCTTTCTCCCCCCACTCTCCCTCTTTCTACCCCACTCTCCGCTCTTTCGCCCCCACTCTCCCCTCTTTCTCCCCGCTCTCCCCTCTTTTTCTCCCCGCACTCTCCCCTCTTTCTCCCCCACTCTCCCCACTCTACCCTCTTTCTCCCCCCACTCTCCCCTCTTTCTCACCCCACTCTCCTCTCTTTCTCCCTCCACACTCCCCTCTTTCTCCCCCCCTCTCCCCTCTTTCCCCTCTCTTTCTCCCCACTCTCCCCTCTTTCTCCCCCACTCTCCCCTCTTTCTTCCCGCTCTCCCCGTCTCTCTCCCCACTCTACCCTCTTCTCCCCCCACTCTACCATCTAATCCCCCTTTCCCCCCTCTCCCCCTCCCCTCCCCCGCACTCTCCCCCCCTCTCCTCCCATCGCACTCTCCCCCTTTAAATAACGATCCGTTCAGCCGTTTATTGTGGTCCGTTGGGGGTGCATCT
The DNA here is from genome assembly GCA_905147375.1 of Hylaea fasciaria. Classification (NCBI taxonomy): domain Eukaryota; kingdom Metazoa; phylum Arthropoda; class Insecta; order Lepidoptera; family Geometridae; genus Hylaea; species Hylaea fasciaria. The sequence goes on from LR990218.1 coordinate 2,711,384, forward strand.
AAAGAATACCTCACAATTTCAACCCCCTTGCTTTTCCCCCTTTAGGGACGATTTTGCAAAAAAGCTGAAACCCGTATTTATTTATATCTTACCAAAAGCCTAAATAAGAATTTTCAGATCCCTAACTTGAAGAATTATGGATTCCCCATACAAACTTTCAACCCCTATTTCCCCCCCTTCGAGATTATTTTTTGAGACAAAAGATAGCCTATGTCCGTCTCATAGGTCCAATCTACCCTTATACCAAATTTCATCGAAATCGGTCCAGCCGTTTGAGCGTGAAGAGGTAACAAACATACACACATACACACACACTCACAAACTTTCGGCTTTATAATATTAGTAAGATTCGGCGGGTGAAGCCGCGGGGCGCGTCTAGTTCCACAATGAGAAAATATTGTTATGTAAAGAATGAACACAAAAAACTACTGGAATGAATTTGAAAAATCTTACAACCATCATGAATGTTTATCACTGAGTAACATAAACAACACCTTAAACAAAAGATTAGGGAACCTTACGAATGCTTCCATTTTGAACCGTGAAGTATAATTATTAAGTCCATACAAAAATCCCGAATTTACTAACTCTCCGCAAAACTTTTCCAAGATTTATTTACATTGAAACCTAATTCGGATTGACAATGTTATCATTTGGTATTTATTTTTGGTATTTTACTTTTTTTCTTAGTTCTATTATGTTGCATTTTAGAACCCAATATGGGATCAGGAGAACCCAATATAGTTTTTTAACTAACACGTGGTATTCCCTTCTATGCCATAATAATGAACCATGACACTATTGGCAGTGTTGTAAAAAATATTTAACCATGGCTAATTATATTAATTTTTAAGTTTTTTTAAACAAATTAATTTGACGTGCGCTTTCGCGTTTTTTATTGAAAAGGTTACAAAGATTTATTTATTAATTTTTATTAATAATACATTTTATCATTATTAAAAATGATGATAAATGCCCATTTTTGAGCTTTCATTGTTTAACGCTTATTGTGTCGAGTTTAAAGCCGCTTTTCGTTTATGTTTTCGCTATCCGTGAGGTTATATAATTGTAAGTATGTATACATATATTTAGATTGCACAATTTCACTGTTTTTAATTTATACGCACTACTTTTTTTCCAAATTTGCTTTTACAATAATTATTCACATGTATTTTTATTTCAACATAGTGCAATTATTGATTGAAAATTGTGAAATATGCTCTTATTTTTAAGGAAAATATTTAGAGTTCATGTAACGTATTATATTTATGCATTATTAATAATAATACTAGCGTTGTATTAATTCCGGACATCTTAGGCTTCTATCAAAATAGTCATTTAATTACAGTCCCTAGAACGTAAATATGTATGTATAATTCGTATCACCCACGGACGAACACATTCGAACATTTCGAAGGAATCACTAAAAAAGCGACTTTAATAGATGTATTTTTCTACTGCTCGGAAAGGTATCTCTCAAACCAAAAAAAAACATGTTGAGACAAAAAAAACGAACCTTGGTTTCAATAAAAAAAGAACAGAAAAGACCCAGGGAAAGATATCACCCAAATTTAAGCAACTAATAAATTTGAAGATCTGATCTCAACAAAAACAAAACAGTCGAATTGAGAACCTCCTCCGTTTTTCGGTTAAAAAGATAGACAGATGACAGTACCCAAATAACGGACAGAACTGGCCATGCGGGGCGGCGTGGCGCGCCACGGGGCGTACGACGGCGGGGGCGGGGGCGGGGGCGGCGCGCCCGCGCAGGAGCAGAGCTGCCTGGAACAGCTGCTGTGCGCGCTGTGCGCGCCGGCCTGCAAGGAGCTGGGCGTGGACCTGCAGCAGCCGCAGCCGCCGGCCGCCCAGGAGCAGGTGCACCTCACGCAGCCGCAGCCGCAAGGTAAGGCCGCGGTGCTGGCCCGAGCATTCGTGCTGACCCGAGCATTCCTTCTGAAGGCACTCGGTGCTGGCCCGAGCATTCGTGCTGACCCGAGCATTCCTTCTGAAGGCACTCGGTGCTGGCCCGAGCATTCGTGCTGACCCGAGCATTCCTTCTGAAGGCACTCGGTGCTGGCCCGAGCATTCGTGCTGACCCGAGCATTCCTTCTGAAGGCACTCGGTGCTGGCCCGAGCATTCGTGCTGACCCGAGCATTCCTTCTGAAGGCACTCGGTGCTGGCCCGAGCATTCGTGCTGACCCGAGCATTCCTTCTGAAGGCACTCGGTGCTGGCCCGAGCATTCGTGCTGACCCGAGCATTCCTTCTGAAGGCACTCGGTGCTGGCCCGAGCATTCGTGCTGACCCGAGCATTCCTTCTGAAGGCACTCGGTGCTGGCCTGAGCATTCCTGGTAGGAGCGCTCAGTGCTGACCCGAGCATGCGTGCTCGCCTGAGCATTGCTTGCAAGGGCACTCAGTGCTGGCCCGAGCATTCGTGCCGACCCGAGCATTCCTCGCACAACCACACAGTGAGTTCCTGGCGCCCTAGGCGTAAGACTGGATCTGTGCCTGTTTTGTCTATCTTGATAAAGAAGATCACCATTTACCGTCCTTCTGACAATGTCATTATACATGCTGTAACTGTAACATAATAAGCATAACATTAATCCTGATGATCTGGTCAGGTCATTAGGACAAAGTTGTTAAATTATTGTATTGTATTCAGGTTATGAATAAGTATGCAAATATTCATCGAAAACATTAACATGTGAATTCATGTGATAGAACGCAAGCTTGGAGAAAATTCTTCTGCCGTAAAAAGTTGTAAGATAGATCTTACATACATTAGAATGTAAAACTAGGCGCGTTAATTTTCAGTACCTACCTTATTCTACGGGAGCATCTTTTTAACGACACAGTTTTTGTAATTATGGTATTGCTCTCGATCCGATGTACCTACTATGAAATTATTTTGTTATTACTAATCGTATTGTTTCTTTACAGGAATCCAAGGCTGTTGCATGCGTGTTTTTTTTTTTTTTTTTTATCGAAATGGAGGAATATGTAATTTGAAATGTCTGTTTTTGTATTGTAAATAAACTGTGATGTTATTTTGCTTTTTTATAAGCTATTTTCAGGACCCCCAATACGAAGAAGATATATTATTTTTATTTTCCCCAATATTTTTTACTCTATATTTTTGTAAAATTATACTTTTGTTTTAGTTTTATTTTTAATTAATTTATGTATAGCTATATAAAGTATCATTTTACAAAACAATACGCTTAATGTTGCCACTAACACAATTTAACAAAATGTAAAAATTTTCAAAAATATATTTTTGAAAGTTCTTACATTGACGCTTTCTGTAAGCATGGATTTTTATAGCACAAACATTGAAAATACACAAAAATGGGCATTTTAAATAAGTGAAGAATATTATTGAGTTATTATTATTATTCATCTTTAAGTTGATATAATTAGTCTTAGTTATTAAGTCACCTCCATTTCAATAAAAAGGATGTTTCATGCGAAAATAAAATAATCACTTCGGTTTAGACTTCCATTTTATAAGCGTGCATCGTCCCAACAATTCTGATTACTAAATAGCACCTTATGGAATAGACAATACAACCTCTAATTCCTTGCAAATATAGAAATTACCATCAAGTCTAAATTCAAGTGAATATACTTTCGACATGACGTGATCTTAAAGGTACACTTTCGAACATACAGCGACGCACTAATGAAGTATATGGTCGTCTCTGTCATTTGCTTCGTACCAGACAGAGACGACGATAGACTTGGAGCGTCTCGCCAAAGTTTTGATGCGTCAGTGAAGGCGCGTACTACGGACAATAATCTCGCTCCAGGCGCAGCAATGAAACGTGCGAGCAGAGCGGAGCATATGCGAGCTCCCTTGCACTTGTAGGTCTTACACGCGTAGTGATCATTTTATGGATAAAATATCGATACATATAATAGAAATGTAACGGATCGCTATCTGTACATGGAAGGTATATATTATTATATGAGAAACAATATTATTGGGACATTTATCAACGCAAATAGCACCCCAAAAATAGATTGTTAGAATTTTTGTCTGTGCAAGGTGCGTTTGTGCACGGTAATCTCAAAAACGGCTTATCCGATTTAGATGTGGTTTCAATTATGAGTTTAGATAACCTAGTGACTGGACCCGTGCCAATTTGTATATCGTCAAAAGAATTGACTTATATCACTCGCTTTTCGGCGAAGGAAAACATTGCTAGAAACCCCACACGCCCGAGAATTATTTCGGAGGCATGTTATCCACCAATCCGGACCTCACCCCTGATATAATATGGCCTAAATATCCCCTCACCTCTGTGAGGAGTCACAGAGGTGAGGGGATATCCGTGCTCAATAGCGGGCTAATAAGGTTGTTAAAAGAAAATAAAAGAATTTATTGTACAGTCATAAAAATACAGATAGAGCTTTAACTCTAAAGGAGGAGTTTTCGGTAAAACCGATCCTTTCCAGTCAGCCATAGCATAGACTCTATGCCATAGAAAGAGATGAGTGTCAGAGATAATGATCACTGTTCAGTCAAATTCTCATTATATAAGAAGATATTATGTTTTTCTAAAAGACGTACAGGTATATCTATCAATATACCTATAGCTATATACTCGTGTGAACTTAAGCAGTGCATGTATCACTGATGTGAAATCAGCGTCGCAATAAACCGAGTACAGAGCGGACGTTTAGTTATTTCTATTAAAACCACACAAGCCAATCTAGACCTTATCGCAAACAATCACTAGTCTGCAGCGAGTTATTGTCCATAGTATAGTGGGTCATTTTCGTGACGCGCCGCTATGTTCAGAGTGCTAAGGTCTGCTCTGTCGCGCAGAACTGAAGGGCGAAGGGTTCTCCAAAGACGTGTGCCGCAGCATGATAGCCATGCTGGACAAGGACGGCTCGGGCGGCCTCGGCTTCGAAGAGTTCAAGACTCTGTGGATCGATCTGCGCAATTGGAGGGTGAGGAATTCAATTGCCCTATAATAATCTTCATAACTGAATACATGTTAATTCGTATTTAGACGGGTCTAATTCGCGCACAAACTAATATCAAAATATGTAACTCGGCCGAAACGTCGAGGTATGTCAAAATTATATATTTTGATATTAGTTTGTGCGCGAATTAGACCCGTTTAAATACTAATCAATAATCTTCATGTTATAAATTACGCGTCTCGTTGTTTGTCCGCGATGGGCTCCTAAACTACTGAACCTATTTTAGTCAAATTTGCACACCGTGTGTAGTTTGATCTAACTTAAAAGATAGGATAGCTTACATCTCAGTTTATAGTCGCAATAACAAAAACCTTACCCACAGCAACGCGTGGTCGCGTCTGCTATAGTATACCATAAAATATGTTAGTGCTTACGGCCTAATTCTCCTTGCGAAGGTGAGGGGAGATCCGTGCTTGGCAAGTTGGCGGTTAGAGCTCGATGATGATGATTATTGTATATTAATGAATTATTTGATTTGATGTTTTAATAACGCCAAAATAGTCTGATTCTTGATAAAATTTAGCGAGTGTATGGATTATCACATCGGCGCAAGTGAAGAAAATATAGAGTTCCGACGGGAATTTTGCGGTGGAATCGTAATTTTGGGGAGTACAGTGGCAGCGGTGGTCTTAAGCCAGTCACTGTTTAGGCCGAGCATGTTTAGCATGTTGGCCACCTCCGAGCACTTCGTCCCCTTTGCCTCCGTAGGCCGTGTTCCGGCTGTACGACGTGGAGGGCCGCGGCGCCATCCCGGCGCACGCGCTGCGCGACGCGCTGCACTCCGCCGGATACACCGTCAACGCGCACATACTCAACGTGCTGGCTCACAGGTATGTGTTACCCCCCCCCCCCCCCCCCCCACTACCCCATCACCCACTCTCACCCCCTCCACATCTACGCCACCCATACTCGACTTCCCCCCGCCACTCACCCCCTACACACACTCACTCCAAAAACGCACCTAAGTATCCATATATACTCGTTTGTTTACTACCCACCCCCCTGGTTCGTTTTCCGTTCGACTACACACTATTTCTTACACTGACACACCCACAAATTAACCTTATACATATTTACGTATCCGCTGGCATTTCTTTTATGTGTGCTTACGTAAAGAGAATTACTGAACAATTATTGACAACATGATGACCCTTAAAAAAATATCTGTAATAATATTATCAATTCCCGTTCCTTTTCAGATACGGTTCATCCGATGGCTACATTCAGTTCGATGACTTTATTATGTGCGCGGTCCGACTGAAGACCATGATTGGTGAGACACTTGCAAATAAATTACTTATTAATAAAGGATTTTTCGGACATTTAATAACTGTCGACCTTATTTTAGGAGACTTAGGCTAAAATTTGTCCGTATAGGAGATTATAAACATGCTCAGCCTAGAATAGGCCTCTCGAGGACTGCTGGAGCACCCTTATAGGGCTTTGGCGACAGATGTTCTGCTTGAGGATGGCAGCTAGTATTTTATGAAAGGAATGCATGGAAATAGACGAATGAAGTTGGGATACATAGCTTGTTTTGCGGTGTACGGGTTAAGTTAAAAAAGTATTATAAATTAAGTATGCAATGTATTTGAAAGTAGAGCGATGGTAGAACGGCTAAGTACGGAAGAATATGTCCGCTTTGCAACCCAATGACACCGGTTGGAAACCTCGGCACCAATGACCTAATTTCTTAAGTTACGTTTTTAATTCCAACTCGTTGGAGGCCTACTGGTGTTAAGGAACGATGTGATCGAAGTTGTTAATACTCTGCAGGTTTGCAAAAAAAAACCTAAATCGCTCTGTTTGAGAACATATGACTTGTAGCTCAAAACTACCGCCAGGTTTTCTATACATACCTACTGTGTCATGATCTACGTCTGTCTGCCTCACGAATGTTTTTATAACCATTATCCTTGTTCCTAATCCTAATTAGAAATCAGGATGTATAAATATAAACGCGACGTGTAATTTATTTTACACATATTCGGTTGTATGGTTATATACTTATGTAACATAATAATATGCAGCAAACAACGAACCCCTCGAGAATTTAGAGCGGGACATGCAGTGGAACGCGTGAAGCGACCATCGTCGACGATCCGACAACATACGTAACAAGTATAGCAACACTCTTGTAGCGACGCGCCAAGCTTCCTAGCCAGTCTGGAGAATTAACAACTTTCTGATAGTATTGACCACTTTGCGGTAATGTTAGGGCCGTATTAATAAATGAACCTCAATAGCGCTACCAGCTAATCCACACTCAAAATGTAATCTGCATCTTGAGATCGTTGCTATTTAATAAATGGATATTGAGATGTAGCACTGGCTACTAGATACTGTCTTGTATGTGTCAATTGTGTCATAATCGGATAGCACTTAACCGGTGAGTGTCATTTATTAATTTGCCAGAGATCATGTAAGTTTCTGTTCCTAATCTACAACTTAAGATGTATTTATTAAATAGAACAAAAGAGCAAGTGCTGCACACTGAAGATAGCTCTCGGAGCTAAGTTTGATTTATTAATACAGACCTTAGAAATGTTGAAAAGAAAAATGTGTAGTTCTATTTACGCCAAAGTTAGCCAGACATACAAAACACAAATAAATAATAATTCAGTAAATAAGTATGAATAAATCTGAAGGATACATACTGAAGATATTCTGATAGTCGATAGAATCAGGCATTACACATCAAAAAGCCATAATATTCAAACCCTAAAAGAAAAATCTATGGGTTTAATTAAAACACCCTCTTAACTTCACTGACAGTGTTTGCTAGATAGTAGCACCACAGTTTATTGCAAAAAATTCAATCGGAAATGTCAGTAGATCTATAAATAACGGCCCCTGATTCAAAAACTGTCCGTTTTTATGCAACATAGTCAGTTTATATCAGTTTTTAAATGTTACAAAGACTGGCTACAAAGCTTGACGCGGTCTGTAGGACGTGACCAGAGGTATCGTAAACAGTGATGAGATAACTTTCAAGGCTTTTAAGGTTTTCAGGCTTGAACGCACACAGTATAATTGCAACTTTATGTAAAAAAATACAATTTTATTGACAAATATTATTATTGTCAGTTTGACTGAGAAAATTGCTAGACAACTTTAAATTTTGAAAGTATTAAACTTTTACTAAAGTTGTCATGTATTAATTCCATGTAGCAACGTAATATTATTGCATCACTGTAAATATACGTTTCTGGTTATGCGCCTACCTACTGATTCGTACTAAATATTTTGTACATAAGTATTACGCTCTTCACTATTATCACCTAATGTGCTATTCTGGTGTGTTGCGACTTGCGGCAATTGTTAAATCTAGTTTTATTATCTCGAATACATAGTAACTGTTTGATGCAAGTACCGACACCAGAGTAGCCCTAAAATGTCATTTGCGGTAGTAAAAATGCATTATATTTTTGAATTGTTTAGTGCTATATGATATTAGTTTAACGTTTTTTAATAATTACAAAAGATATGCAAGAAAAGTACTCGCAAATGATATCATAATATCTTTACGGATTGTTTACAAGATTGTTATGATTTAAAAATTAAACAAAATTTTTGTAACATTCACTTCTTAAAAAAACAACTTGTAAACGATCGGCAATCGAGCACTAACACGCTTACTAAAATGTACCTCTACCTGTTTTCACGTCAGCTTTTATTGGGTCGTAAATTAGTTCCTATTTTCCAGATACGTTCAAGGGGAGGTCTTCCGGCGGCGACTACGCCACTTTCTCCCTGGAAGAATGGCTAAACCGCACAGTATACTCATAAATTAAAAAATAGGACGAAATCTCTATGCCTTAATATTTTTTCACAACATTGGCACGGTAAAGTGTTTACTTGTATTGCCAGAAATTGACAATTTAGTTGTAACTTGAGATCTGTCACAAAATAATCTTCATAACAATGTAGATTTTATACCATAAAGTAATTGTTATTTATAAAGATGATACGGGTATTATACTGAATACTTACTAAACTATTTTGTACGATTAATTTTAAATGTACCAACCATAGAAACAGTATTTCTTATCCACCGATTCTTCATTCCAGTTTGTTTCCAGTACTGTGCGAATTTAGCTTTAAATCACAAGCTTACGTATGAAATATACCAATTTATACTAAATAACCTTATAAATATTCATATTTTGATTGCACTTTGTTGCATGGATACGCATTTCCTTTGCTAATTTTCTATATTTATGACTCGGTAATATATTATGAGATCTGACAAATAAATGTTTATTATTATTATAACTGATGTGTTTTATTTTAGCAGGAATTTAACCAATTATATAGAGGCCTATGCAATCAGGAATTACTTCTATAAAAAGTTCTTAAAATCATTTCAAATCACATCATAGTAACCAGTTTCAGGCTTCAGTGAGATCACTGCATCCACAACTGAAATATCTTTTTCACACATCATGCTCAAAAAATGTGCCAGATTAGCTCAGCTTAGCGGTAGCAAACGAGGTTGTTAGGCACTAGGGAGTGAAAGTAGTTTTTTTTTAATTTGTACTCGCTATTATCAACTGGCTGAAGATTCGACTTTTCAATTTTCCATTTTGACATAATTACTTAGAAAAAAAAGAAGAGTATCATAATGTACAAACCGTGCGAAGCCTTAACAGTTTACTTTTTTAAATGAAAGTGTAATTCTCGTCTACCTTTTTGGCGATCACAGGATGTATGCTATGTGTACGTGTACGTGTGCGTTTGCGAGCATTAGATAATTTTAAAAAGTTTGTAATTGCCGCCTATAGGGCCTCAAGTCGGCTATTTGGCAACAATTTGCGATTGAAAAACAATGCAATCAATATGCAATGTTAATTTTGGCTAAAGTCGGTAGTCTGGTAGATTATCAATCGTAACTTCATTGAATTACAATTGTCTCGTTTTCAAATTGTGGGAGTTGTCGACTCCCATGAAAGTCATAGAGATCTAACTTCTAGTTACGATGTGTATTATTTAAATTAAAAAAAAAGCTATGGACTTATTTCAAATAATGGCCAAATGTCAATGTCAAATGCCACAAATTCCTCAAGTTTAGGTAATCTGTGGTCCAAGTGAAGTGTTTTTGTCCGCGAAAACAGCGAAATAAAATCTATTTGGCTTGCTAAGCCACCTCGCTAAGCCACTCATATTTAACATTAAGAAATTCTTTGGAATATATTAAATAAAATAGTAATTTTAATTAAATTACGTACAATTTGCACTAGAACAATTGATAAAAAGCAATGTTTTCACAATTGTGATTCCATAGACAATTAGCCATGGGAAAAGCTGTCAAAAAAATAGTGGACTAGAGATTTTTGCCAAGATTGAAATGCAATTATCTATTAGACTACGGACGTACTACGGATTTTTCAATTACTTTGCTATGATCACAATGGTAATGCAATTGAAATGTCAATTGTTAACAGGCTACCGGAAGTGTCAAAAGTAACCATAATGGCTGAAATCATTGATAATCCATAATCAATTCAAATAGCAGACTTGGGGCCGTAGGTGTGTGTAGAATTTTGACAACAATGCAAATTAGTTTGAAAATATTGAATTTGATTATTTATTTATTTGAAAGTGAACGTGACTATTTGTGAAATATTCTTAGCTTTTTTTAATTATATATCTACTTATTATATTTCTCGTAATCTCTGTGTAAAATTTGTGTTTTACGCGGGTCTCAAACGACTCACTCTACTCGATTCCATGCGCCACACTCGCGTAAGTAAAGTATGAGTAGTTTTCTGCCCTTGTAAAACAAACTACTATACATTTATTTCCTCTGTTTATATAGGCAGTCATCAGATTAAAGTTGTGTCCCTTTCGGGATACTCTTTTTGTCAAGTCTATTAGTGACACTAGGTCTAAGAGGCAGTCAAATTTTTAAATCACAATATGAAGTGAATTGATAATAAGACTTGACTATGTACACTACTATGACTTATTGACAAAAAAAATGGCAACACCGTCTGAAGTCAGAACACAAAATAAAAATGGCTTCAAGCCTTGTCTATTATTCAGGTCTGTCAGTGTCACCACTGTCATGCTGTCAATGGCACTGACAATGTCTGATGTCAGTCTGTGCTCCACAGATTATACTGACTGTATTCCCCTTACGTACTGAGTTACTGACTGTATCTGTGCTCAAAGAGAATACAAACGCTACGCTAGTCTGTGCTCGTGCGTGCTCGCTCTCTGAAGCGTAGAAAAATAGCTGCGTAGGGGAGATTTGCGTGTGTGTAATGTAAATAGTGTAAAAATAAACACGGCTTAATCAATAATATTCCATACCAATAGATTTTATCTAAATCAGAAGGGATATTATGACAATTTAATATGTCTGTAATAGCAATAAAAGGAATACCCGCGAAGGTAATCCACTGACAAGCATTGATATCTCACAAAAAAAGCAATTGTGTTAACATTAAATTTATTTATCTTTTTTTTAGTGGTCGTTATTAGAAGTAGTTAAGGCCGTTGCGAAACCAGTGGCCGGGCCGTACGAGCCACTGAATTTTATGCCGGAAAGCGCTCATAAAAAGACTTGTTACCTGCGGCTTTCCGAGAGGTTAGATCCGGTGAGAGTGGTGGGTAAAATTAACTCTACGCTTGTAACTGTTCGCCAGAAGAAGTACAAGCTAAATGCTTACGTGCCAGAACATGTACCAGATGTAAGTATTGCGGTGAAATCTATGCATCTTTTAATTTCATACCCGTAACTAGCTCTCGGTCTGGAGTTCAATTAATTTGTTCATACTACCTTACTTTTTCATTCCCAGTCGCCAGCCCTGTTAACGTCCCCAGTGTTGGCAACTAGGAATTCTTTTTAGAGTGTGTCCCTTGCTCTCGCTGACAGACAGCTAACACTTATTTACCATTGCAATAAGCCCTATAGTTCATAAACTTGAAACTTTGCTTTAAAAGTGTCACATTACTGATTAACATAGGTACATTTGGCTCCACAGCTTCCATTGATGCAAAATAAAAAGAAGATCCCATTTAAGGTTCGAGAGAAACTCAATATACAGGAACTGGAGTTACCACATGAGGTGAGAGAACTGTAATCATTACTAGTGGTTGCCCGTGACTGCCCGCACGGACTATATTTGTCTCTTAAAGTCCTATATATCTCTACACCAAATATCACCGAGATTGGTTTATCAGTGAAAAGGTTACAGAAATAAACAGCTACTTTCGCATTATTAGTATGGATCTATTTGACAAGCCCCACCCCCTGTCACCTGTGTTGAATTTTATCCCACAGCAACAATTTAATTAAAAATAAGTTACCCGCATTATAATTTTTTCTTTTACTTTTTTTCGATTTATCAAGAAGTTGACTCTACAGTAATATACAGAACCAGGATATCTGTGCTAATATATTTCTCAGTAAGCACCCCTTACTTTTCTGTCTTTATAACTAAAGGTTATTTTAAGGTAATCACAAACACCCATCATGAGGTATTCTTGGAGATACAATACAAATACCCGGGCTTATACAACCTGAGTCGGAAGACTGGACACAAACTCTTTGATGAAATTCAACGGGTAAGTTATTAAAAAATCATTTTTTTATATAATGTGCAACTCTCTCAGACGGTTCCAACTTATTTGACAACTTATATCCACACAGCGACATCTATTGAGGTAATTGGAACTACGTTTTTATTTTTAAATCGTAAATGAAAAAGAGAGCCTCAGGAATTATTTTTTTAAATTGAAAATGAACAAAGGAGTCTTAGGGAATGTTTGTTTGTACTTATATGTATATTATTGGTTACACGTTACCAGACGCTAGGCGAGCGGCTGCAGGCCATAATGGAGGCCAACGCGGAGACTCGAGACTCCAGCTTCAAACTGAGCCAATATTATCGGAAGATGCACCCACACTTTGGAGACTTCCAGCTCATCCTGTCCACACTGCACCGCTTGCAGGACGCCGCGGGGGCTCCCCGGGCGCAAATAGCGGAGCCCGAGCTGGCGGCGGAGATTACGCAGCCCTATGGTGACCAGACTTGTTTCTTCTAATTTAAATGAGACTACTGACTAGACTAGCCCCCGGTTTCTAGAATGTTTGTTGGCTTTGGCAGTAGATTAAAACTATCGTTGCCTCTATCTGACTACAAACAAATGACAAGGATGGCAATAGAATTAATCTGTTGTCAACGTTGACTGACGTTTCAGAAACTGGAGGTAAGTGTAACAAGTGAATTGAGAAGTAACTGACTTGCCCGAGAATTATTCAGAGGCATGTTATCAACTAATCGGGACCAGGCCTCGTGGTCGAATCAGGCCTTAATCCGCCACATAGGCCATGGGTATCCCAACAATTTTGCAGCCTCATAGGCCATAATCCAACACAGGGAACGGATTAATCCACCTATATCATATTGCATCATCATCACCATCATCATAATCCTGTAGACGTCCACTGCTGAACATAGGCCTCCCCCTTAGACCACCACACCAAATGACAATTTGCCACTTGCATCCACCGGTTGCCTGCGACTCTTTTGATGTCGGCCCATCTAGTGGGAGGCCTACCTACTGATACTGATACCTACCTACACATTGCTTCCCGTATTGCATGAATTAATGTAATTTTCTAGTGGTGGACAACGTATCCCTGAGCAAGGTGCGGCAGTCGTGCAGCAAGTTCGCGGAGCGCATCACGGCGGCGCTGGCGGCGCACGTGCGCGGCCTGGACTCGCTCCCGTCGCAGCTGGACACGCCCGAGGAGGTGGCCCGGAAGAAGGTGCGCGAGGAGCTCAAGAAGATGATGCCTTATCTTCCCACGGTGGGTGTGGAAATCAATTTCTTTTATTATAAAGCTGTTGCGGTTACTCTCTATAGTCTAGCTAAGTTACACTCAGCAGCAGTGGGCAGAGAGAGAATGTAAACACGATGCTTCTCATTCCCCTGCTTTTGCTTCTCTCATTTTCCATGATAATTGAAGAAGCATTTTTTTTACATAGCCTCAAACTAGGATTGCTCCCTGTATCGTGGGTACCGCTTACAGACATATAATTTCACATGCACATCACACCCAGACCAGAAACAAATATTTATTCGAGGCTGGAATCAAACCCGCGACACCAAGCGCAGCAGTCCGATTGCTCAGCCACTACGCAAAACGTGCCGTCTCTTATTGTAAAATTTGTTATTTTCAGGCATTAAAACTAGTGGTTATGACGCATTTTGTTCCTGAAGAACAACCATACCACAGAATTAGAGTAAGTAGACTAGATTACTATGCTTTGTTATAGAATTTGGAGGTGCGACAGTTAATAAACTCAAAATACTACTTACTTATTGTTGTTCAACAGTAGTAAATAATGTGGTCTGGATTGATTGAAAAATCACAACAAAAATGTTATAAAATAATTTGACTCATTTTGAATAATTCGTCAAGAATATTGATCCATTGTAGAAATTGGCATTTTGAGAATTGGTCTATTGTAGAATTTGGTATTATTTTGAGAATTGGTCCAATGTATATTTTGGCATATTATTGAGAATTGGTCCATTGTAGAATTTAGTATTATTTTGAGAATTGGTCCATTGTATATTTTGGCATATTATTGAGAATTGGTCCATTGTAGAATTTAGTGTTATTTTGAGAATTAGTCCATTGTATATTTTGGCATATTATTGAGAATTGGTCCATTGTAGAATTTGGCAGTATGAGAATTGGTCCATTGTGGAATTGAGCATTTACCAGTATTTAGGGAATTGGTTAATTTAGAGGGCCGGTTTCAGATATACGGAGAGCCGTTCCTGCCCGGCCGGGAGGCCATGCAGCCGTTCACGCGGCGCTACAACACGGCCGGCTCCCACATCGTGCGCTCGCGCCGCATGTACAACCTGCTCTCCTTCAAGGTGGACCGCGCGCAGTACGCCGCGCTGCGCGCCATGGACGCCACCGTCATCAGTGAGTCGGAGCGCCGCCCTCTAGCCATAGACAACCTGCTCGCCTTCAAGGTGGACCGCGCGCAGTACGCCGCGCTGCGCGCCATGGACGCCACCGTCATCAGTGAGTCGGAGCGCCGCCCTCTAGCCATAGACAACCTGCTCGCCTTCAAGGTGGACCGCGCGCAGTACGCCGCGCTGCGCGCCATGGACGCCACCGTCATCAGTGAGTCGGAGCGCCGCCCTCTAGCCATAGACAACCTGCTCGCCTTCAAGGTGGACCGCGCGCAGTACGCCGCGCTGCGCGCCATGGACGCCACCGTCATCAGTGAGTCGGAGCGCCGCCCTCTAGCCATAGACAACCTGCTCGCCTTCAAGGTAGACCGCGCGCAGTACGCCGCGCTGCGCGCCATGGATGCCACCGTCATCAGTGAGTCGGAGCGCCGCCCTCTAGCCATAGACAACCTGCTCTCCTTCAAGGTGGACCGCGCGCAGTACGCCGCGCTGCGCGCCATGGACGCCACCGTCATCAGTGAGTCGGAGCGCCGCCCTCTAGCCATAGACAACCTGCTCGCCTTCAAGGTAGACCGCGCGCAGTACGCCGCGCTGCGCGCCATGGATGCCACCGTCATCAGTGAGTCGGAGCGCCGCCCTCTAGCCATAGACAACCTGCTCTCCTTCAAGGTGGACCGCGCGCAGTACGCCGCGCTGCGCGCCATGGACGCCACCGTCATCAGTGAGTCGGAGCGCCGCCCTCTAGCCATAGACAACCTGCTCTCCTTCAAGGTGGACCGCGCGCAGTACGCCGCGCTGCGCGCCATGGATGCCACCGTCATCAGTGAGTCGGAGCGCTGCCCTCTAGCCATAGACAACCTGCTCGCCTTCAAGGTAGACCACGCGCAGTACGCCGCGCTGCGCGCCATGGACGCCACCGTCATCAGTGAGTCGGAGCGCCGCCCTCTAGCCATAGACAACCTGCTCTCCTTCAAGGTGGACCGCGCGCAGTACGCCGCGCTGCGCGCCATGGACGCCACCGTCATCAGTGAGTCGGAGCGCCGCCCTCTAGTCATAGACAACCTGCTCGCTTTCAAGGTGGAGCGCGTGAAGTACCTACGCCGCGCTGCACCACTATAAGAAAACGTATTGAAACTGGCACAATGTGCGAAAAGCACCATGGCCAAAGAAGAAAAAAAATAAAATAAGAAAACGTCCATGTTTTGTTTGAAACAAAACAAAGGTTTCTTCGGCCATGGTGCTGTTGGCACATTCTGCCAAATTATAAGTCGTATACAGCAGTGTTATTGCAGACGGCGCGAAGCTCACGATCCGCAGCGACGGGCCGACGCGCGAGGTGTGCCCCGAGCTGCGCGCCGAGCTGGCGGCGCGCTGGGGCGGCGCGGCGCCCCCCGCGCCCGGGAACGAGCTCGACGACGACCCAGGGCAGGATGAGTGGGAGGAGTGACACGAGACGATTTACAAATAAAAAAAATATTAAATGTTTCTGTTTTTTTTTTCTGGTTTTAGCTTTGCACTATTTGTGTATTTAGCCACATGTAATTAACTTATTGTAGGTATTTATTTGTAATGTAGTTATTTATTTAAAAACCACCAAAACATTATTGACGACAGTAAAATATAAAGGCGAGATTTTATACTTAATTTCGAAGTTATGTGAAATAAAAGTGAAATCAAATTCTTTGAATTTATCATACAATGAAGACGATTGAGAAGACAAAAACGCGATTATGAATAATTTAAGTTTGTGTAAAAGTTTGAGAACAAGATCAACGTCTCATTTTCGGATTCCCGCCAAAACTCTGGGTAGTGGGTATGGGTGTACAGTTGTACACCTACATAATATTATAATCATATGAATTCCAAAAGTCGAAACAAATAAAATAAGAATAAGAAAAAGTCACAAATTTATAGAATACACTGTTATTACCATGATATAGTTAGATTAGGTACAAGTACCTATAAATTAGCACAATAATATATTATAATATGATTAGACAATAATCATTATTCTTAATTTACTAAACTGTAAAAATTCAAAAAGTTTTAATGCAAAGTTTCTAGAAACGTTACCCATAATAAGTAGGTATGAGTATCTAACTGCTGCAGCTGATCTATTTTCGCTGAAGCGGCATAATCTCGTTCAAGTATTTGCAGTTGTTGTCAATCCAGTGTAGAAAATCCTCAGACGTATTAGCAGTGCCCTGGCAGACTGCCACGCATTTCAGAAGCGCCAAGCAGTCACCTTCGGCTCTGTGACTTTCAACGGGCTCGCTATTAAACAGCCTTTTATAAACATCAATCAATTTATAACTCTGCCGCACATTTTTCTTGACCTCTACTACTTTCTTCGCCTGCCTTTTCGAATTTTTATTTTTTTCGTAACCTACATTTGAAACGTCGGACAGCGACAACTCGTCGATGCTGCTACATTCCTCAGGAGACATGTTCAAGCCCGGCCATTCGTCATCCTCATCGCTATCATCAGTGAACAGAGGCTGTTCAATCAGCTCCGGTTTATCTATCAACAGCTTTTTGAAACCGTGCAATGAATCGACGCAGAGCAAGTCTTCGGGTAGTTCTTCATCTGCGTCAAGGCATTCCGCCAGTAATATCGGGTAGTCGAATGGGTTGCCATTATGCGCCACTAAACATGCCGGCTTGCTCAAGTCTTGTAAAAAACTATGCAAAGTGTTGAATTTTTCTTTAAAAGTCGGCGAGTATTTTAACATATCGTTGGATAGACCAGTTATCGCCTCCGCCCTGGGCTGAATTCTCTTTTGTGGATTTAATGCAAAAGTTAATTTACTGTATGCGGGCACAGCGCCACTGTGCCCCTGCATGCCACTTCTGCCGACTGCTATTAAAGCGAGCTCTGTTATTTTCGTGCGGTTCATTTCTTGGAATGGTAGCCCGGTCGTCTCAATGTCAAAAAATACGAACGTCGAGATTTTCACCATTTTCCGAGCTGAATGCTGAATACCGGATTGACGATAAAATCCTCTAATATAGGTACAATATAGGTAGCAATTCTGTTAAAAACTTTGATCGATAGTAGAGCTGCAACGTGTCAGTGTGCATTAAATCTGATGCAATTCTTCGAGCATGACTCACTTCACTTTTGGATAATAAATCAGTAAGTAGGTACCTATATACTTAAAGCATATAATCCAGTCACACCTCACTGTGTTCTAAAGATCTGCATATAACACAAAATCCTTCGTTGTTCCAGTTGACTTTGATGGTCCTTGACGCGCCCCACACGCGCCCTTGTATAAAAAGTTACTATGTACGCGCCCACCACCCACTCGCCCGGCTGGCGGCTATAAATAAATATAATAAATTTATATACCTAGGTATAAATAAAGCACTACACTTAGTTTTAGTGTCGTTAAATATCGATAGTATTGATAGTTTCTTAGTATCGATACTATCGATAATTATTTTCTACTAGCGACCTACTATTTTTCATTAATTTTGCCTTGGTGTAAGTTGCAACTTTTTATGAATCAATAGTATGGATAAAAGTCGAAAGTTTTTACCAAAATATCGATAGTAATTGGGAACCAAAACTATCGATGTTTAACCACAGAGGGATGCCTAGTTGCCTACATATAAAACTATTCTTAAGTACTTACTTACCTAGGTATATACCCAAAATTACGCAGAGCTCTCCTCTCTATTTTTATCAATGATGACAAACCTAAAGGGCCTATTATACTGTTCGAATACCGCCTGCGATATACCGCCGCGCCGACGCGATGTACCGCCAGTCAGTCACCGCTCCTTATTACACTGCGTCGGCGGTAGACGTGCGCAAATCATTACACGAATGTGTGATACATTACACCATTTCATCACGCGGTCGCGTAATATTACCCTGTAATATCACGCGTGATGTTTGGTCGGTTGCTGATGTTCGGTTCACCTTCACTGTGATGTTCGTTCGGGTCGTGGTTTTCGATTGAGAGATACGAGCGAGACCGTCGCGCGGCAACTATCACCATCTTTCACCCATTATTTTGTTACCTTTGATCATGTCTAAAATTATGACGATTATGATAATTATGATTATTAGGCCAGTCATTGTATTATTTTACAAATGACTTAAAAGCGATTTCACACGAAATTGCGGAAACGTTCCGAAAAATTCAATCAAACATTGCATTTAAATATGGCGCCAACTGCCAGCCGAACGCGTAGCGGTTCCCATAGTGGAAATAAATACTAAACTTGCCAACCGAAGGGTGCACCGTATCATAATCAAAATAAGGTTGACAATCAGGTAGGTACCTACCTATTGGATAAAAACATCTCATCACGCGCTCGTCGCTTCGCACACGCGTTGCCGCAGATCGTGCTGTTTCTTTCGCTCGGTTATTCGACTTGTGCGAGCGCCGCCGAGCCGCGCCGCGCGTCGGTCCAGCGCGGGTGGGTGATAGGAGGTGATAGGTGATGTTCGATTTTACCGCGTAATGAAAAGTAATGCATTACCCAGCTGGGTAATATTACGCCCGTAATATTACAAGCATTCCTTACACACGTCTAGTCGGCGGCAGTCCCACGGCGAACGTCATCGTGGGTGGACGTAATGGGTAGGGTATGCTTTCGAAGGACCAAAAATTTGTGATTTCAGACCCTTTGAATGAGTTATCATGTTTTCATTCATTATAGTTTTATTTCATGTATAGTGCCTATAGGTAGAACTTTTCATGTCTATACTGCTAATTATCGAGGAGTTTCCTAACTCCGTAGGATAAGAGGAAATGGTTCTATTTGACTATGACATAGTTAAAAACCAATAAACATTGCAATTTAAATAAAAGCATTAAAAAAAACACGTTGATCTTCTGCTGTAGCTGCTCGCGGTGCGCGACACCGACACGTCTGTCCTCTTCGGACGTCAGCCGCAGGCAGACTGAACGGGCAGCGGGATAACCTTTATTTCACTATGCGAAGTTCAGCCAATTCAGTCAGCGAGTCCGGCCGCAGCCGGTCTCGCAAGCTAATCAGGCCGACTGATTTGACTTTCTGACCTTATTTCACTACGCGGCATCTAAATATCGCAGGCGGTATTCAGACAGTAGGTATATTAGGCCCAGGGAGTATGACTTGTCTTGAAAATTACTTCAATTATTGAGGCCGCATTCCGAATTGCGTTCACACAGGTGTGGTCCAATATGCGTTTACAAAGCTCCGTGTGCGCTGCAAACGTTTGACGTCAGAAGTGACGTCACACTGAAGACGTTCACGGTGCTCACGGGTCGCACAGTCGGTAGGTACCTAGTGTGTTCCGCCACAGATCCGCGACCGCCATTTTCGTTTACGACGTCCGTAGAAGAAAAGTTGTGAGCATGGCAAATTGGACCACACGTTAGCAGTGTATACGTCGTGTTCAGTGTAAGCGCAATTCGGAACGCGGCCTGACCCTGACATTGCCTTTTTTTTGTTCTCAGTGTTGCTAAATTTGGTATGAATTGGCTAAATTTAGCATAACTTTACCCTATTTAGCAAAATAGCCCATTGACATTATTCACTTACAGGTAGGTACTCATTATATTATGTACCTACCTATCTAGAATAATATAATACAATATAATTTGACTTTTATTTAACGTATTTTCTGCCTTGGAAAGTTCTGGTTCATTTCTTGGCCATACATTTTACTGTCAAAGTCAAAGTCAAAGTCAAAGTCAAAGCATTTATTGTAAATAGGCAATTAAATCGCACTTTTACAAGTCAAACAAAAGTTACAAGATTTCGAACAGTATTGTACAAACAATATTGCGGAAATGTATACCTACAATCTACATACAAACAAAAACGAGCTTTAGACTACATGACTGTAGGTAGGAAAACTTCTTTAGCCCATCTATGATAGGTATACACACAATAGCTGCTCTGCACTGTGTCTTAGATATGGATACGAAACGTAACTGACTGTGAGAGAAAGAGAAATAAAATGTATGCTCACCTGTCTCTCTTGCCCCTGCAGTAATACACGAAACGTAACTCTCTCTTTCTATTTTCGCTATCTTATAATATTATCTCCCTCTCAACTTCCGTTTGCCTCGCCCGATCACACTTTTCATAACGCTCTCCTCACGCATTCACCAGTTTACTTCCCAAGTCATGCGTGAGTAAATAATTGTAAGTTCTACTTCATAAATACATATTTTTGCAGTAGGTACCTAGTATGACGTTGTACCATTTTTTAAGTAACAAAAATCTCCGCTGTATCCCGCCCAACCCGCTGCGCCCTGCGTACATAGGTATATAGGTTTTAATTACCTACCGTAATGTGTTGTCGTGTTGCTGTTGGTTGGTTGAGCGTCTCATCACCCTTCGTCGCAGTGCTGCCAGTCATGAGATAATTATCGCAAGGTGACAAAAACATTAGGTCTGTTGAGTTACAAAAAAAAATGCAGGATATTGCTGCACTATCGTGTAGATAAATTTTGAGATAACTGTTATAAGGCTGTGGTAATTTAGTTAAATAATCGATTTTAGGTCAGAGGGACACTAATTTTGCTACGTAATGCAACAATCAACAGCAAACTTATTATGCATGGACTCTCGGCTTTCTCAATCTCACTCAATAATGTGTGAAGCATACGGTAGACTAGACAATAAGCACTAAAAGATCCACAAAAACAATAATGCTTCTCACCCAAGCGATTCGTAATTTACAGGATATCCAGTTGTGAGTATTGTAGCCTTATCTATTATTACAACAGCTGGTCACGGCCCGTCGTCGCCGTGCTGCGCCACCGTCCCATCGCCCACCACTTCCAGTGTCCGGTGTTTGTCAAGATCTTTATAATCCATTTCTATGCAAAATTTCATCGAAGTCGGTACCTACAGCCGTTTCGCCATGAAAAGCCAACAAACAGATAAACAGTCTTACTTTCGCATTTATAATATTAGTATGTATAATAAGGCTTAAATAGCGTTGTCAACTAGCCTATGAATGTAGCCTTGCACTCGCAGCGACAAGGAAAGCTATGTTGGAGTATGCGATACGTATATTAATAGCGAAATTTTTTTCAATATTATAGGAAAACTTCCAACATGCCATCTGGCAGCACTGATGGGGTGACATTTGACTTGACGTCATAATATTAAGTTTTTTTGTTTGTTTGACAATTGACAAAGTTTGTTCGCCTCGCCCGCCCGCCATCGGCAGTCAGCTGCAGACGGTCACGGAATGTTGGCTCTGGTTGACTTACCATACATACTTGTATCCTATAATCTGTGGACTTAGCCTTGAATTTGTTTTGATGGAAATATTTGTGCAATAAGTTTAATACGGGAGTTTTGGCGGGAATCCGATAGTGAGACGTTGTTGGTTTTGTATTATTAGCTCAAACTTGTGTTTCTTCGAGTGTTAATGTGTAATATTGGTGGAATATTAACCATTAAGTGTTCGTTAACGTGCACGAGTGTAGGCGAATGATATAAACTCAAAAAACGTGTCATTTCGCATTTTTTCCAAATCTCCCAGGAAGTTTCAGTAAAGCATCCACTACTTTACTGAATCGTGACTTTGACGCTGTAAATAATTGACTTGATTACTTGACCACGATTGCTATAACATTGCTGTGACTTTCTTAATGTGAAATTAAGAAATATACTTAAAATAAAATACTTGACACTGGCTATATGCACAAACCGTGCGAAGCCATAACTAAACAAAAAAAAAAAAAAAAAAGTTTAATACGATTCTTTAGTACGGGTTTATTTAACTAAAAATGGAACGTGTTGTCTGGCATTAGGTTCGTGTTATGATTGAAGATGGGTGTCACTGTGGTTTTATCCGGCATACCACAGTTTGTAAGTACACAACCTCTACAGCATTTACATAGAACACGATCTTGTGACTCTAACAATTTTGTCTAACACCAATCCAACCAATGTATTGCTAAAAAACTGACGAAGAGTTCTTCTCAGGTGACACTCAAAGATTTGGCTTATAATCTCGACAAGTCGTTCGATACCGACGATATCGGAACGTTCACAGTAAGAGATTTGCCATGTAACAGTACAATAAAGCGTCAAATAGCTTTGGACTTCGACTCGGGCTTCGATGCTATGTACGCTCAGAACTTGCTTGATGGTAAACCATACACTTTGCCCGATGGGGAAATAAAGGTGTTGCGTGCCAAAGTAACCAACGACCCTGACGTTATCTCAGAGCGGCTGCCGGCTCCAAGTGAGAAATTGAATCGCAGAGTTCATAAGGATTCAGGAAGCAGCAGTGTCGATGACGAGCTACCATTGACAAAGTTGTCGAAGCACGAACTCCGGAAAGTAGAGAAGAAAATGGACGTGAGTAACTTTTGACGTGATAATATTATTATATGTCTAAATAGAGTAATAGGAAATTATAAGTGGGAAAGGTGTAGTGAAGCAATCACGTTCCAGTCTATTAGATCCTCTAGAATTTAGGCGTAGAGGACAAGCCAAATGTGATGCAACCCGATGTCTGATGAGTCATTTATTTCCTGGATTAGTTAAAACAATAATAATCTGATGCAACAGATTTTGATCTGACAAAAGTGTTTTGACCCCTTAGGTACTGAAGAATTTAGCATAATTTTGTTTTCAGGCACAACTGTTGGTATTGGAGAAGCGAAAGCAGGTGCTTTTGTCAGAACAAGAGCTGCTTAAACAAAAGAAAAAATTGGAAAAGGAATTAAAGAAATTGGTAGGTTTGTTGGTTGGTAGGCATGAAAGTTTAGTGCATCGTCAAAACTTATACAGCTTTGACGTTTCATGAACATTTGATTTCATGTCTTAATTTGGATGCAATTGCTTGCTACAATGAGACTGCCAAATTGTCAGGCAGTCTCATTGTGTGTGCAACATGCAACCAAGGGTCAAGTGCAAAGTCGGGGTGTGGAGACGGATAATTTGTGCTATAGAGATTAAGCTGGTATAGCGCCAGCCAGTCTGTTCGAACTATGTCTGTGATAGTAAGGCGCCTCACAAAAGTGAGGTTAAACAATGCTTGTGTTATGTATCAATCAAATGAATAATTGAATAAATATTTGAAAATTCACTTGTTGTTCACAATGAAACATCAGTTGTCATGTTGTTTAGGACTTTGTACTGGAAGCTGAAGATAGCTCTCCGAAGAAACGCCCCCGTTCCATTTCATCTGAATCTGAGAAAATGCCAAAAGCAAAGAAGAAGAAAAAAAAATCTTCCAGTAGCCACATGGAGAATTTCGACTTCGACCTAGGGGAGAGTTCCACCCCCGAAATAAGAGAAAGTTCTATCTCAAGGAAGAGTTCCGCCTATGAGGTAAAGGACAGTTCTGTCTTCGATTTAGGGGAGTCTTCTACCTTTGACTTAGGTGAGAGTTCCACTCATGACCTAAGGTACAAATTGAAAAGTAAATTGAGATCAAGTGAACAATCTAGCAAATATTTGCCGGGACGTGTGAAGTCACACGAAAGAAGTTTTGAAGAACACCGTCCAAGAGACAAGTCACATGAGAGAGAGAGGGGTCCGAGGGATTATTACTCCAGATCTTCACATAAGAGAGAACTGAGGTCTCCAGACAGCCCTGATGGTGACTATCGGAGGTCTTCTTGGAGGAAAACGTCTGGTGATTATAGGAGGTCTTCTCATGAAAGAAGCCCAGGTGACCACTACTCAAGGTCCTCTCGGGATTCGTTCTCTAGAGATCGCTATGCAAGAACAAGAGACGGTAGTTCCAGGCCTAGAGAGAAGTACTCCGGCTCGATGCTGCATGAAGTTGTAGTTTGCAAAAGATCACCAGCATGGTGTGACAATAGACACCGGTAAATATATGCTGCCTATTATTCTAACACAGCTATCTCTCACTGGTTGTGAACTCTCACCCTTGCTTTTTGCTTATTTCGTTGCTGTTTTTTAATAGTATGTTCATTGACCTATTACAGTGCTTACATTCATTTGTTTTACATTCAAAATTAGTCCAAAGTTTACGAGGGTGAATCAAAAAGTTCTTAGAAGTGCATATATATGAAACCTTTTTGGATCAAGTTCGATATTCAAATTAAAGAGTGTCTATCACACTATATTTATGCAGACTGTCACTTGTTTTTGTCAGTTCGTTCGCATGTAATAAATTTTTTTGTGCAACGAGTTGCTAAAAAGTCAAAATTATGGATAAAAGTGAGTTACGTGCGGTGATAAAATATCTCAGTTTGAAAAAAATGTCTACGAAGGAAATTTTCAACATTCAGAACATTCAGCAGACATTAGGGGGTGATGCTGTACCCTATTCTACGGTTGCGTACTGGGTGGCTGAATTTAAAAGAGGTAGATCAAGCTGTAAAGATGACCCGCGTTCTGGGCGGCCTTCAACCTCCGTTACAGAAGAAAATGTCAAAAAGGTTGAGAATCTGGTTTTGGAAGACAGAAGAATGACTATAAAACATATAGCTGAGATCCTAAAGATATCTTTTGGTAGCGTTCAATCCATTTTAATTGATTCACTGGGGTTCAAAAAAGTGTCTGCAAGATGGGTGCCACGAATGTTAACCGACGAAAACAAAAAGCGACGTTTGGAAATTTCCAAGCGTAATCTCGAAATGTTCCAGCGTGATTCGGATAATTTTTGCCGTCGTCTTGTCACCATGGATGAAACGTGGGTCCACCATTTTGATCCTGAAACTAAAAGACAAAGCATGTCTTGGAAACGACCATCCTCTCCATCCATTAAGAAATTTCGAGTTGCTCCTACCGCTGGCAAAGTTATGGCCTCTGTGTTCTGGGATAGTGAAGGAATCCTTTTTATTGATTACATGCCAAAAGGCCAGACGATTACTGGACCCTATTATGCAAATTTAATCCCGAAAGTGCGTGAAGCGATTAAAGAAAAACGTCGTGGAAAACTGTCGTTGGGCGTGTTGTTCCTTCAAGATAACGCTCCTGCTCATCGATCGGAAGTTGCGCTCAACGCAATCCGCTGTGCTGGCTTCAATCTCCTTGACCACCCACCATATTCTCCGGACTTAGCCCCAAGTGATTTTCACTTATTTCCAAAATTAAAAGAGGAAATTCGTGGAACAAAATTTCACGATAATGACGCGGTTATAGCTGCCGTAGAGGACTTTTTCGAGAGTCAAGAAAATAATTTTTTTTCACAAGGAATAAGGAAGTTAGAAACGCGTTATTCTAAATGCATTGCATTGGAGGGAGATTATGTAGAAAAATAAAATATTATTATTTAAATCTTTGCATTTTTTAATATTGATTCCAAGAATTTTTTGATTCACCCTCGTATAATGTTTATGTGGAACATTGTTTCAACTTGTAAACGTAACCTGCTTTGCCATCTCGTATGTTCACATCATAATGGTTCTCATAACATTTTCCCTCTTTTAGCTACAAGCCCAAATCCGTCCCGTACCCGAAGCGAAGAGCTATAGAATACAGGTCGGTTACCTCTGAGACATACAAAAGGGCAGAAAAGTACAGTCACATAGACAGGGTGGACACCAGGGACAAAGCAATGGTTAAATACAAAGAGAACATAATCATTGACATGGAGAAAAAGAACGAAGCGATGGAAGCCAAAGTCACCGAAGCGATAAAGATCAAACAAGAGAACTTCAAAGAGAACAGAGAGCTGGAAACCAAAAAGGAGAAAGCCATCAAACAGATTCTATTGGAGAACGAGAAGCTTTTCAATAACCTTTCATTGGAGTATAAAGCATCGGAGGCTGATAAAAAGAAGATATTGAAAAATTTGTTTGAGCAAGTCCACGGGAGAATGAATAAGCTCGTGCTCGCTGGTTCCAAAACAGTGGACAATCTCATCTTGCGCTACAAGTGCGAGTATGATATAGTAGATACAGAATTGGTGACGAAATTGTTCACCGATTGTATTTCTACTCCGAATGTGACTACAAGTAAGTTACAAGTCCTTAATTCCTCTTATAAAATCACAACTATCTTGGTAGAATTCAGTCTAGTGCATGTCATTTTATAATCCGACTAGTTGGCTAGCTGAAAACGTATGAGAAAAGGAATTACCATTTTTCTCACATTTTGGTGAATTTTTCCCATGTTTTATGAAACTGAGACGAATCCAACAAAGCAAAGATCATGGAAATAGCCTATAATAAGATATATAGCCTGATATAGCCTAAGCTGACAAATATGTCAATCTAGGAGAACTCACTAATTAGTCCAAGTAGAAGACTTGGTCGCGTGAGCCAGGGTACTGAACCCTATTCAACTTTGACCAGCCGATAAGTGTGTTGTTGTCTTTTTCATTCGTTTAGTACCAGATAGAGACAACAGTTGACTTATCCGTGGGTCAAAGTTGACTAGGAGCTAGTCTGGTAGGCCACATAGTAGCCGTCTTGGACATTGACTATGTATTATCAATATATTAAAGTCTTACGTGTACATCGGAGTTTTATTTTGACACGTTTTTGTTAAGTTTATTGATTAGTATTATAAATTAAAGGCCTTAGCATGACGTCTCATTGCGATCCAATTGAGGACCTAAACAGAATTGTTTAACTTAAAATAATAGTAGGTTAGGTAATATATCTACATGGTTTTCGATATCATTTAGATAGACGTCAGCCCCTTTAGATTTAAAATGAACCTAAACTGAGCGTCAAGATGACGCAACAAGACGTCACGGTACGAATAAGTAGTAAAACGATTCTGTTTAGGTCCTCAATTGGATCGCAATAAGACGTCATGGTAAGCCCCCAGGAAGTTAATTGCTTGACTAACACCACTCCCACACTCCAGTCTCTGCCTCTCTTCCAGCAATGGAGCCGGCGCCCAACACAGATACCATTTGGAACGATCTCGAAAGCATCCTTCAGGAAATTGAAATGGACTCTGTAAGTCTACATATAATCCACAATTCCATACTAATATTGGAAATGCGAGTGTGTCCGTCCGTTGCGTACTCACGTCTCAACCCCTGAACCGATTGTGGTGAATTCTGGTTATATAGATATATTAAGTACATAGATTGGAGAAAAACATAGTATATTTTGATCGCGATTAACTGTAGTCTGCGCGGATGAAGTCGCGTGCAAAAGCTATTTTTATAATAATGACGAATAACGTCGTTTGTTGATTAGTCCTACTTTTGCTCCACAATAGATTCACGTGATGTTTTGCATACATACCTATAGGTACTTAGGCTTACCGACTGATATAATTATTACTACGAATATTTGTTTTGTAGTTGAACGAAGATGTAAAACCTAAAATCGAGAGGCCCGACGACGAGGACGAGGGACAAGTGACAAACATAACGATTAACCTGAAACCTATATCCTCGGAGGGAAATAATGCCGACGATCCACAAGGTACAATTATGGAAGACATCACCGCCAATATCAACATCACAATAGATCTGAATAGAATCCCCAAATACTACATAACGACAAGAATTATACTGAAAAAATTGAAATGTCACATGATGAAATACACAAAGTATGTCGAGTACAAAACTTTTGAATACGTCATAAGGGGAATTCTCGAGCGGCGCATCACGGAGCTCCTTGTAGGCAGAGAGACTATGAAGGCCAAGCCTCTATACGCTCTATATAGAACGCTGTATCCCATCGAAGGTGACAGCGCCTTCGTCCTACAAATGTTCTATGACATCAGCGAGGGCAAATACAATGACAAAGGTAGGTAATTAAACTTTGTGACCGTGAACGCGGTCACTTTGCACAACCTTCGCCGTCTGGATATAATATTAACTGCTTCATGCATATTCTTAATTTGGATGCCATAAGTATTCGTTTACTGCGAACTATTCACCGTATAATAGACGACAGATCGTAAACATTTTCCTCAAAAATAATATAAAAACCCATTCCTATTTATATCACGATTCGTACGCGTTCTTACTTACGTGTATCTATATTTTATGTATGTATGTAAATATGTATGTATCCACATATATTACAAAATAGAGCAGGAAAAGAAGACTAAATGTAAACATTCATTGAAGGTGATTAAGAATATAACCTTGTAGATTGTATCTGCTGTCTGCATGTTGTCGCATCACTTGCCTAGAAACTATTGAACCGATTTTAATGCGGTTTTCTCTGGTTCCTACCAGCTTAGCATGTGACTTAAAAATTACTTAAAGCTAGCAGCAATGCTAATATCACTGCGCCATCAAACATGGTCCAATTATATAGTTCAGTTTCAAACTGAAACTGGAGTTTCATTTAGAAAACTGCATTATATTACATGCAGTAATTATATTTACTTAGTCTATTTATAGATTTCGAAACTCGCAGAGACCGAGAAACGTGCGACATTATTAAATTTGAATAGTCAGTTGCAGTTAGTTGATCCAAAAACAACCCGGAAAAATGGCTTGAGTTTACTATTCTTCAGACATACAAAAATATTGTAACGTTATAAAATTATCAATATAATAATCAACCTTATTTCTGTCCGTTATGGTTTAGTTTCGATTAATGCGTAATTGACATAGGACCTTAAAAATAAACTCAAATAAGACCACATCATTTGTTTGTGCTAATTTTCCACTGGCAGATTTTAAGAAGTTTAGTAGGTAACTACAATTGAACGGCCTCTAAAGTAGTTGAACATCTCCGTATCTTAAATTTAATATACACCCTAAAAATGTACATTTTGCGTATCTACAATGGAATTGAAAACTCAAACATGTTAAGCTACTTTTGATGCCGACCGTACATTATTAATCAAAGATAAAGACACAAAGTTTCGTTCACAAAGCTTTGTAATACCTACACATGTTTTAATATGGAACGCAATAAACCTTGATAAAGCAAATTAAAAAGTTTTTTCAGAACCCCCGGCCTCTGCGGCCGACAAAGATGTTTCTGACGAACCGCCACGGCCAGACAATGAAAATAATAATGAAGTTTCAGGCGAAACAGCAACAGGTCCTAAAGAAACAATAGACATCAAAGTTGAGAGAGTCGACAGCGACGTCACAGACAAAGAAAACAATGGAAAATCTAATGAAAGATGTAACGTAGAAACAGCTGAAAACACAAATAGCCAAGATTCAGACATTTCAGATAAACGAAATTCTGAAGTAACTGCAAACATTCAAAGTGAACCCGTCGTCGACAGCCCGAACCCAAATGATACCAGAGACAATTTACAATCAAAAATTATATTTGTAGAAACTAGAAACACTGCCAAGGAACTTAATAAAGATGAAACTGAAAAGTCAACTATCAATGTAAAAATTGAACCAGTCACGGATGATATCGAGCACAATGTTCAAACAAACATGGGCGATGAAGTAACTACAAACATTGAACAGAAACGTCATAGCAAAGAAGCTGAAAAGTTAGTTACGAATATAAAAATCGAACCAGTCGACAATGTAGTCTCAGATAATAACACTAATAATGTACAATCCAAAATACTCGCTGAACCAACTCCAAATATAGAAAAGAAAAGTTGTAATAAAGATGCTGAAAAATTAACTTCCATTGTAAAAATTGAACCAATCGAGAATTTAGTCTCAGGTGATAATGGTGACCGTGTGCCATCTAAAATAGTCGTTACAGAAACTACAAGTATCGAAAAGATACTTGATAACAAAGGTGCTGAGATATCAGGTACCAACATTAAAATTGAACGAGTCGACAATGTTGTCTCAGATAATAACAGTAGTGACAAAGTACAATCAAAAATAGTTACAGAAACTACAAACATTCAAAAGAAACACAAAGATGCTGAAAAGTCACCTACCAATGTAAAACTAGAACGAGACAATTCAGTCTCAGATAATAACGGTAAAAACGTACAATCAAAAACTATCGCTGAAGAGACTGCAAAGATTGAAAAGGAACGCCCTAACAAAGACGCGGAAAAGTCGGCGACCAATGTAAAAACTGAACGAGTCGACAATACAGTCCCTAAAGATAACAGTGATAAAGTACAAGCAATAAAGGATGTTGATGAAACTATAAACATTATTCAGAAGCATGTGAGCGAAGAGTCTACTAGTGATGTAGTGGGTAATGTTATTCAAGAACTCGACGACATATTATTAGAAGACAACAGTGACATAGCACGATTTAAACAATTATTCGCTGAAATGAAAAAAATTCAAATTATACTTAAAAATAAAGAAAAGTCATCTGCCAAAGTTAACAGTGGAAATGTAGAGAGCTCTAACAGTGGTAGCGATGATGCTCCATCGACAATAGTGGTTGAAGAGCCTCCAAAAAATGAAAAGGATAAACCAGCTGCTAAAAAAGCTAAGGTTAAAGTAGAACCGGTCGACGATGTGTTCTTAGTTTGTAGTAGTGATGATTCGGAGAGCAGTGATGAGGGGAAATCGGAAATGATCCCTCAAAATACAATTGCTAAAAACTGTGATAATGGAGAATCTAGTAGTTTAACTTGTGAAAACAAAGGCCCTGCAAACTCAAGTAATCACAGAGAAACGATACAACGAAACGAGGAGTCTGCTTCCGACATCAATGGTACTACTGCTGTTGCGAAAAGTAAGTATTAAACTGTAAACATATTTGAATAGGTTTCGAAGGTGACATGATTATTATATCTAAACTAAGGCCAATTAAATACATCACATTTGTCAGTCTTACCCCCAGTTTCTGAAACGTCAGTCAACGTTGACAACAGATTAATTCTATTGCCATCCTTGTCATTTGTTTAGTGTTAGATAGAGACAACGATAGTTTTAATCTACTGTCAAAGCCAACTAGCGTTCTAGAAACAGGGGGGAGAAATAGATCGTTTAATTGCCTTGTTTTGTCATTATCACAATAAATATGTGTTTGTAACTGAAAAAAATCAAGCAATTGCGCAATTCTAGCTTTGATTAAATAATAGTAGATTATGCACCAAGTGGACAAAGCACTGTCTTACCGTCACGGGCGGCTCGTTGAACCCAGAGCTTAACGAAGGATTAGTGTTAACGCCCGAGCGTAACGAGGGTGTTTGTATGAAAATAATATTGTGTGTCCTCCATGAATAGGTTAGGTTGTTGAATTTGAGTGTCAAATGTGAACTATAAATGTGGCCTTACTGCAACAGAAACAATTGTGATAAACGCGTTAGACGTATACTAGTACCCAACTTATAAGGCGCGTCGTGAATCTTCGTTCGCGCAGAAAAGAAAGTATGGTCCGAAGATTAACGAAAGAATGCTTAAAACTTACAATCAACCTAAGCTCACTATTATAAGGTTCATAATACACTGCAGCTGTTAGTTCCATCTCACTCTAAGCCCGCTAAGATGGCGGCGGCTGCCGACCAATAGCGGTCAATAGCATTTCCCGTGCTTTGAAAATTCATCTTCTGCGCAGGTACATCGGTAAGCCATATAAGTTGGGTACTACTATAATAACGTTTAAATTAATTGATTTATCATTATTTCAGGTGCCGTAAAAGTGGAATGCGAATCGAAAGTTCCTGTAGAAGACCGAGGTTTAATGACTGAAGACAAAGACGACGACGATGTCATATTCATTGAGGACTGCCCTAGCTTGAACGAGCTCTCTAATAAGGGTGAGTGTCTTTTCAACCCCCCACGCAAAAACGACGGTGTGTTATAAGTTTGACGTGTTTATGTGTGTGTCGATCTGTCTGTGGCATCGTAGCTCCCGCACGGATGAACCGATTTTAATTACGTTTTTTTTTATTTAACTATGTTGATGAAAATCATTTCAAGATGGCCGCCGCCACAAAATGGCGGATTACATATTTTTTCACAACCCCCGCAATACTACACTATGACACATTTGCAATCCAAGATGGCCGCTTTAACTTAAAAACTATATATTTATGCGGGTATTAGAAATTTGAAATTTTGTATTGTATTGTATTGTATTTATATACATTACTTGTATATGTTGAGGAAGCTTTAATAGTTCGGGTGAGACGTTGTTGGTTTTGTATTATTTTCTCAAACTTGTGTTTCTTCGAGTGTTAATGTGTAATATTGGTGGAATATTAATCATTAAGTGTTCGTTAATGTGCACGAGTGTAGGCGAATGATATAAACTCAAAAAACGTGACATCTCGCATTTTTTTCCAAAACTCCCAGGAAGTTTCAGTAAAGCATCCACTACTTTACTGAATCGTGACTTTGACGATGTAAATAATTGACTTGGCTACTTGACCACGATTGCTATTATTGCTGTGACTTTACTAATGTGAAATTAAGAAATATTTATTGTAATAAAATACTTGACACTGGCTACATGCACAAACCGTGCGAAGCCATAATAAAAAAAAAACAAAAAAACAATAGTTCGGGTGAATGTCTGCCTGCATTTATACCACTACAAATTATCTAATCTTATCTCAAAGGTTACCGGTTCAAATGCCAGCGCGGGAGCGTACCACAATTTGTTACTTGTTAATATGTTTTACAACAATCACCATGTTGATAGCGACGAACGACATAACATAATGCGTTAATGACGTACATAATGTACGTAAATCCTTTCGCTTTCCGATGAAGGAAAACGTCGTGATTTCTTTATGAGCATCGTGTGATGACCCACATACCCGAGAATTATTGTCCGTTGACCACCAATCCGTACCGGACCCCCGTGGTGGAATATGGCCTAACTATATCTTGCTCACGGAAGTGAGGCGAGACTCGCCCGCGCCCTAGGCCCTAGGCGAGCGGGCGAGTATGAGTCAATAATGATGAGGCAATAATAACACTTTCCATTAACCTAGCTGGTTCTCCATTATCGAAAGAGATCGCTTTTAACGATAAGTCCGCCAATTGTAGGTAGGTTTAGATTTATCTAAAAAATCCGTAGCAAATAACCACGCTTGCAGTAATGACACTTTCGTTGTGACTATTTTTCTTTTTCATTATAGTTTGTATTTCAAATGCAATGTATATTGTTAATGAATAAATGAATTGAATTGAATGCAAATCTAGAGAAATTTGGTAGTCATGAATCAATCAAAATGATTATTTTGCTTTGCAAATGTGTGTAAAGATTCTTTAACGACCTTAACTCACAAACGTTTACCACAATTTCTGTTTCATCCTAACTTATATGTAGGTTTCATACTGTTTCAAGTTCGGTACGTTAGCACATAGCGAGCGATAACGGTAGCTAACTATTATGGAAGGACTTTCGCCCTTGGTGTATAATGAGGTATTTTTCCATTCAATTCTATTCTTTGTAATTTCAGATACGGATAGAGGTAATGGCGACGTAGCCGCTCTGACGCCAACAATCGAAGACGACGTCAAAGTCGTCGAATCTGACGTTGTGTGTATTGACCTTTCGGACGGTAAGATTACCCGACTGCCATAAAGAGAGTTATGTTTTTATACTTGTATACCGCTTTTAGGGCCGTATCAATAAATTAACCTCAATAGCGCCGCTACCAAGTGCGCTATCAGCTGATCCACACTCAAAATGTAATCTGCATCTTGAAATCGTTGCTATTTAATAAATGGATATTGAGATGTAGCACTGGCTACTAGATACTGTCTTGTATGTGTCAATTGTGTCGTAATCGGATAGCACTTAACCGCTGAGTGTCATTTATTAATTTGCCAGATATCATGTGGAGTTTCTGTTCCTAATCTACAACTTAAGATGTATATATTAAATAGAACGAAAGAGCAAGTGCATGAAGATAGCTCTCAGAGCTAAGTTTGATTTATTAATACGGCCCATAGTGTCATATATCATAGATATTATCAGGCTTCTCTCACTCCATGTATACTTATGATAAGCCGCCGGGCGGCCGGCGGCCATTTTTCATGCATTTATATTGGGTTCTAACCACGCGGAGCGCGCAGCTACAAAGCAAAACTTACTTTTGGTTGGTAAGCTAAGGTGCATTTTCGTTCGCAGCGACTAGCGAAACAAAAGAGTAAGGTAGATAACCAATTATAGCTGTTGATATTGTCATTTTTGTATGGATCGATTTGTCTGTTACGATGTAACTATTTACGGCCGAAATTAATAATCAATCCAATTCAAATTTTGCTATCTGGGATTGATATCACAATCCATTTTTAGGGTCAAACGTGCCAATAACCGATCCGTGGATTGGTTTATAAAGGCACGCAGATTGGAAATCGATCGAACGATAGGCAGCAATCCAAGATCGATTTCAATCTTGGATAGGAGATACAATATTAATTTCGGCACTTTGTCATCTGTGGCCAGAGTTCGGCGGGTCGCTCAAAGATATCTGATGTGACTTAACGGCTGCTTGTAATTGATAACAATTTTTTTTTGTGGCTTACCGTGCACGACGTAACGAAGCACGCAGCTATAGAGATTCGTACATAAGTGTTATCCTTTATCCATCAGAAGTCTATAAATGTATCTACCAATGGTCGCTTCCGTGGAGCTAGTTAGTGACGACACGACTACGAAGCGTGATTTAGCGGGTTCGAATCCCACAAATTCGAGTAAAATACGCATACTCACAGTTTTCGCCACTGGCTCCGCCTCCACTGGCGACGAATGGGAATCCCATACGTTACCACTGGCGATAAATGGGAAGACAAAGTTCCCGATTCTCACCAGTGGTGACAACTGGCAATAATATTTCCCTGTTATTATGGGCATATGATAACATAGCGGGTCAGTTGAAAACGAAAATGCAATGAAAACAAACTACGCCACGCCATAATATCAAATGTTACTTCCGTTCATCCAAAGGTAGTCTGGAAGAAATCGCTTGTAGCTTTAAGACCCCTTGTATTACCATTTATGTGTTATATTTGTGTTTTTATGTAGTGTTTAATTAATAAGATTATAATCCCATTCTATTCTAATAATCTAAATTTTATTGTCCTACCAGACGACTCGACCGACACGCCGGAAGCAGAAAACACGGGAGAAACCACAGATAATAAAAATGAGCAAAATGTCGTCAGTGTCAGTCAAAATCTTACTAACGAGGGTAAGTATGACTAGAAAAGTCGAAACTATAGTATAGACTATATTGTAGTAGATATTATTATAACGTACATAGCTAATAAGTCTTAGTAATAATATGCAACTGGTTGGCCAAGTAGTTTATGCTAGATGCGGCAGGCATCTTTCTTCTTTTATTAAGATACTAGAAGCACCTCGCGGTTTCACCCGCGCTAGCTACTATCCCGCGGGAACCGTTAATGTTTACGGGATAAAAAGTAGCCTATGTCACCCGGGGATAGTGTAGCTTCCCAACTAGTGAAAGAATTTTCCAAATCGGTTCTATAGTCGGTCGGAGGCTATTCAATGCAAACAAACAATCAAATATTTCCTCTTTATAATATTAGTATAGATAATAAAAGAAGTGGGAAACATCCTTTTTTCAAACTCAAACCATAATCAATTAGAGTTGAATTAAATTTTTCATACTTTATGTTTTATGATTCTCTTTGCTAACGAGAATTAGCTGTTTGATTTGTAAAAGTACGATTTTATTGCCTATTTATAATAAATGCTTTGACTTTGACTTTGAGTGACATGTAAAAATAAACCTTACCACAATGATTAAAAACTCTCCTGTCCTCTCAGAGCCGGTTTGTGTGAACGGCCCCTAAGGCGGTGACTAGCAAGTGCACACAGACTATACATAGAGATACTCATGGCCGTATTAATAAATGAACCTCAATAGCGCTACCAAGTGCGCTATCTGCTGATCCACACTCAAAATGTAATCTACATCTTGAAATCGTTGCTATTTAATAAATGGATATTGAGATGTAGCACTGGCTACTAGATACTGTCTTGTATGCGTCAATTGTGTCATAATCGGATAACACTTAACCGCTGAGTGCCATTTATTAATTTGCCAGAGATCATGTAAGTTTCTGCTCCTAATCTACAACTTAAGATGTATATATTAATTAGAACGAAAGAGCAAGTGCACACTGAAGATAGCTCTCAGAGCTAAGTTTGGTTTATTGATACGGACCTCAGTTACTGTCTTGAACCACACATAATTATGATTGAAATTGGCATGAACGAAGACAGCTTAATTGTTTTTAATTTATTTTGTAGGTCTATTCCCATTTGGCGGCGAGGAACAGGCGATGAATGCTGACTTAGGTGTAGATGTAAGATGTGTTTATTTTATTACATAATAATTATACTACTGGTTCTGTGAACAGTACCTCGAGATCAGGGAGCTTAACCAAATGTCATGGCGAAAGAAATCCCCGTTTTTCCCCTCAACTTTAACACCTTTTTTTCACAAAAACATGGTCAGAATTCAGTCATGAAATATCATAACTCTTAGCCAATAAATGTCGCTACAACAAACTTCCTCCCTTTTTGCCCTAATTTTGCTTGTATCGAAAATCGCTATCGATTAAAAAAAGCAATAAAAATCTAGTAAAAATGCAACCTGTGGCCTGGAACAAACATGCATACATACAAACATCCGGACGAAAGCAAAAACGGCCACTCTTAAAATGACAACTTAGCTCACTTTGTTCCCTCGTTTAAAAATAGGCGCTTTTGCATGTTTTATCTTTAATGTCAAGCTTCCTTTGTCTAGTTTTTTTATATGTCTGATATGCTTTTGTTTACTTTCCCGTATTCACAAACCCTACTTATCTAAAGGACGTAGCAAAAATATGCAAATTAAGAGTTTTGCGTTCGTTTTGTTTGACGGACACAGTAACATCTGACGCTTATGTGTTGTTCATAGATTGGTTTAGTTACTCTGTGCGTTCGAGGGCTCTGTGAGACCGCATAGTAACTTTTGTGAATAGGGGGGGGAGTGTATGTCGTTGCTTTGCTTTTTGGTGTTAGAGTACAAAGTCTTCAATTCCATTATAAAGAGGCTAAGTTTTATGGCGGATAATCTGTGAAGCAACTGATCTGATTTTTAAATTGTTTCATTGCTAAAAAACTGCACTATTGACTATATTATAATTATCTCAATGCATATGCATAGGGTATGTTATTTATTCCCAGAAAAATGCATAAAAAATTGCAAGGCCGCCGGGGGAAGTTCTATTTATACTTATTGGTATATCACAAATATAGATTTGCTACAAGCAATTCTGGCCCCTATAATATAATAACAAAAGTGTTTCCAACAGATAACAGATTATCGAACACTTTTCTAACCTAAACATTGTTAAATTACAGACAAACAAACACCCGAACAAAGAATCAACGGCGGCTCAAACGGACGCCCTGCAAAGTAATTATATCCAGGCTGTAGTAACAAACGTGCAATGTAGGAAGCTATACGAGAAAATATTAAACCTAGAGACGGCTAAACAGAAAAAGATCTTCGTGGCTGCCAAAGATGTTATTACCAAGCGGATCGCTAACATATTCAAAGCGAACCCCAACGCTACAATGGCCGACGCTACAAAAAAGTATAGGGAACAGTTCCCCGAAGAGAGCGACGAGACTTTAATTAAAACTTTCCTAACGTTGCTGGAGTCGAAACGAAAATACAATTGAAAACTAAAGATCAGGAATAACGATCGTCTTATTTTCAGGGGCACAATCTGCGAATGATTCGGATTTGTCTGCCGACGAAGTGATATGTGTGTCCGACAACGAAATGGACTATTTCGAGGTCACCGGTCATGAATCTCCGACTGTCAAAACTAAATCTCAACCAAGCGTGAATACTAGTCAAACGTTGCTAAGTGATACAAGCATAACGAATGGAGAAACTACAAACTTAGCCGACAAACTCGAGTTAGACGACGCCGATGACGGTGCTAGTGTAGACACTGTAATACTAGGTGAGGTCGACGATACAGACGTAGATATAGAATCTAAACCTAACGGAGGTGATCTCACTGAACAAAATAGAGAAGTGAATGTCGAGAATGATGCGTTCAAAAGTTCAGAACTGAGCGTAGAGATAGGTAACATAAGCGCGGCGGCTGGTGAAACGGACGCCGATGGTAATCGAATTAGGATAATAGAGAGTGTGACTGATAACGTAAAGGAAGGGGTTAGACCCGGCGGAGAGAACGAACTGATTGACGAAAGGCTGACAGAGGAGATAAGTAAAACTTGCGCCGAAAGGAACAAGGACTTTGACGATGAGGATGACACCGAAACCGTTGAAATAATTGGGAAATTTTTGGAATCATATGCATGTGGTAGGATATAATTGACACAAATACTCGAAAAATCCACAATAAATGTAAGTAATATATATTATAACAATTTGAAAACTATATACTTTATATCATTCTCGGTTATTGTACTGAACTGGTACGGGTAAGTTTCAACGGGTTACCATGGATCTGAATAAAACTGATGAACAGTGAGCAATCATCATAATTAGATATTATTATGGAAGGGAAACCAGTGTAGTTATTATGATCAAATCTCTCGATCAAACACACACATATGGACACAATGAATGTATTGATAAAATAGCTGCGTATATTATTTGTATAAATACAAATAATGGCTTTCTACATTTTTAGTTGTTTATAGTTAATTGTTGTTAATGTGGAATTATATGTCTGTAGACGTTCCCACGACACAGAACACATGAGAAATCCTAGAGTGGGGCTACGTTTTTTAACAGAAAAATTTAAATTTGAAAAATAATAATTATGCTTCTAGTAGCTTTGAAACGTTTAGTAGTACCCAACTGATATGGTTTACCGATGTACCTGCGCAGAAGATGAATTTTCAAAGCGCGGGAAATGCTATTGACCGCTATTGGTCGGCAGCCGCCGCCATCTTAGCGAGCTTAGAGTGAGATGGAACTAACAGCTGCAGTGTATTATGAACCTTATAATAGTGATCTTAGGTTGATTGTAAGTTTTAAGCATTATTTCGTTAATCTTCGGACCATACTTTCTTTTCTGCGCGAACGAAGATTCACGACGCGCCTTATAAGTTGGGTACTAGTATAGTATTTTATGTTTCGGTTATATTTAACAAGCAGAGCAGAGTTGCTTAAGTAAAACACGGGTTACGCGTCTTTGTAGAGTGCAAATACCGTATCAATGGCAAGCGCTGCTGACTTGCCGACTGTGTGGTGGAAAGTGATGAGCAGACCACGAAGCGTGCTATCCATTACCGTGCATTGCAATATTTGATAATTTCCCAACGGTCCCCTTAACCTCCCCATCAAGGGAGCAGTTGGGAATTTTAATTCCCATTAGAGACACTGAACTCTATAATAGTACATAGAAGCCAGTGTTGTGGGACCATGTCCTTATAGTTCCTGACTGTATAGATACAGGTAACATTAGAACTAGTACATTGTTCAAGTTCTACCATAATCAGATAAGACAATTAGTTATTATATTTTATTATAGTTATTATCTTTTATAAGTTAATTGATATTACTTGAGTGATAGCGTAATACTAATGTTTTAGTTTCGCAAATGTGCACATTCAATCCGCTAGGTGGCGTGCCATACTAATACGTACAATTATTATCTACTTTATTTACATTATTATAGTTTTATTAGATTATTTTAGTTCTAGTTTTAGTCGCGCACCGTTTAGTTGGGCTGGTGGTGCTAGTGCCACACTTAGTCACTTTTTAGTTGCCAGTGAACTATTTGTTCTTAGTTCGTACAAAGAAAGAATAAATCACGCCTTGTCTATAAATATGTGATATATAGATAGCTATAGAATCTCAGGTTAACATGGGAACTGGGGGTCAAGTCTGCTAATTTAAGAACGCTTCAATCGTATCTCAATGGAGTGGCTTGGGAATAATTGTGGCATCCCATTGTGAAATTGATTGCAAAATGTTTTAATTAAACAAGCAGACTTCCAAATGTCACAAACTATATATTCCGAAGCCACTCCATTGAGATTAGATTGAAGCGTTCCTAAATTAACAGACTTGACCCCCTGGGTATTGTACGCTTACTTTGTAGTGAATAAAACTTTAACGCATTTAAACTAAGACTAAGTGTAATTGTAGACTGGTCTTTTTTATTATTTTTATAAAGATATTTTGGGCTTCCAAAAGTGAACAATTATATTTTATACCAAATGCGCTTGCAAAACTTTACTACTAAGTGTAGGTACCTAGATACTTAGTTTTAGTTCAAAGCATATAATCATATTAGCTTTATTTTAGGTAGGTACTTAATTAGTAAGTAAGTACCAATTGTTTTGCTAATAAAATGTCATTTATAGTTAAATATTTTGATTCTTGATAATTCAATGTTGTGATCATTATTATTGATGTGAATTTATTGTTGTTTTGATATAATCTTTATTAAAAGACCAAAAAGTAATGGCGGTTTTTTTTAAGTTAACACCTATGTCGTTATCTGTTGTCTCGTTATGAAAAGCGAAGGTGCGGTCTCGGGAAGAAAAAAGTGCTTTTCCCCATCGGATATGTAAAAAAAACATGCTGTATAATTATGTATCTAACGAATAACCACGATCAAATCGAAGACGTC
Organism: Hylaea fasciaria; assembly: GCA_905147375.1. NCBI lineage: Eukaryota > Metazoa > Arthropoda > Insecta > Lepidoptera > Geometridae > Hylaea > Hylaea fasciaria. The sequence continues at coordinate 2,752,704 of LR990218.1, forward strand.
TTAAGGAAAGGCCAAGTCAAGAGTACGCATAACCGGAGAGCATGTATGAAGCAAGTCATGAAAGTGGAAGAAGCGAAAGAGGTGCGTCAGGATCGTAGCATGTGGAAAGATGTAGTCTCTGCCTACCCCAATGGGAAAAAGGCGTGAATGTTATTCACATGATTGGTGATTTCTACCTACTGCCAAAGATTCACGACACGTCACGACTGGGGACGAACGAATTAAATTTTCCAATTATTTCGCCATGGGGGTCACGGGTGTCTTGTCTTTAAAACAATTCGTATTTTTCAGCAGTGCGGGCGATAAGACACCAGTGGTGATAAATGAAACGCACTTTAAAACAATTCACATTTGTCAGCAGTAAGACGTCACCGGGTTACAATAGGAGCACATTCTAAAAATAATTCCCAGTGGTCGCCACTGGGAATGACCCATATAATTTCAACCCCCCTGATTTACCCCTTATTAGGGATGATTTTGCAAAACTTAAACATGGCTCATTTCTTTATTTTTTACTAAAAGTCTAAATGTGAATATTCTGATTCCTAGCTTGAGGAATTATGGATTGCCCATTCAAACCATTCACCTCTATTTCACTCCCTTCGAGAGTATTTTTTGAGACAAAAGATAGCCTAGGTCCAATCTATCCTGAATTAACCTTTACCAAATTTAATCGAGATCGGTTCAGCCGTTTAGGCGTGAAAAGGTAACAAGTAAAAAAACTACTACTTTCGGATTTATAATATTAGTATGGATATGTGACTATATCTGTTCATATGTGAAAATAAAAACAATAACGTAGGTTATTATATTACGTTTTAATTACTGCTTATTATCAACAAGCATTATTAGTAATCTTCCAGATCATCTTCATCTATATCATCCAAGTTGACATCTTCAGCATTGAACTCTCCAAAATCTTCATTCTCATCCCCACTAGCTTCATTTTCATCTTCATCATTGTTGTCACCAACACCATCATTGTTATCATCTTTGCAAGCTTCGTCACGCTGGTTGTCATTATTGTCACTTTTACCTTCACTGTTGTCATTATTGTCATCTTTACCTTCATTGTTGTCATTATTGTCATCTTTGCCTCCATTGTTGTCATTATCTACATCGTTTAGTTCTCCCGCGTCACCCCAGTTTTCGGTCCCAGTACCCCAATCGGCCGTGGTTTCATCTTCGTCATTTACATTATTTTCTGTGTTAGGAGCGTCGTTGCCGACTTCGTCATTATCGCTGTCTCTCACTTCGTCGATAACTTCAAAATCTCCATGCAAGAAGTCGTTGTTTTCTTCCATATTTTCTCCTACAAAGTTGTCGTATTTTTCAACGGACACTTTGCTTTCCGCTTTTGTTTCTTCAACAGGCACTTTGCTTTCCTCTTTTGTATTTTCAACAGATACTATGCTTTCCAATTTTGTTTTTTCGACAGGTACATTGCTTTCCTCTTTTGTTTCTTCGACAGATACTCTGCTTTTCTCTATTGTTTTTTCAACAGATTCTTTGCTTTCCTCTTTTGTTTCTTCAACAGGTACTTTGCTTTCTTCTGTTGTATTTTCAACAGATACTTCGGTTTCCACTTTTGTTTTTTCTACAGATACTTTGCTTTCCTCTTTTATTTTTTCGACACATACTTTGCTTTCCTCTTCTGTTATATTTTGTTGTTTGGACGCGTCATCGTCGTCTGTAATGTCGACAGTGTATTCAATATCAGTAGTACCACCTACATAGACGATGTCGTCTGCCTCCTTAGCGTCATTATCTTCAATTAAGGCCGCGGCTTTAGCTTTTTTCTCCTCTTCATCCTTTATTTGCCAATCTTTGTCCAGTAGATTAACTTCGGATTTATCTATCAGGCTGATAATGTGTTTCTTTCGAATCTTCTTCAGTTGCTTCTGGTCAAGTTTAGGCTTCGGCGGCATCATGTACATGTGTTTGAAGGATACCATGGAGTCTGCAGGTGAAAACGGAAATGTTTAACAATGGCATTATATACAAGTTTTTAAACTTTTGCGAACATAAAACATATTAACGAGCTAAAAACGGGTCTAATTCGCGCGTAAACGCGAGATACGTCGGAATTATATATTTTGATAATAGTTTGTGAGCGAATTAGAACCGTTTTTACCTAGTTAATATAAAAGCATTAAATTTAAAAAGTTTTAAGGTAATGCACTCTCTGCCTCAACTGAGAATTAGGATCGCTATCGAGAACTCAAAACAACATAATGGAAAATTTTCCAATAATAATATTAAAGCTACAAATGACCCTTGGAAATTAATATAGTCGCCATCAGTAGCGATTATACCACTTCTAGGCAGTGAAATAGCGTTAGTCTCTAGCGTCAGTATGTCAGGCCGCCCAAGGGCCTCTGACGTGGCTTACGGCCGAAATTAATAATCAATCCTAATATAAATTTTGCTATCTGGGATTAATATCACAATCCACTTTACGGTCAAACGTGCCAATAACCGATCCGTGGATTGGTTTATAAAGGCACACAGATTGGAGATCGATCGAACGATAAGCAGCAATTCAAGATCGATTTCAATCTTGGATAGGAGATGCAATATTAATTTCGGACGTTAACGACTGCTATCAAGCGATAGTAACAGGGACGGATGGCTTAACGGCTCTCCGAAGCACGGAGCGGAGCCATGAAAATGCTCACATAAATTAAAAAAATAATTATTTAAACCACTTTTTTTTTAATACTGAAGTCATTGGCCAACGATCCTTCTGGGATTTCTTGCATATGCCGACGTCACTCACCGTCCACCACGACCTGTCCCATGCGCGCCAGCTCGTCGATGGTGTCGAAGTTGTCGAAGGAGGCGGTGTAGAAGGGGCTGCGCGCGGACTTCTTCAGCGAGAGGCAGCGGTACTGCGCGAGGAACTGCTCGATGGCGAAGCGCCGGGGCAGCCGCGGCTTGCCGTGTATGCGGACCAGCTTCAGCCCGCTGTTGGTGACCCGCCGGGAGACGTGGTGCACTAACAGCTGCAGATTACATGAACACGGTTTTTGTAATACAATATTGTACAATTGTATCGTGTGTATACGGGCTTTTTTTCTCAACTACGCCGAACTGTCGGCACTTTTTGCGTGATGTCGGGTGGCCAGGAAGGCGAGCCGCTTGCAGATGTCGGTGCAGACCAGGGTTTCCCGGTACACCCTGGGACTGCGCCCTTTGACGGCGGCTACCCTCGAAACTCTAACTACTTCTATAAGTTTATTTTCATGTTTAATACGTTTGAGAGCGCGATTTATCAGTAGTCCGGTTTTAGTTTTTGAACTTAGTTTTTTTTATATTCTGCTCTATTATGCTTATTACTTTGTGGAGTGCCGACACCGTTGGCTTTTCTACACTATACGCATGTTGACGTGGACGTAATGGTGTTGCTGTTAAAATGTTATGACTAATGTATCGATCTCTTGGAGTTTTTAGTAGAGAAATTTGTTTCCGGTTTTACTTACGTACGGCGTGGATTCTTCGAAACTTTTGGTAAGGCTTTCAGTTAGTTGTACCGCGTACACTCCCCGCTCTATTTCACGGCCCCTGGATCAAGGCGACGGTCCCTCCGTTCTTTGTCTCCAGCACTGGGCAGGTTAGCCGGAGCAGTGAGGCCGTGCTGGAGGTCTCCCTGGAGGAAGCTAGGCGCGGCCGGGGTCACCACTGCGCTGTGGGTCGCCCAGCTCCGACGCTTCTCCGGCCTTCCCTCCCGATCCCCACTCATTCCCTCCACGCAGCTTGAGGTCGATGGCTTGGGGGAGGAGTCCGTCGGCCCGCCCGGGAGGACCCTCACTGCTGCAGATGCTGTTCCCTCCGGTGGTACGTCTGTCAGTGTGCCGTCACTGGCGAAGAAACGGACGTAGACGCTCCCCAATAGGTGTACAAGTCTACGTTCGCGCTCCACCAGGATGGGAACTACGTTCTCTGGTATACCCAACTTGAGGAAAAGGGCCCCTTTCTTCTGCCACGTGTGAGCGTAAATCGTCCAGGTGTTGACGCGGGCCCACTTATTCTGGCTAACCAGAACCAGGATGGTGACCTCCAGACTGTTCACACATTCTGGGAGGAGAAGGCCCGCTCGTACCCTTCTCTGCATCTCGCCCTGCTTTATCACCACAAGCTTTGGGATAGATACTGTGGGAATTCCGTCGATCGCTTCCGTCAGCCATTTCAGCGAGGGCTCGTCCTCGCACCAAAGTTTCAGGACTCCATCGGCTATGATGGGCCCTCCCCGGAATTTGGGCGGGAAGGAGATGGAGGATTCTGTGGCACCCTCTAGAATCCTACTCTGCAGGAACGTCTTCACAGCGGCGGCTTGTTCCACGCTCAGCTGGACGCTGTCGGCCCTGGACACTGCTACGCTGAGTTTATTGCTTACAATCTTTGCGTAGCTGGTCCGCGCTCGAATCGCTTTTTTGTGCTCCGCTACTGTGTCCAACCGCGTGCGCTGGCTAGGTTCGGTGCGGGCCGGAGCCTGCGCCGCTTGCGCAATGGCAATCGCCGCGCGCTTCTTGCGGTTGCATCTGTTGCTCTTCCCAGGTTTCGGCTCCAGTTTCTTGCCTGTGCGACCATCGGGACCAGGAGCCGCCGCGGCGGCGTCCGCATTAGCGACTGGCGCGGCGGTCGGCGTTGGAACGGGATCTTTGGTCGCGTCTGGCCTGCTTGGCCCCAGGCTGGCTGGTCTGGGGTCTGCCACCATAGGGTTCCGTTCGCAAGCGCCCGAGGTCAACAAATCCTTGCGCATTCTTCTATTGAGCCGGCGTTTTTGCTTTTGTCTTTGCCGTTTTGTAGTTGCCTCCGGGACGTGAGCCAGCTCTAGGTTGGGAGCGCTGGTGCTTGGTCCTCCGGCCGACGACTGTGGCCCCTCTGCCGGTGCCTCTTTCCAGTCATTTGGTCTGCTGATCTGCTAGACAACGGTGGTCTTCTTGACTTACGAACGGTGTTGTATAGTTTTAGTTTTAAAAGTCAAATTGAACCGCAGATATATAAAAGGAAGCAGACTGAGCATTACAGCCTAGATATCTAGTGAAACTAGAAAATAATGACATTCCGGATAGGTTGACAAAACATCTATGCATAATAAAATAATTAACAAAGATGCGTTCTGAATACGGGCTATTATTTTTACAAGTACCTAAATGAGAAATCATAATACCGCCACCGTCACTCATCAATATGGCGGCCGACCTCACTAGATATCTGTAATGACCAGTCTACTTACGGCCGAAACTAATAATCAATCCAATACAAATTTTGCTATCTGGGATTGATATCACAATTCATTTTTAGGGTCAAACGTGCCAATAACCGATCCGTGGATTGGTTTATAAAAACACGCAGATTGGAAATCGATCGAACGATAGGCAGCAATCCAAGATCGATTTCAATCTTGGATAGGAGATACAATATTAATTTCGGCTGTAAACCATATATGTCTACTTCTAATTTGTCGTATCGATATGAAAGAAACAATATAAAGGAATATGGCGCCTGAAGCGTCGTTCCACTGTAGAAACTTTTTCAATTTGTGGTATGAAATATCACTGAAATACCTATCAATGGTACAAACAATGCTGCATTATTGGAAAACGAACAACTCTTGCCAATTGTAATAATATTATGTTATACGAGTCTCATGAAATAACATTCTGCTGTAACATTCGTGAGGAGAATTAGGCCACAACCCACCTTGGGGACCCGACATCACGTGCTTTCGAAATAATTAAGCCTCGGTAAGAGAATGATACAATTACAATATGATTACATTACCTTCTTGCATTGTGTAACGCACTCCTTTTTGTCTTCGGTGCCGAAAACACGCTTTGCGTCCTTGTGTTGAGCATTTTCGAACTCCTTCTCCAACTGAAACAGGTGGAATAATAGAAGTTCAATTTTCGCGAATAGAAATCATACTAAATAGCTAAGAAGGAGTGTAATTCGCTTATCGATCATTTGCCCGCATGTTCACCTGATGTTCTGTTAGCTTATTTGTCGTATGAGGTTCTGCTAGCCTCTAGTGTCAGAGTGTATCAGGCCGCCCGAGGGCCTCTGACGTGCTTAACAATCAATTGATCCCAACCGCGACCGATGGCTTAACGCGCCCTCCGAAGCACGGAGCGATGGAACACCGCACATAACTTATGAAAAGTAATTGCGTGGTCGAGGATCGAACCCCGCATCGTCGGATTGCAACGCGCACAAGTTACCGCTCCGCCACTCTCACTGACCTAAGCTAAGACCTCACACTTTCACCTGGGTGTCAATTCTCGTAATTACACAAAAAGTTTAACGAAAGTTGACCGAAATGTGATTGGATTATGACTTGATTGAGAATTGGTATTCTGCTCCCATAAATTTACAACTTCATCTCGGTATAATCAACTTACGATCTAGTTACAGTTAAGTCAACCCATTGACTATGACATATAACTTCAACTCATTTTTGTTACTAGAATACCATTTTAGCGTTCGGTTACATTACGATATCATTTCGATCAAACGAACGTTAAATGTCACTTTTCAAGTTACGAGAATACCATTTTTAGACTTTAATGAGATTATAAGTTGATCGGAACTAGATTTTGAACATATTAAATTACCAGAATTGCCCTTCTGATGTTAAGTGACGACGCGGTCGAAGGTGATGCTTGCCTGGAAGACATCTATATCTATCTAATACCGCCCACCTCTGACGCTGCATTACGCGTCGTTATCCAAAAGTGGACAGGAAGAGATCGCTTTTAGGCATAAACTCACACATTTTAGGCACTTTACAATGGCACAGTTATTTTCTATCTTTTTAATGTGTTGTTTATTTATTTTTTTGTTATTTTTTTTATATTCTTATACTAGCTGACCCGACACACGCCATGTCAAGCCGTCCTATACAAAATGTATGAAAAAATAAATCGTCATTTTTATTTGTTTTTCACCAATTTTTGTAACACTAAATGTTAAGTGAAGCTTACCACAATATATTCGTGAAAACCATAATATCTAATACTAACAATCATTGTTTTCGATGCTATTTGCGTTGATAAAGGTGCCAATAATATTGTTCTCATATCTTCCATGTACAGACAGCGATCCGTTACATTTTCGTTATCGGCCGAAATTAATAATCAATCCAATCAACATTTTGCTATCTGGGATTGATATCACAATCTTCAATCTTGGATAGAAGATACAATATTAATTTCGGCTGTTTTTATTATATGTATAGATGGTAGTGATGGCAATTAATGCGATTTCATATAAATTTCGTACACACGCGAATTGTCAAGTCTTAGTATGCTAATTGCTATTGCTATGCTATTTGCTAAATAAGACGATAATTGACGATTCATTTACGTGATCATTTTTCGTAGTTCGCACTGTTTCGACGAATTGATCTGTTACATGCATTCATTCGATATACGACCGTAAGTAGTACTAAGTACAAGCCTATCAAGGATAATAATTACTAAACAAAATTTTATAGCGTCCGTATGAATTTGCTAACGTTCATGAGAATGAAACTATGAAATAGACTTAGTTACATTGAGGCGGACGAAGAGAACGCACGCTCGCTGCCGGCCGCTGCATTAAAATTAAGTATGACGCGAGCGACGAATTCGCTTCGCGCTTCGCAAAATTTCGCTACGTAAATTAATTCGTGGAGTGACGATTATGAGTTCGTCGCGAAAATTATTACGAATGCGAATTAATCCATTACTAATAGATGGATAGATTGTAATGTGAACCTACCAGTTTTCCTATCAGGTCGGCCTCTTCTTCTATTGCTTTCTGCATGCTCGGGTGCACCTCGCACGGGTCCAACGTTTTCATGTCTTTCTTGTGCTGCAGCTTTTGTTCTGAAACACACAGATACAAATACAAACTATATAATATTATGTACATTGTATATAATTATATCTACATACACAAATAACATTTAAGTGTCCGTTATGTAATTTCAAAATAACAGCTCTTTATTAAATGCATAATAGAATTATTAACAAAGTTGAAAAATGGTAAGTATAATATTATAATATGGTAGGTAATAATATGGTAATATGGTAGGAATTTTTTTGTCTGTGTTGTGAAAGCAAAGATTTCCATTATGCAAGTGCAATGTGCTTGTTGGTAGTGTGTAATTGCAAATGTCTTACAAGTTGCATGCAGTTCCAATGCGGGAGCATAATAATATAATCTGAATGCAAGACACTTCTATAATGGATTCGCGGCGTTACCAACGATTTCCTTTAACCATAATATTATAACAAATGTACAGAAATACTTACGAGTATGGGTCTTCTTATCTGTAAACAGAAAAAAGAAATGTAAATACATAATTTTTGTAAAGCAATCAATATTGGAACTCAGTAATTTTCATGAGTCTGCTGAGAAAAACACAAAAACTGATATGTCATCATTAACCTTATTACGTATAATTATAGATGTGATTTAATTTCAATATTTTAAAACCTAGTTGGTAAATAGTTAAAAGTTGGATCATATATTATCATTAACCTTATTACGTATATAGATGTGATTTAATTTAACTATTTAAAAACCTAGTTGGTTAATAGTTGAAGTTGGGTAATATAATATTATATCATTAATTTTAATTAATTATCTTTTTAAGACAGAAAAAATATTTAAAAAAAAGATCTTACGACGTCTTAAATTATGTTCACTCTCTTGCAGACTTTTGGCAAACGACATAAAAAGACGTCTCGAGCAGACAACATTCGGTCGTATTGCTCTCAGTCAGTGTGGAATAGGAACTTGGATAGGGCTTATTTATACACAGTTCAAAATATGTAGTTCTCAACTTCTCACTACGTGCGAGTCGTTTCAGATCCGCATTAAACACAAAAGCTTTCACATCGAGATTGCGAGAAATAAAATACGAGTACATAGGTATACAATACAAAAAAAGCTAAGAATATTTTACAAGTAGTGTTGCGGGGAGAGTATGGCCTACGAACTTACTTGGGAACTGGCCTCTCGGGTGTGCAGTCAGCGTTATCCTCTCTCGTTTCGATGGGAAGATGGAAGGTCCATAGGGCGCCGGGGTGGCGGTTTCTTCTTATCCCGTATCACCTTCCTCCGGGACAGAGGCGTGACCAGGCGAATGTTCTCACTGTCAGCGGGTATCACGAAATACACAGCACACAGCACTGATTCCTGGAGCTCGTCTCCGAGGATCGAGGGATGGTGTCCACGAAAATGGAGCGACCGGCGGCGCTTGCGATGGCGGCGGGAACGAAGTACGTACCGCACATGCGTGTGTTCGCGCGCACGATTGGAGCTACACTAGCGCTCGCTCCGGCGGGCCAACCCAAAGTCGTCGACCATAGACTCCCGCACCAATACGAAAAGAGCAAATCTCTATGTGTAGTCACGTTCAGAAACACGCAAAATAATTGAAAAACTTGTTTCAGTACGAAACATGCCGCTCACCTTAAAAGACTATAAGTTCTTTTAACACGAAAACTCAATGAACAGAAAAATATTCAATCTTAAATCAAACTAGAATTAAAAAATGTTGTCAATTATGACGTGACAACCCTAAGCAACCAAAGATAGGTAGATACTTACAACTAAATTACGGATTGGTGAACAATTATTACTCTAAAGGCAGTTTACAAATTTTAACGATCGCTCGTTTGTACAGACTCTTGCCCGTTTGCAAGGTCACAACTCTCACTCTATTATCGGAGCCCGGATGGAGTGTATGAACACGAGCTAGTTTCCATTGAAGTGGTGGAAGATTATCGTCGCATACCACGACAATGTCGCCTACACAGATAGGAGAACCGCGATCCTTATACCACTTTCCCTGCTGTTGAATCTCATGTAAATATTCACGACTCCATCGTTTCCAAAAGTGTTGAACACATTGCTGAACCCATCGCCACCGCGATAGCCTACCTGGAGTTTCCTCCATCAGGGAAACGTCGGGAATGGCCGTCAAAGGCCCTCCTATTAGGAAATGAGCGGCGGACAGGGGTAAAGGGTCCATACTGTCCGCACTCAAAGGGTCAACGCACAGGGGTCTAGAGTTCAACACCGCTTCGATCTGACACAGCAAAGTATGCATCTCATCATAGGTCTGCACTTGAGTGCCTACCACGCGACGAAAACAATGCTTGAAGCTCTTGACTCCTGCCTCAAACAAACCCCCGAAATGGGGGGTGTAGGGTGGTTGAAAATGCCAGGTGATGCCCTGTTTCAAGGTTTGAGAATTCAAAGCACATTGAACAGAGTCATTTTTCAAAAACTCATACAAATCTTTCAAATAATTGTGACAACCCTGGAAGTTTGTCCCGCAATCGGAGTAAATGTCGCTGCACAATCCTCTGCGCGATGTAAACCGGCGCAGGGCTGCCAAGAAAGCTTCAGTAGACAGCTCCGACACGAGCTCTAAGTGTATAGCCTTCACGCTCATACACACAAACACGGCAACATAACATTTAATAATTTTTGCGTTTCGCACTTTATTAGCCCGCACGTAGAACGGGCCCGCGTAGTCAACAGCTGTTTTCATGAAGGGGCGCTCGGGCCGCAGGCGGACCGCCGGCAGTGGCGCCATCGCAGGCTGCAGACGTACGGGACGTGCACGAAAGCACCGCACACAACGAAATATTTGTTTACGTATGATATCCCGACCCGATAAAATCCAATATTTTTGTTGAAGAAAATATTGAACGGTTTGAGTGCCCGCATGAAGATGCGTGATGTGGGCATCGTCAATTATTAAGCTCGTTAGAGGATGTTTTTTGGGTAAGATTAATTGATGTTTGGACTCGTATGACAAAAGAGATTTATGTAAACGCCCCGAAACACGCAAAAAACTCGACTCGTCAATGAACGGATTGAGACGTCTTAATTGGTTTGAGGGCGGTTTTCCCTGCGAAACGTTTTTAAAATCTTCGTGAAACACTTGGTGTTGCACTAAATAAATCAAACGATCAATCGTGAATTTATACTCGTGGACTGTAATGTGACTTGGATAGGAACTAGTTTCCTTCTTAACTCGCGATTTTAGAATATTGTAAAACCGAAATACATGGGAAGTAACTCTCACTAGTTTACTCAATGTGGAAAAACGGTTTATCACCTCGACCTCTTCGACCAGCGTAGCCGGTGCGGACGCGACAGGTGGGTTACGTTTCTCCTCGCCCGTGCTAGGGATGGTTTTGAATACGGGCCAAGCCGTGGGATCCTCTTGAAGCCATGCTGGGCCATGAAACCACAAATCATTCTGTAAGAATGCCGAAGGTAAAAGTCCCCTGGAGGGGGCATCCGCAGGATTGGTGGGCGAAGGAACGTGTCGCCAATGACAACTGGGAACTCGGGACAGAATCTCGCTAGTACGATTCGAAACGAACGTTTTCCACTCGTACGGTGGGGATCGGAGCCACGCCAACACAATAGACGAGTCCGACCACGCGTACACCTCCTCACTACTGATGCGGTCACTATAGGCCTGTAAGACCTTCTCTAATAGTCTGGATAACATCACGGCTGCCATCAGCTCAAGACGCGGGATGGACAGACACGGCGATATCGGTGCGACGCGAGTTTTCGACAGAATAAGAAACGTCCGAACTAGACCGTTGTTATCTGTAAGACGGACGTAAACGCATGCCGCCATAGCCTTCTCACTGGCATCAGAGAAGCCATGCAGCTGTATCTCACACTCGGGTAACATCACAAAGCGAGGTATCGACACTTGGGATAAGAGTGGCAACTCTTGAATGAACGCCGTCCACGCATTAACAATATCGATTGGTGGACGTTCGTCCCACGAAACCCCCGAAATCCACAACAATTGCATGAGATGCTTTGCGTACAACGTGACCGGGGCGAGCCAGCCCATCGGGTCATATGCCTTAGCTATTTGGGAGAGAATGGTTCGTTTGGTAATGGTGTCAGTCGTACACGTCACATTAAATGTAAACTGATCAGTCCGCGGGTTCCATTCAAGTCCCAGTATTTTGGTTTGATGATCATGTTCCATGGGAGCGAAAGGCACCTCTTCCCGCCGCTCACCATGAACCTCTGGCGCCTGAACCGCAGCGAGTATCGCCGGCGAGTTACTGTGCCACTTACGTAGTTCAAACCCGGCTGAATTGCAAATACCTATCAACTCCCGCTGCAACACAAGAGCCTGCGCTTCGTCGCTTGCGCCGGAGACTACGTCATCGACGAACACTTGATCTGTCAACACCTTAGCCGCTAGGGGAAAATTGGCAGCTTCGTCGCAAGCCAACTGCTTGACGGTCCGAAGAGCTAAGTAAGGGGACGAGCTTACACCGAAAGTAACCGTCCTCAGCCGGTAATCACGAATAGGTTCAGCGGGCGAAGTGCGCCAAAGAATGCGCTGCAAGTCCCTATCCGACTCTTGCACTAATATATTCCTGTACATTTGTTTAATGTCGGCCGTAAGCGCGACGCAATGTACACGAAACTTAAGAAGCACGTCCACTATATCCTGATGTAATTTGGGGCCTGTCAAGAGAATCTGATTCAACGAGACTCCATTGGAACTAGCACAACTAGCATCAAACACGACTCTGCAGCGACTTGTTTCTGATGAAGCCTTGATCACTGCATGATGGGCAATGTAGAACGAACTACCAAGCTCTGGAGGGTCGAACACCGGCTCCATATGATTCGAATCTAAATAATCTTGCACGCAGGCGTGATACTCGGTTTTGAGGCTCGGGTTCCGTTGTAAACGTTGCTCTAGTTTATGGAACCGAGCGAGGGCAATGTCGCGGGATTCACCAAGGGGCGGGGCATCAGGCTTACGAGGTAAGGCTACTGTGTATCGCCCAGTGTCGTCACGAGAGTGTGAGCTTTCAAATATGGATTCGCATAGACGTTCCTCGGGAGTGAGTGCCTTCACCTCAGGCACGGACTCCAGTTCCCAAAATCGTTTCAAGTCGCCGTCATCGAACAATGAGCTAAAACAAGCTTGAACTGAGGGTGGAGTCGGAGAATTGAACGCTAGCTTTCCCAACAACAAATAACCGAAGACGCTGTTCATAGCGATCGGCGAACCGGGCGCACCCGTGATCACGTTTCCTAAAATTATGTGAGACAGCACATCTGCACCTAGCAACATCTCCACCGGCTGTGGAGTGTGAAACAACGGATCAGCTAAAGTCAAATGTTGAATATGTGACCACCCTTTATGAGGCAGTGGTACACTCGGCATTTTAGGAATAAGTTTAGGTAATACTAAAGCTTCAATAGGTATTGACGGTTGAGATTCATTTCGCGGAGTTATACAACACGATATCTTACCCTTTGGCCGTACCGGTTTGCTATCACCTATCCCGTAAACAGGTACATTTGCGTAGTGACGCTTCAAACCTATCCGCTGTGCGCATGATTCCGTCATGAACGAAGCTTGACTTCCCGTGTCAATAAGGCAGCGGACAGTCGACCGTTTCTCACTACCTACACATACATCGACGAGTGCGGTCGAAAGCAGCACTGTATTCGTCGTACCAAAAGGAGCATTGGACGACGCGCAATCTATTTGTGTCGTTTGACTCGCGGACATAACGTGCTGAGTACTTGAACTCGGAACGTTTTCTTCCCGCTCCTCCACGATCGGTAAGGAAACACTCTTATCGCTAACACGGCTATTATCACCTTCCGTAGGAAAATGAATTAACGTATGATGACGTTTCTCACACGAACGACAAGCGAAACTAGACTTGCATTGGGCCACGTTATGTCCTCTGTTTAAACAATTGAAACAAACATCTTTATTTTTGATGGAAGCATACCTATCATTCGGTGACCAACTCAAAAACTTATTACATTTCGTCAACAAATGTTGAGCCTCACAACACACGCAATTCTTGTTCTTAAGGCTATTGTCCGACGGTCGAGAACCGCTTGCACCCTGAGTCGAGGTCGGGCTCGCTGCGCTCGCCGCTACCGTCCGACGGAACGCTGGAGCGAGGCCGCCGCCCGACTCCGCTTTTCTCTGACTACCTAAAGTTGGAATCGTTTTACCTACCGCGCCGCTAGACTCAACCATTTCACTGGCGATTAGTTCTCTTTCCAGAAACTCGATTAGTAAATCAACGTTAGGTACTTCGGATGGTTTATGTAATGTTAACTCGAATCGCATACGAATGGACGTAGGTATTTTACGTAGTAAAATATTCAACAACAAAAAACTCCACTGCTCGGTAGGGAAACGCATAACTTCCAACGCTTTGATATTCTCATGGTATACGTTCAACAAATTACGCATACTTTGGTTCGATTTTTCGACACATGATTGAACATCGAGAATCCGATCAATGTGTTTGGCAGCTATGACTCGTTTGTTCTCGTATCTCGAAATTAAAATGTCCAACGCGACAATGTAATTTTCGTCCGTGATAGGTATCGACTTGATTAAGTTATAGGGCTCGTTCTTCAAGGTAAGAAGGAGATACCTAAACTTCTCAGTATCTGTGTAGGCGTCATTATTATGAACCATTGAGCGAAATAAGTCATAAAATGGTGGCCACTCGGTCAATTCACCCCCGAATGATGGCAACGGAAGATTCGGTAACCTACTCGAACAACTCCCGTGAGTTGATTGCGTAGTCTCGTTCAAGGTCACTCTACTCATGCGCCTACACTCCTGTTCGGTTTTCTTAAAAACTTCGACATGACTAACAATTGCATAGTAAATATCATTGAATTGGTTTCGAATGCGTAATTGTTCCTCTCTATCAAATGATTCTAATTTCATAAGCGACTTCTCAATTTTAGTTTGCAACTTAAGGAATTTTCTCTGTATAGATTGAATATCTTTCGCTCGCGCTCTAAATTGCTGTTCATTGAGCTCGTAAAACTCTAACGTACGTTTGACTTCGTCAAGTATAATTTCTCTTTCGAAAATATCTTGTTCCGCCATTTTGCCGGACACGATATGTCGCACACAAAATTTGGCAAAATCAAGATGAAAAACACGGAAATATTGTCGGGACGCGTAACGTCGCTGCGACAAACACTATAATTTACTCGGATGGAATGCAACAATGGAAATTTAACTACTAACAACAGAAATATGATAACGTGACTACAGCAAAGAAATCCGCAATCCGGCTCGAACGGATCAAAAATGTTGCGGGGAGAGTATGGCCTACGAACTTACTTGGGAACTGGCCTCTCGGGTGTGCAGTCAGCGTTATCCTCTCTCGTTTCGATGGGAAGATGGAAGGTCCATAGGGCGCCGGGGTGGCGGTTTCTTCTTATCCCGTATCACCTTCCTCCGGGACAGAGGCGTGACCAGGCGAATGTTCTCACTGTCAGCGGGTATCACGAAATACACAGCACACAGCACTGATTCCTGGAGCTCGTCTCCGAGGATCGAGGGATGGTGTCCACGAAAATGGAGCGACCGGCGGCGCTTGCGATGGCGGCGGGAACGAAGTACGTACCGCACATGCGTGTGTTCGCGCGCACGATTGGAGCTACACTAGCGCTCGCTCCGGCGGGCCAACCCAAAGTCGTCGACCATAGACTCCCGCACCAATACGAAAAGAGCAAATCTCTATGTGTAGTCACGTTCAGAAACACGCAAAATAATTGAAAAACTTGTTTCAGTACGAAACAAGTAGTCACATTCACATTCAAATAAAAAAATAATCTAATCACATCTTTTAAATCCATTGCATTGTAAAAATTCTACAGATTATAACGGTAATACAATTTTTTTTTCATTTAATGTTGGCAAACGCACACGTACGCATACAGCCAATCTTAATACAATATACAAGGTGTATCGGCAAGGTGTAGTAATATTGAAATGTGGGTATGTGTACCTAGTGATGAATCATTTGCCAGGGTACTAAAACCTGAAATCGATAATCGATTTTTTCACTCAAATTGACAAAATAACTAAATATTACAACCCTAACATGATACGGATGACGTCACGTTACGCCGGTCACACAACGCTTGCGCGATGCAGGATTTCTTAGAAACGGCCCTGGCGCCATCTTTTTGGTGGAACTTTTACCACAACTTTACTTCTACACCTAGTTTTGTTTGAGTAATGCCGCCGGCTAGAGGTGTACAGTCTTACCCAACTTATATGGTGCGTCGTGAATCTTCGTTCGCGCAGAAAATAAAGTATGGTCCGAAGATTAACGAAAGAATGCTTAACACTTACAATCAACCTAAGATAACTATTATAAGGTTCATAATACACTGCAGCTGTTAGTTCCATCTCACTCATGCCACGCGGCGATCGCTAAGATGGCGGGGCGGCTGCCGACCAATAGCGGTCAATAGCATTTCCCGCGCTTTGAAAATTCATCTTCTGCGCAGGTAGAACTGCGATGTGCAACAGCTGCAGTGTATTATGAACCTTATAATAGTGATCTTAGGTTGATTGTAAATGTTAAGCATTCTTTCGTTAATCTTCGGACCATACTTTATTTTCTGCGCGAACGAAGATTCACGACGCACCATATAAGTTGGGTAAGACTGTACATGTTAGCCTATGCCCTAAGTTCACTGACATTGCCCAGCTGATAACTAGGGTTGAACGATGGTTAGTTTTGCAGTAAACTTTGACGTGTAATAATTCATTACCGTAACTACTTACAGATTTATAGTACCTCCAGACAACTTCGAAATATGTATGTGTATGCGTAGTTTCAGTATTACTACACCTTGCCGTTACACCTTGTATAAATCTCGTGTCACAATGTTTGTCCTCAATGGACTCCTAAACCACTTAACCGATTATAATAAAATTCGCACACCATGTGCAGTTCGATCCAACTTGAGAGATAGGATAGTTTAAATCTCAAATTATAGTCGCAATTTTAATTTATTGCAAATTATTAGAAAATTGAAACAAACTGAACGGCCATATTGATTTTCTAATTTTACCTTCTTGACAGGGCAAATATCAATTTCTTGACTTTAAAGACAGGACAACGTCTGTCGGGTCAGCTAGTTATAATTAAATAGTAAATTTTAGATCCATTACAAAAATAAATGATTCGGCTTCGCATGGATTGTGCATTAAGATAGCCTTCTTTTTTTCTTAGTGATTAGGTCAAACAAAATGGAACATTGAAAATTCGAATCTTCAGCTTGTTGATAATAGCAAGTACAAATTATAAAACCAAACTACTTTCACTTACTAGGGCCTAATAATATGGTTTAGGCCCGCTAAGCATGTGACGTGAAAACGGGATTTTTGTCACCCCTACAAACAAGATAATGTCCTACAGACCCACTCACCTCCGTGCATGTAGCTAGGTATTTTGTTCGTTCGGGGAGGCGGCAATACTTTTTTCGCAGTCGCTACTTTAATCGTCTTGGATCCAGCTGAAACGGAATAAAAAGTATCACTAAAACTTGCCTATGCCGCGGACGTATCTGCGCCAGCGCTCATCTTGGCCGTGTTAGTATCACTCTTGTATTGTATATTATAATAATTGTAGGTGATAACATAATCTGTGTGTAACGTGCTGTATGCTTCATGATCACTCGCTGGAGAAAAAACAAAAACTTCCTCTAACCTACCTACTTTGTTCAGTCACTTTATGGTCAATAATAGCCCGATCGATCCGAATATGCGGTTGGACGTGGTCACAGCCCGTAATTCGAATCATGATGGCATTTTAGAGAAAATGTCATATCACCTCCTGGTTGGAACAACTTGATAGGGGGGGGGTGTGGGCATAAATAGAAATTACAGGCTGTCACGTTCGAAGCGGTTCGTGAAGACGTGCTTCAGATTGCACATGTGGCTTTTCCTAGTATCGAAGTCACCTCTGTGCTTCGAATCGTTTGAGCGATCGCTTAATGTTGCAGCTCTAGTTAGCTGTCAGGTCAACCTTTGACCAACAGCATCCAATCGATATTATGGTTTATGCCCACAGTCCCCACCAAAGGATTATGTCACTCAAAAAGGGCCCCCATAATCCCCAGCAGCAAGCATTGAAATGTTTGGGGATTAATTCGCCATGACCTGTACAGCATAGTACAGGCAAACTTACCGAGCGGTTTCTTTCTGGGCCCGTCAGTAAACCACATTTTCACAGGTGAACAAAAGGAATTCATCTGTGTGGGCTTGCCCAAGGGTGTAGCACTTCCTAAAGAAACTCGATGTTGCTGAGTTGATATTACAGTACCGTCACTATTCAGTTTAGGGTCCGTAATTTCATTTCAGTTATTAGTATCAACTTTCGAATTATTACAAGATATACTTATTATTTTTGGAGCCGGTTGGCTAACCATTAGAGCAGAAAGGGGGACAAAAACTATAACTGACTACGCTACTGATGAGTATGAGTCAGCCCATGAGGTTTCTGTGGCGAACTGAGCATTGATCGTGGACATCGTCTGGTGACCACACAATAAGCCTAGTTTCGGCCAAAAAGTGATAAACTCTAAGCTGCATGGCTTCAGGGTAGTGTAACGTCGTTTTGCCAAAACATGTGACGTATGCGGATCCGGTTAAGGACTGCATGAATAAACTTGCTGGACCAGGACCCTACTAGGGTTTGATTTAAAAATACAACAACGATTAAGCGCGTGCAGTATTTAGCTCAGATGACCAAAAATATGTCACCAATATGGTGGGTGTCTTAACCCCAGAAACACGAGAAAACCGGTTGAAATCTCGACTGGATCTCAGGAATGGCCTATGCTACAAATCCACTGCGAATATGATCGAACAAATGGTTATGAGGATTTCTGGATTTGATATCCAATTTCCTCTTTCCAGCACGCAAGCCGTACGGCTTGCGTGCTGGCTGCTGCACAGGCGGGTACTGGACAGAAGGCCCAGAAATCCCCATAACCATTTATGAGTGACCTAACCGATTCGCCAGTGATTAAATTGAAACTTGAAATGGAATAGGTACTTTACCTGCGATGGAGTTTTTAATATCGTCGTATACGAGTGCGTCGTCGGACTTGGGGAACACCTCTCGGTAGCGCGCGAGGAGCTGCTCCAGCGGCAGCGCGTTGACGCCGCCGGCGAGGCCGGTCACGCGCCGCGTGATCAGTCTCCGCAGCATTTTCTTCACGAGACTCTTCCCCCCCGCGATCTCTTGTATTATATTGAGGTTATTCGCGATCTCGTACATTATTTTACCGGTGGCCCGGTCAATGGTCAGCTTGTAGAGTTTGTTTTTGGTCCAATTGGTGGGCACGGGCGTGACGGCGGTGCTCGGTTTTTGGGGTACGCGCGGGGCGTCGAACTCGGGCCGCGTCATGTTCGCGGGTTTCTTGGGGCGCGGTTCCGCACTGAACTGTTGCCTCGGTGGCTGCTCGGACGAGCTCTGTTCCTCCCACCGCCGCTTTTGAGGGCGATCGTTGCGGGCGAGGCCACCGCGGTTGTTACCGAAGTGTCCGCTGCGCGAACCTTGCGCGAATGGGCCATCGCCGCCACGGTTGTTACCGAAGTGTCCGCTGTACGAATCCTGCGTGTTTGGAGCGTCGCCGCTGCGGTTTTTACCGAAGCGTCCGCCGCGTGAACCTTGCGTATTTGGAAAATCGCGGTCGTTGCCGAAATTGCCGGTACGCGAGTCTTCCATGTTTGGTCTGTAGTCGCCGCGGTTTTTACTGAAGTGCCCGCTGCGAGAATCTTGCGCGAATGGGCCATCGTCGCCGCGGTTGTTACCGAAGTGTCCACTGTACGAATCCTGCGCTTTTGGAATGTCGCCGCTGCGGTTTTTACCGAAGCGTCCGCCGCGTGAACCTTGCGTGTTTGGAAAATCGCGGTCGTTACCGAAATTGCCGGTACGCGAGTCTTCTGTGTTTGAACTGTAGCCGCCGCGGTTGTTACCGAAGCGTCCGCCGCGCGAATTATGCGCGTTTGGACCGTGGCCATCGCGGTCGTTACCGAAATTACCGCTGCGCGAGTCTTCCGTGTTTGGACCGTAGCCGTCGCGAGAGTTACCCAAATGTCCGCTGTACGAATCATCCGCGGCAGGAGGGTCGCCACCGCGGTAACCGAAGCGCCCGCCGCGTGAATCTTGCGCATTTGGAAAATCGTCGCCGCGGTCGTTACCGAAATTACCGGTACGCGAGTCTTCCGCGTTAGGACCGTAGCCGCCGCGGTCGTCACCGAAGCGTGCGCTGCGCGAATCTTGCGCGATCGGAGAATGGTCAGAGCGGTCGTCACAGAAGCGTCCGCCACGGGAACCTTGCACGTTCGGTGGCTGGCGGCCGCGGGTGCTGCCGCGGTGCCCCCCGCGCCCGCCCCGCGCGGAGCCCCCCGCTGGAGGCGCGGGCTCGTCGCGGGTGTCGTCGAGTTGGCGCAGCCCGCGCTTCCCGAACCTATTCTGGGGCCTGTCGAAGCCCCTCGGGCGGCTGGGGCGCTCGGCCCTGGAGACGCGGGGGCTCTGGTGGCCGGACTGCCGAGGCGGCTCGTCCCTGCCCCTGCTCCAGGAGCGGTCGGGGGAGGCGGAGTGGCGCGCGTCCCCGCGGTTGTCGGGACCGAGGTCCCACCTGACCCCGGGCGGGGAGGGCGAGGCCCGAGGGAAGGCGTCCGCCGGCTCGGGCGCCGCCGCGAACGGTTGCTGGCCACACTCCCTGAACTGTCCGAAATGAGGCACAAGAGGCTGCACCTGATGTCCTCCGTACGCCATATAAGGATTCTGGATGGTCTGTAAACAAATCGATGGCAGGTAAACGTGAAATTAAGGTAGCCATATCGGCACAACGGCACGACCGTTGCGTTATATTTGGAGTTTTGTAATTGCCGAAGAATTTTCTTCGGGGATTCGCCTGCGATGATACTCCGTTGGGTCGGCCGCGCATCAGGTTAAATGCTACAAACGTAGGAGGCTATTAGAGGACGTCGCCGTGGAAGCCGCGGCGGGACACTGGGCGCGACACAAAGTCGGTCAGTGAACCGCACATAAAAACTTTGGAACGTAGTTGTAAACCGTGTCATTTTTATTACCGCTCTTATTTTAGCGTGTGTACAAATTTGGCCTAAGTCTGGAACTGCAGTTGACCCTCAGCGATCCAGAAAATCCAAAGCAGTGGCAGCGCTAATCTCCTTAGATTAATTTAGTTGTTTGGTTCATTGGTTGCATAGACGTACTCTTACGCTCCCCATACATTATATCGTCGCTAAACATTTACAAAAGTCGCTAAACATCTCATATTTACAGGTAAGCTATAGACATGTCGGATCCAAATTGTGTAAATGGAATTTGCCATGTTTAGCGACTTCCGTTGCTTATTGTGTCAATAGATATATGCCACATCTTCATCAGAAACTGTTGCTTAAAATTCCAGCATTTACCTTCAGATTTAGCGTCTTACGTGTAGCTATAATTCAAAATTCATAGCAAGAGTCGGCAGTTGACCGCGACTCCCTCTAATAGTCTCCCCAATTTTTGATACCTACCACGTCATGTTGCTTGTCGAATCGGCCACTGATGTCCGATATTTAAGCCCCTTAACGACTGCTATCAATGGATAACAACCGGAACGGACGGCATAACATGCCCGTTAAAGCGCAGAGCGATGGATATCCGCACACTTTTTGTGATCTACTCGTCACCACTGGTGATGATTGAGAACTTTTCCCATTTGTCGTCAGAGGCAACGTATGGAAACAGCATCCCATTTGTCGTCAGTGACGGAGCCAGTGGCTACAAGTAGGAATATAACAGATTTGACTTTGATTTATGGCCATGGAGCGAAAAACACGCTCCGCCATCCTTGCGTCGTCTCCACATATCATTCGACTTCAACCACCACTGTCTCAGGGGAAGAGTGCTAGCATAGTGTTTGCGAAAGAATTTGCATCGCTGCTGGTACTGTATTTACTGGTATTAGGTGCGCGGCGATTACCATCACAAGAACGTTCGTTACTCTAATGTAAAAATGTCAAGTGCGCTCTATTTATATGGTGGAACAAGGTAATAGATCCTTTGCGCAGTCATGTAAACTCCTTGGTTCTTGTTAACACAGACAGATTTTGAATGATAATAGCTCGGTTCAGTTTTTAGATCACACGCCGTTAGTTCGAAACCAGGGGCCGTATTATGACCTCCTAATGCCAGCCAGTGACGTCACGTGGCAGTCTAACCTACATCTGACCTAATAACAGGCTGGCAAATTCGTATTTCGAACTTCAATTTAATAAAACGTAGGTAAGTCATAAATACTAAAAAAACAATCCAGTTTACGGCCGTAAAAAGTACCTAGAACTTGTCTGGATATAAATAAGTTCTTAATATGCCACCAGCTGACAGAAAAAACTGAACTTGAGCTAACGATTTTGGAAAACATGGTATACTACTAAAGTGCCCCTCTGGCTAGCTACCACAAATAGAAAATCTGTTGACAGCCCCCAATCGGGGTGCCAGTGGTTGCGAGGCACGAAGGAGGTAGAACGGGAGTTCTAAGCTGAGCATGTTTTACCAGCTTATTCACTTAAGACCGATGAGTAAATGTTAACCTAAAAGTGCACATATTAACTAAGCGTTCCTAGGAAAGGTAGGTAGGTTTTAAAGCAGCTCAACGATCACCGTGTGAGGATGCCCCGTAATAGTTGTGCTATATCACAACACTCTGCAGGATTTACCCATATGTGAAGTTTTGTTACGCGATTAGCTATATGCGATGATGTAGGTAGAGTTTGTCCTAAAAAAAATTACCTGTAGAAATTCGTTCCACCAATTTTTTTTATTCTGGTAAAGTTTATCTGTCACATACCTCCAGCGCTGGTTGCGGTTGTAGCATCGCAAAATTGTACATTCCCATAGACTGCATTTGGGTGACATAGTCATACCCCTGCTGGGGTTGCTGCATCTGGTACAGCGGCTGTTGGGCCAGGGGTGTGCGGTACGGTTGCTCCGAATCCTGGAAGATAAGTTGTCTTGGCCACCTCATCACACTGGAACGGTTCTCACCTTTTTTCATATGATCAAATCAAACACAAATAATTTATTGTGTTAGAGGTATTGCAGGTAGAGGTGTGATATTGCACTATGCAACCTCATCAACAAAGAGAAGAAAGTGTGAAATTTGAAGAATAGTGTGTGTAAATGATATATCATATTAAAGAGTAATCATGGTTTGAATTAAAAATGATGGTTCCCTTTCAAGTCTGAATCTAGGACAGGAGAAGTAAACTGGAAGAAGTAGAAGTAGAGAGATCAACATGATGTAGATTGAAGTCCATTTATCCAAATAAAATTAATAAGTTTTGAATTTGCAAATAAACAGACTGACATTCAATGTTTAATTAGCATTATTAAGACACCCATAATGTTTATTTATTGGATAGATACCTATTCGATTGCAACAAGACATCCAAATGCAGTTTACATTGTAATGTCTTAAACATTGCAATAAAGCCATTTATGAACTCTTCATCAACTGAGTATTGGCGTTATTGTTCATCACAATGGTTTATGCACAGCTGTGTGAGAATACAAATAACAATGGATAGGTATATACAAAGTACATACAGTATTACCCAACTGATATGGCTTACCGATGTACCTGCGCAGAAGATGAATTTTCAACGCGCGAGAAATGCTATTGACCGCTATTGGTCGGCAGCCGCCGCCATCTTAGCGAGCTTAGAGTGAGATGGAACTAACAGCTGCAGTGTATTATGAACCTTATAATAGTGAGCTTAGGTTGATTGTAAGTTTTAAGCATTCTTTCGTTAATCTTCGGACCATACTTTCTTTTCTGCGCGAACGAAGATTCACGACGCGCCTTATAAGTTGGGTACTAGTATACAACTATGTTTTTTTCTGACTTTTACACTGCAAAGGTTAGGCTAAATTTGTCACAGATTATGGCAACAGGGGCTAACAAAGCTCATGTTCCGATGCAAACAGAGATAAATTCCTCTGGTGGTTAGAATACTAATTATTAGGTAAATCACAATATCACAGCAAAACACCAAAAAGTTGGTGTGTAGATAGTTATAACTGTTACAGACAAACATATTGCGTAAATAACTTTTATCACAGTAAAATGTAGTTTATTTTTTTTAATACAGGCACAGTCACATGCAAAAGGTAGCATGTATTGTTTAACGATAATTAATGAAATATAATTACGTACCTTCTTCTGTCTTTTATCTTGTACATACAGCTGTTGCCCTCTGAAGTATAGACCGTTGATCCGTCTAACCAGTATCGCCGCATCCGCTTCTTCCCCGACCCCGACCGTCACTTGCATGCCGCTGCCTTCATGCTGTAGGTTGTCAAGGATGCACTCCTTGAGTCCACATTTAGCCACTATTAGTTCCTTCACATCACTATACTCGATCTGAAATAGGAATAGATGCTAGACCGTCAATATGATACACATGTCATATGTATGTTTTTTTATGTAGGTACATAATAATTTGCAATAAACTATTGAGTGGAGCCATGGTAGCCTAGTGGGCGAAATTCCGCCTGCCACAGTAAGGGTGGCGAGTTCAAATCCCAGTACGGGCATGTACCAACGTGTTTCTTGTTACAACATATGCATGTAATTATTACTCGCTTTTAGGTCAAGGAAATCAACATGCCCGAGAATTATTTTGGAGGAATGTTATCCACCAATCCGGACTAGGCCTGGTGGTGGTTAAGGCCTGACACTCCTCAAGAGAGCGAGGGGAGGCCTTTGCCCAGCAGTGGGACAGTTACAGGCTGAATTGTTACATTTATTGAACTATTGAGAACCTATTGAATATGCTTAGCCCAATATAAATTGTTTGGAAGTGAAACATGGTAAGTTGGTAGGTATAGTATCCATTTCTATGTTTACCTACTTTATTTGGGTGAGGAATATTAATTAAATTGAACACTTGTTTCAATAACTGAATTGAACATGAAGTTGTTGGTGATTTATTATGTTTGCTGTACCTACTATTGATACAATGTTTGCTGGTTGGAATAGCAAGGTGACTACTGTAATTCACTACCAGGCCACCACGAGGTTTTCGCTACACCAGCTCTCCAGCTTACAAGAGAACTTCTAGAACCTAAGAAGTAAGAAGCGCTATCTAGTAATTTAAAAAGCTAAGCTAGCGTAACACAGGGATTAAAAATTGCAGTGCAAAAACTCATAATTTACTTACGCGTGTCGGTAAATTGTGAATAGTTAACAGCATCTTGGATAACTAAGAAAGAGGATTATGATAACATCAGTTAGCGCACAAATCTTATTTAGGTAGCATTTATTTCCACACAAATATGAAAATCAAATCAAAGACTAAAACAAAACCGAAAGCCCATTCTATTAAATTTTTTATTTCCTCCCTCAACTCAAGACTCAATCCTCTCTCATCCCACAGATCTCGTGTCTCACTTTATGTCATAGATTTACTCTATAAGTGTATGATCTAT
Organism: Hylaea fasciaria; assembly: GCA_905147375.1. NCBI lineage: Eukaryota > Metazoa > Arthropoda > Insecta > Lepidoptera > Geometridae > Hylaea > Hylaea fasciaria. Next base: position 2,778,080 of record LR990218.1, read on the forward strand.
GGCATGGTCTCCGCACGACCACAGATTATCTCACAACCACACGACCATAAATTTACTCACACGACCCATTCCATCAATTTCAGGAACATTTTTTTTGTTTGTCTTCGCACGCTCACTTTGTGCAACAGAGAAAGCTATAGACAGGAGTTTTGGCGGGAATCCGATAGTGAGACGTTGTTGGTTTTGTATTATTAGCTCAAACTTGTGTTTCTTCGAGTGTTAATGTGTAATATTGGTGGAATATTAACCATTAAGTGTTCGTTAACGTGCACGAGTGTAGGCGAATGATATAAACTCAAAAAACGTGTCATTTCGCATTTTTTCCAAAACTCCCAGGAAGTTTCAGTAAAGCATCCACTACTTTACTGAATCGTGACTGACGATGTAAATAATTGACTTGACTACTTGACCACGATTGCTATAATATTTCTGTGACTTTCTTAATGTGAAATTAAGAAATACTTAAAATAAACAAGCGGTGGTAGCCTAGTGGGCGAACGACCGCCTTCGAAAACGGAGGTGGCGAGTTCAAATCCCAGTGCGGGCACGTACCAATGTGTTTCTTGTTAAACATATGTACGTAATTATCACTCGCTTTTCGGTGAAGGAAAACATCGTGAGGAAACCAACATGCCCGAGAATAAATTCGGAGGCATGTTATCCACCAACCCGGACTAGGCCCCCGTGGTGGATTATGGCCTAATCCTCCTCACAATAGTGAGGGGAGGCCTTTGCCCAGCAGTGGGACAGTTACAGGCTGAATTATTATTATTTACTTAAAATAAAATACTTGACACTGGCTATATGCACAAACCTTGCGAAGCCATAAAAAAAAAAAACAAACAACAAAGCTATAGACAGCAGCAGCTGGTATCGCTAGTCTCTATTCTAATCTTGTACTCGTACCGGAAAAGGACTGAGATACACTTCAAAAAAACTTATAGAAAACTTACATTACCTACCTAAAATATTATATTAGTATGGATGGTACCTACATAAAGTAAAGGCCGAAAGTAGTGGTATTATAAATTATAGATACCTACCTCAATAATATCAGTAGGTAGGTACCTAACTATCTCAGTGCGTGCTTTCTTATAAACGGTGTCGCCAGACCGTAAACCGACTAAACATCATCGTACTATCCTACTTACTCCTTTGTCTATATTTGTATACACTTTCCCCTTTTCTTCCATGGATCTTGAGTTAAATGTCATATCTATTAGATGATTAATCCTGAGCTTTATAAGCAACCTACCTACCGTCTGAAATTGTCTACCGGCACTGGTAGCACTGCCCATAAATCATAGAGTAACTAAACAAACAAACAAAACAATATTCATATTGGTACATACATAATACAAAGATAATACAAACGTAGGTATTGGTTTGGTTTGATGGTTTGGTACTAGTGTACGTTTCGATAGTTTTGATTTCCAATTGCTATCAATAGTTTGCCAAAAACTATCGATTTTTATCGACACTATCGATAGTTTTGCTCCAACTTTGCCTATAATGAAAAATAGTAGATCGATAGTAGAAGATAATCGATAGTATCGATAATAAAAAACTATCTATAGTTAAAATGAAAGGCAAAGTTTATGAAACTTATTAGATCGATAGTAGAAAATAATAATTATCAATAGTATCGATAGAGAATCTATCGATATTTAACGTACACTTTTTGGTACCTACCTAGACCTACATACATACTACATAACGTACATTAGGTAGTAGTACATACTAGCTATGTGTCGTTACCGGTTTTTCAAATAACGAAACGAAACAGTTATTGGTTTTTCAATAACGTTATAATAACTATCTAATTCCAATAACTGTATATTTTTACAACATCGTTATTTTGCCTACTTAAAAGGGTAGCCAACTTCAATGACGTTATACATCGCGTGTTTTGAGAGCGATGTGACATAACATAATTTGTATTCGCTACAAAACGAGTGATGGTTTTGAAAACACCATTTCCACCGCCCAGAACTTTGGCGTAGCAGTTATGATATGACGCTAACTTCAATGACGTAATCGTAATACATCGCGTGTTTTGAGAGCGTTGTGAGATAACTACGGTTTGCATTCCCTACAAAACGAGTGATGGTTGTGAAACCGCACCGTTTCCGTCCACCACCAAGTGTTATGAAAATAGATAGTTTTGGTCTGTTAGGATAACGAGTTATCGTTGTCGTGTTGAATAGATAGTTATATAACTATCTATGCTAAATAACGCCCATAACTAGTACATACTACATAGGTACCTACCTACCTACAGTACCTACCTACTACAAATTGATTGAGCATTATATTTTTATTTTCTGCAATTTTCTACATGTAGCATTGCGCGCGTGCGTCGTGAAAAACTGTGTTCCGCTTACAATGTAATGTAACATACATACATCACGCGAAGAACGTTCTAATAAAGCTATCAAGATGATGATAACAATACATGGGCTGCCACCCATGGTAAGCTATACTCCAAAGGTATAAAGATTGTTTATTCAAGTAATTTTAATTCTTATTATTCCTTTACCTACATTCCAGACAACTTTTCAAACTATAAAGTCATTAGTGAGACAAGAATGTAACATAGCTGACTTTATCGTCGATAACCTAGTCGACGATGGTCCTAACTCCAAGAAGGTGCGGATTGGTTTATCAGACAGCACCGAGGGACTACTCATATTAAAATGTCTAAACGGATTCAGGATGTCTCCAAATCATGTACTGAAAATCGTACCGGTTGGGAAGGTATGTACCTATCAGACGGATTCACATTGGGCCAGTTACTGACGCCGTGTACCAACTCGCTGTATGTCCTACATATTATTATTATAGTCAGTTAGCTGACATACTTAAGTCAGCACTTACAGGGCAGTTAACAATGCCAAGATCAGATCAGCACCTATCAGTATTGAATATTATGAAGTCACTAACAAACTCCATGTAGCTTCGACAACTAACGGCCACCCGCGGTTTCACCTGTAGATCAAAACATCCTATTTATATACACATATCCTATTCCCGCACCGGATGTAGGTACCTACTTATATAACACTGATTCTTGTACCTCCTCCTAAATTCAATCTTGCCTTACTACATTTTCAATGAAGTATGTGTTTATTTTGTGGCTTACAATGCATGTCAGTGACCTTAAAATTAAATAATAAGATAGAAATGATTTATCAGCTAAGTTAAACTCTTCAATGTAAACAAATATATTTAGAGCCGTGTTTGACATCTAAATTGCACCAATGCAGTATTGAAAATTGTGCTTTTACAGGCATTAAACCCTCCACCGCAACAAAACTACGACCACAGGGCAGGATTTTCGAATCAAAGTAGGAATGACTACCCCAACCAATCTAGACCCGACTACCAGCAAAGTCAGTTGCTCAACGATTACGGGAATTGTGGACCTCAAGGCTCACATGGCTCTAGTGATGCCAGGCCGCCGGTGGTCAGACCGAACATGCAGAGGCAACATGGTCTGCCAGAATCGAGACAGCAGGCGCCCCATAGGCTACCAGAGCATAGCAATCCTGATGCTATTCAGCCGTGGGGTTCTAACGTGAACTCATCCAATAACCAATGGTCTCAGCAGGGACCAGGCAGTCATGTAACATCACAGGACAGTAACTACAATCAGAGGCCAGCTCAACCTGGTTTTGAGCTGCAGGCAAGTTAATCTGTACATTTATGATGACTCAAAGATTGTAAACTGTATGCGGAGGCTATCTGCATACATCATACTAAATGGTCGCTATTTCATGCCTTTTGCTATGTTTTCTTGATGTGTATGTCTAGGTTGTTGTATGCAGTATTGTCAGAATAAATGTTTTTCTTTCTTTCCTTCACCAAAAAGAAATAAACCAAAACACCAGTTTTAAAAGTTTCCAGTAGGTTATGCCTTTCAGCTTTTTCCATGCATTACATGCCAAACACTGACGCCAATTAGTTACTTATCAATTTACTTTTTGTATATATTCTCTTTGTGTATGAGACTCAAGTGTTTCACCTGGAAAACGAGTTATGCACTTGTAAAAAACTAAAATAATAGCGCAGGAAAATTAGGGGTTTCACTTTGGTATGAGAGATAGTTGGCTGTTATGTGTAAAAATCGATCTTTTACCTTGGAATATCTGTAGTTGCAGACACCTTACGATAACTAGGTTTTGAGACAACTTTTAGGGTACCAAAATAGAGGTTTATATGACTTTAAGGCTGACTATCTCTCATTCTGAGATTCTTGCCCTCATTTGACTAATTTTCCTGGACTTGTTTTTGTCTTGAATTGTTACAAATTTGAACATTTAGTGAAGTGACTTCAAACACCATGATTTAGACTTCAGCCTCCATTCTGCCCATTTATCCATTCATAAAAGTCCTATTTGTAGCACCCTCAAAGGGCACCAGACACTTACCAGCAAGGACGAGGGCCTACAGATGCAGGATACGGATTCCAAGCTAAACCAAACGAGCCCGTGGCACATACGGTTTGTTATTTTCTTTATTTCATACTTTAAAATACAAATTAAAAGGATACACGCCATTGAGTTCATTTCCAAAACTGACTTTTTATTTACTACCCACATAGTAGAATCAAACATAAATTAAATGCAATACATAACATATCTCCCTTTTATAAATTATGGAATCAACTACATTACACAAATCAAACTATCAAGCTCTTAAATCAGTATGACACAGAAAACAATTTAAAATTCTAATATTAACAATTTAAAGTTGACATAATTAATCAGAGCAATTTGGTATGCCTATAATGTCAGGCCACATCTCAGGTGGTGGTATTTCAATTAGTTGCTCATCCGATGTTCCAGACTCTGAGTCTAGCTGAGCTCTTTCCTCGGGCAATCTTGCCTCTGTTTGTACCGTCCTAGCCAGCATTTGATCAGCATGGCGGCGGTGTAAGTTGCCATCTTCCGTTCTCACCCTGTATGAGCTTGGACCTTCCACCATCTCTATAGTGGCTCTTCGCCACTTCTCACCGGGTCCATACATGTGAATCAGAACTGGCTGGTCCACCACGAAGGTTCTGGTAGGCGCGCGCTGTGCCGCCGCCTCCAGCTGCTGTTCACCGCGGCTGGGCGCTGAGTCAGGGTGGAGTGAGGATACAGCAGTCCTGTACTTTCGGCCGTTGAGCATCTCTGCCGGCGTTTTGTTCGTGCTGCTATTCGGCACTGTGCGCATATAATAAAGCACCTTGCTCAACTTCTCACTCCATGGCAGATTCAAATCCATCTTCTTTAATTTATTTTTAAAAGTCTGTATTGCTCTCTCAATCTGCCCGTTTGTCGCCGGGTGGTAAGGTGGTGCCCTCAAATGCTTTATCCCGTTCTTCTTCAGGAAGCTGACAAATTCCTCAGATGTAAATGCTCTACCATTGTCTGATACAACGACTTGCGGCAGGCCTTGTGAAGCAAAAATCCTCCTCAATATAGTTATTACAGCTCCGCTGGTCATAGAGTTGATGATCTCTGCTTCAATCCATTTGCTATGGCTGTCAATCAAAACAAAAAATGTTTTTCCCTGAAAAGGTCCAGCAAAATCCACATGAACCCGACTCCAAGGTTTTTCAGTCATAATCCAAGCCTGTGGATCTCTAGGTGGACAGTTCCTTACTAGCTGACACTGCTCACAGCTGGCCACAATTTGCTCTATTTGACTGTCCATCTGGACCCACCAAACATAACCTCTTGCATATGCCTTAGTTTGGACAATACCCGCATGTGGGGCATGTAAAATTTTTAGTACCTCTTCTTGCAACTTAGTAGGTACTATGACTCTGTTGCTCCATAATAAACAATCATTATTAAGTGAAAGAGCCTCTCTTCTGGTCCAAAACGGTTGTAATGCTGGGTCTGAAACTCTGTTCGGCCAGCCATGCTGTACATGGAATACAACTTTTTGCAGCAGTGAGTCCTTCTTCGTTTCCACTCCAATTCTTTCTGCATTTAAGTTCCAGCCATTAGGTTGTTCATCTAACAACAATACATCTTTAAGAGGCTTTATAGCTACTGATCCCGTAGATGGTGCAGTCCACCTGCTCAATGCATCTGCATTACCGATGGATTTTCCAGGTCTGTGTTTTATAACATAATCATAACACGATAGTTTTAAAGACCAACGCAGCATTCTCGGTGAGATCTGGTCAGGAATAGGTTTCGTTGGATTAAATAAGCCTACCAATGGTCTGTGGTCAGTCACAATACAAAATCTGCGACCCAGTAGAAATTCGTGAAATTTGGTCAGTCCAAAGATAATAGCCAAAGCTTCCTTGTCTATCTGTCCATACCTCCTCTCATGGTCCTGTAGAGTTCGCGATGCCATCATAACTGGTCTCTCTGATCCATCATCCATGACATGTGCTATGATAGCGCCCACACCATATTGAGATGAGTCACAAATAAGCAATAACTCCTTTTTCAGATCATACCCCACCAAGGTTAGATCCGATGACAGCAAGACCTTGGCCTTTTCGAATGCCGCTTGCTCATATTCACTCCACTTCCATGGCGTTTTGGATTCCAGCAATCGATACAAGGGTTTCAATACAGTAGCTCTGTCAGGCAAAAACTTTTGATAAAAGTTATACAAACCCAAGAAAGCCCGCAAGGTTTCCTTATTAGTTGGGGCTGGTTTCTCTTGGATTTCTTTCACTTTTGCCGGTGCTGGGTGAAGTCCCTCACCATCAATCATATGACCCAGAAATGTAATGCTGTTGGCTGCAAAAATACATTTCTTGCTATTTAGTCGGAAGCCCATCTCAGTTAACTTCAGCATCACTTGACGAAGCCTCTGATTATGCTGTTCCAATGTAGAACCAGCAACTGCCACGTCGTCAAGCAAGCAGGCCACACCATCCATGCCTGCTAAAGCGGAAGACATCACCCTTTGAAAAATACACGGCGCCGCACTTACACCAAAAGCAAGGCGATTCACTTTCATAAGTCCAATGGGTGTATTCAGTGTTAACAGCTTAGCCGTCTCATCATCAACTTTCAATTGGGTGTACGCTTGCTTCAAGTCCAGTTTACTAAATACTTTGCCACCGCTAAGCTTCACAAAAGCTTCCACAGAGGTTGGAAGCGGGTAGCTATCCACCTTTATCGATGCATTGACTGTAGACCTATAGTCTCCACAGATCCGCAACGAGCCATCGTCTTTCTTAACTATCCTTAACGGAGTGGCCCATTCCGAGTACCTCACTGGGGTCAGCACTCCTGTGTCCACCATTTGCTGAAGTTCTGCTTCAACCTGCACCTTCAAAGGAAAAGGTACCGCGCGTGCCTTCAAAAATCGTGGTGTCGCATCAGGACGTAAGTGAAGCGTGACTTCTGGACCATTGTATTCGCCTAGCTCTTCTTTAAACAAATCAGGAAATTCCTTCTTGAAAGGCACCAACTCTTCTTCGGCCCAGTATAAGCCCGTCACTTGAATGTCTAATGACTTAAACCAGTTGCGACCCAAAAGGTTAGGTCCATCCCCAGATACAACCACTAGTTCACATTGAGCCTCTTTCACGCCCAAAGACACACACACATTAGCCAGTCCTAACACTTTCAATGGGTGTCGAGTCCATGTAACCAACTTCAATGCAGTATTGTGTAGTGGAGGAGGTGTCGACCACAACTTCTTGAAAGTTGTCTCCGATATGATGCTGCGAGACGCGCCGGAGTCCACTTCCATTGTCAAACTGGCTCCATCAATAATCACGTCTGCTAATATTGGAGGTCGATAACTGTCTGAACACACATAGACACCCATCATATCTTCAACTTCAGGGGAAGCTTCCTGCTTGTCTTCCACCTGATGTACTTTGGACTTCTTGTCACAGGCTTTTGCAATATGCCCATACTTCTGACATTTGTAACACTTCGCTTTCACAAAGGTACACTTCTCACCCGGCTTGTGTACTCGGGTACAATGTCTGCATTCATTTGACTTTATTCTGCCAATGTCCATTGGTTCGGAGGCCTGAGATGGAGTCGTTTTCCCTTCGTTACTCGGACCAGGGTACATATCTTCACTTGACGCTTGATGATTGAGACACATTTGTACCGCCGTCTCGTATGTCAGTCCTTTTGTTTTTAATAACTCCCGTCGTAAACGATCGTCACGCACTCCTAAAACAAGTCTGTCCCTTAATTGACGTTTAATGTCCGTAAACTTGCACTTGGCACATAAAGCACTTATTGCAGCCACAAAATCTTGCACGCTTTCACCTTGCAATTGCCCACGTCTATGAAATTTGCCGGCTTGCAAAATTTCATTAACCTCTGGTTCATAGAATTTGTCCAAGACACCCAGAATGTCTCTAAAATTCACTTGTGTCGGGCGTAACGGCACTAAAAGTGATGCAATTAGAGCATACGTATCCTTCCCGCACTGAGACAGAAACAAAGATCGCGATTTTACATCGTCCTGTTCCGTGAGTCCCGCCGCATTGAGCGCACACAATAACTGTTCTTTGTAATCACACCACACATCAGTTTTAGCGTTAAACTGCCCGGGCAACACAATATTCGTAATATTGAATGCCATTTTGACACAATTGCAATTTATTTTCCGCAGTCGCCACTAAAAGGATACACGCCATTGAGTTCATTTCCAAAACTGACTTTTTATTTACTACCCACATAGTAGAATCAAACATAAATTAAATGCAATACATAACACAAATAAACCTGTAATTACTGTTAAACTGTCCATGTCTTTCTGCAGGCTCCACAGCGGCGTAACGCGCTTCGCATGGTGGATATAGTGGACAACCCCCAAGCTACTGTGAGATCACAAAACAAACCAGTATGTAGAAAGCCTTCTAGCTTTATATATTTTGTTTCTATTATACACTACACAAGCTTACTGGCCAAGTAGATAACTCCAGATTAGTTTTTCTGAGTACCTTGACTTAAGTGTGTAACAGTAACTTTTTTTAATACTTTATAGTGTAGCGTTAGACTACTATCTCACCTGGTCATATGTGACGGTGTGGCCAATGTTGGTAAGAATGCTCAGCTTAGAATGTACTGTTTCCCAAGGATTGTTGCAGGCACACCCCGTTATAATATTATAGTTTACTAGCAGACACAGCCACGCGTTGCTGTAGCTAAGGTTTTTGTTATATTCCGACTGTAAATAATAATTGAAATGTAAGCTATCCTATCTTTCAAGTTAGATCAAACTGCACACGGTGTGCAAATTTGATTAAAATCGGTTAAGTAGTAGGGCAAAAAAACGTAACGCGTAATTTATATATATTAAGATTTAATTGTTCCAGATAACAATAATGAAAGACAACTTCCAAGGCCCCACTCAGTTCAATTTGGGGGGCCAGTCTCAGCACCATGGGCCATACTCGGGCCCGGGGCAGGGCCAAGGACCTATCCCAGTGTGGGCGCAACAAGTATGTTGACATTTTTATTTATGTGGTAAAGCCTGCATCTTAGTCTTATCTCCGGTAACAATGTTTCACGCAGTCTCCATTGGTTGAAATATTATAACATAGTATAACATGTGTGTTAGTCTGTAAGGTGTATAATAATGATATGGATCTTAGAATTTATCAATCAGTTTTGTTTACTGTAACAAACGTTTTCAGTAGTTACTTGAAGTGAAGAATTATTATGATTATAGGGTCAGCAACCCAAGCCTCAGCCGTTCGATGACCACCGCCACCCACCACTAGACAAACGTCCCGACATGCCCAAGCAAATGGCGCCAGACTACGACAAGCGAGGCCGCTTCTCTCCCCCGAGGAATGCCAGGCCAATCTCGCCCTTGAATGCTGGCAGGAGCTATCAGGAGCACGGGAGGCGCGCGTCGCCCCAAGCTAGATTTCCTGTGGGCGATCGCCGTATTTCTCCTACTAGCCGGCTCGGTCCAGCCGCTTTAGAGTTTTCGCCGTCTGGGCGAAGGATGTCGCCAACTGGGAGAAGAGTTTCGCCAACTGGCAGGAGAATTTCGCCATCTGGTAGAAGAGTTTCACCAACTGGTAGAAGACTTTCTCCAACTGCTAGAAGAGTATCACCAACTGGTAGAAGACTTTCTCCAAATGCTAGAAGAGTATCACCAACTGGTAGAAGAGTTTCGCCATCTGCTAGAAGAGTTTCACCAACTGCTAGAAGAGTTTCGCCAACTAGTAGAAGACTATCGCCATCTGCTAGAAGAGTTTCACCAACGGCAAGAAGAATTTCGCCAACTAGTAGAAGACTGTCACCTGCCGGTAGGAGAGTTTCGCCAACTGGGAGAAGAGTTTCCCCTACTGGTAGGAGAGTTTCACCTACTGACAGAAGAGTTTCGCCTACTGGCAGAAGAGTTTCACCTACTGGTAGGAGAATTTCGCCAACTGGGAGAAGAGTGTCGCCTACTGGCAGAAGAGTTTCACCTACCGGTAGGAGAGTTTCGCCTAATGGCAGAAGAAATTCGCCAACTGGCAGGAGGATTTCGCCCACTATGAGGAGGATTTCACCTACTATTAGGAGAGAAACCCCACCTGATCTAAGGCACATACCTGGTAGAAGAGCTTCCCCGCCAGGACGAAGAATCTCGCCAACTGGCAGAAAAATGTCCCCGGGGAGAAGCAATGAGCCTCGCCGGATGTCTCCAAGTATGATGCACTTAAATTATAATGTAGAAGGTACTAAACAATATTTTATATGTTAATATTAGGCTAATTTTAGGTACGTTTCTAGATGGACACCTACGCATTACAGAAACGGTTATTAATGGTTTCCAGATCAGTATTATAGTTCCTTTTCACCTCGCAAGTTCTGTGTTCTCGCAAGGATTTCGTTTTTTTTTTGGGATAAAACCTAGTCGGTAGTGCTCGAGGATAATATACTAGCTTATTTATTAGTGAAATAATTTACTAAATTAGTCTTTCCAGAGATAACTTACTTCTTACACTCAAAAATTTAACCTCTCTGAGATCATACTAATATTATATTATTGAATGCAAAAGTTTGTATGTGCAGATGTGTATGTGTGTATACAGACCCTATTTTTTTTTTTTTTCTTTTTTTTTTTTTTTTTTCTTCACGTAGTATACTTACAATAGGGGGACACCCACCCCCTCCCGTGGTTCTACCAACCATGCGGTTATAAGGACCTTATAATAGTGTAGAAGTTTATGAAATACAAATGATGATGTATGTAATGCGTGCAGCCGACCGCCGCGGGCCGCGCCGGGAGTCCCCGCGACGGTTCTCCCCCAAGCGAGCCTCGCCGCGCCTCTCATCGCCGCCGCTGCGGCCCATAAGGTGAGCGGCAAGCTTATACATTTTAAACTGTAATAATATGTATATTTTTTAAATATCTAAGAAATACCCTGTACTTATTTATAAAGTGTAAGCTTGTAAAGTGAAATGGAAGTGAAGTTACGTACTCACAAAAAAAATAAGCAACATATTTACACCAAAAGTGAAATAACATACAAGAGGTGAAGTAACTTCCACAAAAAAAAACTTAGGCAAATTTAAAGCCTTATTTTACAGGTCTGCTGAAAGATCCAGCGCTACTTAATTAGTATTTTCTGTGCTATTATATTATGTTATGATCTTTGTGTCAATATCTATCTCTATCCCTGGAGCCGGCATGAGCGCAACCCTCTCTCCGCAGGTTTTCTCCCATCCGCCTCGGCAATAAGCCGGCCGATAAGTTCATGGGCGGCAAGGCACCGAAACCGGTTCGTCCCGCGTACGAACCCGTCCAGGTAAGTGCGTTACTTTTCCGCCACCTTCGACCACATCGTCACTTTAGATCAGTGCCCTGAGTATGAGTTTTCACTAGCTCGACATTGTACGCGTCAACTAGCTCATTGTATGAAGATTTTTCGTTCATAAACGCGCCGATAGGATCTGCGCTGTACAGGATCTTCATACAAAAGCGCTAGTTGACGCGTACTATGTCGAGCTAGTAAAAACTCGCACCAGGGGTACTGGGGACTGGACGAGTGGTCTATAAAGTATAAAAAATCGAACTTAAATATTTTTATGTGGCATCTGTGATGGGGTTACCACACTGTCGCCGGTGTAGGGGAGACAAACTGCCAAGCGAAGGAGATAGTTTAGCGAAAAGGAATTTGGTTAAATATTCCACACAGAGAACTCTAAATCAACTTTACTGTATAATTTGTTGCTTCATTAGCAGGTACTATATAACAAACACAGTCAGTGATTTTACGTTTTCCATAGACTTGTTTCATAGGCATTTCTACAAATACGTTGATCGAAACAACTAAATAAAACTTTAGATCGACCATTCTTTAGATTCTACATTAATAGAATAAAATGTATTAAAAAAAATAGGATGAGAAAGAAGTGAGTTAAATTATAATACATGGAATGGAACTCGATCCATACTAATTAACCATTTCATGAGAATTATCAACTAGCTTCGGCCCCAAGCTTTTGCACCTTATAGAGTTATATTACACACTTATGTATACTAGTACCCAACTTATAAGGCGCGTCGTGAATCTTCGTTCCCGCAGAAAAGAAAGTATGGTCCGAAGATTAACGAAAGAATGCTTAAAACTTACAATCAACCTAAAATCACTATTATAAGGTTCATAATACACTGCAGCTGTTAGTTTCATCTCACTCATGCCACGCGGCGATCGCTAAGATGGCGGCGGCTGCCGACCAATAGCGGTCAATAGCATTTTCCGCGCTTTGAAAATTCATCTTCTGCGCACGTACATCGGTAAGGCATATCAGTTGGGTACTAGTCTACCTATTATTCTGAACTTAAAGCTCTATGCCAAACTAACTACGTAAAGCGTACACACACATTTAGATTCACAATCCGGATACCTACCAATCCGAATACCTACTTACTACGAGTATAATATCCAATGTGTTAACTTTTTTACATAGACGACTTGTTTCCCATCGAAGGTGGCTTAATGCCGCATGCCACGCGCCCTTATGAACAGTTTCTCTATCAATTGCTCTTTTCCTACTTGTTGGATTAGAGGCATAATGTGTATATCGTTTTTCAAGTCAGATTCTACTACACAGTGGAAGCCGCATTGCAATCGGTTAGTGTATTTTTTTGTGATACGACAACGGACAGCTGGGCAACATTTACAAAAATGGTCCAATCTTGATCAAGAGCGTTATAAAATGTTCCATGAACAACAATGCAGCTGAACTACATAGCTAGTATCCTATATAAAATCATGTAAGGTACCACCATAAATGAAGAAACCCTAAATCAGTAGGATTAAGGTCAGATGATTTAATAAAACGTGTCAGAAGTATATAAAGACCGTGGTATGAACAAGTTTGCCGATAGAAGAACGCACCGAGTACTTGCCCTAGTGGAAACTCTGTCATACGTCATGTCGAGTTTGACAGTTTGGGGTTGAAAAAAATAAACGAGGGACACGCACGACCCACGGACATAGAGGAACAGGACCAGCCAACTAGACTACGATACGTGATGATACCACCTACAACGCAGTGGTCCTGTAACCTTTTAAAATATTGCCGAATCGAGGGTGCGTAATCATAGGAATAGATTTAATGAAACGCCTCAGAGAGATTTCTATCTTGTACCCTAGACAGATCGTCAATGAATCAAAATGAATTTACATCATCAAAATAATTTGGTTCACGGAATACTATGAACAATCCACGAACACAATTCAGCTGAAGGGGAAAAAGAAAGAAAGAAGGAGCTGTAAGAAGTTTTATCTCTACTTTTCGCCAACCGGCCTCTTTAATTTTACTAATAGCTGTCCTCCGATGCACGCCACTTATTTTGATATTCTATTATTCCTCCTGCCCAGATGTCAGCTTACACTGTAGTGTAAGACAGTCACATGCAATGGATTCTAATTAAAAATACAAGCATTTGACGTCATAAACCTGATACTAATCAGAACTAATAGAAAAAATACACGGAAGAATACAATATAATGAAATTATTTGTACTAATTTGTATAAACTAATGCCAAGAAAATTACTTCTCTAAGAAAACATAAAATGACTTACGCACATAAATGCGTTCATCATTAGTCACGGCAAACTGAAGCAGGGAGGCAGTGCGAGCTAACAAGAAGAACTATGATAAAATTGCAACCGTAGTAAGCGGTTGGTACCCGATTGGATGGTAAATCGTCTTACTCAGTCGACAAACCCCTCTGTTCACTTCAGCAGACACGTCAAATCTCGTTTTAGAACGTTAACAACTGGTGAGGTGTACCTACTCACAGAAGGACACAGTGACATCATCATAAAAGAAGATGCAGGGGCACTGCGCCATCAGTACAAATGTGAATCATCGCTGCGATTGCAGCATTCGCCATATAAGATATGAAATGGTCGTAAAAGCAAATCCTGTCGCTGTTGGAATCACTTATGGTAGTCTACTGACGAGTCCGTGCCTAGCGGCTGAATGGATTCTTCTTGGATATACTCCAAAGTTTGTTTAAAAACTAGACAAGTAAAATAGAAGATAGAATATAGAGGATAGAAGGTAGAATATAGAATAATAGAGAGGAAAATAGCCCTGAAGAAATTCAGAACCACTTTTTGGCAAACCACTTCACTGTTCTGTTTTGTCGAAATAAAATGATTTTAAGAGGCTGCCAACGATTGCTAAACTAAGGTCTCCTGAACATCTAGTATTTAGAAATTGTGGAATTACGAGGAACACGATCCAATATCTCTTAGACAGGTGATGTTTAATCCGACGTTGTAATGTTCTCTTTCCCATAATCTAAACCTTTTTCAACTCAATCTAGCTACTCAATCTGAAACACGGTGTAGGAATAGCGAAGATTCAAGCTCACATTCATATAGATTTGGAGACACAGTTTTGAGACGACAAATGTTAGAGCAACGATAAAATTTAGTGGAATATATCCGAAGAGGGGCGACCGTGTAGGAAACAAAAGATATCATTATCATCAGATACCTACTAAAAAGATTTGATTTCATGTCGATATAGAACTAGACAAGGACGATGAAATGACAATAATGTCGATGAATACTTATAAAACTTGCTTGTCCCGTTACAGAAAAAACGACAAAGTAAGGTATATTTTGACGTTAGACGCTGCTCTGCCATGACTGTATGGTAGTGGAATTATCTTTCCCGAAGGCGTTGCTTCATTGCACGAGTGATTTGGCTTGCTAACTGTTGAAGATAATATAGTCTCAATAAAGCTGAAGGAAATTTCGGCGCGTCACCTGAAGTGTAAAGCGGAAGTGTAAAATCGCTCACATCATGCTGCGAATGAAGAAACACGAGATATCTTGGCGGAAGAAGCGTATAATAAAAAAAATAGAGAGACATTCTGTTTGAAAACATCGTATTTATACATCGAGCTGTTGTGTCGAAGACATCGTATCATCAATTACAATATTCTATTCCAACAAATAACAAATAAAACAAAACAACTTTGAAGCCTGAACGTGAATGTTACTATTCGCTGCGCGGGAACAAACCCCACGATCGTTCAAAGCCTCGACACGACGTAGACATATCACGTCAATGTTTAAACTGTAAGGTATTCGTGTTTGCAAACATAATTTCACTTTACAGGGTCCGAACCAAACGTATACAGGTGGGTACCGCGGCAACGCGGTCGAGAACGTTCAGTACCCGGCGGCGGGCCGGCACGAGCCGCGGATCTCCCCGTGGCAGGCGGACGCGGAGGCGGCGGCCGAGTCTCCGCCGCGGCGCTCGCGCTCCCCCGCCCGCCGCTCGCGCTCGCCGCCCAAGGAGCGCTACCGGCGCCACTCGCCGTCGCCGCGCTCCTCGCGCTCCCCGCGCCGCTCCTGGGCGCTGGAGAAGCGGAGCAGCCCCGAGCCCGGCCGCGAGCCGCCGCCGCCGCCCGCGTGGCCCGGCCGGGAGCCCGACGCCGACCGTGCGAAGCCCGTCTGGACCGGCGGCCGCCGCGCCGAGCCGGCCCCGCAGGAGTTCCCGGCCCGTCGCGCCGACTACCGCCGCGAGTCGCCGCGCCGCGACGACAAGGTGTTCACCGAGATAGACAAGGACTTCCAGGACATATACGAGCGCGCCGTGGAGTTCCGCAAGAAGACCGAGGAGCGCAAGTCCGGGGAGCGGCGGCGCTCGGAGCCCGGCTCGGCGGAGTGGGGCGGGGCGGAGCGCCCGCGGCCGCGCCTGGGCCCCGGCGTGCAGAGCAAGCGCAGCAAGGCCGTGGAGCACCTGGCGGCGCGGCTGCTGGGCAAGTACGACGTGCGCGGCGACCACCGGCTGCGGCTGGCCGAGGAGCTGAAGTACACGCTGCACAACCTGTTCCTGGACATGTTCGCGGACGAGGACATGTCCTTCATAGAGCTGGTGATCAAGTTCCAGGCCAAGTACCCGGCCCGGGAGGAGGACAGGCTGATGCAGGAGGTGGTGTCGCGGCTGCCCACGCAGTTCCGCGGCTTGAAGCGGAAAACTGAAGGAGGTGAGGATATGTGCCGAATGCTCCTTTATTCTCATTTATCCGTTATCTGTGAACGTTTCTTTCCTGTAGTCTTCTTGTAATTCAAACTTTTACCGTTAATTTGTGGGCGATACTTATCATACGTTGAATGGAATTACGATTTCATACTAAAGTTTAAGAATTAATATCCGTCCTAAAATCTTGAAGATCGCTGAGCGATATGACCGCCAGTTGTGAATTGAATTGTGAAGTTTGATTTTTTTAAGTTTTATGTTTTCTATCATCTTCATGAAGTTTAATTAGCATTCAATATGTCGGTATCTTTGTTTTCAGATCCGTCGGATATCCCGGCGAAAACTTCTCGGCGATCCCCACCACGCAACGACAGAGATGGTAAAATACTAATATTTTATCTTCAGTCTAAAGAGGTTGCGCTGGCCCTATTTTAATCTGTATATCAAACCTCTACAGAAAATATGTCACTTTCTTCATAAAACTAATATTTTACAGAAATAGCGCGCCCGAAACTGGCCGATGCAGTTAGTGAGTATATGACCTCTTTTTTATACATATCTTAAGGCGTTTCCTTTCTATTCGGCATGTTTATTGATTGTTTTGAAACTAGTTCCAGAATGGGTTACGGGTATCGATCCGCCGAAGATTTTGAGCATGCCTCTCGTTGGTATCAACGCGTTGACCGCGCCGGTCGCGCCCGCAGCCCCGGGCTCTGCCCCCGCCTTCGTGCCGGGACGCGTAGACATACCTCAGCAGATGTACCAGCACGGACAACAATTCGGTGTCAGCCCGCTCCAACAGCAACAGTTCAACGCCAACGCGATCCTCCAGCAACAGTTCGGTGTCAACTTGCTGCAACAGCAAACACAGTTAAACGTAATGCAACAACAACCAATGCTAAGCGCAATGCAACACCAACCTCTGCTGAACGCAATGCAACAGCAACCACTGCTGAATGCAATGCAACAGCAACCACAGTTAAACGCCATGCAACAGCAACCACAGCTAAATGCCATGCAACAGCAACAACAGTTCAGCGCGAACGCAATGCAAAATCAAGGCCAATACAACGCTAATCAGATGCAACAGTCGCCATACGAACCGGCCTTTCAGGAGTCTACCAGCGAAATATACAATCTCTATCTCTGCCAAGACGACTTCGAACCGTACTCGGAGTTGCAAGCGGAGTACCTCAAACGGTTCCTCGTCTCCCGGATCGTCCAGGCCACGGAGACCTCCAACGGGTGGACGCCCGACCTCACCCTCAAAGGGCTGCAGAGCCAGTACCGTTACGAACTCTCCACCAAGGATGAAATGACTAAAGATTGGGTTCTCAAACTGACCTTTGCCGAATTCCAATTCTTCAACGTCCTCGTTTACACCAAGGAGGAGTTGTGGTACGAGAGAGCCGCCGTCTGGCTGCCGGGCCATTCCAGGAACCGGATCGAGCCCTTCGAGAAACTCAAGATGCAGAACCGACGCCTCGAGGGGGTCAACATGGAGAAGTGGAAGTTGGTCAAGAAGATCGTCACCGTCAAAGGCACCAGGCTGTACGTCGACATGCCGCCGGCGGCCGCGCGCGGCCTCGAGAAGCACAAGATGCTGCTCAGTTACGAACTGCAGAAGGTCAGCGTGTTCTTGAAGGCCGTAGCGGTGGACAAGGATGTCTTCGACTCCGGCCTGAAGGAGATATCCATTACGGACCCGTCGTTGCTCGTGGCGGGCGTGCAGAACTCGCCGATGCCAACCCTGAACGTCAACACGGAACCGACGATAGTCAAAATCGGCCTCAACGGACAGAAGTCCATGTCCGTGGAAACGGCCCGCAAGATAAAGGAGGTGGTCGTGTACTATCTCTTCAAGTACCTCAGGCAGGACGGCACCGGCCGGACGGACTTTGTCAAGTTCGGCTTTTGCCCGCCGTCTTTCCTCGGCGTTGTCCCGGAGAATTCGGAGTCTAAGCGGTGGCTGTTGAGCCGCGATTTCGGTAAAATGAATCGCACCACCATTGTTGTCTCCGGCGGGGACGACGACAACAAGAAATATTTCAAAATGCTTGTATCCATACCTAACGAGCACGTGGTCAACGCTCAGCTAGCGTTCGAACGAATCAAGCAGAGCAACCAGGGCATAAAAGGCATACATTTCAACCTGTGGAAACCTCTCGGGATCGATCAACGACGAAAGATACTCGAAATTGACATGGACATGGAGTCTGTCGAGGCTATCTCCAAAATGAAATATAAGATGGATTATGTGACTGACAGCGGCGTCCAAACCGTTCAGATAAGGTCGGAATACTCACTGACCAAACTCGAGGAGAAGATACGAAAATGCAAGCAGGAGCAACTGGACAGCTATGACGTCGCCAACATGGAGCTGGAATCGGACTCCGACGATGAGATAGTTTACTTAGATTAAGGTTTTCATATTAACTATGGCATCCTTTACATTATGCATACAATTATCGGGAAGCATACACTGTTCAGTGTCATGAATTATAAGCTTGCGTTTGTTTTACTTTGGATTATTTTAATTTTAAGTTTACTGGGTGTCAATAAATTTTGTCGGTAATATATTTTGGTTTTGTTTCCTTTTTAAGATTTAACAATAACTGAGAAGGTAAGACCGTATTATACAGTAATAAAAATGTTTTATATGTATTTTATTATGTGCTTAATCATAGCAGCTAAAGTAATTTCGCGATCGTGCTATTCAAACTGTAAAAAATACACTTGGACCTGTTTCAGCTAGACCGCGTGCTCTCATAGATTACATGATCGGAAATTTGTTATATTATCTTCTGCATTTATATTTTGAAGAGTTTCAGTCGAGTCTCCAGAGTTCCTCGCAGACGCAACGTTGGTTTCCAGAAATCCAAGAAGCGTTCTCTCCAAGATTGTTCTTGTTGTCATTGCCCGTGGGACTCGTGTTGACGTCGAAGACTTCAAGGCATTAACACATTGGAATGAAAATCGGCACCACAGGTTGGTAAAGCTGATAAATTATTTTCATATTTTTCAGTATTATTATGCCCATATCGAGGGGTTGGTTTAAAGCAGCAGGGGCAAGGATTTCCTTTTGATGCTTCACGAAATGTATTTGCTTCGCGTACGGACTTTTATAGATCAGTTCCAACTCTTTTTACTCTTTATACGCTCCACATGCTGGGAAACTGCGCGAAAACATCGGCCATAGGTTCAGTTGATAAGGTACGTGACGTCACGAATCAGTCTTTCAGCGAACTATTAACTCCACGAGAACAAAACACACACGAGGAATGAGACACTGCTACATACAACAACGGCCAGGCCAGTACTCTGCTTCCAGCTTACTTTAGTTAATAATATACCTACTTCCAACATACTCCCAACATAATTACGAGGTTTGTATATTGTATTTTTTTAGTATAACAGGACACATTTCAGGTGTCTACACAATGTTTGAAGCTGAAAAACTAGTTGCCTACAATGATGAAAGGCGTCCCAACACGACTAGGCACTGCTGTAAGTTTTGTGAGTGTGATCGGTGAAAAGGGGGTGCATGAAGACCACCCACTACCATCGTAGTGGGTGGTCTTCAATCGTAAGCTGTCTGAATTCAGCTGCTGCACTCTTGCATACTGCGAGCCTCTGAGCCGGATTTGCACACAGAGAGTCTTGCCTAGGTGCGGTGACACAACTACGAAGGTCTTGCTTATGAAAACATGGAGAACAAATCTAAATCTTATTATTTTGTGGTCTTCGTAGTTTCTCATTCTCTAGATGCCGAGAATCCTAGTTCGAAATCACGATCTATATGTGATCGTGACGCGTTATAAACGAAAGTTGATCTAGTTTGAGTAATTGTTGTCGGGACTGTTCTGGTCCTTCTATCACTCAGCCTATTTGTATCACTTTGTTGATGAGATCACCTCATCATGGCAATATTTTCAGAGATCTACATTCTTCGGTTCTTGGTCAACGGTGGGAAAATCGGAAATGTCTTTCAAATTTATATAAAACATACAGTTTCAGGTGTTTCTTCAAATGTTCAGAGTTCAGAGGCATCAATAGAAATAATACTTAGCTTAAATATAGTTTTCTTGTAATCATTATAGTTTTATGATGAAAAATATATTTGCCAAAAAACTTTTACAAAAATGCAGTAGCCGTGTCATGACGACACTTATAAAGGATAATAATAATTTTATGCGTACACAACATTTCATGTCTGCTACTAACGATTGAAGAGTTTCCTATTCAACTCTGAGTGCAGCGTACACAGTACACAAAATTTCGTGTCTGTGCTGTTGACCGTTGAAGAATCCCTTTATCTGGAGCTAATCCTGGATGTTGCTTCATGTCATGCTTGTCATAAAAATGGATTGTCTTCGCAACTGATTAAAATGCAAAAAATCAACTCCATAGGATCCATACAAACATAATTGGGCAAACCTACAAACATTGCAAGTTAAATAAAAGCTTTTGAAAATGTTACCTTATACATTTTCTTCTATTACAGAGAGAAGATACTTTTCTTCGTCGTCTTATACACGTGGGCATGGTGCATTGAAGCGACCAGCAGTACGGTACATTGAAAGACAACCCATGCTCTATGGTAAAACGGATCAAGTCCGTAAACCCATGAAAAAGGTGGCTCCACAAAAACACAACACATCGACGACAGAATCTACTGAAAAAGCTAACAAAGGTAGGTACAGATATTGCTAAAAAGTAAGATTGCTATCGCCGCCGGTATAGGAATAGAAGGCATAATAACTCCCTGTTGTTTAGTAGCGTAACAAATATAGTTGTAATTAGACTGTAATTAATGATAAACATAATAATTGCTTTAGTGAACAAACGTCATCTTAAGTCACCCGAAATTAATAATAATAGGCAAGTAATGAGTTTTTGCCCATGACTTTGTTCGAGTAGCCTTCGAGGCTATTGCCATAATATAGAATAATCCTTCGTCCTTGATGTCCTTCACCAGGGCTCAAACTATCTTCACTAAATTACAACCAGATCGGGCCACCCCTTTATCCGTGGAAAGAGATCAAAAAGACAGAAAGAGTTCCTTTCGCTTTTACAATATTAGTAGGATTGAAAACATGAATGTCATGTCCGGTTTCTGGAGCCTAGTTAACTTTGACCAGCCGATAAGTGTATTGCTGTCTTTGTCATTAGTTTAGAGCCAGATAGAGACAACGATAAACTTATCTGTTGGTCAACGTTAACTAGGGGTTCAGAAATCCGCCATTAGTAGACCATTGCTTTATGTTAGCAGGCCCAAGCAAGGTGGAAGAGAAGAAATCTGTAGCGGGGCCCTCAGTGGAGCCAACCCTGGGAGGCCATTACGAGCTCAGCCCGCTGATGAGCAAGATGCTAGAGGCTGAACTGCAAGATGTCATGATCAAGGTAACCAGGCGTTTTCAGGTAGAAACATCATCATTATCTCCCATATCCGTCCACCGCTGAGTACGGGTTTGCCCTTATTTCCGTGAGGAGGATTTAGGCCCATCTGCCACGGGGGGGATTGATGGATAATTATTATGCTTCCGAAATAATCCACGGGCATGTGAGTTACACACGATGTTTCCCTTCTCCGAAAAGCAAGTAATTACGTACATACTTGTCTCTTTTGCGGCACTACTGTGACGTCGGAATATAATATTATAGCTCTGTTTCTCTTTACGTCACATTTTTCGTTTCTCTCTCATGTAACGAAACGTGCTTGAAGTGCTTGAACGCGACGTGGTGTCCTTCAAATTTGACTCTCAAATCATCGACTTTATCGTATAGCCGGCAATGAAGATTTACTTCAAAAATGTACTAATTTCACGTCTGCGTCACGCACGTCTGGCGTCCCTACTGTATGTATTGCGGTTTACGCTCAGCTAGCGTGCTACTTGTTTCATGTTTAGTTAATTCGCAGATATGGCAATCGCTTCCGGACGCCGCTCCCGACCATGCGGACAAGTTAGTTGCCGAGAGGTTTCGCAACAAGGCTGGTGACGAGTTGAGGAACGTAAGTTTACTGAATGGGTTCCCAACGAGTTACACTGTGAATCGTTGGGTGTTTTTCCCAACGGGTCACACCGTTGCAACATCTTTTACAGAGGATTCCCAACGAGTCACAAAATTGTTAACCGTTATGGGAAAAATCCCAACGAGTCACACTAGTGGCCTTTATCTTTGTGACTCGACTACCTAACCTGGCAGCAATTTTCGTATTTTTCGGCTGTTTCTTTGAGATTTTCCTGTTTTTGTTTCTGAACTGGAACTTGACAGAGACAACAATTTAAATGTGTTGTCTGGAAATTAGACATGAGGAGTTAATATTATATTGAACATCTTTCAGATCCTCGGACTGAATGTCACTAAGCGGTTGTTGAATGTTCACAACACCTTGTATGTAAAGGTAAAATATCATTTTATTTTAAACTTCCTTCTAACCGTAAATAGGTACCTACTAACTATACTGCATAACTGAGTAAGATAACAATTTTGAGTGTGAACCTCGTTTTTCGCAATGTCAAATAGGAACATAATAGTTTAACAGGTTATTCCCATCCTGCTACCACTGCATAAGGGAGAAAGGAAAGATGAAAAATGTGTGCTAGTGTCTGGAGAAGTATGAACTAAAACTTGTTCTCGTTTCTGAATCTCATCGCAAACGAGTATTGGAGCGCATCTTTGTAAATGCAAATACTATAATAGCCGTGTGCACATTCCTAATAGTTACGTTGTTTTTTTGACATAATATATATGTTATTATAATTCTAGATTGCTTTTGCGGGGCAGCCGCCACCGGCGGATTTGACCAACTTTGTCAAGAAATACAACATACGCGCGTTCAAGCGCTTGGGAGACCGTAGCGTAACTTACGCTGCTAAATTGGACAATTTCCAGGATTTCGATGAGCTGTGCACGAACAGAGCCTTGCGATGCGGTATGTAAGAATTTAATTCTTGCGTCACACACGTCATGATATCGGTTTATGGTAGGTACATACCGAAACCGGTAGGTACCTACTGAATACCTATGTATTGCAAACTAAATATGTCCAGTATTTTTTTTCAATTAAAGGTAACTAACATTTAGCGATCCCTAAAACTTTAAACATAAACCGAAACCCCCAAAAAGATGACAAAAATACACCTTCGGCTACCAAGAATTTAAAGTATAATCTGGTCATGTCACCTTTTCCTTGCAGGCAAAATCCCCGTAACCGTTAAACCTTGTTACCAGTTTACGACATGCCCGCAAAATCTAAAAACTTGCTACGATATGAAAGGGGACAGCAAACTCAATAAAAACATGGCTGAGACCAAATGTTTAACTAATTCCGGACCGGAAGCCAAACCAGAAACTAAAGAAGTGATTAATGAAAACAAACCTGCAATTAAAGCTGATACTAAAATCGTTGGGCAAGATGAATCTCAAGAAACTAATGTTATTCAAAGTGACACCGGTATTCAACAAAAAGAGGCACCAGCTAAGCCACTACCAGCAGAGGGCAAGGTTGCTACAAAAGGAGCGGCAACCGAAGTGAGTCAAACAGAAGCAGTAATCAAAGCTAGCCCAAAAGTGACTCCAAGGAAAACAAATGTCCCGGCCACGGAAAATAAGCCAGCTCCTGCAAAATCAACCGCTAATGTTACACAGAAACAAAATCAATCTCCTAAAGTGACACCTGCCAAACGAAACTCAGCAGGAACACTGAACCAAAATCCAGCAGAAAAAGTAACGTCTACTAAACCAAACCCAGCTCCTACGCCTGCTAAACCAAACCCAGCTCCTACGCCTGCTAAACCAAATCCAGCTGCTACGTCTGCTAAACCAAATCCAGCTGCAACAGACAAGCAAACTCCTGTAGCAAAAGTAACTCCTACTAAACCAAGTGAGGTAGCTGCAAAACCTCAAAATGTAACGCCTAAACAAACGGCTACTAAACCAAATCAGGCCGCATTAGATATTGAAAATTCAGCCCCTCAAGTAACAACTACGAAACCAAACCCATCGGCTGAAGTAGCCCCCGCTAAACTGGTCGCGACTAAAGCAACCCCCGCTAAACCGGCTCCGACAAAAGTTACCTCCGTGAAACCGGCAGCGGCGAATCAAAATTCAGCACCGAAAGTGACACCAACTAAACCGGCATCAGCGAAGACTGCCGCTAATCAAAAAGCCGGCCCCAAAACACCAGCTAACGCCAATAAAGCACCATCCGGCAAGCCAAATGCTGCTAAAGTTGTCGGCCAGCCAAAACAGAAGCAAATATCGCCTAAAAAGGCACATGCGAGCGATTTCGATGAGCTCGACGACCACGACATACTCGCTATGTTATCTGAAGGCATAGTGTTGGACGAGTGTAGCGGATCCGATGAAGACTAAGTTGAATTAAATATTAATAATATGCAACTCAACGTGCGGCGGTAAAATAATTGCTATAACCAGATTATGTTTGTAAATATTATAATTATGAGAAGTCAAAAGGTGATTGTTACGATTGGTTATTGTTATTTTGTAAGCCATGTATTGTCACACTTCAAGTATGAAATTAAATCGAAGTCAAACATTTTTTTTGTAGTAAATTCGTCCTTTCCTAAACTGTTTCTCACGGATTGATAGTTTCAGAACTCGGTCAAATTAAATATTAGCACAATACGTCTTGTAGTACACATTTAATCGTGAAGAATTCTCTCATAACAGGCTTGTGTGAGTTAATCTGTAGCTATCTAGTTTTATTCAGCTGCAACTTATACGAGGTGAATCAAAAAGTTCTTAGAAGTGCATATATATGAAACCTTTTTGGATCAAGTTCGATATTCAAATTAAAGAGTGTCTATCACACTATATTTATGCAGACTGTCACTTGTTTTTGTCAGTTCGTTCGCATGTAATAAATTTTTTTGTGCAACGAGTTGCTAAAAAGTCAAAATTATGGATAAAAGTGAGTTACGTGCGGTGATAAAATATCTCAGTTTGAAAAAAATGTCTACGAAGGAAATTTTTTTGGACATTCAGCAGACATTAGGGGGTGATGCTGTACCCTATTCTACGGTTGCGTACTGGGTGGCTGAATTTAAAAGAGGTAGATCAAGCTGTAAAGATGACCCGCGTTCTGGGCGGCCTTCAACCTCCGTTACAGAAGAAAATGTCAAAAAGGTTGAGAATCTGGTTTTGGAAGACAGAAGAATGACTATAAAACATATAGCTGAGATCCTAAAGATATCTTTTGGTAGCGTTCAATCCATTTTAATTGATTCACTGGGGTTCAAAAAAGTGTCTGCAAGATGGGTGCCACGAATGTTAACCGACGAAAACAAAAAGCGACGTTTGGAAATTTCCAAGCGTAATCTCGAAATGTTCCAGCGTGATTCGGATAATTTTTGCCGTCGTCTTGTCACCATGGATGAAACGTGGGTCCACCATTTTGATCCTGAAACTAAAAGACAAAGCATGTCTTGGAAACGACCATCCTCTCCATCCATTAAGAAATTTCGAGTTGCTCCTACCGCTGGCAAAGTTATGGCCTCTGTGTTCTGGGATAGTGAAGGAATCCTTTTTATTGATTACATGCCAAAAGGCCAGACGATTACTGGACCCTATTATGCAAATTTAATCCCGAAAGTGCGTGAAGCGATTAAAGAAAAACGTCGTGGAAAACTGTCGTTGGGCGTGTTGTTCCTTCAAGATAACGCTCCTGCTCATCGATCGGAAGTTGCGCTCAACGCAATCCGCTGTGCTGGCTTCAATCTCCTTGACCACCCACCATATTCTCCGGACTTAGCCCCAAGTGATTTTCACTTATTTCCAAAATTAAAAGAGGAAATTCGTGGAACAAAATTTCACGATAATGACGCGGTTATAGCTGCCGTAGAGGACTTTTTCGAGAGTCAAGAAAATAATTTTTTTTCACAAGGAATAAAGAAGTTAGAAACGCGTTATTCTAAATGCATTGCATTGGAGGGAGATTATGTAGAAAAATAAAATATTATTATTTAAATCTTTGCATTTTTTAATATTGATTCCAAGAATTTTTTGATTCACCCTCGTACATTAAAAAAACGACCAAATTAGACGTTATGCACTTGTTATTTTCTACCACTACAATTTTTCTGTGTCCATTTTAAGTGCTATGTTGAGTATCGTGTGAGTATTTAGAGTGATTATCTTAGTGTGTTGGTGTGAGTATTTTAGTAAGTATATATTTTTATTCCTCATCGTCCTCTACCTCGATGTGAGTAGATGGTTTAGGTGGTTCTGGCATTTCAGTGACGTCTTCCTCCACCTGAAACAAAGTTAAATTGGTTGTAGGCATTGCTTGATTAGGCAAGAATGAAATCAGGGAAGGCAAAATTGCGATGTTTTTAATTTCTTTACGAAACATGTAGTAGTTAAATATTGTATTATAGCTACATACCGTTTCAAAGTAATAATTATTCATTACTATATTGCAGTATTTTCAAGATTAACAAATAGTGATTGTTTACACTGACTGAGTAACCACACGGCAGCTGTTAAATCTATAGGTACCTTGAACCACAATTGATAAACAATGGTAATTTACATTTAAATACTTCCTAGTTTTAGTAGGTACGTACGTACTTGAGCTTACACACAAGATTGTTGTTTCAGTTGGTTTCTACCTAGTTTCTGCATTACGCGTCTAAAGTAAGTAGGTAGGTACATAACTACATATTTTAAGATAGATAGGTACCTATTATTATTGTTTACATTAGGTATATACCGAATTATAATGTTTGGCCTTTGCAACATTTAGGTACAACTCCAAAATAATGTTTCGTCTTTCGAACGATATCGTCGAAAATTCAACGTCGAAGACAGACAATTATATGCCCCAACAGCCATTCAATAAATATATTAGCCAGTTCAATAAATATCAATCAATGAATGGGAAGCTTTATTATATAAATTCGACAGCCTATACTTGGGCTTGGGAATGTATGTGTAATTCCGCCACTGTTTCCCAAAACAACAATTCAAGTAGGTAGGTATACCATAGGTGGAAGTAGGGACTCTAGGGACAGAGAGGCTTATGTTAGTAGATGGAAGTTCCAAGACTGTCAATCGCCTTGACTCTAGCACGTACCTAGGTTTGTTTTGCTTTGGTCACTTTACGCATTTCGTAATTTTCATGTTTCCAACATAAATCGTCATCCGCTAACTGCTAACTGCTTGATCAAACGGCCATGTAGGTACCTAGGTCCACTGTCCAAACGTCGCGTCAAGTAAAAATATAAAAATCATAAAGCAGATAAATCAGCTCACTACTCAAGCCTCAAGCCAACATTGTACACGCTTAAAATATGTGGCTCAAGAAAAGAATGTAGGCTAGCTAATATGCTTGAGCTTTGCTCAAATGCACGAGCCAAAGCCGCTTGCTTGACCGTCTCGGAACCTGTAGCCTCATCCGTCACTTCATATTCGTAATCTTAGTCATTTCATATTATTAATTAATAACATTATTGCCTCCCATTTAGTTACTTAGTCAGGTCATAAGTATTGTCACACAGTAAAAACTTTTCTTTTAGAATGCTGGCCACAAAAAAGTTTATTGAATTCGAATTTCGAATTGTTCATGAAAATAAAAATGTATACTTTTTAGAATTTTACTCATTTTTAAATATGGAGTGGACGCTTATAGAAGACCGTGTTGCAGTTTTTTTTTTTTTTGTTTTAGTTATGGCTTCGCACGGTTTGTGCATATAGCCAGTGTCAAGTATTTTATTATAAAAGTATTTATTAATTTCACATTCAGAAAGTCACATCAATATAGCAATCGTGGTCAAGTAGTCAAGTCAATTATTTACATCGTCAAAGTCACGATTCAGTAAAGTAGTGGATGCTTTACTGAAACTTCCCGGGAGTTTTGGAAAAAATGCGAAATGACACGTTTTTTGAGTTTATATCATTCGCATACACTCGTGCACGTTAACGAACACTTAATGGTTAATATTCCACCAATATTACACATTAACACTCGAAGAAACACAAGTTTTAGCTAATAATACAAAACCAACAACGTCTCACTATCGGATTCCCGCCAAAACTCCCGTGTTGCAGTTATTGCGTTGCATCGTTGCGGTTACGCGCCAATTCAAATTTTTGACATACTGAAAAATTTGAATATAACCAAGAGATTCGTTTATCGTACCATCAAACGATACAATGAAGACTCTAGTGTAGAGATGACAGGTCAAGAAGTGGTCGCCCTCGGTCTGTTAGGACTCCAGCAGTGATAAAAGCTGTGAAGGCGCGAATTCAAAGAAATCCCAAACGTAAGCAGAAACTGTTGGCCCTTCAGATGGGATTAAGCAGAACCACGGTGAAAAGGGTGTTAAATGAAGACTTAGGGCTTCGGGCATATCGAAGAAAAACAGGACATCATTTGAATGCTCGTCTAATGGACCTGAGACTGAAGAGATGCCGCGCTTTGTTGAAGCGGTACGCGGGAAAAAAATATCGGGAAATTCTTTTTTCGGATGAAAAAATTTTTACCGTAGAAGAGAGCTACAACAAACAAAATGATAAGGTGTACGCACACAGTAGTGAAGAAGCGAGCAACCGTATTCCGCGTGTCCAACGAGGTCATTTTCCATACTCGCTCATGGTATGGTTGGGAGTGTCTTATTGGGGCTTAACAGAGGTACATTTTTGTGAGAAAGGTGTAAAAACGAATGCAGTTGTGTATCAAAATACAGTCCTGACGAACCTTGTGGAACCTGTTTCTCATACCATGTTTAATAACAGGCACTGGGTATTCCAACAAGATTCGGCGCCAGCTCATAGAGCGACGAGCACACAAGACTGGCTGGCGGCGCGTGAAATCGACTTCATCCGGCACGAAGACTGGCCCTCCTCCAGTCCAGATTTGAACCCGCTAGATTACAAGATATGGCAACACTTGGAGGAAAAGGCGTGCTCAAAGCCTCATCCCAATTTGGAGTCACTCAAGACATCCTTGATTAAGGCAGCCGCCGATATTGACATGGACCTCGTTCGTGCTGCGATAGACGACTGGCCGCGCAGATTGAAGGCCTGTATTCAAAATCACGGAGGTCATTTTGAATAAACTTTAGTGTCATAAGAATCTATGTTTTGTTAAGTTCATTTTGGTATATAAATGGTTACATAATGAATAAACTTGTTTCAATTATTTTATATAAAACATGTGACAGAATTTATGACCTGACTAAGTATAACATAAATACTCGAAGCTAATACTAACATCACCACTTCGTCACTGTTGGCTAAGCTGAATACTTACGTAGAGGTGGAAAGAACATTCAAAATACAGAATGTTTCCAGAACTTTTTTGGTCCGGAGCAAGGAATACACTAGCTACTAGTTCTTCATTCTACGGTGTGCAAAATGTGCCTCTTCTTGGGAGCAAGCGCTTCTATTCTCAATCTCTCTGCTTCTAGCTCGTCGGCTATATTGTAAACGTCTTTCGGCGCTACCTGTAAGGACATGCATGGTTTTGGTGGAGAAAAGGAAAAGGGAAAAGAAGGATAGGAATTATGAATGATGGGTTTAGGCGGAAATTTAAACAAAAAAAACCTTATCTAGACTAGATCACCAGGGATTGCAACTGCAACCTACAGACCTTTGTCGATCAGGTACGACGTTTACAGGGTACGGCCTTCGGGAACACCGGAACTAATAGAGTAGGTAGGTACAGTAGTACCCAACTGATATGGCTTACCGATGTACCTGCGCAGAAGATGAGTTTTCAAAGCGCGGGAAATGCTATTGACCGCTTTGGTCGGCAGCCGCCGCCATCTTAGCGAGCTTAGAGTGAGATGAAACTAACAGCTGCAGTGTTTTATGAACCTTATAATAGTGATCTTAGGTTGATTGTAAGTTTTAAGCATTCTTTCATTAATCTTCGGACCATACTTTCTTTTCCGCGCGAACGAAGATTCACGACGCGCCTTATAAGTTGGGTAGGTACTAGTTTACTTACATATTATCATGTGAATGGTAGGTACCTAGCCCTCTTAAATATGCAGATTTGCTCTCGCATGTGGATCGCTTTCTCCGTCGTCCTACGCATGCGGGCATAGTATTTACTTCTTCAATGATACATAGATAGATAACTCTTCTCAAATCAATTCTCTTTATTGTAGCAAGTATATTAGATGATTAATCTGAGGTGACACCAAAATGTACAGAACACAGAAAGGTCAAACTTTAAAAAGGCACCGACAATGGGCGGTCTTATCGCAAAGCGATCTCTACCAAAAATTGAAATATTATAATACTTGACACTGGCTACGTGCAAAAACCGTGCGAAGCCATAAATAAAAAATGTATCAAAGCCAAACCATAAAGAAGTGTGAGTGACACTGAAATTACACAACTCCAATAAAATTCCCAGATACCGAGTACCTACCTACCAGTTCCCCGATGTACGGGGAGTGCAAGAATGTTTTTTTGTTAGTTTTGGTTTCGCAAGGTTTGAGCATTCATTGTCAAGTATTAAATATTGTTTAAATATTTCTTATTTTCACATTAATAAAGTCATTGCAACAAAGCAATCCTCGTGATCAAGTAGTCGAGCGAAATATTTACATAGTCAAAGTCACGATTAAGTGAAGTGGTAGAAGCTTTACTAAAACTTCCTGAGAGTTTTGGAAAAAATGCGAAGTGCCACTCTGTTTTAGTTTATATAATTTGCCCACTTTCAAACAAGACTTTTATGAAAATTATGTAATTTCGAATAATTTTTTAGTCGTTTTCGGAGTTTTTCTTGTTTAACTGACGGCAACACTGAGTCTCACTCCACTCAACTCAAAGTTGAGTTTTGGCGGGAATCCGATAGTGAGACGTTGTTGGTTTTGTATTATTAGCTCAAACTTGTGTTTCTTCGAGTGTTAATGTGTAATATTGGTGGAATATTAACCAGTAAGTGTTCGTTAACGTGCACGAGTGTAGGCGAATGATATAAATTCAAAAAACGTGTCATTTAGCATTTTTTCCAAAACTCCCAGAAAGTTTCAGTAAAGCATCCACTACTTTACTGAATCGTGACTGCCGATGTAAATAATTGACTTGACTACTTGACCACGATTGCTATAACATGGCTGTGACTTTCTAAGAAATACTTAAAATAAAATACTTGACACTGGCTATATGCACAAGCCGTGCGAAGCCATAACTAAAAAAAAAAACTCAATAGTTGAATTAGTTGAGTTTTGGCGGGAATCCGATAGTGAGACGTTGTTGGTTTTGTATTATTTTCTCTAACTTGTGTTTCTTCGAGTGTTAATGTGTAATATTGGTGGAATATTAATAATTAAGTGTTCGTTAACGTGCACGAGTGTGGGTGAATGATATAAACTCAAAAAACGTGTCATTTCGCATTTTTTCCAAAACTCCCAGTAAGTTTCAGTAAAGCATCCACTACCTACTTTACTGAATCGTGACTTTGACGATGTAAATAATTGACTTGACTACTTGACCACGATTGCTATAATTTTATAATACTTATATAATAAAATACTTGACACTGGCTGGCTATATGCACAAACCGTGCGAAGCCATTAAACTAAAACTAAACTCAATAGTTTCTTTCTTTGTCTTTCTTTTTTTGTTCTTCTCTGTCAAACACGTTAAAAGTTTACGCATCATCGCAATTCGCACCTCGCAATACTGGTAAATTGCAGGTACCTATATTTTGAGTGAATAATATCTGTGTAACGTAAAGTGTCTCCGTGTAAAACTGGTCGAGAATGAAACGCGGCGCTCCCCGCGACGGCGGCGACAACAGGTCGATGTCGCGCTTCCACAATCCGCATCCGCCACCACTGCTGCAGCTACAGCAGCCTATGATGACCGGCCATTTACAAGGGCTGAAGGTTAGCATTTTCGTCGGCGATTCAGCGCGCTAAAACCGTCCGCTTGTTCGTCGGCATAATGAATAAAGCACGATAGAACAACAGACTTATCTATCGTATCCACTTGTGTTTGGAACTCCCTGACAACAGTGTCATCTTTGCCTTTTTGATTTTCTAATCCATTTAGCAATATAGGTACATAAAAGTATGTAGATACTTAGATTAAGAATGACAAGAATGAAAGTGAAATGATGTATCAACATAAAAATAGGGATACAATTAGTTCGAGGCCTGTAAGGACTTGTTGGGATGCTTTCAAGGCCTAACCAATTAACTACATTATATGAAATAGTAATAAGCGATCAAGCAAAATACAGCATGTCCAGTACCTAGTAGCCTTCTGCTAGCGTTAATTTGTTATTAAGGATAAGTTAAATGTGACTAAGACTGAAGTATGCCCAAAGATCAAAGTAAAATATTACATATAGCGAGTTGAATTTTATTTTACTTGACTAAGTAATTAATTTCTAAATATTGTAAACAAAATGTATTTAGATTCTACATTATAGGTTACAAAGACCAGTTCTCGTTGAAAAAATGATTGAGTTACAATTTCTTGCTGAACAATACATCAATTGGACGGCGTTATGAAATAACGAATTACACGAACAAACCAAAAAAAAAGAAGTTAATGATGCAGTTCGATTGTAGAGACTTTAAACTATATTCCTAGTCGTTTTTTTGTTCAAAAATCAACTCTCCTACCTTAATATAGAGGGGTGAATCAAGCGACATGTCTTAAAATGTTAGGTTCTATGCATTTTATCGCTTTGTAATACCAAACTAAGCGCCTAAGTCGCTATTCCAAAATACAATAAATAAGGTTTTATTAAACATAAACGAATTAAATCCTGAGACATTCGACTTAATTCGTTGTTTCATTATTAAACAACTATAAATCTAAAATGCAAAATCAAATTACCCACCAAAAATAGGCGCATAGTTCGTTATTGAGTATCCATTGGTTCATCTATTTCATTGATTGAGAATCAAACAATCATTATAGCCCAGTGGAATTAGCTATAAAATAGGGCTAAAATCGCAATGCTTGATGTGGTACTGCATTTTTGGTAGGTTGTATGGACTAGTAAGGATATGGTATACCTAAATCCATATTAGCAACTTTGGAAAACTTGTGCTAGCTTGGCAACACGCAAAAAAAATTTGAAGTTTTGAGACTTTTCTCACTTTTTTGCTCTATAAGTCATATACTATGCGTTTTGGACAAGTGCACTTCTGGACTTTTATAAGGTTAATAAAATTTGCAAAAATTGAAACCCAAACGCAGCTCTATAAACCCTATAACGATCAAACTGTGGCCCTTCAAGTACAGTAAGTTTTTCCGGAAAAATTACTATTTTAAGTTTTGCTTCCGTTCGAAGCAGAATATTGGTAAAATCCCTGGTCCTATGAAAAAATTCACTGAAACAATGATGTAGTACGATTAACTAGCTTTCAGTATAGCAAGGTGGCCACAAATTAAAACGTATTTCTATCCTTTATTATATTATTTAATGCATTATGCGCCAATTTTTCAAACCCCACTTTTACCTTCAAGATTGTAAGTGAACTATTAGTATCACAGACTTCGTCTTGTACCATTAAATGAAAGTTGATTAAACGTACAAAAACATTGTATTAGTGACCTTTTTCAAAGGACGAGGGATTTCACCAGTATTTAGCTTCGGACGGGAGCAAAACTTAAAAGTGTCATTTTGCCGGGTAATGGACCACATTATTGAAGGGTCATAGCTTGGTCCTTATAGTTTCGTTTGGGATTAAATTGGTGCAAATTTAATTGACTTTATAAAAGGACTGAAGTACGTTTGTCTAAAACGCATCGTTTACGACTTTTAGGTTGCATGTTTGGATTTATACTAGGTACACTAACATAACTGTTCTACAACACACCAAAAATGCAGTACAACAAGCTTCCCGTATTTAATATTTAATTCCACTGGGCTATTGAGTAAAAATTGCTTTACGTTTTCGATTTTTTATGAAGTATACTTATTTTCATTTATTCAACCGTTTTTCCGATTGTTTTGTTGTCAAAAACAAGTTTTTGTTTATTTTAGGTAAAATATAACTAGTTTGCCTTTGGATATAATCTCTTTATACCCTTCATTACCCCCAAAACTAAATTGTATAAACGTATTAAATGACAAAATGGCGCCTGATTCCATACTGCAATTTTAAAATCGTACAAATAATGCAAAACGTAATATGGAATTAAGCGGAAAAATGACAATATCTTCTATACTATGCATCATACAAAAATATGTTCTTTTATGAAATAAAATATACATAATAATATATCACATAAGTAAAAATCACACCAATAACATAAATATTGTGCTCTCAGCAACATATTTAAATTTCAAAACTTTGAAGCTCTTTTTCTCAGTTTTACTGATTTGTCGCTTCTTCCGTTATTTCATAACGCCGTCCAATTATTTTAATTCTACTGTGCTGAATATTACTGCCACAAAATTGTCCAAGCTTTTAACTGTATGAAGAATGTATTAGAATAAAGAGCTTACAATAAATTACTGTTACACAGGACATAGACATGGAGT
Source organism: Hylaea fasciaria (assembly GCA_905147375.1). NCBI lineage: Eukaryota > Metazoa > Arthropoda > Insecta > Lepidoptera > Geometridae > Hylaea > Hylaea fasciaria. The sequence continues at coordinate 2,813,019 of LR990218.1, forward strand.
TGGAACTCCTGAAGCGGAAGAGGGAGATTATTGAGCAACAACAGCACATGCTATCCAATACTTACAGAGAGGTATGATCTATGGTTACGTTCAGTGAACATTGTGTGTAAGCCTATGCAAAACTAATGGAACAAACACTCCAATAATTAGCCAATTAACCCTTCAAAGCTGTTGTTTTTGGTCTGTTTATCTATTCCTATTACTTCTTTATTAGTTCAGTGTTTCCGATCAGCTGGTTTCGTATCTATGCCCTGCAGCATGTGATCCGAAAACCAACCGACTGAGCTATCAATCCTTCATTTAATTGAATCTTTCGTGGGTGCATTACAGGAATTCCGGCTAAGTAATACCTAGCCAGTGAGGATTAGTGTCTTTTTCTTTATCGCCCTATTGATCCTTACTTTTTAGCAATGCAAAAGACAGTTGTGATCCAATGAGCAACTACACACACACACACTGATATCTGATTGAAAAAGAACATTGTGCAATGTTGACTAACTATTGTATTATATTTCAGAGGAATGATTTTGAACAGCCTCAGTTCAGTCAGTCTTGTAGCAATCGTTACGACGACTATACGAGTCTGTATGTCAACCCGCGAGAGTCGTACGGCTACGGCGGAGACGCTCCCAACCGGAAGCGCCCCCATATCTCAGTTTGGGAGAACGAATTGCCTCCGAAACGATTCTCTGCCCCGAGCAGGGGCGTCAAGAAGGCATTCGGCTCCCGCCTGGGCCCTCCGCCTAATAACCCGCGTCAAAACTTCCAACGGCCCACTCCCGTTCCGTACAAGCCGCGGCCCAATCCCCCTCCGGCTCAAAAGAAAAAAGAGTTCAATCCGACGAAGGTGACAAAACCTTCGGTGGTTGCGCCACCCGCAAAGCTCGCCAGCAATCAGCCCCCCGCGCAACGCAAGAAGTTGGTCGCTGAAACGTTGGCGAGTATGGGAGCCAAGGCACCCGCGGCGGCGAGCGGCTTGGACTTCGGGCTCTTGCGCGCGGACTGCGAGCCCTCGCGACAGGTAGTTGGCCGGCTGGAGCTCGCTCTCGGCGCCATAATGAAAGACCTGAAACTCGCGAATCCCTTGTATGAAGACCTCTTCAAACAGGCAGCCCCGATGCGCGTGATGAAACAGATCGTGCGAGAGCGCATCCGGACGGCCATGATTGGCAAAGTGATCACAACCGCTGATCACGTTAGAGAAAATTATTACGATATGTTTCCGTGTGCCGGCGATAATCATGTCGTTATGAAAGGCTTAGAGACTCAGAAAGGCACTGAATTTATTCCGACCAAAGCAGGTAGTGATATTTAACCCACATCTCTTCCAGAACACTTCTTAATTATATTGTCTTCTCTAGTCTGGTTGAGTGTTCTTTTGGCCATTATAATAGTGCATTGTAAAGCAAAATGGGATTGCACAATATGTATTTCTGCAACCCATTGGTTTTGATGATGCAAAATTCTTGATAGGCATCGCAGTTACACTGGTAGTCCTTGCCAGTTATCGGATGCACAATTGCACATATAAATACAAGTGCTATTTTTTAAGATAAATTATTCAGTTATTATCTTACTTAGCGCAAGATAAAACGAGATAATACGAAGAAGGTGTTCTCCTGTGACTGATGCAGAGATTCATGACACGAGAAAGTAATGCATCTTGACGCATTATTTCTTATACTTCTTTCTGGAAGGTGCTATGATATCAATGCATCAATTCCTTTCTTTTTCTCTTTATCCCACGTTTTATTTGCGTTTTGTAGAAGAGCATTTGGCCGGGAGAGCATTTAACTCAAAGACTATAATAGCCACAGAAAATGCAGATATTATCCCACACAACATAATATTATTATGTATTTCTGATGCTATGACCATTTGCACTAGCTTGCGTCTGTTAAGTATTTCCGTCTAAAATACTCACAGAATTCATGCAGGCTTTGGAGCAAGAAATTATCTTTCAGGCTACGGAAATTTCATTAAATTAACCTTCTTTTAGTTTCACTCTTTATTATTAGATACAATTTAAAATGAAATTATTTCAAATAAGAATCATCATTTATAATTGAAAATTTGTGACTTTATAATACATTTTCAGATGATGCGGAAACATATTTTAAGAAAAATATATATCGACTTATGCACATGAAACTAGATGAGATGACCACTAAGGTACATATTGATACTTACTATAATTATTATAACTCTTGAATTATGATGTCACAGTTTTTAAACACAATGTGTTTTTAATCTTTTTTGTAGCTATACAAAATATACGGCGCGAATAATTCTGGTTACATTGAAAAACCTAAAACCAAGGCTGACAGATTCAATACAGATATACCCCAGATTGGCCAGCCTCCAACGGCTAAAGCTCAGACTATTACTGAAAAAGTGCTTGAACCAGACGTAATACAAGCACCTGAAAACATAGGAATCGACGCAGCCACACAAGCTAAACAAGTTAAAGAGGTGCCAAATGAGGCTTTAGAGAAAGAAAAAGATCATAAACCACCCCCATACCTCGTCAGTACTGATCAGTACAAGGCTTTTGATAAACTTATGTCTTATAAAATAATACATTTGCTCAAGAAATTCGCTCCGGTAAGTTTAGTTTTGTTCAGTTGTACTCAAGTTCTCAATAAATATTACGAGATAAATAGGCTTTTGGATTGTTTTTCATGTTTTTACCCACGACGGAACGGAGACGGTATATGCGTTTGTGGCGAGTTTGTTTGTGCAAATCTATGTTGCCATTTTTCTCCAAAACTACTAATCCGATTTTGATGCAGTTTTCAGTGATGGTTTTGGGTTTGATTGGTGCATGATCTTAGATAGGTGTTACGGTGACAACTCACCAGGGGGCCCTGCAGTAAACATTTGTTTGTGCTTAAAGACCAAAACTACTACTCTGGTTTTGATAGTTTGTTATCCTTTTTTAACAGTTTTTTTTTTAATTTGTTATTTCATGTATTTAACACCTAAAATATTGTATCAATGGCAATTAAATCTAATGGTAATTTTCTCTTACAGACCATTCTAAAGGCCATGAATGTTGACGAGATGTATAATAAGACGAAAAATATGATTCTTAATGAGACGAGAATGATGATGGTATATGGGAACGATTACCAGCTGACTCAGAACGCAGAACAGACTGACGTCTCTGTGACGTCTGAAACGAGTGTCTCACCCACTGTGCAGTATTTCGTTAAGGTAAATATAGCTATAAACTGCTTAAAATTATCTAACTATGGCGGCGCACGTTATTTGTTGCAGCTTCCTTACGTAATTCATTATTTATGAAAAAGGGTTTTGGGTTTACTTGTGAAATAGTAATATTGGCTGATTCCTCCTTCAGATACTTGGAAAACCGTCTCTGCCTAAGCGCAAGGCTATGAAATCCTTCTTATACCGATTCAAGCCACGAACTGTCAAGAAACACAAATCCATCCATAATCTGCTGTTTTTGGGCTTCACTGAAAAGGAGAGCTTTGAAAATATCCTGGCTGCTAACGGAACCGTTATCGGTAAGTTCAGAAATTCAAGCCATAGAAACGTCATTCCTTAGATGATAACTCTGTAGTACTTCAATTAGTTTTGTTTTTGTTTGTGATTAATTTATAACGCTAAAATGGTAGAATGAATTTGAATGAAATTGTAACACAAAGTTATAGGTGGCAATGTTATTGTTATGAGCTTACTTGTCTCGTCGTGACACGATGATATAATAATAAAAAAAAAAAAACATATTTACAGGTAGTTTCACTCTTGATATCAGAGTCAACGAGAGGAATAACGAGAAAACGAATCAAAGTGATGCCAATCTTGACAGCTCAGTTGTAGTCATTGACTGCGAAAACCCTATCGCTAACATCGACGAACCGACATTAATAATCGGCAGCGATCTCGACGATCAGATAACTGACCTACTCAGTTCTATAAGGAAAGGAGAACTAGACAATTCTTCCGATGACGTAAAAATAGCCGATGATGATCAGAACGAGGTCAAGAATGAAAATGAAGACCAAACTGTTAAAGAAGAATCACATGTGGCTATTGCAAATGCTGAATCTGAAAAGGAAGAAAATTTTATGGAGGAGAAGGATGAACCCATTGAGAATGAACTGAAGAAGAATACGCTCGATGAGGTAGAAAACACGCCTGAGGTTAAAGACAATAATCAGGATGATGAGGATGTTGTTATGGCCAAAGATGTTACCGCATTTATGTCACAGCCTAATAGCGGAGAAGTAAAAAGTGCAGAAAACGATGAAGCAGAAAAGATAGATGTATTGGCATTAAAAATAGAAGTAAAAAGCGAAGAAAATGATGAAGCAGAGAAAAAGGATGTAGTGACAGCTTTGAAGACAGAATTAAAAGGTACAGAAAATGATGAAGCAGAGAAGAACGATGTAGTGACCGCTTTAAAGACAGAAGTAAAAGATGTTAAAGGAACCCCTACTCGGGCCTCGGCTAGGCTGGCGAATCCCAGTGGAATCAGGACTAGGCGAATGAGCAAACTCGAGTGAGGTCACATTAATGAAATCGTTGCTCTTGACTTATTTTAAAGTCCGTATAATTTTATGTAAGAAGTAAAAGTCGCAAACGCGAGTCTTGCACCATAAGTTTGTTTCGTTTTAATAATTTCCATCTATTGTTTATAATAAGCGAAGTTTTTATTTAAATTCACACATGATGATTTATGTAAGTTGGTTCAAATAAATATGTAGTATTAAGAGGTTGCAAAGAAAACCTTCATCTAAATTGATTTATTTTAGGTTTATATACAGAAGATCTATGATTTTTTAAATTTGCATAAAGGAAAGTTATAAATTTGTGGTAAGTATAAGTAGTAAGTTTAGTGAGATATGTAGTGGGATTAATAAATGACTTAATATTAACCTGTGTGTTATTTAAGGCAAACATTCTAAATTAACGGGTAGAATAGCGTAGGACATAGGAAAGTTGTAGGACAGATAGGTGGTCCAATATGACTGGAAATAGGAAAATATAACTTATAAATACAAGCATATAAAGCGCGAGTTGGCAAAAGAAGTTACTTAGCTAGGCCTGGGAATGTGCGGTGCGAATAACAAATCCAGGAATCAGACTTCTACGCTAATATTATATTGTATTATGAACCGTTGTATATTTATTTTTGTAACAGTAAATCTTCGCTACTACTGATCTGGATTCACGGGAAATTCTTTCAATCACTAATAGAAAGTCACATTATCTTTAAGGGAAAAGCAGTGCTTGCGGTAAAACGGGAACTACGCTGGTAATCTCGCCGTCTATAGCTAGTTGCAAATATTTAATTAAGTTTATATACAACTAGCTGATACCCGCAACTTCGTTCGCATTTTTATATAAAATGTTAACTGTTTAGAAAATCAATTGATGTCGCGGGTAACAGCTAGGTAAGAATATATAATTATGTCTCTTTCTCTCTCCCTTTTCTTCTATCTTTCTCCCTCTCTAGCCCTCTTTCTATCGTTGTCCCTCTTTCGCTCATTCTATATCTCTTCCTCTACCTCTATCTCTTTCCCTCTCCTTATATCTCTATATCTTTCCCTATCTTTCTATCATTAATATGCCTCTCCACTCTCGATCTCTCGCCTTCTCTCTCCCTGTCCATCTCATCCATTATATTTATTTCAACACCCTCTCCGTCTATATCTCTCCCTTTCCCTCCTTCGCTCACTCTCTCTCCCTCTATTTCTATAAATTGCGCACTCAAACTCCCTTTCTCCCCCCTCTTTCTCCCCACACTCTGCCCTCTCCCCCTCTTTTATATTTCCCCCCCCACTCTCCCCTCCTTCTACCTCACTCTCCCCCACTCTCCACTCTTTCTCACCCCACTCTCCCCTATTTCTCACCCCATTCTCCCCCCACTCTCCCCTTTTTCTCCCCCCAATCTCCCCTCTTTCGCTCCACTCTACCCCCTTTCTCCCCACTCTCCCCTTTTTTCACCCCACTCTCCCCTCTTTCTCACCCCACTCTCCCATCTTTCTCACCACACTCTCCCCTCTTTCTCACCACACTCTCCTCTCTTTCTCCCCCCACTCTCCCCTCTTTCTGCCCCACTCTCCCCTATCTTTCTCCCCACTCTCCCCTCTTTCTCCCCCCACTCTCCCCTCTTTCTCCCCACTCTCCCCTCTTTCTCCCCCCACTCTCCCCTCTTTCTGCCCCACTCTCCCCTATCTTTCTCCCCACTCTCCCCTCTTTCTCCCCCCCATCTCCCCTATTTTTCCCCACTCTACTCTATTTCTCCCCCCACTCTCCCCTCTTTCTGCCCCACTCTCCCCTATCTTTCTCCCCACTCTCCCCTCTTTCTCCCCCCAATCTCCCCTATTTTTCCCCACTCTACTCTATTTCTCCCCCCACTCTCCCCTCTTTCTGCCCCACTGTCCCCTATCTTTCTCCGGACTCCCCTCTTTCTCCCCCCAATCTCCCCTCTTTTTCCCCACTCTCCTCTATTTCTCCCCCCACTCTCCCCTCTTTCTCCCCACTCTACTCTATTCTCACCCCACTCTCCCCTCTTTCTCCCCACTCTACCCTCTTCTCCACCCACTCTACCATCTACTCCCACTTTCCCCCACTCTCCTCCTTTTTCCCTTTCCCCTCCCCCGCCCTCTCCCCCCCTCTCCTCCCACCGCACTCTCCCCCTTTAATTACTTGCCAAATTAAATTACGATCCGTTCAGCCGTTTATTGTGGTCCGTAGGGGGTGCATCTAAAGAATACCTCATAATTTCAACCCCTTGCTTTTCCCCCTTTAGGGATGATTTTGAAAAAATGCTGAAAACCGTATTTATTTATTTCTTATTAAAAGCCTAAATAAGAATTTTCAGATCCCTAACTTGAGGAATTATGGCTTCCCCATACAAACTTTCAACCCCTATTTCATCCCCTTCGAGATTATTTTTTGAGACAGAAGATAGCCTATGTCCGTCTCATAAGTCCAATATACCCCTATACCAAATTTCATCGAAATCGGTTCAGCCGTTCAGCCGTGAAAAGGTAACAAACAAACAGACAAACAGATAAACAGATAAACAGATAAACAGACAAACAGATAAACAGAGTTACTTTCAGATTTATAATATTAGTATGGATAATGATGTAAGTATAAAACAACTACGTACCATGAGCTGATTGATATAGTACTCGTAGGTGATGGTGTCAGTTACGGGATCTAGAGCCGTCTGCATCATCTCTTCGAACTCCTCCTGCCACACGACGTGAAAACAGAAATGTATTTCATTGCTTTCTTGAAATCGGATCTCCACTATTATTCGGCTCTTACGTACACTGGATGATTTATGAATCTGCTCAGAGCAGAAATCCTTTCCTCGACCATGTGGCAATGATAAGTTAGAACGTTGTTGGGCGCCAATTTAAATTTTGACGCTTGTTGTTATAGTGAAAGCAATCGTTATCTTAGAAGCCTCATCCTCTTGCTTGGCAATGGTGTGGTACTTCCCCGGGATGGACTCTTGCTGAAGAGGCTTACCTACCACTACCAGTACCACCACTACAAAAACCCAAATACCTTACCTACTGAGTAAACCACAAACTACTAACGCTGTATAGCATTAATCAATGTAACGAAGTAGGCTAAAAGACAGCTACTATTGGATATTTCCGCATTGCGTTGTCGCTTACGACAAATGGCGGTCAAATGATGGTGAATGAGGGAAAATCAGTCCACAAGTTATATTATGAACTTTTAAGTTTCCTAACCTGATAAAAAGGTTCCCCTTCTTCGAGCATCAGCTGAGTGAACTTTTCCTTAGTGAGGTAGCCGCGGCCTTCCTGGTCGAAGTAGCGGAAGGCGGCGAGCAGCAGCTCCGCGCTTGCCGGGTAAAATCTACAACCAATACCAAGACAAAATAAGGCTGCTCTTACCTACGTATAGCTGTTTTCGCTCGTAGCATGTGTTAATAAAGGGTGTAGGTAAACCTAATATGTAATGGACTCTCCATACCAAATTTCATCAAAATTCGTCTAGCCGTTTAAGTGTGAAGATGTAATAAACATACAAACACAGTCACACACTTTCCTCTTCATAATATTCGCAGGACATAATATACTGTTTTCTGGATATCTACACTAATATTATAAAGAGGAAAACTTTGTTTGTTTGGTTGTAATGAATAGGCTCAAAAACTACTGGACCGTTTTTAAAAATTATTTCACCATTCGAAAGCTAAATTATCCACGAGTAACATAGGCTACTTTTTATCCCGTAAAAATTAGCGGTTCCCGCGGGAAAGTAGTTGACGCGGCTGAAGCCGCGAGGCGCTTCTAGTTATATATATTTTTATTTATTCTTGCTCCAAAAACACATTTGTTCATACAATAAACGAAAACAATGCCCTCTGTGGGGACAAATTGGTGGGGAGTATGGGCATTAAAACCGAAATTCTTACTTACCTATGCTCTGTGATAACTTTACACAAGTATGGCAGCAGGTTGGTAAGCGGCACATTTCCGGTGGACTCCTTGTTTTCGGTTTCGTTGATAACTTCTTGGATCTCCGCTTCAGTGGGACAGCATCCTGAAACGGCGATCAACATCATAATAGCCTATTTGACGTTTATCACCCGACTGCTCAATGTTGTTATTCTAATTAAATCAATCCGCCTTTGGACTGCACGCCGCAGAGCGATGGTTCGAAAGTCGAAACTAGCTGACCGGACAAACTGAACTCCCGATGAAAGAAAACATAACCTTGGTGGTGGCAATAAAGTGGCTAGCTATCACAAGTATACCTATACTAGGTAGAAAATCTATCGCCAAACAATCCCCATCGGCGTGTTCCATTCTAGGCTGAGCTGAGCATGCTTCTTACCACCTTCAACCAGTCTAGGTGACTGAGATAGGTGGTCAAATGCTGTTAAGTATTTTTTAAACCATAATATATATCCTGCGCTACATAATTATATCGAAATGTTAGTAGGTAGGTACTTAGGTAGATATTATTATACTTTCCTAGTGAACGCAGAATAGTACCGACTTCTCTTACGTCTACCACTTGCTTGCCCGAATGATCGAACACCTCGAATGCTTCTATAATTTTCTTTTCCAAGTCATTGTTGGCTACAACTGCAAAATAGTTTCACAAGATATATAAACATAAAATAATAAACACAAAAGTATGTATATTGAGCTTAGGTATTGTTTGAGATTTTGTAGTAAAAAATATATTTATATTTAAAATGTATTGTTAGGTACCCAAGGAGTTATGTAACGTTTTATTCAGGAAAATTACCTACCTCTTGGAACTTCTTCCTTTGGGGCCATTATTACTATAATTTAGTGAGATTCTTTAAAATACCAATTCAATTTAAAAAATACGAATACAATCCTACCTATCAAACAAACATTACCGGTCGTCGTTTCGTTTCCAATAGTTCCAATCCAAGCAACTGAAAGTGAAAAATTCCGCCAAAAATTAATTGTCTATGGAAAAACCGGAAGCAAGGCAAGGGACCACCATTGAGCATAGGCACACACTACACCTTCAATATTTCATCACGTTACCTGCATAAATATAGTGTTTTCGTCAAACGTGGAAAACCCTACAATATTATGTGCTTTTTAATTTTGACTCTGCGTGATATTTTGTATAAGTCTGAGTCAAGGCAATATTCAAATTTATTTCCATTTATTGTACTATGTACAGGCTATGAAATATATGGCGATATATATATGGCGATGGCCTACCATGTTTGGCCAACCTCCCCATCATACTAACATTAATTTGAACGTCGTCGTAGGCCACTTGTATTGTAAATCAAACTGGTTACACTAAAACAAAAAAAATGTTTCGTTAAAAGTCGTATGAGATTTTTTTATGCTTGCAATGTCATTACAATAATACAATTTAAAAAATGTTTGTTTGTTGTCTATTGCTGTTGCGTGCTGTGACGTCGCCATCTTGATTTGGCTTCGCGCTTTCTTGAATGAAAATTATTAGCGAGTAATGATTGTTTTTACATAATTTGTGTTATTTTATGTGCATCGTGCAGTACATCTTGTGAGCTTTGAGGTGTTAGAACCTGAAACATTTCGCGATGGATCCTGCAAAGATGAAAGTAGTGGACCTAAGGTCGGAGCTTGGCGCCCTAGGATTGGACACGAAGGGAAATAAGCCGGCTTTGGTTGAAAGACTGAGAAAAGCTTTGGAAGCAAAATCTGGGCGAGGTAATTATTTTATTTACGTGCTATGCTTTCGAAATACTATAGGTACTTACTTCGAACATTCACCATCTGAAGTTTTGTTATGCCATCGAACAACCTTGCACGTGTACGTATTAGCGCTCCATACATTCGGCCTGTTTTGCTAGAGCAAGAGCTCGTTAGTTTACATGACGTCACGCTGACTGTAATCATATTATGAAAGAATGTGATAACCAGAACGATTTGGCTTGGCGACTGCCCGGAAAGCAGATATTCTGCCATTAGGCTGTTACTATGTTTCTGTAGCTGTCATAAATAAATTGTAAAATATTAGCTCTCTTTCCACTCCTAATCCAGCCCCCTTTGGCCTAATGGCATGGCATGGGATGTTAGTGATGGGACCTGTTTAGGGTTCCTGTTCCGGTTAGAGGTCCAAAGGGTAAAACGGGAACCCTATTACTAAGGCTCCACTGTATGCCAGTAGGCTGTATCTTGTGATCGTTAGACAGTTGAAATTTCCCCAAATTATACATTTCTGTTGCGGCTATAACAACTAAATCTACTAAAACAATAAAATTAATATTTAAGGGGGCGTCAATACAATGATTTTTATGTAGTTTTATGGATAATGGTATGGTACCCTTAGTGAGCGAGTCCAGCTTTCACTTGGTAGATTTTTTATGTTATCTAAACCTATTTGAAAAACCACAGACGGAAGCTCTGTGACATTTGGTGTTGCTGTCACAGAGTAATCCACATCTAGGGTAATTTTTCGTGTTGTAAATCAATATAATATTAATTTGCTACCATCTCTTATCCACTGGTATCATTTTTCCTGTTGTGTCCATAACTATGTGGTTGTACCCTTGGGTTATCTTGGGTATTTGTTTATCAAATAGATTCATGGAGTTATTATACAATTAGATCAAACATGTTGTTTATTATGTAGTTCAAATCAAGTAACGATTTACATTTGTTTCAAATGATTAAAATTCATTTTTCAATACAACATGCTCAAAAACCATTAGCATCCTGCAGTCTGGTAAAAATAGCAATGATTAACCGGCTGTCTGTGTGTGGCCAGAACTGTACCAGACGATTTTCCATTGTTTTAAATAGTTTTAATTACTGCAGCAGAATACGGGTGAAAATAAGTTAAATAGGAGGTTCATAATAATTTTAGGTATTCAGAATGTTAAACAAGATTAGTAAAATAAATCTCGCTAAATTCCATGTAGTTTTGAAAAAAATAATGTACACATACTTTCAAAGACCAAGCATGCCATATTATTATGCTTTTGTCATATTCATTTTAATTCTGTTTTGGGTAGCACTGTAATCAATATGGTAATTAGCATCTCTTTTGCAAAAAATTTAACTGCATACCAACCACTCGATATCATTACCTAACTCCCTGCATCTACCTACACCAACCAACCTACCGAGTTATCAGCACTGGTCGCAGCTAAGTTTATATTATTGTTGCCAGCTCTCCCTGATACGTCGATCCTGGACACGACCACTGAGGGGGATGATGAGGCAACGCCGCGGCGCGCCGGGCCCGCGGCGAGGACCCGCCGCCGCTCCTCCTCCACTAGGGTTATTGCCACGCCTGCCAAAGTATGTTCTCTTTATAGTTCTTTTTATTCTCTCAATAGTGACCATGCTTTCTTATTTCTCATTCACTCTCTATGTGAGTTCACAAGAAGGATTCCAGATTGAACTCAATAAGCCAACGTTTTTTATAAATGGTACATGACAAAAGAAGTGCTGAGATGGTTCAAGGTGTTCATGGGTATTGGCTACAAGATGTTAAAAATGTATTATGAGACATCACAAAAAGAAGATTTTGGGTACAAGTGTATGAGTAAGGACGGTATAAGCTACAAACAAGCTAAAACTAAGTTTAGTTGCTTAACATTGTGCAACATTGTGTTAGGGCTATAAGTGTTCCTCACTGACAGGTTTTTAAAACCTAAATACTAAACCTGTTGGATTCATAAGCACTTTGAATTACAGATGTAACGATAGATGGGTAAGCGACAATTATTAGGAATACCCCTATACCCTCTTACCACTATCTCTATACATCAAGTGTATTACGGAAGGCTCGCCTTAATTCAGCCCAAAGAGCCGACAGTCTCCGTGTATGTTAACACTGTGTATCCCACAGCTTCCAAGGCGCGAGTCTCCCGAGCCCATCCCAGAAGTAAGGGATGAAGGCAGCGAGCGTTACTCGCCTCAACCAGACTCTGAGGAATCGAACTCCACGCCAGAGCCTGTTAAAGAAATGTCACCTGTTAGAGAGGTTAAAAAAACCCCGGAGAAGAAGCGTCAGCAGGAGCTTTATAGTATTGATGATGAGGAGAAGTAAGTTATTCTCTGGCATTCCCAGAAAATCCGTTCATCCGTTTGTAACAGAAGAGGGCATGATTGATATTCAATTTAATTTTTATTCATCTTTCAGATCGGAATCTCCTGTTGAGATGAAAAATTATGAGGAGGAAAGCCAAGGTAAGGCAGGTTAAATCTATTACAGAACTGTCAGTGAGAGAATGTCTGATGGACTTTAAGGAAATGTGACCAGCCAATGATTATTTTACTTACTCTTGCTGAAATAAATCAATTGTAACAATGCCAGTAATCACAACTGACTTTTAGTGCCAACTTACAGAATGCAGCTTCCATCAGATCAAAGCATCACATGTTTTTTTGATAGGTTAATATTATATCCTGCCCATTTTGTTAGGGTTTCCAGAATTAGCATTAAATACAGGTATGTCATATAATATTTCCATTAACTAGAAGAAGTCGGGCAAAGCCGCTGTCGGAGCCAGTAAGTTCTATCTGTTTGATGTGGAAATCATAAACAACTAGAATAATGGTTTTGTTTTCTTTGTAGAGATTTTTAAACTTCTTTAAAATTGTAAAATTGTCTTGCACAGTTTCTTCTGACGAGGTATCGGCTGAGGTACCACCTAGTGAAGACAAACAAGATTCTGATGATGACAAAGTAGATGATGCTCCACTTAAGATGGCAGTAGATGAAGAAAGTTTAGAATCAAAAGACATAGAAGATGACAAAGCTGAAGACAAAGCAGATGACAAAATCGATGACAAAGTAGATGACAAGGTAGATGACAAAGTAAATGATAAAGAAGATGACAAAGTAGGTGATGTAGAAGACAGCAAAGAAGGTGTCAAAGCAGATGACAAAGAAGGGGACAAAGATGATGACAAGGAGGAGCAACAGCAAGAACAATATCGGCAAGAGGTTAGTTTATTCATAGATAAAACGAAGCCTAGTAATTAATCAACTTTGTATCGACGTAAAGTTGCCAGCCTTTACTTTTTTTTTTATTGGATACGTTTCGGCGAGTATGCTTTAATTACATCATCGAACAACAACACGTACACGTCGATCTAGATATACGCACGTATATACGTTTTGGTAAGCATAAGCATGCCACCCAATCATGACTTAATATGAAGTGAGACATATTATAGTTTGATGGGTATTTCGTAGTAATAAATAAAACTTGGACGTATCAACTATTTAAAAACGGCTCTAAAGACTTCTCTGAGTCTTCTCTTGCACGGTCGATGTAATTCGCCCTAAACGTCGAGGTATGTCATAATTATATATCTTGATATAGTTTGTGCGGGAATTAGACCCCTTTTTTCTGTACAATGTTTTCTGTACGCGAAAGTACAAGAAACTTGGACGATTCGTCTTCACAACTCCGTTTACCTTTTAGCAGCAGCAACGCGAGCTCACCGAGGAAGAGGAGTGGGAGGAGTTGAACGAACGCCTCAAGATTAAAGAGATGGAGCGCCTGAGTCTAGAGAAGAAGCATGCAGAAGAAGACGCCAAGAAGCTCGAGGAGTTGAGTAAGGTATGTCTGACACGGTAGCATTTGTTGAGAGAAATGCGAGGGATTCACATCGGTATATTCCCAGCTGCTGTCCGTGGTCGTCCCATGGGTTTATAATATGTTGTCCCTATTGACAAATGGGAAGAAAGTTCTCAACCCCACCAGTGGTGATGGTAATTATATGTATTTCACAGTTGTTGTGACCATTCTGTAGCATTGCTTGCCCAGCTATTTAACAATGAGGTCTTGCTCATCTCGTTCCATCCAGTATGACTGTGTTTTAGGCTAACATTTATAACAGAACTACCAGGGTAGCGTAGGACACAGGGTGATATCTCTCACATAGCTATTGCATTTATTTTGCCTCTGATTCTTAAAGTTCTTATCAGTTTTATTATGATGGAAACAATCGTTTTGTTTAATGTGACTTATTATAGGTAAGTAACGAAATCACTAAAATAATAATAAAAACCACCGACTTTGCCTTAGAAATAAATCATTCAAGGGACCTTGGAAAACATTAATAATTTATCTTGTAACTTAATGGTATTTTTGCCATACATGGTGGCAAGGTAATCCAGCCAGGACTGGCAGCTTTATCCGTAGTTAACGGCTTGTTAAATTAGGTTTAGTAGTATCTAGTAATTTGGGTTTTGTTTATGTTTAGATTTGCAAAGTGAATAAATCAATATTCATAGTAGAAAACGTGTTAGAAATCAGTTACAAGAGACTTGAAAATTATGCTAGGTGATAAGTTCAATACCCCGTCTGTCCTTGTATGGTCTAACATAGTATGTTTTATGCAGGACCCTGTAAAACTAAACCGTTTGAAACGCAAGCAAGAGAAGAAAGCGAGATGGAGCAACTTTTACAAAGCCGTAGAAGTCACCAATGAAGTTCTGACTCTGCCCTCAGAGGTATGTACTGAATTGGTGGCTATTTTAATACTTTGGTTTTATTTTGTATGAAGGGAAATGTCTTTATCGACATTCCCATTTTTTAATTGGCTCGAATTTCGTATAGTTTTTCTTGTGTGCCAGACACTAGTATTTGCATTGCTTGTTGTTATATCTGTAGTTAAAGTGATCTCTTAGCTAGGATTCCTTGTATCTAAGGGACTAGGTACTACTAAGACGATGGGCGTACGAACGCTCATACCGAATATCTATGGTTCACTCAAATATTCGCCCAGTGCGGGAATTGAATGTGAAACCTCACGTTACATAGTCGGTTCATCGTCAACTTACGCCGCTGAGGCAATTCTTTACATTACTTTCACTTCACTCTTTACAAACAAAACGTTTTTTTATCTAACACAGTCACTAACACAAGAATTATCTCATAACCAATCCAGTACCTATGTGGTAAATATCCCGTATGTGACATATTTTATTACATACCTACATTGTATTGTATCAGCATGTGACCATTCACCAACATTGACAGTAAAGATAGGCCTCCATATACAAACAGCTTGAAGCAGTCAAAAGTTCAAACCAACTGCATACATAGAACACTACAATCTTGTTTGCATAAACACACAGACTGCTCAAACAGTTGACTTGAAACGGTTTTTGGATGATGTTGAACGGTTAGTGGATGATGTTGAACGGTTAGTGGATGATGTTGAACGGTATGTGGATGATGTTGAACGATTTGTGGATGATGTTGAACGGTTTGTAGATGATGTTGATCGGTATGTGGATGATGTTGAACGATTTGTGGATGATGTTGAACGGTTAGTGGATGATGTTGAACTATTAACCCTTTGAGCTGTCCACGAACCTGAAACTGATAAACGAAACTGTGATATAACATACTCATGATACATTTGTTCCACAGGATGACTACAAGGTGAACAAGGGGAAGAAGGAGTCGACCGATATAAAGATGATTGAACCGGAAATAGATGACAACAAAATCACTCTGTCTTGGTGTAAGTTACATGTTTTTATTGTTAGCGTTCCATACCCAGAGGGCAAAACGGGACTCTATTACTATGACTTCGCTGTTCGTCCGTCTTGACTGGTCTGTCACCAGGCTGTATCTCATGAACCGTGATAGTTAGACAGTTGAAATTTTCACTGATTGTGGTATTTCTGTTGCCGCTATAATAAATACTAAAAAACGGAATAAATAGGCATTTTAGGGGGTTCCCATACGGGTTTTTATACAGTGGTATGGAAGCCTTCTTGCGCGAGTCCGACTCGCGCTTGGCCGGTTTTTTAATTTTTTAATTAATTCGGTCAATACAGATGTAAGTTCTCATTTTAAGTGAGGTTTTAAGAATGAAATAATTTGATAGCATAATCATTACCTATACCTATACCTATATGTAGGCATCATCAGAATTACCGAACTGATATGGCGGTATGGTAAGGTGTGTTGGATTGTATATGATTGAGAGGGTCAACTAATAATATTGGCATTCTAAACTAAAGATTGCCATATAAACTAAACATATAGACAATCTTGTGTCTCATTAAAATTATGTGGGAAAAGATACGTTTTCTTTCGTTCAAAATGCGTGCGATACTCAACAAAAAACCAGTAGTGACAGAGCTAGCTACAACAGACTGGATCATGCATAAAATAACGCTGGAAATTTGGTTTTTGAACCTTGGTATTTATTTTTGACAGATGACAGCGACCTCAACCAGTACCTGGAGCCGGAGATGAACGGCGTGGTGCCGCTGAGCGACGGAGCCTTCGCGCACGCGTGGGCCGGAGCCCGAGCCACGCACGGCGCCGCCGCCGGACGCGTCTGCTACGAGGTATAGTGAAATGAAATGAAATGAAATGAACGAAATGAAATGAACATTTATTGCAGAAATTGTGTACATACAGGATGTTAAGTAAGTCACAGTGAGGTACCAACAATTTATCCATGACGGACACCATGTCTACACTACATGTATACTAATCGTGAGGAAAAAGAAAATATAGAATAGAATTATTTCGGACGTATGTTCCGTACCAATCTGGACCGGACCCCAATATTGGATTATGGTTTACGAAAGTGAGGGGAGGGGACCCAATATTATAAAGAGGTAAACTGAGCGATAACCTGTCTGCTTTGCAATCCTATGACTCCGAGTTGGATCCTCGTTTAGCACCAATGGCTCCCTGGATTTTCATTTGGCTGTTAGCGATTGATAGCATTGAAGACCTTTGGACGGCCTGATAAACTCGGTCGGGAAAACCTCATTCGACAAACCAATAGGAAAATGGAAATGCTGCCAGTGAAACTGCCGGGCGCAACTAGTTTGGTATATTGTGGAATCCTCTGATAGATATCTATCAAAGTACACACTGTTAATGTTCGTATTGCTTTCGCTTCTCCAGGTGAGGGTTGGTTCGGTGATAACAACTACCGAGAATCAAGAGAAGGAGGCGATATCCTCCGGCCTCAGAATAGGCTGGTCCACTGACAATTCCTCGTTACATCTCGGTGAGTCGACGACACATATCCTCTACGCCCTGTTTCTGAGCTCCCAGTTAACTTTGATCAACAGATTGAACTATCATTGTCTCTATCTGGCACTAAAGAAATGACAAAGATAGCGATACAATGATTGCTTGGTCAAAACCCCAGGCTGGCAGATGAATCTATTGACAATACTCGCAGCTTAAAAATTGTTGTGTAGCTTCTTGCGTCTAACAGTGTTCTGATATTAATACCACCACAACAAAGTTGTTCAAGTTGTTTCAAACTGCTAGTATGAAATCATTCATTAATATGTACTATGTACTAGATATCGCACCATCGAGCCATCAATTTGGTTGGATGAAGTGTAAGTGCCGAATACACCTTGCATTATAGTCACTTAGGGCTTCGTAGTTGTGTGGAAGTGTGTCAAATCAATGAATGAATCAATGAAATTCAACTAATTTTTCGGTTTGGAATTGCTTCTCTATACATAGTCATATTTCTCAATGCATGAAATGGAGCTTTACCCCTCGTTTTCACCAAGGTATAATACATGTATTTTACAAATTTTATGCAATGTTTTCGTTTTTCATAAACATGTATAAAACATGTTGTAAACAAAACTTGTATGAAACTATATACATGTATAAAACTTGTTGTAAGTATACAAAACTTGTATGAAACTTGAAGGTTGAAAACTTCTAGTTGCCTACATGTTTAGGATCTCATGAACTTGTCGAATTCGTGACAAATACAGTCCGTAGTTTTATAATTTCAACTAATATAAAAAACTGTTGTGACAATGGAAAGAGAAGATGCTGAAGAACTTTACTTCATGTGTGCAGTATACTGGTACATGCAAACTGAAGCAAATTCGAGGAAAAGACGCAAGTACTGGTCGCGATCATTTTTGAGGAAAAGAGACCAAGAAGGGTCCTACCGTTCTATATTAAATGATTTAAGAATAGAAGACCGAAGTGGATTTAGAAATTTTGTTAGGATGACTCCAGTAAATTTTGAGTATTTGCTTCGAAGAGTTGCACCATATATTTGTAAACAGATATATTTGTAATGAATGATCACGTGTCCGCAGGCGACGGCGAGCTGAGCTGGGGCTTCGAGAGCAACGGCCGCGCCGTCCACAACTGCGAGTTCAAGGAGTACGGACAGCAGCTCAACGAGAAGGATGTCGTCGGGGCTTACTTGGTTAGTACACACCCCCCCCCCCCCCTCTACTACTCACCACTAGAAAAAAAAATGGCGATACAAGGTTTCTAACTAGCTGTAAAGTCTACCGCGAGTGCATGTCTCACCTGAGATTTGTTATTGCTATTGCGGTTTATCCTACTAGATAACTTCTTTCACAAATTCTATTATACCAAATGGATCGCAAACTAGTCGCCACCCTTGTCTATCGCTGCAACTCGATAAATGGCACAGTGACATATTATATTTAAATTCTGTGCAATTAATTAATTATGGCAAACATTTATGTACCAAAATAAAGAATACCAACACTTATAAAGACATTAAAACTTAATTTTGCTGATAAGTTGATCTTTATATTTGTTGTTAACTTTCAGGATTTTGAATCGAGTCCGTGCAGAATATTCTACACCTTGAACGGAGTTGAGCTTGGGACTGCTTTTGAGTTCGAAAAATCCGTGCTTGAAGACAAAGCGCTGTTTCCGCATATACTGACAAAGAACCAGTGCTACAAGGTTAACTTTGGTTATGACAGGTCAGTACTTGAGATTTTTCATTTCAGCGCAGCCCTAATCGTCTTACCACATCAGTTTAGACCATAGTTAAACAGATGTTTCTAGAATCTCGTTCTACAAAATCGACGTCTATCACTCGCGTTGTCTTACTCAATCCTGGCATACCTAATTATTTTACTTATGAATTTGTTATTGAGCTAGAAATAGCGAGGGTTGGACGTCGATTTGTGGAGAAAATATTTAGACTCATCTGTTCAACTCTTGTCTAAAACTTTTGTGGTAAGACTGCTAAAGTCTCCTGTATGTGTTGGTTTAGACGTAAAAACGTGACAAACATACTTTTGACTGTTACAGTAACTTATTATGTAGGCTAAACCAACAATCCTATGCGTCTCATAATTCGGCTGGTACGTTATCCTCTATTTGGTGTGTTGGTTGGCGCCTACCTTCCGAGGCAACGGTCGTAGGTTCGAATCCCGTCGCCTGCTCTTCACTTTGTACATAATTTTTCAAATTGAAGTTATGATGCGCGAGCGCAGGCAAATGAAACATTTCGTATTACTCTCTCACGTTCTATAACGCGCGAGGTCGCAAGCGGAATTACATTTTGTCGACTAGCATTTATTTCCTGGCTTATGCTCTGAATTGTGATTTTACGTGATATATTCTATATAGGCTTAAGATATCAGATATTACAGGTAACCCTTGCATATTCTCTGGAAACAATTTTTAAGTAAACCAGCCTTTCTACGACATGATAAAGCTCATAATTTTAAGGTTTCAATTAGGGGGGCACATATACACTGCAACTCCCGCCACACTTTGTAACGATTGGACACGGGCCGGTAGCTTGAATCATAAACTTGACTTTAACCCCCAGCAACTGAACCCTGGTCTGTTTCCGCAGATACACCATGATAACCAAGACCAAGATCGTCCGCAACCGCATCGAGATACCAGTGGAGCAGGTGCTGGAAGAGAAACGCTTGCGGGAGGTTGAGCTGCAGCGGCTGAAGGAAGAGGAAGAGCGGAAAGAGACGGAGAGGAAAGAACGCGAGAAGAAGGAGCGAGAGGAGAGGAGTCGGAAGAAGAAAGAGGTACGGGTTGTCTGAGTTCCGAGCGTAGATAGCCTAGTGGGAAACGTCTGTCAAGTGTAAGGTTGCGAGTTCAAATCCCAGTGTGGGACGTACCAATGTGTTTCTTGCTAAACAATTATGTAGGTTTTGTTTTTACACTCCCTTTCGATGAAGGTAAGCCACATTCCCGAGAATTATTTCGGAGGCATGCTGTCCACTAATCCTTATCTCTGAAGTGAGTGGAGACCCGATCTTGAGGATGTTGCCAAGTATAAGGTTTCAGTTATAGACTGGTAGGTATAGTTTTTCTGCGATTTAATAATTTTAAATGTGTATCACTTCCTGTTGTCTGAAATATCTTGTTTACTAGCTTTGCCCGCGACTTCGTCTGCGTGGAATAGTGATAATATTCACCTTTTAAACCTTCCCTGGACTTCCACAAATAATTCAAGATCAAAATTAGCCAAATCGGTCCAGCCGTTCTCGAGTTTTAGCGAGACTAACGAACAGCAATTGATTTTTATATCAATATATATCTTGTTTATTTGCAGGAACGTGAAAAACAAGAGAAAGAAAGAAAGGAAAGGGAATTGCAAGACAGACTCGATATGGGCGAAAATATCAAAGAAGAGCCAGAGGATAAAGATAACGAAGCGGCCGATGCGGCTGCGGCCGGCGCGGACGCGGCCAATGCGGGTGCGGCCGGCGCGGATGCGGCCGACAAGGATGCGGCTGACAAAGAAACTGATAAGGATAAGCAGGTTATAAGTCAGGTAATTAAGTCAGCCGGTTTCACGAGTAGATCATCCCATTAAATATGCTTAATTCGAGATACATAATAATTCATAATTATTATGAGGGACTATAATACGAGGGTGAATCAAAAAGTTCTTAGAAGTGCATATATATGAAACCTTTTTGGATCAAGTTCGATATTCAAATTAAAGAGTGTCTATCACACTATATTTATGCAGACTGTCACTTGTTTTTGTCAGTTCGTTCGCATGTAATAAATTTTTTTGTGCAACGAGTTGCTAAAAAGTCAAAATTATGGATAAAAGTGAGTTACGTGCGGTGATAAAATATCTCAGTTTGAAAAAAATGTCTACGAAGGAAATTTTTTTGGACATTCAGCAGACATTAGGGGGTGATGCTGTACCCTATTCTACGGTTGCGTACTGGGTGGCTGAATTTAAAAGAGGTAGATCAAGCTGTAAAGATGACCCGCGTTCTGGGCGGCCTTCAACCTCCGTTACAGAAGAAAATGTCAAAAAGGTTGAGAATCTGGTTTTGGAAGACAGAAGAATGACTATAAAACATATAGCTGAGATCCTAAAGATATCTTTTGGTAGCGTTCAATCCATTTTAATTGATTCACTGGGGTTCAAAAAAGTGTCTGCAAGATGGGTGCCACGAATGTTAACCGACGAAAACAAAAAGCGACGTTTGGAAATTTCCAAGCGTAATCTCGAAATGTTCCAGCGTGATTCGGATAATTTTTGCCGTCGTCTTGTCACCATGGATGAAACGTGGGTCCACCATTTTGATCCTGAAACTAAAAGACAAAGCATGTCTTGGAAACGACCATCCTCTCCATCCATTAAGAAATTTCGAGTTGCTCCTACCGCTGGCAAAGTTATGGCCTCTGTGTTCTGGGATAGTGAAGGAATCCTTTTTATTGATTACATGCCAAAAGGCCAGACGATTACTGGACCCTATTATGCAAATTTAATCCCGAAAGTGCGTGAAGCGATTAAAGAAAAACGTCGTGGAAAACTGTCGTTGGGCGTGTTGTTCCTTCAAGATAACGCTCCTGCTCATCGATCGGAAGTTGCGCTCAACGCAATCCGCTGTGCTGGCTTCAATCTCCTTGACCACCCACCATATTCTCCGGACTTAGCCCCAAGTGATTTTCACTTATTTCCAAAATTAAAAGAGGAAATTCGTGGAACAAAATTTCACGATAATGACGCGGTTATAGCTGCCGTAGAGGACTTTTTCGAGAGTCAAGAAAATAATTTTTTTTCACAAGGAATAAGGAAGTTAGAAACGCGTTATTCTAAATGCATTGCATTGGAGGGAGATTATGTAGAAAAATAAAATATTATTATTTAAATCTTTGCATTTTTTAATATTGATTCCAAGAATTTTTTGATTCACCCTCGTATAAACTTCTGTACTGATAGCTGATATAAAATCCGCCTCTACCTGTCAGCGGTAGAACTATTAGGAAATAAATTTTACGAGTTTTCCAAAAAAGGTAGCTCATAGAATTTAATTAGGAATTTTATTCCAAAAAACGTTAAAAATTTATAAATTGTATTACTTGAAATTGGCAAAATTGAGATGGATGGTATTAACCATCCCGTTATCAGCAGAAGCCATAAATGAAGAGTTAAGTTGAACTGTGGTGATGATTATGACCTTATGTTGTATAGGAAAATGGCGAGGACCTCCAAGTGCAAGTGAAGGTGGAGCCTATGGAGACGGACCAAGCAGAACCTGCCGGTTCCACTGACACTGCTTCTACTGAAGCTGTGCCGGCAGAGGAGGTTAAGGAAGAACCCGGTTAGTGTTACCTAGTACCCAACTTATAAGGAGCGTCGTGAATCTTCGTTCGCGCAGAAAAGAAAGTATGGTCCGAAGATTAACGAAAGAATGCTTAAAACTTACAATCAACCTAAGATCACTATTATAAGGTTCATAATACACTGCAGCCGTTAGTTCCATCTCACTCTAAGCTCGCTAAGATGGCGGCGGCTGCCGACCAATAGCGGTTAACATTTCTCGCGCTTTGAAAATTCATCTTCTGCGCAGGTACATCGGTAAGCCATATCAGTTGGGTAATACTTTATACTGAAGTGTAGAGTGGTGATAGTCTAGTGGGAGAATCTTTGCCTTCCATGCAGATGGTTGAGTTCGTATCCCAATCTGAACGATTTCTGAACTTCCTAAACTTTCGCAAACAGAAAACATTTTAACTAGCTAAAAAGGGGTCTAATTAGATGCGAGTCTTCAAGTGATCACGGTCAATGTAACGGCCGAAACGTCGGGGTATGTCAAAATTATATATTTTGAAATTAGATTGTGCGCGAATTGGACCCGTGTTTAGCTAGTTGAAATGTGTTTCTTGTACATATTTATCACTAGCATGTTGGTGAAGGAAAACATTGGGAAACATGTCAGTAAATTTAAAATTACTTGGGAAGAATGTGAAACCTTTTGGTGCGTTATTGCCTGATCCTAGTAGGTATGTAAGTGACACAAATAATAACATAATCATTGTTTTTTCTTTCAGCGGGCGATGCAGCGGAGGTGCCTGAGGTGACCGAAGAGCAAGTTCTTCAGGGCCACGTTTTGGACAAAAAAATCAAATTCGTCATCCGGTTAGTGTGCACATTGGACTATTATATGGAAGGCTACAACTTCAATTATATCTTGTGTATTAATTTGGTGTATAATATAATTATAACTAATTAGCATTGTATCGTGCAGCTACACGGTGGACGAGGAGCTGGACGGCGCGGAGGCGGAGCTGGTGGCGGGGTTCGTGCTGATGGCGCGGGCGCAGCTGGTGCCGGGGCCGGCGCGCCCCGCCAGCGTGGCCGACTGCGAGGTACGGGGGGCTCCACACTAATGTCTCACTTATTGTGATCCACGGTTAGAACCGTGCATTATCCCGGGTAGCCTTTGTGTTAGTCCAGGGGCCTTACCGTGACGTCTTATTGCGATCCATATTAGGACCTAAACGGAATCGTTTTACTACTTATTCGTACCATGACGTCTTGTTGTGACATTTTGACGCTCAATTTAGGTTGAATTAAAATTTTTAACGGAATGACGCCTACCTATATGATATCGAAAGCCATGTATTACTATTATTTAAAGTGATACGATTCTGTTTGGGTCCACAATTGGATCGCAATAAGACGTCACGGTGAGCCCCCAGGGCGTACTAAATTTCATAAAAATCCGTCGATCGTGTAAGACACGTTTAGACAACCGAAAGTACAACAGTTCACATTACCAAGCATAGGGTGGGATCTGCGGCTTCGACCCGGCTAAACTTGCGGAAGTAATGTGTAAAATTATCATCGGAGGGTGATGCGCGGACCACGTACAAGAGTAGTGAGATTCGGGGCTCGCCGATCCGTCCTGTACACCAGTCCCCGCCCGCAGGTGATACTGATGGTGGGCATGCCGGGCTCCGGCAAGACCACGTGGGCGCTCCGCCACGCCGCCGAGCACGCCGGGCGCCGCTGGAACCTGCTGTCCACCGGGGCGCTGTTCGACCAGATGAAGGTACGTGCCCACTGCGGTGGAGAGAGACCAGGTTGAAAAGTAGCTCGGATCTATTGTGAAATGAACCGATGGATGTTCTATAAACTTTTATTATGTCGTTGTTTACTGATAAACGTTGCACATTACACTACACCGATTTGATCTGTTTTATTAATGGAAACTTTTTAATTTGCTTTGAGAAATTGCATTGTTTCATGTAAATCTTAAAATTATTACTGATGCCGATAATAATTATCATAAATGATTTAGATATTCATAGTTTTTATATCTCATTCTGGTTTGAGCTTCAGAAATTGTTCTGTTTTTAGTTTTGTTTGCATTTTTAGTGTTTTTTAGGCAAATAGAAACTATCTGTATATCGCTAGATAATGTATATTCGAAGCGTATATAATCCAAAACGGATTAAAAACAATAGATTTGTCCACGAAAGAGAGAGACACGTGGAGGTGAAAAGTGGGCGGGGCGTGCGTGCTCAAGATATGACTCGTAGCTCAAAACCAACGCTAGTTTTGCGATACTAGGTCATGCTCTATGTCTGCCACACAATGAAAAATGCCTTATGTGCAGTTTTAGAGTCCATTTAAGTGAAGCATATCAGTTATTACATAAGGCACGTTTTCAAATAAACGGCAGTTTACTTTGTTGACACAGTAACTATCAACAATTTTTTGGCCACAGCGGTTCCGATGCTGATGTCAAATTAAGTCACTTCCACCTCTGTCTATGTTCTGTGGCTTTTTCAAACAAAGTGACTTCGTGAGATATAATATTGTGCACTATATTCTTATTCTGTAATGATTGGGTATTGGAAACTGCAAGACACTGAGGGAAAGTAGATGCAACAATGTCAAACGTATAATTGAATACATCAATATGGCACAAGTCTAGTAAACTCATTCTAAGAGATCATAAAACTACTGAATGTTTCAGGAAACAATTAGAAAGTAACTAATTATCGGTTTTAATGTGATATAATGTTTTAGTTATAATGTCCCTAAACCCCCCTGTGTGAAAGATGTCTGCTAGTTTATAAACAAGGTGAGTATGTCTGAATGTTGCATGAAATGTATCTATAAATCGAAATAGTTTTAGAAACATTGCAATTATTCAAACTGCAAGTTAAAAATGACGAATCTCACTCACTACACATTCAAAACACGAACACCTATAATGAAATCTTTCCTTTCAGCGTTAAGGTTTGACTGAAAAAGCGAAAAGCGATTTAACGTCGTCTCTACCCACATTTATACTAATGATCGTCTGTTTTCAACAGGGTGCCAAATATGAACTACAAATTGTTATCACAAAATTAAAAAAAATAACCGCTTTTGACCTGTTAGAGGTCACAGCGACCTAGTTATATGATACCAGTGGATCATCGATCGGTCTAGCCGGCCACAGGCTATATAAATATAACCCGAGGAAGGAGTGGGCACCGCTACTCAAGAGGACATTAACCGATACTCGACACTGTCGACTCTGCGAGGACGAATCCCTGGTATCGAAGCCACCTTTATCTCCTTAGCGTAAGGCTTAGTTTAAGCTGTCTCGCGCCGGAGCCGGCCCCTTACTGTATGTGTGTATACGATGCAGGTGGACTGTAAGCCCTTCAAGGCGACCTACGAGGGCCGGTGGGACGCATTCGTCTCCAAGTGCGCTAAATGCGTGCTAAAGTTGTTGGAAATGGCGCGCGGCCGCAAGAGAAACTTTATCCTGGATCAGGTGAGACCCCGTTCTAGTTTTGTCACGTCGCCGCCCCGGCGCCCCCCGCCGGGGCGGCCCGCGAGCCCCCCTATGATTTTGTTTTTTTTTGTTTCCAATTATGTGTGTATCCACGCGTCGTAAGGTACGTTCTATGCTAAGTGCTGTCGATGTATGTGGGCCCGCGTCGCTCCCGCGGTAAGCCAGCCTCGCCTCCGCAGCCGGGTGAGTAGTAGAAGCGGGAGCGAGCGGCGCAATTGTTGGCCAATGGCAAATCACTCATCGCCACCGAGAAGCAATGTTCTAGGTCGCGACGCAAAGTACCGAAGCAACCGTCCGAAGTACCAATATCTAATATCAAGATACGATCTCTTTTTCAACATCGACTCGACACCGACGGGCGGCGCGACGGATCGTTCCCATTAGACTAATGTCTATCCGTCCGCACAACGCCGGAAACTCAGGGAGTTTGAAGGATATAGGAGAACCGCCGTAGTCATCGTCACAGACGACGAGACCTACAAAGAGCGTTGCAAGCGCCGCGAAGAGGCGGACGGCAAGGAAGTGCCGGACCCGGCCATCGTGGACATGAAAGGTTCGTACGCCCTGCGTCCGGCCCGCGCCCGGCCCGCGCCCGCGCCTCCGCCCCCCGCACCTAGTGACTCCGGCCTCCCTCCGCAGCCAACTTCACGCTCCCGGAGCGCGGCGCGCACCTGGACGCGGTGCTGTTCCCGGAGCTGGACGAGGAGGAGGCGCGCAAGGTGCTGGAGGGCTTCCACCGCGAGGCCAAGGCGGCCGGCGTGGGCCGCGAGCGCCGGGAGCGCTCCGCCGGCCGGGACTCCGCCTCGGGCCGCCGGCCGCGCTCCGGGGACAAGGGCCACCGGCGGGACGAGCGGGACCGCGACCGGGACTTCAACCGGGACAGAGGTCAGTCGCTCTGTCTTCAACAGTTCCCTAGACACTTCTAAGCTACTTATATCTTAATTTGACAAAAGAGGCATGAAACAAATTCAATTCACAATGTGCGAATGTATCCCTTTGCACAGTATAGGCACTTTTCTGGGTGGCTTGAAAAGGTTTACCTTACCTTACCGTGGAGTAATAGAGTGATGAATATAATAGAGTGAACGACTTGAAGAGTGATCGAATGAACGACTCGACGAGTGATAGATCGAATGAGGGGATGACTTGCTCGCCTCGTTGCATCATAACCCTTGGTGTAAGTGATGATGTAACATTGTTAGAGGGTGTATTATGTCTAAAACAATAAGCACATAAGACTCGAGAAGTTGTATTGTGAATTTGTTTAACTTCTCAGCGATGCAAACATATCTCTAGACTACCCCTGCTAAGTCAAATGTGTTTGTTTGTATGTGAAAATAGCTGAACTGATTTTAAGTAAGTTGTATGTATTTGGTTTTAGTTTTATGTCAATCTATAAACTCTATTGCGTCCTAAGCTCTTCTGGGTTCACATCGCAGAAAAGGCTATAATATAATACTTTGCACAACGTCAAAAGCAGTAATGAATAATGAAATTTTTGTGTCATGACTATCTGTATCTACAGAAGATCGGTGGGGCGGCGGCGGCAGTCGCTGGGGCGGCGGCGGCGGGGGCGGGGGGCGCGGGGGCGGCAGCCGCTGGGGCTCGCGCGACCGCTCCGGCCCGCCCTCGCGGTTCGACCGTTGGGGGCCCCCGCAGCGGTACGTACATAAGGGCTGATTTTGGGCAAATTTGATATAACTTCAGTAAAATTTTACTAACAAGATACTTCTTATCGTTGCCTACGCGGTCCAAACCGCAAGGATAATCGCAGATCATATAATCGCTACTATAAACTCTTCTCAAAATGTGCATATAGTTCTTCATGCGCTAGAATTGTAACCCCAACGCTTCATCTACAGAGGTGGCGACTTCGGTGGCCGCGATCGGGACAACTTCCGCGGCGGCCGCGGTGGGGGCCCCGGCGGGCCGGGCGGGCCCCCGCGTGGGGACCGCGGACCTGGGGGCCCCGGCGGCAGGGGCCCGGGCGGGCCCCCCGGCGGTGACAGGGGCGGGTACCGGGACAACCGCGGGCCTCGCGGCATGGGCGGCCCTCCCGGCGGGGACCGAGACAAACGGACGCAGGGCCCAGGCGGTCTAGGTGGACAAGGTTAGTTTCGATTATGCGACCACTAGGTCAGTTACACTAGTCAGGATACTGTGCAGCTGCAGCTAGTCGTTTCATCCGCAAAATTTACGTTTTCCTGAAGGTGGTCTGCATTGTCCCGAAACAAATTAATACTATAACCCATGGTGAATTATGACCTAGCTCTTCAAGGAAGTGAGGCGAGACCCACGCTCAGCAGTGAGTGGATATGAGTGGAACCCTAGAAAAAATAATCGTATAATCTGTTGATGTGTCAGGTGGTGCAGGCTCGTGGCAGCGCGGCGGGCAGGCGGCGCGCGGGGCCTCCGCACGCGGGGCGCACAACAACGTGGCCCGCGCGGGGAACGGGAAGGTAACTAGCGTCTGTGTCGGGCGGCACGGGCTCGCTCTGTCAGAGTGTCAGGCGGCGCGGGGTCATACTTTCCGAGTGTCAGGTGGCGTGGGCTCTTACTGTCCGAGTGTCAGGTGGCGCGGGCTCTTACTGTCCGAGTGTCAGGTGGCGCGGGCTCTTACTGTCAGAGTGTCAGGTGGCGCGGGCTCTTACTGTCCGAGTGTCAGGTGGCGTGGGCTCTTACTGTCCGAGTGTCAGGTGGCGCGGGCTCTTACTGTCAGAGTGTCAGGTGGCGCGGGCTCTTACTGTCCGAGTGTCAGGTGGCGCGGGCTCTTACTGTCAGAGTGTCAGGTGGCGCGGGCTCTTACTGTCAGAGTGTCAGGTGGCGCGGGCTCTTACTGTCCGAGTGTCAGGTGGCGCGGGCTCTTACTGTCAGAGTGTCAGGTGGCGCGGGCTCTTACTGTCCGAGTGTCAGGTGGCGTGGGCTCTTACTGTCCGAGTGTCAGGTGGCGCGGGCTCTTACTGTCAGAGTGTCAGGTGGCGCGGGCTCTTACTGTCCGAGTGTCAGGTGGCGCAGGCTCTTCCTGTCCGTTGATGACTCAACTATTGTACTTAGATTCTGTAAGATGTGCTCTTCAATTGTGCCATTTTGGGACTGGGAGCGGAAGCAACGATTGCGAAGTGACGATTATATTTCAAGCTTTGCAGTGTCGAATGCCGATTGAAGTGTGGTAGGAATGGTGCTATTACTTGCACGAGTGAATGAATGGTTTTAGAAAAGCAAATTAATAATGCTACAGGATAACAATAGCAGCATTTTAAAATTCCTGAAATAAATATACTTAAATTCTCCTCTTGTTGAGTTGATTACACTTTACTCATTATTAGGCGCATTACTTGCAGCCACAAAAAGTAGAGATGCAATTTATTGGTTTTCAAATAGGTGATTTATGTTCCACCCTGTTTGATAGGACGGACAGATCCAGAACCAACAAGGGCAACAGGGCCAACAGGGATGGAACCAGTGGGCCGGCGGCTGGGGCGGTTGGGGGGGCAACTGGAACCAGAACCAAGGTAAGCTATGTTTTTATCTATTTGTAAAGGTGGTAGGCCCGAATAAAACAACATATATCGGGATAATTTTACAAAAACAAAGGGTTCGATATTTATGTATTTTTTTATTGCTGAATTAGATTTACAAGAATATTGTGTGTCGGCCAGCAGGCTGGGGCAACTGGGGCAACTGGGGTAACTGGGGCAACGCCGGGCAGAACGCGGCGGGCGGGCAGCAGCCGGGCGGGCCGGCGGGCGGCGGCAAGGCGGCGCCGCAGCAGCAGCAGTGGCCCGCCGCCGGGTACTCCGCGCAGCAGTGGTACCAGTGGCAGCAGTGGCAGCAGCAGCAGCAGCAGCAGCAACAACAGCAGCAGCAGCAGCAGGGCTGGGCCGGGGTACGCCGGGATGCGCGTTCTCGTTACACATTTAGCTGTTTGGACATTTTACATGTTGGACATTTTGCTCCTTGACCAATGGGCCGGGCCTTGTTTATTTATATTGAAAGTTAGTGATTGCAAATTCATTTCGAGGAATAGACTCGCTGATCACAATACATCACGACCTCTATTATAGAGGTCGTGGCAGCCGCTAGCTTTTTTGCAGTATTTGCAAAGCGTCAGGTTTTGCGGGTTCGATTCCCGCACTGGATAACTATTTGTGTGAACTTGTAAATGCAGGATGATGGTTCATGGTATATAAAATCTGTGCAGTGACGGATTCACCAGCAGGCTAAGTAGGCCTGAGTCTAGGGCGGCAAGTTTGAGAACCGATTTTTTGAGCTATCTTACGTAAAGGATATCTTTCAGTGTGCCTAGTGCGAGTTTTGACAATTTATTTACGCGCTCGGTCCGTTTGGCGTAAACTTGAAATTGTATGGAATAGTACCAGCGCCACCTAGTGACTGATTCACTGACGCTAGATGGCGCTGCTCTTATTCCATACAATTTCAAGTTTACGCCAAACGGACCGAGCGCGTAAATAAATTGACAAAACTCGCACTAGGCACACTAATGACTTTTCCCACTTCCCTTTCATTACACATTCAACGGTACCGCGCACCGGTATTGTAGAGGGAAGGGTGGCCAAAAATTCGACAGCATTTACTTGGGAGTTGTGTAAATTCGCCATTGAATCTGTGGATGTGTGCGACGCGTTGTTTACGATAATATTGTTTCAGTACGGACAGCAAGGCAACCAACAACAGCAGCCGACGGCGCAGGAGGCGCAGCAGGCGTGGGCTCAATACTATCAGGTAACTTCATACCTTCATATCTATACTAATATTGTAAAGAGGAAAGATTTTATTGTTTGTTTGTTTGCGTTGAATAAGCTCCGAAACTGCGGAACCGATTTGAAAAAAATATTTCACTGGTTGGGAAGCTACACTATCCCGAGGTCGTTTAGTCGACATTTGACAGATTCTACTTTTGACATCATAGTCTACATATCGTCTGCTTACGGGTAAAACCAGATAAATGCACTTTTTTAGTAAATCGTGTTAAAAATGCAGTTGTATGTTATTTTTCATGCTCTATTTGCTGGTAAAACCGAATAAACGCTACGACCAATGGCTGTCGAGATAAACAGTGTGTAAACGTCATAAATACCTTAAAAATGTAAAACTAAACAAGTAAAACCGAATAAATATTATATTTTTTTTAATGTCGGGTGTTAGGGTTACTAATTTACTCAATAAATGGCTGGATTTATTTATAATGTCATATTCCGTTCATTTAGCATTGTTTCGTGGATAATAAACAATTAACTTCTTGTAAATTCAATAACCAAGTTTGTATGCAGTTCATTGTATAAGTGACTTATTGTAAATAAAACTATACAGGTAAAATAGGTTAAATAAAACAAAATATGCATTCATTTGAGTAATGTCTGCAAAAATAATATTTCCAAAACAAAAGTATGTCTAGGGTATTGTATGGAAATATACTGGACCAAAATCAGTACTTTGTAGCGTTTAATTCAGAAGATAGCACACATTTTCTAATTACAGGTAAAACATAATAAATGCCAAACTGCTCCAATTTATTTGAATTAATTAAAGTTTTTACTATTACAAAATATTAGTTTAACAGTAAATCTTAAAAGTAGGGTGTTCAGTGCAGCAATTGACTTATGCAGTTTTTTAATTCATGAGTTTTAACTAGGCCCAATTATAACGTAAACTTATAAATGCCATTTACTCAGTTTGACATAACATGCATTTAACTGCTTTTACCCGTAAGCAGAAACCGTAAAAGTCGAATGCATAGAGTCGGCGCTGGGCTGCAGGTGGCATAATGACGTCACACGGTGTTATAGTCAACGCGCACGACGTCGGGGGAAAATTACACATTGTAAAAATGAAAGATTTGAAATATTTTTGACAGTAGCTAAATGCGCAAACCGTACGAATCTAAAAAAATATAATCTTATAATTTATGCCAATGCTCTTGTTTCAGACGTACGGTGCGAACGCGGCAGCCAGCGCGGCCGGCGCGGTCGCCGGCACGGAAAAGAAGTGATACCCCACCACTGGGAACCGACACTACCTACGATGTATTGCCCAGTCGGACGCTCCATGTGCACGAACGATTTAGTAACAATATTATAATAAGGGTTAAACGTTACAAGTTTTGAAAAACTTTAATCGTATACATAGACTAAGTTATCGGATGATTTGAGCGCCTAATTTAGGCCGATTCTATATTGTATCGATGCGTACACGGGTGTTGGTCGAAAATGTCGTTCATATTTTAGTAACGGCGCCGAAAAGTCATACCTAATTACCATTTTTAGAATAACCGTGCGTCGTGGTCGACCTAAAAACCAATGTAAATTAATATTAATAGGGTAGAAATGAAATAAGTTAGTTGTGTAATTGTTTTTGTTTGATTCCTATGAAAGGAATTCCTTTATTTTTCTTTTGATATTATTAAATCATTATTTTACGAATGTGTGGTACACTTTATTGTAAACGGTAATAGATAGATTTTTGCAAATTACTAAACTTAGTATTATGTGCAATAGATTTTTTAAATCGTAATTATATTTCCTGACATTGTTTGGGAAATAATTGTCTTGTCTTTTTTATAACTATGAAGTACGTATTGTATCGCAAGGGTAGGTAGGGCGAGTATTGATCGAGTACACTGTATGTAAAGACTATAAATAATATATATGTTATATAAATATTATGTATTATGAACAGGCTTCTATAGTCGCTATTAGATATAATTTGGGAATTCAGTCTTACATTTTTACCCTTTTATCCAATACAGAACTTAATTTTACCGTAGCATTTATAGACAATATAGTGAACTGGTGTTGTATTATTCTGTTAGGAATGTTTCTAATGTACGAGCTCGCCTCAATACCTGCCCGAGCGTGGTTAGGCTTCACTTGGGGCATTGTGTCTGATTTTAATCACTATAGACTTTTTTCAATAAGCTACCTGAATTACGCCCTAGTAAGGAAAAATCCGGGTCAGTTTATTGAAAGTGGCGTTAAATATTTTTGATTACTATCTAGTGTAGGATATACATATGGGTTAT
The DNA here is from genome assembly GCA_905147375.1 of Hylaea fasciaria. Lineage (NCBI taxonomy): Eukaryota > Metazoa > Arthropoda > Insecta > Lepidoptera > Geometridae > Hylaea > Hylaea fasciaria. The sequence continues at coordinate 2,846,395 of LR990218.1, forward strand.
AGTACTAAGTGATTGACTATGCTAGCGAGTAACCGTGAGAATGTGTGTGTGTATACCATGTGTGTATACTCAAGGTTTTGCTTTGTGTACAAACGGTATATTGTCTAAATTGTGGGAATGACTGCATAAGAATTAGCAATAAATGTTATGAATAAGTATTTATGGCGTATTATTTTGTACGTTCGTAGCTGTACCTGGATGCTAAATAATTAGTCAACCTACATATAGGTAGATCTGAGTATACGTAAATGTTAATAACAATATTTAGAAGAGAACTGCGCAGGGAGCTTCAAAAAGCATAAAAATTGGGCTTTTTTCGCTTCGGGTCCATCTTGGTAACACATTTGGACTAAAATATACAAGCGAGATTGTTCTGAACGACGATACTGCAAGGGTTTAGAAAAAGCAAAAAGCTAAATTTTGATTTATAGATATCATTCCTATCACATTGGAAAAAGATATCAGTAATTGGCAAAAAGACACCAATAAAATCACACATTCAAAACTTTACAGTTTATTCTTTCAAAAACTCATTATTATGTGTATTGTCAATCAATTTGAACATTGACAATATTTTGAAACAATTTCGCTTTTCAATGAGCGAATGTCTGGATCGTTGAATATAATACATTTAACAGTTATATATTTTAAATTATTACTCTAATTAGTTTGATACATTGTCTTTTAGTTACATTATAATAGATTTTACTCCACAAAACTTAATAAAAAATTATTGTTACAAAAATGAGAGAATGAAATTACACAATCAAATATAAAGCATAAAACAGTGGCTCAGAAATAAAACATACACATCCGAATAAATGCATAAAATGCAAACCTTAATTTATACCTTAGTCTTCACACTTTGGGATATTATTCTAGTGTTAAAATATTATTGAAAAAAATAACGAGTAGGTAATAAAATGCAATATAAGGCCGCTAGCGAGAGGTTAAAGCAGTTAATAGGTAGAAAATTTGGTTTAATTATGGAATTACTAATTATAATAAGCTGCTATCCGCGATTTCATTCACGGTGTTATTTTTATGTAATATCGATATTTAAAAAGTTTATCCAATTTTTTTTTATTAAAAGCTCGGTTATATTCGTTGGACTTAAATATTCATTACAGTATATGGGTTTGAACGACTGCTAATGCTTAGTTAAAATATAGCCACTATAAGAAGCAAATTATTAAACAAAATAACTGTGTGAAGCCTTAAATTTTAAACTAACAAAGAAATCATACTTAAAAGACACAGGTGAAAATTAATGTTCCTTACTTATCTAAATAATGACATTTTAAATCCTTTTTGAGATACAAAAGTGAAACTATCAAAAGAAATTCAATTTTGTAATAAATACATTGAAAATCGATTTACATAAATGTATGGCAAATGTCTTTGGTTTGACTAATCCAACATCAATAATTCATAATATTGGATTGGTCAATGATTTTTCCTAATTATTCTATTTTTTTTCGAATGAGTCTTATATTTTTCTCAGTTCGATATAGTGAAGCATTGTCACATAAAATCAAAAGCCATATACAGCAGACCAGGGTTCACATAAAAATGCATCGGTATATTATTATCAACTTGGTAGTACACTACCTGACAATAAATATGGCACGTGTACATAGGTTGAACAAATCGTGATATTTTTTGACAAACTGGACATAAAGATCAGATTGTTTAGTGTGCCCTTTTGAAGGGTTGTTTGGAGGCCGACCTCAATTTAAATGGTTATTCCGGCAATATGTTAATAGACGTACAACGGTGCCATATTTAAAGCCACATATGTATAATAATTCATAAGTTAGTTCTAGCCAACAGGTTCGTAACTTTATAATATACATTATTGTAGCCTTTAATTTATTATACAACGTAATTTAAGTTATTTTATATAGTACAGTGCTAAAGGTAAAAACAGACCTCATTACGAGTTCAACATCTTACATTCTATTTTATTTTATTTGTAAAAAGGTCATAACGTGAAACACTGAGGTGTAAAGTGGCACATAGCATGGGTCACACACAATATAATTTTTATCAGATACTTAAATGCCCATTAACACGCTTTAGTACTTCCCAAGCCATATTCAGTCACGTTTATGCGCTGAAGTTAAATTTATGTCGCATAATTTACATTCAAAATGTATCTTAAGAAATTCTCAGTACAATAACACGCGAAAATGGGCTTTTACATGGCATATTTCAAGTAGATTGTGTGGTTTTCTTTATAAAAGTTTTATTTTCCAGTCACGTTTCCATTTGAAAAGTGCCTTTTGTTTGGCGCATTGTCAAGATCGAAATAAAGTTAATATAATTAACTTACAGCTAGTTACTATTAAAATATAACGTTCTAAGATTGACAAAAGAAATTGGTAATTACGAATTTAGCTAACAACTACGTTTTAACAATTCCAAATGTTTTAATAATTAAACCAATGGCACTTAGTAAGATCGCAGATTAGTTTTTTTTATACGTTTTTATATCGAAAATAACTAAGATTGATATATTTAAATCGGGCGTAGTTTTTGTACGGTAACACAATAACAATTCTGGATATTGCGAACAACGTAAACAACAAGGAATAAATTCACTGATTTATTGTAATCCCGGTAAGCTATGCAGATACTAAATTAAGAAACATCTTACTCTTTTCAGCGTGCCATAACTTATGTCTTGTACTGTATGCTACGAGTATAACCGTCTTGTATACTGTATAGTTGGGTCTAGTTTAATCTGCCATAATATTATACCTGACAAGATTCATATATCAATGAGCCGCTACGTTATCAAAGGAAGAAGTAAAACCTCAATAGAACCTAATCATGAGTCTATTTCAGAAATAGAGTAGAATAGAAAACTCTTGATTGTACACCACAAATGAACAATACAAAGGAAAAATAATACAATAGGTAACCAGGGGTAGTAAAATGGGGGGTCCAATCGCTAAAAGCGATTTCTTCAACATTTGGAAGGACAGTGACATATATTTTTGATAGTATGGTCGGTGAAGTATTCTTTCAAAACATACTTACATTAAGACATTATAGGTAATTATTCCCATAATTCGACTCCTCGAGACGAGACGTCTGTCCTACGTTTGCGTTAGAACCATATTCTTCAACGATATTGTGTCAACTTATACCGATATACACTTTAGAAATAACAGCGGACGGAACGCTATCCTACCTATAACTACACACATTCAACACCCTAAAATGAATTTCGACGATGGTACATGCTCTCAGTAACTATATAGTTTTGAGTCTATTTATTTTGAGTAATTATATTTCAAACATTATAGGTGATAGCAGATTTTTTTAGCATATAATATATTCATTAAAAATAACGTTGGAAGTTTTTGAAGTGAAACTTCTAATGCGACTTCCAACATCGTTGCGTAAACGTTTAACTCTACCATGGATGGAGAAAGCACTGTTGCGTTAAACGTTCAACGCTTCTGGGGAAGGGGAATAGAAAGAGACAGAGCGAGAGTGAATTACGAAGTTTCACTTCCGCGCGAAGGGACTCCACGCAATATTATTTTTTCTTTGTGGTTGGGGTTCACATTTGCCGGTAGGTATATACTTTATGGTAAGGCAAACGACACATTGTGTAGCATTATAGCAATGTAGGTACACTGTATGTAGAGTGTAGATAAAAAGCATAGCTGGTAGGTATCGGGTAAAACAACCATTCACTCCTCTCACTCATTGACGACGATTACACACAACCGTCAGTCAATGAGAAATATGTCTAGTAATAGAAACAATATTCGAGAAAATCTCTACAATATTCTACTAATCATACTATAATATAAGTCATGAAAGATTATGTAACATAATAATTATATTTCTACACAAATATTTTAGTAAGGTTACAGTTGGCAGGGCCACTCTTCGAAAAGTAATAAGTGATTAAAAATTAAGATCCAATTCCAAGGAATATTGATAATTAAATAACTGAGCGACTCTCGAATTACATACATGGTTTATAAAAATGGGCGGATCAGTTCATCGACATATAATGATAACACACTGTCCTGAAGACAGTTCGACTGAATCTGGAATAATTCGATCAAAAGTGGTTTAGCTGCGTAGTTTAGTTCCCGTTTAAATTTTAACGTATTTACAAGTTTTACAACACATGATTAGAAGTCAGTTCTAATTTCATTTCAAGTATGTAGCTCACTCGATATATCGTAACGGGACGTGTGGTTCCACAGTAAGAGACGACACACATAAAACCGCCGCGTCAACATTTTGACCGCCCAGAGTCATCAATACATTACAAAGCAAAACGTGCTCTTTACACCGGGTCATCATTACATGACTGCTCCAAGAGATAGTTCTTTCTGGATAGCGTAGCTTGGCGTGGAGGGCTCGTTTTACTTTTAAAAACTTGGGGTTAATCTGCGCCAAATATTTCGCCGCGTTTAATTTCCCTGTTTAATTTCCAGAATTATTAATCTATGATCTTTTTAAAACATGACTGATGAAGAGTGGCCCTGTCTCTACCTCAAAATATCGACAACGCGCCAAACCGTTATAAGCGCCTTGGAGTAGCGCGAAATATCGCATTTTCATACAAACCCCACTTCTTATTCCATTAAAAAAGTGTATTTAATTTGTTTTAAAAATAGCTGCCAAGTTCATGTTCGTGTTGTTTTATTTCCTAACAACAAGAAGTGAATAATATAACTCATTTAAATGTATGAAAAGTCACACACTCACTCACTTCACTTTTATCAGTGAGTAAATGTTATACCAAATACAAGGTAGGTACTAACACGTATATTATGGCTTAGCCACATTTATCTCCGAGGCATGGTTGCGAACTGACATAGGCTTAAGTTAACGGTCTCACCACAAAGGATTTAAACCAGACTTGAATAGGTGTGTCAATATATTCTTCACAAATCGATGTCTAACCCTCGCTTTTTCTAACTCAATAACAAATTCACAAGTGTAGCGGGCGCTTATTTAGACGCGCAGGATTGCATTCGAAAACGGCCCTTAAACACTACGCGTAACACCGCGCATGCGCCAACGACTCCTCTCCTCACACGCGACGGCGCGACTCGCGCGCAAGAGAGAGACCGCCACGCGCCGCCCGCCGCGATACACGCAACGCGTGATATATTGTCAATTAATTACCCAAATCAGTGCTAATTCCTGTTTTGCCGTGTTCCTTTTGTTTTAAAATATATACCTTACTTCTAACTTGTGCGAGAACTCATTTACACGCCCTGAGATCGACCCCTAGCCTTATAGTGACGCCCAACTCGCGGGCACAAGCGAAGCAAGTGAATACCTACCGACGCCATTATTAACGGTCGTTGTGGAAAACACGAAAATATTAACCTACGTGCACCGGATCGAACGCTACGATGTCTCGGCCTTTAACGAGACAAGAAGCGCTCCGGCAACAACGTAGTGAAGAACAGCACGACGACGACACGATCACCGCGCTCACGGAAGACGATGGCGGCAACGGAGAAACCGGCCGGCTTGACAGAACCGTGATCGACGACGCGATCGGCGCGAACGCGCGGGCGACAACCGCGACGTCGGCGCAGTCTCCAGCGTTCCAGTTCCCCACTGAACAGTTCCTATCCACGCTGGTGGAAAACATCACGCGGGTGCAGGCGGAGGCCAACCGCCATCTCATCAGCTCGCTGTTCAACCCGGCCGGGATGGCCGGCGACTTCAGAACATCGAGTCCCATCGCGCCTACCGCGGCGAGCACGGCCGGCTGCGCAGCCGCCGCCGCCAGCGGCAACTTTAGCAGATGCACGGCGCGATTCAGCGGGTCAACGAACGACGGCGAAGCGGTACTCGAGGCATTCCTGGATTCGGTCGAAGTTTACAAAGAGTGTACCGCCATCAGCGATGCGCACGCACTCCGCGGCCTGCCCATGCTGCTAGTCGGCGAGGCCGCCGTCTGGTGGCAGGGAGTGAAACCTTCGGTCACGTCGTGGAGCGAAGCGCTTCGTAGACTTCGCGGAATGTACGGAGTGCCGCGGCCCGCGCATAAAGTATTCCGGGACATTTTCGCCGCCGAACAAAGTACCGAACGCGCCGATGTTTACGTGTGTAGAGTGCGCGCTTTGTTATCAATGTTACCGTATAACGTGCCGGAAGTGATGAAGTTAGACATGGTGTATGGATTGTTAAGTCCTAGAATTAGGCAACGAGTGTCTCGCGACGCGGTGGACGGGCTCGAGCACCTTATCGTGAAGGTCAGGTTAGTAGAGGAGTCATTGGCGGAGGTGAGTACATCATATCCCTCTAATAACAGTGTTAACGGTTCTGTTGATAACCATCCTCAGACCGCGCGCGACAGTGCGAATGCAATCCTGTGTGATAACCCCGCGTACGCTAAGTTTAACCCCTCGACAACGCCATCCTTATTTACCCCGTCGGGAAATTTTACCCGTTTGACGACGCCGCCGTCGGGAAATTTTTACCGCGACGATCAGGCGACTTTTACCGATCGTCCGCGTGCATCGAATGTAAACCGCGACGATAGTGACGGGCAACCGAAACGGGTCCGACCGAAGTGCACATATTGCAAACGTTTCGGACACACGGTCGATGATTGTCGGAATAGTAACGCCGCGACTAGTGACGATGTTTCGTGTAGGTCGCGAAATAATACGGAAATACGTTGTTACGGATGTGGTCAGGTGGGTGTCGTGCGCTCAAAGTGTGATAGATGTACTAGTATACCGAAATCGAGAACATCCGATTTTCAGAGCGCGCACATAAGCGGGAGCGACGACGCGCATCCCTTGGTCGAAGTTGCCATTGTGGGTCGCCAGGGGGTGGCCATTTTGGACACTGGGGCTACAAATTCTATCGCGGGCCCAATGTTATACCGAGTACTTACCGATGCTGGCGTAGAGTTTAAACGCACATCTCGCACGGTGGGTCTCGCGGATGGTACTCAGCGAGTGCGCCCCGTGCTCGAGTGTGACGTCGTCGTTACCTTGGAAGGTCGCGACATACTCACTACTTTCTTAGTGTTTCCCGACGCTCAGACCAGGACCCTACTCGGCAGAGATTTTATTAGGAAGGCCAGTATCCTGTTGGATTTACCACAGAGTAGTTGGAGTTTCAGCAGACACCCGCAGCGATGGTATCCGTTCATCACCAGCAACGATTTACCTGCATCCGGCGTGACGAAGCTGACGATTGTAGATGCAGTGCAGCTCGTGCTGGAGGAACCACCGAGGTACCAGGCTGACGGCGAATAAAGAGACTCCACACTTTTGCGCTTACCATCCGCTGATATATGCTGATGTAGAATTATTATTACCATCGAGAAATATTCAGGTCGTTCACGAGAACCAGCTCCGAGATCCCAAAGTTCGGAGGATCGATGAGGGCCTCGGGTCCACCGACGATCCGTTTAGGGGGAGGGGACGGGTAGACCGGGGATTTATTATGTCCGATGGCACCCGGTGCAGGTGAAGTCCGGAAGATGGCGAGAAAGATACCGCCTGCCTGACAGTACCTGTACACGGAGCGATTTAGTACCGCGACGATTATCCGCGGCACCGCTCGAGGCGAGAGACGAACCTACTGACTAGAGAGGGATAGTCCTGTAGGGCAATTCTGGTAATTTAATATGTTCAAAATCTAGTTCCGATCAACTTATAATCTCATTAAAGTCTAAAAATGGTATTCTCGTAACTTGAAAAGTGACATTTAACGTTCGCTTGATCGAAATGATATCGTAATGTAACCGAACGCTAAAATGGTATTCTAGTAGCAAAAATGAGTTGAAGTTATATGTCATAGACAATGGGTTGACTTAACTGTAACTAGATCGTAAGTTGATTATACCGAGATGAAGTTGTAAATTTATGGGAGCAGAATACCAATTCTCAGTCTAGTCATAATCCAATCACATTTCGGTCAACTTTCGTTCAACTTTTTGTGTAATTACGAGAATTGACACCCTGATGAAACGTTATGTAGGTATACCGCGTAGCGTAGCCCAGCTGACCCTATCCGTAGGTAACGTTCAACCACCGGTCAGCGTGAAACGTAGTCGAGGTAGACCTCGAAAAGATCTGACCAAGACGCGAGGGCGCTAGGTCTAGGTCAGAGGGGGAGGATGTAGCGGGCGCTTATTTAGACGCGCAGGATTGCATTCGAAAACGGCCCTTAAACACTACGCGTAACACCGCGCATGCGCCAACGACTCCTCTCCTCACACGCGACGGCGCGACTCGCGCGCAAGAGAGAGACCGCCACGCGCCGCCCGCCGCGATACACGCAACGCGTGATATATTGTCAATTAATTACCCAAATCAGTGCTAATTCCTGTTTTGCCGTGTTCCTTTTGTTTTAAAATATATACCTTACTTCTAACTTGTGCGAGAACTCATTTACACGCCCTGAGATCGACCCCTAGCCTTATACAAGTAAAATAATTAGGAAATGCCAGGATTGAGTAAGAAAACGCGAGCGACACACGACGATTTTGTGGAACGAAATTTTAGAAACATCTGTTTAACTCTGGTTTAATCTTTTGTGGTAAGATTAAATATTGTGTCATCGATCTCGCGTCTTACATAACATATTGGTTCCTAATTAATCTTTGCTTTAAAATGAAACGGTAAGTTAGTAGGTATGAAAATTCGAAATTCCGGATTACTCGGCGGGAACCTTACGTTAGTTAGATCTAGCCTAGGCGTTAGTTACCACAACACGTTCTGCGTACCGTCTGCTACGGGGCAGCGGGCCTTCTGTGGACAACCAGAAATATCAACTTTTACTATAATATGTATACTAAAAATAAAATATACAAGACACATACCTACGAGGGTGAATCAAAAAATTCTTGGAATCAATATTAAAAAATGCAAAGATTTAAATAATAATATTTTATTTTTCTACATAATCTCCCTCCAATGCAATGCATTTAGAATAACGCGTTTCTAACTTCCTTATTCCTTGTGAAAAAAAATTATTTTCTTGACTCTCGAAAAAGTCCTCTACGGCAGCTATAACCGCGTCATTATCGTGAAATTTTGTTCCACGAATTTCCTCTTTTAATTTTGGAAATAAGTGAAAATCACTTGGGGCTAAGTCCGGAGAATATGGTGGGTGGTCAAGGAGATTGAAGCCAGCACAGCGGATTGCGTTGAGCGCAACTTCCGATCGATGAGCAGGAGCGTTATCTTGAAGGAACAACACGCCCAACGACAGTTTTCCACGACGTTTTTCTTTAATCGCTTCACGCACTTTCGGGATTAAATTTGCATAATAGGGTCCAGTAATCGTCTGGCCTTTTGGCATGTAATCAATAAAAAGGATTCCTTCACTATCCCAGAACACAGAGGCCATAACTTTGCCAGCGGTAGGAGCAACTCGAAATTTCTTAATGGATGGAGAGGATGGTCGTTTCCAAGACATGCTTTGTCTTTTAGTTTCAGGATCAAAATGGTGGACCCACGTTTCATCCATGGTGACAAGACGACGGCAAAAATTATCCGAATCACGCTGGAACATTTCGAGATTACGCTTGGAAATTTCCAAACGTCGCTTTTTGTTTTCGTCGGTTAACATTCGTGGCACCCATCTTGCAGACACTTTTTTGAACCCCAGTGAATCAATTAAAATGGATTGAACGCTACCAAAAGATATCTTTAGGATCTCAGCTATATGTTTTATAGTCATTCTTCTGTCTTCCAAAACCAGATTCTCAACCTTTTTGACATTTTCTTCTGTAACGGAGGTTGAAGGCCGCCCAGAACGCGGGTCATCTTTACAGCTTGATCTACCTCTTTTAAATTCAGCCACCCAGTACGCAACCGTAGAATAGGGTACAGCATCACCCCCTAATGTCTGCTGAATGTCCAAAAAAATTTCCTTCGTAGACATTTTTTTCAAACTGAGATATTTTATCACCGCACGTAACTCACTTTTATCCATAATTTTGACTTTTTAGCAACTCGTTGCACAAAAAAATTTATTACATGCGAACGAACTGACAAAAACAAGTGACAGTCTGCATAAATATAGTGTGATAGACACTCTTTAATTTGAATATCGAACTTGATCCAAAAAGGTTTCATATACTTATATGCACTTCTAAGAACTTTTTGATTCACCCTCGTACATCTCTTTGTTAACGATAATTAGCTGTTCGACTTGTAACAGTGTGCTATTTTATATTTTGAAAAAAGACAATCACAGGACAATGTCTGTCGGGTCAGCTAGTTCACAATAAATAATTTGAATAATCCCGCTCAAAAAAAAAGCGGAAAAAGGCTACATAAGGATTCAAAGTCAAAGCATTTATTATAAATAGGCAATAAAATCGCACTTTTACAAGTGAAACAGCTAATTCTCGTTAACAAAGACAACCGTAAACATAAAATATGATAAAATCAATTAAACAGTAAAATTGATTATGGTTTTGAATTTGAAAAAGTATGATTGTCTATGGTCTTGGTTGTCGGCTAAGGCTGCGTACTCACGGCGCTACTGCGGCGCGTGCGGCGAGGCGGAGCGCGAGTGCGCCGCCAGCGACTGCTGCAGCGCCGCCGGCGTCAGCCACTCCCTGGTATATATTATATTCAATATATAAATATATTCAATATGGAGAGGAACAAATACTAAGCTCGCCGTTCAATTTTCGAAAGAATCGATTCTGCGCTAGCCCTAGATATAGACGTTTCTTAGCCACTCGAAACAAAGCTCTGAACACTGTTAAAGCTGACTCGGTTGATAATCGATTTTCTATCGATTTTTTCAAGTTAGTATCAGTCGATATGGAGGGCAGCCGCTGTCGATGCCGGTCGTTATATTGTTGGTCGGTGGTCGCGAAGCTCCGTCAGGCGTCAAGCGACCTGACAGCCTCTGACGCCCCATTCGACTGACAAACGTGTTATGTTAGTACGTACTTTGGCAGACAGCGCTGCAGGAAGGGCACGCACGAGCTCACGTACGCGAGCCGGTTCACCCACGCGGGGATGTCGCGCGAACATAACGCCTGTGGAAAATGGTTGGAATAATTCATTTTTACCTCTAGGAAATTCAGAGCCCTTCGACAAGGAACCGAACTTACAATAATAACACAGAGAAGGATAGTTCCATATGTAGTTTCACTCAGAAGTGAAGCCACTTTTTATCAATGTGTGCGTGAGTGTCATGTAATTATCTTCTCTAACATCCGCACAAGGGCAATGAAAATATCGCATACGTGTTGGTATTTAGCCCAAGAGCTAGGAAAATTAATTAATATTTACCATAAAAGCTTTGATTTCGAGCAATAGCAAATGGATGACGTCGTCCATTAACCGAAGAAAATAATCGAACTTTCGGGAACTTTACTTCGATAACTGCGTTCCCAACTACGTTGCCATAGTTCATATCGTATGTTGTGACGTCACGTTCGATTCGAGTTCGACTTCGATCATTGTGAATTGAAAATATAGCAAATGGAACTTAGTAGGTACTACTATAGTACCTACCTATATAAACATTAGAATACCACTTTATACTAGCTATTAAAATGGAATTACATAATATAGTTTCATTGCGATATAAACTTTAGACACCCCTTTTCACCCTATTAGATAGGATTATTAAGGTATCAAAAGTGTACATTTTAGAAGTAATAAAAATTACCCCAATTACTGCGTGAACGTATATTATGTTAACCACAAAAACCTTTATAAACAAGCATTCATTAGACCAATTATACAGTAATTAAGTCAATGATTACAGAGTAGGGAACAATGGAACGCGTGTACATAATTACGCGACTAGTTTGACGTTTAACTCACCCACAGACATATAAGAGGAAGCAGAACGTACATTACCGATACTAAGTGAAGTCAGAAAAAATCATTCTGAAGCCCTAAGGCTGACAAATATCCTACTATCCTACTAATATTATAAACACGAAAGTTTGTAAGTATGGATGGATGTTTGTTACTCTTTCACGCAAAAACTACTGAATGGATTTCGATGAAACTTCACAAGAATATAGCTTACATATCAGAATAACACATAGACTACAATTAATTAAGATATATTATTGTATATTATCCAAACGCGGGTGAAACCGCGGGGCGCAGCTAGTACGTTCATAAAAACTGAGTTTAAAATTAGTGCTGAATCCGAACGAATATTTTTACAAGTAGATAGAATGAGTTGTCATAATGTTGACAGCGTCACTTGTCAATATGGCGGCCGGCTTCATTAGACATCAGTAATGCCGGTCTGTTTCCTCGTATATGTCTGTGTACTCACCAAACAAAATGCCGACGTGAAGTGGTTACAGTTGTTATTCATTAAATGGTATCTGAAATAAAACAAAAAATGTCACGTTTCACGTTACCGTGCATATTGACAGCAGATATTGACCCGGACAGTATTTACATTTCTTCGATCGTTCATAATAATTAATGTAATTTATTCTAACTGTTTCACTTGAAGAGTTATTTATATATTAACTATCAGACACGGCCACGCGTTGCTTTGGCTAAGGTTTTTGTTATTGCGACTATAAATTGAGATGTAAGCTATCCTATCTTTCAAGTTAGATCAAACTGTACACGGTGTGCAAAAATTGATTAAAATCGGTTAAGTAGTTTAGGAGTCCATCGCGGACAAACAACGTGACGCCTAATTTATATATACTAAGATTTCAAATTACTAGTTAACTTTATGTGATGGTGGCCGAGCGGTAACTTGTGCGGTTTACAATCCAACAACACCGGGTTCGATCCTCGAACACATGAATTTTCGTACGTGGGGATTTCCATCGGTGCTTCGGAGGCATGTTAAGCCGTCGGCCGTTGAGTATCATTTATTAATTTGCCAGCTATCATGTGAGTTTCTGTTCCTAATCTACAACTTAAGATGTATATATTAAATAGAACAAAATAGCAAGTGCACACTGAAGATAGCTCTCAGAGCTGTGATTGATTTATTAATATGGGCCTTAGTATTGTTACCTGTCGCCGCGGAATTGCTTGCCTAACTCTGCGACCAACCGTCTCACTTCTTCTTCGCTGAAGTCCGTATATCCTATGTGTACGCTTTGTCTGAAATCAAAACGGAGTGTTTTTTTTAATATTTCCATATTTTGGTAACAACAAAGGTAGTGAACGGTTGCAACAAAGAAAAAAAATATACGTTCATAGAAGTCTCGTCAGTAATTTCAATAAATGTTGCGTCCTCCACCGCACGTTACTTCAGAAAGGTAATTGAAATTCAGCATAACTAAATAGAAGTCAAATTATCAGGTAAAGCGAGCGTAAAAAAATAGTACACATATCGGGAGCGAAGCGAGCGCAAAAATTTCGGCCATTCAACACCACGAGACACAGTATTAGAAAGATAAATAAAAAGTTGTTTGTATCGCATCGCTCTCTAGCGAACGGCGTCCTCGAGCGAAAGACGAGACCTCACCCGAAGCGGGTCTGGTCCCCGAGCGACAGACGAGACCTCACCCGAAGCGGGTCTGGTCCCCGAGCGACAGACGAGACCTCACCTGAAGCGGGTCTGGTCCCCAAGCGACAGACGAGACCTCACCTGAAGCGGAACTGGTCCCCGAGCTCGCGCTCGTCCCGCGGCGCTATCTCGAAGACCCCGGTGAAGGCGTAGGGGTGTCCCCCGTACGCCCACTCCGAGCCGTGCAGCTGCACGCCGCTGTGGAACACGCCCACGCCGGCGCTCGCAGTGTACCTGACCAACAAGGAGGGTTTAGTGGCCACTGTTCCCACCAGGTCATGGGGTGATAGCTTATGTGTTAATCTAGGGTGTTAGCTACCTCCTTACAAAATTTCATCAAAATTGCTCAAGCCGTATGAGTGTGAAGAAGTAACAAACATGCAAACATCCTCGCAAACTTTCACCTTTATAATATTAGTAAGATGTCCCACTATGGTCCCATTCGATCGTTCCGAAAGCGTCGCGTCGTTCGAGCGAGAAACATTAACACAAGCGGCCAGCGACGACCAGTACGACCCGGAGCTCCGGAAATAGATCGGATCCAACCCTCAGAAATATCTACCTACAGTTCTCAACGGCAGAACTGACTGCCGTTGAGAACTGTAGGTAGATATTTCTGAGCTGTTGCTCGATAAGAATTCTAGGGTGAGCAGGAACCTCAATCGAGAAAGTATTCAATTTGATCAGTCAGTACTTCTACAATAGCGCAAACACGAAAATTTTAACGGTTTGTATCGTTAACGTTTCGATCAAGGTAGCCGTTCGCGTGCGCATCTTGTCGATATTGCAAGGCGCTGATCAAATCTAAAACAAATTTGACAGTTAACGTATCGAATATTTCTTCGATAGCGGTTCCTACTGGCTCCACCGCACACTGTGCGACATTGTCGTCCGACAACTCACCAATTCGTCCAATACATGTCGTACACGTTGAGCACGACGGGCGCCTGGCCGGGGCGCGGGGGGCGCGACTCCGAGCGGCGCGACATCAGCGACATGCACGACGGAAACATGCCGCAGATGCCGCACGACTGCAACATTACCACAACAACAAACATCGTTTAGCGAACACAGCCATAAAGACTCGTTACGCGTTGGATGTTTTTTCATGTGCGTACACAAATCTGATTTTATAGAAAGAGGTGTCCATAAAACGAGGTTAGAGCTCCGCAACACTTATCTCGCTTTACGTGTCGTCATTCTAGACAGCGCGAGAGAACGCACTGTCTGCTTACTAACAAACTTCGTAAAACGAGATAAACGCATACACAGGCTGTGCCATAAAGCAACATTCACCGGGGGTCATGCACAAGTCATGGCCGCCCATAATTTATGCCACTTCTTGTATAGCGCATGGGCGACACGCGGTCCCGCATCGGAGCCCCGACTGGAGCGTGTGTGAAGATGACTCGGGAACAATCAGAAGCCTGATCACTCAGTCGGTTGCGTTCGATCACCTATGGTGTCGAAAACAATAAAAGAATTCGCTTTCGGAGGTAAATATCATCGATGATGTCTCAGGTCAGCCTGACCACGTCAGGTCAGATGGATTACGTTCTCCCATCAGGTTCCGATTCTAGGTTTCCCGGTATCTTTTAGAGCAATAATGCAGTTCAATAGCCAACAAACTCCAGACCCAGACAATAATGATCCAAAACAAGCTCAAACTATAGAAGATAAGTCGTCGAAATCATCCACCGAGTCATCTGCACACATCTCCACTGCAATAGTAGTGGATCGCTGCCTTCAGCAAAGTCCACTGCCTCAGTCATGTGCTGGCCAGTGCCTCTACTGCAGTACTATCTTCAACAGTGACATACGACAAGGGAAACAGGTAAAGCAGCTTGCTAGTGCCAGCTAACATGCAAGTGCTTGAACGAGCGGCAATCGAGCAGCCGAAAAAAAAAACATGTTAACTCCATTTGAAACTCCTTACTGCGACCTTGAGTTTGAAATAATGTTGAAAATAAAAGCCTTTACGAAAGAGAAACGGTTATTGTTAGAAACAGTATGACCGCGGCCTCGTGAATTAATTATACTTAAAATTGTAATAATGTTTCGAAGATCGCGGTCTATTTTACACGTTATTTTAGTGACGCCTTGTAAAAGAACCTTATATCATAACACGAATCTACCAATGTATTTATGTCGTCCTTCCATGTGCTTTTGTGGATGATGGTACAAGTAAATAATGGATAATAAAGATAAATTATGTTTCCGTCTACGCAACCGGCTGCGTCATCTTAGTTTCTGACGCAAAAGTAATTATTATGGCTTCAATCGGGCTTCAATTAGATTTTCCATGGGACTATATAAATGATCAATTGGTTTCTTAAGCCATGATCAATCAATCTGATAAATATCGCCCTAGATATCTGGATTTTCAATCACCAGTTCTTTCTTGGGTACTACTCCAAGCTAAGTGTGTATCAACATTCACCTACATGTGGTTCGAGTGTGTTAATTTAAGAACGCTTCAATCGAATCTCAATTGAGTGGCTTTGGAATAGTTTCCGACATTTAGGAGTTTGCTTTTTTTATCAGTCTGCTAGTTAAATAAGAATCAATGTCACAATAAAATATCACACACTATTCCTAAGCCACTCCACTGAGAATCGATTGAAGCGTTCTTAAATTAGCAGACTTGACCCCCGGTTGCTGGTATGTACAGTATTGTACAGTGGTCAAATACTATAATCGATAAACACAGATCTACGTACATATTAGGGGCCAACACAACCGATGCACCATTCTCACATTTTAATAAAATACTCAAAGACATAGGGTAGGCTATACAAGTATACATTGGTTCAGCTCGATAGTGATCGAGCTGACTCAATAAATAATTCAACGAGGGCGCGTGATGGCTGAGAGAGCACACAAGTGTCTTGAAGGGCGACCGCGGTTATTACGTGGTGGTGACGGTCATGGTGAAGGCAATGATGGTTGCAGGTCATCGTTACTGGCTTCGATCGTTCAGGAACACACCTGACGAACGGACACACAGAGATAGTGATCCATACACTTTGATGAGGAGGATGCAATGAATCTTTTCAAGTTTTCTTTTTTTAACTTTACAAGTCTTCAGTGACTAACAACAGATGGGTAATGTATGTAATGTACTCATTGTGATCATCTTGCTATACTGAATAAGTATTGTATGATCGTCTGAAAAAATATAGGAAAAAAGGAATGTTTGTATTTATTTCGTGTTATAAATCTTATAGCGAAATCAAAGCTTTTATGGTAAATATTTATTAATTTTCCCTGCTCTTGGACTAAATACCAACACATAATATGTGACATTTTCATTGCCCTTGTGTGCGTTTTAGAGGAGATAATTACACGCACACATTGATAAAAAAGTAGATTTAAACTTTTGAGTGAAACTACGCATGGAACTATCCTTCTCTGCGTTATTATTCTAAGTGTGCAATATTATATAGGTAACCTAGTGTTTTTACTAACCCTTAAACTGCTAACCCAGTTTGTGTTACACCAAGGTCTTTTAAACCGGAAACCTTACGGCGACGAATGCATGCGACTGAATACATTAACTTCCACAAGGACTGATGTTACTAACGATACATTTAATTGTGGTTTCTTTTAACTAGGGTAAAAAGGCTGTTTATTTTATGTATCAATTAAGTAGTTGATTTAACTTGATTTACTTTAGACACGCTTTCGTTGCCGCTTTGTTTTGTGTTAAGAGGGGCACAACGCACAATATACTAACATAGTCTTGAATTTCACTTTACAACTTTATGTGTTTCTATACAAGTAAACGTCTAAATAGTGAACACAATTTGCTACGTATTCTACATTGTAATATTTATAATGAAGGACTTTCGCTTGCAAAACATATTGGATTTTTTTCTAAAATAAAAATATCACAATTTTACCTCTAATATTTATCTACTTTCGTTTTAATTATATTGTGGTGAATATTGTTGAGACAAAAATTTAATAAATAAAATCGCATACCTACCAGATGTCTGCCACCAGATATTTTACAAAATCATTTAGATATACGATGAAAAAATACTACAAATATGAATTAGTGGAGGACGATGGCCTAATCCTCCTCACGAAAGTGAGGGGAGGCTTTTGCCTAGCAGTGAGACAGTACCCAGCAGTGGCACAGTACAGGCTGATTAATTTATTTTCTTTTTTATGAACTATTGACGTAAAAATAATTTGGCTCTAACTAGGCGTTACTTCTGCCATGGTACTTGCTCTTAACATACCCGTGTTTGTATGGAATTTTGTTTTATACTTTATAGGCTAGCGTTTGACTATCTCGCCTGGTGTTAAGCGACGATGCGGTCGAAGGCGGTAAACACGCAAAGCCTAGATTGGGAATGGCTTACAAGGACCGCCGTAACACCCGGAAAGGGTTTAGCCGCTGCTGACTTATTGAGCAAGGGATTTCAAAGTTTTTGTCAATTGTACTCGTGTTGAACTTTTGATAACTTTGGTTGTAGTTGTTGCTTTGGTGTTATATTTTTACTGTGGCTTTATAATTTTCTACTTCCGGTTTTCAATAGCACGCTAATTTTTTTTTTCAAGATATTATTATCAATGTATTTACAGATATGTTTTGAAAATAAATCATGAAAAAGTACCTTTTTTGGAGTCACTGTGATTTTCAGCTTCTTCTTCATAATTATCGTAGGTTTATTTGTTGTTTTACAATTATTAAATTTAATCGCCACTTAGTTCTTATCTATAAACAACATTTACCACATAACTGAGTGCTACAAAATCGACAAACAAAACTATTGAAAGAAATCGTATGGATATTTTTTAATCAATTTTGTAAAACTAAAAATGAAATAGACTCTGCAAAATGTTTTCAAATTAAAAACACGCCACTACACACTGGCATGTCAACTGAAACACTGTGTACCTACATCTTCTTGAATAGAATACGATTATCGTAAGAGAGAGAAAATATACTCGACCATTTTAATTAGAGCTCTGAAACACTAAGTTTTCAAGAATAAAGTAGGATACAGGGACGGCACTTGGTTGTATGCGTTGGGTTTTTTCATTCACAAATATAAGAAAGAGATTTGTGTTAAAGTTAGGAAGATTAAATAATAAAACATACACGTATTTCAAGATCCAATAAAACAGAAAACAACAATGACAACAAAGAAATACCTACAATCTAGATGGCATTGCCGTGATATGTGTCCCTGCAATGCCTGGTGTAAGGACAGTCTTACATACCCGCGAACATAATACAGACACCAAAATAGGATAGAAACACGAAACTTGAAAGTTTACTAGTCATTTACGGGTCTGAATTTATACGAATTTTCAACGTCTAGTCATTTCCGTGTGATACACATGACCTACGTTTGTCAATGGGACAAGAGAGAAATACCACGCTAAACTAGCTTGTAGCCTACAGTGACAAGCGCAAATATACTGGCAACACCTTCATTATCTACCATGCCAGGTTTTAAATCCGTTGTAATCTGCTAAACGCTTTTTATCAGGCTGTTAATGTCCTATCAATGATTTCTTTGTTTACATGATACCATCGTTATGGAATGACGGTTCAAGGATATAGGTATAATACTGGCCCTTCATTTTTAGGGTTCCGTAGCCAAATGGCAAAAAAAGGAACCCTTATGGATTCGTCATGTCTGTCTGTCATGGCCACTTTTTCCGAAACTATAAGAACTATACTGTTGAAACATGTTTTTATCGCAATTTAGCAAGCATTTGATATTGGTTCCTATTCAGTCTCGACTTAGAACTTCCTCATTTAAGTACTATTAGTTTTAATAATAATTAGTTTGTATGGTAGGTATATTTGCTAAAGTGTTGCTGAAAAAGAAACAAGGCCTAAGACAAGGCCTAGATTGATCTTAACTTTTTTTAAAGTGCGTAACTATAATATATTCGAATCGCGTATATATTCAGGAATTACAATATTCCAACTGTGTAGAGTATAAACAATAGCGGAATAATTATGCATAAACGAAAACCATTGTGCATAAACTCACAAAGCAAGGCAACCGGATATTATGTCTAATTAATTTATTAATTAACAATCAAAAATAATCTTTGGTTTTAAATTTGGTAAAATATTTCATTGAATTGTTAAGGTGCCAGTGCCGAGTTAATGTCTATCTTACATTTGAAGCATATAACATTGGCATTAAATATTAAACACTTCATTAATTTTCAATATGACTAGGCATATCACAATATACTACGACACATACTCGATACGACTCAAAATAATAAGTACAGCTATTTTACAAAGGTCGAAAACTAAAAGCTGTGCGTTAATAAAAAAATCAATGAACAAACAACATCAATAAAACGCGAATACTAAAAAATATAACTAATAATATAGAAACAAGTCTAAACATCCATTTTTAAAGGTGCCTGTGCACGTAATGTACTGTGCAAGCTAGTTTTACATGTTTGCACATCAAACTGACCATAGTGACGAGATGAAACATTTTTTTTAAATGTATTTTTTTTTGTATTATTGCAACTTCTCTAGTGTCTGTCCAGATCACTGTAGTAGATATACAAAGGCATTGTTATGAACAAAATAGTCAGGGTGATAAGGAAAACACTGCGAGGAGACTGAATGTGAGCATGAATGGCCAAGAATTACAGAGCAAGGTATATCTATGAGCTAGCACCACACTGGTGAAAGTGGTGTTTAAAAACAGAACTGCTTTGTGCCAGTACTCGCTGGGCAGTTAAATTACATCAAGTCTACTCCCACTTCATGAATAATTAGTAGATACATTGATATGAGTGAAACATATTAGACTATTTTAATGTTAGGTAAATTATTCATGCATTTAGAAGAGACTAGCCAGGACTTAATTTAAATCTTGTGTGATCTTTACTTTTCTTGAATCCCATTCAGCAAGGTTTTCATCACAATTAATGCCTAGTTTCTGAACTCATAAGCCTATTGTTGTCTCTATCTGGCAGTAAAACAAAG
The DNA here is from genome assembly GCA_905147375.1 of Hylaea fasciaria. Classification (NCBI taxonomy): domain Eukaryota; kingdom Metazoa; phylum Arthropoda; class Insecta; order Lepidoptera; family Geometridae; genus Hylaea; species Hylaea fasciaria. The sequence goes on from LR990218.1 coordinate 2,866,871, forward strand.
ACAGACTGCAATACACTTATCAGGTTGTCAAAGTTAAGTAGGGCTTCAGGAACAGGGCATAAGACACAGAATCATAAGTTGGCAACAATTTGGGGTAACAATTTGATGAATGACGAACGAGTTATATATACTTTTGATGGAGGCTTGCCGTTCTCGGTGGGAGGTCAGTTTGACATGAAAACAGACAATGAATCTTACAAAATTGATATTATCGTAGTTCTCCTCCTGTGAGATAGTGGGCGACTGTATCAGGGGGTCGCGGTCGCCCGTCTCCTGCCCGTCCGGCGCGACCCGCTCCGAGCGGACGCGGCACGCATCACATCTCTTCATTTCTACACATACTTCTTAACTGCGGACTGTCAATAAAGCCCTTCAGTTTTTAATCATCTAGGTATAAATATTATAAAGCAGATTTGCTGTGGGAAATTAAGCAATTACTCCGCATAAGTCTTAAGTCTGACTAAGCAGGAGTGTTGAGTTCAAATACTTTTGCCTCATAGTAATTTACAAGGAAAATGAACATAGCAAATTATAATGTTACTATTAAAATAAACTCCTTGTGGAATTAACTCTGCAATTTAGTGAGTCACTATTTTATATAAGGCTTTTATTGTAATTCAAATGGATTTAGCATGTAATTATGTTCAAGATATAGGTATTAAATTTTCTCAATAGATAAGCGTGTACTTAGAGCTCTTGGAAGTGTTGAACCCTTTATCAGTGAGTTTATTAGTGTCCGTTATCTGAAGCAACGAATAACGAATAAGTAGGCAAGTACCTCGGTATCACTGTCAATCAGGGAAGTTTCTTCCATACCACTAAAACTTTTGAAAACAATAGTAATTACACAAGAAACAATTTTAACTAAATTGAGGAATAGAGCCTCAACAACGTACAGAGTATGTACCCTTGTAGAGTGACAGTACCGTCATATTCAATGCGACCAATAATACCTAAGTACATGAATATTACATTAACTTTAAAAGAGATCAAAAGTACCATTGTATGCAAATCAAATGTACTGACCATTAGCGAAATAATGATAAGTACTGTAACTACAGTACGCGCGTAACGCGAGAGCATATTGTAACCCAATGCGCTACATCTCAAAGACGATTCATAGAATAATACAAATCGGTTCACTTACCACTGTTATTAGGCTTCAGCACTTGGGAAATGTATTCCATAGAATTTCACCACCTTTTCAGTGATTGAGCTCCATTTTTAGGACTGTAGTTTCAAACGCTTCACATATGTTGAGTAATTCACGAGGAGATTGTAGCAAAAAACGTCGAAATTTTAGAAATTTTAACAATATCCCCAATGTGCTTTGCTTTCTTTTGACAATTTTGACATTTTACGTAGGTAGTATAGTAGAAGTAATCAATCATAGACAAAAACCATTACTTTTTAATAAAGCCTTTATTACACATTCATTTTGCTTGAATGCTTGACACATTTTGTTTGATTGATGGCTGATAGTGTTTACGATGTCAGGCATGTAATATTTAAGGCAGGCAACACACACTAAAGAAATAGTTCCATTGCACATATACACACAGTAGGTAGGTACCTACCTTATTTTTCATTCTCATCTCATTCTCATTCAATCCACAGATAAACTAAACTAGATTTGAAGTCAACACAACACGTCATCTTGTTGTGAGCTGTCAATTTAGCAATATTTTCCGAAATTTTCATGAGCTTTTTGATTGAGGAAATAATACCTATTTCAAGATGGTAATTGTGATTCTTTTCATAGAAAATATATGGCTTTGATTTGGTACACATAAACTTTTAGGAAACAGTAACAAAATTTAGTAAACAGTGAAATTACTGGGCGGCTAAAATTTTCAGTTTTCAATCGTGTTTTTGTATGTTTTCAGGTGTTGATTGCTGCTACAGTATGCACGAAATCAGGAAAAGGTAGTCTTTTTTGTCATAAAAAGTACTTCTTCAACTTTATTACTATCGTTCACTGAACATGCAATACCAAAGGCTATCGTATAATTTTTCAGCATTGGTGTCCCGGCAGTTCGTGGAGATGACTAAGGCACGTATTGAAGGGCTGCTAGCCGCGTTCCCGAAACTCATGACTGGGGGCCGCCAACACACGTTTGTGGAAACCGAATCTGTCAGGTAAAATTGTTGAAATACCTATTGACAGCACCATAGAAATAAAATCAGGCTTTTTCTGGGCTGAGATTGAGTAGGGCCTCCGGAATAAGTGTTACCAATTTTAAAAAGAGGCCTATATAAATGAGGCATCGAATGAGCGAGATAAAAAATGGCATCTAAAAACAAATTATTAAAAAAAAAAATACTTTACAGATATGTATACCAGCCCTTGGACAAGCTATACATGTTACTGATCACCACCAAAGCCAGCAACATCCTGGAAGACCTGGAGACGCTCCGTCTTTTTAGCCGAGTGGTAAGCTATAAACCTTATGTAGTACTTGTAATTAACCATTCAAGTGTATTTCTGTCTTTGTCAATTGTCTAGCGACAGATAGAGACAACATTACTTGTCATAGTAGGTGTTCAGAAGCTGGATATGAGTTGACTTAAGTCAGCACTGAAAACTGCTTGATATTTCTAGTGTGTATCTAGGCTCCTGGAGCTGCCTAGGATATTGTGGGATTATAATAATAAAAATGCGGCCATACTCAGAGACGTCTATATTGCAAGAGAGGGATGACAGTCCATAGACAACATATATCACAATTTCATTGTTCTAGTACATTTTCCTGATTCCACAGGTGCCAGAGTACTGCAGTCAGCTGACGGAAGCCGAAGTGCTGAACCAGGCTTACAACCTGCTGTTTGCTTTCGACGAGATTGTCGCTCTCGGCTACAGGGAGAGTGTTAACTTGGCTCAGGTAGGATATGTGTTGACTGTAACACCTCTAAGCCCTTTAAACAATGCAGAAATGTTCATTCATATTAGCTTTGCATTATCTATGGCTGGTTACCCATCCCATAAGGCTGTAGTCTGTCATTGCTATGCATTATGCATCTGTCTGTACCAACTGCACTGAACTGAACCCTGAACGGAAACTACTATGTTATTTGGGGTAGTAGGTTGAGGAGTATACAAGCAAATGTGTTAGGGTTAGATTAGGTTTTTCAAGTGACACGGTCACTAAATCCTACTAATATTATAAACGCGAAAGTTTGTGAGTATGGATGGATGGATGTTTGTTACTCTTTCACGCAAAAACTACTGAATGGATTTTGATGGAACTTCACAATAATATAGCTTACATATCAGAATAACACATAGGCTACAATTCATAAAGATATATTATTGTATATTATCAAAACGCGGGAGAAACCGCGGGGCGCAGCTAGTTTAGTAGATATTATTCCGTTTCCAATGATGATGGTTCTAATAATGTTGTACTATTTCAGGTTAGATCATTCGTGGAAATGGATTCGCATGAAGAAAAGATCTTCCAAGCTGTGAGACAGGTGTGTAAAAAAAAATGGGTGCGTGTACTTATGTACGCGCGTGAGAAGTTATACTTCAGTGATCAGAGGTGACGAGCGTACCAACATGCGCGACTAATATCGAGGTTCAATTCCTATTTTGTTGGTAGCTTTTTTTTCGAGACTTAATGAGCGGTTAAGCAGACGGCTTCATACTGTTAATTTTGTGTCACAGGTGCGCGCGCATCTTAAAATTTCACTCTCATCATCTTTTCATAACGCGCCTAACTTCATACTGTTAATTTTGTGTCACAGGTGCGCGCGCATCTTAAAATTTCACTCTCATCATTTTTTCATAACGCGCCTAACTTCATACTGTTAATTTTGTGTCACAGGTGCGCGCGCATCTTAAAATTTCACTCTCATCATTTTTTCATAACGCGCCTAAAGAAGTATAACTTCAAAAAAAGGAAATCATTTTAAATTGTGAAAATTATGGTGATTTGAACTTTGACCCAAGCAAGCCAATGTGGCTGACTAAAGCCCGTCCTTTCATAGAGATAAGGGATGGAAAAAAATATGAACCAAGTGACAATGATCCTACTGACATGACAGTTTTAGAATTAAACAAATAACACCTCGTGATCACACACAAAAAAAAACCACATCACCCACCACAACTGTTCCGATTGCAAATTGTTCCATGGTTCTCTTTGTTAATGAGAATTAGGTAGCTGTTTGACTTGTAAGAACAATCTTAGTTGGTGATGCGTTTAATATTCCAATGAAGTTGTTGAATATATTATAACATAATATAAGTACAATACCAACCTGTCTCTCCATTATCACTGTCCATCCAAAGGTTGACTGGAAGGGATCGGTTTTAGCAATCATTCTACCCTGTTATACTTAAGCTTTAGCTAGAGCTCCTGTCTATACCTTGTGTATTAAACTGGTGGACACGAAACTATTATTTCATCTAAGGTTGTTTAAGAATATAATTGTGTGCGCAGACGCAAGAGCGCGAGGCGGCCAACCGCATGCGGGAGCGGGCCAAGGAGCTGCAGCGGGAGCGGCTGGAGGCGGCCAAGAAGGGGCTCCCGCCGCGCTCGCAAATGTCCTTCGGTGAGCTCTCCACACCCACCAGCGCTGATGGCAACACAGCCAACCTACCCTATACCTGTCGTCTATCTTGTCCATTCAAATGTTGTCTAGTACAGATCGCTTTACGCCCTTTGTGTGTCATTTTGGTGTCGATAAACAGTTATCTATCTAAACCTCTACATGAATTGGTCTTGATTTGTACGGGCAGTTCTTGTATTTCTAGTATGTATTAAATTTTCCGCCTATTTTTCGCTTTTGGTTATATGTCAATCGATGTCAATATCGACTGCTCAAGCGGTCCGTATATGTTGATCGGGTGGTCCATATAATGTTGTTCGGGTGGTCCTTACCGTGTGTGTTGATCGGATGGTCCGTCTATGTTGTTCGAAGGCCGGCTGCTCGAACGAACTGTGTATATTTTACGACGATCGACTGCTCGAGCGGTCTGTTTATGTAGCTTTAGGATGCAGTTAGATAGATAAACTCTTTACACAACAGAACGAAGAAAACGCGTAGTTTTTTCCGTTTTGGGTAGTAAAGTTTATTGATTATGGTGTTTGATCTCCTCATTCCGGTTCGTAGGCAGCAGCGGCGGCTTCGGAAGCGCTTCCATGTCCTCTCCGTCCGCCGAGCCCATGATTGAGAAGATACCCACCACGCCGGCGAGGGACGCGTGAGTACTTTACTCAGATTTATCATCTAACAGATATGACATTTAACTCAAGATCCGCGGAAGAAAAGAGACAAGTGTATACAAATAGACAATGGTGTAAGTAGGATAGTGGGATGATGATTTGTCTATGTCGGCGTATGCACTAATTTTTAGCTTGATGATGCCGATCTGATGATAATCTATATTAATAAAAGAAAGTCGTGTTAGTTACACTTTTTATAACTCAAGAACGGCTGAACCGATTTGGCTGAAAATTGGTAGGAAGGTAGCTAAGAACCAGGAGAAAGATATAGGATACTATTTATCCCGTTACCATGGGAACAAAAATAATCTTGATAAAATCTATCTGATAAAATCGGGTTGTACAGTTGACTACTGTCACTCATTTTGACTCATATTTGTCTGTCGGGTCAGCTAGTCCTACTAATATTATAAACGCGAAAGTTTGTGAGTATGGATGGATGGATGGATGGATGTTTGTTACTCTTCAACGCAAAAACTACTGAATGGATTTTGATGACACTTCACAATAATATAGCTTACATATCAGAATAACACATAGGCTACAATTCATAAAGATATATTATTATATACTAGCTGTTGCCCGCGACTTCGTCCGCGCGGGCTACATTATGTCGCGATAAAAGTATCCTATGTCCGTCTCGAAAGTACAACCTATCTCTTTACCAAATTTCATCGAAAGCGGTTCAGCCGTTTAGCCGTGAAAAGGTAACGAAGAAACAAAAAGAGTTACTTTCAAGTATGGATGAACAGTTGATTGACGCACAGTATGGATAGGGTTGAGAAAGTTCCTAATAAGTATTCAAATAATATTAAAAAGTATTCAAACATGTCAAAGTTCTACCTTGTCTGTCTATGTTCCGTGTTTTAATACGGATTTCGAATTAAATTTGATGACAATATTTTGCAACCCTTTTTTATAATTTTAGGGGTTGTATATTAAAAAACGATGAAATACATCTTTAATTAAATCTTTCAAATAGTATAAATGCCAAGTTTTAAGTAGATTTGACCAAGGAATCACGTTGTCCCATACACACTTTCCCCCCCTTTTTCACGCCCTGAGAGGTAGAATTTCGGAAAATCCTTTCTTATCGGATGTCTACGTCATACACAAGAACACACCCTCCAAGTTTCGGGTTTCTACATTCAGCGATAGGTCCGTTAGTAATTCAGGTTATCGACCTCGACTTCGACATCAACATCGCCATCCCATATCCGACATACGACATCCACCATCTTCTACCAAAATTACCATTTTATACAAAAATCTACCATTTTATAATAAAATCTACCATTTCCTACATTTTCTACCAAAATTACAATGTACTTTTTTTTACTATAATTTACCAAAAGCTACTAAGCTACATTTACTACTAAAATCTGCAATTTTCTACCAGAATCTATCAAAGACTACCATTTCCTATTGAAATCTACAATTTTCTACGACAACTTACCTTTTCTTTCCGAATCTTCTATTTTCTACTATTTCCTACCTAAATCTACCCAACCCCTACAACAGTTTACCATTTCCTACCAAAATCTACCATTCCATACCTATATCTACCATTTTCTATATAAATCTACCATTAAAACGAAAATCTACCATTTTCTTTCTGAATGTACTATTTTCTACCAAAATCTACCATTTGTACCAAAAATCTACCATTTCCTACCAAAATCGACCATTTTCTACCGACATTACCATTTCCTACCGATATTACCATTTCCTACTTAAATCAGCCAATCCCTACAACAATCTACCATTACCTACCTAAATCTACCACCTTCTACCAAAATCTACCATTTCCTGTCTAAATTTTAGGGATTGATGTTAAAACACGCTGAAACAGGTGCTAAATTATTTTTTTAAAGAAATTAATTCGAAGGTTGATCAGACCAAGAAAACACGTTGCTCCATACAAATTTTGCAACCCCTTTTTACCCCCTTAGTGGTTGAGCTTTAGAAAATCCTTTCTTAGAGCACACCTACCTACGTCACTAAGAAATATTTGTGAAAAAAAAATAATTTCGGAATAAATCTGAAGAAAAATATTTTGCAACCCTCTTTTATCCTTTTAGGGGTTGAATATTCAAAAACTATGAACCACGTGCTCAACTAAATATTTAAAATAATATAACTGCCAAGTTTGAAGTTGATCAGACCAAGAAAACACGTTGCTCCATACACACTTTGCAACCCCTTTTCACCCCCTTAGGGGTTGAATTTTCAAAAATCCTTTCTTAGTGCACACCTACATCACTTAAGAAATATTTATGTAAAATTTCAATGTCGAACTAAATCTGATGTAAAATATTTTGCAACCCCTTTTTACCCCTTTGGGGGTTAAATATTAAAAAATGATAAAATACTTGTTTAATTAAATCTTTTAAAGAATATAAATGCCAAGTTTGAAGTTGATCAGACCAAGAAAACACCTTGCTCCATACAAACTTTGCAACCCCTTTTCACCCCTTTAGGGGTTGAATTTCCAAAAATCCTTTCTTAGTGCACACCTACATCACTTAAGAAATATTTATGTAAAATTTCAATGTCGAACTAAATCTGATGTAAAATATTTTGCAACCCCTTTTTACCCCTTTGGGGGTTAAATATTAAAAAACGATGAAATACGTGTTTAATTAAATCTTTTAAAGAATATAAATGCCAAGTTTGAAGTTGATAAGACCAAGAAAACACCTTGCTCCATACAAACTTTGCAACCCCTTTTCACCCCTTTAGGGGTTGAATTTTCAAAAATCCTTTCTTAGTGCACGCCTACGTCACATAAGGAGTATTTGTGCAAAATTTCATGGTTCTAGACCCAGTGGTTTCAGCTGTGCGTTGATCGTCAGTCAGTCAGTCAGTCAGTCAGTCAGTTTTGGCTTTTATATATATAGATTATCCAAATGCGGGTGAAACCGCGAGGTACAGCTAGTTAATAATAAATAATCGATGATGCATTTTATTTCTAAGTCATAATAACAGTGTTCCCTTCCTCAGTCGTCCGCTGGGGCGCTCCGCCATGAAGCTGGGGTCCCGCGGCACGGACGCGGAGTCCTTCGTGTCGCGGCTGCGCAGCGAGGGCGACGTGGTGCCCGCGGCGCCCGCCGCCGCCGCCCCCGGAGCGCCCGCCGACCGGGGCAAAGCGCCCGCCGCCGACCAGAAGGAGTAAGCCGCACGTAACCACACAACACACACTCACGCACGCAGACAGACATACAGACACGCTGTTAGCATCATTAGATTCAAGTGCTATCTATAAAGAACACAATATAAAAGTGTCTTCCCCTTAATAGTAAACAATAAGAAAAGTGCCATTGGACACATTCTTAGTTAAAGACAATTTAAAAGAATAAGTTAATATTAAATTGCTTAGTAGCCATATTCAAGGCTAGATTGTAATAGATTGTAATGAGTGCTAATAAGATTAGGGCGCAACTTAATGATGCTCTAAGAAAAGGAAAAAATTAAGACTTGTGTTGTGCAGATCGGTCCACTTTTTTTATTTTATAATCTGTGCTCTCCCTTTCTCACTCAATACATAGCAAGGGGACGTGTGGCACTTTCATTTAATTTCACGCCTGAAATAAATGGGCCTTTTCTCGTTCACACACAGTAAAGACGTGAGTTGAAACAAATAAAGACACATACAATATGTATGTGCTTATTTCTGGATTCACTTGCTACAGCTTTTTTTAAATCTTCTCCCATTATGTAAAAATGAATCCCAATTTCCCTTGGTCACGGCATCACGCGTGAACGGTTGGACCAATTTTACTAATTATTATTGTGTTGTGTTTGTTATTGATAGGAGAAAGTTCTTATGCAAAAAAAAAAGTTACGCGCACGTTAGAAAATTAGAGGAAACTTCACGATCACATTAACTTATGTAATGTTACTTTTTTGTGAGAAAAATTGATGACAATTACAGGACAATGCCTGTTGGGTTAGCTAGTTCAATATACAAATTATTATTGTGCTATTCCATCTTTGTTCGTATCTAACTACTTACATTATAATTATGTTTCAGTGTTCATTTGCGCTTCGAAGAGAGGCTAAGCCTGGTGGCGGGCAGGGACGGTGATATACAAAGCTTCGAACTTTCTGGTGAGTTTTACTATACTAGCTATGCTCTGCAGTTTCACCCGCAATTATTTTACCGAGATCAATAGCAGCCTATAATTTTTGAGGAACTATATACGTTCCTCAAAGCCTATTATAGTCGGATTAAAATCTCCTGGAGCAAAAAATCTATCTTTCTCTCTCTCTCTCTCTCTGTCTCTCTAATCTCATTTCCATTGTCAATTTCACTCTATGAGATTAAAAATCCAACTATAGTTACAGCTAATAATCCAGTGTCTCATCTATCTATAGACCAAATGTTATCAAAATCAATTCAGCTGCTTTGGCGTGATTGACAAACATTAACATATTTATAATATTTGTAGGATCAACCATAGGCTGACTATATAATTATTTCTGGGCAGATGTTATATAGTTTCGTTGTCTTTTTAAAACCTTATGACACCTCACCTGATAGGTCATGTTTTGCCGCATTAGAAATCCAATATGGCCGCTTACACCTGCCATTTTGTTTTATAAACTTATATAGGCATCATTTTTCTTTTTTCTTTCGCCAGGTTTGCTGACTCTGAATATATCCAACGAACAGTACGGCCGTATCCACGTGCACGTCGACAACAAGGACACCAGGCCCTTGCAGCTGCAGGTACTTCGGCAGACGTTATCTCTATAAAGGCAGATGTTTATATTCTTCTCTTCTCTTTATCTCTTTTAAAAAAACGTAGTCCCACACTAGGATTGCTCCTGTATCGTGGGTACCGCTTACAGAGATATAAATTCACATGCACATCACACCCAAACCAGAAACAAATATTTGTGGATCGCACAAATATTTGTTCCGGATGAGAATCGAACCCGCGACACACCGCGGTCATAATAACAAACAGACAGAGACCGACCGACAAACAGCGGAGCCTTAGTAATACGGATAGCCTTTGGATACGGAATACGGAACCCTTGTCGCAGTTGTTGCCATTGTATCTCCAAAAATGAAAGATATTAATGCTTTAGGACATACTTCTTATTTCGACTACAATCACTGGTCGATCTCGAATACACAATTCAAAAGCTGGTGGGTGAGGCGGAGAATCTTGTCACCGCGATGTAGAAATCAGCGCTCGTTTGACAACGCCATCTAGTTTTAGATAGGCGCAACATATAGACAATAAAGATGTCAAACTCTAAAAATATGTAATAACTAGCAGACACGGCCACGCGTTGCTGTGGCTAAGGTTTTTGTTATTGCGACTATAAATTGAGATGTAAGCTATTCTATCTTTCAAGTTAGACCAAACTGCACACGGTGTGCAAATTTGACTAAGATCGGTTAAGTAGTTTAGGAGTCCATCGCGGACAAACAACGTGACGCGTAATTTATATATAATTAAGATGGGTGTTTGTTTGTTGTTGTCCCCAGACGCACCCCAACGTGGACAAGGAGGCGTTCCGCACCAGCGGCGTGATCGGGCTGAAGCAGGCGCAGCGCCACTTCCCCCTCTCCAGCGACGTCGGGGTGCTGAAGTGGCGGCTCGCCTCCGCCGGCGGGGACAAGTTGGCGCCGCTCTCCGGTACCGCCCATTATTGCTACCTTTTCAAATACCTACGATTGTAGATTTATGTACGGTTTCTGAATCCCCGTTAACTTTAACCGACATTTAGGTACCAGTGTGACGCTTCAAGAGTTGTTTAAAATTAATTAAAATACATTTTCGTGGAACAAACTCCGTTGTTTGGTGGTCTGTCGAAATTCTGGCAAGCTTACCACAGAAGTGACATAAAAAGAGTTGAAGGTGAAAATAATGTCGTCTTCCATCAGTCAGATGCCATAAAACGGGACGGAGACCAACAAAAAAAAACGTTTTGGGACACTCCCAACCAAACAGCCACACATATAATGTTATGAGGACAATTACCATATTTCAACGCAAAGGTCACCAGGAACGGACTGCAGTAAATGAGGATGAGGGCCGTTGGGGCTCCTCTCCCCAGGTCAACCCCCCAATCCACCTTGTTCGCAGTGAACTGCTGGCCGTCGGAGGGCGCGGGCGGCGGCTGCGACGTCAACATCGAGTACGAGCTGGAGCAGGAGCACCTGGTGCTCACCGACGTCAGCATACACATCCCGCTGCCGTGAGCGCACTACTGCTATACTACTTGCCTACACAGTTACACTGGATATTTGGAGGATATCGGTCCTTACAAACAAATACCCCCTTTGCCCCTTGTCCCACCTCTAGATCCACACCTGTTTAAACATGTCAATATCCAGTGAGGGATTGGGGGTTGGCGATGATAGCTCAATGGGTTCCAGAACCAGAGTGAGCATCTGATGAAAGAAAGCATCATTGAAAACTTTGAAACTGCACTTAAGTGGCTAGCTTCCATCCATCAGAAAGTCTATCGCCAAACCCCTGTCGATGTATAATCATAACAAATGTATAGACATTGTAGTCCCGGCATCTCCGTTCCCTTCAGCACCTCCGGGCACAGCAGCGTGGTGGTGCACCAGTGGGAGGGCAGCTACAGCCAGCGCGGACGCACCCTCGTGTGGAGCGTTCCCATCATCAGCAAGCAGCAGAAGACTGGCACGCTCGAGTTCACGTGAGTATAATTATATACTACTGTCCTTTGTACTGTCGCGTGAGTATAATTATATATACTTTGTTTGTATTTCAAATGCCAAGTATATTGTTAAATAATTATATATAAATATACCAACCCGGACTAGGCCCCCGTGGTGGATTATGGCCTAATCCTCCTCACTGAGGGGAGGCCTTTGCCCAGCAGTGGGACAGTTACAGGATGAATTATTATTATTATATTATGTAATTTTCAGCGCCACCCCGGCGATACCGAACGACTTCTTTCCTCTCACCGTGAGTTGGAGCTCGGAGACCTCGCTTGCCCTGCTGACCGCCAAGAAGGTCACCATGGCGGAGGAAGGCACGCCGGTCGACTTCTCCCAAGAGATCAGCTTCAACGTCGACAAATATGAAATTGTATAACATAACAACCCAATATACATTAACGGCCGAAATTAATAATCAATCCAATCCAAATTTTGCTATCTGGGATTGATATCACAATCCATATTTAGGGTCAAACGTGCCCATAACCGATCCGTGGACTGGTTTATAAAGGCACGCAGATTGGAAATCGATCGAACGATAGGCAGCAATCCATGATCAATTTCAATCTTAGATAAGAGATACGATATTGATTTCGGCTGTAAAGGTGGCTTGCACAGAAATTCCTCAAGTATAGTGTTTGTTAATTCGAGATTCAGTGCTAGCTTATTCAGACACCAGCCATGTTTGTTTGTTTTGTGCCAAACGGACGTGCAAGACGCTAATTGGAAGATTGTGATGAGATAAGTCACTTGTTTAGGAGTTAAGTCCTTTGTCTAATAAACTGTTTTTAGTTAATGCAAGTCGCCCTTAATGTTACATTTATTTAATTAGTAGATTGTGTATTTGATTTGAGATATAAACTATATTATTATTATACTTTGTATTGTGTAAGGCATCTATGTAAGAGGATTCTTAGGCCGAAATATAATACAGACTTTCCTTGGCTAAAACATGTTTAGACGAATATCCATCTATATAATTTATAGAGTTCAAAATATCACTTTTTAGTACCTAAACAATCTCGGATATTATATTTTATGTTATTGCATTATAACATGATATTTTATTGTTTTCTTTTTTATCCATTGATAGCAACATTCCTATAAACTTGTTTTTCATCGGGCTTATATCTAAAGCATCAGAATATGTGGTAGCCATTTCTTATTTCTCTGTAATTCTTAGAAAACACATTTGGTGACTACATTTTTATAGTAGGTAGGTAGTAAGATATTAAAATAAAATCAGGTATTTTACTAGCATGTACGGCTGGCTATAGTTTATTTGTAACGTGGATCGCCTTATCGTTTAAAAGTAATGTATCGAAATATAATAAAGTTATTGTAAAATGTTGTTTTGTTTCACTCAAAATATTGGATTGCTATTTTTCATAGTGCGCGTGTGGTTCGCGTCTGCAGATTTTGATATTTTACAGGACATGTATTTTATGAGGAAAGATAATAAAAAACTCAATTTTAACCAAAGTTGTGAGTTCAATCAACAATAACTATTTAATTTTAATTCTTCAAGTAACTGAAGTGAACTTTCTGATTTTTTTCTTAGAAATATCACCAGCCTTTGACATGATCTTCATTCCTATTTGTAATATTCAAAATATTTGCTAGTCACAGCCTTATAATTTCATCACATGAAATATCTATTAGTTATTAAGACTAGGTAGGTATGTACCTACAACAAAAATAATATAAAAGGCAAGGCACTGATTATGCAGCGGAATGCCTCAAGGGAGTATTTTGGGTCCTATTCTTTACAAGCTATGCTCTTTTATATGCTCTCACAATCCGCACGGACACGCCGTGTTTTAGTTTTACGTATGCCTGTTTATTTGCTTGGCTAATTGTTTTGCAGTCTTCAACTACCTAGAAAACTATCAAGTAAATGCCATACGTGCGTCTGAAGAGGAGTACCCGTGGATAGCCAGAGTGGTGCATTCAAGGAACATGAATTCTCCTCACATATGCACCGCCGCTTGCATTGACAATGGAATATTTGTAACTGCTGCTAGGTGTATTTTTAAGTTTGTACCTCGTATACTTTACTATTCCTAATCTATCAATAAACCACGATACCATAACTCGCCGCAACCAGTCCCATAAATCCAGTGCCTTGCTAACTTGGTGATGCTGTCTGGCTATTGTAGACGCGAAACCACCTCTTAGCCATTATTATCCTGACATAGATCCATCTATTCGTCTCTTGGCATGGTATCATTCAATCAAAAATCTCATAACTTTTAATGATTTCAGTCTAAAAACGAAATTTACGAGCATCGTTTACAAATCCAAACGCTTATCGATTCGAGCTTTCGTACTACCTTCGCACTCGACCAGTCAAAAATTTGACGATGTTGGCTTTTTAGTAATCGAAGGAAAACCAATCTCAAGTTATGCGGTCGTCCAATTATTTGATGAAGTGAACAGAACAGACGAATCGTTCCAGTGGTTTGGTGATATGGATCTCTCTGGAGAATATAAGGTTGTTGGATATGCTGTTCCGAAGGTAATCATATGCGAGGATCAGAACTAGAAGCCATAGTCATTGGTGTTACTAATAGGTACCTACCAACCTACTAAATCGCTGTGATAGCTAGGTTTTAACTTATCCAGTGCTGGCTGTGTTTTTGTTTCTCCTAAGTGGAAAAATAGGAATGCTTCTAGTTGGTTTCTGAAATTAGTTTGTTTTTTCAGGGTCCTCACAGAAACAAAATACCGGGAAGGGAATTCTTTCTCACAGAACTGTTTATATCAGTTGGCTTTGATATTTGCTCCACAATTTTAACATTCTACCACTACTTCGATCATGATGGATTCAACGTTCCCTGCTACCACTCTTGTACCGTTCCAGAGTTCAAAAAGAAAGCAGACGCTTGCAGCAGCTACCACGGAGTGGAAGGCGGAGCTGTAATAAACGCTCGTAATAATAAGTTGTTCGGGGTTGCAACATGGGGCGCATATTTTCACAAATACGAGTTGCCTGTCGGCTTTTCAGTATTAAACTCTAGGAGCTTTTATGAGGATTTTTCATGTGCCAGGAAAATCAGAGATTCCAAAGTTAAACCTGGGTATCAGAGTCTTTGTCCTTAATTCTGGATCACAGATAAGATACATTAAGTGAATTGATGTGAACTCTCCCCCATTATATTGTGATGTGAACAGAAGAAATCAAATCTGAAATATTATATAGATGTGTATAATATTATGTATGATAATAATTCAGCATGTAGGTACATACTGTCCTACTGCAGGGCAAATGCTTCACTTTGGTGAGATAATGAAAAAAAAAAGAAATAATTTCATAAAATTTTATTAATAATTTGCATCTTATTCCACTAACTTAGTCTAACACGTCATCACTTAACATTTCAATACTAAAATGGTATTTACAAGTTAACATCAAAATTAAATTTGAACTGTGACTCTGTGAAAGAAAATTTAAACTTGTTTGAATCCTTGTCTTCCGATTTTGGCTCAATAATGGAATTATGACCATCAGAATTATCGGTATTCCTCACTGCACTCGAATTAATGTTGATAATATCAGACTTTTCATCATTGCTAACTTCTAAATTCTTTGTGTTGCTAACATCTGGGACAGATTTGTCATCTGTAGACGTCGAAGTGTTGCCGTTATCTATTTGTTGTGAAGCTACATTAAAATTAAACCTAAAGGAATTGTCTCCAGTTGTTAAAAATGCAGATTTCCTCACAAATGTAGCCTTTGGCTTATCTGGAGTGTCTGAGATCTTGATTTTGCTTGCCACTGTAAATAAAGAAAAACTATGATCAATGACCAGTTTTTTTGTGACCACCTCTACAATGTATAGGTTTGAAAGATACTTTTGATGGTCAGTGCAGTTATAAATTGAAGTAATATGGTTATTTTCTCAGTCTCTCTTATGAGGTGAAATATTAAAATATGAAGTCTGGCCAGTTGTACAAAATATCCATAAATTTCTCCCATGCTTTGTCAACGATCCTGCGGAGACATAATTGAAAATCTATTATCTGGAATTGCAGCAGCAGAGAGGTTAAACTGAGGTTTGAGTGAATTATGCTAATGGAAATACAACACATTTGATCCTAACTTAAAACAGACTATTTACGAATAAACATAGTTATGTATTGTACACACTATTACTATGAGGTAGAAAATAAATGCAGGGATAAGCTTAAAAAGAACTAACAAGCTATTAAACAAACATTGGAGCAGTTCGGTGGCAAACGGTCAAGAGTAGGCTTACATGTCGATCAATCCCTGTTACTACCTACTGGTGGGCATTGCCCTACTCTATAATACACCATTCTTTTCTGTTCTGGGCCAACCTAAAAAATTTTTTATGATTAGTTTTCATTTTTAGCCTTTAATTTTTGTTTATATTTTTGTGGCACAGTGGCATATTATGCCACCTTGTTTTAAACATAGATATAACCAATTTCTATAAATCCAAATTATAAACTAGCCTGTACAGAATTCTTGCTGAGTTTGAAAGTGGTATTGTATTAGTATTTGTAATGATAGTGTTTAGGCAAACGTTAATTATATAGATATATACATTATAGTCAGCTTTCCGTTGTATGAGATGTAGGCCTCCTCTCTGGTCGAAAGTAAGGCCCGAGATGGCGCGGTAGATGTTGTGCGACTTGAGGATGTGAAGGGAGACGCTCAGCATTTTCTTTTGCTGAGAAAATGATAAATCCACAATTAGGCTTTGTGTTATCTATGGTGAACAACAGAAGGTTTCTATGACGATCTACAGAACAGGAGGGCTTAGATGTTCTTTGATTAACTTTGATACAAGAAGAAGTGGATTTTGAGTAATGAGCAAGACTAGTATGGATAGGAATTCTAGCATTGCGACACTTCCCAGTGACAAATACTTACTCTTGGCTAGTTTCTTTTCCTCTGCAGCCATTTTAGCTCTGTAGTCACCAAAATGTGTCCGCATGAGTTGTCTTTTGCGTATTATAGGCTGATTGTTGTTTTTAAGAACTGTTAAGACTTTCCATGTTTCTTGCACTGAAAATGTTAAAAACAAAAAACTTAACCTTCAATTTACACTTTTGAAGAATAAATTATAATGTAGGTATTTATAAAATCTCAAATAGAGAAATAATGGCTTAGAAAGTTATGCAAAAAACGTATTATTAGTAATTAACGAAAACGATATTTCCAAAGTGACCTACTTTGCTTCTCAGACCCTTTCCTTTCGCTCAGGAATCGTTCAGACTGCTGGATGCACCAGCAAAGTTCAAGCTGAAATTGTCTCATAGCTTCCTCGGGGTCTACGTTGTCGGTGCCATCTTTTTCTTTTTTGCAAGCTTTCTGTATGGTACTGGTCTTGCCTTTGGGGTGTAATTTCGTAGCTTTCGGCATTTTATAAGTCTTTATTCAAATTATATTCCAATGAAGCCTAAATAGACGCTTTGAATCCGTGAGTCGACCACCACGTTTTTGTTTTGCTTTTTTCCAACAAAATTCAATCAATCAATCGATAACGGTAGTGAATTGACATTGACAGTTTCTGTCATGTCATTATGCAATATGTGTGACCAGTTCACATTTCGTAAAAATACCAAAGTCACATTAATAATTATGCTTTTGACCCAGTCTCGCTGCTAACGAGGCGACGACTAACGACAAAGACAACAGAAGATTAATAATTATGTATGTCTATGTGGGGCGGAGTTTTGGTGTAAAAATTACTAACGTTGAATTTAATGACTAAATTATTACCTGCCTAACCTTGTTACTTACCTACCATTTCAATAGTCTCGACTTGGCTATTTGAACGTTGATTTACAAAACTTGACACAAAAAAATCCACAAGTCTAGCGAAGCCAGAACTTTTGGTTTTATTATTAAAATAATTAAGTTTTTATTAATAATAATAATAAATAATTCAGCCTGTAACTGCCCCACGGCTGGGCAAAGGCCTCCCCTCACTATTGTGAGGAGGGTTAGGCCAATAATACACCACGGGGGCCTAGTCCAGATTGGTGGATAAAATGCCTCCGAAATAATTCTCGGGCATGTTGGTTTCCTCACGATGTTTTCCTTCACCAATAAGCGAGTGATAATTACGTACCTACAGAATAATGTTTAACAAGAAACACGTTGGTACGGGCCCGCACTGGGCTTTGAACTCGCCACCTCCGTCTTCGAAGGCGGAAGGCGCCGCTAGGCTACCACCACATTAGGTTTTATTATTAAATAATGAATTGCGTATAAAACAATAAAGATAGAATGTGCAAGATCTTTATGGTAACGTAGGTTATGGGAATAATATATGGTGTAAGTAATTTCAAACACCTAATGGTGAAGGCAGGCTGGAACGTGTCTCTTGGTTGCCTCAGCTTTCTAAATTGCGCCCTATTTCGAAAACAGGACTTGTACTAGATACCTTTGCACATTCCATAATATGACTTTATAGTGTACATTATAAAAATACGTGAAAATAAAGTATGAATATACTAAAAAGGTAAAAATAATATAATACTTCTGGTTACACTGATGGTGTAACATGACTGGCAAATGGCAAGTTGACATTGACATTGACATCTGGTAGTTGGGGTTATAGAGGAAATATTGGGGTGCGTTCATTTTTCTTATCTTGTGTCAAGCAAGCTTGACGTGGCTTGACGTGCTTGCCGATAAAATTGACAGCCAACCATCCAAACCAAGCAACGTTAAATTTGACTAAATAAAAAAGAAACAAAGAAATTGTGCGTACATTACATTCAGATAGACTTGGACTTCAAAATGTACCATGCCTTGTATCCCACGCATGTCCGCCGACGACGCGGATAGCTATCTCTGTATACGATGCCAGCCCAATCCTATTTTACATAAATAGTAAACCATCCACCGCTTTATTTAGTCGTGACTTTGAATATGTAAATAATTGACTTGACTACTTGACCACGAGGATGGCTTTAATGATGTGACTTTCCTATTGTGAAAATAAGAAATACTTATTTATTAAAATACTTGACACTTGTTAAATGCACAGACCGTGCGATGCCCAAAACAAAAAAAAGAGCGCACTGCGCAGCAGTGGCGACTTCAAGTGACGTAACGTGGTAAAATTGGAAACCAAAATATAGTAACCTAAAAATATTTTTTGTCTTCGATTTGAGTTTTTCGAAAATAGTATGCCGCTTGGAAGATTCGGAAAAATTACACTTTCTTGGTAATGACTTAACTAACAAATAACCACATTTCATTTCCTGTTGCTAAATTGTATTTTTGTGGTGAGACCTTCCTGATATTAAAAATTATTTTTTTTACTGAGATTTAGATAGTGTAGTAGTTATACACTGGCGTTAAACTTGAAGAATAACTATTACTTACTGGTAAACGTATAATGGTACTCATGTAAATGATTGGTACATAATATCGTACAAAGCGTTTCAGATAATTTTTGTACCACCTTCAAAGATTTGAGGCAACAAGAAATTTTCAATTTGGTCTAATCGCTCATTTCTGCTTCAAGTAACTTCTAAATTCTCTGTATGGACAAATAGTAGTCAACAGTCAAATATGTATTTTCCAGGCTTGCAGTGACTGTGACAAGTCTATCTCTGTTTGTGGTAGCGAAGGACCACATCAATGACCAACGCCTTGAGAATATGAGAATTCGGGAACGTATGCGGAAATCTAACCAAGGAGATTACGGTGACGTTTACAGGAAACACTGAGCTTTGTGAGTAACATTTTAAAATTTTATTTCATAGTAGGTTACCTTTTGCAAAATTTTATCTGTTGGGTCAGGGTTGTTACTCACAGGTAACATAATAACAAACTGAAAACAGTTCTGAATATACAAAAATCCTACAATATACTTGCTAAGGTACCCCAATAAGGAGTTCCTGCCTAAGTAAGTTACATAAATAACCATCTAATCTCCAAAATAATGGGACCAATCTTGACGGGGCTCACTGGCAGATAGCTGACTTTATTATATTCATCATCATCATCTTCAGCCTTATTCCACCCACTGCTGGGTATAGACTTTATTATATTATTTACTTTAAATTGCCAATGTTCTGGGCGCAGTTTATTTTAACTAAACCCTAATGTTGTCCTCTCTAGCAATGCTCTCTGAAAGTAGTCCTACAAAAACAGCTGATGATAATGACTCCTGATTTTCAGAATTTCGACGACTATTTCGAAAGCGCTAAGATGGCGTTAACGAACCTAGATGCTGCGAAGCTGCAGTTAGTGCAAGACCTGGAGATAGAGATGATGTCAGACATGTACAACCGGCTAGTTGGTGCGTGCCACCGGAAGTGTATACCTATCAAATACCACGAGCCCGAGCTTGGTAAGACAACCTAAACATCCTGAGAATTTATGGTACAACTATAATATTTGTGTAGCAGTTATTTGCTCTGTTTGGGTATTTGTGAAAATATGGTTCACATGCCAGATTCTCTAGATACAGGGAACTGTAAGGGTCACAATCTATTTATTGATTTAAAAAGTACATAAATAAAAACTTGCAGAAAACAGAAAACTGCAGGTTACAAGAGACAACAACATGTGAAATCTTGATGTTTCAGGTGTCACCGATGTTTATATCTTCTGATTGTCCCAAATTCGGGACAATGAGACTACACCAGTAGTTATTAAAAAAGCAATGACAACCTCATTTAACCTCACATGTTCATTGTACAGGTAAAGGCGAGTCGGTGTGCCTGGACCGCTGCGTGGCCAAGTACCTGGACGTCCATGAGCGCATCGGCAAGAAGCTGTCCAACATGTCGTCCCAGGGGGAGGAGGACCTCACCAAAGTCGCCCTCCCCGAGAAGAAGTAGCCGCTAGTGGAGTGCAACTTGTGATGAATATTTAATTATCTTTAGTGTAGTTTCATAAAAGTTCTCTGGAATATTGAATTTGTCACAGTCTAAATTCCTTTAGACCGACTAATCTCTTTAATTTTGCAGTCTCCTTACACAATACTGGTGAAGCAAATTTGCCATGCAAAGTTTTAAATGGCATTGTTAAAAGCTGATGCTTTCACGCAATGTCGTTTTATTGAATAGAGATCAGGAAATTATTACAGAATAATGATATACCTAATATACAGGGGTTTTTATACAGTGCTGGTAGGTCAGCCACATTTGGGAGGATTCTCAACTACCCTATCAAACATAACAAAAGGTCATAGAACAAGTTGCAATTAAGTTATCACAGATTAACTTGTGTATTTGTAAGTTCAGTTTCAGCAGTGAAGCTTTGCTCAACTTGTGGCGTTTAACAGCACTAATCATAGTTTTAATATTCATCAAAGTTACAAATAAGTATTTAGGTATTTATAATAATTGAAGTTATACCTCACAAAATCCCTATCTTAGCTTACCAGCCGGCTGTAGGTAGCTATTATTGGTCAGATGCATTTCGTTATTTTTAGTAAGTATGGGCGACTTATTTCTAGATAGAGTAGATTGTTAATTGTTGGAAATTAAAATAATATAAATTAACATTTTTTGTTTATTTCATAACATTCAAATACTACAACTAGGTCCAATCTAATATATACACACTTCAAACTATAAAGCTAGCTAAAACTGTTTCTTGCCTTTGAGAGAGACATCGGGTTGGCCAAAACCGTAACCGAGCGAGAAACTCTTCACAAGTTGACTGAGGACTAGAATTTGCGCACAAAAGAACAGCAAGCTCTTCATCCAGATGAAAAAGAACACTTCATTGCCCTGAAACTCCAGGAGATACGCGTGGTATAACCACGCCACCTGCGGACCCGCCCAAATCACAACCAACACTATAGCGTCCGCGAAACGCATTCTGAAACTGTGCGCCACTAGAGGCAGCAACGATAAGAACCACACGAAGTATTGTGACGTCATAACACTGTTATAAGCCACTATAACGACAGTCTGGCAGAACAAACCGAACGGCAACGTTTTCGGATCATGACCGAAAGTCAAACTGAGCACAAACAAGATTGTGAACTCGAGGAATTGTACCACAGACTTCAGAATGTCAAATTGCATATCGTCCATCGTCAAGTAAGAATAGTAGAATAAGATGGAGAAATTGTGCTTCGTGTCTTTCCTGAAGAGATGGTACACGTACGTTTCGAAAAGGAATTCGTAGCCGTAAAGGAAATACATGCCAAGTGTAAGCGAAGCCAGTGCAATAATGCAACTAGAAGCTAAAGTTATCTGGTTTCTGTTGGGCACCAGCCAGAGCAAGACGTCTTTGAAAGTAACTCGACGCAGCTGATAGGTTCCTACGCTTATATACATAGGGAAGCTGTACACGATTGGGTACAAACGTAAGTGTATCGAAACACCGAGTAACATTCCCGACAACGCGTATTTTAATAACGATTTCACAACGTCAGTTTGTAAGAAAAATATCGATAGTATTATGAAAAAACACGGGACAGAGTCCGCGTTGCCCCTAGTCGATATAGCGATACTCATCGGATTGTAGAGCCAAAACAACGCGCAGTAAGTGGAAATTGAGCTCGTCCTTTCATTTTTAGATCCTATCTGACACTCCACTAACTTCTTAACAGCTAGAGTTATGAAGATATCGAAAACAGTGAAGAGTATTTTGCCGAACTCCTTAAAGAGAAATATGTTTGGTACCAAGAGGTACGCGATCAGAGGGGAGTATCTGTATGTGTGGCGTTTGTACGGAGATTTGCCGTTGTAGACATGTCTAGCGGCATCAGTGAACACTTTGTAGTCAACATCGGTGTATGAAACGTCGAAGCGTTCGTCGTGGTAGCTCGCATAGGCTATTAGAGCCAGTCGAACGAACGTGCCGACCAGCAGATGGTATTTCAAAGGTAGGTTTACGAAGGCTTTAAGTCTGTCCATTTCAAAGCCTGGTTTTCATGCTCCTCGCAGCGGATTGGAGGCAACTGTTGAACTCTTGGAATTCTTTTGCGCAATCGTCTTTCGTAACCGATCCCTCTTTCAGCAATACGCAGCGGGCGTACAAAGTCGCTTGTTTGGTACACTTCGCAAACACTAATGGATACTTCGCAAATCTCTCTTTAGCTTTGGTCACGGCGTCCATATTTCGCACTAGTCGACTTTAGAGCTTGCAGTTGCAAAGTCGTGGGCGGTTCGGCGTATTCCACTTCTTCTCGGGGACGGAAGAAGATGTCGTAAATCGGCTTCGAGAAGAACACTCCTAGAGCGGCGACCGTGAAAGTGATCTGAAAAGTCCTCGGGTATTTGTATATCCAACTTCTCTGTCCTAGTGTTTTACTCCTTTGGCCGTGACGATGGGCCATTTCTTTCTGTTAAATAAAACATTATTATTTTCTACAGAGTGTACATTGGAGTACCTATCTTTATTTAAAGTAAATGTGTGAGAGAGAGAAGCGTATCTATAGTTGACACTATAATAGTGGTCAGTGGTTGACACTTGATACCGACTGCTCGGGCGGGTATGTCTCTGCAAAGATACACTGAAGTTCGGTCCGTCTTAACTACATACTTAAAGCTGATGGGAATAGCTATAATAATCTAAGCAGTGCAGTAAAAACAAAAGCAAAAAGGTAAAAGCACATGTGCACTGCCCGATGAAGGTGGATTGAAATGAAGGGCCTAGTTAAAGTTTACCTCACTACTTAGCTGGCCTGTCCGTAACCGGGGCGAACTTCCGGGGCTCCAGGTCGTATCCCTCGCAGACTAGAGACTTGTTGTGAGGCTTGTGTATCAGGCAGCACTGGCGCATAGCTTCGAACACCTTCTCACAGCGGACCTCCTGGAAGCCTTGCTCTACGGGTCAGAGTTGAGATTGAAATTAGGTACCTATATAGGTAGAAAATGTAAGTAGATTAGCTGGTTACTCGCAACTTCCTTCGTGGTTTTGATCTCGTAATTGGGAAAATGAACTAGGTAAGGTATGTATGTATGGAGTATGGGTACGATTTAGAATTTATCTATTCTATTTTACTGTAGAATAGAGGGCTAAGCAGAAGGATGATTCTTTTAAACATGTGCATCCTCATTACAGAACAAGTTCTGAGTGTGCAGCTCTCACTTTTTGGTGACGGAAAATGTATCGCTAGTCTTACAGTTACCTGCCATGATTAATCGTAGGTACCTACCTAGTATGCTATACCTATTGAATTATGGAACTCATTTCCCTTGAACTTAAAATAGATTTTAGGTAGGTAGGTATTGCATAACATAACTTGTTTTCACAATGACTGTATTCTACAAATATTATCCGTCATTTATAATCATCCATCAGTAACCACGTTCGCTCGTAACCGGTCCCTCAACATATATAATTATTTCAAGAAGTGGGCGTATGATAGTACCTACCTACTATGAATTCTACTCCCTTGTAATAGGGCTAACTAATTGTAAAACAAATTGAACAATGCCTATGCCTTTGATACAAGCTCTAAGGCATTAGACAACGCCATACAAAGAGTAGGTAGGTACCTATGTCCCTAACACAACCTCACCCACCGTTCATACTTACCTACTCATTATATAGCTGTAACTACCTTCCTGGCTCGAAATTTCTATGACTTCATTATTGATTGGTAGCTAATTGCTCTGATACCTAGATACAATACATGTATAGTAGGTACCTATTCACACTTAATTATTCTTTTATTTCATTGAATATCTATTAGAATCGTACCAGAGGCGAAACTTGTCCGTAAAATATTTGCGTTAAAAATAACATGTTGCGAATTAACATATCAAGGTCCTGGCTTTCTATAAAAAAATAACAACTACATTTTGTTAGACAAATAAAAAAGCAGAATTCAGCAATTTATACATATATTTTATTAACAATATTATGATATCGCGATCTTAATCTCAATTCAGAGACATTTTTATACAATATAGTACTAAATCCATACTGTGATATAGCTATAACAGAATAATCGTAGACTTTATACATAGATGATGTTTTCTAATTTACATAAAAATAATGATGTAATTAATAACAACTAAAACTGGCTGTGACATACTTACTTTAATACATGTGAAGAAACGAAAATGTGTTTATTGAATTCAACTGAACCATCGTTGCAAGTTTTTCTATTTATGACATATTTGTTTTGTTACAAATAACTGAATAATTATTCAGAACTTGGAAGAATTATTTAGAATAGTGCCCTAGGTTCACAGCCAGTTGTATTTAGAACTTAACAACTACATAATAATATGTATGTATATACTCAATCTTTATTCAACCGCATCCTTAGTGTTAAGTATACTTTTTACAAAATAAAATACATAACTACAATTATAATATAGTGCCTACCGTCTAATCGGTCTTTAAAATGGCTAACGTAAAAGAACCGGGGCCACGGCACAATGTTACCTATTTCTAATCAAAAATAATTTTAAAAATATTGCTTTTTAATGGCCAAATTGAAATCATTTATAGACCCCCTTTTTTGGGGCTCATAATATGAAGTTAATTTCCCATATTTAACTTTATTTTGAAGAATATAAAGAAGCTTAGATATTAATATGCATGACTTTGATAAAAAATATGTTATAGATAGGTAAACAATAGAATTATTTTGAAAATACAGCAGCTCATTGCCGAATCTTAAAAAATGTTCTTTCCGTATAGTGCTTGGGTAACCAGTACACCAGCAAAAACCGTTAATGTTTACATGTTGGTTACTGATAAACCTATTTTGATAACAGAAATTTTTATATATTGTATAGTTGTAAACATGATTTAGTTACTTATTACAAACAAGACCTTGACTAAAAAGTTAAAGAAGGTAAAAAAACCCCATTTCCATTCAGTTTGTTCTAACAAACTTCTTTTATTTCCAACTTTTATTGCAGTGTTTATCAATGATTTCCTAATAAACCAGCATCCATTCAATTGCCGCGATAGCTTTCAATTGAACCCAATTGGTGCTAGTTTGTAAGTATAGGATAGTACACCATTTTGCTAAGATATTATTAAAATCTTTCTGAAAAACATTTATTTATGTTTCAATCTGTAACAGTATATTTTATTTTAGATATTGTGTATGAATTATAATTCAGATAGATTCGATTTTCAATTTGATATAGCTTTTTACAATATTCCACATTACTAGAACACATACACTTTATTATTAATAAATCAGAGAATGTTCTAGCTAAAACTGTTATTTGATAAAATACATATATATGTAATCACATTGAATAATGAATTGCTCTTCTGATAAATTCCCTTTCCATTTGACATTGCAATAAACCAATGGTTGATAATATTGCATACCTACACATGTACTCTGTGGCATTTTTGGTTTGAGTATATTTCCCATTATTTCCAAAGTCATGTTACAACAAATATTAACATTTGTAATAATTAACATCTACTCGTAGGTAATTAACATTTCAATCTGTAGGTACACCATAACTTTATCACCATATCAGACCTTCAAACTCACAAGTTTTATACGCCCCCTTGGTTAAACTATTTTGAGTTACTATAATACTATTTCATATCAGTTTCATACAATTATTCATAGAAAACTAAATGTGAACTGATTTCTTTTATTAGTAGTGTTCGTGGCGAACTGAGGATTTTCTGTAGTGCTTTGCAGGAATATTATATTGTTGGTATTATCTAGTAGTTTACGCAAACATTCTGGATAAGCAGTTACAATGAGTCATTGACTTAATTCATTATTCAGTTATTATCTGTACTTATCTCTGTAATGAGACATCTATTTGTTAGCACAAATTGCTATTTTTACAATATGCCATTATTTTATTACAATCCATCTACCTAATGCGTTAAATCAATTAGAAGCCAAAACAAGAATGCCTGCAAAACCAGGGGTTAAACCCTTCAAACAACAGTTCTTAAATATGTGAATATACAGTTTTTTGTATCATCAGCGCTGGTCGGATTGACTGCGCAGGTGCATATAGGCTATTGGGTTGGACTTGCTTCCCCACTTTCTGGTCGGGATAGTACAGGTTTTTCAGCGATTTGAGGTTTCTCAGCTACCACAGGTTTTTCTGCTAATTGAGGTTTTTCCGCTACTTGCACTTTTTCAGCTACATGCAAGTTTTCTACAGGGCTCTCGTCGATATTGTTTGATGATGTTTCAACTTCTTCTGTGCCGTTATCAATGTGTGTATTGGCTAACGTTTTTGTTATCACTTCAGGCGATTCTTGTTCCATTTCAGAAGGCCCATTTTGCTGGCCGACAGCAGGCATTGATGGAGAGATGGATCTTTGCATTGAACTCTCCGGTATGGCAGGGGATATAGCTCTCGAGTCTTCACTAGAAGCGCTTAGTTGTCTCGGCATTTGTTGACTGGGATGGGAAAGAGTCTGTGGGAGGTGGGGGTTATGTAATGGCAACCGATTCTTATCACTCTTCCTCCACAAAGTTACTTCTTGCTGTTTGAAGTAGCGTCGATCTTCGGTGTCCATAAGGACAAGGTTTAGGTAGTAACGCACAGAGAACTTGTTATTGATGTCCCTCATCGTAGGGGTTAGATCGTACCCAGCTAGAAACACCCTGATAGGAATGCTTTCGCCTCTAACAGGAGCACCGTCCATGATTTCGTATTTCGCAACAGTTTCATTCTCCGTGAAGGTGTTAGGCCCAGAACCGGTTGTTTCCCTTTTGATTATTGATATTTCCATGTGTTTGATCTTGATACGGACGAGAAGGAAGTATATTTTGCCCACAATTACATCTTTGAGATGATATTTGGACTTGTTGTATTCAAACTCGATGTGTAGGCAGTCTTCTATTCCCACCTCCATTTTTATGGAGTTTAAGGCGTCAGGGTAGCTGCATAGCGTGTGGACGGCGATATCCACCTCCTTGACCACGTCTGTGAGGCGCCGGACTATCGTCGCTCGTAGGAAATACCTGAGTCTAACATTAGCGCCCGTGTAAACTTCGTAAGGTTTTTCGACGTTCGCGAACTCGAACTGATACGAAGTGTGCTGCAGCAGATCGCCGGGACGTGCTAGCTCTTTCACCAGCGATATAAACTCATGATGATTGCCTCTGTCGTAAAATAATTCAATCTGACCTATAAGCTCGACCTTGATTCCTTGGTGTTCGAGTTTGGAACCCGGCTTCCTCAGAGTCACATTCACACGTCCAGACACCGTCTCGCCGTCGTAATAGAGCAATAATTTTTCCTTTTTTCCGTCATCCGTTTTCACTTCTGCAACCTTCCGCTTGTCAGCATCATCAAAAACTATTTCGATGTCCGCAGTCTGACCGAATCCGAAAAAGCTCATTTTCACACTGTTCTATTACGCGTATCACCGGAAAGTTTTTACGTGGTTTTCGACAAGCACAATAACGAAATAGTTGAGCAAAACATTGAAAAACGGCGATGAAACGCCCGCGAATCCGTGTAGGCGATTGAAAGATTGAATCAAAGATGGCGACCGACTACATGTCGGCTGTCGCGAACAGGTTATTAAATAAATTATTGCAGGAAATACTCACCAACAAGGCATCTTTGAATGCCACAAGCAAATTTCTTGCAAGGGTCCTTCGACATAAATGAAAATTTAAGCACTTTTGAAGGAAATCTCTCGGAAAATCTTGAATTTCAGTCATATGTGTTCAGATGTCAATAAATTTGTTATGGCAACACTTTCAATTATTTGGTGTAATCGATCGATTTCTGAGACTTCAAAACTTTCTTTAATTTTGCAGTTCTTCAGACCAGGCACTGAAATACCTGATAATATTTATCGTAGAATAATATGAAAGTATCGCTGTATTAATAACGATACTTTTAGTACAGAAAGCCCGATATAAGGGTCGATGGTAAAATGTAGTTTTTCAGTATCATAATACCGATATTTTCTAAGTGGGTGTCGGTATTCGATGTATCCTATAGTCAGCGTTGGCACCGATACTGAAATACCGATAAATCAAACAAATTGTTGAATAGAATAGTTCTACCTTTCAGCTAGGTAGCTACTAGCTTTAGAATGAAAGTAGATACGTCAAAGTTTCGATATAGGTACGTATCGATACCTAGTAAAAAGACAAATATCCATATTACTATCTGTATTGTTGTATTAGTTCATAGTTACATTTAATTACATTGGATAATAATTATATAGATCTGTCGTGTAAATTGATATAAATAAAGAAATAAAATAACATTTCCTATATGTATCAGTGGATTATGGGCTAACCCTCCTCACGATAGTGAGGGGAGGCCTTTGCCCAGCGGTGGGAAAGGCTGAATTATTACCATTATTATTATTATTCCCATTATTTATTTTATAATCTAAAATTAAATTTTTTACAATCTTTTTATAAAAACCTAAAAACATTACAAAAAACTTAAACCTAGGATACCGATAGCGGAGCAGAGCCCAGGCTACCGGTGATTATTATTATTACCTATATAATATGTATCAGTAGGTGTATTTATTTAATAATTTGCGTAATAATATCGGATAAATCTTGAATATGTTATTGAGTTTATTATACATAATTACGATGTAATAGGTTATTATTATTGTTATGTACTTATTCTTCTCTTCTTCATAATTGTTACTACACTATATACTACACACCGCAACATCTCTCAGAAATTCTGGACCATCCAAAAGTTGCCTATAAGAAATTGCGTGAGCGATAATACCACCCGTTGAACAGTATTTATTTGTATAATTTTACTGTTTTGTAGAATGTTTTGGGTACCTAGGTGTTCAATAAAGAGTTATTGTATGGGGTGGTATTGTTTAAAATATTGGTATTTATTACATTTTCTATACCTTTATCGGTATTTCCAAGGATGATAATGATATTTTGGTTCTGAGTATAAAAATATTGTGCTGTGGTGCAAAATTGGTAAACAGAGGAATTAATTATAGACCAACGATGCAGTTGACAGATTACAGTACTAGCTTATGTCAATCGATCGATTTTGTGATCAAAATATACAACTGAATGTACCTATAGATATAAAACCGAATGTACCTACGTTTGTACTCTGAACGCAGCCAAAAAGTAAAAAACCTAAATACAGTATTGCCAACCAGTGTGACCGTTTTCGGTATTTTAATACTTTTTCAGTATTTTTTGAGGCGTTTTTTGAACATCAGTATTTTTATGGGTATATTGGCTAAAATCGGTATTTGTTGGGTATTTTTTGGATAAAGTCGGTATTATTTGGATATATTTTGGAGAAAAATATGGTAGCACTTTCAAGTTGACTTTGGAATTTGGCGGAAATCCGAAAGAGACGTTGCATTTATCTTTGTTTTTCTCAGACTTGTGTTTCTTCGAATGTTCATGTGTAGTATTGGTGGAAAATTAATTATTGAGTGTTCGTTAACGTGCAAGAGTATGGGTAAATGATATAGGTACCTAGACCCAAAATCTTTACTGAATCGTGACTATGACTGTAACACCCAAAAGACTTATTTTTTCTACAAAAAGCATTTGTTCCTAAACTCCCAGGAAGTTTCCGTAAAGCATCCACTACTTTACTGAATCTTGACTATAACTGTAAATTGACTTGGCCACGAGCATTGCTATAGAATGCTATGACTTCATACCTACTATGTATTGTGTAAAAGAAATACTTGAAATATTTGTATAGGTAGGTACTTGACACTGGCTAAATCCACAATCTGTGCGAAGCCAAAACGAAAAATAAAATAATGTAGGTACCTACATCAGCTTTAACTCGTTTTGGAACAATATTAATGAGTGAGTGGATAGAGCTGGAAGTGGTGAAAGTGGTTGGGTAAATTTTAACCTTACGAAAAAAAGGTTAAAAGATAATTCAGACCTTCATCTAGGGGGTTATGATTATTCATAAAAAATGTGTAAGGCTTCTAAAAATGCCCACTGAAAAATTCTACTGCGCAATACTTTTTACGAATAGGGGGGTTTATCTATATCTATATATTTCTATATTTTGTATAATATTCCTTTATAAAACAAAGTTGTGTTAGTTACAACATTAATTAATTATAACTCGAGAACTGGTGGACCGATTTTCACGATCTTTGCTTTGTTAGATTCGTCTCCATTCCGAATAGCAGAATAATGATTAAAACATGGGAAACATTTACATAACACATAGGCAATTGATCATTATTTTTCTCATACTTTGTATAATAACAGCTTGTTGTACATAATGATGATTACAAGTACATACAACTTTTCTTAAAATCAGTATTTTTATTGGTCTTTTGCCCCGTGGAAGTCGGTATTTTTCAGTATTTTTTCGAGGTTGCATCGGTATTTTCTTAAAATTTAATGTGGTCACACTGTTGCCAACCTATCAAACTTTCATTTTCTTTCGTAAATGGCGGATCTCAAAATTTTGTAGAAAAGCGAAATAACCGTTTTTGTTACGAATTTATCGTTCAAAGGGAAAATTTAATAATGGAGATTACCCGTACTACACTGGGAATTGCAGTTGGATTAGCGGGAACACTATTTCTTGGATATTGTGTATACTTTGACCAACAACGTCGCAAGGACCCCTTGTTCAAGAAAAAGCTGAGAGAACGTGAGAATATTATTATACCTATTTGTATTATGTAAATATTTGAATTGAATTGAAGATTATATTAGTATTATTTGGAGTGTATCCGTTTACGTTCACTGGTATTATCTTGGAGCCGAATCAAATCAATTCATGATAACCTTAAATATTTCATCATATCACTGAATTTTGTTACAAATGCATGATAACGCAACCGAAGCTTCGAACAAAACTCATTACCTACGTTGGGTAACTACTTAGACTTCAACAATATCAGAGTATTGTCAATCAACACTAATGTTTGTACCTACCTAGGTAGTTTATTGTGTAACTTTATTGAGATTCACAATGTCATTGATGCACTGTGCCAGATAATCTTTGTTGTAAAGTGCATCGACCTTAGGTAGTGAAATTATAATGATAATCTGTTGCTATACATCAGTAGCGTAACCTGTCACTTTCAATGACTGGTCAGCGATCAAAAAAGATTTAGTGCGAGCCAGTTTGCAGTAGGTGGAAGAAACAACATCAATATTGAAGTGTGTAAGTCATATCTTACGCCTGTCATGCTTTAATCTCGTTTCTATGTTACTAATACATCAGCCAGGGCTGTGGTTATGTAAAATATTTTCTGTCTAAAACAACGTCATTGAATTTCAGGTAGACAAAATGCCCAGCAGTCAGTAAATCGCTCCCGCACACTGGGAGGCCCTCTGCCGGACATGAGCGACCACGAGGCCATGCAGAGATTCTTCTTGCAACAGGTATACAAAAACTATATGTAAACCAATAGAAACCAAACCTGGGGAAAGATATAGGGCTGTGTGAAAAAGGTGTGACTGTATGTTTGTATGTACTTATGTATAAAACAATAGTGTTTTCCACTAGTCTTGTTTCCTGGTTTGTCAGAGAGATGGGCTTCATCATTCATCTAGAACTTACTAGTGTAGGTAAAGGATACATGCTACCTTTATAATGAAATGCCACTTCTATGAATACAAGGATACTGTTTCCAGTTCAAATACTGGTGAGACTTGGAACCTCATAGTGGTGAAAGCAGTCTATTGCCATGAGAATAAGTTGATTGGTTGTATTGAAATGATTTATTGTAATGTGTGGGGCAATGAGCCAAGCTTGTGATTTTTTTTCATAGTAAATAGGTTAGCATTTGAGCACTATCTCACCTGATCATGTATTAACCTCTATGCTGCAGCAATAAATTAAAACCATGGGCAATCTCTTGTGTCTGGTATGGATCCGCAACATACACACTACACAGGCGGCAGATTAAATAAGTAAATGTGTTACATTAAACCCTGTGTTGCAGATCCAACTCGGAGAAGAGCTCCTAGCTGCAGGTGACCTCGAGGCGGGAGTAGAGCACCTTGGACAGGCGGTGGCAGTCTGTGGGCAGACTCAGCAGCTGCTTAGTGTAAGTACACATGTTGTATATCTAAACTGTTAATAAACTAAGTGACCCATATCTGTACATTGAAGATATTTTAATAAAACAACTAGAATCAACCATATAAAGGTCACAAAACCTGCAAATGTTGTTTTTAGAATTTGTCTGTTTGTTTGCGACTCAAAAACTACTGAACGAATGTTGATGGGAGTATTGGTAGCTTTGGTTCCAGATAATGGTATTTATGTTTCATAAATAAGTGACGATTTTTTATTCTAAAAAGTGGGTACCGCGTCTAACATTACTGCGCGCGTACGTGTCGCGGGCTACAGGCATAGAGTCGTCGCTGGGCTGGAGGTGGCATAATGACGTCACACGTTGTTAAAAGTCCACGCGTACGAAGTCGCGGGGATTAGCTATAGTTATAATAATGTACTTTCTGGATGTAATGTGCAATTTTGATTTCTTTTTGATTCTGACCTAGGATCTAGTAGTTTCCTGTATCTAGAGAATCTGGAATTATGAGGACTGGTCTCACAATTACCCAGACTCAAAAGGAATGTTGGTAAACTAAATGTTCCATAGAATAAATAGGATCATTTTTGTTATAACTTGTGTGAGCATTGTAATAATGCAGGTATTACACCTGTAACATGTCATTTTGCAGCCTACTCAAAGCCAACTGGCACCACGGAAGCTTGGCATGACCAATTATCATGGCACCATGGTATATTGGTCAAAATAACATGGAGAAAATTGCCTGTCACTGACAGTGCTTTCACTGCTGTTTGACATATCAACATTTGTTATGTTTTTCAGGTGCTCCAACAAACAATGCCGGCACCAATCTTCCATCTGCTCCTCAAGAAGCTGCCTGAAGTATCGGAGAGGCTCCGGGCTTCCATGAAGGCAAGCGGGAACGTCCTTCAGGAGGAAGACGTTGAATAAGACGATCTCACCTGGCATTGTTGAACAACCTTTATCACAACTGCATAAGGTTCAATTGTTATTTATTTTTGAAGGATGTCAAAATTCGTGAATACCATAGTAGGTTTTCTCCAAATTAGATTGAACGGGCATCCTTGTTACAATTATTACAACTCTCAATTGATCTTTGATCGGGTACTATTTGACTTCTTCCAGCTATTTATTATATTATTTTGGTTAGTATTTCATTAGCAAGAATAATTTTGTTATTTTTAGTACTAAATATCAGCTTAGGTTTAGCTAAGTTATAGAGTAATCTGGTTGTGTTTGGTATGGATGGTGTATGCGAGGTATGTAGAATACTCAAGTCACAGAATATCACTCTCACAGTGTATGTAAAATGCATTGCAAGCATGTGCGAATACTGCAGTTTGTGCCTTAACATTTCGTAAATTCGTAAACAACTGCACTCTTTATAACAACTATTGCAATGTAATTAAAAAACAGTGCTACAAAAACAAGAAAGTCAACTGAAAAAGAACCATATGCCTGCAGTATATAACTGTGTATGAAAGTGTCGAAGGTACATTATATGGCACTATTGCACAGAGAAATGGCTTTTGTTGTATTGCCTACATACATGACCATAACCAAGACAAATTGAAGGAAATAATGTTTGTTATAAGCGCCAAATCATGAAAGTTTATCGGCTGTGATTCAATACATGCTTGAAATGTCACATCCGCCAGTTTAACCTGAAAGTTTGAAGGCATGGAGGATGCGAGACAGTGCCACTAATGCAAGTTCAATGATTATGTAAGTATGTGTTTGTTAGTCGTTTAGGTTTTTTTTTGTGTTCACCACTGGACAAGGAAGCTTGTGGGTTTTGATTGAGATTTTATTGTGAAAATAAATGATTGTACAAATAATGGCGTTTCATTCTTAGATAAGCTAACATGTAAATCCTGTCGGGAATACATGTTTTTGATGTTTAGTCAATATATACATATAGTAGAATATCTTGTTATAATAACTGTTGGATTGCTTTTTCGCCAGAAGTAGGTACAGCGTATAGACGGCTGTGGTAATGGTAATGCATAAATACTTGTATACTTTAATTGATACGAAGTTTCCCAGTTCACCTGTTTATTCTTCAAATAGAATCAATAAAACAATACACCAACAATACACAATAATAAAACACGTTCTATATAAATTAACTGCATAATTTTGGTGTCTCACTCAATTTATATAAGTACATTGTAAAATATAATATACTAACATTACGGCTCCTATAACATAAACATAAGTATACCCATAAATAATAACAATATACAACACTGAATGCAACAGTATTCAATAAAATCTACTACATACAAACAAAGTTAAATTATACGAAATTGATTTCGTATAAGTAATTTAACAGACAACCAGTGACTCGAGATTTTGCGAGTATATTAGTATGGCACCTATTGTCTATTTTTATCA
Organism: Hylaea fasciaria; assembly: GCA_905147375.1. Taxonomy (NCBI): domain Eukaryota; kingdom Metazoa; phylum Arthropoda; class Insecta; order Lepidoptera; family Geometridae; genus Hylaea; species Hylaea fasciaria. The sequence goes on from LR990218.1 coordinate 2,902,128, forward strand.
CGAATCGAGGTTACTGAATTTCACTATTTTAATAATCCATGCTCTTATGTATGTTATGAAAGTAAGTCGCTCTTAAATAAACGGTTGACCAGACGCTCGTCTCTTATTTAGCAGTGGCGATGAGGATAACAGTAGTTTTTGTTTACTCTCAAAAATGTCGGTGGGACAGGGAGTTTTTAAACAGACTTATCCAACCCAGGCCTTCAATGCTACCGGAAAGATAGAAGATCCGCCAACATCGACAACTCGGTGAATCTATAGCGTAATACGTGAGTTGAAATAGCTATCAAAATTCAAAATACTGCGAGTTCGGATTGATGTTAGACGAATATCTTCGCGACCAGCTTGTTTGTGTCCTGAGGAGTGAAATTATACGACAAAGAAAAGAGAAAAACGCGATCGCGGTGGAGCGAGGCAGTACCGAACTGGCGGAAGGAGTAGGCACATACGCTGAATCTGGGGGAATGTCTTAGATGCGGAAACAGGATACATCAAGCTAGGGATTGCTCGTACAGTAAGCACGTGTGCAGTTGGTCTCATAAAATCGGTCAGAAGAATGTGTAAAAAAAGTAATCCAGAAGTCCGGAGTACAACCAAGCAAGACGGTCAGGGCCGGCAGCTTTCCATAATCACACGGAGTTTATATGTAGATTATAGAAATTATACTTTATACAATACATGTATTTCAAGAAAATGTTTACAAGAAAATTAAGGTTTTTTGTAGGTACTAAAAAATACACGTGATTGTGATTGTGAGGGGGGTCTTAAACAATACCATGTACACAGAGGGGGGAGGGAGAGGGCGCTAAAATAATGGTGAAAAACCATCACGTTATTAATGGACGGCCCCTAATCTCATCGGGACCGTATTTTTCACAAAGCTTGATAGCTTGATTTATCTCAGGATTTCAATCAGGTACCTTACGAGTCTTGTAGAGAATATAGTGATCAATAATACGCAAAGGGGCTTATTAAGAAATAAGGGTGAAGGTGTTATGAAAGTAAGTCAGTCTTAAAGAAACGGTTTAACGGACGCTCGTCTCTTATGAGCACATGCCATGTAATGAAGCTGCCAAATTAATTACAAGAATTGTCTTCTATTTATGACTTTGCGCGAATGTAAGATCTCAGGGGACTTAAGGTAAAAAATGTGAGCCCTTTGCCCAGCACTGCATAACATTGTAAGAGTAGGTTTAGTGTAATTAATAGATACTGATATAACCATGATTCGTGAACTAAGTGGTCAGTAGGTCCGATACTAAATTAAAGGTAGCGTTTTTGCTGCCATTTCAATCCAATAATAAGTAGACAAATTACCTTAAATATATAAATATTTAAATTGTGCATAGATTCCATATCTTTTTTGTCAAAAATATACATATAATATACATTAGATACTATACAGAAATTTGATTAGACTAATGCCCTTTGAATATAAACTTGATTGAGATATGATACACTATTATTTTAAACAGAACTTTATCCACTTATAATTTATATCAATTAAATACATATACAAAAAAATTTGCAAACGCACACAAGGAAGGTTAAGGAATGTTACTATCAGTTCAGCATATTCAAAGCACGCTAGCCTACGTTTTTTACATAACAATTTGTTTACAATGTCACAATTCCAGTGTCAATTTCAGCTCACTTATCACTCCGAGTTTAGATAATGAACACTGTAAGCACCATCCAAGTTCATACGACCCCCAATTTAGTTTAAAACTAAAATGAGTACGCCAACAATCATGTCTTCCTATCAACGGTGGAGTTTCTAATGTAGTCTTGGGAGATTTTCATCACGTCTAAAGCGCCTTTGGCGATCAGTGCATTCGCTACATCTCTGCCGAGATTGTCGCACTTTATAATAACATCTATAGGCACGTTTCCATTCACGGTCAGTCCGCAGAAAATCCTATTGCCATTTTTCATAGAGAGAACTTCGTCTGTGCTCCGCGTGTCTTCACAGTTAAGATTATCAGTCTTGTCGGATATCATGTTGTTAAGCGCTTCGATGGGGTTTAGAGAATTGTCTTCGTCGACTTTGAGCTTCTTTGTTTCATTTTCTTCTGTGGGACTGAGTTTGTGCTTCTGGGTTCTCTTTATCTGTGCAAATGTTTGGCCCGAGGAGTGGTCCAGTCTTGTGGTGCCGTCTAAGCTCCACACGGCTCCGGTGATGGTCAGTTTGAACTGCGAGTCAAGAGGTTTCAACTTGGTTGAAACACCTACTGGGGCACTGCAGCCGCCGCCTGGGGAAATGAATTATTTTGTTATAGTAATATTAGAAATTAGAGGATGACCTAAGATTCTGAACTTCTATGAGGCAAAGAGAGAGAGAGAGAGAGATACATCGTGAAGAAATCCACATGCCTGAAAATATTTCGAAGGATATACACCATTGCGCATCACATGGTGAATAGCCTAATGAATCAATAACAAAGCCCCGTTTTCATCGGTACCCGGATTTGGATGTCATAAGAGGTTGTGCTAGCCTGTAGTGTCAGAGTTTATCAGGTCGCCCGTCGCCCGAGGGCCTCTGACGTGGCTTAACGTGCCCTTCAAGCGATGGAAATCCACATATAACTTACGAAATGTTATTGATGCGGGCTGAGGATCGAACCCGGGATCTTTGGATAAAGAATAATAATAGTTCAGTCTGTAACTGTCCCACTGCTGGGCAAAGGCCTCCCTCACTTTCGTGACGAGGATTAAGCCATAACCCACCACAGGGGCCTAGTCCGGATTGGAGGATAACATGCCTCCGAAATAATTCTCGGGCATGTTGGTTTCCTCACGAAGTTCTCCTTGAAAAGCGAGTGATAATTACGTACAACAAGAAACACATCGGTACGTGCCCGCACTGGGACATCTTTGGAATTTGGATTCTTACACTCAAAATTTGCCGCTCGGCCACCATCTCTAAGATCTATGTGTTGATGATTATGATGAGAGAGCAAGATGTGTCAGTTACCGAGCGTCTTGAGGAAGCTCCTCTCGGTGAGTATGCGGCAGTAGGTCTCGGCGTGGTTGAACGGCGCCAGCATGTCCAGCACCGCCGCGTGGTCCGCGCGACACTCCACCGCCAGCGCGCCCTGCCCCACCGCGTACAGCATCTCGCCGCAGTTCAGGATCTGGGGTTGAAGGTGGGTTGTTGTTTTGCAAGTTTTGGTTTGTTTGTTATACTAGAAACTATTGGATGGATTTTGATGGGAGTTTCGGCATTTGGTAGCTTTGATTTCGAATAATTTAACTGTTGACGTCTCTAATAATAAGTATAATTCTTATTTTCACAATAGGAAACTCATAGCATTAAAGCAAATCCTCGTGGTCAAGTAGTCAAGTAGATTATTTCGATTCAGTTAAGTGGTGAATGCTTTACTGAAACTTCCACGGAGTTTTGGAAAAAAATGCGTAGGGACACGCTTTTTGGCTGTGTATTATTTGCCCACACTCGTGTACGTTACCGAACACTCGATAACTAATATTCCACCAATATTATACTTACATTAAAACTCGAAGAAACACAAGTTTGAAGAAAAAATACAAAACCAACAACGTCTCACCATCGGTGTGCCTAGTGCGAGTTTTGTCAATTTATTTACGCGCTCGGTCCGTTTGGCGTAAACTTGAAATTGTATGGAATAAGAGCAGCGCCATCTAGCGTCAGTGAATCAGTCACTAGATGGCGCTGCTATTATTCCATACAATTTCAAGTTTACGCCAAACGGACCGAGCGCGTAAATAAATTGTCAAAACTCGCACTAGGCACACGGATACCCGCCAAAACTTCAATGCATACCTTGTTCATCCGCTGCGTCCAGCCCATCCTCTGCACGCCGGCCGCGGCCAGGATGAGCGCGGAGTAGGCGCCGGGGGCCGCGTCCAGCTTGCGGAACCGCGTGTTGAGGTTCCCGCGCACGTTCTCCACACTCAGCTGCGGGTAGTTCGCGCGCAGCTGCGCCGTGCGCCGCAGCGACGACGTGCCTGCGGGACGGCACGGTGACAGCTGACAGTTGACAGCTGACAGCTGACGTGGTGCAACCAGCGTGGCTTACCTCATAAGCTGCGTACGTCACGCGGCTCGCCAAATAAGTAAGATTCTAATCGAACGATAAAGTCTTACCGTCTTACATTTAAACTAGAGTTGAACAGATGAGTCTAAATATTTTCTCCAGAAATCGACGTCTAACCCAACCCTGGCTATTTCTAACTAAATAACAAAAAATTAGGAAAGCCAGGATTGAGAAAGAAAACGCGAGTGATAGACGTCGATTTTGTGGAACGAAATTTTAGAAACATCTGTTTAATTCTTCTTTCTTTTTTTGTATTCTTCTTTTGCTTTCACTTCAACCGGCCAGCAGTGGAGGGGGGCATGAGAGTATTGTGTTTACATCTCGTCCTGCTCACTGCGGCTGAGTGTAAAGTAGGGATGCAAGACACTGAAATGTACGGAAATGTGTCGTTCGTATTTTCTCAACAATTCGATCGTCGAACTAGTGAGAATTTTTTTCTCTCATTTGTTCGACTGTCTGTGAGTGTTATAAAAATACAGAAGAACGGGAGAGAGACTGCAGCGTGTCAAGCAACGTCTGTTATCATTTACAAGAGATTTCTCAGATTTTAATATCCAATAGTTTGTGTAGGACCACAATTCCATGGATTTTAAATAAAGATGGTTAACATTTCTTTAGTCTAGACGTAACCTATTCAGTCGTGACTAGGAGACTACCTCTACTGAGTAATGAACGAGACAAATGAGACCAACTGATGGTAAGTAACAAGCTGTCTTAAAATTATTCCACTTATTTATTACGCCTAACAACACCATGTCAAAGAATTCTATATTGGGGGATTTTATCTCTACTTTTTTACTTAGCATTGGTCTAGAAAAAAAATCTTTATCAAGATGACTAGGCCAAATGTTATCAGCTATAATGGTATCAGTTTTTCTGAACATAAAAAAAAGCATTAGAGATACGGCAATATTATATTGTATTGTAATGACATTTTTATTATTTAACTTGCTTTTACTTAAAAAGCTACAGTTAAAGAAAATTGCCAATGGAACTTTCTGTTTGTGTATACTTTCAAATGCATGTACACAGCTGCTGTTATGGCATTACAAACAGACACTTCTATTTTACTTATTTGTACAGAGAGTATACATATTTACCTATCACAGAACCAGCTGGCAAAGTATCCAGTGAGTGGTCTTTTAAATCTTCTCGGAGAATCAACGCATCCCTTGGGTCTTCCCTGGAATATTAAAAATGACATAACATTTAAAAACACACTCTATAATCCATACTTTTTACAAAATATACATCAAATTATAGCAATAAGAGTTAATGAATTATGTGACAAAAGCCTTAAGGAAACTGGAAAAACAGGTTTTCAGCAGGTCGTTCATGTGATGGTAAGTGCTATAAATAACGAATTACCTTTCAAACACAGCTCCTATGGCCAACCCGTCAGGCAGGGAAGTCGGCAAGTCTTTTAGTGAGTGCACCACAAAGTCTACTGTGTCGCTCCGTAAGGCGTCTTCTAGGTCTTTGGTGAAGAGAGCTTTCTCTCCTATCTTGGGCAGTGACACATCTAAAATGCGGTCGCCTAGAGTCTCCATCGTCACTGCAAAAGAAGGGGTCTGCTAATAATACTTATTATTTAAAGATAAAGTGCAAAAACACTTGAATGGAATTTTACTGAAATATAAAAATACTTTTTACAAACTCAACACGAAAGGCCACACACAGTTTTGCTTGTATTTTGTCCGAGTCAGTCATTTGCATGGAAAAAGATTAGAGCATTAACAGACCAGGCTCAAGTGACAGCGAGATGGACCGCACAGCCCTTCTTTATATATTTGGGACTGTTTCAGTGCCTGCAGCTTATTTTTTGTCTTATTGAAATTTTTCATTCCATTCGGAAGATATAGTATTTAATATTTGTTACTGGCCTAGCCTGGGATTTTAATGCAAGTTGTTTAAATTAAACAGGTAGCACTTAATTGACTTACCTAGAGTAAACTCTCTGTCCGGATGAGTCTTCTTTAGCAGATCTATCACATGATTTGTTTGTATCAGGGCCAGCTGGAATTAAATTAAGTAAAAATAATATTATGCTATTTTCTTTGATGCCAACATTATTTATGTAATTACTTAAGTAAGTATATAGGTTATTAGTGTGGTTACGTGTTTAGTTAAGCACCTGTACAACTAATTACTATGCAAATTGAATGTATAATTGAAACATTTATCCCAATTTCTAATTCCAAAATGTGGAGTGGCAAAAGCCAATGTTTATTAACACTATTACATAGTTTCATAGCTAAACGTACCTCACTTTTCCTGGAGCCGACTCTAATAACACTTTTGGAGCCACTTTCCATTCTTAAATGCCGGGATTTATTAATTTATGTAATCGAACAAACTCACAGGATATAAACTTTTAAGGTTACGTTTGAGTCAAGAACATGCAAAGTTTATATGGAAGTCAGCTTATCAACTGAAATTAACTTGTCACTAACACTGTAGTGGACAAGAAGTTGATGAAAGCTAATAAATTTTAAATTATTTATTTCTATCGAAATACTACATTACAACTCGTTTCCATTGCTCGCTTTGATTGAATAAAGTTTGACTGATTGAATGAAATTTGATGAATGACAGACTGACTGACATCCGTGTGATGTAACTCGATAGTGACAGTGACACTGACGATATCTAGTGTTACCAGTTCTAGCATCTGTGGTTAAATAGTAGATAGGTTATAACATAAATTAATAACATTATCTTTGTCGTATCGCAAAATGGTTCAAATAGGTACTTCTTAAATAACCGCCTTCAAAAAAAGAAGGACGTTCTCAATTCGATAGTATTTTTTTTTTGTTTGTTCCTACCTCATTTTTACCTGGAAAACCGATTTTAATGATTATATTTCATGCTCTGTAATCTAGTTTTGTTTCATTTTCCATATAATTATATACCAAATCGTCATTCTTGACCCGGACGACGCAAATAGTGAAAAACCACAGGCTAAAAACATCATCCTCCTTTAGCAATCGGGTAAAATGGACATCTTTATTTTTTTTAGTGTGGAAAAGGTGTCAACAAAAACTTCATATTAACAAAATTCTATTTTATTGATCTCAAATACACAAGTAAATCATTTTTGATTCACACATCGACAAATACCTACAATATACGACATACCTCTACGAGTTCAATTATTAAATTAAAAAAGGAAAACGTTGCTAAATGCAAATTAAAATGGACAAAGCTCAAGCATACCCTACAGGCCTTACCATTCATTGTAAAGTGGCCGATCTATCTTATCACTATACAGTAAATATTTAATTTTGAATTTGTGGCTTATTTAGATCATCTTAATAAACAATAAAGATTGTGGATGTTATTGTATAAAACAAAAAAAGCCCTAACGCCTCAGTAGGTATAACTAACATAATATCAACGTCACAATATAAAAAGTGTTTTCTTTCATTCAAATGTAGACGACACGGTTCATATTTTTATGCGACGAAATCACGTTTGTTTTGCTAAAGTAGGCAAATAACGAAAGTTTAAATAAAAACTTGACCCAATTCTGAGGGTTTAGGTTATCACTGAGCAAGTGTAGTAGTCTTATCGCTAAACGACTTCATTGTAAATCCATTACACACAAGTTTACAAATCACAGTATTATCCCATAAGTCCATTTAGATTCATAAAATCTTATCTTAGCAGTAGGTAATTATTTTATCTTATCACACAGGAAACATATAAATACATAATAATATACAACAAAATAAAAAAAAGGAATTTGTGATTTTGTCATAGAAACAAAAGGCGGGTAGTTCACACTTTTGTGAATTCGAATGTGGAATCACTGATGAAAATTGCCTGTTCTAAAAACAATTCACTTGTTTCGTTTGCTGCTGCGCAGGCGTCGCCTGTTTGGAAGTGACAGTGATGTGGTTCTTGGTGATGATTCTGGAAAACAAACATTATGTCACATGACTATGTTTAAACTTTTTAATGGTTAAAATCTTTAGTGTACATTGCCACTAAGTTAAACAAAAAACTAAGTAGGTATACTATTTTGCATTGAAACTTAATTTGCACAAATGGTGTATTTCCCTACTCGACATTGTGGCAACCCAACCACAGATGCTACATAAAAAGAGTTAGTAATTTTGTGACATACATACTCTAATAAAATTGTACCATGTATTTTAAATTAAGTAATTTTGCATACTATTGTGCTAGTAAGCACTGCAGAAATATGAGAGGTCTTATCTAATAGGGTAGCTAAATGGCAGACTCACTTTTTACAGGCTTCAGTTCGACCGGTTTAGTTTCTTCAACAATTTTTACTGTCTTCTTGCTTGCAACTTTTTCATTGCTCTTAGATTTAGATCTACCATTGCTCTTAGGTGCTACTTTTTTTTCTGCTTCTTTCTTCCCCACACTGTTAGCGTTTGCTTGCTGCCTCGTCACTCTTGAAGAAGGTTCCGGAGGTATTTTGACAGTCTTGTTTTTTGATGATCTAGTATTTCTTTGCGTCGGAACTTCTTTCGGCGAGTTTTGCTTCAACGCCTCGACCTTCTCTTTCGCTTCTCGCTTCTCTTTCATCCTATACACTTTTATCATAGCCGGCGTGTATCCTTCTAGATGTTGTGGATTCTCTTCTGGCTCTTTAGAACTTTTTTTGGAAAGTTTGTTTTTCAGTGAATTGATGACGTCTTTCATGGCATATGTAGGATTCATGCCCTGTAGATAATCTCTCTGCAGAATAGGTGATTGCACATTTGGATCGTTACATTCAGATGAAGCGTTGGACAGTTTCCTGATTTGGTACTTGCAGGTGTCATCATCATCGTCATCATTGGCAGCATTGCGTTCCTTCCGTATGATGTGTTCCGGGTTCTGAGCTAAGATCTCGGCCCAAGTGAACTGCCTTGCGGAACCCATAAAGTTGCCAAACTTTCCGATACTGTTCCTGTGTCTCCTCATGCCTTTACGCTTTTGAATGGTTTTCTGTTTAGAACGTAAGTTTTTCGGCGACAGTTTCTTGCTGAAAACGCCATGAGGCATTAGCGATTTCTTCAATCTGGCGACTAAATCCGCGTCGGACACGAAGAAATTTCTGGACGCGCATGGCTTACGTACCCCCACGCTCGATATGTTGAGAGATTTCCTCAAAAGTTGCAACTTCAGAACATTTTCAACCGAGGAAACATTCTCTCTTTCCCGCGCTTTCCTGATTCCATTAGTTATGAAGCTCGGCAGAGCCTTTTTTTGCACAAATCTATTATAGCCATTCAACTTGCTACGATTTACAAACGATTTTGTTATAATTTCCTTGAAGTTGAGTATTACTGGTTTGTTTCCATTCTTGCATAGCTCACTTTTGAATAGGTTTCTGCAATAATCGTAGTCTGGTTTCTCAGTAAAGTCAAGACTTGTGATGTATTGAAAATATTTCTCCATGAATTGTGGGTAGAATTCAGTTTTGAAGCATGTTTTGAGAAGCAATTTTACGTCGCTCATGTAATTCTTTTTCAGGGCATGAACTAAATTGGGCTCAGCAAGGACCCCTGGAGTTTTCCATGGTAACATTCCCGTTAGCCATTCCAGGAGATTGTAGCCTAAAGTTTCCAAGTCAGATCTACGGGAATGCGCCCCAATATGAGAGTCTCTTGAGCTGTATTCGAGCGTGCCATCATGGGCCTTTCTCGCATCCATTCCAAAATCTTTATGTTTCCCCTCTGAATCTAAGAACTTTGACGCTAACCCGTAATCCAGCAGATATATCTGTCCAACCGTTTGCGACAATATGGCCTCTTTGAATAGTTCATCTACATTTTCTGGGACACTTTTGACTTTAGCTTTTGTTGCTTTTGATTGTTGAAACTCTTTTGTTGTCTGAATAACATTCTTGTGCCCAAAATCGTCTATGAGTTTCTGGTACGACTGATCGGAGCACACAGAGCTATTGAAATCTTCATAATTAGTACAGTTTGTGAGCTGCCGCAGATTAAGCACATGATGCCGATGTAGACTTCGGCTTTCTTTATCCGTGAGTATCTTTCTTAGCTTCCTTTTAACATTAGCTAGTCTCTTTTCGTTTTCAACATCAGACGTTGTAGGGGTTTTATAGTCTTTCATAATGAAATCTTCATCAATATAGTAGTTTGAAGATCTGGATTTCCCAGTTCTGGACTTTCTGTCTTTCCGGGAGAGTTCTTTTTGGAATGGTGGGGACAGTTTGACTGTAGGAATTGTAGTCTCGTAATCAAAACCTACCATGAGGTTTGAGCTTTTGATATCTGAGTGGGTGTAGCCTTCACTGTGTAAGTATTCAAGCACATCGAGGATCTGAATGGCAAGAATGAGGATGTGTTTAACATCTAACACTTTTAGGACAGAGATAACTTTGTGCAGGTCGGCATCATATCGAGGCAGGACTAGGAATCGGTACTTGGTGCCTGTGGCCTCGTCTGTGAATGAGCCGCTTGCAATGTACACCGGCATACCTAGGCGTTTTTGATTGTGTTCTTGGCGCCATTCCTTCACTAGAGTAACAGAAAATTTAGAATAATTCAAAACTTAACTCATTATTGCATTTTATATTTAATGACCTGTTACAATTGTGATATTATTATAACAGTTATTGTAAAAGACTATCATTTTTGGGCCAAATGTCAAATCGAAAACGATACAATTTTGTGTCTGCAGTCAACAACAGTATATAACTACAGACTAGTTTTTATGGGAAAACTTGGGTACATATTACTTAAACATTATATTTTATGTATTTCAACTTACATTTTTCAGCCTTGGCAGTTCGTTTGAGGCAATGGATCTCAACAAACAGGGGTCCATTAGTGTGGGGTTCTATTTTGACCACATATTGAGCGTAAATCTTCGAAACTTCATTCTTTATGTCATCTGAAGCAAGGTAAATTCTACCAAAGCTTCCTCTGCCTGAAACGTCAAGTGTATTTGCTTATCTATTTTGAGTACAATAATAAATACTTACTTATATGGCCTTTAAGGTTTGAAGACGAAGTTTATATGGGATTGGAAACAACACATCCATTCAAGAAGAATCAACAAAAAATTCAAACTGACCTGTGTCTTTTCAACATCTATAGTAATTTTATGGAGCTCTTAACTTTCTATTGAATAAATTCATGTTATAAAACCCTAAGAGGAGAGGGAGAGGATGTATGAAAGAAGATAGACGAAACGAATTTATGAATGTAACATGCATGGGTCAGCCAGTAGGTTTCAACATAACATGTACTACAATCAGAGGTATTCCAAATAAAAGTCAAGTCAATAGTACCTATTATCAGCGAGAATGTATGAATAGACTCGTGAAAATTTAAGAAGTTAAATAGATGTGTCAGGATCATAGGTGGACGTAGGCTCTGCCTACCTCAACAGGAAAAATGTGTGACTGTTGACTCTGTGCATGTATTTGTATGTATGTAAAAGCCTAAAAATGGTATAAGTAAATCCTGTACACTTCGCACAGTACCTTATTATCTACATTCCTGTCCTACATCACCTTGCATTGGTGATATTATGTATAAAGCAGTTGAGTTATTGAGAGAAAACTTGTTCTAAAACTAGACGGACCACTCTACCAGTTTTGCAATTAACTACTTTGCTGTAAGTACTTTGTGTCTTGGTTGTATCATTCTGTGATGGATTATAAGAACAATATAGCATCATTCACATTGGTTACTTTAAATGGTGGGGGGAGGTGTTTTTCTAAGCAGACAACACTGCAATTATTAATAATAACTTTTTGATAGTTGAATAGGTTTCAAGGTTTGCATTTGACCATTATTTCACCTGAAGTTAAGAAATGTTGTGGTCCATGAGGGTGCACGCTTACCTAGACTAGAAGTATCATCTGTATACCATTGTTAACTTATCTGCACAAGGCAATTTGTTGTGGAAATCTCATTTAGATACTTACTCCGAGTCTGGTTATTTGTTGTGCTGATGACTCACCTGATATTCTAGGTACAGGAATTCCTAGTTAAGGGCCCCAAGATAATAATATATTTGGCTATTTTTATGAGCTGTTTTAGGATACTAGTTGGGATTATAAAGCATGCAACCAATGAAATAATCTTCCTTTGGTAGGCGAGTAAAAATAAATTTACGTAGTTAGGGGTTAGTATACTCTGGACACACATTTTCAGCTTCTTCATTCTGTCCAATGCCTATTTGTATAGTTGTGTTATGACTGAATTTTTTTGGTGTACATAAAAAAGTTCTGTTTATTTATACTGGATATTGTAGTCTATTTGTCTAATGAGCAAATGATAAAAAAATCTATTAAAAACGTAGATTATTGGTCCCGTTTACAAAGATAGGATAGGATCCTTACCAATAGGCTTTCCAAGCCTCCATTTCTTCTGGTTTACATCAGTGAAAACAATGCCAGGAGGCAGCGCTTCGTCGTCACAGAAACTGACGTCTAAACTCGGAGTGGAAGGCTCGGGGACCTTTTCAAAGGTTTTTGTCTTCTTCTTGGGTGGCGTAGGCACCTGTACTACTTCATTTCCCCTTCGCGGCATGTCGAAAACACGCAAATAGTTTAAGTTTGTTGGTTCTATGATTCACCATTCGTTCTCTAGGTCTGTAGCTGTAATGCAACTGCAATGTAAAAGTAAAACAGAAGATGAAACACAGCAGTCTACATCTAATCCAATAACTATCAACGTGCAAGTAAATGTGACTGTAAAATTAGATTTATTATCCAACACAACACTATGAGCCGAGCCATTACCTCTAAATCATATTATCGTACACAAACAAACACGCGACAGTTGGTAAAATTGTAATATTAGGTAGGATCGACTTGTTTTCAATTTGCAATAATCACAGCTCATGAGTTATTTTATTATTCTGTGAAAATTTCGATAAAACACAACTGCCAAGTGCCTGCTGATCAAAAATCGGCCATGTTGTTTGGGATATTAGAGATGAGATCATGAAGAAATTTATGATTTCATATTAATTCATGTCGATTATCTGGCGACCGTTTATATCGATTTGAATACAAAATAAAAATGCTTATTTTAAATATTTAGATATCTAAAAAAATATGTGTAAAACAGACTCAAAACTAAACCTGTGCCTTGTTGCAAGATATTGTTGCAAGAGTAGATAATATTATAAATGTATAGTAATAATGTACCTAGGTACAGTATTACCCAACTGATATGGCTTACCGATGTACCTGCGCAGAAGATGAATTTTCAAAGTGCGGGAAATGCTATTGACCGCTATTGGTCGGCAGCCGCCGCCATCTTAGCGAGCTTAGCGTGAGATGAAACTAACAGCTGCAGTGTATTATTAACCTTATAATAGTGCTCTTAGGTTGATTGTAAGTTTTAAGCATTCTTTCGTTAATCTTCGGACCATACTTTATTTTCTGAGCGAACGAAGATTCACGACGCGCCTTATAAGTTGGGTGCTATTCTAGTATACCTTCCTATGTATGATTCGATCTAACGATACAATGCAAACGATTGGCCATTGGATCAAGACAACTCTAGTTTGGAAAGATCGATGTTGCATGGCACCACAGACTAAAAATACTAGAAGGTACTACAAACAAGGGCGATAGATGGCGCTGAATTGAACGAATATAATTTTGACATTTTATCTCATTTGTAGAAACTATAGTATAAAAAAAATACAATTTAAATTTTAGTACCTACCTACCTATGCTATTGATAGAGTATCAACCCCAGGGATAAGTTTCAGAAATAACATAGTACCCGAGGGTGGATGGCCTCGACTTTTCACATTTCCCTATGGATGGGCCCTACTTAACTCTAGCCATAGGTTTTTACTCTGCTGTGCGACTCTACCAGACAAGAAAGAAGGAAGGAACGGATTGAAAAAAACATGACGATAATTACAGTCGAAAGCAAATCTTTGGAACTTTTTGTACTTCTAATAAGTACCTACTTATTTTCATTCCGCATTATACATAAATCTATTCTATAATAAATAGGCGGTCTTATCGCATGGGGAGGAATAGTAAGAAAATAATTATTATGGACGGTGGCTTTCATTATATTATACTATCTACCTACAAGAAATAAATAATTAGTTACTCATCAAATACCTACATATATTACTTAATACGCTAACCTGAAACTTAAGTAGGTAGGTACGATTTATTTTTGTAAGATTCATATTCATATTTATAATATAATCCTCAACGCTGAATATCAACAAGTACCTACCTAACTTGAAAAATCTATAAGCACCTACCAACCAAGCCAGAAATGCATCGATAGCTGGCTAGCCCTACTAGAATGCAATGCAGAGCGGGTGCGATACGATCGCAAGCAAGCAAACTCAAAGCAAAGCAAAACTTTTTCATTCATTCACGAGTAGCCGCCGCCGCGAGAGCCCGCACGTGCCGCCTCGCGCACTCACAAAACATCGAACGCGATGCTTCACTGTTTATCAATAAACCGAACATGTGATCTGTGACACAAATTTTAATATAAAGAACTCCGGTCTTAGTTCATGTTTCTTAATTATGACGAGTTATTGTTAGATAGTGCACGAAAATGGAAGGTGTGAACGCTGACTCAGATCATTCTATGACTTGGGAGGACTTTTTTGGTAAGTCCTGAGCTGCTATCACTATTTAGAATACGTTTTATTTTTTTAAGGAGTAAGATCAATTTTATTCTGAATACAGCTTGAGCACCATGGCAAAAAAAATTAAAAAGTTATAACTTTTTTTGCGGGACTTTTTAAAGTTAGATGCGATATTTCCATCGAAACAAATTTTCTTGACAAGTCGTATCGATTTGCAATAATCGGTCGTGATTTTCCCCAGGCCAAGCGAGAATCTCGTGGCGAGATGAGACTGGTTTGCTCAGCATTTCCACTTATGGCAGGCTGCATGCAATCCGTTCCTTGCCAGCATGCATTTTGCTGCAAGCAATCATTTGCATAACAACTATTATGATACACCAGTAAAGTAATAAGCCTACAAAGGTTTAAAAAAAATGAATTATTATTTAGGTCCGGTTACGACTCTTTTGACCATTCAAACTAGACCTTACATTTAGGTCAGGTAGTCGTCAGAAGACCCTTTTATTAATCCATTAATAATACGAATAATAATAATTATTTAAGATTAATTTGATCATAGGTAGGGAGTACCTACCTTATTTGTTTACGTACGCCCCCACCGTTTTCAATTCATACTAAATTTCAAGCATGAGTAATACAACCCAACAGCCATCCAACCACACAATACTGTGTGTGGTCTCCG
Source organism: Hylaea fasciaria (assembly GCA_905147375.1). Taxonomy (NCBI): domain Eukaryota; kingdom Metazoa; phylum Arthropoda; class Insecta; order Lepidoptera; family Geometridae; genus Hylaea; species Hylaea fasciaria. The sequence continues at coordinate 2,917,461 of LR990218.1, forward strand.
CAGTAGGTTCCCAATATGGCAGGTAATACAACCTACCTGTGTACTTGCCTACTTATTAGACTCTATTATAGCTGTGCTTAATAATTATGCTGAGAACACAACGTAGGTTGGTACCTAGCACTATATTCTAGCATCATTTACATTTTGCATTTGAGATGAGAAAACATTATTTCTACGTTGTTCATTTAAAAAAGTACCTATATAACTAAGTAGGTAAGTATCTAATACGTAATAAATGCATTGTTTCTTTATTATGGTTTCTATGCATGTAAGTTGCAATAGGTAGAAATGTGACTAATTGTAAGAAAATCTGCAATAATTATGAGAGTTTAAACTGAATAAGTACTATATTCTGATAAGCCACCTTTAATCTTATTATAACAAAAAAAAAACAAGACAAAATTTAAAAAAGTTGCAGATGCATTGAGCAAGTTTAGTGTGGGTGCACGAGACGGATAATTACCGCTATCTCAGGAATGCACGTACATGAGATAAAGGTGTCGGGACGAGTTCTGAATAACACTACCTGTTTCACTTATCTCCCTTCTATAAAAGTCTTAGCTTGTTGTCACGACGCTTGAGCAACGGTTTCCAACTGAGAGATGGATAAGGAAAGCAACTGGCAAAGTAACTCTACAAAAAAAAAACAAACATGTATCATTGTGTTGCCAGTTAAGTCTACACTTTATTAGTTCGATTTCTGTACTTATATTCTGATTTTTAATGTTATGATGTTACCATATTGACGATCGCCGCATTATTATTAGCATCTTATATAATTAATTATGGATAAGGCCGATAAGGTCGTCTCAAGTGCAAACGACAGCCCCCCACTCAACAGATGTTCTGTCTGTGTAGCCCACAGTGCTGCCAGACACCCACGCGGCTTCCTCCCCGTTTCAAAATAAAACCTTTAGAAATCTGATGGAGAAATTGCATTATAACATGTTTTTAGTCATAAACATATTTTGCATTATTACGAGTATGAGCAATAAAAGCATGATGCACTAGGTACATTTTTTTTTTGTCTTTTAAATATACTTATACATAGCCTAGTATAGATTCAGCAGTAGGGTGGGTAGGTTTGCATGGAGCTCGCAGCTTTATATAACCTGTGCTTAGAACTTGACCACTTTAGTTTCAAACTGTAGGTACCTAGATGCTCTTTCTTGGTGTAGGTACTCAGTCACATAGTTATGAATATTCTTTTATGTTTTGCTCTACTCGTTACAAAAGACGGGAATCAGTGTTACCAACATACAAGACGAGAGCAGAATTAATGAAGAGTACTTCCGATGGAATCAACCGGATGTTCCAAATTTAATTCGACAGCTGGCGCCTTTTTATGGAGGAGGTTTGATAACAAATAGGTCTATTTGAATAATTTATTTGCAGTTGGCGTGTCAAAAAGGCTTGAACAACGTAGAAATTTAGAAAATTAAATATTGCAGGTACCTAGAGACAGATAATGGTTTCTGATAATCCGAACAAAATTAAAAATACAACAAGAGTCGATAAATTATCGCCCTTTTACCACATACTGTTAACTTAATTTCAGAATGATTTTCTTTACCCAGGTATTTGGGAAATAAGTTTAGCAGGTGATAAACTTATCTAAGGTATAGGGTTTATAAAAAGTTGGTAGTTTTGTTTTTACCATTGCCAGTTCTGATCCGTTCACTAAATAAATAACTAGGCAGGTACACACATACCTATTAGATAAACAACATTGTTCAAACGGGTATTACAAACAATGATGTTTGCAAAATAATTATTTGAATAGGTACCTACATAGTTATAATAATAATTCCCAAATATCAATTGCATATCTTGAAGTCAACGCTCGCAGGTCAAACCGCGGGTAATACTTTATATACAAATCTATGCCGCTTCCATTCAATTAGTACTAATAACATCGATCTAATTACGTCAATTAACGTCTTGCTAACTGCCCTCGTTTTCGCATTGATCCAGGAATAGAATTTCACAGAATTGTGGAATAATGGATATAAACTCAATACCTAACAAAGGGGATTCCGGAAATATGTTCGCTCAGTGGCGGATTTACACATCTTCCAAGTATAGGATATGAAATTTTTGCCGCCCTTCCCTCTACAATACCGGTGCGTCCAGTACCTATTTATCTACCGTTGAATTACAATAAAAGGGAAGAGGGAAAAGTCATCGGAAAGATATCTTGTGGACTTCTAAGAGAGATATCTACGCATCTGAAAACCCTAAGATGTTTCTGGCCTAAAAAAGTCGGTTCTCAAATTTGCTGCCCCTAAAATCTGCTGCCGTAGACTCAAGCCTACTAAATTAATCCATAAATCCATACCTACTCCATAATATTATTATAAAATGCAAAGTAAATTTGTCGTTTGTTACTCGGCTAAACGACTGATTCGATCTCAATGAAAGTTATTAGAGATAGATTGGATCCTGGAGAAAACTAAGGACATTTTTTATCACGATGTTATATAATCCGCGCGGACGAAGTCGCTGGCAACAGTTAGTAAATTATATATATCTAGAAGTTCAATTAGTTATCCACAAAGAGGTTGATAAACTCTAGAAGCTATTACCGATAATTGAGTCTAATTCAAAGCTCAAGCCGTCTAGACTTCAAAGCAAACGCCCTTTCGTATCCTTATGCCGAAACACTTCGCTTTATTCTACGTAGATTAAATCCACGTAATGAGCCATTCAATCCGTTTTGAGACTTACTCTGGCAGGGTTAAGATTGAATTTGCTGATAATAGAACGAGATGGTTTGGGAATATCTTGGAGAACCCTGTAAAAGGCGTTATAGGATCTCCACGTATACATTATAGCGTTTTATTTCATATTCTTATTTTGCGTATCGCAAAGGAGCGGTATTCCTTGCCGGAGTCTTTCGAGTCATGAGCGAATAGATTTTTTCTAGGTAAGCGTTTCTTCTAAAACCCCCGGGAAGTTTCAGTAGAGCATCTAACCAACCCACCACTTTACCTGACTAAATAACGCTTATAATACTTGACTGGGGTTCAATGTACAAACCATGCGAAAAGAAAACCTTAATAAAGACAAGGTAGGTACCACGTAACAAAGAGTTTTGCGGCTGTCTGTACCTCCATTGCGACAGACGGGCTCGGTTACAGTGCGCCTGCGCATGGCATGGATATCGCAACACGAGATGACCGCAGGAAACCAGCGGCGCCGGCGCCGGCTGCCTGCCATCCCCTGCAAGCGCAGGAATATAGGAACATTTATAGGTCAATGAGAACTGTGCTTTAAACCCATGATCAGATTGGTGTAATATGAAAGCCCTCTCAAGTCATCAAGCAGCGTCTTAAAACCATGGAAATAACGGTTACTGGACTACTGGAAACTGGAAATTACCCATCATCGATGGCAAAGCATTGGTCCATTGTAGACTTGGGGGGGGGGGGGGGGGGGGAGGAAGGGGGGAATTGGTCCATTTACGACTCATGTAATGCCATGCCATTTGGAAAACAGGGCATTCCGTAAACCAATAATTCGATTCTGTCAATTGTACTGGCCTCGCTGACCGAAGGCTTTTGTGTCCGAAGTTGTTGGTCCAAGGGTCCGAGGCGGCGTGCCCTTGATTGTCATTTGTTTACATTAATAAACCGGTCCTGCAGTGGGCACTGTGCATTCACAGACCCGGGACAAGTTGCATTTGTCAGCGCTTGCGCCACGTCTGCGATTAACATGATCTGATTGCACCATGACCATACCTACCAGATACTACTATATACTGTGCTACCAAACTATACTATCATGCCGTACTGTTATGTACTAGGTCGATAGCATACTAGTTTCAGCTTCAACCTTCAACAAAACCTTCAACAAGAACTAAAGGTTCTAAATTGATAAGCCCTCTTCAGGAGACTATGACTAATAGAAAGACAATGTCGTTGATTATGAATCAGCCGAATACCATCAAACAAATCAACCGCAACTGACAATAGTAGTAAGGAATACACAATAGTACCACGGTACTACATACAATAATTATCAAAACTGTAAAGCCACTCACAAAAGCAGGAAACACTTATAAATTGTAACTTTTGATGGTGCTGCGAATCGCCGCATTGAAGTTGGACTATGTATGAATACTCTTTGGGTATTCGCCGCCTTGAGGTCCGAACTTGAGAAACACACCATTTAACAAGAGCACTTGGGAGATTCGTACTATAGCACGATTCGCCTAATGCCTCAATATCCGAACTGAGCAAGTCCCAATCGTTGAAAGCCTTTACATACACGCTTGCCGTAGTATTGGCTAAATGCACAACCAAAAAAAAAGTCAAATTTTGCTCTATATAGGGGAAGTCTAAAGCTAACATAACAGTGAGTCAAATTAAAAGCTTGTGAAAGAGGTTCACGCTCATGATTGGCATCACGTAGGTATTTTGAGACGCACCGCCATTACGCCTACCACTATAGTTGAAACCTGTTCAAGTTAGGTTCTACATTCAATTATTTTAATAATAGCTTCGATAAAATAACTTCGCAAAAAATACTTCTTTCACGAACGAAGTAACGAACACTTCTGGTGTTCGCTTTCGTCTGTAACCAGCTTTTAAATAAATTATAGATACGACCAGCGAATTGTACAGACAGGCGTGAGGTTTCTACACACGGGCTTCAGAAGCGATCCAGTTGACCACGTTTAAGTTAATCATTTTACTAAATTTTGTATGGTACGAGGCTCAAAAGAAAAATCCGATAACATTGTAATTAATTGTATATAGTTAGTTTTTGTCATTTGCAGAAATAAGTAGGTACAGTAGTACCCAACTGATATGGCTTACCGATGTACCTGCGCAGAAGATGAATTTTCAAAGCGCGGGAAATGCTATTGACCGCTATTGGTCGGCAGCCGCCGCCATCTTAGCGATCGCCGCGTGGCTTGCGAGTGAGATGGAACTAACAGCTGCAGTGTATTATGAACCTTATAATAGTGACCTTAGGTTGATTGTAAGTTTTAAGCATTCTTTCGTTAATCTTCGGACCATACTTTCTTTTCTGCGCGAACGAAGATTCACGACGCGCCTTATCAGTTGGGTACTACTGTATCTACTTAGTAATTTGTGGCGAGCAGTCAGGGAGAGTGTTAACAACCTCAAATCGGCGAGTTTTGGATTCGGTCGCCTGGTCAGTCGGGCCGTGTTGTCGGATATAGGGGGAGGGGGGATGGGAGATATTGTATACAAACCATAGTTTATATAATTATTGCTCGGTGTATTGCCACTGGCAGGTTGTCTCGCACTGTTCTATTTGTAGAGGAAACTAGATTATATTTTATGCGTTTATCTGGAAATGTTTATTTTCAACCACGCCCCCGCGTTTAACCACTTTGTGGAATTTTCCACGACAAAACCTGTATAATATAATGAGAATCGTTTTTGTATGATCTACTACCTCGCAACCAATTATTAACATTCATTATGCCGACGACGACGGGTTAAGAAAACAAAAGACGTTGCTAATATTAGTCAAAATGATATTTCCTACTGTTAATAAAGTATAAACATGTATATATATATTTATAATTATCTATTACAATTCCTTGCATTTGCTCTATCTAAGACTTACTTTACACATCTAACCATGTGTGTAATCGCAGCCTTTTACGCAACGGCGGGCGTGCACTGCAACCTTTATGATCCCCCTTCTGAACACAATCTTGAACTTTATCTCTTTACATTTAAGTTGATAGTGTATACCATAAACATTCACATGTTTTTTTTTAATATTGTAGTAACAGGCAAGTGTGTTATTTTCATGTTCGCACGCTATGACGTCAGGTTAATAATTATGTGCGGCGTTCATAATGATAGTTGTGGATGTTGCAGATGCAAATGTAACTAATAGATCATCGGCAACTGCCGACTGACTATGTAGGGGCATGCTAAAGCAGTTGAGTTTTTAAGTCTTTGACTTTAGTTACTTTTGTTTTGGTCGTTCTTTAATTACGTCTTATTATCAGATCATTCAAGACGTACCTAACATACTTAGGTATGTACCTATATACATTAAATTCGTTCTTTTTTATTGGGAACGCGATACAGAGTATACAAATACAGAGAGAAATTTCTTTCATCGTGGGTTCCTTTTTCCGCCTTTCGACTCCACGTCTTCCGATTATACCAATTTCCATTTCCCAAAAGTGCATTTATTATGCACGGAATCCCATTTGTTCGCTAGAATATACATAAGTACCTACCTCTGCGCATGTGTGAAATGGCAGACTTCCGTCTAGACAGGGTGGCCAGTGTAAAATGGTCCCCCCATACGCTCCGTATAACATATTATTGTTCAAAAAGGATGGGTCTCCCAGGGTCAGGTTAGGGGGACGCGGAAGGTAAAGATTTTGTTAACCTTGGCAGAAAGCCAAGCGCTAGTTGTGTTGCCATTTCACTTCATTTCAGTAATGAGTTGTGCTAGGTTTTTCCTAAGGGGGACTTCGAAGGCAGATTTATGGCCGGACCACACGATACGTCCTAAACATCATTACAATTTTTTTTACCGTTTTTGTTCAAAAACTGACAGAGAATCTTAAAAGTAAGTACCTAGTAAATAACAAATACCAAACAAATATTATTATTTGAAATTTGGCACATAAAAAATCTAAAAGTCCTTTGAGACGGTATCAGTAATTCTTTTATGAATATAATGTAGGTTCGCGATAGACCACTTTTTCACCCGATGCGGTCTGCGATGGTACACGCTTACCTAGAAGTAACCTATTTACTAGTGACAAGACTTAGTGACTGGTAGGTAAATAAGTAACTATCGGAAAACACAGACTTTGCCAAAGAGTTTCACTCCTTAGAGGTACGCATAGTAGATTATGTAGAAGCAAATCTGGAAAAGCGTACAGATGGAATGTCCATCATGTACCGTTGCCGCATTGCTGTAAGTCTGGTTGTTTGTTGATTCCATGATGAATTTATCACGAAAACTTTGTTGCCTTGTCAATCCATACACTAGGCGCCATGCGGGTGCACGCATGGCGATAACAACATACGACAGAACGTTCTATTATCTAATATGTGAACATAGAACACGGTCTTGGCAATGAAATGGGGTGGCTTTATTACTGAGGGCGCGGAAAGATAGAGAACAGGGGTGGTGCTCTGAACTTTTTAATTTTTTGCTTTTTTTATGAAACGATTTTGCTGGTGTTGACGTAAAATATGCAGCGGTCAATTTTGTCTGTCAATGGGTGTCGTGTCGAGTGAAAGTTGATCGTGTGGGTGCAGCATAACATAAAATAAGAAAGAGATTGAAGTGATGCCTACCTACATAGGAGGTAGTACATTTATATTTAGCGTTAAAATATAATCAATGCATACAAATACCTAATTAATTATTGCATAACCATGCATGAGAGGAAGAATAAATGTTGAGGTGTATATACAAATATTCCGAAATTACAAATATTCCAGAAATATGTATGAGTAAATATGTGCCGTAACAAATATAATACGGCACATATTTACTCTGTGCTAAAAACTTCACGAAAAATGGCATAGGATCATGGCGTCATTAAGCAGTCAATGACATCGAAAAAAGGACTGAAAAATAACAAAGAGACAGAAACAGCATGCTTTTTCACTCATAATAAAATTCTCAGCGTGGTCATCAGACTCAATTCTCGATTCTCGCAGCCCAATCCCTAAATGAGTGCATTATACCCCGGCGCGTCTACAGCTGGCATGAAAAAAGAACAATTCAAAATGCAGACGTTCCTTGTAAATATTATCCTTTTATAGTGGCGTGGATACGCGATCTCTCGGGCTATTTTTTAGTTTGTCCAGTAAATTGTCACCGTGTTCTGCTTTTGTAACATACTTTATAGATACTAGATAGGGAAGTTTTCAAGTTCTTGTGCGTTATATCTCTATGGTTCTAGTCGCTTGCTTACCAAAAAGTTTCCTTTCAACAAGAGCGGCCTCAAAGCAAATAAGTATGACTTACAAAGACATTACTAAATTATGGTCAATTTGTACACAAAAATGTATATGGATCTCATTATGGTTGCTTAGAATAACGTATGGATGCATTATAAACTGAACTGAACTGAACCAGTTCCGCTAGAAAACATGATAATAATCAAAATGCATTGTATTGTAGGTGTCATTATTGTACCTTGCCAACCCTGATCCCGCGTGTCTGCAGTTTGGGATAGGTCGGCGCCACGCGGTCGATAACTCCCGAATATTTACGAATTTGGTAGGTATGTATATGTGTATTGTTTGGATGTAAGTATGTACCTACTTATAATATTATATAATATCACTAAATTATCCCGAGATTTCGTACCTACTATCTACAAAGATGTATGACTTCATATAGCTAACGATGCAATTCTTAGCCACTGTCAAAACTCAAAAACTTACACATTTTTTCAATACCTACCTACAACAGAATGAAAATACTGGCTGGAAATATTTTGAGTAAAACACTATTAAACGAAGTTAGGTGTGTGATTTATGGAGAATCACCCCACGGTTACCACAACAGCTCACTGGGGGGAGAATGGAACGTATTTTTTAACTATGCGTGTAAAGAAACGTTATTTTAGAATATTTCCGGAAAAGCGCGAATATGTAAAATTGTACCCCTTCATAAAGTTTAAAATCTTGATATCCTACTTCTTCGGCAATTTAGGTAAAATAACAAATTGCTTAAATTCATTGGATCAAAATATCTTTCCCTTTATACTAAAAAAGTTACAAAATTATATATGGAATGGGCAAATCGGTAGTATGGTCTGGAGCTTGTTACTAAAATAGGGGTTGACTTTAATTAAAGCTGTCTATTGCAATTAATGTTTTTTGCCCCTAGAAATTGTCGTAATTTACGCGGAGAGGGGAGTGCTTTCCGTGGGAAAACAAAATATAATGTTATTTATTATTTGTAATAATTGTATACCATAATCATTAGGAAGGTACACACTTAATGTTGAACAAAAGATAACAGAAATTGTACAGCAATAATTTGATAGTGAAGGTATGAAAAATATTCACTTGTCACTCGAACGGTAGTTTTATAAGAGTAGTTTCTAGTTCTTGATACATAATATTATTTATTTGGATAGTTGTTAGATAATCGATGCACATAATGCTCTAATGCAGGTAATTATATCACAGATGTTAGTTTTGAATGTTTCAGAAACTTCTGACTTAATAAGAAAAGAAACGTTAAATTGAATAGCAAAAACATAACTAACTAAAAGTTACAAACGAACTGAAGAATCCCTACGTAACTAGTATCAAAATTAAAAAGATTGTTAATACACACCCAAGATTAATGACCTTTAGAATGGTATGTAAGAGAAAATTACCATTAGATTTAATTGCCCTTGATACAATTTAGGTGTTAGTACAACAAGTAACAAAATTTACAATTTTGAAAATACCCAAGACTGTAAAAAGTAATTGAAAAAGGATAACAAACTGCATCAAAACCGGAGTAGGTACTCGTTTTGTTTTATGCATAAACAAATGTTTACTGCAGCGCCCCCTGGTGAGTTATCACCGTAACACCTAAGATCAAACCCAATCACTGAAAACTGCATCAAAATCGGACTAACTATTCGTTTTGGAGAAAAATGGCAACATGGATTTGCACAAACAAACAAACAATCTCTCACCCCAAACGCATAATATACCGTCTCCGTTCCGTCAGGTGTAAAAAAACTGCCAGTTTCTATTTTTTTTTCTTATTCTTTGGCCATGGTGCTGTTCGCACATTGTGCCAGTTCCAAGTACTTTCTTAGTTTTGTTTTAACTTTTTGTTACAACCGGCCAGTTGTTAAAATTACCTAACGAAAAATAATAATAGTGGTGGGAAACATTCATTAAATCGATTTATCACATCCATAGAAACTCATTCACCGTATAACGCGACATCAATTGACATCATTAGCGTAGATAAGATCTGCGATCTGACAATGATTAATTCGAAGAAAGTGAACTTTCTAATGCAAAGATTCACCGAATAAGGCGTTACTAAAGACACTATTATAGATATTATGTATTTGTATTTGTGTGGGCTATTTATTCCTGCGGGCAAAGACCTCAGCTTTTCAGCTGTATCGGGGTAGTGATGGGAAGTTGATCGAACTTGATTCGATTGTCGATCGAAGGACTGGTATTATTTTTTCATCGTAGCGATAAAAAAAGACGAGTTTCGTACGATTTAACTATGAATCAGAGCATGAAAGAGATACATTTTAATGTCTGATTTGCAAAACTACAATTTTAATTCACAGTTTTAAGTCTGCTTTAACAGACATGACAGAATACGGCATTTCACACGTTCTTTTTTTAATGTCCAATGGGTTGCTGCTATACTGTAGCATCGATGTGAATAGTTCAAGGACTGTATTCAACTATGGACTCAAACATCAAGACCATGCCAAGTCGTCGACCCCAACACTAACCCACGATGTGCGTATCCGAGGAACGCCAGACACCGTTCCCAGTTTGTCTAAACAAATGGTTGATTCGCGTATTTACAGATATAGTATAGACTTACTAGCTGTTGATGAAAATCAAATCAACAACTACATAAGTACCTACTAATTGAAGCTGAGAGCAAAAACTCACTATGATTGGTTACTTTCTTAAACATCAATTCAGGAGTTCTCAGGATCTCCATCTTTCCGTTTCGGTTGTTATCGATTGATGAGGGACTCTAGGCGGCCTGGCAAGTTCTGATAGTGTGTTGGGTATATTCCCAGGGCCTCCACTGACCATCCCATCAGTGGGGCCGCTAGGAATTATTTTTCCCAGCGACCCCCTAAAAATCTTAGGGACAGTTAGAACTTTATTTCCTTCTAGCTTTGCAATGCTTCTAGCATTGTAGCTCTTTCGACAAATACATGTATTTTTTTCGGTTGTTACGTAACGCTCACTAGAACACGCTGGTTGCGGTGTGTGTGTGTTATGTGTCATTGCATCGGCTTGCCCGGTGGGCTTAGTTCCTCAAAGGAACTGTTCTATTTGCAGCGTAGAAATAGAAAGGGGAATGATCGCCTCGATCGGATGTGCGTTTCTACGTTTTACTACGGCATCGATGTGTATTTCGAGTATGTCAAACAGATATATAAATAGAAGCTTTTCCTCGTGTGAAATTTAGCTTGGAATACTTGAACAGTGGCGTTATCGTCTCTGATGAGCTTACACAAGTGTTTTGGGACTCAACTTCATCTTACTATAAAGCAGAGAACGTTAATCCATGCGCTTTGCAATCCAACTAAACCCCAAAACCTCAGCACATCACAATCGACTACTTTCATAAGTAATGTCCGGATTTCATCACTCCGTGCTTCGGGGAGAGGTTAATCCATTGGACCCTCAGAGGGCTTTAAGCGGATTAACAAACTGTGACACTATAGGCCGGCGCTAGCTGCCCCTTTCGACAAACAACAACGGTCATGCCACAAAAAATTAGACCAGAGTTGGAGAGATATTTTCTTCACAAATAGACGTCTAACCCTCGCTTTTCCTAACTCAATAAAATTTTATAAGTAAAATAAGTAGGAATGCCAGCCAGGATTGATTATGAAAACGCGAGTTATAGACGTCGATTTTGTGGAACGAAATTTTCGAAACCTCTGTTTAATGTGGTCTAATCTTTTGTGGTAAGATCGCAATAGGTGAACCACTACATTAAACCACCTCATTAATGAATAAGCGAAATTCTCCGCCAGTCCACAAACGGTACAATACAATAGTTCCCCAGAGTCCCTACAGTACTGCCGATCGATGAGTCCGGATGTCAGTGAACTTGAAACTCATCACTCAGCCGCACCTTCGGGACGAACCGTTTGGTTGATGTACCATACCAATTTTATATTAATACGCACAATTTCGGTGAGTACTTTTGAGCGTCAGATGAACACAGTTTGAGTGAGGAATCTTACCGAGCACTGCACTGAGCATTGTGCCCAGAGGCACAGAAAACCTATCATATCTGGTGTCACACATTTGGGTGGGATCATTTAATGGCAGCATTCAGTAGTGGTGGATATTCCATCTGAAATAAACGATCGTTTAAATATCTTTCTGAAATTGAATGAGTCTCCGATCCTATCCTGGTCACCGGCTGCAACTGTAAATAACCCTATTTTTCCACTGTGAACTAAGCAAGCAGACACATATCATACCGCCCCCAATAATACTAAACCAGTATCAGCTCTACTCAATTTCTAGTAAAAAGTAATATATTTTAACGTGGTTGTGTTTTCTATAGGTATGATAATACTGCTACTGTCATTAGCGGGTTCACCAGGTCATTGAAATTTCGTCTAGAAAAACAAACCGTGGATGTGGTATATAGAGCAATGGTGGCCGAGTGCTAAATAGTGCGCTTTGGAACCCAAGACACCGAGTTCGATGCACGGCCAATGACTTTCATAAGTTATATGCGGATTTCCATCTCTCCGTGCTTCGGATGGTACTTTAAGCCGTCAGTTCCGGTGCTATCGATTGCTAGCAGTCGTTAAGCCCCGTCAGAGGTCCTTGGGCGGCTTGATAAACTTTTCCACCAGTCGGCACTACCTCACACGGCACGACTCATAAAAAGTCTTCATTTCACTTGAAATGTCAGCAAAAAAGTTCCATTACCATGGCGTGAAATGGACTACACCGTTGCCTTTATAAATGGTAGGCGCGAGTTTATAGTAAGTTTTTGCCGTTATTTTCTCTACATAAATTGCTAGTCATCCTCAGCTGACTTCGCCCCTGTTATTAGATATGCTATATCACCAACTAAACATCGCTATTGGCATCACGCGCGATTAATCACTAATCGATTGGGTTGTTAATTTATTCATTTCTTCTGGGAATGCTAGGGTTGTCAGTTACTTGTCACTGGCATCATAATTTATGGTAATAGAACATAATAACTTTTCACTAGGGTTAGTAGTTAGTTAGTAAATAATTTGCAAAAGAGTTCGTGATGTTGTTTGAATGTCTCGGGCTAAGCTAAGTAAGTCTAAGTTAAGGCTAGCTAAGGTAAACTTGACTATGTCCGGTTAATTTTTCGCACTAACGTTATATCGGACTAATAACAATTAGAAACAATAAAGCATCGTACAATAGAGTTGTGGATAGAATGTGTTTCATTAAAGAGTTTGGAACAAACAGGTTGCGATTTCGAATGGAGGACCTATCTATGGCTAAGATAAAGCTAAACTGAGGTCAACCCAGTAACGGATTTACACATAAAGTAGGTATAGACTGTCGAATTTTAGCCGCCTTACATTCTACAATACCGGTGCGCGGTACCGTTGAATGTACAATGAAAGGGAAGAGAGAAATGTAACTGGAGAGATATCTAACAGAGATATTTACGCAGCAGAAAACCGTCTTATGGCGAAAAAAGTCGGTTCTCAAATTTTATTAGCCGTCCCTAAATTCTGCCGCCGTAGGCTCAAGCCTATATACTTAGGGCCGTATTAATAAATCAATCTCAGCTCTGAGAGCTATCTTGTGTGTGCACTTGCTATTTCGTTCTATTTAATAAATTCATCTTAAGTTGTAAAATAGGAACCGAAACTTACATGATATCTGGCAAATTATTAAAAGACACTCAGCGGTTAAGTGCTATCCGATTATGACACAATTGCCACATACAAGACAGTATCTAGTGGCCAGTACTACATCTCAATATCCATTTATTAAATAGCAACGACTTCATGATGTAGATTACATTTTAAGTGTGGATCAGCTAATAGCGCACTTGGTAGCGCTATTGAGGTTCATTTATTAATACGGCCCTTAGTCTGCTGGTAAATCCGCAACTATGGGCCAACGTAAGGCTATTCGGAGGCTTACCTTAGGCTTATCTGAGTCTAAGCTAAGCTTAAAAGTTTCGCGTCCACTGCGATGCAAGCCCAGTGCCAGCAAACATACATATTCCGTGGCCAAGTGCCGATGGAAGCGCGGAGTTACAGATTAAATACGCACTCTACATTATTCAGTGCGCAATACCACTTGTTTGTTATTCCACGATCGCTACTATTTCCTAGTAGGAATAGTTGGAGCCGATATTAATGGCGTAGTATGAAATTTATCTTGGAATCTCTTAGTTTACGGACTGAATTATTCGTAAGATATAGTTTACTGAATTTAGAAACAATAGTTCCTGCCTTCTGCAACCATTACTAATTAATTAGTCAAAGGTTTTGTAACCGGCCCTTTGAAATAACAATAAAAAAAACCGGCCAAGTGCCAGTCGGACTCGCGCACGAAGGATTCCGTACCATTATCTATAAAAACGGCATAATATCACATTTGTTGTACGGGAGCCCTCTTAAATATTTATATTCTTCTGGTTTTTAGTGTCTGTTGTTATAGCGGCAACAGAAATATCTGTGAAAGTTTCAACTGTAACTATCACGGTTCATGAGATACAGCCTGGTGACAGACGGGCAGACAGACAGATAGCGGAGCCTTAGTAATAGGGTTCCCGTTTTACCCTTTAGGTACGGAACTCTAAAAACGATTGTGCCCAGAAAAGAGACACGAGAGACACGAGGAGTACGGCAGCTTCGCGCTATGGATGACACTGACGACAGTATAAAATTATACTGTCTTAGGTCCGTATTAATAAATCAAACTTAGCTCTGAGAGCTATCTTCAGTGTGCACTTGCTCTTTTGTTCTATTTAATAAATGTATTAGATTATAGGAACAGAAACTTACACGATCTCTGGTAAATTAATAAATGACACTCAGCGGTTAAGTGCTATCCGATTATGACACAATTGACACATACAAGACAGTATCTAGTAGCCAGTGCTACATCTCAATATCCATTTATTAAATAGCAACGATCTCAAGATGCAGATTACATTTTGAGTGTGGATTAGCTGGTAGCGCACTTGGTAGCGCTATTGAGGTTCATTTATTAATACGGACCTTACTGCTCAAGTTTAGACCAGAGTTAAACAGACGTTTCTAAAATTTCGTTCCACAAAATCGACGTCTATCACTCGTATTTTCTTACTCAATCCTGGCATTCCGAATTATTTTACTTGTAAATTTTGTTATTGAGTTAGAAAAAGCGAAGGTTAGACGTCGATTTGTGGAAAAATATTTAGAGACATCTGTTTAACTCCGTTTCTGTTAAGATCGTAATTGCTTACCTCAGTCTAGGGTTTTAGTAGGTATTCTGTGTAAGTGCAAAGACGTAGTACGTAACCTATGGTGCTTCTAGGGTTTTAGTAGATATTCTGTGTAAGTGCAAAGACGTAGTACGTAACCTATGGTGCTCCTTTTTCCTTCCACCAAGTGTATATCAAATAAATGACTATTTCATAAGCCCACGCCGCTCTGAATGGAAAATTGTTCTATTTGTATAACGCACTGCAGATAACGGAGTCTACATAACATAACTTCTTGGAGTTGGGATTAATGAATTGGCGTCTTGTTTAATACATAAGTAGGTCTTCCTAAATAATAAATGTCGCACCGATTAAAATAGATAGGTAAGTTATGGTAATTTCGAAGCGCTTTATGATAATTCGTTCGTTAATCGATATTCGATACCCCTTAGGTATATCGATACCTTACAATAATATTAAGTATGTTTATTTATTGTCACGCGTCTATAAAAAAAACCGGACACTGAAACACTACCTACACATATTTCGATAAACGTAAGATTATATACGTATATATTATTAGAACCCTCTGGTACCTTTCTAGTTTATCCTAGGTTTCCACCAAATATAATAATAAATGCCAATAAACGGCAATAGATGGCGCAATGGCAAACTTCCCCCATGTTGCCCCATTTCCCTCCAATTTGAAAATCTTTTTTCACATCAATTTGTTCAGAATTTAATACTTATGGTTTCCACCAAATATTGTGTAAGTATTTTATGTCATTTTGCAACGGAGTGCAGATTCTGGACATGCCCCGTATTATGAATGGCTACCTAACTACTACCTATCGCCCGCTATCGAGCCATTTATAAACATGTGCGTTCGATTCGTGCTGAATCACACACGTGTTCGACAGATATGCATAACGATAGCGAGAGTAAACAAAGCACACGAGGCATATTTTTATTTATTGCTGACTGTACTACCATGTAGGTACCAAAGTCTATTTTTATTAGGTATATTACCTGGTAGCGAGTCTCATCTTCTAAGAAACTCAAATTGCTACTGAGTCGTATTCCCCTGGTTGAAGGACACGGGATCCAGAGGAACTATGGTATCAAATTAATCGTCAATCTGCCTAGGGGCTTACCATGACGTCTTATTGCGATCCGATTGAGGACCTAAACAGAATCGTTTTAATTTAAATAATAGTAATAAGGACATGACTCAGGATAACATTTAGGTAGACGTCAACCCCTTTCGATTTAAAATCAACCTAAATTGAGCGTCAAGATGTCACAACAAGACGTCATGGCACGAATAAGTAGTAAAACGATTCTGTTTTGGTCCACAATTGGATCGCAATAAGACGTCATGGTAAGCCCAATATGGGCTTACCATGACGTCTTATTGCGTGTATATGTATAACGTATATATATCTGAAGTGGAACTTTCTGTGGTTCATCCATGCAACATACAACCTTCTTATGTAACATATAATTGCCAACAGCAGGCACACCAGCACACAACATAATCCGCATGACAAAGGAAAATTTCTTCATAACTTGTACACTATTTACTCAAAAGGCATAAAATTTACTGACACGATTGCAATACAATTTTTAAGAATTACAAGTGTCAAGTGTCCACTGCATTGGTATCATGTCACCACCTGCGGAGCGGCTGATTGGGTCGCAGTGGGAAACGAACTTGGATGAAGAGTTAGTGGTAATAATTCTACATGAAATGCTGTTCATTGGTAAGCGGATTACTTGAAAATGTGTGGAACGATTTAACTGAGTTTTCTTTCATTTGAAGCTCAGTTTTTGCTGTGAGCTGGTTACGAACGAACAGTGCGATCCGTAGAAAGCTAACTGAGCTATCGTCGCTTCAAATGACCTCAATGACTTGGATGACCACTGACGTTCGGCCGATCAATCCAATCCAAATTTTGCTATCTGGGATTGATATCACAATCCAGTTCTAGGGTCAAGCATGTCAATAACCGATCCGTGGAATGGTTTAATAAAGGCACGCAAATTGGAAATCGATCGAACGATAGGCAACAATCCAAGATCGATTTCAATCTTGGTAGGAGATACAATATTAATTTCGGCTGTAGTGACATCTGAGTAGCGATCGGCTATTGGGCAGCCTTATCAACTCTGAGACTAGAAGACAGTCGCTACAACACAGCCATCGAACAACGATCATACCACATACATAAGTGCACAGATCCCGAATGTGGTCCAATGTTAGTATGACAAGGAACGGGTATTTCATTCAACACTTACCATTTTCCACTGCAGTGTTGTTCGTATAATCCGACACCACGAGGTTGTGGGCGGACCGGCGCGGGCGCAGCGCAAGCACGCCCTTTCACAGAACCGATACATTCCGGTTACAACCGTTAGGCTATAGGGATCCCAGTATTTCGGTGGTGAATGGAAACCAATATTTAGGGTAGAGGGGTCTGGGTCTCCAGATATTGTCATTAGATCGATGGTGTAGGGTCTGTGGATCATAGGGATCGACTTACTCGGGTAGGATCCTTCTTGCATTGAACCCCCAGTCAACAACAACGCTTCAGACTATAAACACTCTAGTGAGGTAGGGAACATCTTGCCCTTAAAAAACTGGTACTTAGGTGTGATTTGTACTCATTGTAATACTTAGCTATTCTTGGGATATTTCGGCACAAAACTGACAACTTCAGTTGTCTTTAAATTTTAATGGGATATTTCACTCTATTACTTACAAAGCTGACAAAGGGAATCAATTCGTAGTCTCGTTCATAAATAGAGACAAGAAAATCTGTATGTTCTGAGATGGCTCTACGACACGATTAACATAGTAACCACTTCCAAACTCGTAAGGAACTCGTAAAGACATAATTTACATAGGTACCCCCTTTTTAGGCTTAATGTTACTGGCCGGCTATGGCCACTAAAATTTAAATTTCGTGCATTCGAAATTCAAGTTCAATGACAGTTATGACGTAACACTCCCATAAAGCGACATCTGACGACCTTTCCCGATAAGTATAAATGCGTTTTCGATGACGAAAAGAGGTTGCTTATTTGGTGAAGTAGGTACTTTTGTCAACTTGTCATAACGAACGGGTCTTGAGTGAAGGATGCCTTAAAAGTTGACTTTCTCTCAAGATCAGAGGGGTGTTATGCAAGAGACGTAATGTCGAAGAGCTTTCGACAGATTTTTCTGCATTTACGTGTGATTCTACTTATACAATGTTAAAGTCTATCAATAATATTTCCCGCGATTTCACCCCAGATCCCGTGATAAAAAGTATCCTATGTGTGAATCCAGGGATTCATCAATCAACCTACCAAATTTTATCGAAATCCGTTTAGCCTTTTTGGTGTGATTGAGTAACAAACATCCTACAAACTTTCACATTTTATAACAATAGTAAGATTATTATACTACTAGGATATTATATTGATTCTGACCAAGACCAGTAATGAGCACTGATGGTAAGGGTAGTTATTAATATGTATTCTATGGTAGGGGTATAAGTTCCGCTATGCTCTAGTCCCGCTATCCTATGTACACGCACAAAATATCTAACCAGATGTGCCGCTATGCGCGACTTTATTTGCCTATACTAAAACACTTGAAGATAAAGTTGGAAAGTAAAGCTTGATTTCTTGGTAGATATGATACTCCTTTGTATAGAATATCTAGAGATAATAAGTAAAATACATAGGCGTTACACGTAATTTTTTTTTTGTTTTAGTAATGGCTTCGCACGGTTTGTGCATATAGCCAGTGTCAAGTATTTTGTTAAAATAAGTATTTCTTAATTTCACATTGAGAAAGTCACAGCAATATAGCAATCGTGGTCAAGTAGTCAAGTCAATTATTTACATCGTCAAAGTCACGATTCAGTAAAGTGGTGGATGCTTTACTGAAACTTCCTGGGAGTTTTGGAAAAAATGCGACATGACAATTACACGTAATATAAGAATATAACAATATCTTCTGTGGTAGAGGCCAGGCCATCTTTCGTAGAATTAGTGCATGGAACGTCCTACATTTCTATTCTTATCATTCAAAGATTGCCAGGAGTTTGTTTAAGATAGGCCGTGTTTGCTGATAGCCGTGTGACTTTAATGTTTCGTTTTATAGCCAAGCTTGGCCTGAATTAAAACAAGGTGTTTCACAAAGAAAAATTACTGCTGTGTTCTAAGTAGAGTAGTAAACTAATAGTCATCTATAGGTACTAATATTATAAAGACGAAAGATTTGATTGTTTGTTCTTCTTGATTGATCTTTCACTGTTGTGAAGCTACGCTATCCCCAGGTGACTAGGCTACTTTTTATCCCATAAAAATTAATCCCGCGATGAAACCGCGAGGCGATTCTCCTACTACGAGTATACAAACAGTTATATTAGGTAAGCTTTAGACATTGACTGGGGCATTATAACAAGTATCTAAGTATAAAAAGGCCAAGTCAAAAGTACCTATAACCAGCGAGCGTAAAATTTAGGAAGGATCTCATGAAAGTGAAAGAGTTGTGTCAGGGTCGTAGCATGAGGAAAGTGTGAGACCCGTGATCAGCAGTGGGCAGATTATGGATCAGATGGTGATGATGGTGGTGATGATGATGATGATGATGACAATGATGATGTTGATGATGATGATGATGGAGGTTAAAATATAAGTAATGGCTAGGTAGGTACAAATTACAAGTATGAATAGAATGGAAGGCCAATTAGAACTTCTTTGCAAACCAACACGACTGTATTGCTAACAGCTGGTAGATAAAACTTGTTTTAAGTAAGTATTTTGTAATCTGACAATATTTTATTTTAATGATATTTACACAAAATTAGTACCTATTTCATTTGACAAATTCAACCAACTTTTGAATAGTCCTCAAATTTACACTCCACAATATGATACCTATAAATATTCATGGTGGTACATCAATATGACAACGGCTCGTAAAGCCAACAGCCCATTACAGCCCATAAGTCGAGGCGTCCACCGAGCCATGGCGCGGCTTTCTGCTACGCCTTTGAACTCTTTGAAGTTGCCGATCGATAGGAATTTGCATTTTTTCTTTGGGTTTTACTGTTTAAGGTTACTTATGTGATGCGTCATTTTGTTATTGGTCTTTGACTCATCATGGAGGTCTCATTGATGTGTAAAAGAAGGTATACTAGTACCCAACTTATAAGGCGCGTCGTGAATCTTCGTTCGCGCAGAAAAGAAAGTATGGTCCGAAGATTACCGAAAGAAGGCTTAGAACTTACAATCAACCTAAGGTCACTATTATAAGGTTCATAATACACTGCAGCTGTTAGTTCCATCTCACTCGCAAGCCACGCGGCGATCGCTAAGATGGCGGCGGCTGCCGACCAATAGCGGTCAATAGCATTTCCCGCGCTTTGAAAATTCATCTTCTGCGCAGGTACATTGGTAAGCCATATCAGTTGGGTACTATACACACAAACACACGCGCAAGTTGCTAAAAAGAAAGAAAAAAACCAACAATGACAAAGAATAAGGATCGGTTACACTAGAAAAGTTACTCGAACGCGAGCGATGAAAAATCGTAAGCGATTATCTTATACTAGTACTCTCTTTGCGATTCTCTCCTGTGGTTGTTTACATAGAACCGGCCGTGCTGTCCGTGGTGCGAAATCAGATTCAGATTATTCTAAGTACTCTTTGCGGTCTGTTGTCAAATTTTGCAAGCTAATCTGCCGCGACAACTTCTAAACCTTAATCTTATTAATGAATTGAATCGTAACTTTCAATAAGTACGAAACCCTGCAATCGCATTAGCGTGTGTCTATTTAAAGACCACCATCTCGTATGGTAATATTGATTTCTGCGATAACTTAATTTAACGCCGGTTACTCATTCCGTTTTAAAAACAAACAAAGCGATACGAAATTAATAACATCTGCATAAAATTAACATTACATGCACGGAACATCGTCGCTATTATTACTGTTAAGGCTTGTGCGCATGCGCACTGTGTCCGATCGGAATCTCATCCGACCCGATCGATTCGAAGTGAGTACTAACGGCCGAAATTAATAATCAATCCAATCCAAATTTTGCTATCTGGGATTGATATCACAATCCATTTTTAGATTCAAACGTGCCAATAACCGATCCATGGATTGATTTATAAAGGCACGCAGATTGGAAATCGATCGAAAGATAGGCAGCAATCCAAGATCGATTTCAATCTTGGACAGGAGATACAATATTAATTTCGGCTGTTACTCGGAACTTGGATATAACTAAAGTATGGAGTTGTAAGAAAGATCGGTGGGATAGGTCGTGTTCGCTCCAAGCTCCGCAAAAGGTGTCCAATCTTATATTGTGTTAGAATTACGAGTACTTTTCCCTGAACCGGAGACTAAAATCCTTGCGCTCTGGTATAGTTCGCTTCGATATTGCGCTTGACAACAATTCAAATACGAATATACTACTTAGTATCGCGTATCGACATCGGATCGGTACTAGTGGATACTAACTTCTTTACCCATGTAGCGTAGGCCTTAGTAAACATTGCAAAGCGACCGTGCGAGCATGGAATAATAAACTGGGCGGGAGGATTTCACTCTTTTGCATGAAAGTGAATTTTATACGCATAAGGGAAGTTTGTCGTTTGTCATAGAGGTAGTTTATAAGACTACTTGAATTGTTGTCTATGGTAAGATTGCCTTTCACTCTTGTCTCCCATGTAGGGATGCCCGATCTTTTGCTTTGAATCGATTTTCTGGATCGTAATGGATCGTAACCCCGTGATTCGATCCACGATCTGAATCGGATTGCATTGAATCGATCTTATACGATCTTGAAAGATCGTATCGTAATTTAATATAAGTCATTTACAGTACAGTTTTTCATGCATCATTCTTTATTGTTTGGCTTCACGCGGTTTGTGCATTTAGCCAGTGTCTTATAAATATTTAAGTATTTCTTATTTACACAATAGGAAAGTCATAGGTCACATTAGAGCAATCCTCGTGGTCAAGTAAGTAGTCAAGTCTATTATTAACATACCTAGTCAAAGTCACGATTCAGTAAAAGTGGTGGATGCTTTACTGCAACTTCCTAGGAGTTTTGGAAAAAAATTAAAGTAACACGCTTTTATATCATTTGCCCACGAGCGTGTACCTTACCGAGCACACAATAACTAATATTCCACGAATATTACACATTAACACTCGAACAAAATACAAATTTGAGAAAAAATGCACTAACGGGTTTCCCTTCTTCTATTCTATTCTATTCCTGCCTAAACTCCGTAACGACGCGATGGCCCTGAGTTTAAATCTCTTTAACCAAATACATTGACAGATCTAACTTCATACGGCCTACGGCTATCTGAGCTAGAGAAAACGAGGAGTTCTAAAGGCTACGCTTACCCAACCATAAAATTAACAAAATATTATAACTATAAATTATCACTTACACTATAGTCACATTTCATATTATAATATCAGCACTTTTTATTGGTTTAACTCGAAACTAACTTCAATCAATGTGTAGGTAAGTAATCTTACTTTGTTGTAGTTCATACGGTACGTTTCGGTCGACGTTTATTTAGGTTTTAGTTAATACGATTTTTTTATACGATCTTCATATAAATATACGATTCGATCTGGAAGATCGCATCCTGTTGAATCGATTCAAAAAATCGGCAGATCGTATGATCATAAATCGATCTTCTGGAAAATCGATTCAGATCGGGCATCCCTACTCCCATGGGAAATCTACAAATCTATGATATTCGGTTTAGGTACTCTATGATCCATACACGGAGAGTTCGGAACTAAATACGAGTATATAAACCATTCAAAGAGAATTAAACCATTTACAAGTTATCTCAAGTTATACCTATCAGTTATCATTTTACCTTATCTTAGCTATGATTTGATTCAAGAACAGCCGGCTACTCTAAATTATTATACGATAACTTTTCAAAAAGCACAATTTTCTATTACTAAATGTTAGTACTCTTATGTAGTGTTACTAAATTATTGCATGTTATTGTTTAAAGTAAGTAAGTTAGTAGCTAAGTTCTAATTTTTATAATACGCAACAAAGCTCAATTCCGCATGTTCGTGGAAATCTAAACACTTTATTATAACCAACACGTAGGTACTTAGATAGAGAGCTTAGCATATAATGGCGATGAAATCATTATCGATGCGTGGGAACGAATAGTGTTACTTTAAAGGCAAAAACTTCGCTTAAAGAACGTTGAGGCATCCGTGAGGCTTCGTTTATCTATATCACACAAGTATATTATACATATTTATAGTACCTATAGCAGTATTTTTTTTGTGTACTACAATTTATTAATTCTACATTAAAGTTGTAGGTATGTCTAGGCTAGGAGGCTTAAGATATGTCACAGAATGTCCTTATAACATTTTTGGGAATTTCGATTGTCTCTTGATTGATTTGCGTCTTGCCAAAATCACCAAATCATTTACAAGATGGTTTTCACTATTTGGTAGATTGAAATGAAAAAGGAGCAACCGAGATATTATCGCTAAAATTTTTGGGTGCCGCTCGCTCCAGTAGAGGCTTTGGTAGATAACTGTCTTCAACTAGAGATAAAATATACGTAATCGTAAACGGAATCGCGAGTGTTAGCTAAATAATATAGTTTACCTATATAATTGGACTTATAAGTCACTTCTTCAAGTCTTCGGAGTCTTACAAGATTCTCTCTGTTTCAGCACCCACCGACTTAATTGACAGAATCAATTTTCATTCTGCAAATCGCAGCATGTTCGCCGCAATCAGGAGCACAAAGAAGGCGGAAGGTCTGACGAAGTTAGCTAATAAAAACTGCATTCTCGACGTCACATCGCAGTCTTTGTCTCGAATAACTTCTCGATGATGCATCAATGTTAGTTTTATTTTTGTTCTCCTGACCTGACTGCGTAGTAACAATTGGCGAGTCGGTATGGCACTAAAGACTTTAGCCTGCACATTACAAAGAAAAAAGAGCAAGCAAACGCTCGATGTGGAGAAGGCTATTTTTTATAGTGGTTTGCGTTTTAAAACTATATCACCTGATAAAAGTGAAAACGCGGTCTACGATGGTGCACGCTTACCCAGAAGTAACTTCACTCGTGACTTAAATACTCCCACGTTATAAATATGGGGAAACACAGATTCTGGCAAGAAGTTCCACTCCTTAGCGGTACGCATAATCCATGCCCAAGTCGAGCAGTAGGTCTCTTTGGTGATGATCTAGGATGATGAGCAAAGCGTTCAAGAGGCTGCATCACAGTAGACCCCCCACGCTAGCGGGGCGCTGTAAATATTACGGCCCTAAGGGTGGATCATCATCAACAACAACCTCTATCCTACCACTGCTGACCACGGGTCTCCCTCCCCTCACTTTCCCGAGGAGGATTGGGCCATGATCCAACACGGGGGAAAGGAGGATCAAAGAGTAATTAATTGATCGATATATTGAGTCCAAGAGCTTAGAATAAGATCCTGTCACCGTGTCTGTCAGCCCGGCTTCAAGACAACGTCGTCGACTCGTCGCTCGTGATGATAGATTTACAAGGGCCTATCAACGCTGTCAACTATGCGCCTGTCGATTGTTTAATACCTGTTTAATACCTTTAAAGCGTGGTCTGGGGACTTAATATTTTAGAGCTTCGTTTATAAGTCTCTCCGACTATTACATCGCGAACTATCCTGCTTACTAAAACAAAAGTCGCGGGATACATTAATTGTTTTTCAGTTGTGTTGTTGGGCTGGGCTCCAAAACATTTTCTTGCCTGGTACTGACAAGATTTGATTGTAATCGCATTCTTACGAGGTGCCATTTTATCACGAGTGTCGATCGGGTTGTACGTAAGTGGAATCGCTACCGTAGTGGGCGTGTAAGTCCACTGATACACAGAAAACGTTTCCCTAGTGGAAGCACGCCCTAACAGAGCCAGGGCCATAATGACGGTATTGATGGCGACGCTGTCAAGTCTGTCAACCTGTCAGCTATTGTGTGCGACGACAGGCAGAATGTTCCATTTTAGTTTAACACTTTCACTGAAACTATCGTAAATAATAAGATATTTTTTTAGGACCATTGTGATTGTTGGGAACGGATGTATAGTTTATCGAGAACATAGGCCTATGCATAATGAAGTTCTTTGTAAATTTTATAAATAACTAGCAGACACGGCCACGCGTCGCTGTGGCTAAGGTTTTTGTTGCGACTCTAAATTGAGATGTAAGCTCTCCTATCTTTTAAGTTAGACTAAACTGCACACGGTGTGCAAATTTCATTAAAATCGGTTCAGTAGTTTAGGAGTCCATCGCGGACAAACAACGTGACGCGTAATAAGGCTCATATTTTCTCCTGCAAACGAATAGTTAAGTGTAACATTTCTCGACTGCAGCGAACGTTACACATTCTTCGTTCTACCCTACTGTACACTATTGTTGGAGGCCCTCCAGCCATTCGAGATACATCTTACTATTAGGTACATAGCAGTTATAAACATTTTATTCATAACTAAACAACCACACAAAGTTAACCAGACTGAGACTTTACTTATTACAAAAACAACATTGTTACAACATCGCTGGTTACCATAATAATACATTATGCCAACGTTGATAACACGTTTAGACTAATAGCAATTAATTTCACCTACGTTCCTCTAATCTAAATGTAGTCTGACACGCAAGAAAATCATTATAAAATTGTAGGTAGGTATACTCTTTGTTACATATACTTAACTAGATAAATAAAGTGTAACTTTCTTACTTAGTTTTTTTTTTATTTGTTTATTTAAGGCTTCCCATGGATAGCAACATTTTTACTTAAGCTAATAACAAGATAAGGTTAATTTGCTTAATGCACTATCTATTAAAGGGAAACACCGCATGCATTGTAAATACTTTTTCTTAAATATTCTAGTTAACAATAAAATGAGAAATTAAAAGATAATATAATAGCAATAGAAAAAGAAACAAAAAAAAAATCTGAGTGGGTTACAACTTTTGAAGAATTAGAGAGCCATCGTATTGGCCATGTCGGCCAAAACAAAATTAACTTTAGCTTTAAATGTGTACAACGAATCCCCATAAATGTCCAACACGTCACTATAGTGATTAATTAGTCTACAAACTCTGGGCACAGGTGAGTTAGATCCTAAAACTGTCCTACGGAAAGGAGGAGCAAATGGTGTAATTGGCTTACGTGGGTATCTGAATGGCACTCTAAGTTTGAAACTACCCAACATGTCTTCGCAGTCGATATGATTGTGGAGTAATTTTTGAAGAAATATCAGGTCTATTTTCTTTCGACGCTCTGATAACATTTGGATTTTAAAATATGAAAGCCTTGTTGTGTATGAAGGAATCTTTCTCGCTTGCCCCGTGGAATATGCCAAATGCCACAAAAACTTTTTTGTACCCTTTCTAACCTGAGTGTATGAACTGAATAATGTGGTCTCCAAACAGGGCAGCAATACTCAAGAACGCTACGCACCAGGCAATTGTATAGCAAAGTTTTCGTTTGAGGTTTACGAAAATCCCTACCATTTCTTATCAAAAATCCAAGCTTTTTAGATGATTTCTTGATGATATTGTCCATGTGTGGAATAAATGACAGTTTGTGGTCAAAGGTCACACCTAGATAGTTAGTTTGAAGTTTAGTTTTTATTTTTCAATTTGTTTTTATATTACCTTATGTAATTAAATAAATTAATGTTTGAAGTGGGGTTAGTTATACCTAGTACTGAATATTTATTTTGCCACGAAATAGTCTGTTCGTTTCGAACTGCACGATGAGCTGAATAAGTTGGTTTTACCAACCTAGTGTTCGTTTTACCAAATTGTTAAAAGTACAGTCAACAGTAGTAAAAAATAAATATAAAAAATATCCATTACTTACTTGCCTACCTTAAAAATTCGTTGGCAGGATTTTCTGAGAA
The DNA here is from genome assembly GCA_905147375.1 of Hylaea fasciaria. Taxonomy (NCBI): domain Eukaryota; kingdom Metazoa; phylum Arthropoda; class Insecta; order Lepidoptera; family Geometridae; genus Hylaea; species Hylaea fasciaria. The sequence goes on from LR990218.1 coordinate 2,944,562, forward strand.
GTGATACCTACATAATATCATATTTTCTACATATCTCTACCTAAGTACATAATATATCATATTGTAAATCTGTGATTTCGGGCACCGAATTTTTAATAAGTATTACTATTGACAAATCCTACGAGATCATGTTTAAAATAATGCTTATTATATCCGGGCGCGCAGATGGCAACACACAAAAATACTCTGCAGACCAACGGACGAACAGACGGTATAATTTGGGATATTGTCCGTGGTTGAGTTGGCGGCCATCTTATATTTTTACGTTTTTAACCATACCGGGGATCGCCGCAAAACGTGCTAGATTTAGATAGTATGTTTGAGGAAGCGGATGTTTTGGTATGCTATTTTGAGACTTTCATTTAACACCTCATACTGTCATAATTTTAATTTTAGATATTTTATTATTTATTATACTGTCATACGCTTGTTTTTCTTGGAAAACTTAAAAAAAAAAATCACCGTATAGGTTACGTTTTCCGTAACTTCCATATTGAGAATTAAGCAGGTACGTTAACAATCCGTCTTTACCTAGGTCTATTTTGTATCATTCATTGGTTGGTTGGGGGTGAAGAAGCAACACGATTTAACTTGAATCTTGGATTTAACGTTTATTAAAGACGTAAAGCTGAACAATAATTATGTGGACAAGTTCCCTAATCGCTGTAGGTATTGGCAGTGTGTGTGGGAAGGTATTTATGTAGAGTCAAAAGCAAATTGAATAAAAAAAAATTATACATTTTAAATGATAATAATAGATCATGGGGTTCGTAATAAACACTAAATTCAAGGAATAATAATTGGAATAAGTAATGGAGCAATAAGTAACATAAAAAGTATGACATTGGTCATTATGACCCAACAAACATAGGGTGCATCAGTGTTACTACATAGGCCAGTTCAGTAATCATACGCGGGCGCAGAATAACCTAACGGAATAACTTACAGCACAACGGATCTAAATGTGGTGCATTGTGGGTACACACGTGCGCACAGGATATTGTGACTTGAGATTTAGGGGTGTTCCCGCGAGTCCAGATATCGATTGTAGCTTCGTTGGATTTTATCGATAGTTAGCTTTTTTTTCAATTGACATGTCGATAAATTGTGTTGTATAAAATTTTATGAAATTAATAAACGCATGATGGTGATGTATATAGTTCACACGGTACAATAATAATAATTATGACAAGACTTGTTTATTTGGAGGAAATTGATAATTTTCATTTCTGACGATAATAACATTATTATGGGCATTTTAATACTTTCGAGTAGGTACTATGTGCTGGTCGGCATAGCCTGTATTGTTCAAAACTATACTTTATTGAAGATGAACAATTTAATGTTGTTAAAAAAAAATTAACTTTCCAATATAATAATAAATAAAAATATAGAAGTAAATAGAGTATTAGACAAATTTAAAATACACTAGAAAAAAGGACTAGTCGTTACGTGATAGGTGATGGCTGAAGTAGTAAAAACATTTTGTCTCATTATTTTTATCTATTAAAATCACATGTACCTAATCACTTCGCTAAAACCAGTTGCGTTTCGCTTCACTCTAGCATGCGTCATCTAGCCACAATTGGGTCACTTATGTTTTCATTTATGCATATCGATTTCTACTCGCGTTGCCGTGTAATGTAACATTACACTCTCCGAACGCCAATATTTATCAAAGTTAAGAGGTTATGCACGTTTTTGCATATACATATTAAGCTAATTACGTGTTTGTTCTAAATAGGTTTGTATAAGTACAATTGAACAATATTTTAGAGCATCATTTATTGATTTATCTATAAATTTTATCAGTCATACAAATATTAACGTATGCAAATAAAATGAACCTGTTAATATTCAGTTTTACTATCTATATTTATGTAAACAGTCATCATAATTATTTTTAGATATATTATATTAATGCCAAATGAGTATGAGAACTATTATTTTTAATCAATATTTCCTTGGTCATAGTTCCGTGAGTTTACATAATATTATACTTAGGTACCTACCTACATTATAAATGTTCACCGTTCACGTAGGTAGTAGAAATTGATCAAAAGATCGTAAGAGAAACATCAGTCAATAGATTGAAAAAACTTGACCTATTTTCACTATCAGTTTGATATCAATAAGTATTACAATTCAATCGATAACAAATCTCAGCCCACTATCGACTGGCGCGCAGCACTGCGTGCGATATGACAAGGGTTCGATGCCCTCTGCAATGAACGCACTCAGATAAAAAAAATATTAAAAATATTATGGCCGCCACGGGCCCTTGAGAAAATGAATGGAAAGAAACTAGCCTGGCATACGTGAGTGGTTGGTTAATGATTTAGGTAGGACTAGGAGTGCGTTTATTTATTGGTTTTTGAAGTGCTGTTTATTTTAGGTCGATAAGCTTTTCTGTTTTATTAATTCGATGTTTGTTTGTTTGTAGCGTATAGGCACAGGGCAGGAGTTAGGAACGACATTAGAACACGTCAGTACTTATAATTTTTTTTTGAGACCCCCTTTTCATGAAGTTCGGTAAGGCTTATTAAAGATGCGTAGGTACTGAAAAATTGTAGTGTGCAATACAAAATGACGTTAAATGTTTAAGCCCCCTTAATTATAACCATGTGTTTTGTATTTTAATCTCTGCCCGGTTATTTCTAGTATAGCTTACCTACTCCCCATTAGCCATACATTGATTCTTAAATTATTTACATAGGTACTCGAAAAGAATAACAATGCAAAACTATAAAATAATGGTTCTTTGACTCCAAAGGTACTGATGTATAAATCTAGATAATATTGGGAATAAATGTTTATTAAATGAAGGTAACGCGATTCACAACGGGGTAAGAAAAAAATATGTAGGTAGGTAGGTATTGTTGGAATAATCGCTCGTACATTTTACGTAACCCTACTTATTAGCGAATATTTCAGAATATATAACGTAACTATAAATATTTCTTGGTCAGATATAGAAGTTTTACAGGAATGGGGCAGAGTTGGGTATTTTATTTATTTACCCCAGTCCCTCTCCACCCTGCCCGTAAATGCTACGCGCGTCTCCCATGTTCTATGCACCAAAGAAAACAACGATTGTTCTCAATGTCGCGTAGGAGGAAGGTCCTATTCATCTGCTAGACGTAGCCTTGTGTCGACGACCTTAGGAATTTTATTTCAATGTGTAATTGATTGATTTCATCACTCAACTGCTACCAATGGCCTACCATTAGATTACTAGAAAAAAACCAGCCAAGTGCGATTCGGACTCGCGCACGAAGGATTCCGTACCATCCATACGAAATGCATCATCTGTGAAAATTTCAACTGTTTTGCTATCCCGGTTCATGAGATATTACGTCGGCCGCCTGGTGACAAACGGACGGACAGCGGAGCCTTAGTAATAGGGTCCCGTTTTACCCTTTGGGTACGGAACCCTAAAAACGTAGGTTTTTTTAATGCAGTATATATATATATATTTAGGCTATAGGCCCTTCTGTTTATTGAAATATTTTAATTTGACACTTTTAGGCGAGATGACTTACTTTTCATTTGAATATTTGTATATTTGTATATTCCATTTGAATTCCTGATATCCGAAATATTATAGAGAATAAGACACCACACGGATCATGGTAGCGATAACATTAGAAACCTTACGTAGGTACTATAGTTTTGTTTTGTATTATTTTGTTGGAGCGTTTATAGTTATTGCAAAAATCTGCATTTCAACCCTGAATTGCACCTTTTGCAATAGTGATGGACCAATCACTTTTTACCCACAAATATCGATGTAAAAAAAATATCACGCTTTTACGAAGAAGCAACCTATGCTCTAAGGAGGTCACCAACTAATAGTTCATTCATAAAACTGGTTAACACGTCACGTAAACCGCGTCGCGTTTTTACACTTCGCATTCGCTTTTCTGAGTCAATTATTACTCTTGCCTCGTTGTAATAAAGCCTAGAATCGCATGCAAATAATTTTGATCGTGTAAATATAGTTGTAGTGGTAGTTAATTGGTATTATTTTGCCTTGTTTCGTGATTCATCCAGTCAGTCAGTGAAGTCGCAAGGAGCGTACAGCGCGCGTCTTGATACCGCTAACTTTTTTATTTTATTTTTTGATCGGTGCGTGTGACATGTGCTGCGATGTTTAGTCTAATTTGAGATAGTGTGTGGACAAGTGTTACCAGTCGTTGTCAAGTTTTGTGGCTTTAAAATTCTGTTTAATAAATTGGTTGTATTGGTGAGTTTATTTAACTGTCACATTTAATTAAAGCACTTTAGAAATTAACTGCAGTCATTGGTGGTTAGATGATTTCTCTTCATTAGAATAAAGTCTTGACATTTTTCGTTAATCAGTCACAATCGGAATTCATGTCAAGGTTTCCACAAACAGTGATTTAAATATTGAATGGCATTAAGTTAAGAAGTAACCCGTCTAACTGTGCTTGAAGATACTCGCGTAATGATGTCATCGAAAACGCTTGACGCAAACTTCAGAGATTGACTTGAAAATTACGTTCGTGTACATAAGTACTTCACATTATGTTTCATACTTGTTTTGTTCAAGTGGTGATTTTCAAATTCTTAGAAACTTAACAGGTGTTCTTTCTTTAACACGGTTATTTTAAAGTCGGCTCGGTTAAACATTTCACAGCGTTTCGTTAACTTTAAATTACATTTTTATCAAATAAGATAGCAAATTATGGTTTTACAATCGCCAGATTCTTGCAAAATTATGGCTTTTCAGCTAACGACATTCAAGCGTTGTTTTTTTAATTTTATAAAATTATCTTATCGCTCTAATAATTTAAGACAATAAAGACATTTATTTTTTATCTGTGTCGTTGAGGCTTTGTAATATTGTAATCAAACAAATATACAATTTCAAAAATTAGAGGAATTTCATGTAGATTGCGATTTTATTCACCTGTGTCTATTTCCCTGACCTAAAATATATAAAAATAGGTGTTCCACGGTGGATAGTTGCTCCATGCGCGTCAAATTACGGGATAGTTAATGTTCCTTTGAGTAAATCCCTTTTACTATCTAAATCAACAATTGTTTTCTTTTTCATTCAATGGTCACATTCTGATCCACTCATTAAAATGGGAAATAAGTATAAAACAACATTAAAAAGTGGGGCAACTATCCCGATATGGGGATTTATGATGAACTAGAAAATATTGATTGAGAATTTTAAGAGCATGAGTAAGTTGCAGGTAAATAAACTTGTTTGAGTGTTTCTGACTCACACTAGGAATTATTATTGTGATCCATACTCATCGTAAGTCGTCATGTGTTTACGGATAACGGACATAATAATATTAATATTTACTACCTGTTTTTATTTTGTATTTAATATTTAGCACTACCATTTTTTCTGATTGGTTAATATTTTCGTAATATTTACAGCCGTAAAACATTTAGATTGGTATAATAAATTAAAGATTAATAATTTTGTTGCATAAAATAACGATTGATATTATAATAATAATTATTGGTATTTTATGTAAGTACCTATGCAAAGTTAAAAATTATTTTTTTATGCAAATGTTAACCTCTAACGCTGGTAATTCATAAACAAATTTAAATTGCTTAGGAGACGTAAGTAATTAAATAATATCTAGGTATTATTTTTAGTAATTAAATAATATCTAGGTATTACCATTACACGCTCTCCGAAGCACCAAATAAAAGCACTCAGCGGAGTAGAAAAAATACAAGTAAACTTAATTTATTTGCTCTGTTATGCCAATTACTTTTTTATAATAAATGTTATATAAAAGGTCTTGCAAAATTGTATATAGTAGCAACTGACCTGGCAAGAAACTATCGACATTACATCACGTATATGCATAGCATACCCCATCACTACGATTACGTAAGGTAGGAAGGCTGAGTTTCCCGACAAAGTACAGGTTCCACCTGCCATTGTGTATAGCGCCCTCGGGCGGTGCAGATGGTACCTACCTACCTTAGATTCTAAGCCTGTGTGGTGCACCCTGTGTGGCCAGTTGGAACTTTTTTTACTCGGCTTTGCACGCTTTATGTGTTGATCCTGTGTCAAGTATCCTACTACTCCTAATACAATATTAGAAATGGTGTAGTTTGCATGTTTAGAGTTTGTTTCCTCAGCAGGTGGCAACGGCTAAGCGTATTTTGATGGAATTTTGAAGTCCTTAAGTAATATTGTATAGGATACTTTTTATCCCGTAAAAAAGGTTGTATGTGAAACCGTTACACTAATAAATTAAAATGTCCAGTTACTTATCTATCGTGTACTTATCGACCCCGATTACGATCTACTCATATGCCACAGAAATCAATAAAAAAGATTAACGACCATTTTGGCCGACGTTATCAATTTCCTCCGAAGCTATCAATGAAAACATAACTTATAGTAATAACTTACTATTGCATGACAGTTATCGTAATAGCAATTATTGATATCGTACAATGACATGTAGCTCACTGTGTGACATATTGATAAAAGTCAATCGATTTTGAGCTTCACGCTTTCGTGATAAGAGCTAGGCGACTGTCGTAGGGCTCACACAATATGAGTCATGCCTTGTTTCCGGACAGTAGGTAGGTAGGTAGGTACCTATAATTGTGGTGACAGATGACTTGGTTTTATTTTTATTGCTGCGATTTGATAACATTTCCTGGCAACTTTGGTCTTGCTTGGCTTTATATGGGTCAATGTTGCTGTATTATTGTGTATCATCCTGCCTGAAAAAACTAAGTAGGTAAGGGTAAGTATTTATTACCAAAATTCAGGCAGCGTTTTGAGTTTTCAAGCCAAAAACAATAACAGGACGGCAATAATTTAAGCTCTATTATATTTTACATCACTGTTGAGAAACGAAATTTTTATAAAATCAAATATTTTATTTAACTTGCTATTTACTAAAAGATTAACGCATTTATTTATGTCTCAAATCGAATTCGAAATATCATTACAATATTCATAATGATAAATAAGACAAGATTTGCAATGCAACACTTACAAAGTGCGATAAGCCCCGCACCAACCATCTTACATAAAATGATTGACAGAATAAAACCCAATCAATCATAAACTGACCTTTTACAATGACATCATTCTAAATTCAAATCTGAAATGGCGGGAATTACATCACTCGAATAAGGGCAACTAATCCAATGTGTCGATAAGTCGAGGAGCATCACTAGCTTATCAGATAGTGCGCAATCTTTCGTTTATCGTTGTGCTACTTTCGCAACTCTAAATTATCTAACTGAGTATGATTTCCTCCATCCACGGGATTAGCTACTTTTGGCAGAAATATAGGTAGGTACCTACTTAATATAGGTAAGTATAGAGTTTTATTCTTATACATTTAAAGTGCATAATATTAGTAGCGGTGTAATGTATATACTACTTAGTTACTTACGCCAATATCTAACTGTACTTCGTGGGCGGTTTACGAAGACAGCACCAAACGTCACATTCAAACTTGGAATGAATTAACGGACGAGTGCTAAAACGAATTCGTTTTACACTTAACTTCCTCATTTGAAAATCAAAACAGTGCCAGAGTAAATTAGAATTAACATTCTTAACGGTATAGAGCGCTTTAATACGTGTGTTAAGTACTACCTAGGTAGTTACTTCAAATGGTTACCGGTAGCGTAGAGTGAGCAAAAAAGTCGCACGAGCCACGCCGCATTTTCATTTACTTTTGCCGATGTGATAGAGAAAGAAATCTCAAACATTAAACTTAACTATCACAGGGTTTTTAAAAAAGAAAAGTTAAGCCTCATAATAAAAAGTAAAAAAAGCATCGCAGATGGAATTTATGGAATTTGAATTAAGAACGCGATGTGTCACCGTGGGATTTTGGCGGCACGGAGCCGTGTGCCGTCTATCTGGCAACATGTTGGCGCCTATCTGTACTGCAGCTCGATACCTTTAGCTTTAATACATAATGTATGGGATGGTATCGTAGAAAATGTGTATAAAATCTCACAGCTATGTTAATTGTGTCGCCAGACGCCAAGAATGGCTTTTCTCTCGGCAGTAGCGGGAGATTATGGCTCATGCAAATGTGGACGTATCTGTGCCGGGCAAAGTTCAGCGCATTTAACTCCTATTTCTCTCGTCAAATGTCAATGTCAGATTGATTGACAAGTGGTGCCTTCAGTCAAACCAAAAAGTAGTTCACAGAAATCAAATCTTTATACCTATAACTCCCAAGCAGAAAGTTTAAATAGCATCCACCATTTTCCGGAATCGTGACGTCGATTGCAACTTTTCCAACGGATACAAAAAAGAAATAGTAATACCATGCATATGCATCAGTCGGCTTTACACTTTGTATATAATTTGAAAGCTCGACGTCTCAGTGAATGCACTGTGAAATACTGTGAATGTAGGAATTCGCTACTGTACGGTGTGCGACATACCGGTTTGAGATACACCCTACCTAGCCCTGCCTGCTATAATAAGCTCGTGCCGACCGTGGGCAACACTGGATTCTAGTGAAGTTTTACTTTGACAGACTGGCAGACAGAAAACCTCGTCCAAACCCATCACATGACCACAACTAAAAAAAGTAAAAAAGTGAAATAAGTTGAACAGCCTTTCACCTATTTTGCAGACTAGGTGAGCGGTTTCAGGCTTTGTACCGATGCGAATGTACTTGTACATGTCCGTCCACTCATTACTTTAGTCTTTTTTTTTTCAATGACTATGCTTGATTCGCCAAACAGTTATGGTAGACATTTATTTCAACAAAATCTAATCTCTTTGATTGTTAATATATCGGCCATTTGTTAACTTTTAATATTATCTTCTTCGGTTATTTTAACATATTTTTTAGATTTTCTAAGTTATGAGGTAGGCAAGTAGGTGTTTTGTGTGTATCATCCGTAGGTATGCATAGATTGCATATTTAGTAGATAGGTACCAATATGTTGCCTACCATAATAGTTATTGTCACCTACTGGCTAAATGCACAAATCGAGCGCCAAAACAAAAGGGGAAAAATGAAAAAACTAACTAGTGGTTCCAAATATGGCGATTCCCGCCATAACGGGCGCAGGCGCCACAAAGACGCGGGAAAACAGTCAAGCTCAGCGTCTCACTGGCATGGGCATCCATCTAAAACTTAGCTACAAAACTGGAAAATCTAGCTTCTGTCATGCTTTTTGCGCTTATCGGTGGACTCTAACGCGCGGTCTTACGCTTATTCGGATTGTTTACGATGACAACATAGGTAATAAATCAGTCTCCAACGTGACGCCATGTTGCATTTACATCTTCATTTTCTTAGAATTTCTGTTTTAAGTTCCAACAGCTAATTTTATACTTGTATATCCACCTATAGATAGTTAACATATTTTAGATAGATAGATAGATAGATAAACTCTTCATTGAAACACCACGGAACAAAGAAAACTTACGGCTAGATAAGAGCAATAAAATAAAAGTTAGTGTCACAATGGGTGGTCTTATCGCTCATAGCGATCTCTTCCAGACAACCATGCTTCTGGCTATCAATATAGTAGGTAGGTATACTACAAAAAAATGAATACATACAGATTATATTTTAGTATGTACTCTGGTCTCCTGAATTCTATGATTTAGCTACTTAGCACCCTTCAGCCTGTCGGTGCTTTTCTTTAAAACAATCTCAATAATCGATTTACTCTGTGGGTCCAAATCAAAGTCAAAATCCCACCCTTTTGAAAGTTTAGTGCAGACAGAAAAATAGGCATAGATAGAAATTGGCATTACGCAAAACAGATAACAGGTCTGGGGGCTTAATGACGTCTTATTGCGATCCAATTGAGGACCTAAACAGAATCGTTTCACTTTAAACAATAGTAAAACATGACTTTCGATATCATTTACGTAAACGTCAATCCCTTTAGATTTAAAATCAACCTAAATTGAGCGTCGAGATGTCACAACAAGACGTCACGGTACGAATAAGTACTAAAACGATTCTGTTTAGGTCCTCAATTGGATCGCAATAAGACGTCATGGTAAGCCCCCTGATCTCTGTTCCGTTCAGTTGATCCAAGGTCATGAAAATCTCAAGGCTGCTTCAAAAGCCACCTTTTTCCATCGGTACACTCCAGATCTTAAAAATTTCATTTATGTGACGTGATTCGACTAAATTGAGTACCGGGTCGGTCCACACCGCAAAAGAAATGTGGTCCGAAATCACCAATGCAAAATGGGTCGATTTGGCCCTGGGATGAATCAGGCGTGGGGCGCAACGCACCATACCTACCCCAAAATAAAACAGCCAAAGTTATCCGATATCGTCCCGTTCAGCATTTACAGAATAACCTGGCTAAGCTGTACCTACTGGGTTCTCCGAAATTATTATTAACGGTACCGCACGGTACAGTCAGCAGCAGAAATAACTTAACACGCCTTATTCGCAATTTATTAGCAAACATTACATTTTGCGTAGTACAGTCAACTGAAAGCTTGCTAATGGTCAGCTGTTTTAGCCACAGATTGTACCAGGCCTCAGCTTTTACTGGGCACAGATGAAAGATGCACCATGTGTGGAAATAGCCAGCTTCCTGCCCACGGACCGTGATTCTTCAGCGGCCTACATTTTTAATTGAGGCAAGGTGATTCGTTAGCGGTTTGGTAGAAATGGTGTAAGGTTTAGGTTGAGGGGTACAATTAATGGGCGCTCATCGTCGCTGAGCTTTCTTTTTTTGTTGTGGCTTGCAAGATTTTTTTGCATGTAGAAATGTTTGTTAAAAATAAACAAACATCAATTCCTTATCAGCGGTTGTCGATAGTCAAGTCATCACGATCCAGTAAAATGGTAGATGCTTTCGTGAAAGTGGGTAGTTTTGGAGAGAAAAGGATAAAATTGTATATTTGTTTAATTTATGTACACTAGGGCTTGTGAAAAAATACAAAATCAACATCGTCACATTTTCGGAATCACGCGATAAACTCGAACTAATGTTGCGGTGGGCTCTCCAGCGAACCATATTCGACATCTCTTCAGGTTCGCAAAGAAACCTAATCTAAACAAACAGACAAGAAAACTTAGCTAACTAAACTACCCATACCTCACAGATTCCTTTCCGATGAAGCGGCTAAGGGCTCTAAGGAATGAAAATAAAAACAAAATGGCAAAACGAAGGCTTAGAATTCTTTCTATTAGCTGTAATTTTGATGCCATAAAAGGGATTTGATGATTGAACTTAAGTATAGGCATTAGGATTTATGGCGTACATCTATAGTTAATTTCTTTAGTTGCTTATAATATTGCTAGCATAGTATTAAGCTCAGCTATTCGAATAATAATAAAAGCCGGTGATGGGTGATAGAGTGGCCCTCTAGAACTCCTTAATTCCTAGGCCACATCATTTTATTTTGTCTATTTGAAAAGCAATGCATTTTGTCCTAAAACTATAAGTACTTAATTATTAATCAATAAATGTATTTAAAATGCATTATCATTGAGTTGTGAGCTACCCTGTAAATTTCAATCGGATATCTGATCGGGAAGTAGGTACTTACTCGAAATTTGAGTTGTAAGATTCCACCCGGAACGGCAGACAGACAAACAATTAATTGTATAAAAAATATTAATTGTATATGGATGGTGTGCTATCCGATACTTTCGGATACGAAACTATCGGATAGATATCCGAAACTATCACGACTATCGGAAGTTTATATCGTTTTAGAGACGTTATAATGGTAAAACATTTCTAAAATGTTATAAACATCACTTTCGAATAGAACCATTAAGATTGCCTCTCAATAGAGGATTATTTTACTGTTCAATAACATTGCTCGTAGAGGCCATAGGCTGTCTATTTATTATCTTGTATATTGTGCTTTACGATCGCTCGGTAAGACGATAGCCGTGTCATTTACGAGAATACTAATCAGAATCTGTGATACGAAGTTGGTTTGATCAAGGTCTCCGTGGAATTTAAGGGTAAGGACGAAAGTACTAAGAGTGGGTTCCCAACGAGTTACACCAGATTCGGTCACAGTGTGAGTTTTTTCCCATCGAGTTACACTGTTACACAAGAGTAAAACGTTGGGAGCTCTTCTATAAAAAAAACGGTACTGGCCAGAAACGCGAAAAATGCAAGCAACAAGATGGCGGCTGGCATCTCTATAGTAACTGACATCTAAATCAATTGAATAAGGATGGGAAGCGATATTGATAGGCCGGAGTCAGAGTAGGGTGCATGTCTTCGCCGGAAATGATCTATTATAGAGGCTAGAGTTCACTGGCTCAAGGCAACTCTATGGAGATGGTGTAACCGCGGTTAGTGACTAATAATTTCTTAATTAACCAAGCTCTTGCAAGTAACGCTTGCGTGTTTTTGATTAGGATTAGTTAGATGTAATGTTTGCCAGCCGTGTGCATTAGTTTTCAAGTAAAGTAAGCTCTTAAATAGGGCATGTTCTTAGCATCTGTGATACCCTAGTAGGTATAGTTTAATTTGGGGTAGCTGGTTGCAGAAAGTCCAGAGTACTACTGAACATTTCAAATGTGTAACTATCACGGTTCATGAGATACAGCTTGGTGACGGACGGACAGACAGACAGACAGACGGGCGCACAGCGAAGTCTTAGTATTAGATTATCGGTTTCTTATTTCTGTTCGCAATCTGTTTCTTTAGTTTTTCTATTTCATGAAACGCCAAATCAGCTTGGCGGCGCTTATATCTTGCATCTGTTTTTATAATATCATCAATATAGATATACCTAAACCTATACAGTAGTCTGCATCAAGCGAGTCCTGATACAAGTTTAAAAAAGTTAATTTAACGACTCGTTAACTCTGAAAAGAACAATGGCGGTTGTAGTAATTTGTCAGCTATAAATCCCTTTTGTTTCGGTCCATTCTTGTATTGTTAAATCATTAGAGTTCACGTATTTAGGAAAGGTCTACGTTCAAGGATGTACTTCATAGTGTTATCTGTCGCGTCCGTGTCGCTGGTTAAGACTTGTGGTGTGTTTATTTCTATTCTCTTTCTGTATTTATTTAGTTTCTGGAGGCTAAGTAATGGATAATGTAGATTATTGTAGAGCTCTGAAAACAACCTCTTTCGTGGTACTGTAAACTGTTAGTTTTAGAAAACAGTTTTTGTGTTTGACTGTAGGTACACAAATAATTTGTATTTTAGGTGTCAGTCGAGTTGCACCCTACTAAAATAGGTAAAATTGAATAGGGGCAACTGGGCCATTCGGCCTACATTCTTTTTGGCAGAGATGACCTCAACTTTATCAGGTGCTAGTGTTGTTAGGTGTAAGTACTAAGAACATAACATTATGGTTCAAAGATATCTATTATGCAAAATGATGAAGGTAGGTATGCTGAACTAAAATATAATTTGTTACATTGCATGATAACTTAATTTAGATTGTAACTTCGTCTGCGTAACAAATTAAAACACTATACTTACTATCAAGAAGACGAAAAATTATACAGCGCATTTAACACTTTAAAATAGATTAAGAAAAGATAATGTAGAAAATGACTAGGGCCGTATTAATAAAGAACCTCAATACCAAGTGCGCTACCAGCTAATCCACACTCAAAATGTAATCTGCATCTTGAGATCGTTGCTATTTAATAAATGGATATTGAGATGTAGCACTGGCTACCAGATACTGTCTTGTATGTGTCAATTGCGTCATAATCGGATAGCACTTAACCGCTGAGTGTCATTTATTAATTTGCCACAGATCATGTAAGTTTCTGTTCCTAATCTACAACTTAAGATGTATTTATTAAATAGAACAAAAGAGCAAGTGCACACTGAAGATAGCTCTCAGAGCTAAGTTTGATTTATTAATACGGACCTAAAAAAATATTAGAAAGATTTTTTTCCACCATTTTTCCATCGCCATTGTTGCTCGTCACCCTGAGACATTGGTACGTAGAGGTAATATCTGCAGTTACAGACTGATAGTACAGAGATATTATCTTCACACAGTGTGGCCTCCCAAAAACCAAAGCCCTTTCTTCACCTGTAAGACCGTCTACGTTTACCAAATATAGACAGTCCATAGACAATACGCTAATGAGCCACGAGTATGCCCACCGATGGGCGATGGCGTGCCACTAATTAGTTTTAGACATGGACAAAGAAACGCGGAAGAATGGGGCTTCCCTTTGTTTCGTAATGGCATAAGAATATACCTATTAATACCCTAGGGAATGGTGAAGAGATCTTGAATATTATTCAAGCGATACATGGCCTGATACGCAGTAGCGTGTGTGATCTGCGAAATATATTTTGCGGTATTGTTGTTGTTTGTCATTATGAGGTTGTGTTAGCCTGTAGTGTTAGAGTCTATCTGGCTGCACTGGGGCCTCTGACGTGACTTAACGACTGCTGTCAATCGATAACAATCGGGACCGGGAGCGATGGGAAGTCGCACGTAACTTACGAAATTAAACGAAACTTTGCGTACATATTTACGTTGATGGCTATAGAAATACATACAGACCAACACGGGAGCGATAAGCTGGACCATATTTTGCGCAAAATATGTAGGTAAGCTGCAGTCGGACCCGCTGCTAGATAATAAGATGTATTCGGAGGCCTATCAATGATCAACAGTGGACGTCTTCAGAGTTCCAGCTGATGACCAAATAATACTCTATCCTACATGGTGAATTCTTGAACTAGGATCTCTATTATGACAGCTACTCGCGATACATATAGTACCCCCTAACTCCCCTAACCTATACTCCGACATGGACGGACACTATCCACGAAAGGTTTCCCTTCATAGCCACTTGCGTCTTCTGTCCTTATAGCCACATTAGTCACAATAGTGTTAATTAAACATTAATACATTAGAAACTGTTCTTCAATTAAAGTCATAAATCCAGTAGCCGCTCCTCAGCCCAGTAAATTACATGCGGAGCGTCGGTTAATACTCAGAAAGCTTTTTTGTTAGCGTCTGCTATCGTCTAATTTAAAACTACCGGTTATTGTTCCTTCTAATTGATTGCTATCGTAAAATATCCAAGCATTGTTTCATAATTATGTTGGAATAAAAATTTCAAGCAAAAAAATTTTCTTTAAACAATAAAATAAAATTACCAAAATAATTGAAGCAAAAAAAAAATACCCGCAGTACTACGTCTATAAGTAGAAATGTTTTGATGAATGCTGCATTATAAGAGCTTAATGAAGGACAAGTTTATACCCTTACCTTGGACTCCCTTCGCGATCGAAATTTTCGTTTCTAGTAGCAATTTTGTAGAGATCCACTGCAGTGAGACGCCGCACGTCAAGTCAGGATGCCCTTGAGGCGTCTGATACATTCTGACAGATTCTGACAGATATGATCTGGCAGATTAATGAGAAACCAATTTCTCAGGGGGGAGACGAGTGAAATGCAGTGCATCGAAGATTTTGAAATGCGTAGTTCTGGGTAGTAGGTACTGCTATTACTGTTAGAGCATCAGGCGTCCGTATTACCCTAGAGAAGAATGTAAATGCCTGATTCTCGATGACTTCTCATTTTCTGTTTTATAACATTTGTATGGTTATTATTCATCAGACTCAATTAACTTTGTACATTTCTGTCGTATTCCAAGAAGTCCATTAATTTTAAGCGTGTATTAAATTTCTCTTTTTACATGAGATTTGACAGTTTTACGCTAATTAATGCGGCAGTTAATGATGTAAGGGATATGCCGTCGTCAATCAACGACACACTTGTCGTGCCTGAGGGCCTTTACAAGTGATGAAACTTCCTTCGAGCGACTTATATGTCAGTTCATACATTTTCATTATACGAGTAGAATCGCTTCGAAACGTTTGCAACTTGTCTACGGCCTTTGTTATGCATCTCTTTCATTATCTTGCATTGGTCCGGTGGGCCTTAACCCTTAAGCTAAGAATGCAGAACCATTAAACTGCAGTTAGTAGTTAATTGATTGTTTACTGTCTCACTTCAGTGGACAATTTTCCGTAATTGAGTATCATAAAAATATTACATAATATAGGACAAACGCTGTTTCTCCATTACTAAGATAACGCTAATGCATTTAACATTAAACCATAATTATGTAGAGTATAGGAAAAAAATTTGAGACATAAACACCCGTTTGGTCTTATAACATGCACAAATTAACTACTTATATTGATGTGAAACTTAGCTAATACCAGATTTTGATTTGTTGCAGGCAGCACAACCGACCTGGCACCATCCCTAATCGGAATCTACGATTCTCTCCTCGAGCCTAGTAAGAAACAAGACTCCACTCAAGTAGAAACAGCCAAAGACGCTCGCAACGATCCACCCGTGAAACCAGAAAGAAAAATTACTGTAGAAACAAGAAAGCTAACAAAAGAAGTTGAAGAAGTTATCGCTGAAGATACGAGCCCAAAAGACCCCACCATGATAGCTGGAAGTGTTAAATTACCAATCGCGTCAGTGAATAAAAGTTCTCTATATCCTATAAGAACAAACAGTGATAAGATCAGTGACAGTGATGGAAAATACGACCTTACGTGCAGTGACTCCTCAGTTATAATGACACACAAAGGACAAAGGACGTTTAGGGAACCCAAAACAGATATGACTTTAGGAACTCTCTCTCCAAATGTTCAAAGAATGATATCGAGCGCTTCAGAAACGACAACTTTGAAATTTCAAAAGAAAACTATAACGCAAGCTAGATCATCGACGAGACATAGATCTAACATTCCTTTGGTGGGTGCGACGTCAAAGATCTCTCAATCCGGTGTCGATATTCTACCATCAGTAGATATTTACGATAATGTTAAAACTAAAGATGATAAACCTGTTCTAGTGAAACCTGAATTTAAAGTGGAAGACACTGAAGCTACTTACGATGTCCCAAAGAACAATCGGCCGGCCATATACGACGTGCCTAACAATAACAAAACTGCTTTCGATTCTCTATCTCTTCCTTACATCGACCAATCTATCGAACTCTCTATAACTTGCAACGATAGAGAATTCGATACCAAACTTTCTTCGAAAGAGAGTTCACCTCAAAAAACTGCACCTAAAGTCCCGCCACGCAAAGGTTCTCAAGGGTCTCCTGCCAAATTCCCAAAAGTAGCAGGGACTAACAGTTTGAATCGAAATGATTTCAATAGCGACAGTCCGAAAAAGCTGGCGCAATCTGGACCTTATCCCGAAGCGATAGGCTCGACTGGGAATCTGGAGGCTTGCGCTATACCAGAGAAGGAGGTGGTGAGATTAAACCCGCCTTGTACGGAGGTGACTCGCCCGCTGTCGATGAGTTCCATTGCTTCCTCGAGCTCGACCTCGAGCAGCGGCGTGCAGAATAAAGGTGGAGTAAACTCCGCGTATTTGGCTTCGATCGAAAGTCTAGACGACCATAGCGACGCTGACATGACTTCAGCTAACGGCAGTACCAATTTCGTCAATAGCGCTGGTATTTTGAACAAAAGTGCCTCGGAAGAGAGGCATTCTGAAGATACACCGCGTAAGTATTTCTTATTTGCCAAACTAAAGGCTTAAGTTAAAGCCCCTATCAAAGACGATAATGATGTTCATGATATTTTTTCTTGATAATTTAATGTATTCTCTGTCTGTGTGCTGTGTTTGGGCAGAGTGTAATTTCGCCTAGGCTATCATATCCTTTATCGGCATAGATAATGGCAAAACTAAAGCCAGATTAAATATTAATTTGTTGGAGATCAGACTTGGTTACGATATAAAACTAATTGTTGCCTTCATAACTCCCAACAAGCATAGCGGATGTGGGTGCAACCTATAGCTCCCCAAAGCACCTGCCAGACGTTTTTCAAATCATACGGATCGATAAAACGCACTTCAAGAACGCATATCTTGTTCCTCATAACATTTGAACTTATCCAAGTTAGGTAAATTCTTGTATTCTTTTTCATCTATCAAGTAAGTCACGGAATGTCAGAATGGCTTGCTCATCATGGGATTTGAACTTAACCAAGTTAGGTGCATTCTTGTGTTCTTTTTCATCTTGTGTACTTTATTAATGAAAACGTTGGTTCTCTCAGGGCAACATATTTTGGACGTGATGACCGGCATGTCTCAGCTGGAGAGGGTCTGTGCTGAGATCGTGCAGACGGAGAACGTGTATGTGGAAGACCTGCGGCAGGTAGTCGAGGTAAGGTTCAACAATCCCTACAGATAGTGTCTCGCGCGCATCATTTCTACTTTTCCCGCGGGCACTGCAGTGCTTATTTGCAATAGTGTCCAAATATCGTGAAATCGCGACATACCTACATGGTAAATAGGTACCTATCCCGTATCTGATGAACATAGAAAACGCTAATTGTTAACTGAAAGTTCTTACAGAAACCGTGTTAGTTATAAACTCATAGGCGCATTCTTCCGACAGCTCAAAATGATTCGACATCTTTGACATGAAACATTTTATAAAAAGAATTTCGTTCCACTTGTTAGAGATTAGTTTATTTTGCATTTCCTTTCATTTCAACTTCTACTTTGAAACATCAGCTGTGTCCCACATCTGCCTCGAGTTTCAGTAGTTATGTAACGTGTCTTTGTAAACCGAGATGCGGTTTTGGCTTTCACCAGTATAAAGCGAATTTTGGGAATACCTTCTGCTGTAAATCCTGATGAAATATTTGTTTTTCCTTTCGTAATTTCTGTAAATATTGTTAGGAATTAGTTTGAAATTCACAGCTTGGAAGCCAAATATCGATGTAAGTACATTAATGATGCAATACCTACCCGCTACCATCAAGTTGCCATGTCGGTAGCACACTGCGTCACCTATGACCTATTGAAGCATTGCCCTACTTTTTGTGAACCTAAATTCTCTAAAAATAGCTAGACTTCGAGCTTCCTATCTATATTGATTAGAGTTTATAGGGCTAAATTGTAGGGCGTATTGATGACAAGTTTTGTTTTACGCAAAACTTTTGGTTTTCCAATGTCGTACATACCGGGAGCTATCAAATTTAACGAGCGGCATAGACATACCTACTCAACACATTCAACACTAGCTCCATTACCAGCAACACGCAATTCTGAAATGATAAGTGCATCAGATTTAGCACAGATTTGATTTGTATCGTTGCGAATAAACTGCTGTAAGTACAGCTTATTTATCACGAGCGGCTACGGCAAGGTGTATCGATTACATTCAACGGGTCAGGAGCACAGAAAGCTGGCGCCTCGGCGCCTACACGACATGGTAACCATGCAGGCAGGTGGCGCTTGCCTGCATGATAAACGTGAAATCCTTGCCTATAAATAACCTACTGTGTTAGTTCTTTCTAGGTACGGTGGGGTAGGGATTATAGTTTTCTGTCTTTGCTTGATCAGGAGTTGACCAAAAGGCTGTGGCTACTTAGTTATGTTCGTGAACTAATGTATTATGTAGGTAATCCATCCATGCCAAAACAGTGAGTGGTTCTTGCAAAGAGAGACCTTTTTTCGCTGAACCTTTCTGAGAAAGATTATAGGGGTATTACTGTGGTATTAGTATTGCGCTCCGAACGAGGCCACTAGTAAGTCTAATCTAAGTACTAAGGAGTTACGTCTTCGTGCGACCCTGCCTGACCCTAGCTACCAACAACATGCTATGAAGCTAATGCATTGTGTCCTCGGCATGATGAGGCCCTGTAGCCGTGCTGAGCCTTTCATTTTCAATTCTGGTAGGTACCTATGACTTTCCCTTTTTGCATTCAAGATATGCATGCTCGAATAAAATACTTACCTACCTAGGACAAATTATACCTATAAGGTAGTACATGTAATTTGATAAGAAAACAATTTTGGAAAACTTCCTTATCTAAAGATGGGGGAAAAATAATATTAGTAGGTTCATACTACAGTGAGGATTTATTAGCTGTGGTTATACCTGTTGGTTATACCTAGTATTTATTTACTCTATGAGTTATACATAGGTAGTAGTCGGATTGACGATTTAGTGAAGTGGTAGAGGCACAGATTATAGGATACCAGTATGGTAGAGGTGTGACCATGAATGCAGTTTTGAATAAAAAACACGTAAAATAACGTTTTTATAAGACTGTATACAATGTAAGTACAATAAAATATGTAGGTCAATTAGCAAAATACAAAAGCTTTTTTCACGCCAAACAATCCGATTCGCCCCCAGTTCGACCCGAATCCACATAGGAAGTTGACCGATCAGCTGTCACCGTGACAGCTGACAATGTGTCAAACTGTCATGTTGTCAGCGGCTAATTACGAGGTAAATTAGTGGTCGAGCGCGACCAGTTGACCAAAAAAAGGGTTGGGTTATTTCAAGTTTCGAAATAACTTCATTATAAATTACGCTGCACTGTTATGGGGTTATGTAATGTAGCAACAACTTTACGTTACTATGTAACAAGACAAACAGATCGTACACATGATGGTAAGCGCAAGCCCATAACAGTAACAGTGGTATGGAGAACTTTGCATTGCATAATCTTCCGCTACATGTCACTGCGATCGTCACTCGACTCGGCACCCTAAGACATTGGGTCAAAGTCGAGTTTGAACACTACAATATATTAACTAGCTAAAAACGGGTCTAATTCGCGCACAAACAAATATCAAAATATATAATTCTCTCGTGACCACGGCCGATGTAACTCGACCGAAACGTCGAGGTATGTGAAAATTATATATTTTGATATTTGTTTGTGCGCGAATTATACCCGTTTTTAGCTAGTTAATATGTTTCCTGTTCGCGAAAGTTTAAGAACTTCTAAACACTACAATTTTCATATTTTCAGTTTATTCAAGCTTTTTCATACAATTCCTAGCAACTAAGATGTCAGCTGGCGTAGAAAGTCATCAATCAATTCCGACACAGCCATTAACTTTAACGCAAAGTCACCTCTCATTTACTTCGTTATTATACTATCTAATGTATAATAGCCATGTTATACTCGTAAAATAACTATGTTTTATTATTAGCCGTTAGTTACAGTGAAATCATCCGCTTTCACCGTCACTTAGAACAATAATGGCCGCGTGCATTCTGAAGGCAAAGAAATTATTAATTTTATTTGTGTTAGTTATAGCTGCGCAGAGCCTGCCACCTGCGCTGTCATGTTATTTTACCCATGACTGTACAAATTGTAAAATTTGTAAACGGGTTCAGTTGACCGATTAAAATAAATATGCATTACGTCAACTCGTCCCGCGGACACAGTTTGGAGCGGGTTCAGTTGACGTAAGAGCCTCGATGCATTTAGCAAGTAACCTGATGTCATTTATTTATTTATTATTTCCATATAAAAAGTAACATTACAGTTTTCTAATGCGTTAAATTTTACCAGTAGGTTAGGTACCTAGTTAACAATAAAAATATAATAATAATACTGAACGAAGAGATACAAACTTAAAAAAAATAGAAGATTTCGAATTAACAAATAATATTTCCTTTATAGTTCAAGTATTTTATATTATAACAAGATATAGTCTATACCAAGTCTAGTCAAGTCTCACACAGTCCATAAAGATTCAGGAAGACGCTTTATTGTAAATTCCTGGGTGTTTTGGAAAAAACACGCGCTTACTAAATAGTTTAATGAAAACATTCAATATTTTTTCTCTTATAATAGTTAAGTTTTATCCATAGCCACTTGTGATAATTTGATATCAGCACAGTCTAAAGATGAAGGATTTATTAGGCTGTTAATAGGTAAACCATTGTATACAATTTTATTCTGACCCCTGATCCATTGCGTACCGTTTCAATTGACAGGCTAATTTATTTTGGACTCTCAGCTTATTGACCAACATAATAAAATCTCCAGTTGAATAGAGTGAACTTTAATATGTAGGTCAATGTATATTGGACCAATCTCCATAGGATTACTCTAGGGACCTAGTGCTTTGTGTAACGGATTATCAGTCCTATTCCGAGATCTGTAAAGAGTAATTTGTTTTGCCATTAGTCAAGACCGGGTTGTGCGACGTCGCTAACGGGCCGCCCTAATATGGGGGTTGGTTGTAGGGTGACTGTGATTTGGAAAAATCTAGAAATATACCTGTAAATTATATGGACTTACAAATTCATTACATGGAAATACAAAAAATAATATCTGTTTTAAATAAGTACCTGTATCGCATTTTTACGGTTACTATTGTGTGTGTTGTCGTTACATAATAAATATTTATTATTTCTTTCTTTCAAATCATGACGCTCCATTCTAACTCTCATTCTCTTATTCTACTAAGAGATTAATTTCATCCATATGCCTTTCAAATTACGACGAATAAACAATAAGTAACTCCCGAGAGACAAAGGTTATTTGAGATTAAAAATAATCATAAACCCAAATCAATAACGCAAAACGTTGTCACCCTACAGAGTCCCGGTAGAAATAGGGATAGCATTAAAACGCAGCTCGACAAAAACTTTGATTTATGGGAAATATGTAGGTACCGGTCTATATCGATCGGTCGTGTTGCAGAAAAACCAATATGCAGTTGCACGGAGAGTTATCTACATTTCAAAGCATCTTGGTAAGTACATAATGCGATTAATTATTATTGACATATGAGTATGTAGAAACGTCAATCATTTGGGGTCGGGATTATAATCATAATAATGTGAATAAAACACATACTTACGATTTTTTTATGTCTTTTGAGCTATCTACAACTTATTTATAGATAAATATGTATAGGTAAGTAGGTACATAAAAAACTAAAATAAAAGTTACTTCTTTACAAAAACATGTGTTTTGATAGGTTTTTTACTTTGCGTGGACTTAACAAAATTAGATAGATATTCGTAGGTAATACTTTACATTCGTGTGAGGACAAAACATAAAAAAGCACAAGGCAACATTCGCACATTCCCAGTTGTCACCACTGGCTATGTCCCCCAATGGCGACAAATAGCATAATATCCCAAACGTCACTACAAATTTGTGGACAAAAGAATGAAGTGTCGCGTCCGACTATGTAATGCCCAACATGTGGATCATCAATACACACATCCATTCATATAATATTCTATTTTTATAGCTCCTCGCACAACCATGGGCATTGATGTGTATTTATAAACCAAAACAGAACTCAGCGTGGGCGGAGAGTATAAAAATACTCGTTCATGCGCTTGAACAACTCTTCTCATACATTTTTCTATCTCTTAGGTACAGCCCTACTTGAGTATAACAAAATTATGATATGTTTAATTTAATGTCACCACTCAATCTAGGTTTATACTACACGGACGGCGCAGAAGGTGTTAAACTGGGGTCAAAGATTTAATAAGTCGGTGCAACCAGCCCTTAAGTATTGAATTCAATCAACATTTTATAGCTTTGAACTCCGATCGTTTCCAATCTTAACAAGAATAATGAAAGTATGCCACGCGCCTACCCACGAGATTGAATCTTGAGTTATGATGGAATAAATCTAAGCTTTATAGGTTCTCCATTGGCTAGTGTTTTGTCGTGTGTCCGTGGGCTTATAAACTATTAAATATCAATAAATCCAGTGATTTATCATGTGTTACCGTTAAAAATTTGATAATATATAGATTCCAGCAGATAAAGCTGTGAGCTTTCTAAGTTAACAGCACAAGTTAAAGAGTTTTAGCGTTTTAAAGGTAAAGATTAAGAAGTGAGAGATTATGCAACGGAAAAGAAGGGTTCATAGTACACTCTGATTAGTTCGAAATTAGTCTTTTCAAACTGTAATTACTACCTGACCTATTGTCATGCAAGTATAATATAGCATACACGCAAGCAAGTTTAGTGAGGACAATGGGACTGAATTACTCAGTAAGGTGTAAAGTGGTAATGGGGAATAAAAAGTTCCCGATCGTCACCAATGGTGACGAGTGGCACATGCAATTCCCAGTTGTTACCAGAAATGAAAATAATTTAGTATGGTTATACCTTTAATTATTTATAGTGGCAGTGTTTATGATGTTTTATGATGTTTTTTCCCATTTGCCGCCAGTGGTGACTGTCAGTGGCGATAGCTGGGAATATGTGTACCTATACGTTTAAAAATATATAAATATGTTTTATACATATATATATAAATATATAAAAAATACGGTTAAAAAAGCGGTGGTAGCCTAGTGGGCGAACGTCCGCCTTCGAAAACGGAGGTGGCGAGTTCAAATCCCAGTGCGGGCACGTACCAATGTGTTTCTTGCGTAATTATCACTCGCTTTTCGGTGAAGGAAAACATCGTGAGGAAACCAACATGCCCGAGAATTATTTCGGAGGCATGTTATCCACCAACCCGGACTAGGCCCCCGTGGTGGATTATGGCCTAAAACCTCCTCACGATAGTGAGGGGAGGCCTTTGCCCAGCAGTGGGACAGTTACAGGCTGAATTATTTATATATATTATACGTTTAAATCGCCCTAGTGTTGTAACTTGAAAGTGTAAGGGCAGATAGCGGCGTGAGCTTAGTTATTTAAATACAGACGGTACGTGGGCTTGATGTATGGACGGGATGCATCGACAACGTACTAGAGATGGGACACTTCGCTGACGTGCATGGGCATATCGATTAAAGTATTTGACATCATGTTTGTTGAACTAGCTTTAGATCGCGACTTCGTCCGTGAATATTAAAATTTGTCGCGATGAAATGTTCCTTATGCCCTTCCAAGGTTCCATCTATTTCTACATCAAAATTCGTCATAATTGTTATGAATCGGAAGTTAAAATGTAGCAGACACTTTCGCATGTTTTATATTAGTGTGGGTGGATGACGGAAGAAGACAAAATTACATCCCCGTAGTGTGGAGTTTCCTGGAACCTCCCTTACTTGCGTACTTCCGAAGCACTGGTTAAGTTATTGGAGTTTCCTTTTCCTTTCCGAGATTCAGTCATGAATGAGCGCAATCGGAACTTCAAACTCAAACCACGATGACGCTAACAGATTTCCTCGAATTTTTTTAATAATTCCTTTTAATAGCTGTCTTTTACAGAGATAAGTCAATTTTAAAAAAGATTCCTAGTATTTTTTCTTTCACACATGACTTACAAATCCAACTTCACATAATATAACTATGTACCTACTATGTCACTACATACCTACTTTCTAAAACTTTAGTTTCGGAATTAACACATATAATGATGCTTACTTTTCTTTCGCCGAGGTTTGCTTGCACCATCTACGACTGTATCGATAAAAACTGGCAACTCTATTTCTCGTGGGCGTTTTACTGTTACACTGTATGCAGTCAGGTTCACAATTTACTGTAAGAACTCTGTCACAATGCGATTGCCTGACAATTGTTAAGAGAATTAATGAAGATATTAAATGGTACTTTCTGTGTTAAAGTCCGTTTACTTGAATAGATTTATGTTATTGACAGATCTCATTTAAATGCACCGGTATTCATGATTTGATTGTTTAGTTTGGCACAAACCAGAAAACTTATAGTTTGCTACAGTTTTCTCATTATGAAGTTGTCAATCGTTCAGTCTAAAAACCGAAGAACTTCTAATTTAGGTTCTATAGAATTGCTTGTGTCGATAGATAAATAATTGATAGAATCAGGCGTTACCTACTTTGCGGAAAGCAAAACAATAAAACTTAAATAAATGTAGCTTTAATTACGAGTAGATAGATAGGTAGTTAGCTAGATAAACTCATTATTGAAACACCACAGAACAGAAAGTTTAAAACTATATCCTACATTATTTTGACCTTTCTTGCGGAGTCTTCGTCATTTTAAATTATCGACAAATAATGAATCATTCATAATAAAACATGATTCAGGTCACTATAGTTTACTCTGTCTAGTGACTAGTTGGAAGACTCTATCAAAACATTGTCCACGTGTGTGACAATGACAACGAAGTTAGAACCGGTGTTACGGGTTACGACATACGCGGCGAGTAGCTCTATTGTTTACTGGCGTGCCGCGTTTGGACGGGACAATTTACTGGAATGCCAGTGGACGAATAGTGGTCATAAAAATTGAAGGATATTTTTTCTATAACCTCTAATAATTGCCAGTTTAAGGGTTATTCGAGTTAGTAGATAATCTGTTCCCGGATCCCTAAGGGGCTGTTCCGGTAGCGGTCTTTGAGAGTCACTCCCATTCTGTGTAAGTTGAACGCGAGATAGTGAGCAAATAGTAGCTTTAGCCTATAACGTTAAAAGAAGTAAGTATTTTAGAAGCTCTTCTAATACTCTGTAACACAAAGATACCTACCTAGGATGAATAAGGTGTTTACGATGTCAGTAATGTCTTAAATATGTATTATAAATAAACAAAAAAAATACAGATAAGTATAAGTGCAAAATAAATGTTAATATAAGTACTTACGAAGGTAAGCTGTTATAGGTATTAGTAAACTTGCCATCAATTACAGTCGAAGTTATGTAATTAGGCACGCGCGACACTAATCAAGATGGCAGAGTTTACTCGTCTCTTTCGATTCCAGTTACTGGAACACATCAAACAGTCCATAAAGACTGGAATACAATTCAGACGACGTGTCGTACTATATCATAATCCAGTGTAATATAATACTATGTTACCTGCGCTTCCATATATGTAGTTAGTTTTATGGAGAACAACCCATTATGTTATGGTGATTGTCCATAGATAAGAGCCACAGCGCTTCTGCCTTATACTCGTAGTCAGATGGTTTGCGATCGGGGTACTTACCTACCTATCGGTTTTATTGACCAGATTTTTTATCTTTAGCTTTTTACAAGCGGGGTTTCGGTTTTTTATTTTATCTCTTCCGCGATATTTTGGTCACAATGTGGTGGAGGGAATAACTTGGTCAGAATAGAATGTGACTGTTGTCAACCCGATAGGGGGTTGGCGACTGATTTTCTACTTGAGGGTGGTTGCTATACAACTAGGCGGACCATAGTAAAAAAAATACATTATAAATAAATTGCTCTAACAGGGGAAAAATGCCTTGGAAGATTAGAACAAAACATTTTGACAAGATTTTTAAAACGCTATGTTTAAGGATACTTCTGTTTTAATCAGTATAGATATTAGATAGGTTTACAAAACAAACAAGCATTACGAACAAGAAAGTTGATCATTTCGTTAATAATTAGTAACTCGTCGAGTTCGTGATCTAGATTTCAACTTCCCTATCGAATATCTAGAAAGCCAAATCGGATTACAATCACACAGCCGGGTGGTCCACATTAAACCCTTATACAGTGCACAGGGTGCTCCAAATATGGGCGCGTCGTGATATAGTTATCACGGTATCGCGCTTTCTACTGGCACGCGTGGTGTTTCGGCACGCCTCTATAGTCAGATAGGATTGCAACTCTATTGTCAAACGTGTAAGTACGAATGTGAATAAACATAATGTATACTTTCGTACTAACGAATGTCGTATTCCTGTATTTTAGAAATAGCATCTGCTGTCCCCAGCAGACAACAGCAGACATTTTTCAAAATTGATGAAAAATGAATGGTCTATTTTTTGAAATTTCATCTTATGAGCTTCGCTGTATTTAAATGACATAAAAGGAAGAGGTCCTTAAATTGAGTTATTACTAAAGGCTAAGAACCGGCTAAGTTAAAGTCGCGCATGTGTAGGCTTTATAAGACAAAGTTTTGCTTTTATAACTAGAAAATGTTTCTTCAGTGTATTACTTACACTCAGTATACTGGGACTAGCATGAATAAGTTGAATAAACATCAATAAAAAGACCAAAGCTTCATAAGTTAAAACTTCAAAAGACTTTCAGCCGTCCTTGTTGACACGAGCATTCTGTATTACCGCTCACTCAATTCCTAGACCTAATATTGTGCTAAATAGTATCTAGTATTTTAGTATTTAAGTAGAACGGAAGATACCTAAGTACTTTGGCCTACCCGTGCTGCTCATGTACTGCCCACGATGCCACAAATTGCGGTGACATGTAGGACACGATAATGAGGCCTATTTACTATTTAGTTCCCATCATAAAAATGATTGTGAAATTTAATAGAATTATGACCACGTCATATGATATATAAAAGTGACCTATATAGTAAGTATTTGCTGGCACTGAATATCCGGGCGCATAATATTCTAATGGGAAAAATACCTCATTTGATATTGTAAATATGATAGTGATATCGTATTGGTTCTTGACGATACAGAGGCCTTACCATGACGTCTTATTACGATCCAATTGAGGACCAAAACATAATCGTTTTCCTTCTTATTTGTACCATGATGTCTTGTTGTGACATTTTAACCCTCAATTTAGGTGGATTTTAAATCTAAAGGGATTGACGTCTAGCTAAATGATATCGATAGCCATGTGTTACTATTATTTAAAGTGAAACGATTCTGTTTAGGTCCTCAATTGGATCGCAATAAGACGTCATGGTAAGCCCCGATCGGTTCTTCGGTCGGTGTCGGTGTCGGTTGTTATTGATTGACAGCAGTCGTTATGCCGCCTCAGAGGTCCTTGGGCGGCCTGATAAACTCTGACACTAGAGGCTAGCACAACCTCTTACAACAAACAACAACAACAAAAAAAACGACAACGATACTGATAGTCTTTACACTGTGATACAACCTTGTTGCCTAATGTGAAAACTGTAAAGCCACAGTGATATTTTTTGAATGCCATTCATTCCTTCACACATATTAATTTAGCTCTATAAGGGTCATAATTCAATCAACCATCCAATAAATTAATTGAAAAGTGCGGAACATTTGGACAAATGTGCAAAAGTAATTTCTCTCTTCACAATGGCACATTCGTCGTACAATACTGCTATAACGGCATGCGTCTGTAGGGTTGCTTAGCGCCTGAAAAGACATAGCTCGCTTTCTAACCCAACTATGAGAAAAAAGTAGGCGGTGGACAGTCATACGATGGAACAGGATAGGAAATTGTTTAATATCATTGGAGACATGACATGCATTATACATCATTACAGCACTGCCATAACATGGCCATTATGGGAATGCTGCCTGCATTTAGGGCAAGTTGCTCACTGGATTTTTAAAATCAGCTTGCATAGCTTCGTTTTATAATTATTTGTGTCGTTTTGATTGTAAATAAATCCAACTTTTATTTTAGTTATGACAACCCTACATCCTACTGCATTCCTAACGCCTGGAGTGTGGACTGAGCTTTGACAATGCGCCATAGAAGTCATGGAACACGTATATTATGGACGTGAGCTTATTGCATTGCGTCGGTTGTAGTGCAGTGTTTCAGTAACCGCATAGTGCAATATGAATGAGATGAATTGCCAATCATTTGTCTAGACATCGCAACGCAAAACGACACTTGTTGCTTTGGTATTCTTGTCTTCCGACAATCTAACAAGAAATCTGAACCGCCCGTCGGCAGTTGGGTAAAAATAATGATTGCTTGTGTGTTCTCTATGCGTTCTGTTATATCAGGTAACCATTGTATTAGAATAGTTCAGTTTTCCCATAATCGTCGAGCAAGATGCTCGTCTTTTTTGCATCCAAAATTAATTAGTGTTTTTTCTATTTCCTTTTTTTTTTAAACCGCTATTATCCATTCTCTTCTTCCGCGTCTTCGAGGTTCTACTTTGTAGGGTTGAAACTTTGTAGACTGTTGTTGGCCCTTGGGTGAAACGATACAAATCAACATCTACCTACTTACCTCGATCATCCTACTATAAAGACTGCTTGCAGGCTTTTCATGCCTAATCATCTGAACGGATCTTGATAAGATTTTGCGTGGACACAGTTTAAGCTTTAGAGAAGGACATAGGATACTTACTTCTTATCTCGATGTAGTACTTAATTTTCTTTGTTTTTTTCGTGTAATGAAGCTGCTTTCAAATACCAATTCAGTCCGTTTTAATACAGCTTAGCTGTACAATAGCTGTAGAATACAATGGATACATAATAGGCTGACGTTTCGAAGCCCGGTCTATCAATTAGTTTCTGAATGGACTTTAAAATACTTTTTCCGTAATTCCAGGGCTATCTGCACGTGTGGCAGCGAGACACCACCTTCTCCGAAGAAGAGCTGTCAGAACTGTTCAACAATATTGAGCACATCTACACTTTCAACAGGTAATTTATTGTATACTCCTGATTTTGAAACATTTATTTGTGGGGCTAATCAACCAATGCACTCTGAGTACTGGTTCGGTTCGCCCCGCAAAAGGAATGTGGTCCGAAACGATCAATGCAAAATAAGCGAGGGTCGATTCGGACCGTGGTGCGAGACGCCAGACGCCTCCATACTTTAGCAAACCGAGGCATAATATTAAAAATAATTTCTGTCATAGCAAAAGAAAACATTACTAAACGAGCTAGCAATGGCAACAATATCCGACATATTGCTCTATTGTAGTTTTTCACAACGCAGCATAATTGACGTCCCCCTCTCATTGAGATATCTACTAGCGCTGTTTCGTGGGCCAGAGCTGGACTAAGAAATCGGGGAAACGAGACTGGGGGCAAAACGGACTTTTTGTCAGTCATTGACAGATGCTCAAATATAATTATTAGAGGACTAGTTAGGTCTGCAATTTTACGTGTAACGAGCACCAGGAAAACAAAATATGCGTCTGACATACTGACACAATTTGTACCTAATTCATGAGCAACTCATGACTCCCAAGAAATACAAATCTAATATTTACTAGAAAATTGTGAAAGTGAACATAACAAATAATAAAACGACTGAATCGAGTTTTAAATAGTTGATAAACTTGACCTACTTATGACTATTTCGTGGAAAATAATGTAATTATCACTCTGAATTTATCATCTTATCTTTATTTGTATCATACTTACATAGGCTTTAATTTATTAACAAGTTTAGTCATGGCATACACTTTTACAATAAAATTGCGTTTTTAAGCTATATCTATACTAAATAATAATTATACGGGATGAGCCCCCGTTGAACCACTACTGAGTCCACCCCTGCCTAAGTGAGGGTGTTAAAATAACAGCGGAGGGTCCCCAGGGGCGTCCAAAGAGGGTAGTTCTGTAAGAGCTTCCCGCGTGTCGTGTTTCACGTCCGTGCTTTTGTATTCTTACGAAATATTTATGAGTAGTAAGGTCTCTAGTGCAAAAACAAGGAAAAATGTAGAAATTATGATTCGTAATTTACATGTAACTATTTGTAATACGTAGGTATAGGTACCTACTTTATTATATTCCGTTTGACAAATCTACTTAAAATATGTTTTATCCTCACCCGTATGTAGGACGACAAAGTTCCAATAGATCGTACTAATTCATCATCATCGTCGAATCTAGAGACACAGGTCGTCTTTCAATGACCGCACAGGTCATAATCCACCAGCCATGTAGGTACCGATTGGTAGATATCACATGTCTTTGAATCTCATGGTAGAACGATGTTCCTTCATATTTAGATGAGATGATCTCCGCTTAGATATTATTGAGGCCCTTCTTCATGATACCTCTATTTTGAATGCCTGTGTGTGGCCCTACAAGATCATTGATTGTGTAAACTATCGAATTACATGACATTGCTTTTTATTACTTGAGTTCGAGGTTTATTACGGTTGTAAAAGATGACATCGTATCTTGTCAGATGACTACTCTACTCGTTTGTTAACAATTTTACTCTGAATTTTAACGTTGACTTTGTGATTACCTACTTTTCTTAGAAGTAGGTAATCCTACTTTTCTCATAAGTAGTTAATCTAAACGGAAAATACTATTACTATAATCCTTTTTTTTAATATTGACGTCAAGATGTTGCTTTTTTGCGTGTGTTAGTGTGGAATCATTGATTTTCTTTACTTTTTTATTTGTTGGTAATTAATACAAAAGGCCTAGCACAAAATGTATTATCACCATAAAAATCTGATCGAAGTACATATTAACATATCAAACAGTGTGAAATGACTTAACTGCACTACGTAGGTACTGGTGGAATGGACCCCATAAACCCATGGTATTCGTAAATGTAAATTCCTTTTATGTCTATTTTTTTACTACAGTTTCTTGAATTGCTGCTTGAATTGAGTTTGAATAATGTTTCTTTTAACTAATAATGCTACTCAATGGTAAAGCTATATAATATTTCAGAAGCTTTACGAAACATTTGCGCAGTTTTAATGATTGGCGTACCGCAAGGCGCGGCTTTCAGACCGAAGATGTTTGATTTAATTCGCTCCGATTTGAAACGACTCGTTTACGACTTATCAGAAATATTAAGTACCTACTTAATATATTATTATATTTATGTTTAGTTTCTACCCCATTTTACACACTTCTTAACGACATCCTGTACCCAGCAAAAGTGTAGATGACTTTCTTGCACAATGTCTTCGTAATTTATTTTATGGGTAATAAGAAATTTACAAGTTAAATCGCAATAAAGTTCCATAAAGTGTTAACGATGCGAATTAAGTTATAGATTTAATCACTTAATCAATATTCATTAAAACCTATAACTTTGTGTAAACGTGGAATGCTAGAAAGTGTGTAGGTAGAGTTAGAACAAACCATTTGCTCAAACACTAACTAAGGGGAAACTCTGATACGTGAAGGAAGATGAATTAGATGGTTGGTACTTATTTTATCCGTATGTCTTCGCATGGAATTTACAAAATGTTTGTTCTCAACACGTTTTTCTGTCTCGTTCTGTTTGGGCTTAATCTATCAGAAGCACTCCTGCTAGATAAGGCCTAAAGTTGTAAGTAAACTATACACAAAGGAATCATCATACAGCGCGGTAATCAATGCTGTGATGTGTCACCAACATGCAACAACAACAACAAAAATGCAGAGATCGCTCCATTGGTTTTGTTGTATCCAGTCTAGCCTGACGTTATAAAATATAAAAAACAACAAGACCTAACGAGTGTTACCTTCGAGCAGTCACGTAGCTACCAGCAGTCGCGGTCGTAAACTCCAACAATGGCGATTTGTTCGCAAAGGTCGCTGAGTCCCGGACGTGTGAGGGACGAGAGATTTCTAGAAGACTATTTTCACCGTTTTCTGAGTATTCGGCTTTGACCGCAAAGCAACATTTGACTGATGGGTGATTAAAACAAGCAAATTGATACTATATTATTATATTATATTGATTGTATATTTGATTGTTTTGAAGCAAAACGAACGATAAACATAACTAATTATTCATACACGGACGACTAATTGACCACATGTCGTCTCATGACTCTAAAGTGGATCAGATTTGCTCACGAGCTTGCGTTCGATCTTGACTAAACATGCTTTCTTATTCTTTCAGATCTCTCTGCGAAGCCTTGAACAGCTGTCGCCTAGATGCGACTTGCATCGCGCGCTGCTTCGTCGACAACACGTCTGGCTTCTCCGTCTACACTTCCTACTGTACCGGCTATCCTAGGACTATGGAGGTCCTCGCAGCCCTAGCGTCGAACCCGCAAAGCGCTAGAGAGTTCAGGGAGCGGCAGATTGACCTGGGACATCTGCTTCCACTAGCCTCATACCTGTTGAAGCCGGTCCAGAGGATATTGAAGTATCATTTGCTTCTACAAGTGAGTCAAAACATTTTTTGAGTTTCATGGGTAGCTGTTTAAATAAGAGTTCGTATATGGATACCCACCCAAGCCACCAATTCCCTTGAAGGATATAGAGCCAGACTTGGAGAAAGGTATAAAGCTGAAAAGTGATTCCAGACCATTGAAGCCTACCGTGCCGTACCTACCAATCCTATTCTATTGATGATGGCGATAAAAGCATTAGAAAGAAAACTGTGATCTCACTGGCTAATCAAAAGCAAGCATCGTTTAATCTGTTACAGCTCTTGCTAGATTATATGGTCATGTGCAACTTGGTTACCTGTATTTTGTGTGTGCCTCCTCTGATTACCGTTATAGAGTACGCTAAACAAAGAGTCTGGCAGACTGGCCAGAGTCTTACACAAAGGCTAGGATGTCTCCTTACTCAGATTTATGCAAGTATTTATTTATGTATTGTCTATGTCTTCCAGAACGTGGTGAAGCAGTGCGCCTCGACGGAGACGGAATACGCGTTGTTGAAGATGACCGGCATCGCGCAGCACATCGACGACATGAAGCGTCGCCACGAGCACGCCGTGCGAGTGCAGGTTGGTACACGCCGGTGATTGCTGATGTTAGCTAAGGCAACCGTATCACCTGTCGGATAGATGGAGCGATGATTCGGGAAACGACTGGAATGAGAAAGAAGACTGGATGGAATGACACTGGATGAGAAAAGAAGATCAGGTTCAGTGGCACTCACTAGGAGAGGCCTATGTCGACGACGAGTGGACGAGTATAGGCTGATGATGATGATGATGATGATGATGATGATGATGATGATGATGATGAATATTAGCAAAGCCACGTCAGAACAATGACGTAGGCAAGATCTGCGGTGGTGATTTATGTTATTTGACAGTTATGAGTGGTTAAATCATTTAAACTAACAAAAGCTTTGAAATTGCAGGAGATCCAGTCACTCCTATACGGATGGAATGGCCCGGATTTGACCACCTACGGAGAGTTGTGCGCCGAAGGGACATTTCGGTAAGAAAACAAATGGAATTATAGATTATATTCCTTCAATTCAGGATACTTCCTCGCTCACTTCCTTATAACACAAATGCGTCAGCGCGATTCGGAACCATGTTTGGTGTGGACCGAGCGGCGTGACGCAGATTTTAGGGTAACTTCGTCCTAGTAAAATCGAGCTGTTCAGTTATTCTAAGACTGTACCACAATAATAATTGTGCCAACTCACAGGCTACATTACAAAACCACTGAATTTGAAGTAATGCCCAGGCTTTACACGTTGCTGTATCGCACTGAACTGTTGGTTTTGTTTGGATCATAGATTAGTATTGTATATTAGGTAGATTACTGGATCTAATGGAAACCTGCTGTAACTCTTTTAGACTTTGCTAGCAATTGGCTAGAATATTTTACTTGGTGTTAAGTAACGATATGTTTGAAGGTAATAAATATACGCTAAGCTATGGGATTAGCTCTCGAAGACTGCTAACAGTTTTCTGCTTGAGGGCTTAGTGATCAACCAGGCTCCATAGTGATTGACCTATTTATATTATTTTATGTAGCTTATTATTTTGCACATTTAGATGGTTTCAAACCCTATGTATCTGGCAATCGAGCAGCCCTCGCTAAAACAGTTTGAATCTTGTTCCGCGTCGTCTTTTGTCCCAAGTAATTAACGACTGTATGGAGCGTGTTATCCTTTCGCAGAGTTTTCGGCGCCAAGGCCATGCGGCACGCCTTCCTCTTCGACAAGATGCTGCTTGTGACGAAGAACCGAGAGGACGGGATCCTGGCCTACAAATCACATATTATGGTACGTTACCACTTTACCAGGCGACGTAGTTCTATTTGAACCATATCTACCCAATATATTTTAGTACCTTGAAACCATGTGTAATATTATATGAGATAAAGCCTTGAAAACTTCCTAGGACTACCAAAAAATAGACACTTAACAAACCTGGAAATCACTCATGAAAGTGACACTTCCCACCATGATGTCGTATTGCGATCCAATTGAGGACCTAAACAGAATCGTTTTACTACTTATTCGTACCGTGACGTCATCTTGACGCTCAATTTAGGTTGATTTTATATCTAAAAGGATTGACGTCTACCTACATAATATCGAAAGTCATGTATTACTATTATTTAAAGTGAAACGATTCTGTTTAGATTCTCAATTGGATCGCAATAAGGTGTCAATGGTAACGCCCCTGGACGTGCCTCGTGAACATGACCACGAAATCTTCCTTATTTCTTGTCGTCTGTATTCCAGTGCAACAACATGATGCTGGTCGAGTCCATAGCTGGAGCCCCGCTGTCGTTCCATGTGATCCCTTGGGACGCGCCGCGCTCGCAACTCACTCTGCAGGCGCGCTCGCCGAGGCACAAGCGGGAGTGGACGCTGCTGCTGAAGAGAGTGAGTAACCAGAGGGAGTTATAAGAGGCCATGTGATACTGTAGGACCTTGCTCAGACACAATATTAGTCAACAGAGAGGATCTGGAAGATGTATTGCTAAAACTTATACCATCTTCATTTTCAGGTAATCCTGGAGAATTACAACGCAGTCATTCCGTCCCACGCACGTCAGTTAGTGATGGAGCTTGGACAAAACAAGACTGACGGTAAGCAGCCAAATAGCAGCTTCTATAGAACTATATAACTATTACTCCTTTCTGTAATGAAAAAGTCAAAAGTGGAGTGAAATGTGTAATTTCAATAGTGGTAACAACTTCTATCTTCTCACCTTACAACAGTATCTTACCTCATGCTGTACAAACATGCTCATCAATAACTAGCCTATCATATTTTATTTCAGATGACATGCTAGCTGAGAAATCTCACAACCTGATAACCCAAGCCTCGATGAGGAAACAGCTCTCCGCACCCGAATACCTGGAGAAACGCAAACTTGACCGGGAGAGAAGAAAGTCCTTCGAAAACGGGATCAGAGGACGACTGAAGAAAACCAGAAAGTACACCCTCACCACCTCCAGATTGGAAGGGAACCACGACTGTGACTGCAGTCAGGTCTCCGCTGAAAAAGGAACTGACTACACTTGCGAGAGCTGCTATGTGGACCTCTGCTCAGATTGCGAAACAGAACTGAACAAAGACAAAGGAGTAGACGACAAATGCGCATGCAGACGTGATGATAAGGAAGTAACTGGAGATAAATGTGCAGATTGTGACAGAGCTCTGCAATTTATAGATGCAGGTAGCGCGGAGCATTTAGAACGGAAACAGGTATCCTGCAAATGCTCGGAGTTTCAATCATCCCAAGAAAGCTTTAGCAAGGAATTTGGAGGAGCGCTCAACAAGGCTAGAGGATACCATTCCACGGATAATATCGTGAACTATACAGAAAATACGAAAAGCAAAGAAGACTTAAGTGATACGAACAATTCTATGTCGAGTGTCAGACACATTCCGAAGACATGTTTAAAATGCGCCAAAATCAAAGAAAACATAGTAATAACTGATACAATACAGCCAAGACGATCTAGATGTAACGTTAATGACAGAAGTAAAACGGAATCTTTAAGGTCAAAATCTAAAGACGACCCACACAGATCCAAGTTGTCCAAAATTGGAACTTGGAGAAGAAAATCAGAACCAGGACTTCAACAAAACACTGTAGGGATACTTACAAAGAAATCTCAAGACAGTGACAGTGAAAGGAACGAATTCAAAGGTTGTGAAAAGATAGAGTTCGAATGCCGGAATTGTGGCACAAATAAAATAACAAGAAAGGTGAGATCGAATGACGGAACAATAATATCTGACCCAGAGCTAGACAGTCAAAAGCGCGGAGTAAACGCATCGAAGCCGAATTTAGAAATTAGAATGTATAACACGAAAAATATACCAAAGAAAATATCCAAGATAAAAAAGAACAGAGCTAAAGGACTACGTCTCGGATCTGACACAACCGCTAAATTTTATGCAGACTTTTCTACCGATGTATCGACTGAAAATATTCTTCACATATCGGAATCCAATGACAGCCTTAATGTTGATAAGCCTAAAGAACAGATCCCCGTACCTGAAACAATTAGCAAAGACGAAGACATAGACGAAGAAACGTACAAAAAGCTGATCGAAAAAACAGATTCCTTTAAAAAGAATGAGTTAGAAAAAGTAAAGTACTTAAACAAACAAAAAGTTATAAACGAAGGCTCTGAAGCAGAAGAAAAATGTTGTGAAATAGAAGACAAACAGGAAGCAGCAGCTGAAAACAGCGAATACACAGAACAGCCACTAGAACAAATAATATCACAACTGTTAATGCAAAATAGAGAATTTCAGAAGTTAGTAAAAAAACAACAACTGAGAAACAGTGCCCAAAGGCGACACCAGAGGCTCATGAAGTCACACTCTAACCCAGAACATGTTATTGCTGCAAAAACTCTCGATCCCAAATTAAAACCTAAATACGTAAGGCAAAGTTCCGAAACCATAGATTCAAAAACTGAAGACCACGACATCTCCAATCAAAGTCAGGACGATGTGTCCGTTTCTACGATAGAAGAAGACCATATTTATGAAACTTTACGAGTTGAAAAACGAGTTGAAGAAAGTTTGCATAGTTTGGATAGTAAAAGCAAAATGATACAGCACTCCCACATTGCTAGGCCGAAGCGGTTGCCATCCCCACCGAACCCACCCCAAATAATAACTGACGCCCCCAAAGGTCACGGGCCTGAATCTGATTACGTCTACTTATCATTTGATCAACTTAATAAAATACAGGACACCGAAGGAATCTACGACGTACCAGTGAAATCGCCACAAAAAGTCGAAGCAAAAGCACCTACAGATTATTATGTCCCTATGGAAAATCAAGGCCCGGTCACTGATCCTAACATTTACGACAGTCTTGTCGAAATCTGTCGTCGAAAGAAAGACTTATCTGATACACTACTACCGTCTTCTGATTACTTACCTATGGGGCCTGACCAACAGAGTCCTAATACTCCTGAAATATGGTTGAGCCGCCAAAAAGAACACTTCAATGTTTCTCGAGACCGAAAATCCGGTTCACTGCCACGAAGCTTTCAAGTAGTTACTAGTAGTACTGAAGACAATAGCCTCACTACATTCAAATGTACACCTAATAGCAATAGCAAAACGTACTTGAACAGAGATGGCAAAGTTAAGAACACGGATAGACCTTACACAATAGCATCAGATCAAAGTGAAATAAGCTATGACGAGGTAGAAAACTACATGAGTGAAAATGACATGCTTAAATTTAACAAAAGTTCAAAGTCTGAGTCTGATTACGCACAAAACATAAGCCAATCTACTTTAGAACTTGAAGAAGAAATAGATCGATGTTATAAAAATAATTTTGAAAGTACTAACAATTTAGATAATAATAAAAACGAGACTTTGCTGACTGTATCACAACCGAATTTAAACACATCTATGACATCGTCTTGTGAAATCTTACCGGAGCGTAGCGATGAAAAGCCCACCGATATAGAAGTTATACACCCAGAACACAAGATCTATAAGCCAACAAGTAATATGCTTTCACTCAAAAACGTACTCAGCAGGTTTAAAAATCGTGCACCAAACAAAACAGAAGATGCTGAAATGAACTCTAACGATCAAAGTAGCCCTGATAGCGCAAAATCTGATTTGAAAAGCCCAACGAATGAAAAGAGATCTGCTTTGAATCCAAGAAGCTATTCGAAGAACTTATTGCAACGGTTTAGGAATATTATTGGTGATGAACATCCAGACGCTAATGAAAGTAGATCACAGTCTCCAATTAGAACACAACGGTCCATTGAAAACACTGAAAAAAATGTGATACAAAACGAAATTAAAGTGGTGATAACTTCAACTGACGCAAGCCCTACAACTTCCAGCATTGTTTATGCAGTAAACAACGAATTGCTAAGTAAAAGTGTCTGTGAACAAAGTTCTATGTCAGAAAGCCAAAACGAAAAGAATAATCTCGAAACATTGTCTATCAGCTGCGATAATATCACACAGAAGCAAGAGGAGAAACGACCGAAGTACGACAAAAGTATTAGCATGGTCACAAATATATCTAGCTCCATCGGCTCGCCTTCAAGATCGAACTGCTTGAACCAATTGCCTATTTACATGCAAGGCAGCAAACACCTCGGAGCAAGAATTGCTCAGTCTGATTATGTCGATCCCACTACATTGATGAGCGAAAAATCAGCACTGAAGAATGTCAATATTTTTATCAACAAAAATGCTGTACGGCCTGATAGCTTGTTCTCTAACTCTTCTTATGTGACGTCATCCAGTGAAGGCACTTACCTTGAATGCCAAAAACCCAATTGTAATCAAAATGAGAGTAAAGAAAAATCATCAGAATCTTCGGCGGCAATGAACACCGATGAGAGCTTTTACGAGAGATCATTTGAAAAGATTGAACATATGACGGATGAAGACGTCTTTAGAGACTCAGCAGTTTATTCGGACCAAGAAGACGGAGATGAAATCAAGGCAGATAAAGTTCACGACCCCAGCAATAAAGTTGTTAACAAAGGTATGACAAGAGTGGAAAGCTTGAGGCATAGATCTTCATTCAAAACTCAAGTAACCCTAACTACCACTGTTACTGAAAAAAGTAACACGCAAACTAGAACAACTATTACAACAAATAAAACGAACATAGCGAAAGCAAACATAGTAAATGAAAAAAAGACTGAAACTATCGAGAAAGTTAAAACAAAAATTGCTCCTCCAGTACCGGTTAAACCTAAAATAAGCCACATACCAGCAACCACTTCTTTTCAAAGCAAACAGGTGACCATTAGGAGCAATTCCCCAAATAAGGCCGTAGAGAAATCATCATCAAGCGACTCGGTGAACACTAGAACTATCAAAAGAAACACGAGCATCAATCCAACTGTCTTAAGATCTGAATCTACACCTAATGAAAACCAAATAGAAGACCGTGAACCTAAAACAAAGATTGTAGTAAAAGATGACGTTGAAAATACCACAAACAAATTCAATTCCAAATCACAAAGCAACATTCAAATTAAAAGACTGAGCTTCGAAAGAGCAAGCCTCGATTCAGCGACGAGAAAAATAAAAACGAGTGAACTTAAAAGACCAACAACCGACCCATCGAAAAGTACAACGAAATCAGTGTTTGAAAGGCGAATGGAGATAGAATCGATGTCGAAGAGGCAAATAGCGAAACCGAGTGAAATAAAAAAGCCTTCGCAGTTGGCTAAGCCGAAATCGATAACAACGAAAGTGGCGTCCTTCGAGCGGAGCGTGAGCGATACGGGCAGGAGCGAAATCGGAAAAAGCGAAGCGAGCAGACGCGAAGTCAGAAGCACTAGCATAACTCCGAGCAGCAGTACGGAGCGAGCGAACATTCCTTCCAACAGAAGCAGTATTAATCAAGAGAACGACGACCCTAAGAGCAGTTGGGTAAAGCAAATCGTCAACAAATTCCAATGAGCTTGATAGGATATTGTATTGCATTTATATAACCTTTTTGAAAATATACATCAATCATACTTTCATAGGAGTATTGCAAGTAACCACTGCTTTAAGCAAACTGCTTCATTTCTCAAAACATTTATTTTAAGTAGGCAATAATATAGCACGAGAACATTAAAAAAAATGAAATTAAAGATTATGATTTGAGTTTGAAGGATAACACTAACAAAGGGTAACACTTTCGTGCGCTTAGGACAGAAAAACGAAAATCCATGCTCTAGCAGTCAGTGCTTCGGAAATAAGCTCTTGGTTCTTTCACAATCTAGAGCAAGATATGAACATTGACGTAACTTCGAATAGGTATTCAGTATCCATAGTTGAAAACACCCCCAAACGACTGGTAAATAATGCCACTTACAGCCGAAATTAATATTGTATCACCTATCCAAGATTGAAATCGATCTTGGATTGCTATTGCCTATCGTTCGATCGATTTCCAATCTGCGTGCCTTCATAAACCAATCCACGGATCGGTTATTGGCACGTTTGACCCTAAAAATGAATTGTGATATCAATCCCAGATAGCAAAATTTGGATTGGATTGATTATTAATTTCGGCCGTTATCGTTAAGTCGTAGTTTGGAAAATTAATAAGTTTTATCGAAACAATAATATGTACCTACCTAAGTTGACTTTTTCAAGTTATCTGATAATATGTACTAACTTGCTTATGCAATTTCAAAAAGTTAGTTATCAAGTAACGATACTGAATGTTATAATAATTTTAATTGATATCTGTCCATTTGCAAGCATTTCTCTAAGACTATAAATTAAATCCGTCTGTATTTGTACTAAGTTTTTAGTCCATAATTTTGTACTAACACAGATTCATGCGATTTAGTGAATAAGTAATTTAGTGATAATTTTAATGAATGTGTAAATAACCTGTGAACCTATCGAATCGCTGAATGGAATCGATACCTTGTGCCATAGTTTACGATATATTTTGGCATATTATTATAATCCAGCACAAATGTAGTATTTTACTTGTGTATTATAATATTATACGTATTAAAGCTTATTTTTCTACTTATATCAAAAGTGCCATTGCTAAAAACGTATTCGAAAATACATTATTTCTTTTATATTCGTGCAATTATAAAATCGATTTACTTAATTATTTATTTTCTGATAGAATAAGTTTTTGTTGTTTAACTACTAACACCAAAAAGTAGATTGTTTTAGTATTATTTTTGATTTTTTTTTACTAATAAATTGACGTATTATTTTGAGCTTTCGTTTCACTATTATACCCTTATCTAATGTAGCTTCTGAGTAGCTACATACCTAAGTAACCTAAGCTACCTCGAAGTTAAGCTATGTCAGGCCGTGTAGGTAATACTTTTCCTTCATTATCATTTTAAATATTAAGAGGAATAGAAAATGAAATAGCCTAGATATTTAATAAAAAATGACACGGCATTAA
Organism: Hylaea fasciaria; assembly: GCA_905147375.1. Taxonomy (NCBI): domain Eukaryota; kingdom Metazoa; phylum Arthropoda; class Insecta; order Lepidoptera; family Geometridae; genus Hylaea; species Hylaea fasciaria. The sequence continues at coordinate 2,986,931 of LR990218.1, forward strand.
ATTAAAAAAAGCAGTTCAAAAACCATAATCCGAATACTGATAAATCGCGCTTTCAAAAGTATTAAACAAGAAAATAGACTCGTAGTTATGTTCAGAAGGTAGTTGTGGTCTCATTGCTACCTACCTCACATTGTATCAGTAGAGGATCGTAAGGTTTAGTTTAGACAAAGATACGCGCCTAAACTACAGCTGAAACAAGCTACACAGCATAGTAACATCGTATAGGCTTAAGTTACGGCTAAAGCGCGATGCTATCGATTCAACGTCGCGCAATCAAAACTGAAACCATTAAATTACCCGCTGTACCCAAAAACCATTGCCTTTCCAAGTTTTCATAACAAACAGATAACTATCTGAACCTCGCGTTTCTTGAATAAAAAGAACGTGATAGAAGGATGCCCCCGCGGCGATGGCGGCGGTCACGCGAGGTACCGCCTTTCACGGATCCTATAGCTTATACTGTTATACCAACTTGGTAGGTAACCTTTATGGATACTTAATCCATACTTCTTCCACAGACATATAAGAGGTATCAGACCGTGCATTGCAGATGCTCCACGGACAATACTATCAGAAATGATATCCATCCAAAGGTTGTCTGGAAGAAAACGCTTTGAGGGATAAGACCGCCCATTGTTTACTTATTGTGTTTTTTGGTATTGTTTATTTCTGGTGTACAGTAAAGAATTTTTTATTTAATTCTAGTGGAGCCACAAAAAAATTCATGAATGCAGGAACGAACAAAGGCTGACAAGACAACTATGCAAAGTTCATAATATTTAACTAAGATTAATATTTGTGCTGAATCCGACTTATGCCCGGTTCCTATATCTACAAAACGATCCGTTTTAGTAACGAACAGTTACTCTTTTAACCAGACGTAAGCTGAAACAGTTCCTATAAAAAACGCCTCGTAAGGCAAGATACCAATATAGTTAGTTACTCACGGATGGGAGGGTTACTAGCTACGCTCCGTTAGCATTATTGTATGGAGAGAGTAGAAAATGGTGTTTCTATAAAAAAAATTAAACGTCAACGTAACGATCCGTTGTTCGTTTCGCTACCGGCAGAATTCGGCGGGTAATATTTTTACAAGTAAAATGAGCTGTCCAAATGTCGGCGTCACTATCGATATGGCAACCGGCTTCACGACTGGATTCACTAACGATACCTATCTGTAATGTCCGCTGTTTCCACTTATAATATGTCTGTGACTTCGTGCTTTTAGTTATCTAATGCGAAAATATGTTTGTTTGTTACGTTTTCACGTCTAAACCGCTAAACCAATTATACGACAAAATTATATGGAGTTAGATTGGATCTTGGAGAACAGCTTAGAATACTTTTGATAGCAATAAAATATATAGTTCGCGCGGATGAAGACGCGGACAAAACCTAGTACTGAGTATATATATACATATATATATATATAATTATATATGCGGGGGTGCGTGCCCATTGATTTTATGGGGATCTTTGACAGCGTCTTTCTTTTTGGCTTTTAGTGTCAAGTATTACAATATTTCAGGTATAAAATACCATGCGATATAACACAAATAATATCGATCAAGGCGAATAATAGTAGACCAAAATAAATTATCTTCATAGGTAGGTGCTACGTCAAGCAAGGTGCTACGCTGCTACGGTTATGCTACGTATAATTTACTAGCTTCGCCCCGTGGTTTCACCCGCGTTTTGATAATATATGATATATCTTTATGAATTGTAGCCTATGTATTATTCTGATATGTAAGCTATATTATTGTAAAGTTTCATTAAAATCCATTCAGTAGTTTTTACGTGAAAGAGTAACAAACATCCATCCATCCATACTTACAAACTTTCGCGTTTATAATATTAGTAGGATAGGATTGTGTAAGGTATTTGTATACTGGTATAACTGGGTAGTGTATTTTTCTAGCTCTTAAGATATCTCACTGCCTATACTGGTATTAATTATCTACCGTGCTTTTACCATAAATACTCTTGACTTATATAATTTCAATTGGCTTTCACGCCAGGAATACCTATTCTAGTAGGACATAATATGGTGTGTCTATCTAATTATGGCTATTTAGTAAGTGCGCATGCGCATCATCATTATTGTCAGCCCCTTTCCATCCTTACTCTCACTTTCGTGATGAAGATTAGACCGTAATCCACCACGGGGGTCCGGTCCGGATTGATGGATCATAGGCCTTAGATATAATTCTCAGGCATGTTGGTTTCCTGTAGGTTTTCCGTTTCCGATCCATTTTCCGACGATGTACCTACATAATGTTTACCAAAAAACACATCGATATGTGCCGGCCCGTACTGGGATTTGAACTCGCCACCTCCTGCTTGGCAAGCGGACGTGCGCCCACTAAACTACTTATTAAAAAAAATTATAGACAACTCTTTATTGACACTAAAATGTAGGTATAGAACGAAGACAGGACATAAAACAAAAGCTTAATAACGAGTACAATAGGTGGTCTTATCACAGAAATAAAAACAAAAAGCCAAAAAACTTATTAAAAAAAATGATAGACAACTCTTTATTGACACCAAAATGTAGGTATAGAACGAAGACAGGACAAAAAACAAAAGCTTAATAACGAGTACAAATAGGTGGTCTTATCACAGAAAAAAAAAACAAAATGCCAAAAAACTTAATAAAAAAAATGATAGACAACTCTTTATTGACACCAAAATGTAGGTATAGAACGAAGACAGGACATAAAACAAAAGCTTAATAACGAGTACAATAGGTGGTCTTATCACAGGAAAAAAAACAAAAAGCCAAAAAACTTATTAAAAAAAATGATAGACAACTCTTTATTGACACCAAAATGTAGGTATAGAACGAAGACAGGACAAAAAACAAAAGCTTAATAACGAGTACAAATAGGTGGTCTTATCACAGAAAAAAAAAACAAAATGCCAAAAAACTTAATAAAAAAAATGATAGACAACTCTTTATTGACACCAAAATGTAGGTATAGAACGAAGACAGGACAAAAAACAAAAGCTTAATAACGAGTACAATAGGTGGTCTTATCACAGAAAAAAAAAAACAAAAAGCCAAAAAAATTAATAAAAAAAATGATAGACAACTCTTTATTGACACCAAAATGTAGGTATAGAACGAAGACAGGACAAAAAACAAAAGCTTAATAACGAGTACAATAGGTGGTCTTATCACAGAAAAAAAAAAACAAAAAGCCAAAAAAAACCCTTCAAATATTTTATTAGAATAGTCTCGATTACAAAGCCTACCTACCCATCACGATCTAATTAAAGCGACAGCTCACGGCAGTAAACTGCGAGTATGATTAATGCCCGCGGCGTAGCTCGCGTGACGGCCGACGGTGTCCCTCCGAAGGTACCGGGGTGGAGTCTTCAGCACGCGAGACACTGCCTGTCGCGTGGGCAGAGAGACTGGAGGCGCTTTTGTTCAACTACAGATTGTGCTTCAGAAAATTCACACTGTATGCAAAAATCGAGTGAAGCCAAAACAAATATAACTTAAAAAGTGAAATATGAACTGAGTCTTCTCGAGACCGCGGTCAATGTAACTTAATCAAAATATCGAGGTATGTCAAGGACTAAGTACCTACCTACTCTAGGTGTTTAAAGGTAGGTGTAAAGTTTCTGAAATCACCTACGCAGAAAATGTGGGTCTACTAATTTAATACTCATGATATCTCTAAAACTAAAGGAAAGACTGCCTTGGACTGATTATTGTTTTGTATATTTCATTTTACGAACGTCAGTATTTGGATCCAGCTCCTCGACTAGGATGTCCTGAAGAAAAGTGATCCATTAGAGCGGCGCCGATACACGACCCCGCGACGCATGAGTGAGCGGGACGAAAATACAGGAAACACCGAAAAGGTTCATTCCGAATTCATTCCACCTATCGTCTATTGGCTGAATCGGTGCGTCGCGATGCGTTCCACAATCAAAATTTCATTCTATTTTTGAATTATTGTGCAAAATTCTCGCGTGTCGTCTTCTACTAATAAAAGATAAACGGCCAGTGATCGAAGAGGTTGCAATAAAATTTGGCATAGATTTTAGCGGGAACTCAGATTTAAGTGGTTGATAAATAGTGATGGGATCGACGAGTTATTTGGCGAAGCCGAAGTCACCCGGGTACAGAGTCAAGAGCGGGTCTAGCGCGGGCTCCGATAAGGAGATGAATGGCAAGCTCAAGAGACCTAAGATTAGGTGAGCGTATTTTGTAAAGACGTTGCATTTGAAAAGCAAAAAAACAGACGTGCATTTTTCCAAAATAGCTTGATCATAGCCGATCCAATCGAGTTGTATACTTAATGTAAACTTATAGTTTTAAATAAGTTCAGAAAATAACTTTTTAAAGTTGAAGCAAACTAATTGGAGTATAAAATATTATACTATCTATATAAACTACATAAAAAGCGCCGCTGCGGTCTTTGAAAGTCAGTATCGTTCTAGGCTTAGCGTGCTTGCCACTCTTCCACCCCATCGCGGATAAACCGAGCCTATCAATAATAAAACAATATTTTCCAATAATAAGTAACTAAATAAAATATAGGTTTCTACTAGTCAGCTAACTTTAAAGTAGAACTGTAAGTAAGATAATATTAAAAATTATAGCTGCAAAATTTGAAGCGCTTAAAAATATATTTATTCTTACAAAGTTACTTATTAAAGCGACTGGCTGCGATTTATTTTATTTAGCCTTAATTATTGTCAACCAAGAAAATAGTGTCTGAAAGTTTTGAAGGTAAAACTTAGTTCTTCCTATTCTGTTATAGTTCTTTCAGTTATCGTGTCATCTAGTTTTATGTCTAAGTAGACTTGAGCGACTGTTATAGGTGGGTATACCTACTTACTTTATCTTCGGGCTTACTGCACTATTGGTGCGCATTTTACTAAGAATACTTACTTAGTTTACAATTTATGTCTACGTAGGGCCTAGGTACGCCAGACGGTTGTTTTCAATTTCCAGTAAGTAGGTACTAAATCCTACTAATATTATAAACGCGAAAGTTTGTCTGTATGGATGGATGTTTGTTACTCTTTCACGTAAAAACTACTGAATGGATTTTTACGAAACTTCACAACAATATAGCTTACATATCAGAATAATACATAGGCTACAATTCATAAAAATATATTATCGTATATTATCCAAAAACGCGGGTGAAACCGCGGGGCGCAACTAGTTACTTATGAAAGTATAGTTAGTCAGTTTTGTACAATTTTTCCTTAAAAAACTTTTATTCTTGTCTTAATTTCGTTCGTAACATAAAACTATTACTATAATTTTTCTCATTAATTTATAAAAAGTATAAGTAGCCATTGATCTTATGATACTTAGGTATAGAGTAAGTTATTTTAGAAGTTCAAATTTTCGCGAACTGAAACCATATTAACCGTTTAAATCTAGTTATTAATAGGTTATTTTAGTTCAGAAACTGAACTGCTTCATACATAATTTTCAGCTAAGTAGGTACTATTCGTTAATATTCGTTTAACGGTCTGTCCATGGAAAACGAACCCCATACTTAGAAGCCGCTCTTACCCACTACATCGCTACCGACGACTGTACCTTACCATAGTATGTTAAACTAATTTTCTTTCCAATTGTACCCGTATCAAACGTTTGTTGACGTCAACAACGGTTGCCATGACAACTCCTATGTGTAATCGATATCACTCCTCTCAAAATACACCACTCGACTCAAATGGTCGGCGCAATGCGCAACCCTAGTTCCAATTTCAAAGTTTAACTTTTATTTTTTGTTTCTTCTAAATTCAAAATGTGATTAGTTTTTTTTTAAGTGCGGTGACGATGCGACATTAAAGTTTATATATTTAATTATCTAAGTATGACTTATTTTTATTCTCAATATGCGTTCAGGAGGCCGACGAAGATGAACGAATACGGCTTGAAACGTGTCCCGGACTATACGGAGTTGGCGTATAAGGAAGCTGTGTCTAAACTGAGATACTTTTTGTCGGGAAACTACGCGCCGAGTGTAAGTATACCTTTACAATACCTATACATACAGACCTACATTACCGTATGCACGAAAGTTTAATCAAACGATAAGATAAAATCAATCCAGGGGAGTGTGGCTGATCTCAATAATTCATTTATTATTTACAAGGTTATATTACGCTAAAAGCGCCTCGGTTTCACACACGTTAACTAAGTAGGTACTATTCCGCGGGAACCGTTAATTTTTACGGAATAAAACGTAGCCAATGTCACCCGGGGATAGTGCAGCTTCTCAACAGCGAAAGAAGTTTTCAAATCGGTTCAGTAGTTTCGGAGCCTATTCATTGCAAACAAGCAATCAAAACTTTCCCCTTTTTGTAATATTTTTATTAGTATAGATATAACATTTTTGTTACAACTAATAATACTAACAATACTTAATACTATTTTAACCTTTTGTCTGAAATTACCGATAAAAAATAAGTAGCAGTCTCCAAATATCACAAACTATTCCAAAGCCACTCCATTGAGATTCGATTGAAGCGATCTTAAATAACCAGACCCCGGGTACCTCTAAAGCAATTCATTCACACATTGATAGCTCTTAGTTTGAGCTCAGCGCACCGGCAATAGTACCTTCATTGGTACCTACCTATTTTTCCAATTCCCCACTGTCGTATTCTCTTAATACCCCGTTTACTCAGCCCCCGCTCCTGCCTCAGCCGGCAATAATTCCCTTAAGAGAAGCGTGTGTTTTCCCCTATATAAAAAAGTACTCTGTGGTGTGTTCACACTCTGCCCTATTTCACTTTCACTCTCGCCGGCAGCACAAGTGAAAGTGAAAAGTGTCGGACATTCCCACCCCGCTCACTGCCCTGGGGGCTTACCATGACGCCTTATTGCGATCCAATTGAGGACCTAAACAGAATCGTTTTACTACTTATTCGTACCATGACGTCTTGCTGTGACATCTCGACGCTCAATTTAGGTTGATTTTAAATCTAAAGAGATTAACGTCTACCTAAATTCTATCGAAAGCCATGTTATTCCTATTATTTAAAGTGAAACGATTCTGTTTAGGTCCTCAATTGGATCGCAATAAGACGCCATGGTAAGCGCTAGTTCAGACATGCGGGAACCGCGCGTTTACAAATCGCGCTGTTTGAACCCGCAAAATTGTGATGCTATTCAGACACCGGCGGTTATTATGCGATTTTCGTGCGAGGATAACGTCAGTTTGAAAATGGAAGTAGACGAAGAAGTGTGTTTACTGTGGTTGCTCAAAAGAGAAAGGCGGTATTGGATGCTAACCGCGCGGTATCCGCAATGCAACTGAACGCGAAGTAAAGACTCCATAGTCATAGAAACGCGCGGGAGCAGCGCGATTCTATTTTCTGGCGGTTGGGTTGCGGTAACCGCGCGGCTTGATTAACCGCACGGTTATGTCTGAACGATTACTAACTAACTCATATAAATAAGACCCGCGCGATTTCCATGCGATTCTATAATCGCGCGGTTCCCGCCGTGTCTGAACTAGCGCTAAGCCCCCAGCTCGCTGCTGATGAGTGTAAACGAGGTAACATACTGCGATCCGCAATCCGTATAGGTCCGCAGCTGCGGCGGCTCCGCATCTCTGAAGAACCTGGACGAGTCTGACGGCGACCTCGACAAGAAGTACTCGCCGTACTCGCACTCGCTAACGGAATACAAGCCGCGGCCGCGCCTCACGGCCAAGTATACCACGCTGTACGCGGATAGCTTGAACAATTACACTCCGCCGCACATCGCTACTGGTGAGTGTATACCCAAACATTATATAAATACATTTAGGTATACTAGTACCCAACTTAGGGTAAGTCCAGGATAGTTGCCATACTTTTTGAAAACACTTTATATTTCCCATTTTAATTAATGGATCTGAACGTTTGTCACACATGTTAATAGATTGGTCTTTCGACTACCACTTCGAAGTAAAAAGAAAACATCACTGTTGATATTTACTAATCTATATCGATTTTCCCAGACCTCTATTTTTGAAAGTATAGATGCCCTATGGCGGATAGTTGCTCCATGCATCAAAACCAGTTATGGGATACATGCCTCATTGATAAAAAAACACTTTTTCAGTTTAAAATTAGGTATTCGTGATGGGAAGTAAAATCTAAACACAGACATTAATTAAAAATGTTCGTAAAAAGTGTATTTTCTTTAAAATCATATTAGGGTATAGATGCCTCATGAAAGAAGTTTCCTTTCTGAGGCATCTATACCCTAATGTAGTTACATTGTTTGAAAATAATGGGAATTATTTGTTTTGTATGGTTAAACATAGGTGAAAATAAATCGAGGCGTCTATCCTTTTCGTAGAGGATAGACGCCTTTTATATTCAGGAATGTGTATTCAATAAATATTCGAAATAAACTGATTTTAGTGTTAGTATACAGTCCACTGTAACATTTGGATACAAAATATAAATTATTTAGTCACCATTTATAAAGTTCCAGCTCCTCAAAAATGCTGTAGAAAAAGAATTAGCAATTTTTTCGTCTCACCAAATCTTTCTTTGAGTATAGATGGAATGCACGACGGGTCAGGGGTTACCTAGCGGGGGGTACCGGGTAGGTGCGGGGATGTCCCTCGTTTGGCAATATCAACGACAGCAAAAACAAGCCGGGAAATCATAGTTTTTGAATTTGAGGCATCTATCCGAGCCGGGCATCTATCCTGGAATTACCCTATAAGGCGCGTCGTGAATTTTCGTTCGCGCAGAAAAGAAAGTATGGTCCGAAGATTAACGAAAGAATGCTTAAAACTTACAATCAACCTAAGCTCACTATTATAAGGTTCATAATACACTGCAGCTGTTAGTTCCATCTCACTCATGCCACGCGGCGATCGCTAAGATGGCGGGGTGGCTGCCGACCAATAGCGGTCAATAGCATTTCCCGCGCTTTGAAAATTCATCTTCTGCGCAGGTACATCGGTAAGCCATATCAGTTGGGTAATACTGTACCAAGTTTCAACAGTATAGCTCTTATAGTTTCGGAAAAGAGTGGCTGTGACATACGGACGGACAGAATATTTATGGATTCCGTTTTTTGCCTTTGGCTACGTATGTTACTATACGCATGCCTTGGTTGTACGCAAGTGGCTCCAAGAGTCTACCAGCGTCGGCCATAAGTGGGTAACTGCCTTCGTCGATATTATGCTGAGATGGGATCATGGGACCATTGGTAATTTTAGTTTTTAATTTTTCTTTTCTTTCTTGTATCCTACTTAGAATTATTGGTGTGAGTGATACAAATATTTTTTCTTTTCTTTTTTTCTTTCTTTGAAACAGTTAACTTTCACCAACCGATAATTCTGTTATTGTCTCATAAATGCCAATATCTGGCATTAAACATATGACAAAGACAGCAATACACTTGTCGGCTGGTCAAAGTAGGGGGTAGGAAACCGGTCAGATGGATTGCAGTATACCTATACCCTGCAGACGTTTTCTCACTAGGATATCACTGCGATAGCTAAGCAATAATTCATATATCCCAACTACTCCCTCTACCTACACAGAGCACTTTAAAGAAATATATTTAGAAGATAAAGGTACATAGGTGAACATCTGTTCACGTTCTCTCTTCAGAATAAGACCACCTATTGCCAAGTTGAGTTTTCTTTTGTTTTCTATGCCTTATTGTGTTTCATAAAGAGTTTATCTATCTATACCTACCTCTTATTCGTAGCAACAGCGCCTCCGCCCCCCAGCCCGCCTGCTGACGTCACCGGCGGCACCAACCCTGACGTCATCAACTTCATACAGAAGCAGGAAGAGTACATCGAACAGCTCGAGCGAGAGAGCCAGTATTGCAGGGTATGTTAGAAAAGGACGGAGATATGAGCTAGGACTTGATATCTTAGCTGGTAAAGTTGGGACACTGAACAGCTAGAGCGAGAGAGAGAGTCAGTGTTGCCGGGTAAGTTAGAAAAGGACGGAGATATGAGCTAGGACTTGATATCTTAGCTAGTAAAGTTGTGACATTGAACGGCTAGAGCGAGAGAGAGACAGTGTTGCAGGGTATGTTAGAAAAGGACGGAGATATGAGCTAGGACTTGATATCTTAGCTGGTAAAGTTGGGACATTGAACAGCTAGAGCGAGAGAGTCAGTGTTGCAGGGTATGTTAGAAAAGGACGGAGATATGAGCTAGGACTTGATATCTTAGCTGGTAAAGTTGGGACATTGAACAGTTCGAGCGAGAGAGCCAGTATTGCAGGGTATGTTAGAAAAGGACGGAGGTATGAGTTAGGACCTGATCTTAGTTGGTAAAGTTGAGACATTTAACAGCTAGAGCGAGAGAGCCAGTATTGCAGGGTAAGTTAGAACAGGACGGAAGTATGAGCTAGGACTTGATATCTTAGCTGGTAAAGTTGGGACATTGAACAGCTAGAGCGAGAAAGTCAGTGTTGCAGGGTATGTTAGAAAAGGACGGAGATATGAGGAAGGATCATTGTAGCTGGTAAAGTAGGGACTTGGAATTCTGACTTTGATGCACTTAAAACTTTTTAATATAGGTAGGTACTTACAGCAAATCATAATTCTCACGTTTATCTTCGATGTAAGTATGTTGTAGGCTGCATTGATGACAATAGAAAGAAATCCATCTTTCCTTTTTATTTCTTTCCGACTCGACTGGGAAACTGTTTTACTTCATGCTTGTTGTTGGTAAATACTTTACATTAGAAAAATGTTACCAATCAATTTTCAATTGAGATAGTAACAGTATGTTAAAAAAATACCGAAACAAATATTATTAAACATCTAGTAGGTAGTATCTAAATATATCGCGAACCACAAACGCTTACGAGCATACCTAACTCAATTTCCATAGGATGAACTAAACAACCTCCTGGGCAAGGTGAAGGAAGTGATCTCCGAGAACGAACACCTGCACGAGACGCAGAAGAACAAGCTGATCACGCGCATGTTCCACTCTTACAACGGGGGCTCCGAGACCGACGACCTGGACGATGTGGGGGACAGCACTGGACTCGACAGCGATAACAAGGTAAGAGAAGAAGAAATGCCTCTGCGAAACCTTATAGAACAAGCATAATAATAATATATTGATGACGGTGGTGACACCACTGGAGATGATAATGATAGTTAGGTAAGAGAGGAAGAAGAAACACCTGCTGATTAAGTAAGAGTAGAAGAAACGCCTCTGCTTTACCTTAAAGAACAAGATTATATGAATGACGTTGGCACTACTGGAGTTGATAGTGATAGTTAGGTACGGGAGGAAGAAGAAACACCTGTTGATTAGGTAAGAGTAATAGAAACGCCTCTGCTTAACCTTGAAGAACAAGCTTATATGGATGGCGTTGGTGATAGCAATATACTTGAGATAGACTTTTTTGATAGTGATAGTAACATAAGAGGTGAAGAAGTATGAGCAACACCAGCTAATAAGGTAAAAGTAGAAGAAACACTTCTACGAAACATTAATGAACAAGCTGGAACACCTGCAACAAGTTCTTCTAGATCAACTTCTAAAACAGACGACTTCGGTGACATCAATAGACGATGTGAAAATGAAAGGATTACATCTAATAAGGTTAATAAGAACAAAGAAGATACTAACAAAGAAGTAGAAGCTCAATTTAATAACAGAGTTCACAGACACTTCAACGCCGTAGAAAGTGAAATCAACTAAATCACCAGCTTCTCTCCTTTATGTTTTCGTATGTTTCGAAAAGGAAATCAAACCTTTTCACAGGACAGGGGGTTTACCATGACCCCTTATTGCGATCTAATTGAGGACCTAAACAGAATCGTTTCACTTTAAACAATAGTAATACATGACTTTCGATATCATTTAGGTAGACGTCAATCCCTTTAGATTTAAAATCAACCTAAATTGAGAGTCAGTGTCACAACCAGACGTCTCGGTACGAATAAGTAGTAAAACGATTCTGTTTAGGTCCTCAATTGAATCGCAATAAGACGTCATGGCAAGCCCTCTGATAAAAAGAGTAGAAATAGACACCTTGCTCTAGAACCTGTAAGAATTTAGCTATCGAGTACTGACCAGGATGAGTTTCAGATATCCCCATCAAAAGCTCGCAGGGGAAGCAAGGCTCGCTCCACCAGGCTGGAGGGGCCCAACATAGTGTTCGAGTCCCGCATCGCCGAGTTGGAGGCTCAGCTCACGCAGTCCAAGATTGACTTGAAGAAGGTTCAGGTGAGACCGATTTTTATGAAGTTTATGAAGGCACGCAGATTGGAAATCGATCGAACGATAGGCAGCAATCAGAGATCGATTTCAATCTTGGATAAGAGATACAATATTAATTTCGGCTATTAGAAAATTAGGATTAAAGTATTTCGTATGTTTCAGGATGAGAACAACGAAAACAAACGCAAGCTTGCCTCTGGCCTCGTGGACTCCACCTGCCTTGATGGCTTCAAGCGGCAGATCGACAACTTGCAGAGGTAATTTGGTGTTAATTGTATTGCAGTTGTTTTCCGTTGGCCAACTACTATTCCTATCATAATGAACCGTGTTTCTTTTTGGTGTATACCTACAATAAAGAGTTTCTATTCTATTTCATTCCATCAGCCCAAAAGATTCCTCGACATAATGTGCACTGGGCTAACTGCCATAGCCAATTTATCGCCTTCATCATAATAATATTATCTACTCGCTGCTGAACATCTCGCCTCACTTTCTTGAGTAGGATTATGAAACAAATGCCACAATCCATCACGGGTCGATGTTTGAAATAATTCTCGGGCATGTTGGTTTCCTTACGATGTTTTCCTTCACCGAAAATCGAGTGATAATACGTAAACATTGTGTTTGCAAGAAAAACATTGGTACGTGTCCGCACTGGAATTAGAATTAGTAACCCACCCTACTCTTACCACCAAAAATTCGAACAAACCAGAGTTGAACAGATAAGTCTAAATATTTTGTCCACAAATCGACGACTAACCTCCGCTTTTTAACTATTTTACAAGTAAAATAATTAGGAATGCCAGGAATGAGTAAGAAAACGTGAGTGATATACGTTAATTTTGTGGTACGAAATTTAAGAAACATCAACTCTGGTCTACACTTTTGTGGTAAGACGGTCAGTGTTTGCAAGCTATTAGATTTTAAACTATCACCACTCAGATACTTCCGCGTGTTTCTGATGATGATGATGCTGTTTCCGTATCTCCCAAGGGACAAGTCGGCTCTGGAGTCCCAGATATCCAAGCTCAAGTCGAGCCTGGATATCCGCGACGACGGCTACAAGCGGAACGATGGAGTCGAGAACCAGCTCCGGGATGAAAGGAACAATCTGGAGGCGGAACTGCGGCGGCTGAAGGTATCCAAGAATTAGGGGGTCGCTTCAGGTCGTAGATTTGTAGACTTGTAGATTTGTAGACTGCAAAGATTTGTGTGAACCACAGGTTGCTCAAACATTCGGTTTCTGAACCCCTAGTTAAAAGTAGATGTTTCTTGTTTGCGGCATGGTCCTGGTAATTTTTGGTTCTTTAGTTACAGGGAGACGTAATTAGTTATCTATGTTTAGGGTCGTCACGCGTTATTTTTTATATGTCAAAGATTAAGTTTTGTAAAATTGTGTTGTAATAAATAGGCAAGGGAAAAATTGGAATAGGTGCCCGGAACATTGACGAATTCGGGAAAAATTTAAGCCTTGTATGGGGTTTGTATGAACTCAATACGAATCACGATTCGAACGACGGATGAAGGTCCTTTTTCGAAGGTTAGGCGCTGTCGAAGCTGCTAAATCCTGCTAACGTGATACAGGCAAAAGTTTGCGACTACGTTTGTATATTTGTCACGTCGTCACGCTCAAACGGCTTGACTAATTTTTATGAAACTTTACATGGAGGCACCTAACAGCCCGGATTAACACATAGCACCGCGGGGTGCAGCTAGTGACAAATAAACGCATTGTCAGGAGGAGCTCGCCAAGGAGCGCGGCAAGGTGCGCGAGCTGGCCGGCGAGGGCGCGCGGCGCGCCGTGCAGGAGCGGAGCGCGGCCGAGCAGCGGTACCACGCACACTGCGACCAGCTGCAGCACGACCTCGCCGCGCAGTACGACCACGTCGCCAAGCTGCAGGTGAGCTGGCCGGCGAGGGCGCGCGGCGCGCCGTGCAGGAGCGGAGCGCGGCCGAGCAGCGGTACCACGCACACTGCGACCAGCTGCAGCACGACCTCGCCGCGCAGTACGACCACGTCGCCAAGCTGCAGGTGAGCTGGCCGGCGAGGGCGCGCGGCGCGCCGTGCAGGAGCGGAGCGCGGCCGAGCAGCGGTACCACGCACACTGCGACCAGCTGCAGCACGACCTCGCCGCGCAGTACGACCACGTCGCCAAGCTGCAGGTGAGCTGGCCGGCGAGGGCGCGCGGCGCGCCGTGCAGGAGCGGAGCGCGGCCGAGCAGCGGTACCACGCACACTGCGACCAGCTGCAGCACGACCTCGCCGCGCAGTACGACCACGTCGCCAAGCTGCAGGTGAGCTGGCCGGCGAGGGCGCGCGGCGCGCCGTGCAGGAGCGGAGCGCGGCCGAGCAGCGGTACCACGCACACTGCGACCAGCTGCAGCACGACCTCGCCGCGCAGTACGACCACGTCGCCAAGCTGCAGGTGAGCTGGCCGGCGAGGGCGCGCGGCGCGCCGTGCAGGAGCGGAGCGCGGCCGAGCAGCGGTACCACGCACACTGCGACCAGCTGCAGCACGACCTCGCCGCGCAGTACGACCACGTCGCCAAGCTGCAGGTGAGCGGCCCGGGGACTACACACTCACTTCAGGGGAGTGTGTTAGGGAGGCAGAGTGCGGGGACGCTGAGGGAGGAGAGAGAGACTAACTTCAGATAGGTAGTTTGTTAGGGAGACAGAGGGATGCGGGGACCCTGAGGAAGGAGAGAGAGACTAACTTCAGATAGTATGTTAGGGGGGCAGAATGCGGGGATGCTGAGCAAGGAGAGAGAGACTAACATGAGATAGTTTGTTAGGGAGACAGAGGAATGCAAGGACAAGAGAGACAAGATTAATGTAAGATACATCCACTAGTAGGCATAATGAAAATGATGATGATGTTTACTGCAATTGACGTTTATTGCAGCTGGAATTGGAACGCAATCGCCGTGACGACAACGAGCTCAAACGTGAGCTGTCCATGAAGAACAACGCCATCGAGGAGCTGAAGATGGAGCTCAAGAACAAGATATGTAAGAGTTTATTTATTTATATTTACCGATTGCCAGTGGTCGTCAGTGTAGTTAGCGTTGGCGACGTCAGACTCAGCGTCCTTGGCATCGTCTCGGTCGTCGTCATTAGCGTAGATAATATTATATTTGATAGATCGACCGACCGACCGACCGACCGACCGAGATCGGGATCGGGATCGGGATCGGCATCGGCATCGGCATCGGGATCGGGATCGGGATCGGGATCGGGATCGGGATCGGGATCGGGATCGGGATCGGGATCGGGATCGGGATCGGGATCGGGATCGGGATCGGGATCGGGATCGGGATCGGGATCGGGATCGGGATCGGGATCGGGATCGGGATCGGGATCGGGATCGGGATCGGGATCGGGATCGGGATCGGGATCGGGATCGGGATCGGGATCGGGATCGGGATCGGGATCGGGATCGGGATCGGGATCGGGATCGGGATCGGGATCGGGATCGGGATCGGGATCGGGATCGGGATCGGGATCGGGATCGGGATCGGGATCGGGATCGGGATCGGGATCGGGATCGGGATCGGGATCGGGATCGTGCATATTATAAGCTTCACTATTACCTCACGCTTGCACACATGCCCCCAGCATCGCTGCAGGCGGACCTGGCGCAGGCGCACGCGGAGCGCGCCGCGCGGGACGAGGAGCTGGCCTCCGCCCGCCTCGCCATGGAGCGCCACCAGCGCCAGGCGCAGCACGAGGCCAACCGCCTCAACTCCGAGGTAGCTATCCACTGCGCTCCTAGCACATAGTTGCGAGTGCCGAGCCAAGCGCGGGTACTGAGAGGCCCTCGGGCCTGATAAATTCTGACAGAAGAGGCTAGCACAACCTCATACGTGAAACAAAGAGTGCGAGCAGCCGGGCACGAGGGAAACTCATCGAGAATTATTTCTGAGGAATGGGATTCGTCAACCCTGATCGGACCGCCGTAGTGAATTATGGCCTAAACCTCCTCACGTATAATTGAGGCGAGACCCATGATCAGTCAGCAGTGGGAGAATAGGGATTGATGATAATGATTGAATAGTCTAAGGATGTGGCTGAAAACGCCTACGTGAAATCATCAATGATTTACATGACATCCATGTCTTCCTTGCAGATCCAATCTCTTCGTCAGCGCTTGGACCGCGCTGATGCTGACTTGGTGCACTCCCGGCGAGAGAACCTGCGTCTGTCTGAGCAGATCTCTACTTTGGAGAAAGAGGTGAAAGCAACGAAGCTTCATAAATGATGTAATTTGCTCCAAATAACAAACGCTGACAAAGTAATGTAGTTCTTGAGAGCCAGTTCTATTCTAGGCTTAGATAATAATAATGAATACTGCCCCTAATGCTTCCAATTTGGGAGAAATGGTAACTTTTTCCAGATATAGTAATTTTAATTATTGTTAACATTTCACAGCTGAACATGAAAAGCCTGACTCCGATTACTCCGGAGAAGAATAAAAAGGAAAAGGAACTATCGACGATGCTCGAATCAATGGAGAACAAGCACGGTACGCTATAATTATAATTCGTTTCAACAAAATAAATGTTTTGGCACATAATTACCGTTGGGATGTATCACCTAATGGGTAAACTATTGATGTTTTGAAAGACGCCACATCACACAGTCACAGAACAGTATTAACTTCAAAACATTCATATTTTACCCTTTCATCTAATACGCTTGCATGACCGTCAGTAGTGTTATGAAAGGGCTTCTCTTTCTCAACGTTCAATAGTTTATTCATCAGATTGTTGCATTTGATTTTGATAACGCTTGCGAGGTTTGCGGGATTTAAAGCGAGAACATTTGGTTCACAGCCAAAACCGTCGTCGAGCTGGAGTCCATGATACAATCACAAAACAGTCTGATGGAGAAACTGACAGGGGAATGTCGCTTGCTCACTGACAAGCTCGACGACGCAAACCGTAGGCACAAGTACGGAACGTTTCGATGACTCTATCTTTGGCATGATCTACGTCACCTATCTTTACTTTATCCACAACTTGCAACTCTTTTACATCCGTACTCGAATTCCCAATTACATTTTATTCGTAAACATTATCATTGCCCATTTGAAATTCAAAATTCCTAACGTCGTGCTGTGTTTTCATTGGTGGCAGGCAGTGCGCAGTGTCACGGCCGTACAGACGAACCAATCAGAACACAGCGCGACCGTTCCACGTCCCGAGACCGACCAGTCGCGAGCCGCCGTTCCAAGCGCCGCTCAGAAAAAGAGTCCGTTTCGTCGAATAATTACCCGCCAATTATAGTTGGCCCGTTGACGACCAATCAGGATCTCGCTGACGTCAAAGGGGAGAAGATATACAATCTACCGCTTATGATTCAACAGCCCTTTTTACGGGAGAAAAAGGAGCCCATCAAAGTTGACATAAGCGTCAAGCTGATACCGAAGCCGAGGAAAAAGGAACGCAAGAGGCGAGAGGCACAAGTCGAAGAAATCGTAGTAGACGATGATCATAAAAGTGTTAAGAATAGCATTAGTATGGAAGTGGTGGCAGGAGATATCAACGTACTGAACGAGACTGTAGAGATTTTTGAAGATGAAGGTAGAGACAGTGGCAAGGATTCAAAAATGGATGAAAGAGATAGCCCCAACATTTTAGTGGAAGAGAAAGATCTACCTAAAATTGTGGTACAAAGTAGTGACTCGGTGGAAAAAGAAACCTTGGAACTTCCAAAAATAGACAATGACGATGGCCCTACGGAAACAGTGGATGATGTAATCATTGTACAAGAAAATACTGAAGCCGATAACACGAATGCAGAAATGACTATGGATCAATCACAAAACGAAGATGGAAGTCCGATAGCCGAAGTACAAGAGAATATAGACCCAAATGATGAAGTTTCTTAAATCTTAACCGCTACCCAAAACTTTGAACTTGGCTGAATTACCTACAATGAAAAATAATATAGCAAGAATTAGTGAATTGATGAAATTATTTCATGGAAAATTTGATGTCTTTTCAAACTATACTTTGATCCTACCTACTATTAATATTTCTATCCTGTCTTTACTTTGAACCATCAGAATCTATACTGAATGTTATTCTTATCAAACATATTATATTGCACTTTTTAAGAATTAAGATTATTGCAATCGCTTTGTTCCTATTGAGAATTTAATAATTATTAACCTTTTGTGCAATGCTTAAATGTGATAGGTTACATACAGTTAATATCTGTTATTTATTGGCTTTGAAATTCTAAATGTTTATTGTTAACGCATGTTATTTAAATTTTTTATTTAGCTTAGCACGATTGATTATATCGATGTTATACGTAAAATATATTTAGAATTGTAGCTTATTCAATGTGGAGGTACAAAATCAACCATTTCTATTCTTAAATGGGTAATGATAATGTAAAAGTGTGCAATAAAATATGACAAAACAAAATTATGACTCTTTTACACTACAGTTACATTTCATCACCCATCGCTCACAGTATCTTTCCGTTTCAGAACAGAAAGAACGCAATTGCTTTGCAGGAATAACGAACTTATGAGAAAGCTTAGAAACCTGTGGTGTTCACATAAGAAATATTGCACTACCGCCGTACCACCTTTGAGGAGCTATTCTCCTTTGAGTGGCTACCCTAATAGCAGATCATCATATGACCTAGATCGCACGTACTATACATCGACGCCTTACACCAATAGATTTAGAAGGCCTGAATCTAGATTCAGCCACGATCTTGGGAACCTGTCTAGATGTCTGAGCGATTTGTCGATTGATAGAATCGATGACTCTGATGACGATCCGATGAAGGTAAGCAGGTTGACAGGTGATGTGCTTTGGCCAGTTGCATGATATTTGTACGTAGTTGGTATGCCAGTAAAGTTAAATAGCACTTTTCCGCAATATCCTCTGTATGAGAAAGTAAATAGTGTTAAAATCGGTTAAACAAAGACCTCGTGATGTAACCGAATTTGCTTTGGCAGTTTTAAATGACAGTAGATTTGAAATCATACTTGCAAAAGCTTAATGCAAAAACACTATAATCATCTAGATATACAAAGTAGAATACAGAAATGTAATAAAAAAATTAAGCCTACCTGATACTTCACACAATTGGTACGTCTTCTAAACAGATAAATATCAATGATATCCTAAAATAAAATCTTTTTTTTTTATTGAAAACAACATTTCTAGTCTCACTGACGAATTGAATTGGCAGCGATTGTAACTTGCCAGAATCTTTTTTAAGGTCCATACTGGTAAACTGTTTTGCATGTTGTTGTGCACGTGTGGTGTTTGTCACGCGTTTGCGTGTGTGATGCAGGCAAGAACTGGCCACTCTGCAGCGTCAAGTAGACTCCCTGGGGAGGAGTCTCCAGGCAACGCCGCGCACGACACCTAGCAGCTATCAAGGTAAAGCGTGGGTGTGAGACTGTGAGTTATGTAGTTTGAAAAACATTTGCTCGAGGAGATCAAAGACTGGTGTTTGATTATTTAGTAATTAACAGTGCCTCGCAATTTCCTCCACGAGGCAATGCCGAAGCTATTTTATATGTTTTATTTCAGGGCCATATAGGTAAATACAAAACAAAAATCTAAATTGTTCCCGCTCTTACAAAATGAGAGATGACAAACACAGATCTTTAAATGTTCCCCTCTATTAGTAAATCAATAAGGTTTTAGAAACAAATACACCCGAATAATGTCTTGCATACATGAGGAACAAAACAACTCTACCATACATTCTGCAAGTATGGCCAACCATTTTGTGGTTTGTGTTTGATTATCCTTTTTTTGGTCCTAAATTATAGTTACAAAAACAATTTAATACTGGTCAGAAAAATGAACATTTATATAATTATAGTAGGTATAAGCATGTTGATTTAGCTAAACATGTATTTCTAGCACCTACCACGCACGCTTCCCAAGCCAGCCGAGATGTACCAGCCCCACCCAGTTCCGGACACGACGATCCCCGAGCTGAGCCCCCCGGACACCCCGCCGGACTCCCCGCGCTCTCCCCCACCAGACCTGTCGGACTCCAGCGCCCCGACGACCAAGCAACAAGACATCTAGCCAAAGACGACTCCAGAAGCTCGCTTTACGACCAACCGCACGAAGATGCATCTGAAACTAAACACATCGATGACCCTGTCGAATACAGCGAGGATACTGTCACTGATGAAAGAAAAGAAACGGCTCACACAGAACTAGAAGAAGATGAGGTAATGGAAGTTGAACAACCGCAAACGGAGGAATATCCAGCGCAAAACTTTGATAACTACGAACAGGCTCAACCTGCAACTGAACCTGAGTACCAGGAGCAACAATATGAGCAGAATTATGAGCAGCCAGCGTACACAGGACAGTATGAAAACTATGAACAGTATCCCCAACAGTACGCGGATCCTAATGCGCAGTTCGAAGCAGACCCTAACGTTCAATATATGACAGATCCTAATGCTCAATATCCAGCTGACCCTAACGCACAGTATGAAAACTATGCACCTGAAGGAACCTATCCAACTGACGCGAACTACGATACCACGCAATACGCTCCTGAATATCAAGAAACTCCTCAGTACGCAGAAGTTCAGCCGGAAGTAGCGGAGAGTACAGACGTTGCGCCGAGACAGAGTTAGCTTTAAGTTATAGTGACGTGCAATATTTTGTTATGTTATATGCTTTTGTTTTAAACGTATTTGTGCTAGAATAGGTTAATGATGAGATTAAGGAGTTTGATTGAGATTCTACTGAAATGGCACGGTAATAATGTAAATGTCAGAAAAGTTAATGTGAAATGGTCCGTTATAAAAATAAGCTTAACATTTAAATTATGTAAGTGGAAACTGGAAATCGAATCAAAAAATAAGTTTAAACTGAGATAATTACTTATAATAGGTTACCCACTAAAAGTTTAAAATGGTCTAAAACGATCTATAGAAAAATTACTAATGCTTTTGATGTGTAGAAAGAATGCCTATGTCCAATCTATTTTGAATTATTGGAGAAACACTTGTTTCAATAATAAATTATTGTAATACAATTTGAATGAAATTCATGCAATAATAATTATATTTACATAGGCGTAAATAGAAAATGGCATATATAAAATTTTATTAGTAGGCCTATTCATGAAATGCACAACTAAATACACGTATTTAACACAATTATTTATATAGTTATATACTTACATTAATTGTTTTATGATTTGTGAAACTGATGTTGAGTTAAAATAATATTTGCTCAATGAAATAAAGTTTACAATTCTTCAAAGTAGTTTTTGATTTATCATTTTAAACTCACATTAGGTTAGTTAAGTCTTGCAGGTAGCTAGTTTTGTCTTCTATAAATTAAGATATTTAGAAATATAAATCAGTAAACAACAAGAACTATTTAATGCACTTCAAGACATAATTATACATACCTACAAACAAAATACAAAATAAAGGTAGGTATATATTAAAGGTACCTATACCTACCTACAATGGAGAGTTTATAGCCTTTAACAAAATGGTGTCTATTTTTATAATTACGTAACAACTGATGTACCGATTGCAATGAGGTTATCACCGTTTGAAAACTTAGAAAAAAAACATTTCAGCTAGGCCGGCCATACTTACTACATTTCGAGCAGTCAGTGACAACTGCTCGAGCAGTCGACAATACAGCTGTGTGCCTAGTGTGAGTTTTGCCAATTTCTGTACGAGCTCGACCCGGTTAGCATAAACTTGAAATTGTATGGAATAAGAGCAGCGCCATCTAGTGTCAGTCAGTCGGTCTGAGCTCGTACAGAAATTGGCAAAACTCACACTAGGCACACTGTAGTCGCGGGGCAGGTGACGACGTCGCCAGATAAGTCGATAGCTCAAGAAGTCGAGTAGCCAATGCCTTGCATTCGACCGCATGACCAAAATTCGCCGTACTGCCTACTGCTTGGAGCAGTCGCGACTGTTCAAGTTGTCTTATTCAAGTGACTGCTTCCAGCTGCCGTGTATGACGTTCCTAAAGCCCGTTCACGCATAAGTACCTACCTAATTAATGAACTCTGATTGAAAGATGTTATAAATTAGCAACAGTCAAACAAAATTGATCACATTTAAATTAGGTTTTCTTTGGAAATGCAAGTCAAAATTATGTTTCTGGTTTTACTGCGTTATTTGTTTTTCGATATTACAGTTTCGGCCGTGAGTTCATTTCATTTTGAAACACATTTTTACATTGGGGCTTTACCTATTTATCTGTCTAGGAGCAAACGACTTAGGGTACCTACTGAACAAGAGTAGGTAGACATCTTTATTTTCAAGCTTTGCGCGTGTTCTAAGCAAGTTGATACTGAGTTCCTATTACATTAGGAAGGTAATACCCATTGAGCTAATATACTAGGTGCCTATACCTAATAAATAACAGCCTGTACTATTCCAATGCTGGGCAAAGGCCTCCCCTCACTTCCGTGAGGAGGAGGTAGGTAGAAATAAAATCTTCTATAACAGTGCTTCTACCCTAAAAGAGGTAAAGAGGCGACCGAAAAAAAGCTGCCAATAAACAGTAAAATTACATCTTTGACAGCACAATTACATTATTCGCATTAACGTGCCGGAACACCTTATCAGCGATGTGTACAGAGCATTAGGATCCGTATCTGATCTGCACTTCGGAGCAGACATCACACATAGCCTCGGAGATGACGCCTCAAGTAAAGAGTACGAGTATGAGTCCCAACATGAGCGGGCATCCGATGAGTCCGATATGGAGTATTATGCTTCGCAAGGCTTCACAAACAAAAAGGTAAGCAATTAGGTTTACCTGTGTAAACGTAGAGTGCTGTTGTTGTTATACTTAGTCTAAATTCAGCATAAATTACTATCCCTCTTACCACAAAAAATATAAGCAAAAATCGATGTCTAACACTCGCGTTGTCTAACTCAATTCTCAATTCTGTCTATTATAAAACACTTTGAAGTAGGTACCTACTAGGTATAGGTACATACATGGGAGGTATACAATATATTTATAATTAAGTATATACATCTCTATTTTCAGGCCTTGCGCGTGTTCTATGTAAGTTGATACTGAGTTCCTATTACAATAGCAGTCTTACTTAAATATTTTCTCCACAAATCGACGTCTAACCCTCGCTTTTTCTAACTCAATAACAAATTCACAAGTTAACTAATTAGGAACGCCAGGATTGAGCAAGAAAACGCGAGTGACAGACGTCGATTTTGTGGAACGAAATTTTAGACACATCTGTTTAACTCTGGTCTAACCTTTTAGTGGTAAGAAAGACCGTACCTAGGTGTTACATCATTATAGTCGAAGAGGTCGTGCTTGCCCTCAAACTTTGGCTCGCTATCTTAGCATGATTAGATGGAGCTACTCCAGAGTAGAAAGAGATAGTTGGAAGGAACCAAGGGGACATTTTAAAAACTTGTCCCTCCTTCGGTAGTGGGGTGAAAAGGGGTTCTAAATTAACCCTTATAAACGGATTTTCATAGTGAGCTACTTTCAGGAACCAAGTTTACCGATGCCGATGCGAAACCGTTCAAAGAATCGTCATGATTTTGTAAGTTGAAAGTGTTTTATAATGTTATCTAGTATTATTCTTATATAGGTACAGTATTACCCAACTGATATGGCTTACCGATGTACCTGCGCAGAAGATGAATTTTCAAAGCGCGGGAATTGTTATTGACCGCTATTGGTCGGCAGCCGCCGCCATCTTAGCGAGCTTAGAGTGAGATGGAACTAACAGCTGCAGTGTATTATGAACCTTATAATAGTGAGCTTAGGTTGATTGTAAGTTTTAAACATTCTTTCGTTAATCTTCGGACCATACTTTCTTTTCTGCGCGAACGAAGATTCACGACGCGCCTTATAAGTTGGGTGCGTGTACGTGTACTTATAGTATACGTGGCGTTGTGGCCAAAAATAAACACTCTAAACAGAAAAATAAATAGGTCTAAATCGGGCACAAACTAACGTCAAAATTATAATTTTAACATAATTTATCCAACTTGTAATATTTTATTCATAAATTTGTCCCTTCTGTAAATTTTGTTTTTAGGGAAGTATATTCACTAGGAGACTGAGCCGGGCTACCCAAGCGGGCTACACCTCCAACCCAGACACCTGCAAAATTTACAATCACAACCTTATCAAAGTTTGGTCAACACTTACCAAACGCAATATCGTTGATGACCGCGAGACGCCGAACTTAAAATCTCTACACAACATCGCACTCATCATAAAAGCTTATTTGGATCACCAAGATGGTGCCAGCAATGAAAATGACAATGAAACTATAAACAACGAAGCTAATATCAACGATCCAGACCTTACAAAGACCCTGAATGACATCAAAGCAGTGGTATCAGATGCAATCGATGACGAAACCGCTACACAAAAATTGTTGATTTAATCGTAAGCAATGAAACGACGCTCTCACGCGGGAAAGACGAAGAAGAATGTGCTAAGAACAGCAAGGAAAAGCTTTTTTCTTCCGTAAATATGGCGTTTCAAAAATATTTAGATGATTCTTCTTGCCGCAGAGCAATTGATATAGCGCTAAATAGCAATAGAAGTATAAAACAAATAACACAGACAAATGAAATTAATATCAGCGATGCTAAAAAATTCTTGAGGCAGTGGCGAGATGACGAAATTTTAAACTGTGACCTAAAAGCTCAGGATTCCTTCTTGGAAACCATGAGATTGGTCATCGATAAATATAGTCTTGGATTAAGGCACTGTAGCCTAAATAGTTGATAAACGTTCCTAATAAATTTGTAAACAAATGAACTATAATTTTTGAGCTTCTACTCACACTACCTACCTAATGTAGTTTGAATATAGCTCCACCTAACGTCGAGTATAGTGGTTATAGACTGAGGTACTAGTACCATTATATACTACTATTGGTTCTGTGAATAGAAGACCTCACGATTAGAGAGTAGCATAACCCATAACATGATAGGCATCCCCCTTTTTGCCCCATTTACCCTCAACTTTAATACCTTTTTTACACAACAACTTCGTTCACGACGGTCGCTCTGCCAATAAATTTAATGGAATTATTATTATTATATTAAGGTCTTCTAGTAAGTACTTCTAATGAAACTATTGATTCAAAAACGTCATAAGCATTTATTTCACTTCACGCGAACCGAGGAGAAGTGAAGTGAAGCGAAGCGAACCGTCGCTTCGCTTCACTTCACTTCACTTCACCTCGGTTCGCTTTGCTTCACTTCGCTTCACTTCAAATGCCTAATGCGCAGGAATAACATTTCGGCAGCTAACTTCTGCAGCGATCTTTTATTGTTTGTTCCTCCTCCGCTCGAGTTCATCCTCTGTTGAGCCTTTATTTAACTGTCAACTGTCAAATTCAAAATTTAAATAAATTGACATGTCATTGACTTGACAGTTGACAGTATGTAGGTATAACGTTATCGTTTATGTACATAGGTACGTCAAGCAAGTCAGTCAATCAAACCAAATCAAAAAATTTTTGTTTTTGTCACTTTTGGTGCAATAATATTTTGGCTGGATTTAGTTCTTATTGAGCAGTACTTGAACATCTATTTATCCCTAGTGGTGAGATTAAAGATACAGGCGTAAGAACTCGCACCAACTATTATCATTAAGTATACCAACATTTGTGAGGTTAGATTCAGTAAAAAGATACGATGGTTTGTGATAAATGTGAAAAGAAATTGGGTCGCGTGATCACTCCTGACCCATGGAAGACTGGCGCGAGGAACACCGTGGAGTCAGGCGGCAGGAAAGTGGGCGAGAACAAGGCACTGACCGCTTCCAAAGCGCGGTACAATCCATACACGTCCAAGTTTGGAGAATGCAAGTAAGTTTCCTATAGAAACCTGAAAAATAAACCTATTTGTCTTACACAAAATAATCTAGCCGTATAGTGCCAAAGCCGTTAATCTACAAGCTTGGTTATATCACATAATGATGAATAATCCAAGTAACATTACCCACAAATATAATACCATCAAGACCTAATTATGTCCAGTTAACTTTGACAACCGTTTTCGCCTATTGCTGTCCTTGTCATTTGTTGAGCTGTAATTTATTTGTAGGTATTTCAAATTTGTCATCATAACAACCTTTTTTACAGAATATGTCGCACCAAAGTTCACCAAGTGGGCTCGCACTACTGCCAGGTCTGCGCTTACAAGAAAGGCATCTGTGCAATGTGCGGAAAGAAAATATTAGACACAAAGAATTACAGACAGAGCGCTACGTAGCCGAATGTTGAATTAAGGCTTTAGGTTTAAGATGTACATAAAATTATACTATAGAATACTAAAGTAATGAACCAATTTTAATAAATTAAGTTTTAATTTTCTAATACAGTTGTTTTTATCACCTAAATCTTGAACATGCATTAAAGTGCCAGGCACCTGGCTAGTTACAGCTTTCAAATAGAAAATCTATTACCAAACCCATATCAGGGTGGGGTCACTCGGATATTGGTAACCAGGTGGCAGAGGTCCCCGAAAGCCAGTCCCATTCTAGCATGTGCAATAATGTGCATGTTTACCAACTATGGCAAGTCGCAGTCTCAGTACGAGCTGCAAGTAGTTTGGCCTGAAATATGTGGCAGTTTTGTAAACTATATGTAAAATGCTATTTTAATTCATTTTGATCGTAGGAGAAGGACATAGGGCACTTTACCACAATAAACTGCTTACCGCTTTGGCGAAGTCAAGCAAAAGCTAGTGAAATTGTAATTTTCAAATCAGAACGTAGGTAATCACAATCAGGCATTGAAGCATAAAATTAAATCTTATTTAACTTCTATCTGATACTTAATATGACGCTGTGATTGTTAAATGTTCAGAGATGATGTTTTTTAATTCTATTATACTTTTAGTGGGAATTACTGAGATTGTTTTATGTGGTAAGTTTGATGTATCATCTTTATATCCTAGCGTAAAGATAAAATTGATCCATCAGCAATTTAAAATATGTCACATAATTGAGTGAAAACTATAAAATTCAAGCTTTGCATAAATTGAAGGTGTGCAAGCTGAACAAAATGTGAAATATACATTTCTAAAAATGTTGAAAAACATCATCGTAGCCAACGAAAGGAGAATAGACGCGCTGAAGAAAATAACGGAATTGCAGGACTATGTGATGACTAAAAGTAGTCCTCGGTATATTGATGATGATGATGATGATGATGATGATGAGATGGAAGGCTTGAAGACTTATTCCAAGGGAAGTGATGACGCAGCCCAGTTTGATATTATACAAGTAAGATTTTTCATAAAGATTCTTCGCCAGCATTGCATGCAGTCTAGGAGGAAACCCCCAAAATAAAATGTAGTATACCTACTGTTACATGCAATTTTACATTACATGAACCTACCTGAAATGATCCTGAAATGTGGCACAAACTGCAGGCTTCTTATAGCATGTTCTCTAGGAGTACACTTCGTCAACTATTTCTATGTCACCTGCATTGAAAAACGCGCAATTTTTTTATCCCAGCAACATTTTCTTTAATACAAGTAGGTATGATCATCGGTCAGTCATGTATTAGTTACCTGCAAGATGTTAGTCTTGAAAACAATGAGAAGTTAATAATGACGTCACGTTCCATAAAATATACTTTAAACAATTCTGCATAGATATTTCTATATCTACCATTAATATTGTAATCCTCAGAACGACGACGATGGCACGTTTAGAAGAGCAATAAAATTAAACGACCACCTTAGAGCAATCAACGATATGGTTTTTGTTCCTGTTCCAATTAATCCTTTTATAGATAAGTTTGTACCAAAAGCTAAACTACAAGTTAACGGCGATGACAAAGAAGTTGAAGAACTTTCAGGTAACTTAAAAGACGGCGGTGAACATGGAAGATTCAATGTAGAATTAACCGATTACGACAGCAAAGAAGATGTGTCGGGAAGAGGTAAAAACGTAAATGTCCTAGTAAACAATCTACGAAGAAGCTGGATGAGCTCCTGCGCTAAAAAAGCCGCAAACGTTTGTATTAGAGCTTGTAAAAGTGCCGCTTCTAACTTTTTTAGAATCTACGGTGTCAGTAGTAGAGCAAAGAAAAAACTAAAGACTGAATGCAAAAGATGTTGCAGAGCGAAATTTTCTCATGGTAGATACAGTGATACAGAATAAATGTAGGTATTTTCAAAATAATTGATGTGTTTTATTCGTAATATTTAATCATTTTCTTTTACAAAAAATGTAACACTAGGATTTCTCCTGTGTCGTGCGTACCGTTTACAGACGTAATTTCACATACACAACACCCAGACCAGAAACGAATATTTGCGGATCACACAAATATTTGTTCCGGGCGGGAATCGAACCCGCGACACAAAGCGCATCACTCCGAAATCAGACACTACGCCAACCGCGTCGTCGCGTCGCGTCATTGTTACATTCCTATTCCACAGAATAACTAAATAACACCCTAAAAGAAAGAATATTCCATATACATAATATTAATTATTAAAAATGATAACCGATGGGGAAGAAAGGTTCTAAAGTGGCGACCACGGACTGGAAGATGCAGTGTAGGTAGGCCTCCCAATAGATGGGCCGGCGACATCAAAAGCGTCTCAGGGAACCGGTGGATGCAAGTGGCAAATTGTCGTTCGGTGTGGCGGTCTAAGGGGGAGGCCTATGTCCAGCAGTGGACGTCTACAGGCTGATGATGATGCTGATGATCAGGAGATTGGGTACCGGTACAGGCACGGGCCCTCACCTGAGGAGGATTAGGCCATAATTCATCCGGTCCAGATTATTGGATCATATACCACGATATAACGGAGCTATATGGTGTTATATGATCACGTATATGGTATATGCCACGAGCTCGGCGTCAGCTCAGCAGTGCTCGGCGTCAGCTCAGCAGAGCTCGGCCTTAGCTCAGCAGTGCTCGGCGTCAGCTCAGCAATGCTCGGCGTTATCGCAGCGGAGCTCGGCGGCAGCTCAGCAGAGCTCGGCGTCAGCTCAGCAATGCTCGGTGGCAACTCAGCAGAGAACTTAAGGATTTCACCAAATTGTATGTCTTGGCCAATAACCGACGCTATAGCAAACTTCCCCTCGTTTTGCGCTCATTTTCCCCCATATCGAATATAACTCCCTACAAAAAAGCGCTAAATATAAAAAACCTGGTTATCAAATCTCACAAAACTCGGTTGAGAAATACAACCTTTAGCCCGGAACGAACAAACATCCGGACGAAATCCAAAGTAGCCTCTCCTTAAATGGAGTTTGCTCGGTCAATAAATGGTGAGGCAGTCGCGGGAAACACCTAGTAAACTTATATACCTTCACGAGCTGACTCCGGGAGATATTAGTTATTAGTTTTCACCGTTGTTTTGTACGATGTAGGTAGGTGTAGCTTGCTAGTCGAAAGTTCATTAAATTCATGCTGCAATTAATTATTTTTCGTGATACGTACCAGATTACGCGTAGGTACAAGTCGGCAGCCGAGCGGAGTCGCCTAGGCTGGATGGTACATTACAATTCGCAATGGTGCAGTTTTCATATTATGAACACGTTATTGCTATTCCTCTTTTAGTTTTACTTAATGTGAGTTTAGTTTTAAACTGTTCTCAACTTTTTTATGTGTTAAATTATCGCATCATCATGACCACAAACATACGAGCGTAGATTCAGACCCCTAACTAGGTTTCCCTGTATAGATACAGACGGACTGAAAGCTGATACTGTGGTTCATACAAATTTTTATACTGTGCGGCAATCAAAGCCTTACTTACCTACCTACATATATCCTACATAGGTACGAGTATACCTACTACCTACACGATAGTACCTATCTTTTATTCTGTACTACCTTTGTTATAAGAAACGAAAGTACCTACCTATCAACAGGTACATAGGTAGGTATAGGTAGGTACCTAAATTGATTTTTCCACAGATAACAGCTAGTAAATCTGCATTATACAAGGAATTAAAATACTTAAAAGATGACGAAACCGGCGTTACATTTAGCAGACTGCTCACTACCATTGCGAATCTGAACCAAGAAAGGATGGATGCCTTGAAGAGGTACACAGAGCTGGACAACTACAACGTGGGTACCGGGGTCCTAAGGCAGGCGGATGAACCTAAGAAAGATCCTCTGGTCGCCATTCTCATGCTAAATGTTAAGTGCTGATATTATAGCGGCAATACAATTTATTCTAATTTTAAAACTACTTTCACTCGTTTAGGTCTGGTAAGTTGAGAAGAGACACATTTTTCGAGCATGAGATGTGAAAAATCTTGAAAAATACTATTTTCCAAAGTAAAATGATCAAGAGTCGAGAAAGGCAAGAAACAGATGAATGGTTCACACTATTCCAGTTGCAATCCAGTCAAGCGATCAAATCCAGCACTGGAATGCTACTAGAACGAACTGAACCAATCCAATCAATAAAAACAGATCCAGTCAATAGCAGAGCTTGATTCGATCAATAGACTTGAATAAAATGAAACGGACAAAGTAAACTGCTATGAATTTCCATTCTATAGTTAGGCAATGTTTCTTACCGGCGAAATTACTGGTCATACTTACGTTTGAAACAATTATGAACTCTTTCATCTATTACCTCAGCTATCAAGATAGAACAAGCTTCAGAGTTCCGTGTGCCGTACTGCGTAAGGAAATCTTTGAGATGCCTAAATAGTCTGAGTCTGATTGTGTATCTTATTGAATTCCAGGACTACAACGGTGAAGCTAACGACGGGCTGCTATATGAAGATGACTACAGCCTTATTACGTCAAAGGAAACCCTCTTTGAGGATATTTTACACTTGATGAACGAGAACGTTGATTATGACGATGGAAAAGGACAGAAATTTAAACTACGCTCACTTATTGCAAATCTGGACGATGAAGCGAACAGAAAGAAATCAAGCTTCGCCATAGACGAGTCTGGAATTATTCCAATCGAGGTGGATAACGTTCCAATCAACACAGAAACGATTGAAATCGAAACAGAGTCGATTCCAGTCGTTCCGGTCTCATTATCAAAGGAAACTGTCGTTATTCCTGGAAAAGAAGAGAAGGAATTCGACTTGTACAAAGATAAGACGATAAACAAAAACGAAGAAATCTACGACGACGAGGAAGCGCTACAACTGTCGGAGACACACCCTGATATTAACTTTAAGTCAAAGGATGTTTTGAGAATGTGGAAAGCGTGTAGCAAAAAGGCCAAAAAAAGATGCGAAAAAGCGTGTAAAGATGCTTACAAGAGAGTTTGTAAAGATTACAAGTGCAGTTCAAGCATGAAAAAGGATTTTAAGAAACATTGCAAAAGTCAG
The DNA here is from genome assembly GCA_905147375.1 of Hylaea fasciaria. Taxonomy (NCBI): domain Eukaryota; kingdom Metazoa; phylum Arthropoda; class Insecta; order Lepidoptera; family Geometridae; genus Hylaea; species Hylaea fasciaria. The sequence continues at coordinate 3,018,464 of LR990218.1, forward strand.
TGCAAAGAACGATTTGACTAATTAGTTATAATATTATGTATACTTATTCTTAAATGATATGAGTTAAATATATGTATTGTACCTACTGAAACATGAATTAAACCAATCATAACCATCGATCTTTTAAATGGTTACAGAGACAAATTTCATATTCTAAGTACCTACCTATTAAGTATCTAGTTGTGTACTTACCAGTGTTAATTATTTCGGAGGTAGGTAGGTATGTAACAATCCGGACCGGCCCCCCGGTGTGGATTATGGCCTAATCCTCCCACGAAAGTGTAGGGATACCTACCCATTATCAGCAGTGGGGCGGATAGGGGATGATGATGATGATGATAATGAAGTCAATAAATAAGCAGGCTCATTTTTTTATTTAACAATCTTGCTGGGTTGGGTGTAGTACCTACCTATATTCGTCAGTCAAATGAATGTCAAGTCCGTCATCAGCTTATGGTGTATGAACTGTGTTATTAGCTTTGTAATTCGCACGTAATTGGTTACTAATTAAATTTCTTTGATCGTTATTTCGCCAACTCTTTATAAAACATGTTTCAGTAAGTAGTTATTTTCACATGCCTAAAGAGCTCTAAGGTGGGTTATAAAATGAGCATTACAAATAGTAGTTTGTGTTACAAGGGTCGAAAACGACTCATTCTTTACTCGATGTTTTGGCACATAGAATCGAGTATGAGTGAGTCGTTTGAGACCCGCGTAAAATACACAATTTTTCACACAGAGATTGCGAGAAATATAATAAGTAGGTAGGTATACAATTAAAAAAACCTAAGAATATTTCACAAATAGTTACGTTCACTTTCAAATAAATAAATAATCAAATTCAATCTTATAAAACCAATTTGCATTGTTGTCAAAATTCTACACACACTTACAGATTATAGGCGGCAATTAGAAACTCTTTAAATTTATTCTAATGTTCGCATACGCACACGTACGTTGTCCACATAGCATACATCCTGTGATCGCCAAAAATGTAGACGAGAATTATACTTTCATTAAAAAAAGTAAACTGTTTAGGCTTCGTACGGTTTGTACATTAAGATACTCTTCTTTTTTTTCTAAGTAATTATGTCAAAATGGAAAATTGAAAAGTTGAATCTTCAGCCTGTTGATAATAGCGAGCACAAATTAAAAAAAAACTACTTTCATTCCCTAGTGCTCAACAACCTCGTTTGCTCCCGCTAAGCTGAGCTAATCTGGCAAACTTTTTGACCATGAGGTATGAAACAAAATCTTTATAAATAAAAGAGCAACAAAATTTATCTTGAATAACATTTTATCGTAATTCTGTAAGCATACTAACAGAGTAGATTATATACCGAGAGGATCAAAACAGTATCTTACGTCACGGGTGACATATTGCAGCATAAGTTCACTCCCGAGCGAAGCGAGGGATCATTTAGAGTCCTGAGTGAAGCGAGTGGTTCATGCCGCCAAAGACGATGACAGCTTTATCCTTTATTTGTATTCAAATGTTCAAGTTACAAAAACATGACAAGCTCCGATCGAATGTTCAGCTGAACCAAAAAAGTATTCAAAACTATCATAGAGGCCACAGGACTTTAAACTTTTGGAGGATCATTGACCAGTGACCATACCCCACCCTATATCTAGCCAGTTTAGCGATCATGCAAATGCGTGCAAAAATTAATTATTTTCGTATTGCACTATAATTAACTGAACACGAGAAATGTAGGTACTTACCTAATCTTCGCCAATAAGTCAGCATTTAGCAGTGAGCGCAGTTGGTGCGTGGATGTAACATTTGCAATGGTGCAGTTAACATGTGGACACGTTTTTGCGGTATCATTTTTAATGTTGCTCTATGTAAGTTTACGTTTTCAGTTGTAGTGCCTTTGCAGGCAAATGCGACTATAATGCCTGCCAAAGGCCGGCAGCAAACATACCTAAGAAAATTTTTATATTGCGACTATAAAACCTGCTAAATAAGTATACCTACCTACCTAGGTAAAAAGTTCTACTTATGGGTTTCAAAGAACTCAAACTAAAACAAAGTTTTCAACAGGTAACAGGAAATAAATCTACAATAAACAAGTTTAACTACTCGGAAGATGACGAAAGCGACGTGAAATTTAGCAAACTTCTCTCGTCTGTTGCGAACCTGAACAAAGAAAGGATGGATGCCTTGCACAGATACACGGAGCTGGGGAACTACAACGTGGGTGCTGGGGTCCTGAGGCAGGCTGATGAACCTAAGAAAGCTCCTCTGGTTTCCATTCTCATGCTAAATGTAAGTGCGGAATGTATAACTATTCGAAACGAAATCTTCTTCTTAATATAATGTAAATTACGCGTCACGTTGTTTGTCCGCGATGGACTCCTAAACTACCTACTTAACCGATTTTAATCAAATTTGCACACCGTCGCTGTCAATTGCATTTATAATCGCAATAACAATAACCCATAGATTTACTACCTTTAGAAGTATTATTATATCGATACAAAAACCTTAGCTACAGCAACGCGTGGCCGTGTGCCGTGTGTGTCTGCTAGTAAAGTATACGCCTATCTCATGAACCGTGATAGTTAGACAGTTGAAATTTTCACAGATGATGGTATTTCTGTTGCCGCTATAAAACGAATACTAAAAAACAGAATAAAGGCGGCTCTCATACCACAAACTTGATTATTTTGCCATTTTTATAGATATCGGTACAGAACGCTTCGTACGTGAGTCCGACTCGCACTTAGCCGGTTTTTTACTGTAGAGACGCCTGAGATAAGAAAACATTTGAGATAGTTAAGTCTGTTGTATAATAATCTGAATTCCAGGATTATATCGGTAAAGCTAACGACGGGTATCGATATGAAGATGTCTATGGAGTTATTACGCCAAGGGAAATCCCTGTCGATGATCCTCTTCACAACGAAAACTATGATTATGACATCTACGACAATGAAAAAGCAAAGAAATTCGAACTACGCCCACTAATTGCAAATCTAAAAAATGAAGCCGCTAAAAATAATTTAGGCGTAGGCATAGATGACACTGGAATTATTCCATTCCAGACAGGGACCGTTCCAATCGACACAGAAACGATTGACATCGACACTGATACGATTCCAGGTCCTATGTCATCGTTAACGGTACCAGTCGTTCGTCCTGGAATAAGGAATGAAATCGACTTGCACAAAGTTAAGAGCAGAAACGATACCTTTGACATGTACGATGACGAAGTGATTCCACAAAGCAATGTTTCAGAGACACACCACGATGTGACCTTTGAGACCAAAGATGTTCTAAGATGGAGTTCGTGTAGGAAAAAGGCAGAGACAACGTGCGTGAAGGCATGCAAATGTGCTATTTCAAAAGTTTGTGATGAATACGATTGTAGCTCGAGCTTCAAGAGAGATATGAAGGGGCATTGTAAAAGCCAATGCAGAAAATACTTTTACTAAGCCCTCATTAAGTCAATTTGTTACCGGTTGAATTAGTTTTAGAGGCTAAATGTAACATAGAGAGGAAAGGAGACCGCAAGAATTCCTAAGAACTACTAGACAAGACTAGTACTAGACAAGAAGTCGAAATCATTTACTTCAATAAAACTATGTAATATTAAACATTTTTCTTTATTTTTACAATACATTAATAAAATACAATGTATAGTTTATCTTGTAATAATTTGTTAATTGCAAAGTGACTTAAACAAATATAAATTGAACATTATTCCAAATTCATAACTTTTCGTTTAATAACAAGTGAACCGTTAATAAATATAATGTACTAAAACTACCTCTTATATAGTAAATGGCTCAGAAATCTTTGTTCCTGTATACCTATACCGATTGGAATATACTAATAAGTACATACTTATATACTTAGTAAACTTAATAAAAATGGTAATACTCTTGGGACGGAATGTCAAACAGTAAATGGAAAATTATACACAATTCATATAATAAGTATTATAATCTCAACGCTATATTTGATATAATTAAGTTAATTGATTTATATTTATTCTATATAATTGTGACACAAAACATACGGTTTATATAGTAGCAATATATGAATTTATAGATACTAACCTATGTAAACGATTTCACAACCCCGAAAGATTTATTATAATATAAAAGTCACGACTTGGTACGAAATAATTTTTTTTCAAGTTACACTTTTAGCAAGGCACTTGATATATTTAGATCTAAAATTTTAAGTACACGCAGATATTCTGGCTTTAATGCCTTTTATATAAAATCTTCTTTAGACCTTAATTTGTTTATTTCTACAATAAGTAGGTACATGAAGGATACACTATTTTATACACCTATTCTATCCTAAAAAGAATTGTAAAATGTTAAGTACCAAAATAGGTAGGTACTGTATCCATCACTGTCCCGCGTTTAGAAGATTCTGCAAACAAGAAAGGTACAATATAAATATTTTTACAAAAATTTGCCACCGCTCGGGTTCTTAGAACTAGTTTTGATAGAAGTCACTGATATGTTGCCAGAGCTGCTGAACTGTGGGGGAGGCGAGCGGGGCAATGAGAACTTAGTTTCGGTAAGATTCTCTTGACTTAGAGATTTCTGAGTCGCGAACACCGGTATTTTGGAAGACACTATAACTGACTTTTGTTTCTTGTCTTCCTGCTTGACTGGAATGTTGCTCGGCTTGGCGGCTAGCGCCGGCTTGAGGGCAGCTTGGTCCAGTTGTGACAGCCTTCTATTCTCGAGGTCGGTGCTGGTCACGATCGTGCCCTTCGGAGATTCGTATGTGGCCGTGCGGAATTTGATATGACTGTTTCTTGGTAGGTCGAAATCGGAATGCCGCTTCTTTGGTTCGTTGGTCGTCTTGGTTCGTTTGTTCGCGTCCGCTTGCTGCTTGGCCGAGTGATGTCGTTCATTGTGTATGAAGTCGTTCAGCAATTCGATGTCCAACTCGTACGATAGAGGCGGTTCTTCGTACGAACGAGCTCGCTGTCTGCTCGAGGCTTTATCTTTAGTCAGGTCTTCAGGTTTCTGCTTCATCGTTAAAGTGCGCGGCGTGACCACTTGAATTTCTGTGATGTTTCTGTGGTCTTTCTGGTCGGTTATGTCTTGCCTCTCAACTTTTGTGCGTTTCTGCGTCTCGGACATAGCTCCTGGATTAATTGTATATCTCGTTTTAGTAACCTCTACGGCGTCTTTGCTCGAAGTTTGTACATCTTCTAAATCTTGAACGATTCTTATTCCTAACTTGGCTAACTCTTCTGGTGATTTCTGTGCCATAAAACTGGGGTCGTTCTGGAGTTTCTCCATCAACGCTTTAGCTTGTTCTTCGTCCATGTCTGTTGTGTTTAATATTATTGTTTCAGTTTTCGTATACGCCGGTTCGTCTGTGGTAAAATGCATGTGAGGGTTTTGTCTCTTTATCTCGTCTAAAACTCTTTTGTCGATATCTTTGACGTCTCCTTCTTCTAACTGTATTTCATCAATGTTACCCGGGTTTCGTACGATGCCGAAACTCATCTGTTCAATTTGTAACGGTGCTTCGGTTTTTGTTGTAATGTACTTAGTAGATACCTTCTCAACATTTTGCGTGATCACTTTGTTTCCAAATTCATCTTCAGCTACGTTTACAGTGACCGTCTTTTGTACTGGCTCTTGAGTCATGGTCAGAGACACATTTGCAGGTTCCATATATAACGTTCTGCTTTCTCGTTCATCGTGTCTCCTTCTTATACCTTCTAGAACGTCAGGTGGCATCATTCTTATTGTAGGCTCGCCTATTTCTATAGATTTAGTATAAGATTTTGCTTTCTGTTCATCAGCGGGTTTGTTCTTTTCAGTCGTTATTGTAACGACGTTGGTACTGCTCTGAGTTTCTTTAGGTTTGGTCCACTCTGACGTAAAAGAAGTTAATGTCGGCTTTTTTTCATATTTTAAACTATTATTATGCCCCACTCGAATGTTACTAACGAAGTCGTCGTATTCTTTTTCTTTTGGCTCAGCACTCTCTGTATGAGACTTTAGATCGAAGTTCACTATATCTGGTTGGTGCAATGATTTATGAGCATCTGTCAGCGTTGTGCTGTCTTTGCTGGTACTGGCTTGTTCCACTTGACCTTGTTGAACGCCTTCGTCGATTTGTACGCTCAATATCGGATTTTTAGCGAGCAGTTTCTTCATCATATCGGATTTCGGTCTCTCTAAGCTATTTGCGTATGTGTTACGAGATACTTTCAAGTCATCTGGAATGTTTGTGTCGTAAGTCATCGTTACTTTCTCCTCATATTTCGATGGCGATGTTTCTGTCTTGATAATGGAAGTTTGGCCTTCGTGAGAACTGTCCAGAGACGACATGTTGCTGCCATCGGATGTAGACTTGGCGAATTCAGACACGAGTTTCAAATGTACTTTCATGTTTTCGTCCATTATCCTTCTAGCTAGATGATCCGAAGTCTCGTGTTCTTCTTTATATGAGTGGACACCTCTTTTCCTCTTGTTTCGTGAGTCAGCCTCGTCTGTCTTTTCAGAATCGATTGAGCTGCTCGAACCTTTCACTATTGCATCTTCTAAATTACCAAACTCAGATCCTTTTTTCAGACGATTTTGCAGGAATGCCTCGGCACCTTCAGGTGTCTTGATGAAATTCAAACTGAGCCTCGGTTCTCTATGCTTGTTCACAATGCCTTTATCGATAGAATCAATCATGTCATGCCGATTATCTTGACCTTCTGGATCGAAAAATAGTAAAGGTTTTTCTACTACTGATATAGCTTTCCTTTTAGGTGTCACAGTGCTTTCCACGATTTCGACTTCATCGGCGGATATGTCGAGGCTTTGAGCCCTCTCCAGAGTACCTGTAGACGGCTTTTTGGCTTTAGTTCTCGTTTCGAATCTGGACAAATCTCCCAGTGATGCAGCTTTGCGTTCGCTTTCATCTAGAGTGGAATTATCATCTGACCCAGAATGAACAGTATCATTCAACGGAGAGCTGTGGATAGTTATGTCACTGTTGTTAAGTTCTATGGTAGTAGAACCTTTATCGCTTCTATCGCTTTGGTTCAACGACATAACAGAGTGCCCATCTTGATTTGATGAAAGATTAGACTTGGAATCTTCGAAGAAATTATTTAGAGAATCGCTCTCCCTCTTAAAAGGTTTCGACACAATATCGTCAATGTCATCTTGACTAAAGTTAATTGACTCTTCTGCCCCAGAAGCATTCGAGCTTTTGGTTTTGTTAACCTTTGGCGTTGAAGTATTTATGAACGAAGAAGTCGAGGATTTATCGGGAGTTGTAACAATTGAGTCTTGAAGTAAACTGGAATATTGTTTTTCACTTGTGAGGAAGTCTTTTACGTTTCTAAGCTGTTCGAGTATGCTGTCATCAGTTTTGTTTTTGTCTGTATCAGGTGGCGACGGCGCTTTGCCTTTCGATTTCTTTGATGGTTTCAGAGCTTCTTCCTTTTTGTGTTCAAGTTTTTCTTTTTCTTGAACAACTAGATCTGCGACACTTCTCCTATTACTTCTGGCAGCTGTTGCCGCGTTGAGCATATGCTGAGGTATCTCTTGAGGTATGCCATTCTCGTCCCTCTTGATGCCACTAGAATTCAAATCATTTCTTGCAAACGTCAACGAAGTTTCCGTGGTCTTAGAAGTATTAATACTATCCGTCTGAGTAATACTTATGTCCGATTCATTGGTTTTGACTCTGGCGTTAGGTATTGGCGGAGCCAGTTTCTCTCTTCTTTTAGCGACAACTGGTTTCTTTTGTTCCGTCTCGCTTTCGTGTTTGATTTGCGTCGTGGGAGCCGGCCTTTGGGGTTCAGGCTTGTCTATTTCATCCACCGTCTTCTTTTCAACTGCCACCACGCCATTCTCTACATTTTTCTGCTTCAACACCCCATCATCGGGAACGTTGGGCGGCAGAACACGGATACCGAATTTCATCGCACGTTTCGGATCGTAATCTTTCTTCTGAACTTCGGCTTGTTCAATGTGAGCTACACCATTTTCAGGTTGAATTATTTGGATGTCGCTTCCAGTTGAATTTCTGTTCTTGTTTCTTTCGGGCTTGTTGATGTTGATGTTGGTCGGCACTTCTGAATGCCTAGCTTTGTTGGCTAGCTTGAAGTTCTTTTCGTTCTCTCTCTCCAGCGTCGTGGTTCCATTCTTCTCTTTCTTGGGCCGTTCCAGTGTGGTTGAGGTGATGATCTTTTCTGTGATTATTTTCTTGATGCCGCCGCTCTTCTGCTTGGTCTCTAACGTAGAGTTGTTGGAATGCGACGTGTTTGGTGACTTCGGCGGGTGCAACAGCTTCGCTTCCTTTTCAAGCTGTAAAAAGAGAAAATCAAACTTTAGGGTTGGAGGAGTGTTGGTTATTCTAGATACTGCATGTTTTTTATACAGCCTGATAACATGATAGGGGAAAGGTGTACGAGATGATCCGTTGAGGTTAGATGATCCTTTTTCATTTTAAGAAAACTATTAGGCCCATCTAGTGGTTTTCACTGGTAAAACGTAGTTTCCGATATTCCCCCGCCTCAGTCAATCGTAATGGCATCGTGAGTGACATTCAACTTTATTATGGAAACCAACAAAAAATACGTGACTTTGATCTTATGTAAGGTTGACTTTAAGTTTATGTTGAATGTGTTCTAGGTTGTCAATTCTAAGGCTTGATGTATTTGATACCTTTGTTTAATCCTCTATTTTGTGTTTCTAACCGCATGATAACAGTTCAAAGCTATCGAGAGATACGAGAAGCTATCGAAGATTTAGTAAAAAAATTGATGTTGGGGCAAGATGATTATGTTACTGGTGTACAAGATGATCCGTGCGGATCATACTACGGGGATCATCATTAACTATGTATGTGTTAAAATAACTATGTATTCTTTGTAACAAAATATTATTCAAATCAATAACCCACAAAGAAATAGTAGTAAACTTGAATTTATTATTTTTACCAGTTAAAACTGAATAAAAAAAACTGTATCTTATTTTACACTATGCCTCTAAATTATCACAGAAAAGCCAATCGCGGTGAGTGGACAGAAGACTGTATGGTCAATGCTCTGGAAGCTAGCTCTACTTATGAAGATTATATAATTTTCTTAAACATACGATTGATCTCAGATGACGTGATGATTGTTACCTATTATTGATATTGAGACTGACTAATAATAATTCATACGACTGACTCATTCTCAGTCAAGGACTGTAAGTTATAAAATTTCGAAATGAATGGTATATTAAACTCTGAAAAGTATTTTTTTATTTAAGTCAACAAAACCTAAGACATTCCCAAATAGGGGCAAAATTATCCCCAGGATCATCTTGCCCTTACCATAGGAATCATCTTGGACACCCGGGTGTCCAAGATGATTCTTTGGTAGTGTTTTAAAAAATATATATATTATTATAATAATAGATGCAAAAATATAACATTTTGAGTATGACAACTGATAAACAGATAAATTTCCTATAATTAACTCTTAATATTGCTGCTTAACGAAATGATAACATCAGAAATTATCCCAGAAGATTGGACGAAATCAATGATAGTTTTGTTACACAAAAAAGGAGACAAAGGAGATATAAACAATTACAGGCCAATAAGCTTAATGTCAAATATATACAAGGTCTTTTCTAAAATTCTGTTGTTTAGACTAACTAACAACCTTGATGAAAACCAGCCAAGGGAGCAAGCTGGATTTAGGAGCAACTTTTCGACCATTGACCATATACACGTGCTACGCCAGATACTTCAGAAATATAGAGAATACAACAAAAGTTACTATTTGGGTTTCGTAGACTTCAACAAGGCGTTTGATTCTCTGGAACACCACTACATATGGGAATCATTAGAACAACAAGGGGTACATAAAAAGTACATACGGCTATTAAAAATCATTTATGGGAAAAGCACAGCACAAATAAAACTGGAAAAGCCAGGCGAAGAGTTCCCGTTAGGAAGAGGCGTCCGTCAAGGTGACCCTATTTCGCCGAAGATATTCTCAGCTGTGTTGGAGTCGATCTTTAGGAGATTGGGGTGGGATAATTTCGGACTTAACGTGAACGGAGACAAACTGAGTCATTTGAGATTCGCTGATGATTTAATACTTTTCTCCGAATGCCCGATGACCTTGGAAAAAATGCTACAGCAACTATCAGATGAAAGTGCAAATGCAGGGCTCACAATGAATATAACAAAGACAAAAGTAATGAGCAATTCCTCACAAAAAAAATGCTATTACAGTTAATAAACAACAGTTAGAATATGTAAGCGAATATGTTTATTTGGGCCAATTAGTATCACCGACAGAGAGCATGCAGAAAGAAATAGAAAGAAGAATAGCAAACACTTGGAAGAGATTCTGGTCGTTGAGCGAAGTAATGAAAAACAAAGAAATACCTATGGCAGAGAAACGAAAAGTCTTCAATGCTTGCATATTGCCATGTCTTACTTACGGATGTCAAACTTGGGCCTTAACTGAACAACAACAAAGTAAATTAAATATATGTCAGAATGGGATAGAGAGAAGCGTATTGGGAGTAAGAAGAAGGGATAAAATACAATTAAAAATTATCAAAGGAAAGACTAAGTTTGGAAAAGTTCAATCATTATGCAGAAAATTGAAATGGCGTTGGACTGGACATATACTGAGAGAAAAGAATGAGAAATGGACCAGAATAATAACGGAATGGTACCCTAGAGAAAGCAGAAGAAGTAGAGGACGTCAGCCAATACGATGGGAAGACGACTTGAAGCAAGTAGCTGGGCCAGAATGGTTACGTTCAGCAAAGGACAGAAACAAATGGAAATCCTTAGAGGAGGCCTTTGTCGAAAGACAAGCTGATAAGAGGAGAGACAAGACGAATGCGGAGAATTTGTTTTAGTTATTAATACATAGTTTTCTTACCTCTAGTGTTATAATTTTTATTTTATTTTAAAAAGTAATGTATAGTTAAGTATAAGTTAAAATCTTACAGCAATAAAGGCTTATTTTATTTTTTATTTTATTTTATTTATTTTTATTGCTGCTTTAACTTAAATGTTGTACAAACTACAAGCATTCTCCCTTAAGTGAATCATCTTGTACACCTTTCCCCTACTTCTGTTAGAAACGATTTATGGTTATTTTATTGATTAGCGGTGATAGCCTAGTGGGCGAACGTCCGCCTTCCGAACGAAGGGTGGCGAGTTCAAATCCCAGTGCGGGCGCGTACCAATGTGTTTCTAGCTAACGCTTTTGTGAACGACGAAAAACATCGTGAGGAAACCAACATGCCCGAGAATTATTTCAGAGACATGAAATCCATCAATCTGGACTAGGCCCCCGTGGTGGATTGTAGCCTAATCCTCCTACATAAAGTGAGTGAAGGCCTTTGCCCAGTAGTGGGACAGTTACTGTTACAGGCTGAATTATTATAAAATAGATTTTAAGATTGTCGAGTCTGTTTCCGGTAATTTAAAATGATTTTGATCTCTCTTAAATTATTGCCGTACTTTCATCTTCGAAAGTGGAAAGTGGCTACAATAATGCATGTGTGAAGTATCAAACTTAATTTTAGATTTCGTTTAGAATTAGATAGAATATAATAGAATATAAAGTACTTTATTGCACACCAGTTATCAAATACACGAGATATTACAATAAGAGCTTTATCTAAATCTAAAGTACAATGGGCGCACTTATCGCTAAAAGCGATCTCTTCCAGTCAACCTTTGGTAACGTTATGTTTTGGTTAACCTTTGCTGGGTACCTACCTACTAAATATAGAATTAGAACTTGTTGGATCTGCGCTGAGAATGTTTTTTGAGTAGGAAGTAGCATCCAAAAGTAAGGTAGGCTTCATACTACCTCTCTGTAGGTAAGTACCTACATTTTATACCTACTTTCCAAAGTGCCTTCAGCTTTTATGGCGACACGTTTCGTTACAGATTTCTGTAAGAATCCAACTAACAAGTAATCTATCCAAGACTTATGATTCAATGTGCACGTACACTGTTAGTTACCAAAGACAATGGAGACATAACCAATAAGCATTCCTCGACGTACCTACCGGCATTGTATTCCAAACAGTCATTCCCGATGTAAAACAACACGAGCGATGTGTTTGTTGATTGAAAAACTTCCTTGTTTTATTTGCACGAATGTTCAATTTCGCTTATTGTTGTTTCGGTTATTCGGATGTTTTGTAATAACTTCATTAAAAACATGACCAGTTGGGGAAGACCTCTCATTGGAAGAGATCTTGTGAGGCTGAAGGGCTACGGAGTAGTGGTTTGAAAGGTATTGATGAGTAATAGAAACGCGATTTGTGGGGACCATACAAATAATTAGTATGCTTTCAAAATGACAGGAACACATTGATCTCTTATATGGGAATGTATAATTCAATATTGCAATGCGATGCGGTGCGTTTGTTAGTCACGACAATTCTGAAGAAGTAAGGTAGGTACTTCATAATTTTTAAGAACTCGTAGGTAAATGAAGCCGTTTTAATAAGTCGCAGTTCGCAGAACAGGCACATTAACTAAGATTTTAAACCGGCATAATATTAGGTAGTTCAATTTATTATCCACATTATGGATATGGACTTTCAAAACCAATTATCATGGACTGTGGGCACAGGGTGGACATTTGGACACTCCATAGAAATAGCTGAATCCGACATAAACATAAGGCAAGCGAAACTGTATGCGAGGGGTCGTCCGCGTTATACTGCGTTGGTACTCGATAGGTCATCCGTTCAAAATGTACCTACTTAATAAGTGTAAATTCCCGATCCGCCAGTTCACTTTAATTTAAAAAATAGAGAGAGTACCCCTTCTTCTTTGGTTAGGTTAGGGGTAATGTATAAAAGTTTATGTTCTGAGGACAATGAACTATGGATCTGTGCGTACAACCCGCACGGCCTCCGTGGAGTAAGTTGGATCTGAGCCAACTACGAAGCGTGAGGCTGCATTGAATGCGATGCGGGTATCAAACGGAACTGAAGGATTGGGACGACCATGACGTCAATGCTCACAAATACCCAAAGAAGAAACATTATAGCAAAAGCTCGGGATGCGAATGGAGGCCTTTGCCTAGGGTGATGTGAACTAATAATAATTATTAGATAGAGAAAAAGAAACGTCAAGAAAACAAACACGAGCGGACGTGAGAAAACACAAGCACTGAAGAAAGTTAATAAAGCGCTTTCATCATTGCGTGTGGAGACTTCGGAGCCGTCTCTTGGCTACCTAGATTCGTGGATATGAGTTCTAATAATCGCCGATAACGCACCGTAGTACTAGGTTCGACCTAGGGCCCTTTTAGTAACCCTGTGTCTACTATCTACCTCTACCAAGCTACTAGTTTCGTTGTGGTCTGGTCTGTTGTGTTTCTGCCGCGTCCGATTTCCATGCCCAGATCCTTTGATCAAATACACTTTAGATACAGTATCTGTGAAAATCTCAAAAGTCTATCCGTCAATGCGGGCGGGTCAAGTCGATTTTGTTTCATTTAATAATGAGCCTTAACGCACTGCAATGGCGTTTTAAAACATCTGTAACGGTTTTCTAAAACAAGGCATAGAACTGTTATAGCGTTGTTCTGAACAGGCATGTTGGCAACTTAGGGAGCGACACTCGGGGATCCATAGTATATTTCGTCTAAGCCCAGATCTAAATGGGTCTAGCGAGGGAAATACTTCTCAGTAGATCCACTGTCAAAAAATGGATCGACTGAGAAATATTTTTCTCGCTAGATCCATGATGGATTTGGTACATGGATCTACTGAGATGGCTCCGTACTCCCATGCTTTCATACACACTATGCAGTACTATGCAGTATGCACTCCATTAGATAAATTAATATTTTTTGCTAATCTATCCAGGAATCTATTCACATGAAAGCCGTCTAAATGACTCTACCACCGGATTCGGTACACATCCGAACGAGCAAAAACCTCGAATAACGAATTTGTCCATTGTTTTTCCCCTATCATAAAATATAACTAGTAAGAGGTAGGTAGGTACTGTTGACAACAAAATTGTTTTATTAAAGTTGTCAAACTGTATGCAATGTAAAAAGCCATCTTCAGCTGCTGTCCAATGCTAGAAAAAGTTAATTGGTGCCTGTGGCAGTAAAATAATGTGTTAGTATGTGAGACAAGTTATGTGTAGGTTTTGGATGTGATGACTATCGGTTTCGCAAGTTTTATTAGCACGATAGTGTCATTTTGTAAAAACTTGCGCTAAGTACCTACCAATTTGTCAATAGAACACAGATGTTAATTTGTGATCACAAACTTATTTGTAGCAAAAAGTATTTTACAGCCCACATAATATTATACTTCCTTGCCTAGGTATACTAAATAAGTAGATTAGCTTCGTTGAAATTGTTGTATGCGTTCATCAACAACACTAAAAATGAAAATGCCACTTAATTTTGCCCGTTTGCGGACGTTGGACGGAACTAAATTCCTATTTCTTTAGTAGGATACTATGCTGAATGCTCAGACAAGCCAGACCTACAGAGGTGGAAACGTGTCTTATCGTTCCATGCAGCTCTAAGTATGTCTATCCTATGATTCCTATCTTACTCTAGTCCTTTCTTTCATCAACTGCAAAGCAAAATTGTTTCCACGGCGCATATCCACGAATATGCTCGCTTCGCTCAAATCAAACCATAAAAACAGCAGATTCAAATAACGTGTTGACATCATCGTTTCACTCCACTCACTCTCCCCTAAGGACCTCCGTAACTTCCGTAACCTCCGAGTGGCAGCGACGTAGGGAACAAGAATATATCCGCTCGCTTCGCTCGTGCCCGAACGTACCGTGCTCACGTCGCCGGTGGATCCCGCTCGCTTCAGCAGCGGATGCCGCACCGCTCGCCCCGCTCCGCTCGCTCGGCCTCCCTCCACGACCTCCAGCTCTACGGGGTACGGAGACGCGAGGGACAGAATGCTCACGGCATCTTCTAATGGGGTCCCCACGAACTCTATCTTGATGCTCTTGATCTTGTCACCTGGAAGATGGGAATTTGAATGTGTAAGAGGAGTGTTAATTATTTAATCGATTGCATATAGTTTTTTATACAGAGTTTATTTTATATGCTAGCATTATATTTCATCATTAACTCATCTTGTCTTAAGTGACGATATAGTCGAAAGTGATGAACATGCTCAGCCTAAAATGGACTGGCTCTCAAGGACCGCTGCCGGAGCACCCCGATAAGGCTTAGGCGACAGATTTTCTGCTTGAGGGTCGTAGTGTTCGGGTTTCCGCACATTCAGCAATTTGTGTAAACTGAAGTAACGTAAGTTAGTTCGCGCTCGGACACCGTCCGCATCAGGAAGCAATAAACAGTGAAAACTTTAATAACATCTTTTATTTGTACGCATTGTACAAATACTTTTTTTTTTTTTTGGTGAGATATCATAGAGTGATCCAATGATGAACTTTAACGTTGTGAAAGCAGTAAGTTCATAAAAGGATTGCAGTGTTTTGGGGAGCATTTAACAAGCATTTGTACTCTGCCGGCACGCATGCCGCAGAGTGCGCAGCAGCAAGCAAGCAATCGGCAACCAGTGAGCAGCTGGATGCTATCAGCAGCAAGCATACAACAGCAGGGCCAGGGACTCAGCTAAACTCAAGTAAGATCTTTCCATTTTTATTATCTTAAGATGGAAACTCTTTATGCAAATCAAACGGAGATTTATGAAGCGATTAATAAAATCGTTATCAACGTCAAAAAGGACGCTGCAGAGCGAAAGAAAGGTGATTATTTTAAAAGACGGTTGGAGCTATTAGAAACCTACTGGTCAGACTTCCAAAAGAATCATATCAGCATCTGTGGGCTTAAAGTCTCTGATCATCCTTATTTTGACGAATCATTGTACAAGAGAACGAATGGGCTTTATATCTCCACGAAAAATTTTATTAATCAGCAATCTCAAGAACTTAGCATTACGGACACGGTACCACCAGCAGCGGCGCGAACTCAAAATCAAGCAGAAGAACAAGAACAGGAACAGCAGCAAGTGGAAATGAACAGGTCTAAGGGTGCTAATTCAGGTCCTAGTACGTCAGGAATGGTATCACGAGGATCAATTAGCAAGGCAGATGAGATGCTGCGTAAGCAGTATATTAACTTCAAAGCTCTCATGAGAACAATCAGCAATATACATTTAGAAACGATTGATGAGAAATGGGAATTGGAAGACATCCTGAAATCTCTACAGATTCGCTGGGCAGCAGTGGATTCCCTTCACTGGGATATTCTGTTAGAGTTGAACGGTGAAGACGAGGAATATGAAGGTGCATACACCAGGCAGGAAAACAAATATAACTCGATGAAGAGAGCAATCAATAAGCATCTGTGGTCGGTGAACCAAAGGGAGAAATCTGTACCTTCTATGGAAATTCCTGTATTCTCAGGAAGCCCTCAACAGTGGACTTCTTTTAAGGATCTATTTGAGGAAGCAGTACACAAGAATCCATCTCTTTCCAGCGCTCAAAAAATGCAGTTTTTGAAAGGGAAAGTGCGCGGTGAGGCTGAGAGATTGATACAGCATCTCAGCATCAGCTCAGAAAATTATCATACATGTCTAGAGATCCTCAACAATCGCTATAACAACAAAAAGCTAATTTTTACATCGCATATTAACATGTTACTGGGTTTGCCAGTAATGCAGCAGCAAAATCTAACCCAGATTAAAAAGATTCATGACGTCACTATCGAGAGCATTCACGCCATCAAGAATCTAGGAATAGATGTGAGCACGTGGGACCCTCTCCTCGTGCACATTTTATCTCAAAAACTAGATCAAGATAGCTACAGTGACTATGTGGAGTCATTAAAAGACCCACGCCAGTTACCAATCATGGGTGACTTTCTAAAGTTTTTAGAAAACAAGTTCACGTGCCTAGAAACATCTAGAAGGAAGCAGGAACATTCATCAGGACAAAAATCATCGCAAAGTTATAATAATCAATATAACGTGAACAAAAAACCGGCATACCAAGTTAACAATAATCACACGAACAAAGCAGGTATGAAAACATTACACGTATCAGCAGATATCAAGTGTCCGCTTTGCAATGATGACCATGGGTTGTACAGTTGCGGTAAATTCTTGAATATGCCTAACGACATAAGGTTGAAAACGGTAGTAAGTCAAAAAGTGTGTATTAATTGTTTATTTGATCATAACGGGAAGCAATGTATTTCAACAAAGCGATGCCGCGTATGTAATGGGAAACACAACACCTTATTACACGACGCTTGCAGTTCGGGCTCCAAGGCTAAGTTGCCATCAAGGAATGCGGTTGTTGCGACACCTAAAGACAACATACCTAACAACAACTTACACGTGTCACAGAATGGTACATCAGAAGTACTACTGGCTACAGCGATGGTGAAGATCATGGTTGCAGATGGTACTTACAAAACATTTAGGGCTCTTATCGACCAAGGATCTCAAGTTTCCTTAATATCGGAAAATGCAGCTCAGCAGTTAAACTTAAAGCGTAAGCGTTGCAAGGGTGTCGTATATGGTCTGGGCGAAAAGGAGAACAATTGTAAAGGCATGGTCAACTTAACATGTATGTCAATGTACAATGATTTTTCACTGGACCTCAGTGCTTACATTATGAAACAGCTAGTGAAAAATCTACCAAGCAGATCTTTCTCAAACCCGTCGTGGGCTCATTTGCAAAATATTGAATTGGCAGATCCACAGTTTAATGTCAGTCGACCAATAGACCTACTGTTGGGGTCAGACGTCTATGCATCAATCAAAATGGCAGGGATATGTAGAGGAGAATATGATACCCAGCCTTTAGCAGAGCAAACGCAACTCGGTTGGATTCTGTTTGGAAAAATGGAGTCATATCAATGCAATGTAGTGTTGAATGAAGTAGAAAAGATACAAGAATATTGGGAGATTGAAGACATAAATGAACAGCCGGATGTATCATCAGAAGAGCAAGCATGTATTGAGTTCTATGAATCGACTACGGTGAGACAAGAAGATGGTAGGTACGTGGTGAGGTATCCGTTGAAAGTAGATATTGAGGAAAAGCTAGGAACATCCAAAGAGAAAGCAGTAGGGCAGTTTATGAGTTTGGAGAAAAAGTTAAAAAGGCAATGTCAATTAGCAGAGCAATACAAAGCATTCATGAAAGAGTACATTGCCTTAGGTCACATGAAGCTGTCTGACAAACAAAACAAGGATGCCACAGCATGTTTCCTTCCTCATCACGCAGTTCAGCGTTCTGGATCCCTCACAACCGCTTTGAGAGTCGTGTTTAATGCTTCGAGCCTAACCTCGACTAATCACAGTTTAAATGACCTCATGTACAAGGGGCCCAACCTGCAGCAGGACTTACAAGCACTTATCATAAAGTGGCGTCTCTATCGCTATGCTTACACGTCTGACATCGAAAAGATGTACAGGCAAATAGTGGTACATGACGAAGATCAGAAGTTGCAGCAGATTGTGTGGCGGGATACACCAGAACAACCGCTACAATCATTTCAACTAGCAACCGTTACATACGGAACTAAAGCCGCACCGTTTCTTGCGATGATGACTTTGAAACGCCTAGCGGGAGATGAACAAATCAAGTATCCAAAGGCGTCAAGAATTCTCCAGGAAGCATTTTATATGGACGATCACTTGCATGGAAGCCACTCTATAGCTGCAGGTAAGAAGCTGATAGCAGACATGAGTAATTTATTACAATCAGGAGGATTTAATTTGAGGAAATGGACCGCAAATGAACCGGAGCTTCTACAAAACATTCCAGACAACACAAGCAAAGAACATGTCGTTTTCAATTTTAAATCCGAAGCGACATCAAAAACATTAGGGCTGCTATGGAACCCAGGTAAAGATGAATTCAGCTTCCAATGTCAATTGTCGGACCCAGGTATCAAACCAACAAAACGAGCGATATTGTCAGAAATATCCAAGATCTTTGACCCCATCGGCTGGCTCTCACCTGTGAGTACAAAACTAAAATTGTTATTCCAGAAAATTTGGAGCGCTAATTTAGAATGGGATGAATCTATACCCGATAACATTAACACAGAGTGGAGAGCGATTCGAGATGACATTGAGAACATAAGCAGTATCAAAATTCCGCGTTGGATCGGATTTCAGCCTTGTGTGAACATAGAATTACACGGATGCAGCGACGCATCCATCAAGGCCTACGCCGGGGTCGTACACGCGCGAATTGTAAGAGATGGTCAAGTGTCAGTAGTTTTGGTTGCGGCCAAAGCTCGACTCGTGCCAGTCTGCAAAACTTTATCATTACCAAGGCTAGAATTATGTGGAGCATTGTTACTATCTAAATTGATAGAAAAGATAGTGCAATGCATTGGACTGAACAACGTCACCATCTTTGGCTGGACGGATTCTATGGTAGTTTTGAGCTGGCTACAAGGAGATCCAGGACGTTGGAAGCCTTTCGTTGCCAATAGAGTTCAAAGCATAACGAAAATCATAAAGCCGAACAGCTGGGGTTATGTAAAGTCGGAGCAAAATCCTGCCGACGCAGCAAGTAGAGGTATTACGGCGTCACAGCTTAGCTCAGACAGCATGTGGTGGAACGGTCCTGACTGGATGAAGGCAAAAGAACTGCCACCACAACATAAGCAACCAGTATGCACGACAGATGAAGAAGTCAGAAGAAAACAAGTGCATGCTGTGCAAAAATTATGTGAAGAAAGCATCATCAAACAGCTGTTAGAAAAGCATAACTCATTCTTAAAGGTCGCAAAGATCTTAGCATGGGTACTTAGAGCAATCAAAACAATTACATTCAAACATACAGATATCACGAAAAGTAAACAATGGCCAGGCTATATCACATTACCAGAGTTGAAAGCCGCGAAGCTACTTGCAATAAAGTATGCGCAACGTAGCGAATTTAGTAATGATATAGAGTACATACGGCGACATAAAACAGCAAGCAGTAAAGGCAATTTACTAAAATTGAATCCCGTTTTAGATAAACAAGGAATTCTGCGCGTTACTGGACGATTGAAAAATGCACACATCAGCAATGACATGAAATATCCGATGATAATACCGTACGATCACAGATTGACGAGTTTGTTAATTGATGAGGCCCATCAATTAACCTATCACGGAGGAGCAACCTTAACATTAGCAAATTTGAGACATAAGTACTGGATAATAACAGGAATGCGAGCAGTCAAAAAGCAGCTGGGAAGGTGTGTAACGTGCAGAAAGCACAGCCCGAGACAGCAATACCAATTAATGGGCAACTTACCTGAAGAAAGGTGCAATCCAGCTCCACCATTCTTCCACACGGGGGTGGATTACACTGGGTTTGTAGACATCAAAGCAAACAAGGGTAGAGGAATCAAAACTACGAAAGGATACGTGGCTGTATTTATTTGTATGGTGACTAAAGCTGTACATCTAGAACTGGTCTCGGACATGAGTAGCTCTGCATTTCTTGCTGCGCTTCGCAGAATGGCGGCCAGAAAAGGAGCACCAGGTCACTGCTATAGTGACAATGGTACTAATTTTGTAAAAAGCAGCAGAATCCTCAAACAAGAATACCAGGATCTGTACAGCATTTTGGACAACAACGCCTTGGCCGAAATAGCAGACATGAACATCGAGTGGCATTTTAATGCACCCTCTTGGCCAAGTGCTGGGGGTCTGTGGGAAAGAAGCGTGAGAAACGTCAAACACCACATAAAACGGGTTATTTCAGATGCGAAGCTGACATTTGAAGAGTTCAGTACAATCCTAGCACAAATAGAAGCGTGTCTAAACAGTCGGCCGTTATCTGCATTAACTGAAGATCAAGACAGTTTGGATTTTTTGACACCAGCACATTTCTTGTCTGGAAGACCTGGTAACACAGTCATAGAAACGGAACACGACGCGAGGACTCGGTGGCAACTGACATCAAAATTAGCACAAGACATCTGGAAAAGATGGAAAACAGAGCATTTAATGCAACTTGCCGTAAGAAGCAAATGGTTAAAAAAACAGGACAATGTAAAGATAGGAGACCTCGTAACCATACAGGATGATAACCTACCGCCTGGAAAATGGCTGATGGGCAGAATTTTGGAATTATTTCCGGGACCGGACGGATTAGTAAGAGTCGTATCTCTGAAAACGAAGAACGGAATTATCAAAAGGCCTGTCGTCAAGTTGTCAGTTCTACCCTTAGCAAACCCAAACAGCACAGCAGAACATAGGGATGACGACGAGGCTGATAACAACCCGCCCAAACCAAGACGCACAACGAGTCGTCCTAAGTTGATGTCATTAGCACTATCATTCATTTTATTTATGACAATTATCTGCGGATCACATGGCTCGTACAATATAACACAATTGAACGAAAACAACGGTTTATACTTTGACAAGATTGGAAACATGCAGCTGGTTAGAGACGAATGGAAAATGGTGACATATTATGACTTGAGCCCATACTGGAACGGCATAACAGCATTAACAAGAAACTTGGAGTATCTGGAAATGATCTGTAATATCATTAAAATACCATCGCATTGTGAAATCATTATGACACAACTACGTCACGGATTCTCAGAACTGGAGTATTCCAACCGCATACTACTCAGTCAGCATTATAACTCGCGTGCCAGACGGAGGCGCGGCCTGATAGACGGCGTCGGCTATATAGCTAACAGTCTGTTTGGCGTCTTAGACGAAAGATTTGCAGAACAGTATAAGAAGGACATAGCACACATAGAAAAGGATCAAGGGCATCTAGCAGCTTTATGGAAGAACCACACGTCGATAATCGAAGCACAGAATAACGTACTTAGCAGAATACAAGACGTTATACAGAAACAAAATACAGCGATTACTTTACACTTAAACAACCTTGAAAAATCAACCAACATACTGAAACAAAAGATGCAAGACTTGGAAATGGAGAACGAGTTTACTCTGTCGAGCATCATCAGCAACAATTTATTAATGAGTTTGAGGAATATACAAGAAACTCTAATAGATATGATAACTGACATCCACCACGGAAAGTTCAACGTGCATCTGTTATCGCCAAAACAACTTCTAGATGAACTGAACACCATTTCAGGTTTATTATCAACAGACTTATTACTGCCGATAGATAATATACCGTTCAATATGCCTAAAATATACCAAGTCCTGAAGGTCAAAACACGTATGACGAAGGAATTTTTAATTTTTGAAATCAGAATTCCTCTCATCGGCAGGGATGTGTACGAATTATACAATCTGATAGCCGTCCCACAGCAAAACAAAAACACTACGATTAGCGTAACTCCAATTTCGGATTACGTAGCGATCAACCTACATAAAGATACCTATCTACCTATGCAGCAATCAGAAATACAGAAATGCATCGAAATTAGCACATCGACCTATCAATGTAATTTACACTCAACGATTTATCATTTGAAGACAAACCAAAACTTGTGTGTAAATGACCCTACTACTCAAAAATGTAAAATTAGCATTACTGCCTGTGTCAACAGATGGGTACAATTAAACAATATCAATACATATATGTACTACTGCTGCACGGATTGTGCACTACGGTTTATGTGTGAGGATCGGGTTACCGTTGAACAACTGAAAGCGGCCGGCCTTATCAACCTAGGACACAAATGCATTATCAAAGGCAGCGAATTCATAACATATGCCCGGAACGAACAATCTAATATCGTCAAAGTTTTAGAGAAAGGATTTAGCCCACAGATCGCTCCGATTAACCACATCATAAATATATCCCTGGCCCATGTCAACTATGATATAACAGCTGACACGGAAGCAATCAACAACACATTGAGAACAATCAAAAATCAAATCGAGAACCTGAAAAATACAAGTCTAGAGGAAGACTCATCTTCGACATTCAGTTCTCACGACATCCACCAGTACGCCATATCATATGTACTGGTGGCGGCAGCTGTGTCAACAGCTGTGGCGTTCCTGTGGCGGTGGCGGAGGCGCCGAGTGGCGAGGGTGCTCCGCGGAGCCGCAGCGGCTCGCGAGCCCTCGCCCGCCGACAGTGCTAGTGCTAGTGTTATAGTGCAGTGTGCCAAAAGAGACAAGTCCTCCTCCCCCATAACAATGACCAAGTTAACCTTCTCCGACTTAGAATAAGTAACAGACAGACATAGCAAATAAGCAAATTTATAAATTTAAAGCATTTTATCGTCAGTGCAATGTAATATTTTTGTGTTTATTCTTGACTTTTTGTCATATTATTGAGTATTTTTATAACATTTTTACATTTTTATCATGTTTCATCATTTTATCTTAGTTTTATCTTTTGCTCGGGAAGATGTTCGGGTTTCCGCACATTCAGCAATTTGTGTAAACTGAAGTAACGTAAGTTAGTTCGCGCTCGGACACCGTCCGCATCAGGAAGCAATAAACAGTGAAAACTTTAATAACATCTTTTATTTGTACGCATTGTACACGTAGCGTAGCCAGGCGGGCACTTTTAAACTGCACTTGCCCTACCACTAAGGTTTTTAACAATGTTTACTTTCATTCAAAGGTCAAGCTCAGCAAAGTTAGGTAAAGTATAATATGAACGGGTGGAGAGTCAAACGGTCTTACCACAAAATATTTGAGCCAGAGTTGAACGGCTGAGTCTAAATATTTTCTCCACAAATCGACGTCTAAGCCTCGCTATTTATAGCTCAATAACAAATTTACAAGTAAAATAATTAGGTACCTATACCAGGATTGAGTAAGAAAACGTGAGTGATTGACGTCAATTTTGTCGAACGAAATATTAGATAGGTACTTCTGTGGTCTATTCTTTTGTGGTAAGATCGAAACAGTCTCTCGAATTTCTTACTACCCCAATAGGGGCCTTTAATTGTCTAGTCATAAAGATAGACTGACCGTACTAATCCATTCCATGACCTTTATCGTGAGTTATGTGCTAAACTGGAAAGGGCAAGTTATTTGTAGCGTGAAAAAGGCACGCTCGCTAATTTTAACGAAATGTCACTTGGCTTTTACATTTTCAGGGGGTAGTTTTGATCGGTAAATTTGTGTTAGTGGTAATAATATAAAGGTTAGCCCAAATCGGCGTGTACGTGAAATTACGGAGACAATTAAATACTGTTAGGAACATAGGGAATTAGGGATATAATATGTATGTATACTGCTAGCCATTTACTGCTTCGTGGTATGGCTGCATGCATGGATGCAAGTGGAAAATTGTCGTTCGGTGTGGCGGTCTAAGGGGGAGGCCTATGTTCAGCAGTGGACGTCTTCAGGCTGATGATGATGTGGCTGAGTGACTGCAGCTGATATAGAATCCTACATTGTAAAGAAGCCGTTTTCCTGGTACTTATTGGGAACAACAGTAGACCTCCTGATATTCCGCCATTGGGTCGATGATGAACAGTCTCCGTTAAGGTTACAGTGCCGGACTTGAAGGAGATGAGGGCCTCTTTAATACGATAGAGCGAACAAGTTGACGGCCCAGATAGTCTATGGTCACCACCGCCTTTGAACACATGCAACTCTAGACGTCGATGCGTTGCCTAATCTCATACTACCTACTCTCACTCTCATCTGCCTTCGGAAGATGCCGAAAGGTCACTCATCTGGCAGTAGATTCGAAGCTGCGCTGTGTCGCTACTCAATACAGCCTCGTCCCGCGCGCCGCTCCTTACCGCAGGCCAAGCGCAGTGACGCTTAAATTTTCCACATGATACTGAAAGGTCATTCACCTGGCAGTAGATTCGAAGCTGCGCTGTGCCGCTTCTCAATACAGCCTCGTCCCGCGCGCCGCTCCTTACCGCAGGCCAAGCGCAGTGACGCTTAAATTTTCCACATGATACTGAAAGGTCATTCACCTGGCAGTAGATTCGAAGCTGCGCTGTGCCGCTTCTCAATACAGCCTCGTCCCGCGCGCCGCTCCTTACCGCAGGCCAAGCGCAGTGACGCTTAAATTTTCCACATGATACTGAAAGGTCATTCACCTGGCTGTAATTTCGCGGCTGCCGCCGGACCGCTCCGCAGCACGGAGTGGATGTGCACCCCGTCCCGCGCCCCGCCCCCGCACCGCAGGCCAAGCCCGGTGAAGTCGCGCGCCCATAGCTTCACGTGACGGATCCTGGCGCGCTGTCAACATGGAAATGCATTTCATGTTACGAGTAAATGCTGTGTACCCGGTATGTACTAGATAAGTGTTGCTAAATAGGGAAATGTTGAAGAGCTGCGTCCTAAGATTAGGTGTAACTTGTGGCAACGATCATAATAATAAATTATAATGATGTAATATTCCCAACTGTCCCTTAACCTCCCCATCATAAGGGCAGTTGACAATTTTAATTTCCATCTGCCCCCTTGGCCCGAGTAAGGGGCAGTCGAGAATTTTAATTCCCATCTGCCCCCTTGGCACCAGTAAGGGGGCAGATGAGAATTTTATTTCTCATCGGCCCCATTGCGCCATAAAACCTTAAACTAAAACAAAACACAAAACCCTAATTGACTGATGATTTCATACAGCCTCCGTGGTCGCTCCATTAGAGACGTATGCTACGACATGATGACATCACCTGTCACTCCGCCAGCAAGGAGGCTCGCGTCCGTGTGAACTTGGCGCGAACATTACCTTCGCCGCAATAAAAGACCCTGTGCTGTGGAGTTTTGGCGGGAATCCGATAGTGAGACGTTGTTGGTTTTGTATTATTTTCTCAAACTTGTGTTTCTTCGAGTGTTAATGTGTAATATTGGTGGAATATTAAGCATTAAGTGTTCGTTAACGTGCACGAGTGTAGGCAAATGATATAAACTCAAAAAGTGTCATTTCGCATTTTACCAAAACTCCCAGGAAGTTTCAGTAAAGCATCCACTACTTTACTGAATCGTGACTTTGACGATGTAAATAATTGACTTGACTACTTGACCACGATTGCTATAATATTGCTGTGACTTTCTTAATGTGAAATTAAGAAGTTACTTACTTAAAATAAAATACTTGACACTGGCTATATGCACAAACCGTGCGAAACCATAACAGAAACAAAAAAAAAGAACCTATTTTTCCTTTTCTTTTTTTCATGTCGCAGCTCGCACATCGTGCCAATTTCAAGAAAAACAAAACACCAGGAGTTTTATATTTTGACCCATCCTTTAGGTATTGATATTGACGCGATCTCCCGATATTTTGGCACAAAACGATGATTAGGGTCGTTAGAGGACGATTACCTAGGTACATCATTTGAGTATCTATCGCGGAGCTACACAGTCAAATAGAAAATAGAAACAAAAAAAAACACTTCACACAATATTGAGAAGTGACACGCGACCTAGAAGAGTTACATAATGCATGAAAAGAAACTATATATTTAATTGTCAGCCAGTACGCACACATAGGTTATATACAGCTTTGTAGCCTAGACTTAGATTACCGGTTATAGGTACGGCTACATAGAAACGAGAAAGAGTTTGGTTTGGGGCTTACCATGACGTCTTATTGCGATCCAATTGAGGACCTAAAAAGAATCGTTTCACTTTAAATAATACGAGTGGCTTTTTCGATATATTTTAGATAGACGTCAATCCCTCAACCTAAATTGAGCGTCAAGATGTCACAACAAGAAGTCGTGGTACGAATAACTATGACGAATAAGTAGTAAAATGCTTCTGTTTAGGTCCTCAATTGGATCGCAATAAGACGTCATGGTAAGGCCTCTGTATCGTCAAGAACCAATACGATATCACTATCATATTTAGGTAGGTACATAATATCAAATGAGATATTTTTCGCATAAGAATATGCCTACCTCGGCCCAGAGTTCCAGACGCCCAACTGGAATGGAAGGTCGCTAGTCGTTACTATGTCAGTACCTACCTACATACCTACCTGGGTATCTGCACACATTAACGCGCCAAGATTTTGCGCTGTTCCTAAACCAAATGACATCACCCTCAACACAACACCTGTCATTAAACCATCAAGCAAGGAGTTCCGTGAGAACAGAGCTGGTGCGACCTTCGCGGATTTATAACGACCTTGCCAGTACGTCGTTCAGAATCAAATGGAACGACGCATAGGTAGGATAATCATATTTTGTTATGATACTTTATATTTTTATCTTATCGAAACGAAATGCACTCTATTTTTGGGGTTTCTTGTTACAACTTTGTTTTGAAATTATATGACAGTAGTACCTACTAGATAAAAAAAAGATGAAAAAATGTCATCCCCGTAGATTCTTCGTGCTGTCTTCTCTAACAGGCGTAGGTATTCCGAAGCACTGGTAGAGTCAACAGAGTTTTCTTTTCCTGTCCGATATTCAATCCTGGATTGCTTGAAAGCGAAACATCCTTTTTCAAACTCAAACCATAGGTAATCAATTAATTATCATAATATCTTGTTTTATTTTATGGTTCTATTAATCTGTTAATTAGATTGAAGGGGTTGACTTGTAAAAGTGCGATTTATTGCCTATTTACAATAAGTTGTTTGACTTTGACTTTAACATTGACTAAGTACTTTCCATTACCATTTTCTTAGAGTTCTACCATAGGTAGCCTACGAGTACCTAACTAATCTAATACAGCCAAAGTGCACACAGTAACCTAGTTCTTCACAAATTGAAAAATAATAGGTTATCAATGAGGCTGCATTAAATCAAAATCAAATTCTAATTATTGATCCTAAGTAACTACCTACCTAATGCCCGTTTTTACTCGCAATCTTGGCCTAAATGTGCCAATTTATAATGTTGGGGTATCATTATAAGTACCTATACCTGCCTACGCATAATATTATTAGGTACCACCTATTTACACATCGCCTTAAACTGATGGCAATGGCTAATGGTTAGGATTAATTAGTAGAATCTACAAATCCGCAGATTTGACTAAGGAAAATTCCCACGAGGCGATTCGGCAATAAGTTTTCGTTTAGGCAAGGCACTGGTCTAACCTTAATTTGAGACTTTTAGATTCAGGGCACTTTGTAATAATTAATTAAAATGTGCTCGTTATAAACTGTTACATATTATTATAGTCAACGATTGTAATAGACCGAGCACTCCTGATTTCTGCAAGAGCTCTGAACCTCCCGAACTGGATTCCTCAATTTCTAAGCATTCCACCTCAAACCGGCCTAAGCAGGTATTATCAAGCAAATACCAGGCACTCCTCGACCTTACGCCCACGTGGTAAGGCTGAGATTAGAACGGCGAGCACAGCCTATCATTACCATCAACGCACCAATCTGCATTCCTCGGCGACGCGGAGCAAATCGATCAGGTGGTAATTGCGAATCAACTGCGGGGTATCGATCACCTGTACTAAAAGGCTGGTAGTTACCTAGGCTGTGTTGTTAGAAAGCTAGGTAGGAGTAGGGAGTATTGAAGGAATTAGGAGTCCTTGTGGAGCGTCTGCCGGTGAGGTATTTGGGGAAAGGCGTAATTTTGCCACATACACCCTAACGAGAAAACTTTATCTGGGTCTATTGAAGAGTGTTGTCGCTACAAATTGCTGTTAAAGTCCGCCGATTTTGACAGTTATTGTATCGGAAAACTGTCTAATTTGGCAGCTTTGACTAGCCTATCAGAATATTTGGCCTAGGATTAGGTTTATAGGTATTTTAAGCCTAGGTGTCTCCTAAATAATGTCAAGTATATAAATTACGAGTCACGTTGTTTGTCCGCGATGGACTCCTAAACTACTTAACTGATTTTAATCAAATTTGCACACAGTGTGCAGTTTGATCTAACTTGAGAGATAGGATAGCTAACATCTCAATTCATAGTCGCCATAGAGCACTAAGTAAATAGTTACCCAGCACACTTACTTATAGCATGGCCAGTTATGCAACTTGAATGTTTGATTTTCCACTCGCAGGTTTGCCAAACAACGCCGCGCCGAAGAGAGTAGAAATGTGAAAATGTAAATATTGTTCAATAGTTACCTACTTATTATGTTACGTATGTACCTATATGGATGGGTATTATGACGTAACTTTGTGCCTTTTTCTGAGTCATTTTATCAAGAAATTGTTAACATTCATTTTGTGATAGAAGAAGGATTGGTGATTTCAATTGCAACTTAATTTGCAAAGAATGGGGAAGAAATGAAACACTTTTGTAGTTTCTTTGTTTCCCCATAGTTATAACCGAGAAGCTTTCAAGGTATCAATCAATCTTCGACCGCGTCATCGCACACCATCAGGTGACTACGCGGTCATAAAGAGAACAAAAGAAGAGGGCTGCTTCCTTTTTGCTTTTTGTAAAACAAGGGACAGTCGCTTTCTTGAGTTTTTGAAGTCACAGCACTTAGAATAATAACACATAGAAATCAAGTAGGTACCCAGTTATAACGCCGTGTATCATTTTTACTGAGACTTTTTAGGCCTAGTTCGGACTTAGACTCGCTATTGCTCAAACTCAAAACTTTTATGGTAAATATTTATTAATTTTCCCTGCTCTTGTACTAAATACCAACACGTATACGACCTTTTCATTGGCTATATGGCACTCAAAAACACATTGATATAAAAGTGGCGTCACTTTTGAGTGAAACTACGCATGGAACTATCCTTCTCTGCGTTATTATTCTAATTCACAGCATATCGGCACATGTAATAGAAACCTACCAGTCACCAGCTCAACTAACGCACCGCTCGTTTGCCCCACGCATAGCCTGTGTCCCCAGTAAGAGTTTTTACTAGCTCGACATAGTACGCGTCAACTAGCTCCTTATGAAGATCCTGTACAGCGCCCCTACCGGCGCGTTTATGAACGAAAAATCTTCATACAAAGAGCGAGTTGACGCGTACAATGTCGAGCTAGTAAAAACTCATACTCAGGGCACCGATGCGGTTTGACTTGATGCCCCCAGAGCCCAGGTCCCCAAGGGCTACCTCACCTGTAAATGTGAGTCGTCTTTGCTTTGCTCCGGCTTAGTGAACTCCGCTCGCAGGACGTGCGGCTTGCCTCCTAGCGGCAGGGTTGGCGCGTCGTGCTGCCACGCGTGCCGCTCGTCCTGTCTGAAGCCAGGGTTGTCGAACGCGAACTCGTCCTTCACTGACTCCGGGTCCGTGGAGAAAACTAGGTGCTTTCCTGCGGACAAGGGAGGAAAACGTTAGCTGCTGAGCGATTATGTGGCGTAGAGTTATGGGGATAAAGCGATGGGGCGATTGCCCCTGCCGTGACTAACGAAGTGCTTTATATATTGATTCCCCCTAAACGAAGTTCTGGATGCGAGATTCAGAAGGAGCAAACCTGATATTTCTACTGCCAATGAACAAAACAAGCAGGGCGGGGTCCCTGATACTACCTACTGGTCCGACTTTGCAAATTCTTTCACTAATGGTAAGCTTCATTATCATTGAGTGCTATAGGCTATACTTACCCCGGCAAAATGCAGGGTTCCATATTTCGTGAGTGTGGGAAGTTGGGGTATACTTAATTGCACGTTCCAAGTCTAGAGAGCAATGAATGTGTTGATCGACGCTGACTGGTAAGGAACAAGTTTGTTACGAAATTGTTATAAATTTAACCATGGCCATTTGGTATGTAACTGGTAGTTAGGTTTGCGAGAGTGGTAATGTAGGGGGCTATAGATAACTAAACAGTACCTCTGGTGTGAGTTTTTACTAGCTCGACATAGTACGCGTTAACTAACGCTTTTGTACGAAGATCCTGTACATCGCCTACCGGCGCGTTTATGAACGAAAAATCCTCATACAAAGTTATACATATATACAGCCTGGCGACAGATAGACAGACAGATGGACGGACAGCGGAGTCTTAGTAATAGGGACCCGTTTTAACCTTTGGGTACAGAACCCTAAAAACATAGTTACCCACCCACTCACTTGAACTACCATTAACATACTACCTATTGTAAACAACAGAATAAAGAACTAAGGCTCAATTCAATCAACTAACAGACTGACAGGATGCTTTGTGCAATTTGTGAAGCCGACTCCACACCCACGCGTTGTAGGTCGGTGACACCACAGTGTAGCGTTCGTGACACTAGTGACACAAGAGTGACTGTGACACTATGACTGTGTCGGGATTTCGGAACATGCAACATGCAAAATTTCAATTCGATAGAACGGAGTTTGTTCTTGCAAATGTGATCTAAAACTAAAGATAGTTGTAAAATTAAGAAACGATTGGAACAGAAATATTTTTTTTAAGTTAGTGCAGAACTAACTTCATAAACTATTAAAATGATAATAATCATTCAACCTGTACTATCCCACTACTGGGCAAAGGCCTCCTCTCACTTTCGAGAGAAGGGTTAGGTCATAATCCACCTTAAACTAAACTAGTATACCTAATACTAAATTGGGCAGGTATACCATATAGGTTAATTATAAGTATACTTAGCTAGTATTTATGATGTTTAGTTACAGCCGAAATTAAAATTGTATCTCCTATCCAAGATTGAAATCGATCTTGGATTGCTGCCTATCGTTCGATCGATTTCCAATCTGCGTGCCTTTATAAACCAATCTACGGATCGGTTATTGGCACGTTTGACCCTAAAAATGGATTGTGATATCAATCCCAGATAGCAAAATTTGGAATGGATTGATTATTAATTTCGGCCGTTAGTGAATCTAGAAAATATGAGCTCAATATTTTTTTGCTAGAGATAGGTACTGACTAGGTGCAGACCGGTTTAAATGCAAAGTTTTCAACTGCATACCAACCACCGGTTATGTGCATTCTAATAAGTAATAAAAAAATGTGAAACATAAAAGTAATAAATATAGCTAAAACTAAATGTCAAATGTTAGTCTAGAATTCAGAGGCAGAATAATTAAGAGCATTATAAAAATAATATGTCGGGGCTTTGTGCAGGTTTTGTCATAGTTGGAAATCAAATAGAATAATGATGTTTTTTTAATATTGTGCAAGATTGGTTTTAGTTTTATGCGATACCCGTAGGACTATTAAGTATTAAGTATGTGGTGCAAATACTATACACAATTAACGCTTTTGAAAAAATATAAATTCAATCATTCCGGGTTACTTTAGACAATAGATTATTAGGTATATACTTACGTCATAAAGTATTCGCTCTGTTGGAGTTACCTACAGAATGAGGATACCTATGTTAATGGCTTTATTTATTTTATTACTCAAATTTCACCACTAATCATAGTCAACGACGCGACTTTTCAAATCCAGTTTCTAATATAAAATAGACACTTTTAGAGTTACGAAAGCGCAAAAAAGAGCTAAGTAATTAGCTTAATAATGTTCGACTAATTAGTAGATATATATAAAACTAACATTAACTAGGTTTGGCCACGTTGTCTTGTACATTTTCAACTCTAAGCTCTATCAATATTCCGTCAATTTCTAGGATAGCTTATCTAATTGCGGTGAAAATCCTAAGCAATCACAATCACAAGAAATGAGACCTACATACGCGCTAGATCACTAGAAAATCATCAGAGACATAAAAACGCAGTGTAAATAGAGCGCGGTACACACGGGAAAGTGGCGTTGTCACATCCGATATCTATAGACAGCGAGAGTGTTAGTAATTACGTGTGAATTAGCCCAGTGCATGTTACTTGGCGGGTTGTTAGTTGAAAACTTTTTTTTTATTATGTTTGTGGTTATAGCCAGACTATATTCATATTAAAAGTTTCAGAACAGGTTCAAAATTATAGTAAATTCGTGTTCCACGAAAAATCGTATAGGTAACACTATAATACATCACTCTTCTATTTTATGTTAAAAAAATATGTCCTACCTACTAACTCCTGTGAGTTACAAATACGCGCGATTACTCACGCAACAATACTTTCTATACAATGCGCGATAAAGATCGCTTAGAAATATACAAATATACTACACAGTTATAATACAAATGGTACTGAATAACGTGACACTGCTTTACGTATTCGTTCCTCAATAATTAGAAAATGTAATTAAACAGTTTGTCTGTAAATTAACCAACCAAGATCCGTCATTCCGACCTTGGCTGTTACGCGCGATGATCGCATGCGATCGGTTACGCAGATAACATCGTGTGAACGCGCTCTAATGATTTCACTGAGAAACCGGGGCATACTGCGTTTGTAGTTGTTATTCGTTCAATATAATACTTTATGTATACTTACTTAAATACTATTTATATTTATTTATATATACTTTATATAATTATAGGTACTATTCGTTAAATATACCTACTTAGGTGCCTAATACTTTATGTAGAAAATTAAATTATTATGTATACTACCTATTTTTTATAGTAGATAACGGGGGGATGACAAAACACAGCTGGCGGAGATTCGATGAGGAGAGCCGAAGATCGGCATTTACTAGGAGATGCCTAGGTATGTCAAGCAGTGGACGAGTATAGACTGATGATGATGATGATGATGATGATGATGATGAAGCTAAATTCAATATTAATTGTAAAAATACCATTGAGTGTGTCTGTTATAGTTTATTTAATAAAACATATAAAAAAATAAAAAATCAGCCTTATTATATTAAAAAACTTATTAGGTACCTACGTCAAGAATTTATTACTCCACCCAATAAACTCAATAGCAGATAAATTTAACGAGCTACGAGTATAAATAATTTTATTCGTAAACTATAAATCTACATCGGCAAGAGTTACGTTAATAGTTATGCTGATCTCTAATTGGGTGCAGGTATAACCAGTAACCGTGTGAACGCGGCCTAATGATCACAACCATCGGAACTGGGCCACGCATTTTTTTCCAGTCTATTGACAAATACACAAGACAAACAAGTAAACGTCAAAATATAAAAGTTTATGCGGTCGATCCATCTGTGCTTGTGTAAAATCACGTACAAATCTACTTACATTTTACCTTCATGCGTAAGTATATAACTAAATTTAAAAAAAGGAAATAATAAAAGTCTTAATATGCTTCTTCGTAAGTGGTGATAATTAGGTACTTAGTCTTTAGTATTAAAAGGTCAGCTTTCCAAGTAGAGGTTTGCCATTGCCAGTTTAAATCCCAGTTCCAGCACGAAAGTACCTTACGAAAGTATATCTTGTAAAAACGTACGTAGGTAACGATCACCCGCGTTTCAGTGAAAGAAAACATTGTGAGGAACCTGGAAACCCACATACCAGAACGATTTCAGAGATACGTGATCCACCAATCCTATCGGCTCTCGTATTACGGCTTATAATCCTTACGAAGATTAGGCGATACCCGTGCTTGCTTAGTTGCGTTAGTAGGTTCCTAGTAGTTCCTACTTCATTATGTAGTTCAGATTAATCTCAGAAGCACCGGTAACGAGGTGATATCACACGTAATTGCGGGGAAAATATGCGATGAGAACTAGATCTTATATTATGTCATTCGCTCATTATATCCCAGTGATTATACCTATTAATTGAAATGAAATACCTACACGACAATTTTTTTTTTTAATTTTACTGTGTTACTAGATTATCAAAAAAAAAACAAAGTTGTGATTTGAACATAATTTTATCTAAATAATTTTTTTTTATTTGAAAAGGTAGACGCGGAAGATTATAATATTAGGTAGAGGTACCTAGGTAGGTAATGCGTTTCGAGTCTAGTTCAAAGATTTGTGTAGTAGGTAGATACAGCAAAGCGAATCTTCATCAATGTGACGTCGTTACTTAATTAAAGTGTAAAGTTCACAAGGAACACTCGAGACTAGCTCAATTAAGTAATTCGAAACACTTAACTATTGTTTTTGCAACGTTCCTAAATAATTCTTGACGTCGTGTGATTTCGCCATAGTTAGCTGAACACGAATTAAAACTGCTGGCAGAATATCAGCAATTTAGCTATTACCAGTACCTACCTAATCATTCATATCCGTATCCTCATATCCCCGTACCCATATCGTATATACTTACCCATAAACTTATTAGCCCACTGTAAGCACGGGTTTCATCTCACATCTGTGAGGAGGTTGAGGCCAAAATTGCCCACAAAGGCCCAGTCTGGGTTAGTGAATAACTACCACCGAAATAATTCGCGGCAATAATCTAAAATGAATCCCTATTTCCCTTGGTCACAGCATCACGCTCTGTACCAGTACCAATTTTGCAAAAAAAATAAAGTTGTTTTTTTTATTGTATTTTTATACAAGAAAAAATTAAGACAGTACATAGCGCAGAACATTAGAAAATTTACGAAAACTTAACGACGTACGAGATGTACCTAGTACCTTAGACGTGTGCGCCGCGCCGGCGCGCCGCCGCCGCCGGTAAATTTTCCACGCCGCCGCCGCCGATTTTGGGACCGGCGTGAAATCGGCGTCAAGTCAATTATACTATTTTAGTGCATTAACGACAGCGGTTCCGATAGAGATGTCAAATTAAGTCACTCCCTCATAGAGTAACTTGTTTGCCTAAACGAGGCCCCTACTCTAGAACTCCCTACTGCAACAGTTGTCGGTTCTTCGAGAGATGTGACCGGTCCATTTTAGTTTACAAACCCTTTGAGCTATTTCGTTCACCTTCGTTCTTCTCCATCTGAGAGCAGCAGCTGTGTCGTAAACTTTAGCTCTTTGGCGAATATCCTCGTTCCGGATTTTATCGCGCATAGAAACTCCGAGCATAGCTCTTCCCATTGCTTGCTGTGTGACTCTGAGCTTCTCCAAAAAGCCAGCAGTTAAGGACCACGTCTCAGCTCCATATGTCATCACTGGTTGAAGACCTTTGTTTTCAAGCACTGTGGAATTTTGGATGAGAAGATGTCACGTAACTTCGCGAATACAGCCCATCCGAGTTGGATTCTTCGGGTGGCCTCTTTGTCGAAGTTGGACCTGCCTAACTGGACAACCTGCCCTAGGTAGGTGTACTGGTCAACAACTTCGAGAGTATCGTTACCAGCGATCAGAGTCCCTTCAGAGTAACTCCGAGCATTTAGCTCTATGTCCATAGCTCGCTGAGCGACTATAAACTTGTCGACCAATCTCACCCTGAGTGTCCACGTTTCGGCTCCGTAGGTCATGATTGGTAGGACGCATGCATTTAAGACTTTCGTTTATAGACACCGTGGTATGGATGACGAAAAGACTCGAAGTTGACGTGTATGACCGTTCCAGCGTCGTAAACATATCTTCCAGGGCGAGTGAACAATTACGGGATATAAAAACCCTCTGTCTCACTCCCTTGCGCAGCTGGATTATATTTAGTCTGCTGGTTCTGTACTTGAACATTATCGCAGAATCATACACATTTACGTGGTACAAGTTTTAGAGCTCATGAAGTACCGGCTTTCCTGCTGCTTCTAAGACTCCGTAATAACGTTATCTAGTTGTTTCTATATATTGGTGTTTATTAGTGTTTTATTAATTAGAATAAACAGTATAAATCTTGTTTTTATTAAACTCTATAAAAAATGTTCCCACGCCGATTTTACGCCGAAAATACGCCGCCGCCGCCGATTTTTGATCGGCGCCCGCCGCCGATGGATTTTTCATCGGCGCAAACGTCTAGTACCTACTTATTATTTTACAGCCATGGTCTTAGAAGTGTACCTTAGAAGAAGAAGACGAAGAAACTGTCGATTTTTCCTTCACCATAAAAATTTCAAACACAGAACACCAAACCACAGTAGAAGTAAAACTAAATAAAGACAATATTACACCGTTCCTTTTACTTCTACTGTGACCAAACACACAACAAAATAAAGAAGACACTAACCATGTGAAAGCTGATACAATAGATAACAATGCAGTGAAAGTTCCACCGGAGGTCAATGTCGAGCGCATCCGCCGCTTGCATGGAGCATGCAGCTAACTGCACTAGGGTCAGAATACTTATGATCACACATTAAGAAGGTGCACTTTCTCTATAGGTACTCGATACTCAAGCTAACAAGTCGGCACGATCGGTAGGTATCGTTTTTAGCAGGATTAGGCACCGCCCGGCCAACATTTTCCGTTTTGAGCACTATCTAATATATATAGCTGGTGCTAAGTGACGATGTGGTCGAAGATGGTAAACATGCTCAGTCTAGAATGAGGCTGGCTCTCAAGGGTCGCTGCCGGGTCACCCCGATATAGGGGGTGACAAATTTTCTATTTGACTTCGCGGACATTATAGCGCCCTACCACCAAGGTATAGGTTCTTATTAACTCTTCGAAGGAGGCTCGTAGACTCGATCTAGATCTAGAAAGATCTAGATCTTTTTCTATACTTATATAAAAATGAATCCCAATTTCCCTCTTGGTCACGGCATCACGCGTGAACGGCTGCACCAATTTTGCTAATTCTTTTTTGTTGTGTTTGTTATTGTCAGGAGAAGGTTTTTATGAAAGAAAAAAATAAATAGGTTACGCCGAACATTAGTAAATTTGAGGAAATTTAATGACAGTTTTTGACAGGAAAAAATACAATTACAGTAGAATGTCTGTCGGGTCAGCCTGTATAGTATAGTTAGTACCTACTTATAGTATAGGCACATAATAATTAGCGTTGGTATGTATTCTTAAAGAAATAGAACAGACGATCCACGATGAGTAAATGCGCGTCACAACCATTCGTATAGGTAAGAAAGTAAACTGCACCCACAAAACTATGCTATCAGAGTTTATCTCCATTATACTGACAAAAGTCACGAGCAAACGCAGACTAGCCTAAACTATAGCGACTTTATCTAAACAGTCGTGTGAGTGGGCCAGTTCTGAAACCAGGTCATTTTTTGTCATTTAACTAAATAAGGTGCCTATCTGACACGTATATGGATGAAGCCATAAGTTTTATCTTATACGAGGTAACCTAGTCGAATTGCTGTTAACTTTCGTGATTCTAACGGCATAGTTTCAGTTTTTTAGAAGCGACGGAGAGCTGGGACTAGAGTTCGGAATGGCATGGCAAATGTTACGGACAGGCGCTTACCATCACAGAACGGCCTGCTGTCGTCATTACAAACACCTTGTCGATTCTTCGACCGGTACTCGGCAAACTTTCCGCCAGATACTTGACCTACCCACGGAGCAGGCTAAAGTGTGTCAACCACACGGTTGGTAGAGCTACTTCAACGACGTGTGTCAACGGTAACCAGTATCGCGGAGGTTACACTAAACACAGCTATCGACTTTCCAACTGTTCTGACGCGGTAATTTCGTAAATCGTCGGTAATTATAGCTACTGATCTTAGAATTAGGCCTCGAGGCTTCACGTTGCACAGTTTCGAAGCTTACAACACAGTTTTCAAGAACGTCTGTACAGTAGGGCAAACACGAACCTCTATCGAGAAAGTATTCGTATCGTTAACGTAAAAAGTTTGAATGTGATGTGATGAGCGCCCTTGCTATCGACAAGATGCGTGCGCGAACGGTTACCTTGATCGATACGTTAACGATACGAACCCTTAAAATTATCGTGCTTGCCCTATTGCAGGAGTACTGATCAAATCTAAAACAAATTTGTACGTTAACGTAACGAACTGAACGAACGAGATGAGACTGGAAAGACTACATGAAGATGGAAGACACATACCTACTCTCAACGCATGCTGTCAAGGACTGAAGGCTGCTGGCACTTCTTACTCGAAGTATCGATAGGTTACTGGTATACTGGCATACTGGCAGGCAGGTTAACAACAGGCGTGCTAATAACAGTATAGAGAAGTAACAGACGATGCACTCCTTTAATCCTGAAGATCAATTAGAGAAGTAAATGGGAAAATGGGATACAAGATCTAGGAAGAAGAATAAGTGTATGGACACTGATTAGCTGGCAAAGAACCGACTTAATGCTTGTAAAGCCCCAGGGAGCACCACTTGGAACAGTGATGCGAAGATAGATCAGTTAGTTCCGTCTTCGGATCATATGTCACAGGACGTAGGTGCCAGCGATCCAGGTGGCAAGTGGTCCGATACCAGCTGACCCGAACTTTTGATGAAGCTAACCATCGTTAAGAACTTTGTTAGTGACACTACAGCCCCGGCGCCGAGCGAACTACTACTCTCGAGTAGAAAATCGCCGTACTTCGATCAGTTTGTACCGACATCATTGTTACTTGGGAGCCAGTTCCATACTAGACTGAGCGAGCTGTCTACCCCCATCCTACTCCTACTAATATTATAAACATGTATGTTGCTCTTTCACGCAAAAACTACGGAATGGATTTTGATGAAACTTCACTTTTTACATATCAGAATAACACATAATATACTAAAATTCATAAAGATAATGCATATCGTATGTTATCCAAACGTGGGTGAAAACGACGGGCGTAGCTAGTCAACCATAATATGATAGCAATAAATAATTATATGGCCTATAAATTATAACTAAGTTGATTGAAGCGATCGAAGCTAGCGCGTTGACACAAGCGGGCTGCGGGCGCTAAATTAATTCACGCCAGAAAGCATTTCCATAATAATGAAGTAACATCAAACAGTGTTTAGCAATAAGTGGTACAATGCGCCCATTCAGCTATCAATCGTAGAGGCTGGGAGCTCGGGGTAGTCTGATTACTACTAATATGGAATAAAAAAAATATATTTTTTTAATTATAAGATATTGTCTTCTCTTAGTATACTAAGAGAAGTAGTAGTAGTATAGTGTACTGTGTAACCTACTTCCAATTTAATACTATAACGTAGTCGGGATGAGAGTAAATTCAAGACAGAACACACATGACGAGCTAAGGAAGTTATAATTATCCCTGAGTGTTATTAGGCTATGTATAATCTCTGGAAAATTAGAGCACTATGGTAAAACTGCGGGGTAAGTACTTTTTAGTCTGGCCATCTCTGGCATTTAACTCTTTGATGGTTGTACCTAAAACCCTGGTGCATAATACATAGAGCCGCAGCGCATTGCATTGCAAAATTTTGCCAAAGAAAATAGCAGTCCTGTTATGTAGTGTGCGATAGTACATAAATGTAGAATTTTTGTTGTGATGCGGTGTGGTGCAGCCCGCACTAACGGAAATCTGATCATAAGTAAACAGATTCTCCCATGTCTCCATTCTAATCCCGCTATAAATCGTTTCGTTTTCAACCGGTCACGGCGTATCTCACGGCCGTCGCCATCTTGGATCCGATGTGACAGGTCCGTCGTAATGGCGGGAACGTTAAGTAATTGTCTATGGTTGAGTAATAAATTC
Organism: Hylaea fasciaria; assembly: GCA_905147375.1. NCBI lineage: Eukaryota > Metazoa > Arthropoda > Insecta > Lepidoptera > Geometridae > Hylaea > Hylaea fasciaria. Next base: position 3,058,551 of record LR990218.1, read on the forward strand.
GATACAGCTAGCATAAAGTGACTATCTGGCCGGATCGTTCAGAAATGGGATTGTGGCTAGTTTTAATTTACTTAGAAAATAACAATTGTTGTTAGCTCAAATTTTCAATTCTAATCAACTTAATATTATTATATTGTATTCAGTTCTCGAAAGTTTAAGAACTTCTATGGAGGTTAGGTAACATTAAAGTTAGTACTAAATGGCACATTACTAATTAGGGATGAAACACTTGGCCCCTTACTGTATCGTAGAAACGACCTAAATAACCAGTGAGTAGTAATTACTTAGATAAACGTTAACCCAATGCTTCATTAACACCCGAACTCGAAGGCTTGGACCCGTGGATCGACCTTGACATTACGTTCGCAGCTTCACGCTAATAATTCAGGGCCAACTGAACTAACCCTGATTAGATGATGTTTATTTGTAAAACTAACCGATTAGAATTTGTAACCATGATGCGCTTTTATTGTGCAATCAGATTTTAAATTATGTTTTCAAGACCAATTTTAACAAAATGGACCATTTTTCAAAAAGACAATTCTGCAATGGACCAATTCTCAAAATACACAATTCTACAATGGATCTAGCCAAATACATAACAGGAAAAAACCTAACAGAAAAACCAAATAAGTAAGAAGGTAAGGCTTGATAAAATAATGTCAGCTCATTTTCTTACCCTTAATCTTTAGGTCCAGAACAACAGGAAATTGCCGTGTGAAAGAAGGCCAGCTCCACAAATTAATTACTGACCGTACTTACACACTCTGTCAATGTCACCGTTGATTAACCACAAATTGAACTGTTGTTTTCCGAGTTTCAATTACATTTGAGTAACATTGAACATGAAATTGTAGTTACCTTTTATTCAATTGTTAAACAACACTTCTTCTCGTCAGCATCATCTTTTTAAACCAAATCTTAAATTATCATGCGAAGCCAAAACATAAAAAATGTTAACTAGATTTTAACAGGTCTAATTCGTTCGCGCACAAACTCGTCCAACATAATATTATGTCAAGATTATAATACATTTTGAAAATAGTTTGTGCGCGAATTAGACCTGTTTGCGAAAGTTTAAGAACTTCTATACAAAATGTTGCTCTTTCAATCAATAGGAAATGGTGAAACCGGGCCTAAGTTTCCTTAACCGCCCGTTTAAATTGCAGTTTTCTACTAATGTTCCCTACACGGCGTTGTCTGCATAGTTCTTGGCATATCCTCCTTCTGGTTTTATAGATCTCCAGATAACTTTACAATTAAAGGCTTTATGCAAGTTGACAATGTGATACCGAGGTGAAATATTAAATTACCACTCAATCCATATCAAAACAGGTTAGGAAAAAGCTTAGAAAACTAGGCTTATGCCAAGAGCAATTTAAAATACACCTAGGCATGGAACACTAATTTTGCGAGATCGGACTATTCTTCTGAGCTATGATGGGCGATGCTTTTGAAAGAATTATATCAGAATGCGTTATCCTCTCTAGCCTACATCACCATATTATAATCTTCCACCATGAGCAGGAACAAATTCAACCGAACACAATATCTTTCCTGCTGTCATAAAGTTAAATTACCTACCGAGTATTACTGGAAGAGGTTCATGCATGCACCTGAGTATTATTTTCAAATTAACTGCACCCTTAATGCTATGGAAAAAGGTTTGTTTGTTTGTATTAACTGACCACGAAAGAGAGATGTTCCAGTGGTAAGTAATTTAATTGTCGAGATTTAGTAAAGCAATAAAAATCAACACGACTCGAAATTAACCGTAGAAATTGAGATTGACAGTGAGGATGCATACGAAAATGTCAAAGCTATTGTGTTGTGTGAAGTTAAAAAGAATCTACACTATCTTTGAGGTTAAAGAATTGGTTCTAGTTTCATTCACTAGGTACCTACTCAATATGGCTTGGAATCTTTGGTTAGTACATTAGATTTCGCGTTCTATCTTCTTGAGAATACAGTCCAAACCACCACATGCATAAGAAGAATGGGACATTAAGAAGGCACCATTTACCTGCTTCGAGGCAGGATCTTTGTGTGAGTTTTGTGAATGAACGTGCTGTGGTGGCTTCATTTCCGTTTACGGTTATCGGTTGTTTTACTTTACTCGTAGCAGTGGTATAGTGTTTATCAGCATTGATCCTGGGTTAGTTAGAGATCGGTTAAGAAGTTGAGCAACGTTTTGCAGGTTCGCATATTTTTAACTGTACCTACCTACTTTAAATCTTGACTAACACTACCCAACTCGGGTTTTGGTTTTAAACGGACAGGTGCCTACGTCATGTAGACTGTCAGTAGATATGTAGGTAAATAGTAGATTATTATTAGTAACCTTTATTAGAGCCTCAAAACAAAACACTATTTTTAATGAATACGTAATAACTGATTGACTAACGTATTTATTATTTCTGTTTTTACCATTGTGACTACATAATTATTCCAAGTGGTTAGAGAAGGTCATGTCAGGGTGATCAGTTTTTTCTACAATGTTTTTCTTGGAATCAAATCGTTTAGACAACGATATAACATAATATTTATTACATGCTATTAATTTCAAACATTTTGAATTGTAATTAAAGGTATTTTCTGCACAGTATTTATCAAATTACAGCGTACTCGACAAAAACCTGAATGTTACCACGTGAAAATTACATAACTTTTTAAATAGTTGCCTTGACAACGTAATGTTAGTCCTGTCTTAATGGAAATTATGCAATTGGTATTATCTATGCATGTAATTGACATTCAAAATATGAATTACCCATACTAAAACAAGAAATACCAACCAAGTGGTACATTTGTGGCAACATTCTTATGTATTATGCAAATCACGTAAATGTCCAATGTCTGAACTGAACACTTGAGCACACACCAGAAAAATTTAACATTGACTTTACATTCCATTGTTAAGCTATATCTGACTCCACACATACCCATGTAAAAATATGAGCAAACGTTATTTTGACTAGTAATAAAATTACGAAATTATCTCTATAAAACACAATAATATAAAACGGTAGTTAAAGAACCATATTAAGCAAAAATACCTTTTGCGAATTCAAAACAACTTGAAACTATAAAAAGCGTCGTAAACACGACGACTTTGCAAAGATGTTGTAAAGAAGCGGGTCCAATATGCGACCTTGTGGAACTCCGACGGCATCTTGCAGGCGATTCGCTTCGCAAAAACTGGAATTGTTCCAATACCAAGCAATTCAACGCCACAGATGTACCACCACACCAGTTGAGGAAAGGTGGCACGTATACAGAATAATTAATTGACAGATGCCTTGTGATCGACTCAATCGATGGCTTGAACAAATACTTTTTTCCTCTTATCTTTCATTTTACTCAGACCAAGTGACCTACTCTGTAAAATTAGGAGGACCAACTAATATCATTGATGGATTTATTTATAATCTATTTCCAATATGATTGTTATCATATCAAAAAGAGTAATACCGAGGAAGGATCAGAACATGTGAAATTACAATGAGACAAATGTTTTTAGAAGTGGTGGCAAATCATTATATAATCACTATTCCATAAAATCAGTCGTCTATAATACGTTTTCACTTAGGTTTTATTTATAAACTTGTTAACCTTGCTTGTAAAAAAGATTTTTCTTGTGAATATTCATAACTTCGGCCAAACATTTGATTCCTTTGGCATTTAAATTCTCGGCGCCAGACAATATGAAATGTGGTGTAATACTTTGCTATATTATTATGACCCCGGAGGATTTTCTTTGGTTTGTTATGGTAAGTACATAATTGGACGGCGTTATGGAATAACGAATTACACGAACAAACCAAAAAAAAAAAGTTAATGATGCAGTTCGATTGTAGAGACTTTAAACTATATTCCTAGTCGTTTTTTTGTTCAAAAATCAACTCTCCTACCTTAATATAGAGGGGTGAATCAAGCGACATGTCTTAAAATGTTAGGTTCTGTGCATTTTATCGTTTTGTAATACCAAACTAAGCGCCTAAGTCGCTATTCCAAAATACGATAAATAAGGTTTTATTAAACATAAACGAATTAAATCCTGAGACATTCGACTTAATTCGTTGTTTCATTATTAAACAACTATAATATCTAAAATGCAAAATCAAATTACCCACCAAAATAGGCGCATAGTTCTTTACCGTTTTATCGGTATTTATTATTAGAAGGTCCTAGTAAATGTGTTCTCTACCGGGTCGAATAAAAAGAGTTTGTTGTCATCCGTTCTAATTGTAAGTATATTGTCTCTTTCACAAATTATTATAGGCACATAATTTCTTAACACGTAAGAAGGCGGGTTGACGAGTGTACCGTACCGCGACGGAGGGACAACTAGCGCGGGGGTCGCATTCTGCCGACCCAGCGATTTCATGCGCCCACGCCCTAGTCTTGTGTCTCTACATCAACCCCCTTCTTTTTAAAAAAAAAAATATTTTTTATACAAAACAAAAAAATATTTTATGTGTTTATACATGTCAATAACTTCCTACATGGCAAGTATGAACATTGCGCTATCCTCGCCGTGACGTTCGCATTATCATGCGATCCCATTACTATTTCGCCGAACCTGGGCATAATAGGTACGTGTCACTACTGCCTCGGCGCCGACGTTCAGTCTTGCAACAATAACAATGAATCGTAACTATACCGTAACCTGACTCCCAATCAAACATATTTTTATTACACTGTTACAAAATAAAACTAGTCATAAAACTGATAAAAAATAGAAACATTTTGTTATAAAATAAAACTTGTAAAATAACGTACATACCAAATAAACCTACTTAGAACGTTTAAACAATTTCTGATAAATACAGTCCCAACGCAGTAAGTTACCAAATTGCCCATTAAAAAAACTTAAAACACTTAAGCTGTAGAGACGATTAATTACAACTTAATCTAAAGCAAACCGCACTGGCCTCTTAACGACGCGGCCTGTGCGCGTAGTGCGTTGTAGAGTAGGCGTCCTTACTATACTAGGCTTCCCCTGCGTGTTTTCTTCCTGAATTACACATTTATTACCAGTAACGTTTTCCTTAATTTCTTGACCCAGGTCTGTACTGGTTAATTCAAGATTAAGTACATAGGCAGGCTTCAACCGATCGATCGATACCAGAGACTGTCGATTTGGTAATTGTATAATGAAACCTTTGTCTAGACGCTTTATCACATTATAAGGTCCATCATACGGCGGTTGAAGTGATTTCTTGACGAGATCGTTCCTAACAAATACCTTGTTGCATACCTTCAAATCGGGATGGACGAAAATGGTTCTCGTGTCCCGGTGTGCGGATGGTCTCGGTTTAAAACTATTTATTACCTGCTGTAAATGTTTCACGTATTGATCTCCGTCCGTTATCTTGTTATCACTTACCTCGAAAAATTCTCCTGGCAACCTTAAGGTTCTACCAAAGGTCAACTCGGCAGCGCTCACTCCTGTATCGCTCCTGGGAGCGGCACGCAACCCCAGCATCACTGTGTACATTTCATCTATCCAGGATCTGCTGTCTCCAAGCCTCGCCATTAATGCGGCTTTGAAGCCACGGTGCCACCTTTCTATGGCGCCGTTACTCTGGGGATGATACGCCGTTGTTCTAATTTTATTTACGCCTAAAAACTTCATAAGTTGCCTGAATAAGTTGCTTTCAAAATTAGTACCTTGATCGCTGGTGATAGTAGAAGGTGTTCCGTATCTTGTAATCCAACCTTCATAAAGCAATTTAGCCACCGTTTTGGCACATATTTCTTTAAGTGGGAACGCTTCCGGCCAACCGGTTTGTCTGTCAATCATGGTAAGGCAGTATCTATAACCGTCTTCAGTAGTCTGTAACGGTCCTACTATATCAATATGTAGATGACTCATTCTCTCTACCTTTGCGAATTGTCCTAGCGCTGACATAGTATGCCTTTGTACCTTCGCGCGTTGACATTCGATACATGTTTTTGACCAAAGTCCTACATCTTTATTCATACCTGGCCAAAAATATTTATTAGATACTAACTTCCTAGTAGTTCTTATCCCTGGATGGCTCAAGTTATGAATTGATTCGAAAGCTAATCGCCTAAACTTATTTGGCAATAAGGTCTCGCTTCGTCAGTCGAACATTCACAAACAATAGGTACATTACCCGCTGGTAACGCTATTTTGATTAGCCTACTTTTTTCCGCTGATTGCAACCGTACGAGTTCGTCGTCGCCAGTCTGACTGCTTGCGATGTCAGCAAAGTCTAGTACAGTCGGGCACGTAATTGTATTAATTTCTACGCGACTTAAAGCGTCCGCGACAACGTTTGCGGGACCGTCCACGTGACGGATGTCTGTTGTGAACTCGCTTATATAAAGTAGCTGCCTGGTACGTCGCGGTGTTTCTTTGCTGCTTCCCAGCTTCTTAAATGCGAATGTTAAAGGTTTATGGTCAGTATAAACTACCAATTCTCTACCTTCGAACATAGTCCTAAAATACTGCACCGACAAGTACACTGCAAGTAATTCCCTATCGTAGGTACTGTACTTTTGTTGTGTGTCAGTTAGTCGTTTCGAATAATAACCCAACGGAACCCAGTCATTGCCTACTCTTTGTTGTAAGCTCGCGCCTACGTGTTTATCAGACGCGTCAGCCATTATTGCTAGTACCTTACCTGGTAACGGATATGCTAGCGTTGCCGCCTGCCGCAAGCTCGACTTACATTCCTCGAACGCTTGCTCGGCGGATTCTGTCCAAACAATGACGGTCTTGTCCCTCTTTTTAGCTCCGTGTAGGTAATTATTTAACTCCGCTTGACATTGAGCTGCGTGCGGTAAATGACTTCTATAAAAATTTATCATACCTACAAATCGTCGCAGCTCCGCTACTGTCTCCGGCCTGGGAAAGTCCATTATGGTTTTTACCTTACTTTCCAATGGTTTTAGCCCACTGATGGAAACCTCGTGGCCTAAAAACTCGATCTTTTCCTTCGCAAAATCACACTTCGCTAAATTGATGGTTACCCCTACCTTGTTCAATCGCTGAAATACCGCTTCTAGGTGATTTTCATGCAAATGGATATTTTCACTCGCGACGATCAAATCGTCGAGGTACGAAAATACAAATTCTGTCTTAAACTCTGCAAACTGTGGATGCTGTTTTTGAAAATCTGACTCTAAATCTTGTAAAACACAGTTATTCATGAAACGCTGGAATGTTTGCGCTGCATTTTTCAAGCCAAAAGACATACAAGGCCATTCAAACAGACCCCACGGTGTGCAGATGGCACTTTTCTCCACATCTTCGGGTGCTATAGGGATAAAATGATATGCCCTGTTTATGTCTATTCGGGAAAAAACTTTCTTATCGGCTAGCATGTAGGTGAAGTCTCGTATATGCGGTATAGGATATCTATCCGGCTTTGTGATGGAATTCAAAGCTCGATAGTCTCCGCAAGGTCGAATTTTATTATCTTTCTTCGCCACGACGTGCAAAGGTGAAGACCAGCAACTTTTGGATGGTCTGCAAATCCCTAATTCCTGCATTACTCTAAACTCTTCACGTACCTGTTTGTAGCGGTCAGGCGGTAGCGGTCTTACACGCGCATGTACCGGTGGACCTGTCGTTTCGATATGATGACACACATTATGTTGAGGCGGTTCTTTGAAAGAAATAGGTTTCGTTAGCCCCGGGTATTTACGCAATAAATGATAACACGGATGTGACTCTAAGATGGTAAAAACGGAAAGGTGATCCGTGCTAACTATCGACGATATTACATGTAAATTCGTCTCTTTATCGATCAATCGCTTGCCCTGTAAATCTACAAGCAAGTTATACCTACATAAAAAGTCAGCCCCCAGTATGGGCTGATTGACGTCTGCGATAACAAACGTCCACTTATACGCTCGACGTAAATTTAAGTTTAACACTAAAGTCTTTACGCCGTAAGTTTTAATCTCGCTCCCGTTTGCAGCGTATAGTTTATACTCACTATTTTGTATATTTCCTCGCACAGCTCTATGTTCGCGCGGTAACACCGAAATATTAGCACCAGAGTCAATTAAAAAACGCATACCATTTTCCTTATCTGTCACACTGAGGCGGTGGTTTCCCATTCCGATACAAGTACCCACCGGAGCGACCTGCATCTTTTCTAGTTTTCCGACGGCTTCCAGTTACACGGTGGTACACATCTCGTAGATTTTTCTTTGAACCTGTAGTGGTAGGTGCACAACCAGTCCGGGCTGTCTGGGGTACGTCGCGTCCTACTGCTGCTGCTTCCTCTTGATCTCGAGCGGAACCTCGGATTTCCGCGCCCCGGCGTGCCCTGCGACCTGGAACGCTCCAAGTCTGCCAGACGAACGCTGAGCTTCGCTATCTCCGCTAGTATTTCAGCCTTATCTGACGGTCCTTTTGTCGCCACCTCTGAAACCTGGACGGGCCGCAAACTCTCCATGACCTTGTCGGCTATTGCAGCTAAGCGGTCCAAGTTAGTCGTCTCCGTTGCTGCAAGTACTCCGCGCACTGTCGACGGCAGGTGGTTCTGCCATAGCACGCTGAGCGTCTCATCGCTAATTTTTCCGCGGGCTAGGTCTTGCATTCTGCGCAGCAGTTGGGTCGGTTTCTGATCCCCCAACTCCATTTCGCCAATAAGTTTTTGTATTTGACGATTCTCCGACTCTTCATAGATAGTCAATAGTCTGGATTTAAGTATCTCGTACTTCTTTTCTTCCGGCGGATTGATTAGGACGTCTGTGACTTGCTGGATAACGTCTTTACCCAACTTAGATATAACCAAGTTGAACTTGGCGGTATCACCGATCTTCTGCGGAGCCATCACCGCTTCCAATTGAATAAACCATACACGTGGCTGGTCTGTCCAAAATTCTGGTATTCGCGTAGACAACGAAATTGCGGCGAGTCCCACGTCCTCTACCTTCATCGCGGGTGGTCCCGCGCCTTGAGTGGTAGTCATCTTCACGCAGCACTACTATCGCAATAATTCACTAGAATGTCTGTGCCGTGCCCTGTCAACCCCCTGAGTTGCCCCTTAAAAACGTACGGAAATTTTTTTTATTACACTTCACTCACAGTTCTCCCCGGTAGAAACGCGGTGGTCACCAGTTTACCGTTTTATCGGTATTTATTATTAGAAGGTCCTAGTAAATGTGTTCTCTACCGGGTCGAATAAAAAGAGTTTGTTGTCATCCGTTCTAATTGTAAGTATATTGTCTCTTTCACAAATTATTATAGGCACATAATTTCTTAACACGTAAGAAGGCGGGTTGACGAGTGTACCGTACCGCGACGGAGGGACAACTAGCGCGGGGGTCGCATTCTGCCGACCCAGCGATTTCATGCGCCCACGCCCTAGTCTTGTGTCTCTACAGTTCGTTATTGAGTATCCATTGGTTCATCTATTTCATTGATTGAGAATCAAACAATCATTATAGCCCAGTGGAATTAGATATAAAATAGGGCTAAAATCGCAATGCTTGATGTGGTACTGCATTTTTGGTAGGTTGTATGGACTAGTAAGGATATGGTATACCTAAATCCATATTAGCAACTTTGGAAAACTTGTGCTAGCTGGGCAACACGCAAAAAACTATGAAGTATTGAGACTTTTCTCACTTTTTTGCTCTATAAGTCATATACTATGCGTTTTGGACAAGTGCACTTCTGGACTTTTATAAGGTTAATAAAATTTGCAAAAATTGAAACCCAAACGCAGCTCTTTAAACCCTATAACGATCAAACTGTGGCCCTTCAAATACGGTAAGTTTTTCCGGAAAAATTACAATTTTAAGTTTTGCTTCCGTTTGAAGCAGAATATTGGTAAAATCCCTGGTCCTATGAAAAAATTCACTGAAACAATGATGTAGTACGATTAACTAGCTTTCAGTATAGCAAGGTGGCTACAAATGAAAACGTATTTCTATCCTTTTTATATGATTTAATGCATTCTTCAAATCCCATTTTTACCTTCAAGATTGTAAGTGAACTATTAGTATCACAGACTTCGTCTTGTACTTAAATGAAAGTTGATTAAACGTACAAAAACATTGTATTAGTGACCTTTTTCAAAGGACGAGGGATTTCACCAATATTTAGCTTCGGACGGGAGCAAAACTTAAAAGTGTCATTTTGCCGGGTAATGGACCACATTATGGAAGGGTCATAGCTTGATCCTTATAGTTTCGTTTGGGATTAAATTGGTGTAAATTTAATTGACTTTATAAAAGGACTGAAGTATGTTTGTCTAAAACGCATCGTTTACGACTTTTAGGTTGCATGTTTGGATTTATACTAGGTACACTAACATAACTGTTCGATACAACACACCAATGCAGTAGGTACAACAAGCTTCGCGATTTTAATATTAAATTCCACTGGGCTATTGAGTAGAAATTGCTTTACATTTTCGATTTTGTAGGTATATTTTCATTTATTCAACCGTTTTTCAGATTGTTTTGGTGTAAAAAAACAAGTTTTTGTTTATTTTTGGTAATACATAACTATTTTGCCTCTGGATATAATCCCTTTATACCCTTTATTACCCCCAAAACTAAATTGTATAAACGAATTAAATGACAAAATGCCGCCTGATTCCATATTGCAATTTTAAAATCGTACAAATAATGCAAAACGTAATATGGAATTAAGCGGAAAAATGACAATATCTTCTATACTATACATCATACAAAAATATGTTCTTTTATGAAATAAAATATACATAATAATATATCACATAAGTAAAAATCACACCTATAACATAAATATTGTGCTCTCAGCAACATATTTAAATTTCAAAACTTTGAAGCTCTTTTTCTCAGTTTTACTGATTTGTCGCTTATTCTGTTATTTCATAACGCCGTCCAATTCAAACTCTAGGTTTCATTTTCGTTTATAGACAAAAAATAAAATCTACTTTTTCACAGGTGTTTTATAAAAGCTGAACATGGAATTGAATATATATTTATTACTTTATTACATCAGTGATCAACCCGATGACATCAAAAGAGTCGCAGGCAACCGGTGGATGCAAGTGGCAAATTGTCGTTCGGTGTGGCGGTCTAAGGGGGAGGCTATGTTCAGCAGTCGACGTCTTCAGGCTGATGATGATGATAATGATGATGACATCAGTGATACACATTGAATAGCGATAGATTGTAATAGTATCCTCATGTCACGACTCAATCTCCTAAATTGACGTAGGTACGTTATTGTAAAACTCATGCTTCTTCTACAAGTAACAATTTCTACTGCTTTATTAAAATCTAAGATACTATTTAGTCACCATCTATTTCACCATAGAATACTCATCCAAGTTCCGATCCAGCGGGTAAGTACTTCATTGTCATAATGACGCTGACGTCGCGTCTAGGCGCGAAGTGATTGTATTTAAATTAGTTTTTTATGCGTTCCCGTCTGAAGCACGCACGAGTTGTTCGGATGGAGCCTTTGATTTAATGGTAGACATTTTTCTCTCCTTTATTTTAAATAAATACCTACCTCTATCAATTAAATTATTTAGTTAATTGAATCACCGCGCCTCGGTATGTAATTGTGTGGGATTTGGGGTAACCTTGTTTCTCTGATCTGAGGGACAACATTATGTTATCGAACGTTTGTTAAAAGCAATGGAACCAATAACCATGGATCACTAAGCCAAAAAAATTGTATTGGATCTGATAAATCTATTAACAAAACGATCTAATATCAACTTTATTGATTTGGATCTTTTATATCCTACTACAGAAATAACATACAAAAAACTACATAAAAACTATTTACCTATTTGAAGCAGCATTTACAGTTTTTTACGGTTCTCCAAATCAAGGTTGTACTGTGATGATCGGTAAAGGAAGTGGTCAGCTGATTATCATTAGCACTTTGTCGCAATAAAATAATGGACTGATTCTTTGGTAAATGTGTGGTCTCAGAATTTACATCTTGTTAATCTTGTTATAGCATAGAATGAAGATGTGCATACATTTTGATAGAAGTTTACTATCGCGTTTAGGCCAAAGCCTTAGGCATTGTTTGGCGTTTAGCTTATTCCGCTTGTGCAATTGATTTGGAAATACTTATTTTGAACTGCTAAAAGTGTTGCTATTTGTTTCTTTTCTGTTGTTATTTTATTGTGGGTATGTAGAAACGAATTATTGACGGAAAGAAGAACTGCAAGATAATTCTGGCGCTGTGACAGTGTTTCAAAAATCTTGAATGATTTAGTTTTATTACGTACTTAACTGTAACTGTGTTACCAGTAAGTTCATAAGTAGTAGGGTATTAAGATTTAAACCTGAGTTGAACAGATGAGTCTAAATAGCTCTCTAATATATATAGATAGATATATGTGGAGAATATTAGATATAATAGTCTAATATTCTCCACAAATCGACGTCGAACCATCGTTTTATCTAACTCAATAACAAATTCATATGTAAAATGTAATGCCCAGATTTATTCAGAAAACGCGAGTAATAATTTAGCTGTACACGTTGATTTTGTGGAAAGAAATTTTAGAAACTTCGGTTTTACTCTGTTCTAATCTATTGTGGTAAGACATAGAATTCAAGATTGATATTTGACTAGCAACACTAATTATTTCGTTAATGCATTAATCCCCTGAAGTTGTTGTAAATAGGTACCTAGTTACTTTTTAAAGATAATCTTAAAACACCAATTCAATTGAATATTAAGTCGTTGCCTACGTTGTGTCAAGTAACGTAACAAAAGCATTGATTACAGGCATTTAAATCGCATGTGTTGAATAGAGAGAAAGTGAATCTAAAGAGTCTAAATCGATGCGTGGCTTCTTTTTGGCCGATTGTAAGATTGGCCGTGACGATGCTGGCGAATCTGTGCTAATTGGATTGCAGGAAATGTTCGAAATTCGCAATCATTGGTTGAACAACGACTATGTTCGGGTTGAACCACTTTGGACCGAGTTTTATTTGGGTTACCTACTAAAATTTTAGGAAAAATGGGCAAGTAACCCATTTAAGCTGCATTAGTTTTCAAAATGTAGATTAAATAATAAATCAATATTTAAACCACGTTTTGTTAGCATTGCTATCTAGTTGTGAGCTGCCGTGAAAGTTACAGCTGGTGCTCGAACATTGAGTTGCAAGATTCCGTCCGGGACGACAGACGGATATACAAAAAAAATCCGCCTAAAACCCCCGGCTGGCTACGCAAAATTAATCGACAGGGAAAGTTAACCACGGTGCAAATTAACCACACATCAATTTTATGAGCCTGACCTCTTGTACTCGTCATTATAAGGTATTCCTTGGTTTATCTTCATAAAATAATCTTTACTAAGCATAAATCGCCAGCTGGCGTACCAGCCCTGAATAGGTAATATGAAGTACCTTGACCCGTACCACAGATAACTAATAGTACCTACACGTACTCAGCTGGTAGTTGTTGTATGTTCTGTGGTTCAACCTCAGATTAGCATGTCTACAATCTACAAGTAGGTTGAATGGTTAGTTGATTTCAATTTTGTTGTGCATTCCACTGGTGATATGCAATATGGATTCCATTATGAATAAGAATTTATTGTTATTTGGATTCATTATCGTAGTCTCGTTGTTGTGTTCGAATGCTTGTATGGTACTGTCAAAAAAAATCTCGGTCAACACCAGTGATCATCATCATCATCATCATCAGCCTGAAGACGTCCACTGCTGAACATAGGCCTCCCCCTTAGACCGCCACACCGAACGACAATGCCACTTGCATCCACCGGTTGCCTACGACTCTTTTGATGTCGTCGGCCCATCTACTGCTAGGCCTACCTACACTGCATCTACACCAGTGATAACGTTTACTTATTATTCTTGTTTTCTGGTTATTCCGGGCGTTCTGTAACTTTGGCTTCCATCAAAGAAAAATAGGCTCAATAGATAGTACATACAAACGGCACGAAAAGCGTACAGACTGTGTCCGGAATCAATAAACTGCAAAGGTTACCACACTTTTTGCCGGTTCATTGAAATTCAGTGGGCGCTCGCTATTGTCTCAGACTATTATTGAAGACTGGCTACCCGCAACTTAGTTCAAAGTGGTTTTTTTAACTTGATCTTACCAAAGCCCCTTGAGCTATGCTATGCCAGCTTGTCGCTTGAAAGCAATAAATTCTGCTAACAATATGGCTCAGGAAGTTTCAGAATTTAGATGCCACGTAGTAGCTGACTACTGTATATTTTTGAAGTCTGATGAAACTGCAAACAAACAAAATGAATAGCGAAAGCTGCATTCTTATGGATTTTGTAGTTTTTACGTTGACGCAAATGCAAACCAGACAGATAGAAGTTATTTTTATAGGTTACTAGCTGCGCCCCGCGGTTTCACCCGCGTTTGGATAATACACGATAATATATCTTTATGAATTGTAGCCTATGTGTTATTCTGATATGTAAGCTATATTGTTGTGAAGTTTCGTCAAAATCCATTCAGTAGTTTTTACGTGAAAGAGTAACAAACATCCATCCATCCATACAGACAAACTTTCGCGTTTATAATATTAAGTAGGAAGTAGGATAGTAGGATTAGTAGGATATTCAAAATGCAAACCAGACAGATAGAAGTTATTTTCATAAGTTATATTCATGAGTCTTTAAGAGTAGCGTACTTACCTAATAATATTTGAGTTAGTTGTTATCTCGACTGCAATAAACTCGCCCATACAGTCGAGTCACCACTTCTAATTTTAGTAGTAGGTAGTGAACTCGACCGCACGCGTAAAGTATAGTCAGTCGAAAAAGTGATAGGTATCAATGAAATGATCGGATTCGACTTAGACTTATTTTAATATCTTTACCTAAGTTTAAGCAGGTATATTCGACGGTTGCGTAAATCTATCTAGGACAAGATAACCGCTTTGTGAGTGAAGATTAATTATCTAAATGTCAATGTCATAATTTGAGAATGTTTAATTTAACCGGCGTTTAATTATTTAGAGGTTGTGAAACAGGTCGAGGGACTTGAGTGTCAGATTGGTGACGTACCGCAGCGCGGATTCAGCGCGGATTCAGCGCTGCCACGTAGGTATACTAGTACCCAACTTATAAGGCGCGTCGTGAATCTTCGTTCGCGCAGAAAAGAAAGTATGGTCCGAAGATTGACGAAAGAATGCTTAAAACTTACAATCAACCTAAGCTCACTATTATAAGGTTCATAATACACTGCAGCTGTTAGTTCCCTCTCACTCATGCCACGCGGCGATCGCTAAGATGGCGGGCGGCTGCCGACCAATAGCGGTCAATAGCATTTCCCGCGCTTTGAAAATTCATCTTCTGCGCAGGTACATCGGTAAGCCATATCAGTTGGGTAATACTGTACTAGGTACCTACTTGTAACTTATTAGGGTAATATTTTTGCCTAGATAGATAAGAGAGTAGTAGGTAAGGTACTTAGTTTCCGCAATGACGTAGCTTCACCATTATTCATGAGCCTATTCACTGCAATCTTACAGCTTATCTGATAGGAAAGGAAACTGATAACAGAGTAAACATTGTGACTTTCAAACAGGCGTGTTCACAACAAGAATGCTTTAGGACTGTATCATAGCGAAGGGAACGGCGAAAGGAATCCGGAACCGGAAAGATCAAGAATCCGACTACTAGTCTTCGGGTTTTTATGTTTTGGCTACGCGTAATTTGCGCATTTAGTTAGTGGCCAGATTATTTGGAAATGACAGTTATGTCTCTTTTCAAAAACTGAGTTATTATTTAGTTACCAGCAGCAGTTTATTCTAGTAGTCTACACCCTTCTGTATTCTGTGATAATAGTGACAAAGTACCTACCAAAGAAAGTTACCTCTTATAAAAGTCGAGCTCATAAAATAATGGTTATAAGTCGCGATGTGCCTCGTTCTCAAAGGGGCTCTTGTTTGTTGACTTGACATGAAGAACAAATTAAGTAAAAATATTAATATGATTATTAGACCAGATATTTTAATATGCAGTACTTACTTAGGTACCTACTTAGTTGCCTTTTTATCGAATAAAACGTAAGAATGTGTAAAGCCTGACAGAAACACAACATGCACTCTAATACCTATCTGTCTTATAAAATAAAAAAAGTAAACCCACCCCACTCACTTCCAGTGGGGATACCAGACATAAAATACATTTCGTAATTCCTAAGCGGAAATAAAATATCACTTGCCACTACAGCCGCACTTGAGAAAAAAGTTTTTACTCTCTGGTGCTCATCTCTACACGGTGCACACAGGTGCAGGTGTGCCTGTGTGCGTGCACAGGTGGGAGCGGCCGGCTCGGTGGCATTCCTCTTGTGACCCACATAGTTTAGCGCTGGTCAGGCCAACGAGTATTGGCCGGTGGAATTAGGGATTTCTTAGTTGGTCCGGTATGCAATTTCAATTACTTTTTAATTATGTACCTATTAGTTAATTTAATTCGTTTATTTGTATGGTATGCCTTAAAGAGCGACCGGTATAATGAAAATCTATCGTATAATCAATTTGTGATTTTTTGTAACTTACTAGTATTTATTACCCAAGAAGTACAATATCACAATACTGTCATCCGTTTCCATTGTATTCTTAGTAGTTATCTAATTAGCACTGCACATTTTTCACCACGACAATCACGGATGGCATTCACGCCATAAGAGGCAACTCACGAAATGTTTTGTTTATTTATCTATTGCACTGTTAAGTGATTACAACTGCGCATAATAATGTACAACATTCTCCTAATAATAATATACAGGTACAAATTATGATTCAAGAACGTAATTTAACGTAATGTAGTAACGTCGAAAACATTTCAAAATCGTGTAATTTATAGCATTATCACCAATTAAACTACAATGTTATTGTCTGTTAAGTTAAATAACTTCCGTTTGTTGTAATTTATTGCAGTGTAGAAATTATTCTAAGACAGTGGGCAAAAAAATAATAAAGAGTAACGGCTTTGATATTATCTCCGTACCGTTATCAGATACACAATACATTTTATGTAGTTTATACGTAGTAGTGTTTATCATTTAAATTTCTTGTTTATTTTTCCAAAGTCGTTTGTCATTCTGCTGTAGCCTTGGAAAAACGTGATTGTTCACGTTTTCCCGATGATAATGTGCACAGAGTGCTCTTGAATGAGCTGAATTGGGTATGTAATAGGTTATTTCAATGGCATGCAATTTTATTGCTTTTGAAAACGTGCTTCAACTTCTTTAGCAGTAACGCTGTTTATTGTGTTTGACAATCCTTAAATTTGCCACGTTCAAAATCCTTTTACAAAGTAAGTAAGCTTAGTTACAGATTTCGATTTTATTGTTGCAAGCAAAACTCGAGTTTTGGGCCTTAAGCGTGTTAAATTTAGTTCAAAGATTTTATTACATTGTTAATTACAGTGAAGCTAATAACAGTATGTTAAAAAACTTGAAATAACTAGCCAAGGGAGTACAAACCTTAAATAAATGCGTCTGTTCATGACAAAGTAGCTTTATTTTATAGTGAATTATTTTTAGACTGGGTAAGTAGCTCCTTTTGAAACTAACTAGGTACTGCAAAATAACTCAACATGCCTAATAAAACTAACTATTACATACATTCATCAACGGTTAGACAGAAATGTGCCATTACAAGCTTATAGGTACCTATAGCCTAATATGATCGCATGTCAATATTACATTACCTTTCATTTCCCTAATAAAACATAGCTACAATACAATGTTAATTTTAGTAATCAAGGTAATTTTTGTAATAAAAGTGTTCCTGTAATTTAATTGTCTTGCACAATATTATATTATAGCCTACACCAATTCGCTACAGACGCATTACAGCACCCAGTACCTGTGTCGTATCTGTGACGTCACCGTCCTTCGAATGCTAAGGGTTTTTTCTTTTCATAGTTTCATTCCCAAAACAATTAAGCGTGCCTTTTGTTTTTGTGGCAACATTGTTGACGGGCCCGATTTTTGACGCGATGGAATTTAGGGACAAAACATTTTTGAACTTTATCTCAGAAAAATATCTGAATACATGGGTACCTATGTTTTGTATTGGGCTTAGTAATAATCTAGCAGCATGTTTTATAAACTTGTGTTTGAGTTTCACCATTACCTTCGTAGTTGGTAAGTACACACTAAGTAGTACCTAGTAAGTAACAATCGGACTGGCTCACAAGGACTATACTGCCGAAATACTGAAAAGAAACACTAAATAATATGTTTGTCATTAGCTTCCATTCCATAGCTAATATTAAGAAAAAAACTGTTTGTACCTACTATCACATTCTATGATATAATATGATTTAAATTCCGTAGGTACCTATCGCACCCTCAGGGTTAGTATAGGTGCCAACAAAGATAACTCAAATGCGATACTAGAGTCACCTAGTGTTAGTACATGTCAGAACGCAAAAGCCCTAATAATATCAAATTTTCCACGTTTTATTTAGTAACGTTTACGTTAAAATATAATTATCTGCCATTGCACTAATGCATTGATTGATTACAAATTTTTAAAAATAGCATAATTATATTTATTAACGTTTACGTTAAAATGTAATTATCTGCCATAGCACTAATGCATTGATTGATTACAAATTGATAAAAATAGCATATCATCACATTCCAAATTCTTTGAATAAATAACTATAACGAACAATACTTTGGATAGCGAACTCTGGTAGATACCTAAGGTGTAATGATTTTCTAACACTGCTACTTACAAGTGGTTAGTGCGTAACTAAAAATTATGAGTTTTTACGTAAACAGGTACCTACCTAACAATGGACTTAGGTATCTAAAAGTCTATTACAGTAGTAAAGTTCTTGAGACAGTGGATATATTATTGTGTTTTAGTAACGCGGTGGTATTGTATGTAGTACTGCAGCTGACGATTTCACTTGCGAAATTACAAAAAAAACTGCAAATTTATGTCAAAAATGGTGATAACTATTTTATTAATGTCGTTGATTATATTTTTTTATTTTATGACGTTTAATTATAACGATTGTTTACAATTACCTTTACTTAGGTACTTAAAATAGGTAGGTACCGCCAAAACGTGCTCATAACGACCTGTCATGAGTGCCAATTTGCGTAAAACGAACTGTAGTTAACAAATTGACTGAATGATTACGTACTAGATAATATTACTGTATATTTTTATCTATACTACCTATTACATTATGTAAAATTATAGCCATATTAGTGTTGATGTAATAAAAAATATTATTTTATTATACCTACCTAGTTAATAGTAGGTTCGAAGCTAATCCATTTTTATTTTTCTACCTACTTGCTACCAGACCCGCCATTGAAGTTGCAAACTCGTTTGACTGGTAAGTAAGTAAGTAAGTAATATCTAGTGATATTAGATCTAAATAATCCATACATAATATTATTCTAGTACCTACCTAGTATATAACTAGTTCGCATAATAGGTAGGATTGTTTTGAATAAATGAGTTGTTTTACTGAGTGTTTGAATTACTAAACTGGTAAGTAGGTAGGTATAGGTACTTTACCTACTAAGTAAATAAAATACAAAAAACGTCTTGATTTTGCACTGCATTAGATCTTAATTAAATAGTTTTGGAAAAGAAACAATTCTCTAAAACGCGAATCCTATGACAGCACGGTAGGTAACCGATTTAATAATCTCGTCTCCGATTTGAACAAAGCACAAGCAATAAATAATAATGCGAACCTAAAACCCTTAAACATAAATAAGTAAGTAGGTACAACAAAGGCGAAGTCGAAAATAAAAAAAAACCTACCTATCGAAATACAATACTTTCAATTTCTCTACCTAGTTATCTTATTTCCTTTACTTTTTCTTTGGCCAAGGCCAAGTGCAGCTCTTATTTTTTTTTCATGTATTTAGCAAGACGTGCACCAGCCAGCATAACTGTAGTGGCCGGTGCGCTGGCCAGCAGACCGGATCGTATGAAATAGGACTCACTCCTTATCTGGCAACTGGCCGCTGACACGCCGCCGTATAAAAATATATTTCTGTTCGAATTTCGAATGTTTTCTTTTTTATACGATTAGTGGACTGTTTTGGGTGTATAACGGCAGTTGGGTCAGCCAAGTTCGCAACTATGTTGCCTGCTGTTTAACTGTGTTGAGGGTCATCTCGGCCAAAAGAAAATGTTGGCCAAACCACTCATTTATAACTATTTTTGCAGGGGGCGACTCGGCCGCACGTACTGTCAGACACCTGAAGTGAAACAACATTCTATAGCACAGATTAAAGTAACGTACCTAGGGTATTATATGTACTCTGTGTCCAGGGTGTAGAATATTTTTTGACCGGTCGAGATAACACCCAACTCGAAAACTTGAAGATCGTGACGTTATTTTTCTTTATATCTGTCGTGCTTATGTGGTGGTATTAATAGGCTTATTTACTATGAAGCCGTCGGTGTTTAGTGACCTTAATTGTAATGTTCTGTCTGATGCAAAAGTTAGACGGAACACTGACTGTTTACATTCTATCCAGTTTTGTATATCGCCGTCTCTCAGAGCCAAAGGGAGAAATAAAATAAACATAGGCAGCATTTCGAAGGCAGTTGCGAGTTTAGTTAGATTCTCACTTGATACCTTTTTTTTGAGGTTTCCATATTCAAAACTTTCGAAGTCTATTCCAATGTATATTTTAGTGTTAATATCAAACTTGACACTCAATCGCGTGTCTCTCCCCTCAAGCTATGAATCAAATGACATTTGCCACCAGAAAAAACCCGGTGGTTTGCTTTATAAATATGCAATTATGAACAGAACACGATCGCTCTGCTGCCTCCATTGTTTATAGACTCATTAATTAACAAGTCTTGTTGGTAACCTAGTTTGCTAATAAGAACTTATTATTTTTTATTGAATGATTTATTGTACAAAACTTAATTTCATAAGTATCATGTCAGTGATAATTGGCAGGTATGGGGCATTTCGCTCCACACCACAGGGCGAATCGACCCAGTCTCTTTTTGGATTGGGTCTCTCACACCACATTCAGATTGCGGTGCGAATCGACCCAGTACTAATTTGCCGTAGGTCGTTTCGCACCACTATAAAACGTTAAAAAATCTGAAGTTGGACAAGATTAGCAAAAACTGCCGTCAGAACACTCAGAAACCAACTTGGCGATAGATTTCCAGCTTCAGGTCAGGGGTGTAGCTGGTAAGTAAAAATAGGGATATTTGCAATGGATTGGTATTACTAGACACCTACATAAGAACAGAATTATTACCCTTTAACTCCTAAGAAACACCACCGACCAACCACAACCTGCTTGATTTGCTTGTGATGTAGCCTAATATAACACACCTAAACCATTCGGGCATGTTATTACGTATCTCCATTTCTTCTGAATGCAAACGAGATACATAATTACATCGGTCCTCCATAAAAGGCTGCAGGCAGCTCGTGATGCAAACACTAGTGTGTTGCAATCGTACGTGATTTGAAAGCTTGAGGAGTGACTAGGCAAACATGACCATGTTTTATACCTACTTTAGAAGGTCTATTAGATGTCACTGAGAACACTGACATCTGAAGTATTGGAAGACAGAGGTGCGCCCCTCTAATTTCTTAGTCTTTTTTTTTACATAGGTACAGCTACTTTCTATTTAAGTTGGCATTTCACCACTATCTCACCTGGTCTTAAGTGGCGATGTGGTCGATGGTGGTTAACATGCTCAGCCCAGAAAGGGACTGGCTGAGTACCGCTACCGGAACACTCTGATAGGGATGGGATGTGACGACAAGTTTTTTTACTTGAGGGTAGTTAAGTAGCCAGTCGGGCACTTTAATGTCCAACTACCAAGGTTTTTAACTACCTATGTTTTTCTAAGATCGCATTGCCGAAGTATTGGTAGAGAGTAGAGGGCGTTTTTTTATCTTTGTGCGACGCTTTTTATGTCACTGAGTATGGGTCGAGAAAGTCTTACACTTGATGGTAATCCTTCATCACGACTACTCGTAACAGTTGCATTGCCATGCCAACCAGAACTTCGCATTGCATAATCGAGTGTGGCACTGCACTGGACTCGTCATCCTGAAAAATTCGTTCTTAAGTTCATGCCCAGTAATTTAGCTGGAAACAGTGCCATTCAAACTGGAACACAGTCCAATGCATGCTAAGTGTTGGCGGATGAATAGTTCTGGGAAAGGTGCGGTATGTCAAAAGATATCCAAGGAATTCTCCACATGAATTAGGTAGCCAGTTCGAGCCATTTCTCCTAGTCAATTCTGACCGAACCATTAAACCTCTCCACTTCAGCTAGGCGATAACTTGGTGATATAACTTGACAAAGATTTCATAATGTGTGCTTTATGACCAAATAAGCAACCACTAGCATTCGAAATACTTACATCAAAGGTGAAAGCAGACGTTTCTCCTCGTAAATTGCATAAACATAATCTTAACTCATTGAAAATGCAATTAAAAATATACTTTCTTACGAGCAAACTGTTATAAAATGGTAAGTTGCTTATGAAATTCTTGTGTGACTGAATTTACGCGCTTTCGCGATCAACGGCCAAGTTACGATTTGCTACTAGAACATTCCATTTACTTAATTCACATATATCTGAAGATTCTCTAGAAGAATTTTCATTTACATATTGTTATCATCGTTATTGTTTCTCGGAAATATTTTATTCAACTATGTAAGTATAATAGAAAGTGCCGATCCGCCAAATTCACTACACAGTGGCTAACTAAGTAAGATATTCCAAAATAATTGCGACATCTTTTGAGAAACCTACTTTACATTATCACAGTATCACATTAGGATTATAAAGATAATAAAGCAAGCATTAGACTATATTTTGTTTGTGACGCCATCAGGTATTTTATCTTATCTTTGCTAATGTAGGCTGTTCAAGAAAATTAGAGCAAAATTTTTTTAAACTTACGATTGTTATGCTAGAAGAAAATACATGTTTTATTTTTATATGATAATGTGGTTAATAATGTCCTTAGCTGCAGCTGCTTAGAGGGGAAATCCAAAGGCATCAGTAAGTTTACGATGTCATAAGTCAGGTAGTCTACCTAGACTTAGGTCATACTTTTGTACTGTAAGCTGCAGTCATTAAAACACTTCAATACCTAAGTAATTACGTAGGTAGGTAGGTACCTACCACACATATTTCACATAGGTATACATTACATAGGTAGGTATTTTAATCGTATCCAGCGGATCTCAAACTCTGCGAGCGAGCGATAGATAAGCCAAAAAAAAACAAAAGGATACCTTTTGATTTTTTAAATGGGCGAGAATTAAACAACCAAAAAGGGTGCAGTTTTGTGTAGGGGTCATCTCGGCCAAAATAATGTCAACCAAATAACCGATTTTCCTCTTTACAATGTCCAATATTAATGACTGCCAATAATGCTGAGAAGTTTGAAGTATGATAATATCGTTGGTGTTGCTAATTTCGATGTTGAACAAAAACGATGGCCAAATCTTTTAGAACCATGCTGTAGCTGGATGTACCTATAGGTAGGTGTCATCTCTGTGTATAGTCAACACCTACGTACAAAAGGTCACATGAGCATGAGAGCTAACTACTAACCTACCATATAAAACGATTTATATGCGCAACACGTTGTTTTTCAAGTCTCTTCTCAAGGTTAAACATTCTTAGTACGTAGGTTCTGGTACTCACATGTTAAATATTAGATTTTGGGTGATCTTCGTTTGAGCTTGAAGCATTTGGGACTTGGTTTAAACAAATAAGGTCTCTACAGATCCTCGTTCCTAACTAGGGTTCCATGTGCCTGGAGGATCAGGAACTACGAAGACCATAGTCCAAAAGGCATCAAGACTCAGCAAAGGGTTTGGGGCCAATGATGATATAACTCGTCATTTGTATGGGATTAATCGCAAATTGATTTAAGGTCCAATTCCGGACTGGGAAGGTAGATTCTAGGCTCAATCTCACGACAGTGAGGTGAGAATGAGACCCGCGCTCAATAGAGGGCAGATAAATGGGTTGTAATATAATTAATACTTTAGACAACCGTCGGCATCGGGGCCAATGATGATATATAACTCGCGATTTGTATGGGATTAATCGGAAATTGATTTAAGGTCCAATTCCGGACTGGGAAGGTAGATTCTAGGCTCAATCTCACGACAGTGAGGTGAGAATGAGACCCGCGCTCAATAGAGGACAAATAAATGGGTTGTAATATAATGAAGACTTTTAGACAACCATTCCTAATCATGTGCTTAGATAGTATTTACTCCGTATGTACGTAACTCGTATTAACATTCCTCGAGATAAGACGTACCTACTGACCATAGCGCACGTGAGTATATTTGAAATTATTATCGGGTTCTGCTTCATTCAAAGTACCTACTAAACATGTACGTACGTACCTACCTCATGTTATGACAGGACCTAATTGATATTTAATTAATTTTTTATCTGACTGTACTTAATACGTATAGCCGAGTCGCCCCCTACTAAAATAGGTACAATTGAATCCGGACAACTCGGCCGTTTGGCCGACATTTTTTGTCCGAAATGTCCCCCAATTATCTGTACCTATGTATAAGTAGCCGAATCTATATGAACGGAAATGAAAGGATTACCTATGAAACTTACATTAACATTTTATTCTTTTTTGATAACAAGTGACAGCGTGGTGGATTATAGCATCTATAATATTGGCCAACTAATTTTTATTGGTGCCCAATGCGAAACGAGTAGGTAGGTACATAATTATACCGGGTAGGATTGCACCGCAAATGGAATAAGGCGCGAAATACCCAACACAAAAATCGACTGTTTCGATTCGAAATTCACTGGCCGTGGTGCGAAACTACCCCCTTCTTGGTCCATAATTATTACATGCAGCCCATACCTACTATTTTTTCACTTACCTACCTACTTAATTAATATCTGAGGGATTCTTCGTGGGTATTTATTTAAGTAGGTACGTCTCTGTTTCTGTCTAGATGTAGATAGGTACATTATGGCGTCAGAGTCTCTAACTTTATATAATTATGACGGCATTAGTTTTTATTTCTAATCTGTTCAAACATTAATTCTGAATAACAATTATTAAGAGCTTGAAAGATATTAAGCAAATACGTTGACATAGATACAACTTCTATCGATTATTAAAATCAAATACTTATAAATAGAATCTAAAATCTATTTCATCGGCTGGTCGACGCCGTTGGTGACAACTTGACAAGAAGGCTCATAAAATATCTCGCACAGAGAATAGCTAAAGTTGCTATTCAACGAGGAAATGCAGCCAGTGTTGTTGGCACTATGCCACATGGACATCCACTTTTGTTAGATTTTAAGGGTCTTACTTACGTACCACAAAAGATTGAAACAAGAGTTCAAGAACAGACATGTTTAATATTTCGTTCCACAAATCGACGTCTAACACTGAACTCGCGTTGTGTAATTTCTGACAGATACCTACATTTTACTTGTGAATTTTTATTGAGTAAGACAACGCGAGTGTTTACGTCGATATTGTGGAGAATCTGTTCATAACTCTTGTGGTACGACCTAAGGTGTTAGTTTTAGTTGTTTTAACCTGTTTTCTTTTATCAAATAAATTATCATAATTTATTAATCGTAAATAATATACTTAATGATAATCAATAGGATACTAACTAGGTAGGTAGGTAGGTATAATCTTGAAAGAAAAAGCGCAGTCAGCAAAAGTAATCAGCTAGAACCTACCTACCTACTTTGTTCGTAAGTACATCAAATTAATCAAAATTGCAATGCTTCTAATCGTAGGCAGTTTTGGCTAGATGATTGATGAGTATAGGTAGTTACTTAGGTAGGAGGTATACCTAACGAGCGAAAACTGTGAAAGTAAAACACTAACAGTGAGCCTTCGTAGGCAAAATTTCTCGCCATTCTGACCATTTCGCTGTGATTTGTGTGTGACAGTGCGTTAAAATACCTACCTATGTCCATTGTCCAAGTTTATAAGCCGCGACAAATCCGATAAGTACCTACGATTTATTTCTATATTAATTTGATATGTAGGTACTTAAATAATACAAAGTTAGGTTTTTGTGTATAATTATTATATTATGCATTGATTCTTTTTTAAACCTAGTTAAGTAACTAGTATGTAACACATAAGTACATTTAAGTAGGTACCTACAATGTTAGGTACCTAAGTATATTTTGATTATCTTTGGGCTACAACCATTTTTGGCCAATGCCTGACATATAAATTCAGATTTTGAAGGACAGCTGCTTGCTGCAGGCTGCAGCTACCGCATTTTCAATTTTCTCATTTGGTAATATCTAAGATCTTACACCATAATTTGAAGGTTTCTTCGCTTTTAAAGCCCCAATTCATAAACATTTAAACGTCACTTAGTAATTGCGCAGTGGGTACAAATTTTCAGTGCGCATTTCATAAGCATAAAGTACCGTAGAACCTTACAACATTGCCTTTGCAGTACAACTTTGCCAAAACCCGAAAAATAAACAAAAGTTGTCGTGGTAAATTTAGTTTATAAGATAGCAACAGTTTTGAGTGTTTGGGTAAATCTCAGACATATTTAAGGCAATACAAGCTATTAGTTCTGTTCCTAACTTCGCTGAATTTCCTGACAGCGGCCATCAAAGTAGGGGTAGTCGAAGGTGGTGTCAATTCCGTGTCGCAGATTTTACCGTGCTATTCCCAAAATACTTGTTTCAGATGAGTCAAGTTTCATGTGCTTAAAAACGCTTTATTGGCGATGAGTTTAATTCCTGATTCTGTGCTGTAGGTCGCTTTATTACGAAGAAATTTAACTGGGCAAAGTAGTGAGACATTCCGCAGCAAAGAGTTTGAAACATTGCCCACCGCAAAAATGGTGTTAGGGTTGACACTTTTAGAAATTGAAAATTCTGCATAAGTACATACTAATTATAATCATAAATAATAGGTAATTATTACATAATAGGTACCTACCCAGGTATTAACTTAATTTGAGAAGAATATGGTGGCAGTCTAAAATATATTAAGTAGGTAGGTAAGTACCTATGGTACCTCAATAACTTCCTAAGCTATTGCTTTGAATTGTATTTACAATTCCTAACTAAGTAGGAACAAAGAGATAACTAGGTATAATAAGTTTGGCATACCAAGGTGCAAGTTTAGTTTTGTTCTTTATTTTCATAATTGTATAAATTGATACCTACGTAATATCTTGATAGTTAGGTACTACCTAGTTACCTACCTACTTATTTAATATATTTTTTTCATTGTTTGTAATAATAAATTTAAATAAATCTACAAAAATATAATATTAAGATTTTTCTTTTGTAGCAGCCCTAGCACCTCACATCACTTTGTATGAAAGTAGATCTGGAGGGTAGTACAAAGTTGCCCACCTCATTTAAAAAAAAACTATAAGGTATTTTAGCTTGTTGTCAACTGGGTTTTCATCTTTACACCATTCCTCAAGATATATTTTATTATCAGAGCAATAGAGCTTACGGTTTCTCGAATATTCAAGGTGAGCAATGTTGTAAGAAATGGCTGATAAAGTTGCCCGCCTCTTTGACCGTAATTTTATCCGTATATATTTAACATAATGACTATTTGTTTGGATATATACATTCCTTTAATTGCGCTTTGTATAACTGCATATTTACATTTTGAATGAAGCTAATCCTTTTTGTGCTATCTTAAAAAATAGTAAAAAAGCGGGCAATGTTGCAAGGTTCTACGGTACCTAGGTAAGTAGGTACTTATAAAACTTTTTATGAAATTACTTGAAACTGGCACAATGTGCAAAAAACCACCATGGCCAAAGAAGAAAGAGAAAAAAATACTTTTTATGAATAAGGGAATATCCTACCTATATACGGTACTTACCTAGTTTTTATGTCTGAATTCTTTGAAGGTTAGATCTACGCCACAAAAACATTTAAAGCAAGTTCCGTATTTATAATCATTTCAGCGCTCTATAACCTGTCCATCGAGGCAGTATTTTTTTTTTTACTTTTTTCTCATATCATTGGCTTGTTACAATTCGGTTGTTGAGCAAACAACCTCAATTGAGTAACGAATGAATAAAGATTTCGGCCTGACCGAATGCTCGATTTACGAATGGCTTCGTTCCTAGTTGCGTGCGCGCAATGAATGTTAAACACTAGCTGCAGAGTGCAGAGGCCGCACAATGTCTAGAGACAACCCTCGGTATTATGTATGCAATATCAACTATTTTGAGGTTTTGCTAGTAAATAGATACAACCCAAAAACTATTAGGTTGTTCGTATAGATCCACAGTGCATTGTATTACCGTTAGGTGGTATATTGTATCCCATCAAAAACATTACATGTATAAAAATGCACAAGTCTCGCAACGCAGTTTATCTGCCGTAAAAAGTTGTGAGATCGAATGTAAACCAAGTCGGTTAATTTCAATACCTACCTTTACCTATCTATGGGAGCAGTTATATCTTTATTTCTTTAGTAAATAGAGTGACTTGGCATTTGCACACGGCAACATAAATCTATGTTAAGCGCTTTGTGCTTGTATTTGTTTGAAAGTGCACCTATACGGAAGACTATGATATTTAGATTGCCTAGTAGATTATGCTGCCGTGTACAATCGCCAAGACACTCTATTTACTAAAGAAATAAAGATATAACTGCTCCCATAGATAGGTAAAGGTAGGTATTGAAATTAACCGACTTGGTTTACATTCGATCTCACAACTTTTTACGGCAGATAAACTGCGTTGCGAGACTTGTGCATTTTTATACATGTAATGTTTTTGATGGGATCTCATTTCTTTTTGTAGGTTTTCATTCTTTATTTCTTTTTTTTGCAATACATGCATCAACGCGCGCCCCGCGCCTGTGCGGCTGGGGCCCCTTGCGACATAGGTCATGCTCATAGATTATCATGAACGAGTGTCTTTGCGTCTCTACAGATGCGTATTAGTTATAAGGTACCCAGGTACCTATTATAATGTACCTTGGTAACGAATTTGTTCGACCTATAAAAGTGTAGGTAGGTATAGTATAGGGATTTGTATCTCTCTATCTGCGGTAGGTGTACCTATCGTGGAAGTTTTAAAAAGCGCTCTACTGTCGAATTTCTCGAAACCATTTCTCATTTTTAACCCCTGTTACCCATTTCATTCAATTTCAATGAAGTCTAATTATGAACTGTAAAAGTAACTTTGTAATCACATACAATTTAATGGGATTTATATGGGAATACAAAGTTATTTATGCAGATTATATATCTAGAAAACGGGATGAAAATTATGGAATATCAGAATTTTTCCATGGTTTATAGGCTAAACAATAGCTATATTCAAAATTTGAAACTTGTGGGACGGCTAGAAGTACCTTAGAATTTTGATGATCGGTGAGTCAGTCAGTCAGTCAGTCAGTCAGTCAGTCAGTCAGTGGGCAGCAAAATTAAGAAACTTTGACTTGCAATAATTCTTAAATTACTGGTTCAAATTTGATGTAATTTGGATTATTATCTGTAGACGTGATGCCCTCTTGGTCACTAAAAATTTAGGCTTCTAGTTTTATCCATAACGAAGTTAAAGGGGGTCGAAAATGGCGCGAATCGCTTCGAGAAAAGGATAGTACGGCCGTGCCTTTTGTTTTGCTCGACTTGGCGGGGGCACTGCCGTGCCCCCAGATTACCGTTGGTAAGTATTGAGAATAACGAGCGGTGAACAATTTGATGTCAGAATGAGGGTAGTTTTCTATTTACGTTCCTATGCTATCAAATGAATCATGCAAAAGTTCCTAATGTTTTAGTAGTAAAAACCAGACATGGGTCACAACTTAATCATTCAAGTTCATCACATCAAGATACCTAGGTAGGCAACAGACACCTACGTGGGACGTGCACTCGAGTCATCATCTTACGCCGCGAGCGTTACAAAAAACGACAAACACAAACACAGAATAATGAATAGTCGTACACAACGTCCTCTCTCTCAACTTACCTTTGCGCGATTTCCAATACAGCTTCCTTAGGTAATAAGCAGCTGCGACCAGTAAAAGTGCAGCAATGAAAGCACCGATCGCCGCACCGGCGACGCTCCCAGCACCATAACAATCCGCAGCCTCCTGGCCAAATACACACGGCACCAAAACCGTTACGAAAAACAACAAAATAACACTCATTTTTTCTATATTACATCAATATTCACATCACTATTTTATGGCACATAAATCGTTTCTCCGAAGACACCGGTCACATTCCTACAATTTGAAATTTTGAATGTTTTCGAATTTGGAATGCATAGATTAACTTTTTTTTAGCGTAGTGTGGCAAAGGCGTGCGCCGCGTCAGCCAGCGCGGTCGACTGTGGAGGCGCGTGGGCGCGCGTAGTGGTTCGTTCGTACTTTATTTACTTCGTAGTGGAATCGAGACAAGATTGCCTCTCTTTGGTTGTGTTGGGAAAAGGCTGTGCTGTGATTGTAGGACAGAGACCGTGTGTGGAAAACGTGTTTGGACAGAATGGACAGTCTAGTATGCGTTGTACTGGCGATATATCCATTTAACAATTATTATTATACTCGTACTCAATCGCGCGATCGTGTGACTCAAAATATTTTTTCCCAACGAGTCACACTGTTGCGTTGTTCGTTAAAACGTTTAATTAAGTACATGTTCGTATAATAGTCCAAATAATAATGTATTAATTGATTTATGTACTTACCTACATAATTATCTTGAAAACTTACTTCTAAAACGGCTTCTAACGAATCGTATGTGGTAAAATAGTATGACCGGTCTAAAAAAACACCATGAGTTATGTAGGTACGCTGTCGCTGTTAGAATAAACGCGCCGCGTTCCACGGCAAGCAGGGCACGCTAGCCATTATTCTTATTGCAATATTTGCAATAGGTAGTACCTATACCTATAGCTGCACCTCGCGGTTTCACCAGCGCCTAGCGGTGCGGTGACCATTACCCCACAGCCAGCAACCGTTAATTTTTAATATAGTACGTTTACCTAGATAGGTACAACCCTTTTCATCAAAATCCGTTTGGCCGTTTTGCTGTGCGCGTCGTAAAGAAGGAACAAATCCAAACACAGGTGCTAACTTTCACATTGGTATTATTTTATAATAGTAGCCGTACATTCCCAGTTGTACATACTGGGGTAAATGGGAAGCAAAAGTCCTTGTTCGTCACCAGTGGTGACGTCTTAGTAGGATTCTTTTTAGATGCTCCCGCCAGGTTGATGCGTACGTTACACCTGTAACCGTATACGCAGGTATCACACAAGCATAAACTCACGCACACATCCACAGACTTTATTTACCCGAGACGGACGTGGTATGATAATGGGATAATGGTATGGTAGGTAGGTAGATATTGGTATTAATACGCCGCCGGATATATTTTTATAAATGATAAATACTTTTACAAACATAGTAGGTACTAGGTAGGTACTTACCTATGGAATGTGAGAGCTTACTTAGTAGGTAGGTAGGTAGGATGTAAGTAAAATCCCATCAAAAACATTACATGTACAAAAATGCACAAGTCTCGCAACGCAGTTTATCTGCCGTAAAAAGTTGTGAGATCGAATATAAACCAAGTCGGTTAATTTCAATACCTATCTGTACCTATCTATGGGAGCAGTTATATCTTTATTTCTTTAGTAAATAGAGTGACTTGGCAATTGCACACGGCAACATAAATCTATATTAAGCGCTTTGTGCTTGTATTCGTTTGAAAGTACACCTATACGGAAGATTATATTTAGATTGTCTAGTAGATTATGTTGCCGTGTACAATCGCCAAGACACTCTATTTACTAAAGAAATAAAGATATAACTGCTCCCATAGATAGGTACAGATAGGTATTGAAATTAACCGACTTGGTTTATATTCGATCTCACAACTTTTTACGGCAGATAAACTGCGTTGCGAGACTTGTGCATTTTTGTACATGTAATGTTTTTGATGGGATCTCATTTCTTTTTGTAGGTTTTCTTTCTTTATTTCGTTTTTTTGCAAAACACGCATCAACGCGCGCCCCGCGGCTGTGCGGCCGGGGCCCCTTGCGACATAGGTCATGCTCATAGATTATCATGAACGAGTGTCTTTGCGTCTCCATAGATGCGTATTAGGTATAAGGTACCTAGGTAACTATTTTAATGTACCTAGGTAACGAATTTGTTCGACCTATAAAAGTGTAGGTAGGTATAGTATAGGGATTAGTATCTCTCTATCTATCGTGGAAGTTTTTAAAAAGCGCTCAACTGTCGAATTTCTCGAAACCATTTCTCATTTTTACCCCTGTTACCCATTTCATTCAATTTCAATGAAGTCTAATGATGAACTGTAAACGTAACTTTGTAATCACATACAATTTAATAGGATTTATATGGGAATACAAAGTTATTTATGCAGATCATATATCTAGAAAACGGGATGAAAATTATGGAATGTCAGAATTTTTCCATGGTTTATAGGCTAAACAATAGCTATACTCAAAATTTGAAACTTGTGGGACGGCTAGAAGTACCTTAGAATTTTGATGATCGGTGAGTCAGTCAGTCAGTCAGTCAGTCAGTCAGTCAGTCAGTCAGTGGGCAGCAAAATTAAGGAACTTTGACTTGCAATAATTCTTAAACTACTGGTTCAAATTTGATGTAACTTGGATTATTATCTGTAGACGTGATGCCCTCTTGGTCACTAAAAATTTAGGCTTCTGGTTTAATCCATAATGAAGTTACAGGGTGTCGAAAATGGCCCGAATCGCTTCGAGAAAAGGATAGTACGGCCGCGCCTTTTGTTTTGCTCGACTTGGCGGGGGCACTGCCGTGCCCCCAGATCATACACACGAATCATCATCATAGTATTATTACGCAAAATACTGGTCTTATGTTTGAGAAATAAACTGTAGGTAAGTACCTACCTCCCCACTACCTAGTACCCACACTAGGTACCCACCATGGAGGCCGTGGTCGGATATCCGTCCACGCTGGAGGCAGGGTGGGATAAGCTTCAACAATCAGAACTATCCGAAAAATCCAAATTTAAAATGTCAACACCAAATTAATATTCGACAGCTTAGTTTATAAATGAATCAAAATAACAAACACTTTTAAAGTAAATCGTTCAAAACATCAACACTTGAGATGGTCAATGGATCTGAATAATTTTAACTGATAGTGATAACATAATGAATGAATCCGGATTTCCCGTCAAAAAACGCTGGTCGTTTTTGCGGTATCAAGGTTTTCTTGATAGGGAAAAGTTTTACATAGCGACATCTATGATTCCCACATTGAATTTTTAGTGTAACGGTAGGTAGGTACTGCTACTCGATGCTAGATGCCATTGTCACAGTATAAAAACATATAAATACTCGAAGTAAAATGCCAATATCAATTTATTTTAATATCGGCTTTGTCTATAGAAATACCGTTATTGATATTGACACATTTACCCATAATTACATTCAACCTATTTTATTGATACTTTTACCAATATTTTGACGAAAAATGCCGATATTTTGTAAACAGCGAAGCTACGTTGCCAGAAGCCACCTAGTTTCATTCCAACGACATCCAGTTCCATTCCGTAGCAGTTTTGAACTTCAACAATTTGGTTGATTTTATCGGTATTTTAGTATCAGGTCCAAAACTGATGCCCATTTTAAAGGTATCGATATTATGGTATTATTTTGTTGCAACGACCACCACTTGACTGGGGGCAGAATGAGGGGTGGTCGTTGGGAATAAACCCGAAATACTATATTAATACTTTTACTAATATTTATTATATCGGTATATTTTTTCGATACCTTAAAAATATCGGTATTTAAAAGACTGGATAATGATCCCACCACTACTCACACGCTCGTTGTAGCTTGCTCACTGACAGTGACAACTAACATTTGACTTGACTTAACTGTCTTCACTTGACATTTGACAGACGTCAGACAGCGGCTTCTGCAAATTGGATTCGGACGTGTTTTCTCTGAATTTTTCCAAGCTTTTCGAGAAATAATCGTAACTTTTGCGGCCGGCTAATACAAAGTTTCAAAATCCACGAAAGCAATAACATTAATTTTAATATGGAAAACGACATTTTGGATTCACTAAACGATTTGGGGTAAGTATATTGATGTTCGTAATTTTAGGGTTATCACATCTAGTAGGTAACTTGCGAGCAAACTTTGTACGGTCAGCATCAAAATGTAGTGGACCGGTTGTGTATTTCAATAGTTTTAATAAAAACATTTGCGAACAAAATTCAACAGAAAAATCAAACAAGAAGGTAACATAGCTATTTTTGTGGCGAACAGCTGTACCTGCTTACTTTTGTATATAGGCAATGAGTAGGTAGTAGAACTAAGTTGCTACTCATTTTAGACCCACCGTTAAAAAGCAACCATTACATTGTGCTGTGAGGGCACATGGAGCTGTAGATTTTTATGCAGAGCGCTTAATTAGTGCACTAGATAAGCAAGAGTGGCAGACTATAATAATTTGAGTAGTTTCACCTTCTGGCATTATTTCTTAAGATTAAAATCATGATGTATCAATATTGCTCAATTTATTTGCATTCTAGGTTTTAACTTCTATGTAAGTATAGATTTTTGGCTAGAATCATTTCATCGTAATAAAACATAAACTAATTATAGGAACAAGATCTGCTTTGACAACCTGAAGTGATAGAACATCTATAAGACTCCATAATACTAAAGGACATTATTGCACTAGGGAAACAATCTCTGACTGTGAAGCAAAAAATCCATGAGATTCAAATGTTTATAACACGGTCCATAATATGGCTACCATGAAAGTAAACCGATCATCAATCTATCACCGATTTATAAACCACTATCAGCAGAGAGGAAGAACCAGCAAGAAACACTACGAATAATCTATCTATCCTAATCTAACCATGTCTCTCAGCTACCAAGGTCCACTCAACGATGAGGTGGCCTTCGCCAAGGCCCTGGACGGAGGCCCGAAGTCCCTGGAGTTCACCAAACTAATCCACATCCTGGCGGAAGAGCTGAAAACTTTGTGCCGCTTGGAGGAAGCGGTCAGCATCATGCATGACCCCGACGAGAGCAGCTCCTTCCTACTTGAGCTCAGTTCGTTTCTTAAAGAGCTCGGGTGCCCTTACAAATGCTTGGTCACAGGTATTATTTATTTATTTGTTTGTTGGGGACAAGCACCATAAGTGCCAATATCAGCACTTAATATGATAACAGACATAATATTATTATGTGTACTTCACACAGTGTTGAGAGTCACTTCATGTAATTAGTTAATTTTTATAACAATGTATTAGTTTGCCCACTTTGCACATTTGGAAAGATGTAGTCTCTGACTACCCAAATGGTAAAAACGCGTGATGTATGTGTTTGTTTGTATTAGCTTATAACTAATTATCCAGTTTATTTTTAAAGCACTACTATTGAAGAAACTGTATGCGAAATGTAGTGCTACACATTGTCAATTGGACAATTGGCACATAATGTAACCTCTAACAGATACAGTCTAACACAACATGCAACATTGATGATAATATCTAAGAGATGAAAAAAGGGTCTGATATTTTTTTAATTATTACATTAACATTACATTGCCAGGGCACATGTCGTCTCGACTTCAAAGTAAAGAAGACCGCTTACTGTTACTGGACTATATGATATCAGAGCTGATGGCCTCGAGGATGGTGCAGGTGGACTGTCCTAAAGACAAGCAGGCTGCCGGCATGGAAATTGTCATGGTAACATCCGTTAATACATTTGTCTTTGACAGCTTAATTTGTTCAAAGTCAAAGCATTTATTATAAACTAGCGCCAAGCGGTTTCACCCGCGTTTGAATAATATACGATAATAATCTTTATGAATTGTAGCCTATGCGTTATTCTGATATGTAAGCTATATTATTGTGAAGTTTCATTAAATTCCATTCAGTAGTTTTTGCGTGAAACAGTAACAAACATCCATCCATACATACAAACTATCGCGTTTATAATATTAGTAGATTAAGCAATAAACTCACACATTACAAGTCAAACAATTAATGAACTATCTCATTAACAAAGAAAACCGGAGTTTTGGCGGGAATCCGATAGTGAGACGTTGGTTTTGTATTATTTTCTCAAACTTGTGTTTCGAGTGTTAATGTGTAATATTGGTGGAATATTAATCATTAAGTGTTCGTTAACGTGCACGAGTATAGGCGAATGATATAAAGTCAAAAAACGTGTCATTTCGCATTTTTTCCAAAACTCCCAGGAAGTTTCAGTAAAGCATCCACTACTTTACTGAATCGTGACTTTGACGATGTAAATAATTGTCTTGACTACTTGACCACGATTGCTATATTGCTGTGACTTTCTTAATGAGAAATTAAGAAATACTTATTATAATAAAATACTTGACACTGGCTATATGCACAAACCGTGCGAAGCCATTACTAAAACAAATAAATAATAATAAAACAAAGAAAACCATAAAACGTTAAATAGATAACTCTTTATTGACACCAAAACACAGAAAGGCAAACTTAATAATGGGTACAATGGGCCGACTTATCGCTCGATCAGCCTCCTAGACAGAATTTGATAGTTTTTCAAACAACTAGAGACGGTTTAGTAACAATAAGTGGTCATTTGTGATCAGCATAGAACCGGACTTGCTCTGCAAATTCTCTTGACTTATTTTCTGTTCTTCCAGCAAGAATCTCCGACTGCAAAGGATCTGAAAGAAATCCTGGTATCACTGAAGTTTAACAAACCACCTCCAAACATCACAGCTGAAATGTTGTTCTCGAAACTAGAGGCCAAACTAAAGGACACTATACAAAAAGAAGGTAAAGTCACACCATATAATATATATATATCCGTATAAAGTATGGTTCAAATATAATTGAATATGACCAAGTTTGAATTTTGACCAGTATAATATAATTAATTTCAGGTGACCAATTGGTAGGCAAACCTCTGTACAACAAAGCAATATCGGAGAAAGACTGGAAGAATCTAGAAACTACTTACAGTGAAATGTATGAAGAGTACCGATTGAGAAGAGAAACTCTTATCACTCGGTTGGAATGCACTATACAGAGTTTTGAGGTAACACTACATAAAAAAAAAACATAAATCTCATTTTCACCAGTTTGGTTTGTTTCTCGACTGTACTTTTCAAAGTCAAAGTCAAATCATTTATTGTAAATAGGCAATAAAATCGCACTTTTACAAGTCAAACACTTAAATCTAATAAACAAATTAATAAAACCATAAAAGAAAACAAACTACAATTAATTGATTATGGTTTGAGTTTGAAAAAGGATATTTAGGGCTATGCTTGGAATGGCATTAGCCTCTATTTTGGTTAATTTATGGTCGGTTGGTTTATGCAATGCTTGATCAAATTGCTTATGGCTCAATGATGATGATAATGTAATTGAGTGACAGATAATCTCATAACCCGTCTGATGGTAAACTGTCACAGCTGCCTATGGACACCTGTAACACTCGGGTGGTGTAGATATGTGTTGCAAAACTAGATTCTTCACTAGTACATACTTAACTTAAAAGACAACTTTGCAATTCCGGAAACAAGCTCTAAAATAAATGTATATAATAACTATCAAAGTTAAAATAACATGAAATTTCCAGTGGTCTGACCGTCTGAAGACGAAGAAAGATCAGATCCAGTCGGTGTACCGTCCCAAGCGTGATTCTCTCAAGGTGAAGCCTGATGTGAAGTTATCCGACTTCCTCGCAGCTCGCACTTCACTACTCCACGTGGAGAAGACCTCAAGTGCCTCTGTCCGGAAAAACACGCAGAGCGAAGTCAACAAAGTTATTATTGGACAGGTCAGTACAGTAGTACCCAACTGATACGGCTTACCGATGTACCTGCGCAGAAGATGAATTTTCAAAGCGCGGGAAATGCTATTGACCGCTATTGGTCGGCAGCCGCCGCCATCTTAGCGAGCTTAGAGTGAGATGGAACTAACAGCTGCAGTGTATTATGAACCTTATAATAGTGACCTTAGGTTGATTGTAAGTTTTAAGCATTATTTCATTAATCTTCGGACCATACTTTCTTTTCTGCGCGAACGAAGATTCACGACGCGCCTTATAAGTTGGGTACTAGTATACATATTTTTGCGTTGGTCATACTATTTTTTGCCTTGGTCAATGCTGTTTTTAGCCTTGGTCATACTACTTTTACCTCGATTTATACTAATTATATGCCTTGGTAAAATTATTTTTTGACTTAGTAATACTAATTATGGGAATATTGTACTAGGTAGTTACTTATTTTTACTTTTTGAATAAGAACTTTTGACTTAGTAATATGAATTAACTGACTTCATAATTACTTCATTAGCAGCCGGGTAAAGGGGTGTGGTCTAATATACCCATTATTACCCATGTAGGTGTAAAATTACTTTTAATAAATCAAAAACTTGTTTGTTATTATTTTATTTTTAACCCACTTCCAAAAAGGAGGTTCTCAATTCGAGTGTACATTTTTGTTTGTTTGTTTGTTACGCAATTTCTCCGCCAATAGGCATTGTTTATTTGGTGTATAATAAAGCATAATATTGTGTACCTATTGTATTATTTTTCCATAGGTACCGGACCGAGGCGGGCGTCCTAATGAGCAAATGCCCCCTCCTCCTGAAATGCCCTCTTGGCAGCAACGGTCCGCGCCGCAGGTACCTACATGTTTAATATGCTAAGCTTAGGTAAGAAGAAACGGACGTACCACGAGCAAATCGACGGCTCGTTTAGCGTAGTAGCTGAGCAATCGGACTGCTGCGCTAGGGGTTGCGGGTTCGATTCCCGCCTGGGGCAAATATTTGTGCGATCCACAAATATTTGTTTCTGGTCTGGGTGTGATGTGTATGTGAAATTATATGTCTGTAAGCGGTACCCACGATACAGGAGCAATCCTAGTGTGGGGCTGCGTTCTTTTTAAGAATAAAAAAATCGAGGACGTCTTAAGGAAAGGTCAAGTCAAGAGTGCCCATAACCGGAGAGCATGTATGAAGCAAGTCATGAAAGTAGAAGAAGCGAAAGAGGTGCGTCAGGATCGTAGCAGGTGGAAAGATGTAGTCTCTGCCTACCCCGACGGGGAAAAGGCGTGACTGTATGTATGTATGTAAGAAGAAAAAAAATATAAATTTCACAGACACACCGTTGAAACGACACTGAAAAATACTTGAGGTAGTATTTTACTGTCGTCTATGCTAATATTATAAAGAGGAAATATTTGATTGTTTCTTTGTTTGTTTGCATTGAAAAGGCTCCGAAACTACTGAACCGATTTGAAAAATTCTTTCACTGTTGTGAAGCGACACTATGCGCGGGTGACATAGGCTACTTTTTATCCCTTATAAATTAATTATCGGTTCACGCGGGATAGTAGTTAACGCGGGGGAAACCGCGAGGCGCTTCTAGTACATAGTACACCGCTTCATGTGATACATAAAACACACTTTTAAAAGGTGATAATATGCAATCAAAAGTAACATAGTCCTAATTATTCTTGTGTAACCAATTTTATTTTACGAGTGTTGTGATTTGGCATTAAATAACACCGATGGTCTATTTATATTCCACAGGGTGGCGGCGGGCGTGGTGGGGCGGGTGGGGACGGAGGCAGGGGCGGGGGCGGGGGCGACAGGGGCGGGCGCGGGGGCGACAGGGGAGGGCGAGGCGGCGGCAGGGGAGGGCGTGGGGGCGACAGGGGCGGACGCGGCGGCCGCGTGCAGGGCGGGTATAACAACCAGGGCAGTCAGGACCCCCCTAGGTATATTATGTAATATAGTACATACAAAAATATTTAACGTACATTATCATCGCGTTCAGAGACGTCAATTTAATTTCATCAGTCATTTTGGGTAAATTTTGATTCTGTTGCGTAACTTTGATAGTGGGAGATTTTATTATTTTCAGAGGGTAACCTTAAGAACTTAGTTAGTCTGTCGTAGTGTTGTAACGTTATCTAAATAGAAAAGAATAGAAAATAATTTATTGTATACTAGTTATAAAAATAC
The DNA here is from genome assembly GCA_905147375.1 of Hylaea fasciaria. NCBI lineage: Eukaryota > Metazoa > Arthropoda > Insecta > Lepidoptera > Geometridae > Hylaea > Hylaea fasciaria. The sequence continues at coordinate 3,098,558 of LR990218.1, forward strand.
ACAAGGTATAAGTAATATAAGTGTTTCCCGTTGAAAATAATAAAATCTTCGTCAGGGTTCTACTTTGAATGTCACCCAACGGAATCGAAGTTACCTATTTTAAGTTGACCTTTCTGTGTTCTGTACATTTTGATGTCAAAAAAGAGTTATCTAACTATCTATCGTTCGTGATTGACTTTGACCTAATATGGTACCAATTACGAATATTTAATCACACTTCTACATGAAAATAAGAATCAAATTCGCATAGCAGGCAAACAAAAACGAATACAGTATGATTAACTCGAATGAGAGCTTTACTCAAACATGCTTTTCAGACTTCAAACCAGCCCCGCCTTCAACCAAAGCCAACCGCGTAACTACCAAACCTACGAAGTCCCTCCCGGCGGCTACGGCAACCAAAACAACGGCGGCTACGACAACCGTAGCGGGGGCTACAACGGCCGAGGAGGCCACGATAACCGAGGGGGCTACGAGAACCGAGGCGGCTACGAGAATCGAGGCGGCTACGAGAATCGAGGAGGCCACGATAACAGAGGCGGCTATGATAAGGGAGGCTATAATCAAGGTTTGCATTTATAATTTAATTATTTGTATGTCTAAGATTGTTTTTCACGAAGACTGTTCTGCTACGGTTGTAGTGTTTGCTCGCCTGTCGTATGAGGTTGTAGCCTTTAGTGTAAATAAGGCCGCCCGAGGGCCTCTGATGTGTCTTAACGACTGCTACCAATCGACACACGACACCACTACATCCGTGACCAAACGGTCTTCGTGAAATATAGTATCTGTACAGATCTTTGGTGGTAATTGTAGATAACATGGATAACATTATTTACTCCTGTTAGGCGGTAATTACACGTTCAACCCGGTGTAAATCAGACAGGCAAGGTTCCTTTGTTCCGGATTCCTGACACGGATATTGGATCTCTTTTTCAAGTTGGGCTTGCTACATTGCTTAGTTTAACTGGTGGAAGATTGACCGCTTAATAATTCTACCTGTGAGATTGTATCTTATTTATATTAGTGCTAAGTATGTTGAGTTTATTGACTTGTTTTATAACAATACTGTATTATTTTCGTTCAGCACAGTCATGTATATTTTATAAGCAACACATTGGTTTAACAGCATTGGGATCCGGAGCGACCCTCTGCTTTTTTATATACTTTTATGTTTTTTACATAGTCATTACCTTTTTTTTAGTATAATAACAGCAAAAAAAAAACAGTAGGCACTGTTTTTAGCAAGCAACGCCCACACATATTGGTCACAGCAGCTAAAGTCACAGTAAGTCAAGTCAGTGACTTCGCTTGTAACATCGTACAGTTACACGTCTGTGGTAATGGAATCATTTGTTTTTTTCACGTTCCCACTGTGCGCGTGACCGTTGAGGGGTTAATGTTTGTGACAGTTGTCTATACATAGATATTGATTGGCGATCCTGTCCATCTAAAGGTTGTTTGGAAGAGATTGCTAGCAACAAGGCCGCCTGCCTCATGCTATTATTTTGTCTTGCAATAAGGTAACATATTTGAAGAGTATTGGTTATTGGGTGTCATATTATTATGAATGTTTCATTCATTCAATAGGCTACGGTGGAGGCGGTGGTGGGGGCGGCAGCGGGGGCGGCGGTAGGGGCGGGAGTTATCAGAGCTACGACAGCTCTGGGAGTTATAACCATGGCCAAGGTAATCATAATACATTCTACTGGTAACTTTCTAATGTCTATGACGTAATTGTGTATTTGTTTAAATATATAAACTCCTTCGGTAGTCGGGTTAAGGGTACTGTAATTAAGATTAATCGTCTAATACAAAGATTATAAAATGAAATGATTTACCTATGCCATTTTTTATGATAAAGAAGATCTGGGGGCACGGCAGTGCCCCCGCCAAGTCGAGCAAAACAAAAGGCACGGCCGTACTATCCTTTTCTCGAAGCGATTCGGGCCATTTTCGACCCTCTGTAACTTCGTTATGGATAAAACTAGAAGCCTAAATTTTTAATGACCTAGAGGGCATCACGTCTACAGATAATAATCCAAATTACATCAAATTTAAACAAGTAGTTTAAGAATTATTGCAAGTGTGCAATTGCCAAGTCACTCTATTTACTAAAGAAATAAAGATATAACTGCTCCCATAGATAGGTATAGGTAGGTATTGAAAACCGACTTGGTTTACATTCGATCTCACAACTTTTTACGGCAGATAAACTGCGTTGCGAGACTTGTGCATTTTTGTACATGTAATGTTTTTGATAGGATTTAGTGTTGTTTGGTCATAGTGCAATTTGGTCACACGCAAATATCATTGTATAAATTGGTCACATCTGTTTGGATTTTTATTTAGATGGGTATTAAGTACAATTCGGTGACACTTCAATTTGTAAAACACGTTTTGCAGCGCCGTGGTGCGAATCGACCCACTACTCTTATTGCATTGGTCGTTTCGCACCGCAAAGGGAATGTGGTACGAAAAATCCAATTCAAAAAGGGACCCCGTTTTGTAATGAGTTATCTATCTATCTGTCTATCTGTCTATCTATCTATCTATCTATCTATCTATCTATCTATCTGTCTATCAATCTATCTATCTATTCCAGGCGGCGGGGGGTACAACACGTACCAGTCGGGGGGGTACCAGCCGCGGGGGGGCTACCAGAACGAGCACGACGACCGCGACCGGCGGGGGGGTGGGGGCGGCTACAGGGGGGGTAGGCGTTGATCCACATTACACGCATCGGCAGTACATTATGTAATCCGTCTATTTATTTGACTGGCTAAATAAATAGTAATGAGATCCGCTAACTTATCTGTGTGATAGTGAATTAATATAAGTACATATTTTATAATTATATCTCATTTATAAATATTTGTGCTGTGTGTCAAAATGAGACCCGAACCTCTAAGATTATTGTTTGCTGTCAGTTTTTTGATATACAGTTCATGAAAATGTATGATGCGTGTTGTATCGTCTCTGTCGTATGTTGGTTTCTCTGAAAATCGATCGCGAGTGAGTAATCGAGAACCGAGATGTTTGAACGGTCGAAAGAATCGATTAAAACATACCGGATTTGCCATCGCTACGTAGTTCTTTACTGTTGTTTTCGGCTGTACAATTGTTTGTAAGATTGTTCACCTCCGGGAATTCCTCCTGGCTATGAATTGGTCCATAGTCATTCAATTATACGTCTTCCATACACGTTTCTTATCGAGTTTTAATTTTAACTGTAGGAATGGTAATGAAAGCAACCACGAGCAGGATTTGAACCTGCGATCACGGGCACACCGTTGGCAAGACAGTACAATCCTTTGCTTACCCGCATCCGCATTTTCCTGTAGCTCTATCCCTTTCACTCGTACAAAAAACGAGGTTTGTTAGAGCGAAAAGCACTGCTGGCAAACGACTGCACTTTTAAAGAGGGCGCGTGCATTTTTTTATTTCCTTTCTGTTCTATTTTACAATCTATAATTATGGAACCCTCTATCTATACCATAATCACAGGTTCGAATATTGCTGCCTGATTTTTTCATACCATTTTTACATAATCTCTAGTTAGCAAAATCTCTTTCGTACTGAAATACAATGCGCGTAACGAATCTTGGCCGGCCTCGGTTTTTCGTTTCGAGAGTGACAGCAGACAAGATAGACATTATGCGGTTCAAATATATCTTGCAATCTGAGCAGCGCCATCTAGCGTCAGTGAATCAGTCACTAGATGGCGCTGCTATTATTCCATACAATTTCAAGTTTACGCCAAACGGACCGAGCGCGTAAATAAATTGTCAAAACTCGCACTAGGCACACCGCTCTGCTGTCACTAACTTCTCGACTGCCAATATCTGTTGGGCGTACTGTAAATAGGAATAATAGTTGTTGATCTGTATATTATAGGTAATACAATAATAAAGTTGTGAATGACATGATACAGAGTAAAAGTAGATAGTAAATTGTTAAATATAAAATCTTAGACTATGCATTTTTAATTAGAATATTTTTTAGCTAATTATATATTATTATTTCTTAGGTTCCATTTAGGTTCACTAATCAATTAATCGTACCATTAAATTATTGTTCTGCCAGTCTAATGATGGAAAAATGTTTATCTTTTTCGATATCAATGGATAATGTTCCTTTTCTCTAGTATTTAAATATTTGTTCGAATAATATTGTATTCGAACACGAACAATATCAAAAATAAACGAATAGATAGATCGTATATACATATAAGTAGGTACATTATACTTATTTAATTTTATAATATTATGCTGTATCGTGAAATAATTATTCCCGACTGATTATAATATTATAATAAATAATGTTTGGTAGATCTAAGAATTGGCCATTGTCGCCATTTTAAATAAAAACGCCTTTTGTAAAAGTACTACAAGATGATTATGAACATTGATTTGTTTAAAACTCAGATTGTTTATTGCAAGTGGTAAATTAAATGAATGAGGACAGTTGGAAAAATAATTATCCCTTTCGGGTGCTGATTCTTGTTTGAATCTCTCACAGGCAAAGGAAACTCCGTTAAACTCTACTATATTCTATAATAATAGTTAAAATAGGCAAGAATAACGCAAGGTCGAATGCATATAAAATAATTATGCAACTTGTTAAATAGATTTATGACTAGCAACATATTTATTCAATAGGTATTACAAATAGTGCCGATATGTTAGCGTTTAGTTAGATAGTATCTTGAGAAGTTTTTAGTTGGAATTGTATGTTTATTTAATGTTTTTCTTTTATTTATGATAATACATATTTATTTTTGTAAGCACGACTTCCAATAGTCGTGTCAGCGTCGCTAGAAGCGTGCGTTTGCTACGCTGTGTGCAAATCTATGGGAGTTTCCGAAAATGGCGTCAGAGACGCGCGCGAGAGATGATCGGAAGGCTTTGTAATCACTGGGACAAATGCTTAGGGATTTCTCAACACTTTTGGTAGGTAATTAATTTGTCTCCCGACTGAATAAACAGCTTTGTGATTGTATAATTTTAATATATTATTATGCTCTCATCGAGAATCTGTTTCAAAAGTGGGGGAGCGAATGTGTTAAGGTTCTTGTGGAGCGTAGTGTAGTGTTGCTCTTACATAGAATATTTAACAGAATCTATATTTGCCATTAATGCACCTACTAATAAAGCCTTTTTGCTTTTATAAAAACGTCTTTTATTTATTCAGATTGTATGACTTGTTCTCCTTTGCCACAATTTGAAGTTTGTGGCTTGTTTATTGAAACTGCGGGCGCAATAAAATAATTCCTACCGATTTAATAAGTGTCCGTGTTTGTGTAACGATTCCGTACCAGTTATGATGAAATTTGGGCGTGATACTTTGCAGCACGTTTTTGTAGCAGATTTTCCTTGATTTCTTGCGGTAGTAGTAATTAAAAAAAAATACTTGCATGTAATAATAATATTAGAAAGAGTAAAGATTTGATTGATTGTTTGTTTGCATTGTATAGGCTCCGAACTACTGAACCGATTTGAAAAATTATTTCACTGTTGGGAAGCTACACTATCCCCGGGTGAAATACTAGGCCTTTTTTATCCCGTAAAAATTAACGGTTCCCGCGGGATAGTAGTTAACGCGGGTGAAACCGCGAGGCGGTTCTAGTATAGGTACTTATTTAGAGAGATAATATATTTCACCTTGGAAGACAGGATAGGTAAGTATAATATTATATTTATTATCGCGATAAAACATTGTCAGCGCGGCGAAGTCGCCGGCAGAAGTTAGTTCAGGTATAAATAAAACAATATAGACATACATCGATACAAATAATGTATTTAGGTACATAATTCTTAATAATTACAGATAAATTCATGTTGCAAAATTTTTGCGCGTTTGTTTTAACAAAAATAACGAACTATGTACTTTCACAGATCACGACAATGCTATTTTCGACTACATACACTATTTTGCTTCGTTCTAAATCATGTTAGAACGAAGCAAAAAATTGTTATACATTCTATTACGAAGAGCGCTTAGCCCACATTTCTTGTATTTTACGCACATTAAGGCGCTAATATAGGAGCGATTCATGTATTTTAGAAGATGAAAGTTGCCTGGCGGGGCCGCGCGCCACGCTGGCTCCGCGCTCACGGCAACTCGAAAACGCTAATTCATAATATTATACTCTTACTAACGGCATCACGTGGCCTTAGCACAGATTACTAGATAGTTACTACGTAGGCTTTAGTCTGAAGCATTCAATTATTTCGACATAGTAATGACATGTCAGATTGGCCGAGCGGTCTAAGATGTTACGTTCCGTTCCTAAAGACGTAGTTTCTAAACCCGCTGCCGGGAAACAGTTTGTGTATAATTTTTGTTTTGGTGTATATATATAAGTAGTTTGTTACAATGAAAAATAAACGCAATCTGTAGTAGGTAAATATCGTAATGTATTAATTAAATGTTTTATCTTTGTCGGCGTACGCACCAAGCACTAACATTACCGCCAGCATTACATAAATTATTACCTACTTGACTATAACCCTATCAAATTTAGAATGCCGCACGAATGATTGGAGTCACACCTAAATAAGTTGTATTAAATTTATTTAGTGTTGGTCCTTTCTGGTATGCGCGTTTGTCAAGTCCATTTGATACATCCTCTTTAGTCCACTTCCATAATTTTCTTTTTGATATATATTTTGACAATGACAATGACGGAGTAAAAGATTTGTGCATTAGCCAGTGTCAGGCATCCGTACTAAGTTCATATAAATGCGAAACTGTGTGTGTGTGTTTGTTGGTTTTTTTTTTAGTTTTGCCATCCTTTCACGTCTAAACGGTTGAACCAATCTTGACCAAGATTGGACCTATGAGATGGGTATAGGCTATTTTTCGTCAGAAAAATAAGGATCTTAAGAATCCAAATAAATAGGAGTTGAAAATTGATATGGGCAATTCATTATTTCTCAAGTAGGTGATCTGACATTTCATTATTTTAGGCTCTTGATAAAATATAAAGGTTAAGACTAAGGATAGGGAAAAGGAAAGGGACAGGGACAGGGATAGAGATACAAAGACTTCAATATTTATTTTCTAAACAGTTGCTTTTTCATATACGGATGAAGTCGCGCGTAAAAGCCAGTTTCAGTAAAGTTTACTGAATCGTAGCTATGACTGTAAATTTACTTTACCACGAGGTTGTAAAAATATGGAATACTAGCTGTTTCCCGCGACTTCGTCTGCATTTAAATCGAATCCAGCTATAGTAAGAACACAATATGCGTGAACTTTGTATGCTATTGTAAATCAATCGGGCACGTCACGTCTCTGTCAATATCTCTATCTTCCTATTTCCTCATCGCTTTTTTCCCCAACACCTATATCTCATCTCCCATCCCTCATCCATCTCCGATCTCCCATCTCCTCATCTCTCCAGCTGCTGCTCTCCATCTCCCCATCTCCCCAGGTCCTCATCTTTCCTTCTCCCATATACCTACCAAATTTCATTTTCATTTTTGTTGTCTCTCTATACCTAATTTCATCGAAATCGGTCCAGCCGTTTAGCCATAAAAAGTAACAAACAAACAAACATACAAATAAACAGACAAACAGAGAAACAGTGTTACTTTCGAATTTACAGTATAATATTTGACAGTGACTAAATGCACAAATCGTGCGAAGCAAAAACATTGAAAAAACTGGCTAATAGCTGAGCAGAAAGATTACTGGAAGTGTGCTAAAAATAAAACGTCAGAATATGCATCCGCCAGATCCGCCATTATGGAAAACGGAAGTTCACTACATCTTCATTTTAATATACGAGGGTGAATCAAAAAGTTCTTAGAAGTGCATATATATGAAACCTTTTTGGATCAAGTTCGATATTCAAATTAAAGAGTGTCTATCACACTATATTTATGCAGACTGTCACTTGTTTTTGTCAGTTCGTTCGCATGTAATAAATTTTTTTGTGCAACGAGTTGCTAAAAAGTCAAAATTATGGATAAAAGTGAGTTACGTGCGGTGATAAAATATCTCAGTTTGAAAAAAATGTCTACGAAGGAAATTTTTTTGGACATTCAGCAGACATTAGGGGGTGATGCTGTACCCTATTCTACGGTTGCGTACTGGGTGGCTGAATTTAAAAGAGGTAGATCAAGCTGTAAAGATGACCCGCGTTCTGGGCGGCCTTCAACCTCCGTTACAGAAGAAAATGTCAAAAAGGTTGAGAATCTGGTTTTGGAAGACAGAAGAATGACTATAAAACATATAGCTGAGATCCTAAAGATATCTTTTGGTAGCGTTCAATCCATTTTAATTGATTCACTGGGGTTCAAAAAAGTGTCTGCAAGATGGGTGCCACGAATGTTAACCGACGAAAACAAAAAGCGACGTTTGGAAATTTCCAAGCGTAATCTCGAAATGTTCCAGCGTGATTCGGATAATTTTTGCCGTCGTCTTGTCACCATGGATGAAACGTGGGTCCACCATTTTGATCCTGAAACTAAAAGACAAAGCATGTCTTGGAAACGACCATCCTCTCCATCCATTAAGAAATTTCGAGTTGCTCCTACCGCTGGCAAAGTTATGGCCTCTGTGTTCTGGGATAGTGAAGGAATCCTTTTTATTGATTACATGCCAAAAGGCCAGACGATTACTGGACCCTATTATGCAAACTTAATCCCGAAAGTGCGTGAAGCGATTAAAGAAAAACGTCGTGGAAAACTGTCGTTGGGCGTGTTGTTCCTTCAAGATAACGCTCCTGCTCATCGATCGGAAGTTGCGCTCAACGCAATCCGCTGTGCTGGCTTCAATCTCCTTGACCACCCACCATATTCTCCGGACTTAGCCCCAAGTGATTTTCACTTATTTCCAAAATTAAAAGAGGAAATTCGTGGAACAAAATTTCACGATAATGACGCGGTTATAGCTGCCGTAGAGGACTTTTTCGAGAGTCAAGAAAATAATTTTTTTTCACAAGGAATAAGGAAGTTAGAAACGCGTTATTCTAAATGCATTGCATTGGAGGGAGATTATGTAGAAAAATAAAATATTATTATTTAAATCTTTGCATTTTTTAATATTGATTCCAAGAATTTTTTGATTCACCCTCGTACAATCATAATCTGCTCCTTTGATTAACTCCAAACTATCATAAGAAATCCCAGTTTTATTTAAGTGAACAATCTAAAAACGCGTTTTTGCTGCTAATTTCAGTTACAGGTGGTGCAAGAATAGTCATATTAGCCATTATTCTTTACACACAATGGAGAATAAATACAAAGTAATAAAGGTTATAATAAAAGTTTAGTAATCGTCGAAGGAAGTCATTTACGGCAATTAAGTAAATAAACCAGTTGTATACCATGTAGAGATTCTGTTTGCTTTATTTTTTTGGAGAACAAACAGTAAATTCGACGAGAAAATTTTGAGGAACAGCGACATACGTCCTCTCTCTGAAACGCCGTAGCGGGTACTGAGCCGCCTAGTACGCGCTCAAACTGATCATATTCTCGTCGTTTTTATTAATTTAGAAGAACGGAATCGATTCAGTTCATTGGAAAAATCAAATTTCATTGGAAAATAAAATTGCCTTTTTTATGGTTCCAAAAAATATGGTAGTTGTCGCTGAAAATGTTGAGCATTATGTGACGAAAGATTTTTTTCGGGTCCTTTCTCGTGAATTTTTTTCTCAAGATACTTGACAACTTTAGTCCAATATTATTGATTTATTAGCTAACTGAAACACTTGGCTATACACTGTATTTTTTCTGGCTTATAAATATTTGTAATTACAGCTTAACTTTTTGACAAAAAACCGCCCATTTTACGGAAGCTCGCTGCCTACAGGTCCTTAACACAATATGTAGAAGACTGAATAACAACAATCACTTAAGTTATTACTTATGTATGATTCAAGAGCTAAGCTAAATCACGCAAGTTTTGAGTCTTACACAGTACCTACACATTTCTCATGTAAATTTATTTGCAAATTAATTTTCATTATTCTTTTCACAGTTCGTTCTCTTCTCCACGTATCCCCAAATCTCTTGCTCTCACACCATATTCCATCTCTTGTTCTCTTCTGTTCAATATTCACTTCCATTTTCATCTCTTTCTTCAAGACAGGACCCTCAAGTAACATGTAATTAAGTCTCTAGTTCTGTACTTTCAGCTACAGATAATCCTGTCACTAGAAGTATTGCATCAATCACAATTCTTGAAACATCAGCACCAAAGCTCTTTATTGAATCCCCTTTTTAAACATGGAAATGTATAAAGATCCTATCTATGTTTTAAGATCCTAAGCGCTTCACTTGTATGTATGTAACTAATGTTCCAACATTTACGAAATATCTCCCATCCCTTTTTCTCTTCCTTTTCATACCTCTTCCTACTCTATCTACACAGATCCCGAAAACTCCTCTTATGGGCACATACAAATTTTCCAAAACTAATATCACAAAAAACAATCCTTCCTTTACTCTCCCACTACTGTTCTCTCTGGCTCCTCCATCAGTTTCCTCCATATACCCCCCCCCCCCTCCCCAACCCCCCACTGCGAGACCCCTCTACAGATCCTCGGTGCTCCACTTGTAAGCGTCCAACTCCTGCGCCTTCCTCTTGCTCTGCTGATCGAAGTACTTCTTCTCGTATCCGTTGGAGCGGTCCACGCCATCCCAGCGGCATCCGGGCCGGATGTTGAACCGGTTAGGCGGGAAATTGCCTTTATATATCGGCCTCTCTGTAAAAATAACAAAAAACAATCAGATATAGATATTACAATAGATGTTCACGCGTTATTATTTCTTTTATATATTACTAGCGGCCCGCTCCGGCTTCGCACGGGTATCACTACGTTATTATACATATTTGAACCTTTGAATCCTTTTTAATAACTCTATCTATTAAAAAACCGCATCAAAATCCGTTGCGTAGTTTTAAAGATTTAAGCATACATAGGGATATAGGGACAGATAAAGCGACTTTGTTTTATACTGTGTAGTGATTATGGTCAGTCATGAACCGAGAGATACCACGGAGCGGCAAAATGCGAGGGTAGTTTGGTGACAACAACACAATCTACCGGCCGGGCGGCGGATGGTGCATGACCTTCAGTGCACCTCGGTCGCATCCTGAGAACGGTGTGCCTAGTGCGAGTTTTGTCAATTTATTTACGCGCTCGGTCCGTTTGGCGTAAACTTTAAATTGTATGGAATATGAGCAGCGCCATCTAGTGACTGATTCACTGACGCTAGATGGCGCTGCTCTTAAGGCGCTAATATAGGAGCGATTCATGTATTTTAGAAGATGAAAGTTACCTGGCCGGGCCGCGCGCCACGCTGGCTCCGCGCTCACGGCAAGTCGAAAACGCTAATTCATAATATTATACTCTTACTAACGGCATCACGTGGCCTTAGCACAGATTACTAGATAGTTACTACGTAGGCTTTAGTCTGAAGCATTCAATTATTTCGACTGTTGAAGTTGTATTAAATTTATTTAGAGTTGGTCCTTTCTGGTATGCGCGTTTGTCAAGTCCATTTGATACATCCTCTTTAGTCCACTTCCATAATTTTCTTTTTGATATATATTTTGACAATGACAATGACGGAGTAAAAGATTTGTGCATTTAGCCAGTGTCAGGCATCCGTACTAAGATCATATAAATGCGAAACTGTGTGTGTGTGTTTGTTGGTTTTTTTTTTAGTTTTTGCCATCCTTTCACGTCTAAACGGCTGAATCAATCTTGACCAAGATTGGACCTATGAGATGGGTATAGGCTATTTTTCGTCAGAAAAAATAGGGATCTTTGAATCCAAATAAATAGTTGAAAATGTATATGGGCAATTCATAATTTCTCAAGTAGGTGATCTGACACTTCATTATTTTAGGCTCTTGCTAAAATATAAAGGTTAAGACTAAGGATAGGGAAAAGGAAAGGGACAGGGACAGAGATAGAGATACAAAGACTTCAATATTTATTTTCAATTTATAAGTTGCTTTTTCATATACGGATGAAGTCGCGCGTAAAAGCTAGTTTCAGTAAAGTTTACTGAATCGTGGCTATGACTGTAAATTTACTTTACCACGAGGTTGTGAAAATATGGAATACTAGCTGTTACCCGCGACTTCGTCTGCATTTAAATCGAATCCAGCTAGTAAGAACACAATATGCGTGAACTTTGTATGCTATTGTAGATCAATCGGGCACGTCACGTCTCTGTCAATATCTCTAAAACATCTCTATCTTCCTATTTCCTCATCGCTTTTTTCCCCAACTCCCAATATCTCATCTCCCATCCCTCATCCATCTCCGATCTCCCATCTCCTCATCTCTCCAGCTGCTACTCTCCATCTCCCCATCTCTCCAGGTCCTCATCTTTCCTTCTCCCATATACCTACCAAATTTCATTTTCATTTTTGTTGTCTCTCTATACCAAATTTTATCAAAATCGGTCCAGCCGTTTAGCCATAAAAAGTAACAAACAAACAAACATACAAATAAACAGACAAACAGAGAAACAGAGTTACTTTCGAATTTACAGTATAATATTTGACAATGACTAAATGCACAAATCGTGCGAAGCAAAAACATTGAAAAAACTGGCTCGTAGCTGAGCAGAAAGATTGCTGGAAGTGTGCTAAAAATAAAACGTCAGAATATGCATCCGCCAGATCCGCCATTATGGAAAACGGAAGTTCACTACATCTTCATTTTTAATATACAATCATAATCTGCTCCTTTGATTAACTCCAAACTATCATAAGAAATCCCAGTTTTATTTAAGTGAACAATCTAAAAACGCGTTTTTGCTGCTAATTTCAGTTACAGGTGGTGCAAGAATAGTCATATTAGCCATTATTCTTTACACACAATGGAGAATAAATACAAAGTATTATAGGTTATAATAAAAGTTTAGTAATCGTCGAAGGAAGTCATTTACGGCAACTAAGTAAATAAACCAGTTGTATACCATGTAGAGATTCTGTTTGCTTTATTTTTTTGGAGAACAAACAGTAAATTCGACGAGAAAGTTTTGAGGAACAGCGACATACGTCCTCTCTCTGAAACGCCGTAGCGGGTACTGAGCCGCCTAGTACGCGCTCAAACTGATCATATTCTCGTCGTTTTTATTAATTTAGAAGAACGGAATCGATTCAGTTCATTGGAAAATTCAAATTTCATTGGAAAATAAAATTGCCTTTTTTATGGTTCCAAAAAATATGATAGTTGTCGCTGAAAATGTTGAGCATTATGTGACGAAAGATTTTTTTCGGGTCCTTTCTCGTGAATTTTTTTCTCAAGATACTAGACAACTTTAGCCCAATATTATTGATTTATTACCTAACTGAAACACTTGACTATTCACTGTATTTTTTCTGGCTTACAATTATTTGTAATTACAGCTTAACTTTTTGACAAAAAACCGCCCATTTTACGGAAGCTCGCTGCCTACAGGTCCTTAATGCGCCAAACGGACCGAGCGCGTAAATAAATTGACAAAACTCGCACTAGGCACACGGACCTCTCGGCTTGGCGGCTATAATTGTGTAATTGTACCCAATAGTGTATTTAGCGATCTAAGTACACTATTGGGACCGACTGTGTTATCATTCCTACACCCGGGTGTCAACCTTATCCGGATTTTTATAACTACCTAGTAATCGCTATATAAATATATATAATTTGAGTTGACCGAAACACTTTTTTGAGCTACACTGTTATGTTACTCGTTGCAACTTGGTTTAACTTGTGTTCCCAACGTGTACCAGCTCATCAGAGGCTCACAAACTCTGACAGCAGAGGCTATCACAAGGTCATACGAGCAACCAACCTGGTGGCAGTTCACCCCGCTCTCTCTTCCTCTCCTGGATGTACTGCAGCATGGGGTCCCCGGCGCGCTCCACCCGCCTCAGGCTGTGCTCCAGGTCCCGGTCGCCCCTGTGCCGCGCCAGAGGCTTGGCCGCCTCGTGTATGAAGTCTTGCGCGCGAGCTTCCTGCGCCTCTATTTGTTTTAACCTGTAATTAATAAACAATTAAATGTATTTATGAGGGGAACGGCTTATAGTGTTGATAATAAATTCCAAAATGTTCACTTTAGTAACAATGACTTGTTCATTTGTACCCGTTATTGTGTTTGAGTAGTGTACAGTCAACAATGAGAAAAAAATTAGTCCAATGGCTGAACTTTATAGTAGATTTGTTTAAATTAGTATCGTATTGTTAAAACAAAAATGCAGTATAAATAATTGGTTTTGTCTGGTGGGAGAATGGAAAATCAAATTATGCAACATGGTGCTCATCTATAAAAAATTATGTGGCATGAGCCATGTCCGTGACATACCCTTTAGTCCACCTTTGATACTTGGCATCTAATTCTTTCTGCCTCTCTGCTTTCTCTTTTATCTTCTGTCTGTCTTCTGAATTTTCTCTTTTGCCTGCAATTAAGATATTTCAATCTTAATATGTTTACAATAGTGACCAACAATATAGTTAGTTACATATAACATAGGTAAGTATTTACCGCACGGGAATCATGCAATTTCAAAAAAACAGACTACACCTGAATTGACTAAAAATTTACTGAAGCAACTGTCATGAAATTCTAATAAGACTTCTGTAAGTCTGAACTTTTAAACAAATAAATAATCATCAAAATTGGTTAGCTCCCAGAGACATGAGATAATATTTATTGAACTCAATAACAATTATAAATATACCTTTTCTTGAAACTGCTTTGGCATTCCTCCCAGACACTTCATCGCCTAATTTCTTGAACACTTCATCCTCTCTCTTCCTAAACTCTTCATTTTCTTCTCGTAACTGCCTTGCGTCTTGCAAACCTGCCATTTTCCCTTCTAATGTCTTGGCCATTTTCTTGTTTGTAGGCGGAGGACTATCACTGCCTCTTCTTTGTTTGTTTTTGTCTCTGTCAGCCATGTTTCTGTCTCTACCTTTTCGAGGTGGTGATAGGTCAGAATCGCTATCATTCTTCCTGTCACTATTTTGTGGTCTAGGGCTTCTCTTTCCTTGTCTTTTATCTTTAGATAGTGTCCTTCCTTTCCTAGGGGGTGACAAATCTGAATCACTATTATATATTTGTTTACTGTTCTTTGGACTGGAACTTCTCTTCCTTTTGTCATTTTGTCTTTTGTCCCGATCTGACATGTTTCTATTTCTGTCTGAACCGTTTATGTCCTTATCTGATTCACTGTCTTGCCGCCTCCTGTTATTTCTAGCATCTGAGCTGTTTTTGTCTCTCCTCTCTCTAACATCTGACAATTCTCTTCTATCCTTATCTATCTTGGAAGTCTCTCTATCATTTTTATTGTACCTTTCGGGTGATTTATTTCTCTGATCATTCTTCCTTGGAGGCGACAAGTCTGAGCTCGGTGATCTTGCTTTTCTGCTTCTACCGGTTTTGTGTGGTGACAATTTCCTTTTCCTAGGAGGTGATTCATCAGAGTCAACATGTTTCTGGTATCTTGGAGGAGATGCGTCGGTGCTTTGTGCTCTGTTAGACCTTGATTGGTGTCTTTTCGGTGAATTATATGTACTTTCAGGTTCAGGGTCTCCCCAGCGACTAGGCTTCTTCCTTTCTCTACGGGCTTCAGGTTTCCTAGAAGGGGAGACATCAGTCTCTCTCCTTCTCGGCGAAAAATCAGGCTTCGTTTGTTTTCTTTTTAGAGATGGGTCTATTGAATCATGCTTCGTCTCTTTCCTTTTCGGCGACTGATCTCTTTTCCGGGGCGGACTGAAGTCACTATCATTGTCATGTTTCTTCGCCGAGTTTTTCCTTGGCGGAGATACATCGGAGTCATTTTTCTCCTTCTCATCTTCAGAGTCACTGTACATTTTGCCAAATATAATTTCATTTTCTTTCTCAGTTTTCTTTATGTCCCTCTTGATTTCTTCAATTTCTAGTTTACTGTTGAAACCATCATCCTGAAACACAAAGATATCAATGATTTCGTTGCTTCAGTTACTTTGCTGAGAGTGCGAAGCTGTGGCTGGTTTTAAAAAGTTTATCAGAATGCCCAAAGGCAATAACAACCAGAACTGGTGACATAACATTCATAGGTTACGTCGGATTTCCATCAACTATTCTTCGAACAAATTAATGTCCTTCCTTGAGTGCCGCACTATAACTATTATTTAAACAGAACGGTTCATGCATGTGACACACCGGACCACTCAATTAACACATTGATAGTTCTGTCTGCATTGGACAAAAAAAAATACAAAATATCATTTCACACATTATACCACAGCGGAATGAGAAATCAGTGAAATTATCTGAGACTATCGAAGGTTACGAATAAAGGGAATCTAGTGTACTGAGCCATCACATGTCTGCCTTGCATCCCAACGACTTTTTTAAAGGTATTATAACTATGCAGATTTCCATTGCTATGTGCACACACACATGGAGTACATGATGCAGGCGGGCACAGTATGCAATCAGTATTGGTTGCTATCGATTGCTTATAGTTGTTAGGTCACATTAGAGATCTTTAGGCAGCTTGATGAATTATGACTTAGCCACTACCATATTATTCAACAGTCAAACAAGTACTTAGTATAAAGATCCACTCATATCGTTGGGTTATGCATTACCTGATTAATAACTCTCCATTTCGAGCCTGTCTGGAATTGCTCTAACTTCTTCAACTCTTCGGGTCTCTCGTCCACGATGCCGGCTATCTGCGGAGCATCCTCACCGCCGTCCAGGACGTCCACGTCGCCGTCTTCGAGGGGGCGAAGCTTGGACAAGTCTATGTCATCATCTATTATAGTGAAACTGGAATAAAACTAAAGATTTAGCAGTTATTGTTATGATTATATTATATACAAAAACTGGCTAAATACTAGATAGGTTTGGAAGCCAGCAGTTAATTGTCTTGACGTGATTTCTAAGTTCTTGCGTCTGTGGTTCGATGAATAAAACTGTTTGATGAATTTCTAGCAAAAGAAAAGATCCGTCAATATTGTTTGTTCAGGCAAATTGACGAAAGTTATAGGAGATTAAGCAGGGCTAAAGATTTATAGATATTGAATTACGAGGCAGATGAGACTTCATGAGACATTTATTCGCTCTAAAGGCCTAAAAACGAGGTAAATAATGAAATGTAAAATCTCACCCACCCTTTTCCTTTGACTGTTTTTTTCTTCTTTTTCTTTTTGTCTTTCGATGGCCCGCCTAGGTATTTCTGCAAGTAAGCTTTTTGGTCTATCGATGTAGACATGATTAGTCTTGAATTTAATTCAAATTATCGATTTTTTTGTATAAAATTGCGACACAGCAACCGCGTTCGCCGTTCACTTTCTTTCAATCAAATGAAATGTCAAATCAAGACGAAAGACATAGACAATGACAAATAAATCAATAAAACAATTTGCAGTCATTGTCATTCATTGAGCCATTGACTGACATTGACATACATGCAATCATTCTAAAATAAAGTAAAGCCATCAGGCGAAGTCAGAAATTATAAATAAAGCACAGAGAGCAATACCTTGAAAATGTCTGAAGCCAGTTCATAGCCAGAAATCCTTCCACAGCAAGACAGAATAGGTACCTTTATAAATATCTGAATACCGTAATACCCAAGAAGAAGAGACACTCTCGATTTAAAGCGAAATAGCATGATCGGGATTTTGTATGACGTTTGAGCGTGCTGTCTCTCTCTTCCGTAGGTTTGAGTACCCTTTGAATACGGAGTGTCCACCCTAGGGCCAGGCAGGACTCGGCAGGAGGCAAGATCGACCGGCAGGGTAGGTAGGTAGGTACTAAGTACAATCATGCAAAACTTTGCGAAACCTGGATTTGAAAAATGAGTTGTATAGTGTTGAATGAAGTAGAAGTAATTTTTTATTAATTTTTTTTCTTAACCTATGCTGTCACACTGCTGGGCAAAGGTCTCCCCCAAATCCTTTCAGGAATTACGGTCCTGCACCATGTCCGGCCAGCCCTCCTGGTATGCGTCTAAGTCGTCCCTCCATCGCTTCCTGGGCCGGCCTCTGCGGCGTCGACCATTTTTTTATTACTTTCAAAAAAGTATCATGTCAGTCAGAGAATAAAAACGATAACTGTGCTGCAGCTACGCTCTTTATTGGCATATTAATTGAATTATTACACTAAATGCTACTTTTAATGAGAATCGAAGTCCTTTGCATCGCCGATTGTTTTAAAGTCACTTATAATTTCTAACGCAGTAAAAAAGTAGAATCTTCTTAGTATGCTCGTCATCACTCCTCATTGTCGTCATCGTCATCATCGTCGCCGCGGTCTTCGTATCTTGGTCTTCTCTGTAAACAAATGAAATTGTGTAAGTAATCATCACATCGATAGGTAGTAAATCTATGAATTATCATCAATCCATAGGGCACAGAGGCGATGTTAGGTCATGTGTGATCACTGATCATAGCGTGATATATTTATTATCTACCTACCTACTTTTCCACATTTTACTCTACCTACATTAAAATTTGTACCTACTACTCAGGTAGCTACTGTTATTATAAGTTATTTAATATTATTATTTTATGTACTACCTACGTAGATACATAATAAAGGTCTCAGGTAGGTATAGGTAGGTTTTCTTTTGAAATTAGGTAAGAATTACGAGTTATGCCGTGACAACTTATTTTAAATTAGGTAAGTATATGAGTTATCTAAGTACCTACGAGATAAGCAGTGATTTTGCTTAGGTAGGTACCTATTATGTAGTTTTTGAATTGTTTTGTCCATAATTAATAAAGTGATTAATTTAGTGATTATAATGATTTATATTAAGCCTCTCTTATACAATATACATACCAACGGAGAAGCCAAATACTGGTTGTAGTTGAATGCCTGTTTAGAGAAATATTTATTAAAAGCGTAGAATAAAATGCGACGAACGAGATTTTTAAAAGTGATCTGAGATTAAAATTTGGCGACAGCAAAATGGCAGATTTTAACATTTATTTCGTTAATAACTGCGTAGTTAGACCGGAACACAATTATGCTTAAGTATTTAGTGGTAAAACCTGTGAAATATTTTAATGATATAATAAGTAATAATTATGTTAGTAGGCGAAGTATGAGAATCCAAAATACTATTGTTATTACAGTGATGACAAAGAAATCACTGATGGCGTTCTATATAATTGCATTGAGATTTATAGGTAGGTCCTACTTATTACAGTAGTAGAGACTCTTACTTTCATTTATTACTTATTAGAGTAGCCGAGAATACAAAATACTACTGTACCATGTTGGGCTACATAAGTGAAGGAACAGTATTGGCTAAAAGCAATTAATATAAAATAAAAAATCCTGGTTTTGATTTTGTCCAAGAAAAGTGCCATACACATTACTGGTCCCACTACCTTACGCCGGAGAAATAAAGTAGCGTCCTCACTGCCAAAATGGTTAGTGACGATGGGGAATAAAACCTCATCGCTCCACTAGAACTCTCCGAGGACAATTTTGTAGCCGTGAATAAGTATTTAGTTTTAGAAAAGTCAATAGTGTATTATTTTACGGTGTAGTTGGAAGACACTTACTACATCTTCAGCTGGTCGCGGGATATACAGCACGGGTTTCACTACAGACTGGAGTTGCTGTTGAATATGGAATTAAATATTTGAAAGAATCTCTTTATTAAAGAAACAAAAACATAATTCACACAAACACAAAATAAAGGCTAAAACTAAGTAAACCTATTCTAATTACCCGCTACCACTGGACAGTGGGGCAACCTTCCCAAAATGCTGGCTGCATTGCCGCGTTGTATGGCATAGGATATTTTAAAAGTTTCGCCATAATTATTTTAACTATAAATAGGCTTGACATGAACTTACCTCTCTGCTTCTCGACGGGATCTAAATAGAAAAAAAAGAAACAATTAAAATTAATTGACTCTTTTAGCTATTAGTATTTTAAATAAATGAAGATTTTTGTCTTTAAGTAGAGTCAAAATAATTATGTAGGTAATATTAAAACTAATCATTTGATACTTACATATTTGAAATTGAGACTCTGTAATAATAATACAAATTGATAAAATAGATAAATAATTATGTACCTAATGACTTGTAGCATTTATTACACCTAATTCTGCATTATTAGCAAAAAATATTAATTAAATGCTCACCCCCAGATCATGGCCTAGTACAGAGGATTTTAGCATCGGCGGGACCTGCGAAATTAATATAAGTAGTGTATATTATTATACACCTAGTTATTTTTATATTTATTTACCTAACTATTATTAATTTTATAAACTAATATTTTTGTGTGTTTTCTTTGCTTTGTGGTTTATTTATTCACTAATCTAGGCTTAGAAACTGAATCAAAAATATTTCGGGATAATCTGTAAGTACTTATAAATATTGTTGATTTTATAGGCACCTAACTGCTAACAATGCATCAACTTACGTATGAAACTTTAACTCTCTGAAAAAATAAGTAAAATGGAACGTCAAATTTTTAAGAATAAAAACATGAAAGTATTTATGAATTCATTATTATACGAGTACGAAGATATTACTTACGCCTTGTGATCCGTATTTCTGTAACAAATCAATATAGAATTAGGACATCGTTTTTTTTATAAGTAGGTAGGTACAATTATATTTTATATTTTCTATAAGTAATAAACATAGATAGGTAGATGTACGCAATTGTTTTGTATAAACATACCATTGCAACGAGATCCATTTGCCGTGCGAGAGCATCCAAGTGAGAACTCTGTAACAATTAAGTATTTGTACAAATTTAAAAATAATGTCTTATAAACCAGAGAGCAATAATATATTATGCCTATTAGCTATAGGCTATAGAGCCTATTATGCTGCCAGTAATTTGGGCAATTTCATATGAGATGAAATGAAATTATTTATTTGCATGAAACATGGTACAATATTGATGTCAATGTTCACGAAGTCTTGCATGTTTCACCAGAAACTGGCATAGGTACAAAGTTCAATTCTTATATTACTTGTATTAGTTTAACACGGTATGCGCAACACTCCAGTATCAACACCTTTTTCGCAAGAAAGACTTTTATATTATTCACTGATAGGTACATAATACGCGTCAGTGTGGGGAAGCCTTTATTAACATCATTATTATGGTGCTATTTTCTTTAGCAAATTGACACTCCTTTTTCTTGGCAAAAGTTGATCTCATAAAATATGTGTGACTAGTCAAATTACCCTCAATGAGCGCTGTTCGTCATCGTCATCATCTTCACGGTCCTGAAAAATACAATATTTCCCCGATATCATCATCATTATCATCAGCCCGAAGACGTCCGCTGCTGAACATAGGCCTCCCCCTTAGACCGCCACACCGAACGACAATTTGCCACTTGCATCCACCGGTTGCCTGCGACTCTTTTGATGTCGTCGGCCCATCTACACAAGGTAGGTACCTAGTTGACAAAACAAAAAAAACTAAGCGGAGTTTTGGTTTTGACGATGTTGATTTTGTTTTTTTTTCTATTGAATCGTGACGTGCGCGTCGTCGGACTGCGAGTTGACTTGACTAGGGGAATGACTGACTGGGTATTAGTGGGAATGAAAGCTAAGTATAATTTAGGTATAATACTTGACACGAAACGGTGAAGAAAAAAATAGGAACTGAGTTTGAGAAATGTGTCTTCTGTGGCTGGTCCTTACCTGATCCTCTCTGTCATCCTGATCCCGTCGGTCATCTTGATCTCGACGGTCAGGTCTATCATCGTATCTCTGAACACAAATATTAAAAATTACTTTTAAATCAATACTAATTACATAGGTACCTACCTACTTAGCTGATAATACACTTACTTGATAGGTATATTTTTTTTAAATATTTAACACTGGCACAAACTGTGCCAGCGAAGTCAAAACATTTAATCCCGAGTCCAACTTGAAATTGGCATAATTTGCGAACAGCATCATGACCAGAAGAAAAAAACTATCCCGAGCTTTGGCGCGAAACCGAAATCAAAATTCTGACGTTGATATTATCTGGGGGTGTAGGATTAATTAAATAAATAATTCAGCCTTTTACTGTCCCACTGCTGGGAAAAGGCCCCTCACTTTCGTGATTCAGTTGGAATTGTTGAGAAAAGCTACTGAAATAAACGAAAAATAATTTATTTATAAGGGTAAGTGGGGGTTAGCGAGCTCAAACATTTAATTAGTCTATTTTAATTACGTATTCCTCTCTGTCTTGATCTCTCCGGTCAGGCCTATCGTCGTATCTCTGGAAAACGTTTTTTTAAACAGTTAACACAGTGTATTACTTTTAGACTAAAAATAGATTTCAAACAATACAATTATTTCCCTTACATCATCTTCCCTGTCGTCTTGGTCAAGCCTGTCGTCGTATCTCTATAAAGGATTAAGGAAAATTATGTTTTTAGGTATATATTACGAGTATTATCTGTACTAAGTTGAAAGTCGTGCGGTATAGTTCTAACTAAGATTGTGAATGGAAAAGTTCTAACAACTCTCCCGGAGTTTTAGGTGGAATCCAATAGTGAGACATTGTTGGTTTTGGATTTGTTTATAAAACTTGCGTTTCTTCGAGTCTTCATGTGTAATATTGGTGGAATATTAGTCAGTGGTAGAACTTAAAAATTACGATTGTTTTTAACTGAATGGCAAACCAAAAGAAAATATTATTGTTGGGTTGGTAGTACTTGGGAATGTCGGTCACTCAGCTGTACCAACTTACCCTTTCATCCTCCCGGTATCGAGCCTCTCTGTAGCGGGACCTGCGGTCTTCTCTGTCGTCGAGACGGTCGTCTCTCCTGTCTTCTCTGTCTCTTCTATCCACACTGTCTCTTCTATCATCATATCTGTCTCTTCTATCATCATATCTGCGGTCTTCCCGTCTGTCATCCAGTCGGTCCCTCTAGAAATGTGTTGATCAATTGAATTAAGATTGCGCTGAAGAGTCGACGTTAAATATTTAGATTGAGACTAAACCATCCCTTTATTACACCCTTTTTAATCTTGGGTTTAGTTGGGCCTTCAACCATTATAAACCATACGTTTTAAAGTTATATACCTACACTCTACTGTCTATATACAGTTTTGTCTACTGTTCAGACACATTGACTTTGCCATATTGATGTAAGTATAAGTATTCATTGTTTATTTCGAAATATTAAAAATAATTTAAGCCTAAGGTACCACCGACAGCACAGAGTCCAAGCTACTGGTGGTTAGGGCTGCAGAGAGACAAGAACCTCCTCATAATACGTGCCGAGTGAGTATCAATCGACGAGGGGTAGGTACTTCATTCTGCGTCCGACCCATCTCGTGGTACGAGATTGATAATAATGTAAAAACAAATCTTACCTGGTTTCTTCGCTAGTAAAATAAATAACACATTAATAATAAATTAAAAACGTAAACGAAATTAATTGACTAGTGACCAAACTGAACTCTTGTCTATCTAAATAAAAAATAAAACACAGATGTGAGCGATTTATACTGGTTTTTACGTGTGACCAAATTACACAAAGACTCTAATATTTTCTAAACAAATACTTAGTAAATTTATTTTCATTAAAGTTTTTTTTATAATAGCTTGCCTACCAAAACTGTTATAAGAGTTTTTGGCAATACTTATTAATTAATACTTACGTCATCATCGTCACGATCTTCAACCAGCTGAAATAAAACAAAAAAAAAAACAAAAGCAAACATTTTATGTAATAGGTGAGTACCTACCTAGGAGGTAACCTAACTATCTTTTGCAAAGTCAGTTCATCGCAACAAAAGGTATCTATCATAGTAGGTACGTTCTTGGAATAGAATACAACGGTAAATGCTATATAAAAAAAAATACACCAGTACAACTTTAAAAAAAATAAAAAATTCTCTATACCTACATAAATATCTAAAGTTCAATATACGGGGACTTGTCACTAAACGCGATCTCGCAGTTCTTAGCCAGGGTTCAAACTATACCCACACCAAATTGCATCAAAAGCCATTCGGCCGTTTAGCCTTAAAGGGTGTAAACAGACAGACTTTTACTCATCAATACTGTACCTAGTAGGTATAGGCATAATGAAATGAGCCAGTCTATAGCCAAAAGGGAACGAAGATATTCGCCAATGAACTAAAGTTTACGACTGATAGCTCTCAGGGCTTGCAAGCTGAAGTGGCAATGGGCAGGCCACATCGCTCGTGGAACTGATAACCGATGGGGAAGAAAGGTTCTAGAGTGGCGACCACGGACTGCAAGACGCAGTGTAGGTAGGCCTACCACTAGATGGGCCGACGATATCAAAAGAGTCGCAGGCAACCGGTGGATGCAAGTGGCAAATTGTCGTTCGGTGTGGCGGTCTAAGGGGGAGGCCTGTGTTCAGCAGTGGACGTCTTCAGGCTGATGATGATGATGATGATGATGAGTCTATAGCCTAATCAACGGCTAGCATGTTTATAAATTATTATCTAATGGTAAATTTCCTGAATATTAAACTTACTTTAACGCTGAGAGTTTGGAGACGCCTTCGATTTTCCGATTGTTGCTAATAAAAGAAAAATAAATTCTTACAGTTCATTTTGACCAATATTGACCATGTTCTATGCAATAATATTTCTCTTTATTTTATGTCTGTAAGTCTGTATCTTTGCGTATCACGTGATATGCACAATAATTCAGTTTTGCCATATTCAGACAGTCGTGGTGATAATTTTGTAAAATAGTTTGAAACTGTTTTTATTTTTGGGAAAAACTCATTTTTTTTTAATCCTACTGTTTTCATGGGTAAGCCTGGGTGTTTGTGGGACCTCATAGTCCCTGATTCCCCTGTCAAAGTCAAACTCAAATAACTTATTGTAAATAGGCAATTAAATCGCACTTTTACATGTCAATACTTCAATATAATTAACAAATTAATAAAACCATAAAAGGAAACAAAATATAATCAATTGATTATGGTTTGAGCTTGAAAGGGGATGTTTCCCTTTCAAGCACTGGTCCAGGATTGAATCTCAGACAGGGAAAGGAAACTCCGTTGACTCTACCAGTACTTCGGAATACGCCTTGATACAGGGAGACCTAGTAGGAATCTATGTACGTTATAGTTGTTCCTTACATTGTATCATGATTACCTGATCAGATTGCTGCTGGTTTTGCTGTATAGAATAAATAAACAATTTATTACTAAAAAGAGTAAGGATGTAAACTAGAATTTATACGGGTCTAATTCGCGCACAAACTGATATCAAAATATATAATATTGACATACAACGACGTATATTTTGATATTAGTTTGTGCGCGAATTAGACGCGTATAAATTCTAGTTAACATGTATTCAGTTCGGGAAAGTTTAAGAATTTTTAACAGTAAAGATCTTTGTGGGAGGTAGAATCGGGGTATTTTAGTTAGGGGTCACGCGCTGTGGCTCTTCGATAGTGACGCATTTATTTGTAGTCGGCTTGAGTAATTTTGGTTTAAAATTTAATTTTAATTATATTTTGGTGTCTATGTTTTAATTTATAATTTTGTTTTTTGTTTTTAATGACCCCGTTTGGGTGACAGATCTTTCACTGGTCATGGAAAACCAGCATACGTGGCAACTTTCTATTTACGATATTCATGTTTAATACTAGCTCCACCCCGCGGTGTTACCCGCTGTTTTCGGAATACAAAGTAGCCTGTATTAATCCAGGGTGCTAGCTACCTCCATACCAAATTACATTAGAATTGGTCAAGTCGTTTGAGCATAAAAAAGTAACAAACGTACAAACACGCTCAATCTTTCGCCTTTATAACATTAGTAGGGTGGGTACCCCGACGTACCGACTCTAGCGAGTTGCCGATTGCCGCAGCGGTTTGCAGTTGCTGCAATCGGCAACCGTAAACTTTTTGTTGCCGCAACAGGCTACCTTTTTTTTTCTTTTAAAAAAAAAGCGTAGCCCCACACTAGGATTGCTCCTGTATCGTGGGTACCGCTTGCAGACATATAATTTCACATACATATAACACCCAGACCAGATACAAATATTTGTGAATCGCACAAATTTTTGTCCCAGGCGGGAATCGAACCCGCAACCCCTAGCACAGCAGTCCGATTCCTCAGCCACTACGCCAAACGAGCCGTCAAACCTTTACCGGCGACTTTAAAAAAGTTAATAGTTTCTTCAACTGAAGTTCAGCAACTTATGTACTGTATGCGAAGTTTCTAAAACCTTACCCATGGTGCAGCTATCACAGCAGAGAGGCACAAACTGAGTAAGATTAGTGACTTCATTATCACTCCAACACACTAATGGGAAATGCTATCGAAAATCCACCTTATAAATTATCGATATCTCCATGCCGAATCGATATTAATTATGCGAGATGTTAATAATCGAGTGTAAAATACGATATTGGAGATTTTTGTTGTTATAATTTTGAGAATTTGTTCGTTGAACACGGTTCGGTTTAAGCTAATAATGTACCTAATTAAGATTCAGGGTTTTGTGGCAATGTAGTTAAATCGATGGTTTTTTTTATCGCATGCCTTAACATAAGGTTATGACATCACAAACTTGACATTAGCCAATTCGTTATTATTTTAACTGACCTCATTTATAGAAATAATAATGTATATTGCTTCGACTACATCCGCTAAATCTACTTTCCATCGTTCCTTCCTTCGAAGGGCACGGCTGTTATCGGTTGATAGCAGTCGTTAAGCCACATCAGAGGCCCTTGGGTGGCCTGACATACTCTGACACTAGAATCTAGCACCACCTCATACGACAAACAACAATAACAGCTCCGACTACAGCTACAAGAAAGCGTGACGTTTACATTGATAGCCTCTACAGCGTTACTTGGTGATGAGCCAACTGCGATCGATGTGGTTACGAGTTCGATTCCCGTGCAGAGTAAATATGAATGTGAAGTGCAGGTATTCGCTCTAAACCTGGATGCATGTAGAACTATGTTCCTTCTATTTCATAATTTACTAGATACAGGTGTTCCTAGATACAAAAACCCTATAAGTCAATTTTAACTGAGTTACATTAATTAATGTTAACAGTGATGATGATGATGATGATGATGTATCATGTTTGTAGTACTTGTAAAACCTTGCCAGGGAAGTTTATTTTACAACAAAAATCTTATTGAAGTTAGTCAAAAATTTTTTTCAAAGGTCTTTCGAACACGCTTCTCCGCGTCATATTCTAAAATTAGGATCTTGATTTGTAATCAAACATTACATTACCAACCTATTAAAAGTACACTGTATCAATTAAATAACATAATGAGAAATTACGAGAGAACAACAAGACATTGTTCATAATCGCGTGTTCACGTCATTACCTAACCTACGTATACCTACACTTAGTTTTTTTGTTATTTTGTACGTAAATACGCGGGTTGGCATTTAATACAAATAAGACTTTTACGTATTACTTAATGAATTGTATTCTATTATAAATTTGAATTATAATTCTGTAATTGAATAAACAGGATTATTATTAAATTAAGTATACGTATAATTTAAATAACGTATTTTTTATTTTATTAATGAAAACAAGTTAGATTAAATAAATTATTATTGTGAAAAGTTATTAAATTGTTCATTATACAATATACGATGCATATAATAAAAATGTTTATGAAATGTCTGTCTTTCTATTTGAAAGTTGGTCTCGAATAGGCTCCGAAACGGCTTGACAGCTTTTCATGAGTATGTGAAGTAGGTACTTAATAAAAAAATGGGCACCTCTGTATCCCATGCTTAATCTATGCCGCAAAAGTAGTGGATACAGTGCTCATACAACACAAAGATCGAGCGTTGCCTAGCGACGAGCCAGACACGCCTACACTCAAGGACGGTTGCATCTGTGAGGCAAGTATGTATAGAGTAAAAATTGTTATTTCCAAACGTGTGTGTATCGTCTTTGACTAAATACATGACAATCTTAAATGAAACTCATATTTTCTAAATTAAATTAAATACTGCAATGCATTTTTGTATTACTTTCATGTCTGTATTTGTTTTTATGTTTTTTTTTCAAACGTTGCCCTACACTGTGATTGCTCCTGTATCGTGGGTACCGTTTACACTACTAGCATGCGTGCTGACGTTAGATAGAATTACTCCATGGTACTAAGACCGTTATTGGTGATTATAAAGATTAAAATGATTTCATACAAACAGCTACCGACTTCGAACACATAGTCAGTCGTCACAGAAACCCACCATTATTACGAACTGTATTTCTCTAGTTCAAAAGTTTGCGAGTTGCTTTATCGAAAGTACAGGAGTTCGAAGCACGTTAGTTCGAAAGTACACAAATACGATGTATGCTATATCAAAACTAAAGGAGTACT
This sequence comes from Hylaea fasciaria, assembly GCA_905147375.1. Classification (NCBI taxonomy): domain Eukaryota; kingdom Metazoa; phylum Arthropoda; class Insecta; order Lepidoptera; family Geometridae; genus Hylaea; species Hylaea fasciaria. The sequence continues at coordinate 3,126,866 of LR990218.1, forward strand.
ATGTTCGTGAGTTTGAATAACGATTTGAAATTTACTTCTAAAGCAATAAAATTTAGTTCGGAGACGCAATTTAAACAAACAAAATAAAGTAACCTTCTAATTATGTTATATCCTAATCCCGAAATGAATTTTCCACTCTGCAGCAGACGCAATAATCTTTGACGGGCGCAGTGAAATCGGAGCGCGGGGAACGATCGGCCGGTTGCCTAGCAACCGTCTCCCAGATACGCGCAGAGCAGGCTACGCATAGAGACCACAAATGCAGAAGTGAGACAACAATATGATTGATCTGAAATTCCAATTTGATATACATACGTGGCGATGCATTCGATTGGTTGAGTGCGGTTAGCATGGTAATGAGCATAGGTAATGAATGGATAATTGAATCGGGAATGAGGTTGTGCTGAGTATTATGCATTTCGCTTTGAATTATGCACAATAAGCTGCGCCCCGCGGTTTCACCCGCATTATGTATTATTCCACAAGAACTGTTAATTGTTACGTACTAAAAAATATCGAAGTCCCAAATAGCAAAAACAATTTTATAACATTGTAACAATTCAACAATTCACGCATATTAAATTAAAATGATGATTCATTTTCTCATACATTTTTGAGAGGACCACGTCTGTCGGGACAGCTAGTAACAATACTAACGTTGACTACTCTGCAACCCTCCCAGACAACATGTCGCCGACGCGTGAACTCGCTCTAGCCACCCCCTACCACGATGCCACAAAACGATACGCCATCACTCCCCCTGCTTCGCCTAGAAAATCGTGAGCAATAAGGACCGCTTTACGTTGCTAAATACCGGTTTCATTAAAATAACCCGCGACCACTCACTGTCGAGCTCAGCCATAGCGTGGACACTTCATAAAAACCGCTAAATTGGATAATAAAAGATAAGCAAAACTGTATGCGAAGCGTCGTCCGTGTTGATACTGCGTTAGTACTCAATAGGTCACCCAATACGCTCAAAATGTCAAACAAAGTCCCGATCTGCCATTTTGCTTTAATTTTAATAATAGAGAGAGTGCACCTTCTTCTAGGGTATTCATAGGTATTCTATTGCTCAGGTTTCATCTCCCTTTCATGAGGAGGCTTAAACCCGGAATTCATGTCTAGATTGGATTATAGCCGAAATAATTAACGTGTTTCTCACGATGTTTTCACCGAAAAGCAGGTTATATTTATGAACCTAATTATCTTTTTAGTTAAATTAGTTACGGCTTTTATTCAAATCATAGTATTTAGATACTTACCTAAAAGATGGCGCAACATGTTTTTGCAAATAACCAGAAATTGAAATATTGAAAAATATAATTTTAATCGTATTTATTGGGAATATGCAGTATTACGCAGGCACCGCGGTGTCACCTGATGCTTAATGACGACGCGGTCGAAGGCGGAGCCTGCGGACCAGCAGATACCTATTCCCCCTCGACTTGAAAACTCACAGATTATAATCAGAACTAAAATGATTTCACTATCGCAATACAGAAGCGTTAAATATACCGGTATACAGACCGGTATAAAGGACATCAGAATAAAAAGGGTACTACGTTCCTTCACCGGCAATCGTTTCGTGGTAGAGGCCAGACAGTACTATCATAATTTTATTTGTTCACGTTTGGCCGGACGAGAAATTTTATAGTAATGTCTGTATTGTACCCTCTGACTTTAAAACACTCCTTTTGAAGTTTTATAGTCTCTAGTGACAAATTAGAGAAACGGTGCTACGAGGCTACGACTGCTACGATGCTACGAAAGTTGTAGCAAGTAACCAACGATATTGTAGATTTTTATTTACTGTGATATACTTACCACTTCCAAGCATAAAGCATAAAATGCTCAATAAATTCAGGGCGGTTTCAGCCACTGAAAATATGACCACCATTGACTATGTCAATAATTAACATCATAAATCATAGTATAACTAGACAATATACTAAGCTACGCAGCTACAATTTCTCGAAGCTACGAACACCGTAGCAATTACCGTAGAGATACTCTCGTAGACGATGCATATCCGTGGCTGATTCACATTTTCCAGGAAATATCTCAATCGGGAGAGAGGGACGTTTTCCAGGAAATATACAGGAATAATATTTCCCATCTCATTCAGCTTCTATGAAATGTAAATAGGGATGTCAGTCGTACTGGAAATTATTACTGTGTAGGTTATTAAATTAAAACGCTACAAGCGTAGGCGAGCTACGAATCAGCAACTGAGTTTTGATATAGGGATCCGTCGGTTCACCGAGTTTTCATTTATAGCCTATTATTTTTATTATTCTCGTATGTTTTATTCTGGACATCAATTTAATAGAAACATACTTATAATTACTAGATATAGGGAAAATATTCCAATCGTAAGCATTGTTATATGGATGATTTCTTAAATAATAATCGTTCTAATTTTTTTTTTACTTACGAACTTAACATGAAGTAAAAGTATGTGTTTCTGATGTTGCTACTCAACTCTGAAACGGCTTAACGGATTTTGATGAAATTCTATGTATAAGAAAATATAGGTAGGCCCTGAAATATTACATAGAATACTTTTCAACCGAAGCCTCGAAGCGCAAATGGTGTATCATGAAGGTACATTGCAAAATATTATGTGGTTGAAACCGCACGTGCTATCATATAAGTTGTGTTCAACAACTTTTTGGAGGAAGTTTGCTTTTGCCTTTCTACATGAATCAATAATTCACATTTAAAAATATCAATTAAGAATGTATGAAATCAAATGTAAAATAAAAACAATTTCTAACGAGATTAAAAATCAACTCGCCCATTGTTACAGACTTTTCAATTCAGACGCCCGTAGAGATTGCAAGCTTATGCTTTTAAATGATAACGAAGTACACTGCTACATAGCTGTTAGAGTGGATTACAAATAAATCATTTAGTACATTAAGGTACAGTCAGCGTCATAATATGACTATCTAGCAACACGATTACAACACAACAACACTATAACTATTACAACAATTTTAAAGTGTAAGACTCTTTTTTTTTTTAAACGTGCCCCACACTAGGATTGCTCCTGTATCGTGGGTACCGCTTACAGAGATATAATTTCACATACACATTACACCCAGACCAGAAACAAATATTTGTGGATCGCACAAACATTTGTTCTGGGCGGGAATCGAACCCGCGGGCCCTAGCGCAGTAGTGTGATTGCTTAGCCACTACGCCAAACGAGCCGTCTTTATGTGATGATGTGCGATATAAATCAAATGATTTCATTGAAATGACGCCTTCAACCGCATCATAGCAACGGGACAATGGATAGACAAGCGGGACAACTTGCATCCCACTAGATCCCAGATCCTACCTTAACATTACAGTTTTCAGCCCATCCCGGGCAGTAGCTATCCGCCGCCACAGAGTACGGACGCGCCGTCCGCGCAAACTCTCCCGCGCTTTCCACATTCAAAGGACATTCGCAAATGTCAGTTTTGAAATTGGAATCCAAGTGACAGTGCGTGTGCTTTTTTATTCGGATTGTTTGGCAAAGGCGACAGATTCAGCCAGTAAGTTGTTTTTTTCTCTTCTCCGTTTATTTATAAGTAAATCGATTTGAGATTATTTATAGATTGTTTGTATGAGCGTGACGCGTTATTATCTTGTTAGTAGCTTAGTACTTGTATGAGAGCTTTAATTAAGCAGAAGCTGATATTCCGCTCCAGCGGATCCGGAAATTGATTATAGTAAGTTTAACGAAAGACAATATCGTTTTAACGAGGCTTGTAGAGATAAAGTTGATTGATTTTCCTGATGAAAAATAAAGAGCCTTTTAAGCTTGAAGTACAGCCAGTATCTTAATAGCATTCAAGGGATATTCTGCTTTAAAAACATACTATTAGCTTGATATTAAAAAAATGTGACATTGATTTAATCGGAGATTTACATGCAAGTCTGGCCCTACCATTGTGTTGTACAACGGAATGTTTTCCAGTTATGTGGGTGGGTGAGTAGGTGAGGAAATAAACGAAAATACGTAAAAACGTCTTTCTTTTGCGAAACGTGTTGTTGTTAACGTTTATTTTTTTTCTTCGTCTTTTTTTATCCTGGCCTCGACACGGAACTAACTTTAGCATGCCTGTGCATATTTTTTCTATGGTCAAATATATTTCTCATCACGGACTTTCAGCAGCCTAAGGTAAAGCGAGGGCACGATTAAGCTGGAGTTAAACAGCGCTCGTAGTGTGGTTAAACCACAGTTAGCTTAGATAATTAATGACTGTTTAAAGACCATGGTTGGAGTTATGGTGAACATAAACTATATTTTTCAACTAATCATATTAATAATATTATGCAAGAATGCTATAACTCTATAACATTTGAAATAACACACTGTATTATAAAGTAATTAAGATTTATATTCCCAAATTCATTTTGGTCTGCTCATGGACCAGAATATAGTTTTCTGAAGTTAGTAACAAGTTCGTACTCTTTTATTAATAAGATTTTAGCAGGACTTTTCCATGAAAACGATAAATTATCTCGTTGGCGACTAAACAGGATATACAAATAAATATTTTATTCCAGGGCTGGAGACACAGACATCCTAAATTTTGGCAACTCTACTTTCGCCCCTACCATTTGCTCTACCCATTTTCGAGCAACTGTCGAGTTTTTGAATACATATTAATACAGGCTCAAACTTCACGTCGATAAATTCAGCTCATTTTAACACTTATCATTAGTTTAGCTCTATTACATTTTAATTAATCGTCCGTGTCAAGTGACTGAGACACGAAAAGGGCGAATTTTCTAAAAAGATTTAGGTAATTTGGTTCATTAATTAGGTTTCGTCATATTTTAAGACCAAGGAGTATCACTGCTCTAGTGAGATCATGACAAATGAGCTCTTTCTATTCAAGGATCAAGAACTACTAGGACCATAGTCTCACAAATACCCCATAGCAAATACATACAAATCTTTGCCATGGGTGGTAATCAAACCCAAATCTCACGCTTTGCAGTCGGCTCATAAAGTAAATTCAAAATGGCCGCCTTGTTTTCCATTTTTGCATAGATCAATTTGACATTTACGTGTAATCACTAGATGATTCAATAACCTACTAGTATTTTGTGTAGTAAAACTGCCTCCTATTCCGTTTATTTTATCCCTCGTAAAGAAATACTTCTTAGTGATTTATACTACATATAGTGCAGCGCGTTTATATAAATCGATCTCCATTAACGCCCTCGGCTACTAGTGAGCGTAAGTTATATAGAGCTTTTTGCTGTAAGGGCCTTTACACACGAAGACTTTTCGTCGCACGGTGCTACGTTTTACCGACGTCATGCAAACTCATGCCCCATCGGTAAGATCATGGTCGAATGGTTACTAAGTCAAATGGAATTTAAAAAATAATAATATGTAGAGAATCAGATATGCTCGCGTATTTTCTTTGTCTAGTAATAAGGTTTAGTGGTTGGATGTTTGGATGAAATGGTATCGGTATAAAACCCGACATGATCTTGCAATGGGTAACACCAAGGTCATCGGAACGGAGTCGTAATATGACATAATTTATAATGTTTCATAATTTTCATATTCGTTATCCATTGCCATTATTTGAAAGAGGAACTTATCGTATTAAACTTTTCGATATGCAATACGAATTCATTTGTCTCACTTTTGAGTGGAACCGTATACAACGCGCGACAACCGCGCGATTAAAACCGTCATGTGTAAAACCACTCAGTTAGGCTGTTTATTACTAAAAGGGCTTTCCATCCATCTTTGTTCCTCAGATTCTGTGATTTATTGACTGACCTCTCGAGAATATGATGAAAAATTATGCTTCTTTCTACATTTACTTCGTCGGAATAAAGCGATAAATAAATAATGGATTTGACCGTATATTTTTACTTGATCTTCATCTAAGGGTTGCCTGGGGTCACCATTGTGCACTATGCTAGACAATATAACGGCGTAAATTAGTATTACTAGGGTTAGTGGGTTTAAGTTTCCACACGACCCCCTTACGCCACCCTCGTAGTGGAAGGGATAGAGCAAAGGCATTTCTACGCTTAAAAAAACTAAAAGATTTTTCGTTGAAGCACCCCCCGAATTCTTTAATAATTTACTGCATAGCTAACTTAAATAGTCAAATAATTAGCGGATTTAATACTAGGTATAATGATGGTGTGTATCAAAATTATTTTTATACAAAAACTGTTGCAGTAATAATTAACCAGCCTGACAGTTAAGCTGAAAAAATAGACGAATTCATTTGTGTTGAACGAGCTTATTACTGTGTAATGTTAATGGTACAACATTACAGTAAGTCATTTTGGCTTTTACGATTTGTTAACGTTCTGAGTGAGTTCACACATCGTTTATCACACGCCAGCAGATTTTTTTAGTATCGGTACTGTAACTTTATGAAACTGGATTAGTTTGTTTGGAATTGGTCATAATCATTGTTCATTTACGTCACGGACAGATGAAAACACGTGCTGAAAACGACGTGAGACAGCCATTTCAGGCGTATTCAGGCATACAATGTTGTTAATTAGTAGTAAACTAAGTGTAGGCAGTCAATAAGCCGTGTCAAGCTTTTTAAGATAACTGAATACATTTTTACTATTTTTCTGTGGTAGATACTTGTACTCTACGTCTATATAGTACAAAAAAATGCAGTGGAATTGAAAACCTTCACCTTTTTCCAGTTGGTTGTCATTGCTACAGCCTTGCACTCTAAAATATATCTACTGTATACTGTACTATTTCAAGACAAGAAACGAACTGTTAAAAGGAAACACGCCATCTCAACGATCACATTTCGAAGGCGGAATAAATTGCAACCATTGGTAGGGGCTTTATTGTGCACCGTCTACATAATTAATGAAAGGCACTCCGAAGAAGTGGAAAAGCCAAGGAACAAAAGTTGGAGATCAACACAGGAGTGTAAAGAGGAACCCTTCGATTTGACTGAAAAGTTTATGTATATACGCTTGCCAAAGAAAATTAATTATAGAAATTGTTATATTCTTTTGGCTCGTCAAGATCGCAGACCAATATCCTGAACTCTTATTGATTGGCTGTAGCTAAGGAATAAATAAATACGAGGACTATGGCCTCATCACCGAATCGTCACCATAGACAATTGCTCAGGGCAGGAATTGAACACACAAACTCACGCTTCGAGTATCGCGTCTTTATCCGCGTAGCGAGCCAGATAATGCATTCAAATTCAATGAGGCAGTATACCAGCTTCTAGTGTCAACTTGTCAAGTCGCCTATGAGCCTCTTACGTGGCTTAACGACTGCTAGCAATCGATAACAACCGGAGCCGAAAGCATAAAGTACCCTCCGAAGCACGGAGCGATGTAAATCCGCACATAGATTGCAAAAGTCAGTCTGAGGCCGAGGTTCGAATCAGTTTCCTTAAGTTGCAAAACACACAAATATAGGCTAGTGCTATATTTATAACAGCGCATTGTTTTTGACATTCTCCGTCTTATCACAAAAGATTAGACCAGAGTAAAACAGATGTTTCTAAAATTTAGCTACACAAAATCGACATCTATCACTCGCGTTGCCTTACGCAATCCCGGCGTTCCTAATTATTATACTTGTGAATTTGTTATCGAGTTAGAAAAAGCGAGGGTAAGACGTCGATTTGTGGAGAAAATATTTAGACCCATCTGTTCAACTCTGGTTTAAATCTTTTGTGGTAATACCGTCTACGTTTTAAAATACATTTTAACTGACAGCACAACACAGTAATGAAGCAAATGTGTACCACTCCTATACCTCGAAAGTAGCGTAATGATACTAAAAATATCAGCACAGTCGTACTGTGTAATGGGAGTGAAACATGCACGTGTTGACTTTGGTAGATAATTTGTAAACAATATTTTACTGTTAGTTTTGAGCCAAAGGAATTTTTATGTGTGAAAATAATTAATAGCTCAAATTTCGCTTCTAGTGAGGTTGAGGATGGATGTGCTAGGGTCGAATCTTGCAAATAGCTTGTGTTTTTCGATTGAGATTTCATATCAAAGTGTTTGTGGGTATGAAAGGGTGTGGGTAAATTATATAATGGCAATAAACGTCATTACGTATTCTGTCCAAAACTGGCTTGGATGTTTCAGTAAAGCATTTTCCATAGTCACATTAATTGTGACGAAACTCATAATTATATTTTAAACAAAATTATAATAATTAAAAAGTAAAGACATACTAAGGAAGAAGGAAGGAGCTAGTACCATTCGGTCACAAGCCCAATTTGTCATCGATAAAAAACTAGGACCGATCGGTCCCATATTATAAGAAAAGTAAGTTCTAGGAGGGTATGTAAGAGCAAACATTTTAAATGGGTGAACATTTAATACCCTTACAGACAAACAGATGAATCTAACAAAGCAACAAAAATGCACAGATCGTGCGAAGGCAAAACACTATAGGTAAATTGCTATATTTCTCCATGTAGAATAATACTCGCATTTACAGAGGTATACTTTCGCGCTCAGCTTTGTTTATGACTGCGTTTAAACAGAAATAGACCGAAATAAATCATAGAAGCTATCGTAAATATTAAAATGCTTTTTCACTCGTAGCCAAAAATGTTTTGGCCATAGCTCTATGTGGGAGGAGAGTCATACATAGTTACAGGAATGGGAGTAGCTCTCAAGGGATGCTTAACAACCCCGATATCTAACATAACTACGGTCTTAGCACAGAAGAATTAAACCAGAGTTGAACAGATGAGTCTAAATATTTTCTCCACAAATCGACGTTTAATCCTCGCTTTTTCTAACTCAATAATAAATTTACAAGTAAATAAATTAGGTACGCCAGGATTGAGTAAGAAAACGCTAGTGAAAAACGTCGATTTTGTCGAACGAAATTTTAGAAACCTCTGTTTAACTCTGGTCTAATATTTTGTGGTAACACGTTTAGTATCTAACATAAAATATAGATGAGCACCTTCCAATATCGATCGCGATGTCATTGACTTTTAAGTTTCAAAGTAACACACCCTTGACTTGGGTTCAAAGTTTTAAAGTTGTCCTATTGGAAAACTTTGTCGATCAGGCGGCAAACTTTCACAACCCTCTATAAAGAGGAAATTTCCCATCGTCCCAGAGCTGTAAAGGTGTTGGGTTTTACTCAGATTTTAAACTCTGTACTAAAGTGTTTACGATGTTTAGACAGAAGTTTACGAGTCTTGTAAAAAATAATAAGGGCTGTGGCGTAGATACCTTTGCGCCTTCTTAGCCTATAGCAACTTAAAATAAAGCTGGTGGCTGAGTCAGCAGAGAGCTTCAAACGGCAGAAATGCTGTAGGTACCTACTCTTGTTAGCGACATGTTTGAACTCTTTGAGTTCGAACCTTAGGGACCTCTGGGCGGCACAAGCTTTTGTCCTTTACTGATTTAGAAGACAATACAAAAAAAAACAACAAAGCATACAGCCAAATCTTCGTTGCAAATCTGTACTTCATGAAATTCTAAAGGGGATGCCATGTTACCTCTAACGTCTATAACTACCGACTGCGTTTCCCATGCAACGTAGCTGAAATAAGTTGCCATTTAAAAAAGAAAGGTACCCATTTTGTTTATAACACCCAAGAGCAGTAGCATAATTGCACACCAAAACACATGCTCGTCTTCGAAATTCTCCCCTGACCTCATTCCGCCCCCATTTCACCCCCGAGACACTTGGAGGTACAAATGACTCAATCAAGATAATTTAGGCGACATGGCAACATTTCCTTTGATGTGGCCGACTATCACACCGACAGTGATGTGAGGTATGGGCCCCATTTAGCCAGAAGGTTGATAGGAAGGTGGGAAGTTTATTAGATACTAAACTTACTTAATGATATTAATATACTTACCTCAGGACCCGACCGACATTGTACTGTAAGTAAAAATGACGTAAAACGAACGAGTTCATACGAAAATCCTATAGAAAAAAGAAATTGAAGTTTTTCACTAATACGTAATTTATCGGGCAACTTTTCCACAAAATATTTTCAATTAAATATAAATACAAATACACAGGCAAATATCATATAAATTATTCATATAAATACACAGGCAAATCGGACCAGCCGTTCTCATGACCCATACCAACTAGTATTTATCTAATATTAACCTTCTTATAGGTTACCTGTTGAACATGACTGACTGACTTGATTCATCAATGTCGAGTTGAAAAAGGATAGTGTGGTGTGGCCTTTTGTAAGGCGAACCTTCACTTTGATATCGCTAGATATGGACGTAAAATAGATAGCGGATAGTGTTCCACATTCAGATAATCAGATGGTCATTTGAATCCAGATTCTATGATAGACTCTAGATAGGACACAGGACTAGATCTAGACTGGATTCGAGGCAGGACTAGACCAGACTAAAAATACCTCGATTTGCCCTAGGGTGACATAGATATCCAAATTATACTAATACTAGCTGATACCCGCAACTTCGTTCGCATTTTTATATAAATAGTAAACTGTTTAAAAAATCATATGATGTCGCAAGTAACAGCTAGGTAAGAATATATCTGTCTCTTTCTCTCTCCTTTTTCCTCTATCTTTCTCCCTCTCTGGCTCTCTTTCTATCTTTCTACTTCTTTCGCTATTTCTATCCCTCTTCCTCTACCTCTATCTCTTTCCCTCTCCTTATATCTCTATATCTTTCCCTATCTTTCTATTATTAATATCCCTCTCCACTCTCAATCTCTCGCCTTCTCTCTCCCTGTCCATCTCATCCATTATATTTATTTCCCTCACCCTCTCAGTCTATATCTCTCCCTTTCCCTCCTCCGCTCACTCCCTCTCCCTCTATTTCTATATATTTCGCACTCAATCTCTCTTTCTCCCCCCACTCTCCCCTATTTCTCCCCACTCTCCCCTCATTCTACCCCCACTCTTCCCTCTTTCTCCCTCCACTCTCCCCTCTCTTTCTCCCCACTCTACTCTCTTTCTCACCCCACTCACCCCTCTTTCTCCCCCCACTCTCACCTCTTTCTCCCCCACTCTCCCTTCCCTCTTTCTCCCCCACTCTCCCTTCCCTCTTTCTCCCCCACTCTTCCTTCCCTCTTTCTCCCCCACTCTCCTCTTTTTATCTCCCACTCTCCCTTCTTTCTCCCCACTCTCCCCTTTTCTCCCCCCACTCTCCGCTCTTTCTCCCCCCACTCTCCCCTCTGTCTCCCCCCACTCTCCTCTCTTTCTCCCCCCACTCTCCGCTCTTTCTCCCCCCACTCTCCCCTCTGTCTCGCCCCACTCTCCTCTCTTTCTCCCCCCACTCTCCCCTCTATCTCCCCCCACGCTCCCCTGTTTCTCCCCCACTCTTCCCTAATTCTCGCCCTACTGTCCCCACTTTCTCCCTGCTCTTTCTCCCCACTCTACCCTCTTTCTCCCCCCACCCTCCCCTCTTCCTTACCCCACTCTCCCCTCTTTCTCACCCCACTCTCCTCTTTTTCTCCCCTCACTCTCCCCTCTTTCTCACCCACTCTCCCCTCTTTCTCACCCCACTCTCCCCTATATCTTACCCCACTCTCCTCTCTTTCTCCCCCCACTCTCCCCTCTTTCTCACCCCACTCTCCTCTCTTCCCCCCCACTCTCCCCTCTTTCGCCCCCCACTCCTCTTTCTCCCCCACTCTCCCCTCTTTCTCTCTGCGCCCCCCTTTCTTTCCCCCCACTCTACCCTCTTTCCCTCCACTCTACCATCTACTCCCCTCTTTCCCCCCACTCTCCCCTTTTCCCCCCACTCTCCCATTTTCCCCCCACTCTCCCCCGCACTCTCCCCCTCTCCTCCCATCGCACTCTCCCCCTTTAAATTACGATCCGTTCAACCGTTTATTGTGGTGCGTTGGGGGTGCATCTAAACAATACCTCATAATTTCAACCCCCTTGCTTTTCCCCCTTTAGGGATGATTTAGCAAAAAGGCGGCAACCCGTATTTATTTATTCTTACCAAAAGCCTAAATACGAATTTTCAGATCCCTAACTTGAAGAATGATGGATTCCTCATACAGAATTTCTTTCTTTCTTTCTTTTCTTCAACCCCTATTTCATCCCCTTCGAGATTGTTTTTTGAGACAAAAGATAGCCTATGTCCGTCTCATAGGTCCAATCTACCACTATACCATATATCATCGAAATCGGTTCAGCCGTTTAGCCGTGAAAAGGTAACAAACAAACAGACAAACAGATATACAGATAAACAGAGTTACTTTCAGATTTATAATATTAGTATGGATTATAAATCCGAAAGTAACTCTGTTTACTTGTTTGTCACCTTTTCACGGTTAAACGGCTGAACCGATTTTGATAAAATTTGGTATAAAGATAGATATGACCTTGGGGGAGGACATAGGACACTAATTATCGCGAAAAATTGTAGTCAGCGCGGACAAAGTCGCGGGAAACAACTAGTATAGTTACCATACATGGAGTGATAGGAGTCCCCCAACCTCCTCCCAACAATGTGTACACAAAGGCAGCAAATGAATTTGAAATTTAAAAGAGTCTGCTCTTCAAAAGGATAATTTGTGTTGACAATTTCAGATAAAAGCGGGTGCTTAAGGGATTATTTAATTTCGTGTAGCTGACAGATGTGGTTCTTCACCCCTCAATTTTCAGAGGCGGGTTTTCGCGAATATTAACTTTGATGTCCGATTTACGTGGTCACTACAGTTTAAACTGTGGTTTAGAGGGCCCACCCTTTTTGCCAAAAGTTGTCAGCCAAGTGCGACTGCGTTACAGTATTATATTGCACAAAGGCCGTATAGTTGTGTTCACGTACTATATAGTTAAAAAATATTGGGTTAGTATTAGTAGCGATTTTCTTCATTCGCGATTTTCCCCAACCAATTCGATCATCATTTCGCCTTTTCCCTGATTATTTTGAAGGTACTGTCTATTCTTGTCTCCAGATGCACTATTTGTCCGTTACACGCCACCTCTACAAGCTAAGCTATATTTGATGCCTTCGGATAAACCGTGAGAAGTAGGTAAGATAGTATTCAACCAAAATAAGTATTTTAACTCTGTTTAAATACAGTGGCTATTACAATTAATAGCCCATATTGGTGCCTCCGTGTTTTTTAACTACATTCTACTTTCAATTCGAATTACAAAGGCATGAATTAAACATATCACAAAAATACAAGTAGTACAAAAAAATCTACAAAAATATTTCAAAGTAGGTATAGCATAGTGTAGATGTAGTAAAGTGGCAATAAATTAATTAACTCTCTACTAAAAAGAACGCAAAAGTCTACCATAAAACTGGGCATCATTGTTCTAAACTCTAAAAAGACCTCAAAGAAACCTTAACCTTTAACTATCGCGTCTACGTCGACCTAAGTAACGCTGTGTCTATTAATTATAACTTAAAGCCTGAAACAGGAGAGTTCAGCGCCCTGAAAGAAAAACCTTTGAACAAGCACCGCTCTGAAAGTTTAATATCGTGCCTGTAACTCAAAGGATAAGGCTAAGGACTCACGAAGCGGTTTTCACCCGTGCCCGCCGCGGTTGCGAGCCCGCAGCCTTTGTAGAATACAGATATTTATGTAAAAAATTAAAGCACATTTCACGACGCGTTTTACGCCCGCGGCGTGTGCGATTGTTTGCGGGTCCCGCTGCACCGGCGGTCATCTTGTACCGGCGGGCGCGGGTCGCGGTCCCGCAGCCGCGGCGGGATGCACCCGCGCGTTCTGCGGTCGGTTGGCGGGCGACCGCGCGTGGACAGCGGGGGGCGTTCGTAACCGCCCGTCTTGCAACCGCCCGTCTTGCGATTACCAACCGCCAAGTTTGCGGGCGATAATCGCAACCGCGACGGCTGCGTGACCGCACAAAACTGCGGTCTCGTGAGTTTTGAAAATAAAACTCCATTCCGCCACCGCGGCGGGCACGGGTGAAAACCGCGTCGTGAGTTCTTACCCTAAGGCCTAATATTAAACGAACGGAGTTGTTTTATTTTTAATGTCTCTGTGTAGATACATGCGAGAGAATATGAGTTTGTTTATCCGTTTTAGATTTGAGCTGGCTACGCTTTTATGAGGGCTTGTGTAATTTCGTAAAAGTCTAATTTGGTTACAAGCTAAAGCCAATGTAAGTCGATCACATCTGTGTTTTGTTAATTTAGATGGGTATTGAGTAAAATTTGGTGACACGTTAATTTGGTTTCTACTTTTGAGTGCATTTTGGTCACACCTATTTGCATGAACATATTTGTCATTATATTACGCGGTCATGATGTTTTACTTTTGGTACTACATTATTGTGGGCTTGCTGTGCCTTGCGGTTTCACTCGTGTTTACTATTATCCCGCGGGTGGAACGGTCCTAACATAAAAGTACTCTAAGTTACTCCTTATAAAATCACACTTTGTCGGCTCGTTTGGCGTAGTGGCTGAGCAATTGGAATGCTGCGCTTGGTGTCGCGGGTTCAACTCCCGCGCGGAACAAAGATTTGTGCGATCCACAAACGTTTGTTTCGGGTCTGGGTGTGATGTGTATGTGAAATTATACGTCTGAGGAGCAATCCTAGTAGGGGGCTACATTTTTTATAAATATAAAGAAGGAAAAAAAGAAATGTGATTTTCCAGTGAAAGAACTGCCAAAATCGGTACCTATAGCTGTTTCCAAGATTAGCTGGAACGAGTCTAAGGTTAACCTAAAAAGTATTGAACGTATGCAGGTATTGTTTACGTCTGGATGCAAATTTATTCATTCATACTCACTTGTAGCTATGTGCGGATTTCCCGGTTGTTCAATAGCAATCGTTAAGTCAGAGGCCTTCAGCCTGATAAACTCTGACGAGTCTATCACAACCACATACGACAAACAAACAGCAAATAAACAGTGTTAGTTCTCATAGAAATCATGCACTGTTTTATCCTTTGCGTGCACTGTAAGCAAATTGTTTATTCATGATCACGTAATGTTCAGTAGAGCATAGATACGACAGTACAAACATGTCCATTATTGAAGTAACATTTTCGTATAGGTATTTTCTAGGCATGCGTATTTACGTCACCTTCGGCAACATTGTTACCAAACTACTTATCAAGAACGCCATAAAATCTTTGTTCTTTACTTTTAACGTGACGCGACGTTAAAAACAAATGAAGTCCTCTTTTATTGCAAATGACATTATCGCTAACTAGGTAGGTACTTGTATTATTTATAGTTGCAATACAGAATTTAATGCTTCTACAATCTATCCGTACAGGCTACTTGTCTTTATAAATATACTTTTTCTTCAACGCGGCATAATGCAGCTTGCACACCTCAGATTATGCATCCAATAGATATGACATTTAACTCAAGATCCGGGGTAGAAAAGAGACAAGCATATACAAATAGCCAAAGGAGTAAGTAGAATAGTACGATGATGTTTTGTCTTTGTCGACGTTATGAACTAATTTATTTCTGTGCAGCAGCAGCAAACCAATCTTGACATTTTAGAATGTCGCACGAATGATTGGAGCTACACCTAAATAACCTGTATTAAATTTATCCGATTTATAAATTGCAGCATAGGTGTGTCCCTTTCGGGTATACGCTATTGCCAAGTCTATTTCTTGATACCACGTCTATGCACACGGTCCCGTTTTCCACACTTTTCTCTTCAATACACTGTATGGCTCATAAAACAACTCTAATCAATTGTCCGCTCGATCGGAAGCGGCTGCCGCGCGTCACTTCCTGCGTGTGTAGAAGGCTTTATGTCGTGGCTTTGTCTTGACATGACGCCCCTTCAAATAAGGCCCCATTTGCTCAGAAAGCGTCTTCATTTGGCATGACAGGTTATTTGCGAATTATACTGTCGAAGATAGGGTTTGGATGAGTTGTGGCTCGAACGCTGAAGCGTAATCTTTGACCTTTATTAAGTCTACGTGAATGCTCAAACATTTTTGCAGGTGTTACATATCTTGAGCAAGTATTTAATACTTTGTTATTATCAAATTATAGTTGAGAAAACTCAAAGATAAATCGTATGTGACCACGTCACCAATATAGTACTTGTTTTTTTTTCTATTATAATCATAGGTTCTAAACATTTCTAATAGAAGTTCTCGGAATTCTATTAGTTGATTAAAATTTAATTTGAATAGTCTATTACAAAGAAGTTAGGAAAAATACTACCAAGTAATTCTCAGGTAGAGCTAAAACTAAAATAACAATGTTCAAGCATTTATACCCTACTTAAATAATCTAGAAACTGAAATAGTCCTCCCAAATTCATAATTAGCAATACGAGATTAGCGACATACTCACCTAGACATTTCGATAAAGTTGCATTTAGCCCTCTAACTCGACCCATTTTTGCCCTAATAAACATGTATTAATTCCTCAAAACTGGATAGGTCACACACACTGATTCACAAATATCACGAGATAAGGTCAATCGCTTATCAAGCTCAAAGGTCTCGTAGAGTATGGCATCTTTTGTAGTAGGACAGTAGACGGAAGGGACAGCGATGTCAGGACGTCACTAGCAGCTGTCGTAGACTCCAGTGTGAATGGAAAGACAATGCCGCAGTGGGCACCGGACCCTTTTCAAGCACGAGGCATTGTCATGTCGCTAAGGTGGGATACAGACGGGCTACTAGCATGAGAGCGATAGTCACTCGGCTACCGACCGATAGTTCCTGCTCACAGACATATAAGAGGGAGCAGACCGAGCATTACAGACATGTAGAGAAGCCAACATTACAGATATGTGAAGCCAGTAAAAAAATACATTCAGATAGGCGGAACTAAGTGGGATAAGGAAAGTATACGTTTATAAATCACTGAGATTAAAATTCCTGCTGAATCCGATTGAATGTGCGCCGATATCGAGTATGAAAGAGATCACAACAGAATAAGAAGAAGAAGAAGCAATACATTTATTTGTAACACTAACCCCCAGTTTCTGAAACGTCAGTCAGCGTTGACAACAGATTAATTCTATTGCCATCCTCGTCATTTGTTTATAGTCAGATAGAGGCAACGATAGTTTTAATCTACTGTCAACGCCAACAAACGTTCTAGAAACCGGGGGTTAAACACAAACAAGAAAACATATTATAATCACTAAACATAACATATTGCCATAAAAAGGTTCTAACTCAGCATGATGTTGGCTGCGGGCAACCAGCGCTGGTCTTCCGTTAGGACCATTTGGTGACTTCACGGCACAGATATACAGCCAGACAATGCATACTAAGAAATATATATATTTAAAGATAAAAAAGAACATATAAACAGTATATTTCTATAGCATCGTGACGTGGCGTACGGCGTAGCGCTCTGCGGCCGATGGCGTGTATAGGAGACCACAGTGTAACGTGCTATTTGAACAAATATTTAGTGATGACGCCCAATAACGTTATTAAACCGGTCACAAGTTCAACCTACAGCCTAAATTAATATTGTATCTCCTATCCAAGATAGAAATCGATCTTGCATATCTGCCTATCGTTCGATCGATTTCCAATCTGCGTGCATTTATAAACCAATCCACGGATCGGTTATTGGCACGTTTGACCCTAAAAATGGATTGTGATATCAATCCCAGATAGAAAAATTTGGGTTGGATTGATTATTAATTTCGGCTGGTAATAAGTTCTATGGTGTTCCGTTGGTACCCGTGTAACGCAGAATCGCAAGTCAAGGGTAATGGCCAAGTTAACTCAACTTGGGTCTTGGAAACTCATTTGTAAGTGAATGAGAGAGGGTAAATTGAAGTAAGTATAATGTTTGTTCTTGTTAATAGTTTTGTTTGTTTTCCATTTTCATTAAACGGGGTAGGTAATTGAAAACGATAGACAAGATGGAGGTTATCATCCCAAGTTGAACTTTGAGTCAACGGAGGATAAACCAAATCAGAGATATATTCGAAATGAAACTTGTATTAAGCTAAGTTAGTGAGTCATGGGTGAATCCGAGATGTTCAGACAATCGATAGTATCGCATTCGGTGCCAAATTACTATATTCTTTATATATATAATTCTACTGTACGTGTCTATGTTACTGAACTCCTAAACGGCTGGACCGAATTGAATGATTTTTATATGCATTTGTGTGGCGCCCTGGATGGCTTAGATTCACAAATCAGCCCGGCAGATGGCGCTGCAGTCATACTTTGCAGGACATACGTCTGTCGGGCCCGCTAGTAGTCTATAGATATATCGCTCCTTAACTAAATAAGCTAGAAGTCGATTATTCCAAGTCGATCGACTTGTCGTCGCTGCGTTCTTCAAAATATAGATAGAAAAATAGAGATGTCATTTTTCTATAGTTCCGAATTAACCGGCTTACCGCTACTTTTTTCGCTCGCTTTTTCTCCCTCGTGTGTGACGTGAGCGGTCTAGACTCGAATGAATCGCAGTCGACGGCACCGACCCTCGAGACGTTTGATGAATCGAAACAATAAGAATAATAATTAATTTACTGTAGCATAAAGGTCACACAATTACAATAAGTAGGTATCAACAGTCTAATATCCATTTCGGATGTACAATATTGTTATTTAAACCACAAATGAAGGTAATATTATTAGAAAATAAAATTAATAATAAATCATTTAAATAATAAAACTTGAACATCTATAAAGAAGTTCTTAAACTTTTGCGAACTGAATAAATGTTAATTCGTATTTAAACGGGTCTAGTTCAGTCTTCTCGTGACCACGGCCGATGTAACTCGATCGAAACGTCGAGGTATGTCAAAATTATATATTTTGATATTAGTTTGTGCGCGAATAAGACCCGTTTAAATACTAATTAACATCTATAAAGAACTCGTTATCGAATACATTTCGAGACTCCCCCATCTCTAAAGTTACGAGTAGCTTCACAATGTACGTAGCTTGTAAGAGGTGCTAATGTGATTCCTATCACATTCACAAGAGCTTTGTACGCTATAAAAAGCTCAAGCGTAATTATTATTACGTATGACACGTCAGTTTTCCACATAAAACATACATCTGCGGGTTCACGAGTATATTATCCATTTCATGCTGTTTTACGTACGCCACACCTCGTGGAGTTTGTCTCAAATACGAACCGAATCCTACGTAAATGGAGAAATAATGTGCAAAGGTGTGTTTAGCCACTCGGCTCAGATATAAAAAAAAACGATTTTTCACATTTCATGCTCGAAAAGTGTGCCTAAACGAGTAATGGATGTATGAGTATTGAGTACGTGTGCATTTGCCAAAATTAGAATAAATTTAAAAAGTTTGTATTGCCGATATAATCTGTAAAATGTTTACAGCAATGAAAATTTGATTTGTTTTTTTTTAATATATAGTTAACGCGACTACTTACTTGTTAAATATTCTTAGCGTTTTTAATCGTATACCTATTTATTTTATTTCTCGCAATTTCGATGTGAAAAGTGTAGTGTTGAACGCGGATCTCAAACGGCTCATCCATACTCGATTCTATCCCACACTCGCTACGCTCGTGAAGCAAAACATGGAGTATGAATGAGTCATTTTCGTCCTTTGTCCAACAAACTACTATTAGATCTTGTAAGAACATCATATTGGATACATTTCACCATTGTTCACGCGAGGGAATCTGCTATTTATTTTAATCTCATGTACCCTGTTTTCATTAGTTTTAAAGACGAGGGGCGCAGCTCTTGCGAAAGAGCGGTTACTACTCAGGCTCTGTTCATGTATCAAAAGCAGTACACAACAGATTATGTACAATGGTTAAAGCAACGAATAATAAGGGAAACAACGTGCACCGACATGTCTTCAACACCCACGTTGCTTCAATTTTCCGACAGCTCGCAAGCCGATGGCGTAATTTCGCATTGAATTTATGTGAAGAGCCACAAAAATAGCATCAGATATTTACATGTACGGTGTTAACTGCTATTTTTCATACACTGTTACTGTTTGTAACGCCGTCTACTGGATAAATAGTTCGTTGCCCCATTTGTATACGGATCGAGCCAAGGTTAGTTGTTTAAAACTATATAAATAATATGTAAAACTATGTAACTGATCTATGTGACTATGTAATTAATTTACTTATGAGAAGTGTTAATTTCAAGATATTAATATTACATTTTATTGCATGCTAGTATTGCTAGTGTCTAAAAGAAATGTTGTACACCTCATAACGGGGTAGGAGTATGGGTCTTCATATAGTTATACCAACTCTCACTAACCTACATCTGTGACAGTAAATTTAATTTAATTTAATTTAATTTAATTTAATTTCATATACTTAGTAAAACAATGAATAGTTTGAATAATACTATCATTATCTGAATACAACAAGAGATTGACCGACGAGTGACGATCTGTGATGACGTTTAACACAAGACATAATGGTGAATGCTAACAGAAACTCATTTTCTCATATCGAGGACTTTATCATGGTGGGGGGTTCGGGATCCCCCACCACGTGGCGGAGGATACAGAGCGACGGCATTTTCCCCTGATACAAAAAACTAGAAGCGCCTCGCGGTTTCACCCGCGTTAACTACTATCCCGCGGAAACCGTAAATTTTTACGGGTTAAAAAGTAGCATATGTCACCGGAGATACTGTAGCTTCTCAACAATGAAATATTTTTTCAAATCAGGTCAGTCGTTTCGGAGCCTATTCAATGCAAACAAACAATCAAATCTTTCTTCGTTAGAATATTACTAGCCGCGGTGTTACCCGCAGTTTTCATATAAAAAGTAGCTTAAGTGTTAATCCAGAGTGTTAGCTACCTCTATACCAAATTGCATCATAATTAGTTCAGCCGTTTGAGCGTGAAGACGTAACAAACACATAAACTTTCGTGTTTATAATATTAGTAGGATAATATATATAATATAGGTAGATATATGAGCTATTAGTAAGCTATAATTCCAAGTTAATCATTGAATAACAAAGGATCAAATGAGAATATACAACTGAGATTCCGAGAAAGCCCGTGACGTAGGAGGTTAGTTGATGATAAGTTGATTGCAAACCGTGGGGTTACGGATTCTGTTCCGCGCAGTGAAGATAATTGCTTGAACTATTAGTATACCTATTTGTGGTTACTCACTCTCTCTCACAAGATCAAAATAAAGGCATTACAAGTACTATCAAGATTGTTATAGCTTCTCTTCAATGCACGTCGCCGTCATACCGATCAGACGCATTATATCGGCGGATAAGGTTCTCCATTATTTTGCAAACAAATGGTTTGAAGATAATTTGAAGGTCGTCGTGTTTTTTTATGTACTATTGAACAAGTACCTAAACTCGGGCAAATTTTTGGAAGGTTGTAGTTTATTTATTTCTGTACAGGCATAGGTTATGTGGACATAGAGCGAAGCACAGTGCATTATTTGCTTGACTACAAGAACAATTTCAGGCAATGGCAATGGCCCCACAAAAAACGTTTTATATAGAAACTAGCTGACCCGACAGACGTTGTCCTGTAATTGACATTTTCCTGTCAAAAAAGTTACATTACAAAAGGTAATGTGTCTTGAAGTTTCCTCTAATTTTGTAATGTTTGGCGTGACTTTTTTATTTTTTTCTTTCATTAAAGCCTTCCCCTGACAATGACAAACGCAACAAAAAAAGAATTAGCAAAATTGGTCCATCGGTTCACGCGTGATGCCGTGACCAAGGGAATTTGGGATTCATTTTTATATACCTAGTCAGGTCATAAATTCTGTCACATGTTTTATATAAAATAATTGAAACAAGTTTATTCATTATGTAACCATTTATATACCAAAATGAACTTAACAAAACATAGATTCTTATGACACTAAAGTTTATTCAAAATGACCTCCGTGATTTTGAATACAGGCCTTCAATCTGCGCGGCCAGTCGTCTATCGCAGCACGAACGAGGTCCATGTCAATATCGGCGGCTGCCTTAATCAAGGATGTCTTGAGTGACTCCAAATCGGGATGAGGCTTTGAGCACGCCTTTTCCTCCAAGTGTTGCCATATCTTGTAATCTAGCGGATTCAAATCTGGACTGGAGGAGGGCCAGTCTTCGTGCCGGATGAAGTCGATTTCACGCGCCGCCAGCCAGTCTTGTGTGCTCTTCGCTCTATGAGCTGGCGCCGAATCTTGTTGGAATACCCAGTGCCTGTTATTAAACATGGTATGAGAAACAGGTTCCACAAGGTTCGTCAGGACTGTATTTTGATACACAACTGCATTCGTTTTTACACCTTTCTCACAAAAATGTACCTCTGTTAAGCCCCAATAAGACACTCCCAACCATACCATGAGCGAGGATGGAAAATGACCTCGTTGGACACGCGGAATACGGTTGCTCGCTTCTTCACTACTGTGTGCGTACACCTTATCATTTTGTTTGTTGTAGCTCTCTTCTACGGTAAAAATTTTTTCATCCGAAAAAAGAATTTCCCGATATTTTTTTCCCGCGTACCGCTTCAACAAAGCGCGGCATCTCTTCAGTCTCAGGTCCATTAGACGAGCATTCAAATGATGTCCTGTTTTTCTTCGATATGCCCGAAGCCCTAAGTCTTCATTTAACACCCTTTTCACCGTGGTTCTGCTTAATCCCATCTGAAGGGCCAACAGTTTCTGCTTACGTTTGGGATTTCTTTGAATTCGCGCCTTCACAGCTTTTATCACTGCTGGAGTCCTAACAGACCGAGGGCGACCACTTCTTGACCTGTCATCTACACTAGAGTCTTCATTGTATCGTTTGATGGTACGATAAACGAATCTCTTGGTTATATTCAAATTTTTCAGTATGTCAAAAATTTGAATTGGCGCGTAACCGCAACGATGCAACGCAATAACTGCAACACGGTCTTCTTTAAGCGTCCACTCCATATTTAAAAATGAGTAAAATTCTAAAAAGTATACATTTTTATTTCATGAACAATTCGAAATTCGAATTCAATAAACTTTTTTGTGGCCAGCATTCTAAAAGAAAAGTTTTTACTGTGTGACAATACTTATGACCTGACTAAGTATTGAAGATACATAACTTTTTGGCAAAAATAATTAATTCATAATTTGAGAACTAGTTCTGTCACTGTTTTCCACGCTCCAATCTATCCGTTGGTTCGATAAACCACGGAAACCGACCGATGCTAGTTTGGCCTGGTTTTCAGCTGAAAATATGCAAAGTTACCCCAAAAGTTTTGCAGTTAGTGTACATGGAAAACATATACATGCCAACAGAGCTAACATACTATGAAATATTCACAGTAAGATTGCTCGCAAGCATGAAAATGCGTGGAACCTTGTATTTTTTTAAGCCTTGGCTTTGCACGATATGTGCATTTAGCCAGTGTCAAGTTATATTATGTTCAAGTTTTCCGTTAGAATAGTAAATGTTTTTATTTTGAGTTCAAGATATTATATAATTTTGAGTATTCATGATTGAGTATAGATATGCAGTCATGGGTTTATTGAATCTTCCTAGTGGTTTTGACTTAAACCTTTCCCGTCCACAAAAGATTAGACCATAGTTAAACAGAGGTTTTTTTAATTTTATTCCACAAAATCGACCTGTACCACTTGCGTTTTCTTACTCAATCCAGGTATTTCCAATTATTTTACTTGTGAATTTAGCATTGAGTTAGAAAAAGCGAGGATTAGACGTCGATTTGTGGAGAAAATATTTAGACTCATCTGTTCAACTCTGGTTGAAATATTTTGTGGTAAGACCGAAAATGGTTTGTACCATGATTGGCCACACAAAGAAAGACGAGAGAAAAACATAGAAAATCAACGCCACACATTTTTGAATATTTTATAGACAGGTAAACCTGTAAACCTCACCTGACATTGTGGTCGTAAATGGTACTCGATCTCAACCCAGAAAAAGACTGGCTCCCAAGAATCGCTGCCGAAACACTCCGATAAGGGTTTGAAGACAGATTCCTTTAGTTCTACACGCACTATCCTTACGATGAAATGAATGGATCTCTTCGTTGTTTGATCAATTCTAACCGATGAATCAATTACAGTATATCGCATCGTAGTTAAATCTATAACATAGGTACTAGCAGACACGGCCACGCGTTGCTGTGGCAAGGTTTTTGTTATTGCGACTATAAATTGAGATGTGAGCTATCCTATCTTTTAAGTTAGATCAAACTGCACACGGTGTGCAAATATGATTAAAATCGGTTAAGTAGTTTAGGGGAGTTTTGGCGGGAATCCGATAGTGAGACGTTGTTGGTTTTGTATTATCAGCTCAAACTTGTGTTTCTTCGAGTGTTAATGTGTAATATTGGTGGAATATTAACCATTAAGTGTTCGTTAACGTGTACGAGTGTAACCGAATGATATAAACTCAAAAAACGTGTCATTTCGCATTTTTTCCAAAACTCCCAGGAAGTTTCAGTAAAGCATCCACTACTTTACTGAATCGTGACTGACGATGTAAATAATTGACTTGACTACTTGACTACGATTGCTATAACATTGCTGTGACTTTCATAATGTGAAATTAAGAAATACTTTAAATAAAATACTTGACACTGGCTATATGCACAAACCGTGCGAAGCCATAACTAAAACAAAAAAAAAAAGTAGTTTAGGAGTCCATCGCGGACAAACAACGTGACGCGTAATTTATATAATATATTAAGATGGTTTCCTGCCTCTATTTATTAACTCCCAAATACAGAAGGTACTCCACGAAAGGGACCGTCTTCTAAACACACGACACGTGTTTTCAGTGTAAACGGGAATGTGACTTAAACTGTAATTTCCCTAAGGAGCGGCCGCTGGACTGGAACTTAAAGGACGTGTGAACAGGTGGCAGCCATTATAGTACGTAAATAGGATTTTTTTTGGTTAAAGCCTTTTAGATTAATGAAGTAAATTTGTATGATGCGACAAATTTACTTCTGAAGTGATGGTAGCCTAGTGGGAGAACGTTCGCCTGCCAAAACGGAGTTGGCGACTTCAAATCCCAGTGCGGGCACGTACCAATGTGTTTCTTGTTAAACATAATGTACGTAATTATCACTCGCTTTTCGGTGAAGGAAAACATCGTGAGGAAACCAACATGCCCGAACATTATATCGGGGGCATGTTATCCACCAATCCGGAATAGGCCCCTGTGGTGGTGATTATGGCCTAACCCTCCTCACGAAAGTGAGGGGAGGCCTTTGCCCAGCAGTGGGACAGTTACAGGCTGAATTATTATTTATTATAATGTGGGATAGAAATAACAAAACCAGCCAGCAGTTTGATCTAACTTGAAACATACCTTAAATCTCAATTTATAGTCGCAATAACAAAAACCTTAGCCACAGCAACGCGTGGCCGTGTCTGCTAGTAATCTTATAAAAATGGCAAAAAATCACGTTTGTTGAACGGGAGCACCCTTAAATATTTGTATTATTCTGTTTTTTACTATGTGTTGTTATAGCGGCAATAGAAATACATCTTCTGTGAAAATTTCAACTGTCCAACTATCACGGTTCATGACATCAGACAGACAGAGAGACGGACGGACGGACGGACAGCGGAGTCTTAGTAATAGGGTCCCGTTTTACTCTTTGGGCATGGAACCCTAAAAATGACAGAAGACGTAATTTGATTGAGCTCAGTGACCTTTACAATTAAATCACTGCGATTCACCCACGACAATTTCGTCCTGATACTACAATGCAATGAAATTCTAATTAATTCACCACCGGTATGTTTAAAAACGGCATTTTGGGTCCCATTTTCATTATTCACGGATTTCATACGCGACGGGCGGCCGAGTTAGGCGGGGAGCTAGCGACGTAGGGTTCGGCTTTTTTCAATTTCAATTACGATTGACAATTTATTTATGTCTTTTTTGTAGAAACTGTCGATGCTTAAAAAACCGTCGCTGTATAAGTTACGTTAGTCTAATTTGATACACACTGACACATCTAAACATTTCCAGATTAAGGATAATTGACTATAATAATTATTATTATATATTAATTATTATATATATAATAATAACATTGTTAATATTACCTATTATTATTTTACGCTCTACTTTGAATTTTCTGACTTATTGATTATTGACTTATTAATTTTATTGTAAATGTGTATTTTATGCTTTCATGGTGTATAAAAGTACGTCATGCTCTATTGTATGAAAAAGACATGTAATATTGTTATTACCAATAAATATTATCATTATCATTAATATAAGAAGATAATGGTTATTGGTCTTGGATTGTATTATACTAGGTATATTCATTTGTATGAAGATAATTAATTAATATTATAATTAATAAATAAGAACCCTTGAAAGGGACACACTTATTATGATACTTTTTTATTACGATAAAATGCCGTCCCAGTGTCGCTGACAAATAAAGTCGCTGACAATAAATATAATTACATAAAGTTAGTTGTTTAGTTTTTATTTTGTTTTTATATTACCATAAAGCTTGAAATAAAGGTTCCAATTATAAAAATATATATTAAAAGTATTACATAAATGTTTCACTTCTCAAATAATTTATTATTTCAATCCCCCGGCTCTTATACTAAAAGGGTAGTTAAAATAAGCCATGAAAAGAGCTGCAAATTACTTCTATACACACATCATGTATGTATGTGTGGTTTTGTACGGTAAATAGGTTGACCACACGGCGTAGACCGTGTTCGATCGAATGTAGACTCTACTTTGAAGGTGTTAAGGTGCAATTTGTTACGGAGTAAACCTTTTTCCCGCGCCAGCTTAGTGCTTTTCATTAAGCAGCGGTAACAAACCTTTTCCTCAATGAAAATGGTCTGGGAAAATCTGTAGAGACAGGGGTGAGTTTGACTAGGGTTTGTTTGGGGCATAAGAATATATATATACCTACTTATTATACCTACTTTTCTGCCAGTCTTATTAGTAGCGGATTGTAGCGGATCTACCCATAAAAAACTTTGGCTAATTTAGACGTTTGACTCTTTGATAGAAAAGTATCGAAAAAGTTTTTCGCAAATTCTATCATTTCTAGTACTCAAACCTCAGTCAGTCCAGTAGAGACTTTTGATCTTTATAAGAAACAGGTTAATTACTTGAAACTGGCACAATGTGCGAAAAGCACCATGGCCAAAGAAGAAAAGAAAAAAAAAGAAACAGGATCGGTTGGCATCAAAAAAGTTTTTGTGTAAAATGACCATTTTCTTGCTGACTGTAAAATATGTTTTCCAAAATCGGTAAATGCAGTTCAGAATATTTTAAAAAATAATGGATAACCTCCTGAAAAAGATTTCTGGTAACCATAACCCTTACTGTCCCGGCTCAAAAATTCATTCTGTATACTATAATTATAATATAGTCAATATAATAATATAGATACTTTTATAACGGTTGGGTAGCAGCAATACCTAACCGTTTCAGTCGTGATTCTTGGGATAAAGCCACTTGCGATAATATCAAACGATAATAACGACACCTTTTTCGATATTGCATTCCATGTCCTCTATCTCCGTTTTTATTGTCCAACATTTGCACCGTTCCTAGCCACGGAAGCCGGCGCGCCGTGTTTGTTTTGGGTCCCAGCTATATTATCGCAGTGTCAAGAAAAGAACACACGTATATTTCAATACAATAATATATGTACCAAAGCACATCGCAAAAACGCAAAAATGCGACGTGGTACTGTTTTCGTTTTGCGTCCTACCTCGTATCACGTCGATATTCATGATCGCGCGCGTGAAAATGAACTAAAAATATCTCAAAAACACCTGCGACTTTATCGCCCGACAAAAACGCTCCAATGGGCTTAAATGTTAGGTACGGTTTCATAAAATAAGGACAAAAAATGTATTTTACCATAATATGTAACAGTCATTGGCAATTCTGCCAGGACTTCCGTTTGATGGTCGTTGGCTTGACAACTCAAGTGGCAATATTGTCGAGATTGACTGTTCTGAGACTTCTGATGTTAAGAGCACCTGACCCTTTGAGGGGTTTCTTGATGTCGCACAAGCCCTGGTTTCATTTACCCCTTGAGGGGCGAATTTACTAAAGTGCACGTGAACGTTCACGTTAAATGAAATCTACGCTTTAATCTAAGCTTTAGTGGTTACAGTGGTTCTTTTGATTATTAATGTAGATTAATGCTGCAAACAATGAATTATCATAAATTAGTAACATGGTTTTAGTGGTAATTAATAATTTTTACATGCATTTTCACAAGTATAGACATTATAATTATGTTTTTATAACGAATTATTTGATGATCTATCCAATTTGACGACACACAAATTTTATTGTAAATAACCTGTGTTAAATGAATTAGTTTCAATATTCTGTCCTTTCCAAACGTACGTATTTGTGTAAGTGTTTATGTACACACTAAACATGAAGTTAAACTTCATTATGTTAAGCAAAATATTCATAGAGGTGTTCTAAGATACCGGCATTTGGGTTTCGTTCGATAGTCTGGGCGTCGTCGTTAAAGACATTTGTCACGAACGTTGAATAAATCTCAATGTGAAAGACAGTACTTTTAGTAATGAAGCTAAACTTCGCCAGGGCCACTTGGTGAGGTTCGTGGGGTAGCTCTAGCGATGCGATGCCAATTAAATTAGGGTTGGCATGGGAACAGAGTTGCGTAAGTGAATTTTATTTTGACAGAAAATGTTCTTTAATACGAGTTTTTTTCTCGTCATTCTCCGAAAGGTTGGCACGGTGAACTTTTGAAAAAAAGCTCATGAAAACCTTTGCCCAGCAGTGGGAAACTGTAGTCCTACAAAGTTTTGAACGCACTACGAAAAGTTACTAGTAATAATTTGCGCTCAGTAGGAGGTTAGGGTAAAAAGGTCAACTGTAATAGTATATAGTATAGCAATCGCTTCGCCCAGCTTACGTTCGCACCCCACCCTCCCTCCGCCGGGGTGCAGCGGGCTATTCCGTGGCTTTGCCCATCCCAAACGGTGACTGCTCACGCGACCACCACCGCGCACTAATTGATATAACTCGCCCTATTACGGAATTAGGGACAATGGTAAATTATATTAATTTAATGTAGCTGTTCGAAAGAACAACGATGAGGTAAAAAAAACATGTAGCTTTAAGGAGTTGTCCGAAAAATTTTGGATAGAAAAAAACCCCTATAGTAACAGAAACCCTGCCTATAATATAATATATACCTAATACAAATCTAACTAGTAAACTAAATAGCAACCCTTATAATAAACAAAACTTTTACGCCCCTCCCCCCTCCCCTTCCCTTATCACAGTCAATGTAATTTGATCGAAATATCATAGAACGGTGTTTTGATATGAATCTGTACGAGAATAAACACATTTGTGTCTAACAAGAAATATGAGTTCGAAGAACTTCTATAAAAACGTTAACTGTAGCTAGGTACAAAGTTATTAAAATAAAACATTATAGTAGAAAAAAATAATATGGATCGTGTTTTTATTAGCAAACTTTGGAAGAAAGCCGTGCCCTCCCCAGAGGATACATCCAATTATTTTTATGTCCGATGTTGGACGGCTCTATTTATAGCCTGTTGACATAGCTTAATATTTACGTAAATGGTAATATGCATGATGTGTTTATACGCAGGGAAATTCAGAAAAGTTTATCAAACACTGGGCACGTTGCTAGTGGTGACTCATGTCTTCTGAGTTCACGGCCCTAAAGCAAACGACAGTTACATGAATACTACACTGTTTTTAACTTACATTTTTAGGTATTTCATGTAAATTGGTGAAAAATTTTAGCCTTAAAATCAAGTATACTAGTACCCAACTTATAAGGCGCGTCGTGAATCTTCGTGGTCCGAAGATTAACGAAAGAATGCTTAAAACTTACAATCAACCTAAGATCACTATTATAAGGTTCATAATACACTGCAGCTGTTAGTTCCATCTCACTCTAAGTTCGCTAAGATGGCGGCGGCTGCCGACCAATAGCGGTCAATAGCATTTCTCGCGCTTTGAAAATTCATCTTCTGCGCAGGTACATCGGTAAGCCATATCAGTTGGGTAATACTGTACGTGGAATCTACGCCGCTAGTACTCGATTACAGTTTTCGAAAATACAAATTGAAAAATAGCTCAATCTCATACGCATCACCCACAAAAAGAAAGTAGACAAAGATTTCTTTCAAAATATAACACAATACGTAAATACAGTAAGTAAGTATAAATGTTATACTTAAAATATAGTATATTAAATTTAGTAGATAGTCGCTGGATCAAAGCAGACTAGACGGCATCCAAATAAAAAGGGCCACAAATCGCGAATCCAATCTGATTTTCCAAGAAATCTTCACTAAATAAGATTTTCTGTACAGCCTAGACGGTGTCTGATCGATCCACTATGTACAGTTAGCAGAAGCATCGTCTGTGGATATGAGTTATTTAAGTATCTACTCCATTTACTTATCACAATAAGGATTTTTGCTGTTTTGGGGGTTTCTTGTAGTTAAATTTTTTTAATTTATAGACTACACATTGATATGTAAGCTATCCTATCTTTCAAGTTAGATCAAACTGCACACGGTGTGCAAATTTGATTAAAATCGGTTAAGTAGTTTAGGAGTCTATCGCGGACAAACAACGTGACCCGTAATTTATATAATTATATTAAGGTTATCTCGTTATCTCACCAGTTCGAGAAACCAGTGGTCGAAGGTGACGAAGGTGATGAACATGCTCAGTCTAGAATGTGGCTGGCTCTTAAGGACCACTGTCTGAACAAACCGATAGGAATACTATTTGTACTCGTATATTATGTATATTCTCATACTATTCTTATTTTTGTATAATCCTCTGTTGTAATGTTGTGTGCAAAAAATTATTTTCTGTCTTTCGTTACGCGACCCCTACCAAAAGATTTTAGCACGCGGCCTTTAAAATCATTGAACTTTAATCAACCGTCAAGGGCGCATCTGTACATCTGTAGACAGATATAATAATAATATGTATATCCAACCATAATCAGAGCATTTCTCTGAAGCGGTTTTACTGTTGGGGTGTAAGTAGGGTGACGAGCAGTTAAATTTTTAGACAAAAATAGTGAGTTTCGTTTGACTTTAGCAAGTAGTAGCGAAACGTAAGAGAAAGAAGATACACTCGCCATAGCATAAAGTTCACTCGATACCATGACGCCTGCAGCGGTGCTGAAATATCAGGCGCTGTAAAACTAATATAATACACGGTAAATATCCCGTTATCGATGATAATACCTTTTTTTAGTTGAACAATTATTAATTACGTTCATATAATTTCATGAAAAGAGTTAAGTAGTTTTTTAATAAATTCGTTTTAAAAAAATATAAAAATGGCCGCTTGTTATCAACGTTTCTCGCTCTAGCAAATAATGATTCCTAGGGACAGACAGGGATGGAGCAAGGTTAATAACAGCTGCGCGAGGGATTTGGCCCAACCCATCACCTATGGCCACAATGTTTGTAGATGTATGGGTCTGTGGTATGGGCATAATAATATTCTTCAAGTGTAATGAGTAGGTACATACAGTTTCGAAAAAAAAAAGAAACTTATGTTTCCACAAGATCGAGAATGTTCCACACTAAAAACCAATGAAGTTTATCCACAAAAAGTATAAAACGACACCCACCCCAGCTGCAATCGAAGGGTGGAACAAAAGGGCTGACGCCGGGCGCTAATGAATCTTATTCAGGGAGGATCTGCCGGGGCTCATCCCTAGCTCGGGATAGGGCTGTTCGCGATGCGAATATTGAGTCATCTACGGATAATAATAATCGTTAATTGTTCTCACTAGTTCGACTCATTTCTTCGATCGTCGAACTAGTGAGATTTTTTTTCTCATTTATGGCATAATGTGACAAAAAAAAACAAATGTATTCAGAAATATTGGCTGAAATAAAGATGTAGGTACACTATGTAAATAAAAAATACATCTATTTACTTACCTACCTATACTCATACTCGGATTGTGAATCTCATTATTTCTATTCGGTTACGGACATCCACCTTTTATATAATACAAAGACTTTTTCAATACGGATGGATACTTTTCATGCCTTTGATGGGCCTTTTTAGACCAGAAAGATACGATACGATTCATAGCGATATGATTTCACCTACTGTCGGATAGAACAAGGGATAAAATATAAGTAACTAGCTGATACCCGCAACTTCGTTCGCATTTTTATATAAAATGTAAACTGTTAAAAAAATCAATTGATGTCGCGGGCAACAGCTAGGTAAGAATATATCTGTCTCTTTCTCTCTCCCTTTTCCTCTATCTTTCTCCCTCTCTGGCTCTCTTTATATCTTTCTCCTTCTTTCGCTATTTCTATCTCTCTTCCTCTACCTCTATCTCTTTCCCTCTCCTTATATCTCTATATCTTTCCCTATCTTTCTATCATTAATATCCCTCTCCACTCTCAATCTGTCGCCTTCTCCCAGTCCATCTCATACATTATATTTATTTCCCTCACCCTCTCAGTCTATATCTCCCCCTTTCCCTCCTTCGCTCACTCCCTCTCCCTCTATTTCTATATATTTCGCACTCAATCTCTCTTTCTCCCCCCACTCTCCCCTATTTCCCCCCACTCTCCCCTCATTCTACCCCACTCTCCCTTCATTCTCCCTCCACTTTCCTCTCTCTTTCTCCCCACTCTACTCTCTTTCTCACCCCACTCACCCCTCTTTCTCCCCACTCTACTCTCTTTCTCACCCCACTCACCCCTCTTTCTCCCCCCACTCTCACCTCTTTCTCCCCCACTCTCCCCTCCGTCTTTCTCCCCCACTCTCCTCTTTTTATCTCCCACTCTCCCCGTTTTCTCCCCCAGTCTCCCCCCACTCTCCTCCCTTTCTCCCCCCTACTTTCCCCTATTTCTCCCCCCACTGTCCCCTCTTTCTCCCCGCTCTACCCTCTCTTTCTCCCCACTTTACCCTATTTCTCCCCCCACTCTCCCCTCTTTCCCCCCACTCTCCCCTCTTTCCCCCCACTCTCCCCCCTTTCCCCCACTTTCCCCTCTTTATCTCCTCTTTTCCCCCCACTCTCCTCTCTTTCTCCCCCCACTCTCACCTCTTTCTTCCCCACTCTCCCCTTTTCTGCCCGCAATCACCTCTCTTTCTCCCCACTCTACCCTCTTTCTCCCCCCACCCTCCCCTCTTTCTCACCACACTCTCCCCTTTTTCTCACTCCACTCTCTTTTCTTTCGCCCCCCATTCTCCTCTTTCTCACCCCACTCTCCCCTCTTTCTCACCCCACTCTCCCCTCTTTATCACCCCACTCTCCCCTATTTCTCACCCCACTCTCCTCTCTTTCTCCCCCCACTCTCCCCTCTTTCTCACCCCACTCTCCCCTCTTTCTCCCCCACTCTCTCCTCTTTCTCCCCCACTCTCCCCTCTTTCTCCCCGCGCTCCCCTATCTTTCCCCCCACTCTACCCTCTTTCCCTCCACTCTACCATCTACTCCCCTTTTCCCACCACTCTCCCCTTTTTCCCCCACTCTCCCCTTTTTCCCCCACTCTCCCCTTTTTCCCCCACTCTCCCCCTCCCCTACCCCGCACTTTCCCCCTCTCCTCCCATCGCACTCCCCCTTTAAATTACGATCCGTTCAGCCGTTTATTGTGGTCCGTTGGGGTGCATCTAAAGAATATCTCATTATTTCAACCCCCTTGCTGTTCCCCCTTTAGGGATGATTTAGCAAAAAGGCGGAAACCCGTATTTATTTATTTCTTACCAAAAGCCTAAATAAGAATTTTGAGATCCCTAACTTGAGGAATTATGGATTCCCCATACAAACTTTCAACCCCTATTTCATCCCCTTCGAGATTATTTTTTGAGACAAAAGATAGCCTATGTCCGTCTCATAGGTCCAATCTACCCCTATACCAAATTTCATCGAAATCGGTTCAGCCGTTTAGCCGTGAAAAGGTAACAAACAAACAGACAAACAGATATACAGATAAACAGATAAACAGATAAACAGATAAACAGAGTTACTTTCAGATTTATAATATTAGTATGGATTGCTCTATGGAATTGTATGGCGAACATAGGTATTGTATTTTTCTCGCTTTATGTTATGTTGTTCTATAAATAATCATTGTATCGTGTCGTATTGTATTCACTAACTAACATAACTAAATTAATTTTCCGCAGTTTTCTTAAAAAAACGCTTCGAAAAAGGGAAAATTAAGCTTTTTATGGTGTAAAAAGTTTACCCATAAAATTCTCGAGGACGCTATTGTCCGTAATAATTGATGGTAAATGGGGGCTGGAGATCGTAAACCATAAAAAAACCGGACAAGTACGAGTCGGGCTCGCGCATGAAGAGTTCCGTACCATTTCCTATAAACAGGCATTACAAACACTTTTTTGTTATAAATAATAATATATTTTATTATATTTTTTAGTATTTGTTGTTATAGCGGCAACAGAAATATGTTCATCATCTGTAAAATTTCAGCTGTCCAGCTGTCACGGTTCATGAGCCTTAGTAATAGGGTCCCGTTTTACCATTTGGGTACGGAACCCTAAAAACGCCTCTTTATGGCCGTAACTTTTGTTTATATTTCGGTTAACTCACGAAAACTATAATAGTGATAGTTGATGGTTTTTTCGAATATCCGATAGTTACGGTTACGGATATGCATATACATTGACATCCCTACTTTACAGCCCCATGTATAAGGCTATAAGGGCTTTTGACACGTTTGTAGAACGTAATTTGATAAAAAGTTTCGGGTTATACAAAACAATTTGGATTTGGGTAAGCAACACTGAAACCATACATTTTTACCCGATAAAAAGTATCGTGTTATTACAGGACTAATATTTAGGTTTATTTCTACCGCGAAACAAACATAAGTACATACTTTCACATATTTATAATATTAGTAGGATAGGAAGTAGGATAATTATATCGATCTCCGTAGCGTAAGGGAGGGATACGCTGACCTCGTAGCGTTGGTTTCGGGTTTGATTCCCACACAGGGCGTAATAGCGATTGATTTTTATATATAAGAAAGAAGAAGAAGATATAAGAAAAAGAAGAAGAAAAGACAGAAGACGGACCACAAATATTCACACTGAGTCTGCGTGTATGTGGGACCATGACCCTAGTAGGTTTGAACCCTTAGATACAGGATGCCCTAATTAGGTGTTTGGATGTGTGTAAGTGACTTTATCGTTTATTTATTTAATTTGTTTATGCCTTTTTGTTTCAGGTACCAACCCACCGCCAAACCAAGAACTATGTTATAATTAATTCAATTAATATTAAACATAAGTATACAGTGTAGTGTTTCTAGTAGTTTTGTAACTTTTTACACTAATTAGTGTTGAGTTTAGTATACTTTTGACACTATAGCGTGTAGATTAGTGTAGATAAGTGCGAGATGGGGTGCAACACTAGCTCCGAAGCGAAGGGAACGGAGGAGAAGGCGAATGCACAGGAGAATAACGTGAATGCTGCGACAGGTGAGCTTTATATTTTATCATGGATAAAACTATGAAAAAACTTATATTTATTAAAAGTGCTATCTTAACATAATTCAGTTAACGGCCTTAAAAAAAGGCGGGCTTACCATGACGTCGTGTTGCAATCCATTGAGTCCAATCCATTGTCATTACCGCTGTGGTTTTCGAACGGACCCACAACAATTAATTAAATAACTTATCTTGGTACAATATACTCGTACTGTACTGATGCAAATTATGTTTATTACTACATACTTGATTTGTTATTATTGTTGTATTGCGTTGTTGTTTATTAAAAAAAAAAAAATCTCAATGATTAAAAACGATTTTTCTATTATATGGAGCAAATCTTATTGAGAACCTAAACAGAATGTTCATCTGTGATTTTTATGTGTTACTCGATTTTTTAATGAATACCCATTATTATTATTAACCTCGTCTGTCTGAGGCAGGCATGGTGTTTACCATTAAGTGTTCGACCTGGTAGTCTCTTTGCTCTGAAGGAATAATTAAAAACTTGGGATATAACAGTACTTACATGTTTTTGCTACAAAACGAAACAACCTTGTTGATTTCGCTTCATTTCAAACAGCGCCCTCTATGTAAATATGTTGCAAACAAAACACTGAGTAGTTTACTATTTTACATGCTGTAAACTGGAACGGAAGCTTTCCATGTAGAGAAATGTTTAACCCGTATTTTTATAGATGGCGCTGTTATAAAACAAGTCCGTAGGCGCTACAAAATACTGACTTTCTGTAGCTACGAACTACGAATGATGCTACGACACTTTTGTAGATGACGCTATAACATTATTTCATAGCTTTGAAGTCTACGAATTTAACGTAGCTTCGGAACTTCAGACTTGACTAAAACTTTCCAAGAGGCAGGCCATATTTTGGGCCAAACTTAGTTGTTCAATAATCGACCCTAATGATTGCTACCTGAGATATATTATTATTATATATACTCCTAGTATCATTATGTTGATATCTGCTACCTACCTCAAATAGCAAAGTTTGAATTAGGAATGGTAATTAATTTCGGTAGCAATCACATTACTGTGAGACAATGGTCAAATACTCATTACCAATATAAATACCTCAGGTACTGAAAAATCTTATATGACTAGAAGTTAATTTTGGCTCGCAGACATTTCGCGAGAGAAGATAACGTCGTCTCTTATTCAGTCGAGTAAATAGCAGAATTAATGAACTTAAACGCTACGCAAAGGTAACGCGGCGATATTTACAGGGTACAGGATATTACAGATTACAGGGTACAGGATATTACAGGATACGCAAAAAGTAATATAGCTGAAATAAGAACAAGTCATATATATACGAACAAATATACACCTAGGCTTGCTATATATCTACACTAATATTATATAGAGAAAAACTTTGTTTGTTTGGTTGTAATGAATAGGCTCCAAAACTACTGAACCGATTTGAAAAATTCTTTCACTGTTGGGAAGCTATGCTATCCCCGGTACACATAGGCTACCTTTTATCCCGTAAAAAATAATGGTTCCCGCGGGATAGTAGTTAACGCGGGTGAAACCGCGAGGTGCTTTAGTATATAATATAATAACGGAGATATATTACACGGAAATCCGCCGCTGTAGTGAATGTTATGGACTGGCTGCGCCGCATGGTTTTACCCACAAACAACATGATTTCTTACAGTAAAACTTAGATTTGTAACACTTTTCTTTGATTATTTCGTTTTAAAATATTACAACCTACAAACCTATCTATTATATATTTTTTTCAATTTTTATTATGTCAATTTCTCGGTCCATCTGTCAGTCTAGCTGGAACTTTCAGGGTAGCTCACTATAAGATGCGGTCTAAATCCATGTATAAGTCAAAATGTGGATTTCTATTTTTTTTTACAAAATTTACTATTTTTTTTACTTAGGAAAGTTGTAAACTTACTTAACTCCAAGTTTTCATCGCTTTGATGTTTAAAGTTATTGTTTATGTATTTTTTAATGCCATCGCTCGCACTCTATAACATGTCTAGCCACAACTTATAACTTAAAATTTGGTGAAACACTCTAAGCAAAACTATTTCATTATTCATTAATATACAAATAATTATTGAGCGATTTCTTTGGAAACATGTTTCTTTGTATGATTAGGTACATTCGACTTCAATACTCAATAGTATGTGTTTATACATCGAGGTCTTGTAAATATTGTTTGTGACAAAACAATGAAGTAGAAATATATGTAGTTTTAATCCCGCCAAAAATTCGTCTGATCAATGTTGGCTAGATGACTGATGTCGTAATCTTGTATACTAATAGTATACAAGATTAGTATACAAGATTACGACATCAGTCATCTAGCCAACATTGATCAGACGAATTTTTGGCGGGATTAAAACTACATATATTTCTACTTCATTGTTTTGAATATGGATTTCCGCAAAGTAACGCCTGATTCTATCAACTATTGTTTGTGACCATAATTATGGCAACAAATATGTGTTTCGATTATCATTGTCTACCTATTTTGTATAACAATATCGTAAATTAATATACTGTTTACTTTATACCGAAACCTCATATGTATTGTTTTCTCAACGAACATCGTTATTTACAATGTCGAAATATACTTTATTTTCGTTTCTCCCTAGAGAAACATCTAATATGCAAATTTCGGATTACTCTAGTCGGCCATGTATTCGTATAATTTAATATGCAAATCGAATCAGATTGAAAAAGCTTCTGAGCGAACGCATATTATTTATGTTACGGCTATTTATTTTATATTGTTTTATTCAGCAAGTTTTGCTTAGGTCTTTGTCCGCGTAGGTAAAGGTTCTAAAATTGTTGATAGATAAAAAAAAGAAACTATATAAAACCCAAGTCTAAACAACCTAAATCCCGAACCTATTAAAAAACCTTTAAACAAACTTAAACACTAATTACGGATAAGTAATAAAAGTTTATAGGGCTATAAGGTTAAAGTTCGTGCAGAAAAATAACTAGGTTAGGGAAATAAAAAAATAAACAAGCAAAATTAACATAGTAATTTTATAATAATAATTGTTCTGGTTCAATGTGAACGACAAAAATGAATTTCAATTCAGAGATTACTAAATACGCAATATATTTTAACCCTCAATTTATAACATGACTTTATTTATTTGTATGAAAATAATTATATAATTTAATCTCATTAAAAGAAATGCAAATACGTAAATCTTATTATCCGCTATAATGTACAATTTACTTCTACGAAGTCTACAACGAGTCTACGAGAGCCTACGAGTCTCGTAGCACTCACTACGCTGCTACGAGCCCTCGTAGACAGAGAGTCGTCAAAATTATTTCGTATAAATTTACGACCGAGGCCGTAGCATCTGTTTCATATAAAAATGTTTGTTGTATGTTATATTATGTACATACATTTTGGTCTTATATTTGGTAAAACTTTTGAACTATTTAGGGATTGTTATTATACTGGTATATATATGAAATATTATGGTATTATATGATCAAAAGTGTCTCTAATCTATCAGACATAATATTAACAACTGTTCAATTATATGGGGCATCAATAACACACGTAATTTTTTGCGGTTTTTATAGATAATTGTGTGGAACCCTTCGTGAGTAAGTCCGACTTGCACTTTGCCGGTTTTTATTATATGTTAGACAGTATTTTAACTGTTTGGAGAAATATATCGATTATGGGGCTTTATTCCCCATTAGCACGTCATATAAATCTGACAGACTATTTTCCATTCAGTGTTATAATTAATCACCTTTTATTACCCGAAAAATAGGAATAGGTACGTTTATTTTCCCCACACGCCACCCTAATCTGCGACTAGTGATGAGAACGCACGGCTTTATCGATGTCGATATCGATAGTAGAATATAATTACTGCTATACCACGCGCCTTCACTTGCTAAGGAAAAGTATCCTTTGAGTTATTCCAGTACTTACTGTATGTATAAAACGTAAATGTCATCAATGTTGCAACGAAAACTCAAACTTATATCACACATACTAATAATAGATTTACTTTGACAATTGTTATGAGGAGCTCGGAAAAAAATATTGTTAGTCTTTTAAATGTGCTCTGACTGTAGACTTAAGAATATATTTGATGGCAAGTGGCAACTGAATTCATACTGTAAATGTAAGGAAACATTGACGATCGTGTCGACAACGACAACGCTATCGACATTGGCGGTGACAGGTGTCGACAGAATTGATTTATAATTAACCATCGAGGTGAAACAATGACTATGTGCGATCGACCGAACTGGCTTGCAACTGCAAAGGATAGTGATGGAGCTATACAATTATATCGACAAAAAAAAATTGTATGTGTCACTGCAATTGTTAACAGCAGATGTGGCTCTGGCGTTTTTAAGGTCTGACACAAACTAAGTAGTTTATTTTTTAGTACAAATCAAGCTCAATGAAAACGCGCAAAAATAGAATAAAATATTTTTTATTATGCTGTGCTGCATGAGTAGAAGCACAATTATTTTTATAGTTTACACAGTTTGGTGTTATTCTTTGATTGAGTCCCAATTGGATTATTACCCGAGTTTGAAATATTTTCGTAAAATCAAAAGCTTGCTTAAAGTGAGGTGAACTTGACATAATTACAATAAACAAATAAATGATTCAATTTTAGCTTAACATAATTTGTGCCTAGACTCTAGACTAAAAGTACTAAAACATCTTTACTCAACTACACACTTCAGTTGATAGAACATTATCTCCAAAAAATGTCTCAGCAACTCCTTTCAACCATAATCGCTGTCATCTCATTACCTAAACAACTTGCTTAACATAATTCCGTCATAAAATATTATCGATAAAAATCATCGTGAGGTCGCATCCCTAGCGCGCGCAACCGCCGAGGCACAGTCGCTTCGGGTTCCGCGGGGTTCGCACGTCGCGATCGTGAAACTTGTGAGCCTTTGTCTGCACTGTGAACCTACCATAACGTAGACATCAAGTAATTTGGAGCGCGAATTTTGAAATTCTAGCGGTGAGTTTAGTTTACTTTTCTAAATAATTGACAACAGTAACTGGCAGGTTTGGTTAAAATATAAAAAAAAAACAACAAAGTATATTATTTTCTTTGAATTTGTATTAGAATTGGTTGAACACAGCGGGTTTTCCTCTTTTAAATGTTAATTTCGGCCAGTGTCAAATTTAATTCAACTTTTTTTGATTGTGTTTTTCGGCAAGCGTCTTGTAAAGGCTTAGCATCGGGCTTATCAGCTCAATTTTTAAGCTGATTCCGGCTTGAGTAATCGTGAACATTCAGCCTACCTTAAAGGTCGCGCTGAAGAAGGGTCGAGGCTAATTAGGTTAGAACTAATTAGTAGGGGAGGTTTCCCTCTGTATTTATATTTATATCATGTGAGGAGGGTGTGATAGGGCTATTCTTCAGAGGCAAGACTAGATTGTAATTGTCGTTAGGGATGTGTGGTATTTATTTATTAGAACTGTAACCTTGTGGGGACGTTTATTGCTTAGCCTTTTTTGACCTACTTTCGTCTCTCTACCTCCTTCCGTATATCATAGTACGGCCAGTCTCTGACTGTGTATGGTATACGTTTTCGTGCGTCAGAATACAGTATTTTCAGCTCTACTTGCCACTTGACCGCCACGAGTTCTGTCCAATTCATAAGAAACCAGCTTCTACCAGTAATTTCTTATTTTATGACGAAAAATATTCTGGCCTCTAAGATCCAATATGATCACTATACTCGGATTTTTAATCTCATGGAGTAAAAATCTCTTTCTCTCTCTCATCTCACCTCATGCCATCTCATTTCGATTTTACTCCATGAGATTTGAATACGAGTATTTGCCAAAACTCACCAAAAATTTAGACGTGAAAGCGTAGCAAAAAACGGACACTCTTTCGGATTCATAATCTTATTAGTATGGATTTACTGAAGCGAATCCAACCGCAATAGCGGACTGTTATATATTACCAAGTATGACATTGCGATGTACGCTATATCGAGGGTACCATATATTATATATCCGATGAACGCTAGTTCAGTATATATATTCAGGGGGACGGGGGAAGGGTGGGGAGTCACACCTGCCCCCGGAACCAGGTGATCATGGGGCCTATACGCACCTGTGCGTATCAATTCTATCAATATTAGCGAGATTACATTGTTCTTCATGACGGACATTTTGTTTAGTTACGTTTTTGAATATAAAAATGACGTTCATACAATATCACAATCATCATAGTAAGGTCTGACTATAGATATAACTGCGATGGAGTTATAGAGCTGTATTATTTTTCTTCAACATTTTGATACGTACATTTGTATTTTAACCCTGAGTCATCAGTTCTCAAGTCTCATAATATGTAATGTAGATTCGCCGGATTGAACCATAGTTTAGTATTTTTCTCGAATGGTTACTGTGGCTTAGCTTTTAAGGGCTACTTTATACTGTAAAAATAAAATATTTCAAGAATCCTTCAAACTTCAAAGAGAGAAACACACACAAACACATGTACACACACAGATACAGAGAGAGAGAGAGAGAGAGAGAGCCCAGATCTATCTATCTATATGTAACCATCCGTGTATACTCGTATAATCATTGGTACGATATCGCCCCATATCCAGCCGCCCACACTTCATGTGTGTAATAATTTCAGCTCTGAATTAGTTATTCAGTTCTATATTATCTTAAACTCACGTTATTGTATTATTTTTTGGTCAAGCTTTAAATTTATTTTGTTCTGCGATATTCCAATAAAAAGTTTATCTGTCTAGGTACTTACTTTATTTCTGTGTAGAATTATAATTATAAGGCACATTTGTTCACGGCATCGGTATATCATTAGTATACGAATATTATTGAGTGTTCCGAAAATACATGAAATATCAAATGAAGCATAATTACATATGGCCGCTTTAAAGTAGATCCATTAGTAAAACCATTGAAATTCGAATTGTGTTGTTGTTGGCCTAATGAGGTAGTGCCGGCTACTTTTAGCGCTTGTCAGATCGCTCAATGGCTTCTGACATGGCTTAACGACTGCCATCAGTCAAAAATAACTGGGACCGACGATATAACGTGCCCACCAATGCACGTAGAGATAGAAATCCTGCTAATACTATAAAGGCTAAAGTTTGTGAGTGTGTTTGTACGTTTGTTACTTCCTCACACTCTAACGACTGGACCAATTTTGATGAAATTTGCTATGGGGGTAGCTAACATTAGCGCATAGGCTTTTTATTCCGAGAAAAGCGCAGCTAGTCCGAATATAAATTACTATTAGTACGGGACTAATAAGTATCGAACCTGATATCTGGGATACAAATACAAGTTACCATTCTGTGACATAAATAGAAAGTTCGGAAACCTTCAGCAAATGTATACAATACAGTATGTATGTAACTGAATCTAGGGAACTTCGTACTGCTACAACATCAAAGCGGCCGCAAACCGCTGGCATTTAGTCGTAAACACGGGTCACTTAACTATATTTAACTATATTTTAAGTCAGCTAACTCACGAGGGGTAGCATATCTAATTCAACCAAACCGTAAAGAGGGTCTAATTTTATTATCCCTACG
The DNA here is from genome assembly GCA_905147375.1 of Hylaea fasciaria. NCBI lineage: Eukaryota > Metazoa > Arthropoda > Insecta > Lepidoptera > Geometridae > Hylaea > Hylaea fasciaria. The sequence goes on from LR990218.1 coordinate 3,169,829, forward strand.
CTATCTCTGGGCGTCCTTAATCTGAAAAATAATACTACATACAAATATAGAAATCTAAATCTGAAAATATTTAAAGTTTTATAATCGTGAGTTTCTTGGGTTGACATTATTTAGCTTTTTTTTTCAAAACTCCTATGAAGTTTCAGTAAATCTTTCACCACTTTACTGAATCATGACTGTTCGTGATAGTTACTTTAACTTGATTTTACTTCTTCACTAGATTTTGGTTATTGAGAAAATAATGTGTTGAAATATTTTGTTATGTATTTGACACTGGTTAATTGCACAAACCGTGCGAAGCCCAACCTAGAAAAAGGCCAGTATAAATGCAGTTAACCTACTGGTTTTATACTCAACTTAAATTAAACTCTGTCGCCTGTTGATTTTTATCTTTTTTGAGCAGTGACGGAAAATGTGTTCTCTATTGCGAGCGACATTTTGTTTACAAGCTTTATTTGTTTTGAACTTTAATGGTAATGGGGTTTTGTACGTTCGAAACAGTGGGGTTATACTACGAGTAGCTTTTCATTCGGCCATTTTTATTTTTGTTACGCTTGGAAACTTAATTCTGGTTTATGTTGATACATATGTTTTTATGGTTAATTGAACGAGAAAAAAGAACGAAGGTTGTTTAATGACAGAACGGATGATGGATATTGATGTTAGTTTTGTTCAATACTTTGTAACTCAGTGCAATTAACTTTCATTAATCATGTGCTTTTATTATACAGAGGAAAATATATGTCAGTCTGTCAGGCTCTGAAACTATTGGTCCGGTTTAAACATTATTTCAGTGGTTTTTCCTGTGTTTTTTTAATGAGCAAAGCCCATAGCCTAAATTCACTTCATAGTAAGATTTAGTGCCAAAAGCGACCCCACAATTACATCAGCGGAAAAATAGGCAAGCGTACAATTTTCTGACAAACTTGAAAATACAATTAAAAATAACGGATCCGCTAAGCCTGTGTGAACCACTTGACTTGTGTCATAAAAATCAATATTCTGTTAATCCTAATGTTGAAAATTCAGTACGAAGGTGACTTCACTGATTTCGATAACTCTCCGTGAGTATTTCAAGTACGGCAAAGGATAACCCTCTACGCGGCACAAAGGGAATCGATTCTGTTTAAAAATGTATGCCCACTGCATTAGCTTCTCATTCTAAATGTACCGGATGATTTCTTTTGTCTTACCACATAGCGTGGCATTATCCGTAATGGTATGCCTTTGTGGTTTTTTTGAGCATGAAACTATTTTGTCTAACTAGTTTTGGATTACAAACTGGCTGAACTTACTCCGGAATAAAAAGAATGGGGAAAGAAAACCAAATGAAAAAGCATAGACCGCGTGCTCCGTAATCGAAAAATAAAATTATGTCTGTCTCGGAAAGGGAATTAATTCGACTCAATAAAAGCGGATTTATTTTGTAGAATTTGATAATGAATTTGTAGTATTTGATTCAATTCTGGATGAAATTACTATCACATTTTTGTTCGCAAGAATTCACTAAGTTTAATAACCCTGAAGTAACGGTTTTAAGTATCATGGACGATGCGAATAGCTCTTAAAAATACTTAATTAATATACGCATTATACGACCCTATTACTTTTCATTAAAAACCAAATTCCCGCACACCGTAACCGTGGTTGGTCAAAATTATGTTGGAACGACCCATCACCAGCAAATAGCAAAGCGGACAAAATCATAGACAACCACGTTAATTACCAGTTACGGACTCTAATTGCGACACAAAGACACACAACGACGACCTTAATGTGGTACCACAATCCTATTATGTAGTGATACACACAGGTGGAAAGAACGGCGAGCTAGTTAACAAGCTTGGAGCATAATAGCCTCGACAACTTACGTAGTTCCAGAAGATTTGGGTAAAGCATCAACCACTGAGTGCGTAATTTTAGTGCGCCTTACAAATGTCCGATGAACATTAGTGCGAAAGAATTCACTGAATCGTGCAGTACGAATACCCGAGTGTCTGCACTGAAAAAATGCACAAATTGTCCGAAGAGACAGCAAAAAAAAAAGGAAAGTATGTCGTTAAAAGAGATGCCTACGTCGGGCACTATTGTGCCATTACACGGTAAAGTCGACGTAAGGCGCGGCCCGAGCCCTTTCCGTCGCGTGAGACCTTTAAATGTCGGCATTTTGTTTGTATCGAGCTCTAAAGTACTCTGAGTGCTTTAGGTTAACAAAAGGTTTGGATTTTGAAGTGCTATGTTAGTGGCCATGACAGTTGATTTAAAACCTTATTGGTTTTTTAAAGTATTTTGGTATAAAGTAACGTTATGTTGCTGCTAAGTTGCGATGAGGACGATGTTTAATAACATGGCAGGGATTTAATGTTTCTGGATAACTAAAATTGCTGGCGGAATACCTCGATTTGCTTGGTGACGGATTTTGTATTTGAAAGTGGCTACTAAGAACTGCTCTACTACCAAGATATTCAATTATGTTTTCCTTCTTAGAAAGCTCATGTTTTTTTTTATATTCTCATATAAGTACGTATAAATAAAATAAAATAGACGCTGGTTGAAAATAAAAAATCATGTACCTACTTTAAAAAAGCGAAGAGTTAAAAATATAGCTTTGAAAATAAAAATAAACACTCTGGAACCTCGAAGAAAGACAATGCTACTTCCCGTTTTTGCTCAGGACTTTAATTAAAGCTATTGTTTCAATACCTACTTAAGGGGGGATTGTGGGGGGTAGACAAAGCTTTGTTAGCTACTTTGGATTATGTTGTAGTTGTTTATATTATTTTTGTTAAAACATGTTTCTTTTCTTCGAATGACGTAGTGTCGGTTTCAAGAGTTTGACCGGCCACCCAAGAGTCTATGTCACTTAACGACGAGATGTCATACTTGAAGAAATATACTAAGTAACTAGATCAGGACTTCCCAACCGGTGGGGCGTGCCCTCTGGGGGGGCGTAGAGAGATTTTAGGGGGGGGGGGGAGGTATGAAGTGTTTGGATATTTGAAACTAATTACTTAGGTATCATTGTTTATTACTAAAAAACATTTACACAGATTTAGTCGCGCCACCTATCTCCAATCGGCCGAACTAACTATTGCGCTTTACCACTATTTTGTTCTATCGCGCACTTGAAATAAAATAAAACAATTCCTCAAAATACCTGTCAATGCCAACGGGCCATGATGAACAAAACTGCGCTGCAGAAAAATAAATATGGTGGACATAATTTCTTTTTTATAATCCGGGGGCGTATGCATCATGCAAAAAAGGTTGGGAAACCCTGAATTAGATGAACGCGCATCCTCAGAATGCTTGGATAATTCCCGCCCTATATCAGATATTAGCCGCTTCAGGCATTGCCGCTTATCTGTATTATAGGAACGATATACAAGGGAACCAAGCCTACGGGAACATAAGGGATTTTATCGGATTATACCGACACAGTCTATTGGATTGGAAGTTATGTCGGGGTTATGATAATGGTGTCAGATGGTATGAGGAGTTAAGAGACTGGGATACTGTTGTCTGTTTAATTTTTATGGGCTAATTTAGCCATTATTTTACAAATATTTTGAGCTATGATAGTACTCAAAGCCTATTACTAAAGATTAAAGATAAACTTTGTAATTTGTAGACCTGACTGCCCCCTATAATATATATAAATAGCAATACTAATTATAAATATAATGGAATACAAAGTTAAAAGAGATCCTATTTCAATTACCGTATAAAATTAAATTGTATAATTTTGTCTATTTTTGTCATAATGCTTTTTCGTATTTACTATATTATGTATTTTGTGGAAGTACCATACATACTAAAATGTTTGCACAGGATTTATAATATCTGTGGACGACCATTTGACCATTTATGTTTATTATTGTATGTCCGAAATTGATAAACTGTTGCGTCTATTCTATGTACATACTCGTATAATCCACTTATTCAACCATCTTTGTACAACATTTGAACAACCAATTATTTTTGAGATTCTTATTACTTTTTTTGTACACCAGTTACACGTTGTGATACTTTTGTAGTTTACCAAAAATTTGCAACTTTTTATAGGTTTAAATTTGGCTTTGTATATAGTTATCTGGAATAGCTTGCTATTTAGCCACAAGGCCACCCTTTTGTATTTTACTTATATGTCTAGAGTCGTAATCTTATCTTATCTTATCGTTTATTATACACTTATGAAATTGAATGTTTACGAAAGGGAACTTCTTACTCAGTCTATCTAAACTATGTAGCTGTACTATAGGCATGGACGATGTATATTGATGAGCTGGCTGCAAAGTGTGAGGTTCAAATGCCTCTTCAGGTTATGTGGGAGTATGTTCTTCGTTGTTCTTGTTTCCCTGGATCCCAGGGAGTCCTAGTTAAGTTTCAAGGTATGCGATCGTAAGACGTTAAAGCATTGTACTTCTCTACTATATAGGTCAGCGTAATTGCTGGACGGATTTGGGTCAGCGACTTCCCTTTAAGCCTGGTTCACATGGACCCAGTAGCTGGGCGGACAGTAGCCAGTAACTACATTCTGCTGTCTGGGCAGTACTACAGTACCTACTGTACTGTCACGGTTGTAGCTGGCTCAAATTTTCACTGGTCATGTAAGGTAGGTTTCAGACAGTTACTGCCCTACACTGTCCAGCTACTGGGTCCTTGAGAACCTAGCGTTACGGCTAAATATATATGGAAATGGTCTAAGTTAGTTTTGTCCGTTCGCTTCAACAATGTTGTCTGGTGCTACCAGCATTATGATTGTTTCAATAGAAAAGTAGTCAATAAAGCTTACGATTTCTTGCTTCCTAGTAATTTTACAGTGGTTTTGTTGAAGTGCCGGTCTATAGGACAGAGATTTTCCACCCAAGGGCCTTTGACGTGGGTTTACAAATGCTGTCTATCGACAACTAAGACTCAACGAGCCGTCTGAAGCGCGGACCGATGAAAATCCATGTGTGTATTGTGTCTCAGTCAAGTACGATTTATCTGGTCATTGTCATATTATATTGTTATTTTTCTGTATGGAGGTGCTATCATGGTGCTCTATACGGGCTGTTTTGGTTATACGGAGTCGAAACCATCTTAGTCTTACCACATATAAGATTAGACCAGAGTTAAACAGAAGTTTTAAATATTACGTTCCACAAAATCGACGTGTATCACTCGCGTTTTCTTACTAAATCTTGGCGTTCCTAATTATTTTACTTGTCAATTTGTTATTGAGGTAGAAAAAGCGAGAGTTAGACGTCGATTTGTGGAGAAAATGACGTTTAGACTCATCTGTTCAACTCTGGTTTAATTATTTTGTGGTAAGACCGCTTGTGTCGATGGTTCAGTCTGAGACGACAGAAAGCGAGCAAGGAAGAGCGAGCGAAGAACGCAGTGCGCAACCCTAATTTTGCATCGATATCGATTCTTACGATTGTGTAATAATATATTCTACATTTCAGACTTACCCATCGCTATTGTGCATTCCTATTCGAATTTGTAATAAAATATAATATAATCACGCGAGCTATGAATACGAAATAAGTAGGTATAAAGTACCTGATTTAAATATTGGAGCGATATTTTGTTCCCGCTTATTTACCGCCCTGTCGCTTACCCCGTGCTGTTGATAGGGGTTGAAGGGTGATTAATAGGATTACCCAAATGGATTTATGCTCATAAGTTAGCAGGTTTGATGGCTTGAGACACCTTTCTTAAGCGTTTGTAATTATTTGAAGGGAAGTGTGTCCAGGATATTTTGAAGTAGTTTTTCAGGGTGTCGCTTGTCGAGTTTACTTCGACTCTTACGGTCTCACCAAAAAATATTTAAACTGGAGATGAACAGATGAGTCTAAATAATTTCTCCACAAATCGACGTCTATCACTCGTGTTTTTTCACTCAATCCTGGAATTTGCTAATTATTATACTTGTAAATTTGTTATTGAGTTAGAATAAGCGAGGGTTAGACGTCGATTTTGTGGAACGAAATTTTAGAGACATCTGTTTAACTCTGGTTTAAACTTTTGTAGTTAGACGGTTATGGACTAAACTGGTACTTATAGAAAAGGAAGACATCTGTTTTATTGCACCAAAAAAAGTAAGCAATATATGGCAATATAATATGTATGGAGGTTTATGCTGTAGCTACCTTAAAATTCTGCGGCGAATTATTCATTCATTCATACACTGTAAACTGTTTTACAAGCAATTTCAATAACTTTGTTTGTTTTTCTAAAGTTTTACATTTTTTTATACAGCTTAGAACCTAAAGCAGAGCTCTTTTACCTAATGGTAAGCGCTAGACTTGCCCTTAACAATTTCTGAGGCACTCAGAACTTTCAATTGCAAATTATTGTGCGGCACTGCAATGCGGCACTTCATGATTAGGTAGGAACATGAAAGTGGTGAAATAACTACTCCAATAACCGAAGTGAAATAATTATCCAATCAGGAAAGTTAGCCATAACTTTTTTATATCGTGTCAACATCAGAAAATGACGCTATGAAAAGGTAAAAGAAGATACGCTATGTATTATCCCGCGAGCATTTGAACATCGACATAAAGTGACTTCGATCTGATAACATAGCACTATACATTATTAGAAATATATATTAGGATAGATTTTTTTATATGAGTCCAATAGACCTAGTTTAATGCGAGTATGAAATATACAACTCATTTCTTTGTAAATCGACACCTTTTCATTGAAATCTAGCCCTAAATCTGTACAACCAATTTGCATTCATAACTGTTGGGCTTTCCTCTGTGTGCGTGATTTTATATCACATCTCTTCTTTGATTTATCAAAGGCTTTCTACGCAAATTTATTCGTGGTCATTACGATAAAAAAAGTTTTTGAAATAAAAATAGGGGGTTTTGTGGCTCACTTTGTAAGTTATCGATGTCGCCGGGATCTTTGTTCGGAAACCTTGGGCTCGTTTGTAACGGCTACATGACGCCATTCGGATTTTGGGGCTTGAAAAGAAATTGTACAAAAAGGTTGCGGTAGAGCGTGAGAAAAACCTTTTTGAACAATATTTAATTAGGGATAGAACTAGAGAAGCGACACTCAAGCGCGGTTGGTGATCTTCCTAATTTATACAGATTTTCTTGCTTTTAGATTTTAACTTCTTAAATTTAATTAGTAATTTTGAGATCAAACTATATTTAATATTTGTAATACGACTATAGCAGCTACATCATTATAATTAGTAAGTACAGAGAAAATACTTTAACCACTTAAATTTTACTTTGCCGTAGTCACATTTAATACCAGATTTTTGCCTGAAAATGCGCAGACATCTGTTACAAGCTAATCACCGTATCTCGTGTACGCTAAAACGAGCAACCGTATAATTATAATCGGACTGCCCGATCATATTTTTATTTACCATTCATAGTTCACCTAAAACACGGCTACGTATCCCTCGTTCTTGTATACACATGGCAAAGCGCCATGATTTTATGGCATATACGCCGTATATATAAGCTTTATACGCCAACGGCCTGCCATTCCCCGCTATACGCACTGAGTTCACTTAAACATTCATCACAGAGAGTGGAAATCTTTGCCGCTGGTATCTCGATAAAATTGTGAAAAAAAGACTACTCTACCCTCCCAATATATAAATCATTTGCGTGTTGAGTTAAAAGCTAATGGTTGTTGATCAAGACTACGTTATGACAGCAAAACATAAAGGAGGATTGATTTGCAATCGAAAAACAACTTTGTTTTTAAGGTAATTAGGTGCCTCAGATTAATCATCTTGCGGATTTTTTGAAGTTTATTAGGTATCTGACCATTATAAAAAAACAAACCAACAACAAAAACAAGGAAGTTTACGCACTGGATAATGATACTTATCCAATCAATTCATTTACAAAATTTGTACATAATAAGTGCTAGAACCCCTATGATTTAGGTATGTTTTCATTATGAATTGTCACAGAGTAGGCTTTTAGCAACTACGCCATTTTGAACACAATTATGCCCGTCTTTACTAGCGTTTACCGATCGATATTATCGACGCGTTTATTCGATACCAATCCACACAGCCGCGGGGCGCAAATACGCTCAGCGATGCGTGTTTTGCATCGCGGCTTGTCTTGTATCGCGGCAGCGTGCTGAACGCTCGCGACCCCGTACAAAACATGACGCCGCGATTTTATCGAGCCATATAACCGCACCAGTGTGAGGGACCTTTATTGTACAACAACGAAACCTATTCAAGCTGTTAGCACACATCGTTAGCTCTAAAACTGATGATGAATGATTGATGAGTGCGGCTCAAACTCAGCGGTTGGCGTCAGCTCGCGTCCCCCTGTCGTTCCAATTGATTGCAGTTTGCTATGAATGGGAAATGCTACACAATGCTCCGGATATTTAGACGTCGTTTACAGTGTTACCATTCCTATTCAACTAAGATGTCTCCTTTTCCTTCCTAAGACATTTTTGTAGCAGCATACAAACATAAAACATTTATTTATTTATTTAGCATATCTAACATAGATATAATATACCTACCTACTAACGGATTATAAAAGGCAGTAATTATTGCCTGAAGGATCCTAGCGACAGATTAATAAATAGTTACAGAAGTCTTTTACTGTAACAAACAGTCGTTATAGAAATTTTATCTGGATTTCTATCCACTGCTTATCACAAAAGAGCTAAGGTCCAAAAACTGCCGAGACAGAGTTGTAACCTCGGTCTTTTGGCTTTTCACATTGTACCGTGCCAAATAATCAATGATTCGGCGTCAACTCACCCGTTTGTTGACAATTCAAGATGGGTCTATTGATTTTACGAGCGACAAGAATGGCGGAATATTTCGAGTGAGAAATAATTGTTCTTAGAAATGCGATAAATAGATTCTTACGGAAATTGAGGTATAAGTACAGTCTAGTACAGAATAAGTGAACACGGATAGGTACAGTTACTGCAAAAAGTGAGCTGCAACTGCAAGTACGTTCAAACCGGGAAGTCTGCGTCGTTTGTTGAATTAAATAGTTTTATTTCAGAAATAGTTGATGTTTTTCATTTTATTTTAGCTATTGGTTAGCTCTAACTTTCTATTTAAGGTTTCATTCATTCACTCTCCGACTATGAACATTGAGAGTGTTGAAGTGTTATTGATAATGCATAAATCGGCATTGAACGGTTGACAAAATGACCTTCATGGCGCACGAAACTGACGAGTCAAGAGTCAACTGCGAAGCTTTAGGTTGCGGGTTCGATCCTACATAGGGGAACTATTTGTGTATTACTCTTGACCATGGTAGACCATATACAGGAAATTTTAGGTAGGGCTACAGAATACCTATTAATACCCTAGAAGAAGGGCCAGTCTCGCTATTTTTAAATTAGAACGAGATAGCACGATCGGGAGTTTGTTAGACATTTGAAAAACGAGGTTGAGTAACTTTTGAGTACTATTTATTTATTTTATTTTTTTTATTTCGCTTGTCTTTTGTTCGATTTTGTTCGATTCAGCTATTTGTATGGAGTATCCACCCTGTGGTGTGGTCAGAATCAGGGTATGGTGATCATGACGCGAACACAAAATACATTTGGCGTGATCAAATTTGGTTCGCCCCCTAACATTCCCGCGAAATAATTAAAAGAACTCAATGTAGGTCAACCCGACCCTTCGATGTAGCCTCCTGTTGACAGCGGTTTTCCACAGGGAACCTCTCACTTTGTATTTTTAAATTGAATAACATAAATTTTATATAAATAAAACATAAGTTACCTAGGTAAAGATCTATCTATATTAATTTATTACAGCAAAAATAGACGAAAACCTAGAAGACGGGTTATTGGAAAATCTAATGCCACTAATATATGCAATATGCAATAATAATGACACTGTGGACCAAAATGGCGCCAAACTGGCACCTTATATTTATATATGCAAGACACTATATATTATACTATACACTATACATACTTATATATGCAAGACGCTATAGAACTTTACATTGAAACCTGCCATACTGTTTTATTCCATATTGCTTTAGCTCAGGATCGCACTGTTTGGAAATCATCTTGGGAAGCATTTACCCAAATATAGCGTCATAGAAATCGTACGGTCTTACCATAAAATAATTAAACAAAAGTTGAACAGGTGAGTCTAAATATTTTTATAGCACCGTGCGACCTAAACCCGCACTTAGGTCACGCTTTGCGCTGTTCAAAGTAGCACATTTTTAAACGGCCTGATGTTCACTAACTTCACACCGTTTAAGAATATACCCATCGTTGCGAGCGTAGTACTGAACCAAAGCTTACATTATTACACCACATACATTTTTACACCACTCACAAACTCATAGTAAGCAAGAGAAGATACGTATAACCTGTAACGTGTGGGACCGAAACGCCAATGACTTTGGCGCCATATTTCTGCATGTTTTCATTTTGGTCTTCGTCGGACAATATTACTTATTACGTGAAAACGCTATACCTAAGTTAGCGATATTAACCGTACACTGTATGTACGTTTGTTATAATATTTCTAATCCGATTATATAATAATTGAAACATACGAATACTTACTTGATTTAGAAATGTTGCGGTTTTTTGTTGTTTACATAAAATGTAACCGACACATGAACTATTTTCACTGAATACACACACTTTCAATTATTATACACCATATACCATATAGTCTCATGGTGAATACATTTATGCACAAACCAGATCAATCACAGATTCCTATATTAATAGGTATTCACGTTACGATAAAGATTCGGTTACAAAATGAAGCGCTACAATATTTATATTTTTCACTGTTTTTTAGTTGAAACCTGTTTGACTATTATTTAAACTGAACAATATTAAATCTGAAACAATATCACATTAAGCAATCCACGAACAATAAATATGCATCCAAAAATACTAATAGGTAACCTAGAAAACAAATCTAGAAGTGATACGGGTAGGTGTGAAGTTGTTTTTCCGTTCTCTACTGGTGAAATACCAACCTACCCACATTACAACTTGTGTGTTTATTACTAAGTCAAAGAGTCAAATGAACATCTTTTCATTGCATTAATTAGAAGATTAATATTAAATAAATTAAATAGATGGCGGGTTTATGTCGCACGTGCTATAAAATAGTATACGATACTCGCTGCGTAAGTAAGTCTATTAAATACACGGCGGTTAGCACCCTCGCTTTGCTCGGGCGCTAACTTCACGCCGCCGTGTATTAATATACTACTTAGACAGCTCGTATCGTAATGTACTATCTCTACAAATCGACGTCTAACCCTCGTTTTTTTTTAACTCAATAACAAATTCAATTGTACAATAATTAGGAATACCAGGATTGAGTAAACAACGCGAGTGATAGACCGGTTTTGTGAAACGAAATTTTAGAAATATCAATTCAACTATGGTCTCAACTTTTGTGGTAAGACGGGTAATGTTTAAAAGTTAACAATGTTATAAAAACTGTATTCACTATAAATCAAGGGTACGTTCAATAGACTATATTTTGTAAGTTCAATAGATTATATTTGGTGTCGAATCGTTGGTGCATCAAAGCGAATCGCTGGTCTGTTCAGCACGCTTCATTGGGCGCACGTAAACAAATCTGAGCCACTGTGTTTGACTTTGTACAGTGAACACATCATGTTGAGGCTTTTATGTAGCTGGATGTATATTTTTATATGTTTTGTATTGATTGGTTGCAAGGGAAGGGCTTGGAATGATTAACAAGCGAATAGTAGAAGGTGGGATTGAACTGTGCAACGAGGTCAACAGGCTGCAAGTGCCTAGATAGTTTTACTTTAACTACAACCCGGAAGTACCCTCTCCTTTTTTTAATTTTGAAGGAAACAACTAGTAATGAAATGAAGAATTTAATAATCCCCCGGAAAAATATCGTTTACATTTTTTTACGTTAAAGCGGCCATCTTTAATTTCAAATTTAATAATAGTATAATATAGCATTCTACTAATCAACCCCTTTCATTTGATACATTTTGTTCAGGGAGTTGTGAAAAAATATGTAAATCGCCATTTTGTGGCGGCGGCCATCTTAGACAGATTTTCATCAAACATATCTAAGAACAAGAAGTTGGTGAGACTGAAGTGGAAAACGACTCGGCGGCAACTGGACGTTAAGCCATGAGTCCTGGTTGTAATTAAACTACCTAATAGCATAGCAAGACTTCATTTGATCGATTTTAAACGTATAATTAAACATTTCTTTGAATGTTTATTTTTATTGTGTTTTAATGTTTGGCAAATTGTTGGAACTAACTGTATACCTACCTAATAACAACTTATGTACACAATTTTATACAATAAAAAATATTCTGATTCTGATACCACTTCGCTTAGGGAGTTTATGGAAATACGCCTGACAGAATATTGACAAAACGATTATAAATAGCTGCGTTGATAATTATATTTTAAAGTAACCTAAGATTTTAATCTGTCATTTTAATAAGTCCCTCAAAATTTTAATCTGACATTATTTAAATGATTATGTTAAAGGTAAACTCACTGTTTAAGATTTTTGTAACATTATTTTTATATGTACCGACTTGCCTTGTATAACGGACTGAGTTATATTACCAATAAAGTATTCTCTTCTATTCTATTCTAATCGATTGATAATCATCGATAGGCCTAAGATGTAAAGACGAACTCTGACGCTAGACGGTACCACTGCAGCAAACGGCTCAATAAACCGCAAAATAAGACATTCCCCGTCCATTTCTAGCGTTTGTTTCCTAAGCTAGCCCCATTTCGCACGTTTCGGCCGCGGGCGAGGCCATTATATTTTTAATGACATACTGGGTTATTCAGAAACCCCTATATATTGCAACCGGGTCGGCTAGGCGGCTCCGTCGTGCGGCTCTGTCGCGCGACTTTGTCGGGGACCGCTCGTAGTTTTTTTTGGCTATTTCTCTTTAGCGGCGGTGAGACGAGCGGCTGTATTTGAAATTTGACGCACTTTTGGCGAGTTAAAGTCCGCTAACTTTAATAAAATGATTAAAACGATTGCATGCGGTTTTGACTGTTTGGTAGATTAGAATTTGAATAAACTCCGGTCCACGAATACACGGTAAGTACCTATTATACTTTATTTTGTATCATACAAGGTCGGCTGAAATCATTAAAAATAAGGTAATTTTCCGAATATGAATAATCTTATGCAAAAAGTCGTAACTCTATATACGTGTTCGAATGGAAATTGCTGAACTTTGATTGTCATTTGCTTAATGCCAAATAGAGGCAACGATTAATCTGCAGGCTGCCAAAGTTTACAAAGATTTCAGCTATCCCATACCTATCTAAAACATGCTAGCACGATGCCTTTCGTGTTCATCCAAGGGAAAACTGTCGTCGACCGGCCGGGTGCGACACGGCCGCCCACGGTCACGTGACCGAAACGTCATCCCTTATTTTGCTCGGACCGTTCCAGATAGGGTTCCGCATAGGTATCCGTATTGTGTAAAGGTCAGCTAACTTTTTTTTCGTTTCATTTTGTGGCTATATAGCTTTAACAAGTTTTTTATATTAGTTTCCACACAACTTTCAGTTAAACTGATATTCTGAAAGATAGTTGGTACCCATTTTTATCGCTGTAATGTAGTCCGCGCGGATAATGTCAAAGGCAGAAACTAGTTTGTAATAAGGAGGTTACTTCAAGCCTATTTTACTATGCGAGTGGTTCACAAACCACGCAACGCGTCTTCGGGTCGGTACAAACCCGGCACGGCCTCTTGTGAGTATAAAAGCAACCTATATTCGTGTCAACGCTCTAAGCACCAGTACCAAATTCAATTTACTCAAAGTAAGTACCGTACCTTAACATAAATATCCCATCAACCGACAAATAGTTCGCGGAACGAGTATAGATTCCGCAGTAAGCTAGTGAATCATTTCACCGGGCGAGCTAATAATAGTCTTGTGATTCGGCCTTTTTGTTCGGCGACTTTTCAGCGAACCACTCTGAACTAGTTCGTATGAGTGAACTAGTTCACGTCTTCTAGTTTCATCATTTCATTATGCTGATTTTTATTTTGTATTTCTAGACGAATATTATTGAATTTAGAATAATACTATTATGTGTTAATTGATGTAATTGGTTTATTACCGTGTTCCGGTTGTTAGTATATATTGTTTTATATACCGTGTTGTATATACCGTGTGTATCGGTTCTTAGTAGTGTTGATATTATCTGTCAATAAAGCTGGTTCAAATTTCAGTAGCAATGGTTAATGCGTTCTAGTAGCAATAATAGATTGGTAATTGATAAATTCATTGTTCTGTTTCCACAAATACATTATTAGGTCAAGAAAAAAAGAATCCCTTGAGATAACAACAGCATATTTGCTTTAATGTAGAACATAAATAACAGTTGCGAAATTAAGTAGGTACCGATATAACAAAAGGCTAAAAAGACGAAACGAGAAAACAAATTTACACCTAGGTTTTTCTTATTTCCTACCATCTAAAAACCCCACACAGGCAACTCGCATATAAAAATATCGGAACGAACTTTACGAACTATATCAAAATCTTCAAAATCTGTTCTGGTACTACAGTCATAATAGTTCATTCGTTACACAGCACTAGTAAACCCATTCTTCGACTCACGAGTGGTCTTAAACTTTACCTCGTATAGAGGTAAGGCCTCACAAAGGTTGTTGTATAAATAAATAATTGTTTGGCGAAGGAGAAATTGCGTGAAACTAGATTTATGTGTTTAGTGGATAACGGCTACCCCTTTGGTATAAAGGTCGTATTAGAAAGGTTTTATTGATATGGGCCGTATATAAACGGGGCTTTGCGATTGGACGTATCTTCGTTTGGGATGTTTTGCTAGATAGTCTGTGAGACAGATACTAACCGCAGTCTCGTCCGATGAGAAGTTATGTTGTTTGCTTTGTTTAAAGTTAAAGTATCTGTTTGAAGTCAAAAATTCAAATTGGTTTCAGTAATCAAGTTATAGTCGACATTTGTCAGACGAAGAAAAATATTCGACCAATAAATTTTTTTTATTTTTATTTATGGCCTACCCTAGATTTTCTCCTGTATCGTGGGTACCGTTTACAGACATAATTTTACATACACATCAGACCCAGACCAGAAACCAATATCTATGGATCACACAAATATTTGTTCGAAAAACAATCGAAGCCGCGACACCAAGTTTAGCAGTCCGGTTGCTCAGCCGCTACGCCAAACGTGTCGTCTAATCAATGTCTTCGACGTGACTTCACTGTGAGAAATTAAACTTTTGGTTGTGCGTAACGACCAATGCAAAGTCAGTTCTGGGTCAATCTGGAATGTAGTGCGAAAGGACCAGTTGAGAAAAGAGACCGTGTTGATTTGCACCGCGTTGCTTTTGGGCCGTGGTACGAAACGCCCCATTCTGAATATTAATAATATCGCTCATCAAATTTTGCGGTCAAACGTCAAGTAATTGGGTTCATTTTATCAACTTGCTGTATCGAATACGTAATGAATAAAAGTATGTCTGGATTTATCTACACTAATATTATAAAGAGGAAAACTTTGTTTGTTTGGTTGTAATGAATAGGCTCCGAAACTACTGAACCGATTAGAAAAATTATTTCACTGTTGGGAAGCTATGCTATCCCCGGTACACATAGGTTACCTTTTATCTCGTAAAAATTAATGGTTCCCGCGGGATAGTAGTTAAGGCGGCTGAAACTGCGAGGTGCTTCTATTTAATTTATAATTTGAGACAATTGTTTACGCTTTTTACATTTCACAAATAGAATTGTATAAGTACCTACACAGTAAAATTAATCAGATACGAATTTCCTAAAAAGGCTGCTTTTACACGGACCGGGCGGAAGCGTCGCCTTGGAATAGGATGTCGCAAATACCTCAATAAATCAGCTTTCCGAAAAACGCCAGTCATCCACCATTTTAGTAAATTATCTTTCAGACGGTGTTGCCAGGGATTTTGGCCATGGAAAACAATGTGCCTAACAATAATATTATTGTTTGAAAAATCTTTAGACAGTCTAAATTGGACGCCCATAATAAATATTAATTAATAACTTTAAGTAATTTAAATTAAAGGATTATGCTTCTCTACACTGTACATTATCATGTTTTATATACCAAGTAGATATAGAAAATTGAAGAAAAAAGTCCAGTAGGTATTACAAATTGCTATCCATTACCTTGTTGATTTGTACTACATTTTCCCAGAGAGGACCAAGTTTTATTATGGCAATTGAACTGATGGAAGTGCAGATGAGGAAAACATGGCGCAGTCGTTCGTGAGATGGTTATTTCGGAATGTTAGATACTTTTGCCTAGTTGCCAGCACCAAAAATACATTGGCTAGGAAGTTTTTTGCGAGTCTGTAGTAAGTATTACATTATTTACATTCTAGAACTGGTAAATGTAACGACTATGCAAGGAAAATGGATATTATATACCTAGTCGAGTAAACGTATTTTTTATTGGGTACTTGCTACATCTCGATGCTGTCTTATGTATGTATTATCCCACGACTGAATACTTACCACATTTTATTCAATTAATCCGTTAGTGGTCTAACAAGCACTTAAATAATTACACTAACAAGTTATGCTAGTTAATAAATGTAAGATATAAAAACAGACATCATGATCAGTAAAAGTACAATGGACGGCCTTATTTCTAACGGCAATCTCTTCCAGACAACTTTTGGATGGAGAGGAATGAAAATACAACACCATATCGGTATGTGGTGCATAATAAATAAATAAATAAAAAAAATCTAAGTAGGTATATTCAAATTTCTGTTTATCGAAATTCAGATATTTATTAGAAATTTAGATTCGGAGTATTTGTAGAAATCAAGGTACTTCTCAGCTATGCTTTGGCTAAAAAACTCCTTTATCAAGCCTTACATTTATATTTTGAAAATGTAGGTAATAGTAATTGTTAATAATAGGCTAGCTAGCGTTTCGCCATTAATTAAATAATTTACCACATGTGGTGGGCATGTTCCAGAGTTATAAAAACTCGAGAACACGATACCACGTACTTGTACGTACTAATTTGAGTATAACAGTGCAGGTGCTCATAAAACTTGTTAGATACTTCTAGATAAGCCTACCATTGTAGACCGCATCATCACTTATCATCAGCTTAGACAGTGATCAAATGCAAACCAATTGAATTAAAGAAAAAGTTTTAAATATTATATATTTATTCAATATATTTATTGTTTTATATAATTTTTTTTAAGATACAGTTAAGTACCTATACACATTAAACGTACTTACTGCGTTTATACAAATTGCTACAAATGAAGTTAGTCTAAAGATACTGATAGACTGCTGCGGTGGTTTGTGGTTGTGACTCGAACGCTATAGACTGGTTATAAGTTGCAAGTACACAAAGAGAAATCGAACAAGTAAATAATTGAGTTGATTTTTGGTTTCCAGCACTGCAGAAACCATTTTGCTCGTAGTTTACGTTTAAACCTGTAATTATTACACAGCTATAACAGAGTTTAAATTTACAATGAATTCTACATAATTTATTTATTTTTAGTTATATTTGTTATTTTAACAGCACAGATGTTTTCGTTTTCACTTTATTATAAAACTATTATAGCTGGCCCGACTGACGTTCTGTCATAAATGTATGTTAATATAATGTATCATTCTATCTCTTTCTCGTAAATGTTTCCCATGTTTTCATATTTTCTGCTATTCGGAGCGGTGACAATTCCAACAAAGTTCATAAAAAATATGTCCAGTGGTTCTTGAGTTATAAATGGTGTTACTTCCAAGATTTTGTTATACAATATGGATTAGCTAACCACTTTTAAATTGTAACAAGGGCGGTAATTATCTGTCACCTGGCAACACTAACCCAACAAAATGGCGTCGCTAATGGCCGCCTAGTTTACCGCCAAAATATTGAAACGCCATCGACAGCTATTAATTTTCTTTTCAGCCGCGGAAAGGTTAATAAAATTGTGTTTATATTGTACGGTCGGCATCAAAAGTAGCTTAACATCTCCGTATCTTAAATTTAATACTCACCCTAAAATATACATTTTGCGTATCTACAATTGAACGGCCTCTAAAGTAGTTGAACATCTCCGTATCTTAAATTTAATATACACCCTAAAAATGTACATTTTGCGTATCTACAATGGAATTGGAAACTAAAACATGTTAAGCTACTTTTGATGCCGACCGTACCTTGATGGATAAGGGTTGTTGAGTTAAAAAGTGCTTCATTAAATTTGAAATGGTGACTGAGGGATTAACAAAGTCGGCCATTTTGGTTGAGTGTTTATGGTCATAGATTAAAATAGAAACAGAAAACCTCTTTTGTAATGGTAAATTCTTTTTTATTTATAAACTTCAAACTCGTAATTTGTGCTCGTTATCTGTTTAGCTATAAAAGTAAAAATAAGTCAATTATTTGTTAAAATTATAAGAACCTACCAACTTTACCTACTTAAAGATCAAATAACTCATCATTCAAACCAAACTTTAATATGTAGGTAGGCAATATTATAAAAGGGACAGCACTTTTCGAAGTGCAAAGTCAAACTCTAAAGTCTCAAGAACAATTCGAAGTATACATTATACAAGCTTAATATTTCTAAAGTTCGATGCTCACAAACAAAGGTCTACGTTCCATCCTAACTAAAACTAAGTTAATCGGCATAAGTGACTTCGCTTCTACTCACTGACATGTCTTTTGTCTACGTAATTAATTAGTCTGTGACAAAGCAGCGTAAGTTTTTGTTAGTATGTAGGTAGGTATACCTATTCACATTTTGTTACCAGTTTTATACTTTCATTGTAACTCTAGAGCTCGTCTACCTCATCAGTTGTCAGTTCTTTTAGATATGTGTCCAACCACTGCCACTTTAGCTTGCCAATCCTTTGAGATATTTCGGTCAATTCAGTTCTCTCTCGGATTATTTCATTGCGGATTCTGTTCAAATAAACTCCGAGTAAGGCTCTATTCGTAGTTCGCTGAGCGAGTTCAAACAGCATAGGATATCCTCATATCCATATCAATTGCTGAGCATGAACCTTCTCTTGCTTTCGTGAGGAGGATTAGGCCGTAATCCACCACGAAGGCTATGATAATAATATGAAGGATATGATAATAATTACCTACATTTTTTATTCAAATAAATACATTGGTACGTGCCTGCATTGGGATCTGAACTAGCAACCCACTAGGCAAGCGTACGTTCTCCCACTACGCTCCATATCACTGCTCTTATATAGCATCTCATATTACCCCTAC
This sequence comes from Hylaea fasciaria, assembly GCA_905147375.1. Classification (NCBI taxonomy): domain Eukaryota; kingdom Metazoa; phylum Arthropoda; class Insecta; order Lepidoptera; family Geometridae; genus Hylaea; species Hylaea fasciaria. The sequence continues at coordinate 3,189,098 of LR990218.1, forward strand.
ATCACAGATAATTTAATCAAGCGCGTCCATTATCCCGAACTTTATTCAAACTGTAGAGTGAACTATCATTTTATAGTCTTCATAAAATTTAAATTACCGCGATAAACGCCCTTTGATGTCCCAATGAATGTTTACAAGTTCACTGCGTAATAGCACGTAGTTCGCGAGAGTAGTAAATTTATTTTTGTAGATGATAGATTGCTTTTAGACTGTCCTTTTTTTAGATTCACTGTGGCTTACATCACAACAGGAAAGAACGCACCGGAAATTCTTCCAAATAGATGAAAAAATAAGCTTATGGAACTTACGATACGGTTTAATATCAATAGATTTATTCAATTTTTTAGTAGGTACCTTATACTCGTACTATTGTCACCATAAAGGTTGAATGTCGACCTTTTTTAAGGGATCTTCGATCTCTCTGGTTGATATCCTACAGAGCGGTTGTACTGAAATACGCACTATTGACTTTTTACAGCTTTTAACAAACAGTTGGAAATCTAATCCTCAGCTCATCTTTTTAAAAACATCTCTGAGCGCTCGATGCTCATTGTCTTCTCAAAAGTCACTCTGCGCTTGATCGATGCGATGACTTGTAACCTAAACTTCAATATTTTATTTGACTCATCGTATTGTCATTGCAATTCAACCGGGCAATGCAAGCCTGTTGGGCACTGCCAACTAGAGTGGGGTTAGAAAAACTTAAACTTGGGTTTCCTATGCTACCTCTTTTCTAGGTTGCCTAACTGTTGTAGGTACGTATATATGTATAAAAAATTATACTTAGAGAATAGGTTATTTCAGGGCAGAGGGCCCTGAAGCGACCCCGTAGCTCCAGGAATGTGCACGTGTTTCGCAACGTTGCCAGGTTTCCCGGCTCAAGTATTTCGAACAAGCTACGGTTAGGCATTCTATTGTCTAACCTCCCCTATCGTATCGCACGGTGCTATCGGATGCCTTGCATGCGATGTTCATACGCTAGGATATTGAACCCTGAAGATATGTACTTACATGTGGATTTTGAACCTTATTTAAATGATGTGAAGTAACAAAATAAGTAATGTTACAAAATAAATAACGCACCATCTGCTAGTATAATTTTTGGAGAGATATCTACAATAATATAAATAGACGCGTACGCTTGATCGAGTAGAAAAACGGCAATGATTTGTAGATAGAACGTTTCTTTGTCACCGTTTTCTAATCAAACCGTTTCAAAATTGCATACCGTTTTGGACAAGACCCCAACACAACATATAAAAGGTATCACCAGATTCGGAATTCCAGAAGAACTAGTCAGAAACTGATTGCCGTTTTTTTAAAGCCCCACACAAACTCCTTCTCGAGCGGGGCACAGACACTGATGCCCCCTTTTGCTGAGATTGTCGGTGTGGTAGTGTATACCTACACTATAATATTTGCAGGTGTGTGAGTGTGTTCTATGCTGTGTCGGCAACTTTGAGCGTTTCCAAGCAAACAAGTCTGCAAAGCCGCGTACACCCTGTGAAGTATACACTAACATGATGTAGAAACATGTGGATATGACTTCATTCACTTTCTATTTCGTTTACTTTAGTACTTTGAAATTTCGTAAGCCTCAATGCAGGTAATAGCTGCGGCAGAAAAACGCCCTTTTTCAATTGGTACACTGTGATAAGGTTGCTGCCTTGCAGGCAAATACTCTTGTAATATTATGTTCTATTCTTTGTAATAAATTCCGTTTATAAACCGTATTTAGGTAGGTACCTTTCTAGTTTCATATTTGGTGCTACAAGGCTGGAAGTCTTTTATATTTTGACTTGACATCGTGCCTCTAGGACATACGCAACATTTATTTTTAAATAGCCCGTATGTGAGTGTTAGTTTGCGCCTTATCTGTAAGGCGATTCTGTACAAAACTCACTTACGTGGGAGCGTTGAATCCGCACTGTGGTACGTCACCAATCTAAGGGCCGTATTAATAAATAAACCTCAATAGCGCTACCAAGTGCGCTACCAGCTAATCCACACTCAAAATGTAATGTGCATCTTGAGATCGTTGCTATTTAATAAATGGATATTGAGATGTAGCACTGGCTACTAGATACTGTCTTGTATGTGTCAATTGTGTCATAATCGGATAGCACTTAACCGCTGAGTGTCATTTATTAATTTGCCAGAGATCATGTAAGTTTCTGTTCCTAATCTACAACTTAAGATGTATAATATATTAAATAGAACAAAAGAGCAAGTGCACAGGCACACTGAAGATAGCTCTCAGAGCTAAGTTTGATTTATTAATACGGACCTAACACTGACTTACCGCCTTACTGAAATCCCTAGATTTACCACCGTGCAGTATTGGTCAAACACTAACCTCAGACGCAGACGTATAAAAAACTCACCAGCTACTCTACCATGAAAATGAGAATGAAAAATCCAAACAAAAAGTAACAAGTTTCAGTTGGAAAAAACTTTCTTCACGAAGAAACTTCTCGTTGATTACAGAACCTTGATGAATTCATGAATACACGAACTCAAATTTTTCTTAGCTCGTCCAACGCTTACCCCCCTTGTGTCGACAACCCCTACAAGCCGCCTCTACAATTCGCACATCCACCTGGCGGCTAAAGGGTGGGCGAGTGCCACCTGGCTTATGACGTCACAAGCTACGGGATAAAGTATTTCCATCCAGTGTAATCGCCTCTGCGGTATGTTAACTTTGTATGAGTGGAGTATGCGGAGTTTGGCTCCTTCGTTTATCTTTCTATATGTGGCAATGGGACAGTTCTGTGATTACGGATAGAAGGTGGTTGTTTGGACCCTAGGTAGTAATTATGGGCGAATTATAGAGATGTGGTGCATCAATTTTGATTGCCGACTTTGATTTTTACACCATGGTTTTCATTTATTTATTTTTTTGTTGAAGTTATTTCCAGCCACACAGACTAATAAACTATATTAGGTATGGATATGGCGTGTTTGATCTATGTGCCAGTCTCTGTTGTCAGTTTGCCAGCCTGCCCAAGCTATGACGTGAAACAACCATGTCATCATGAGCGTGGCCTAAAGTCATGAGCGACCAATAGGGTGCGTAACCGAGCCTGTGATTTGTGACGCATTATCCGAGGATAACAATTAAGTACGTGATTAATCCATACGTAGGAGGAAGGCTAATGTCTCACTCTCTAGGCTTGTTCTGCTGAAGTGTGCGAAGTTACATCCCTTTACGTTAGCCGGCTCGAGTCAACCTGAGCAAAAGCACAGATTACTTAAAAGTGGCTGCAAGTTAGAGTGTCACTAGTCTTCCTCCTTTGAAACTGTCTTTGGTAGCACTTCGATTCATTTCGGAAGTTTAAAAGCAACTCGGATTCACGTTGACTGCGAGAGAAAATCGTCGGGAACGATCGCGATGATTGAACAATCGAAACAATCGAAATGATCGACTTATTGCCAATCACTATAATATTATAGTACGTCGTTGGCTGGTTTTGTTTGAATCTCCTATACTGGTTTCCACTGAGGGCATTGTTCGCCGTACCTACGTGTAGGTATATTTTCAATGAATTGTCTGAATTTTTGGACGTGGCCTCACGGACTGTTTTAGGAGAATTTAGGTCAGTTCATGAGTCGAGGTTTTTCAGCTGGTGTGTTCAAAAGGCTCTTTGACGTGAGCTGACTGATGTGAACTGATGAGAGGGCATTTTTGTGTAAATTAGTAAGCAGGTCATTTGTCTGAAGATAAGCGGTTGGCCACAATATTTCAGGGACGGTTTGAAACTCAACGACCTGGGTTTGAAACCTTACTTCCGGACCGACTTATTTTCATAAGTTACTAGCAGACACGGCCACGCGTTGCTGTGGCTAAGATTTTTGTTATTGTGACTATAAATTGAGATGTAAGCTATCCTATCTTTCAAGTTAGATCAAACTGCACACGGTGTGCAAATTTGATTAAAATCGGTTCAGTAGTTTAGGAGTCCATCGCGGACAAACAACGTGACGCGTAATGTATATACGAGTAATATATTAATATTTCTTAAGAAATATATTAAGAAGAAGTAGATTAAGAAAATTTGCCGACTTACATCGCTCCGTGCTTCGTCGGTCCAAGTTATTATCGATGAGAAGGGAGTAGTTAAGTCATGTCAGAGGCACTGGGATGGCCTGACAATCTCTGACACCGGAATCTGGCACCAGTTTAACAAACAAACACCCCCTGGACTAAAGTACTATGAAAGTTAGTGTAGGTAGCACAATGCCACTAACATGACGCTCAAAAATCAATTAAAATACCTTCTCAACAAAGCTCTTCACATATAGGATGGTATGTACTATCTACTATGATAAAAATTATACTCGCTTAGTAACGTACAAATACAACAGTAAAACTATATAATTGCTCTACATAACTCGATGTACAATCTGCTCATTACAGATCCCAGGGAGGATTTGTTAAGATTTGTTCATGTAAAAGCATAACTAGGAGCACCCCGCGGCTTTGCCCCCCTTGACTATTATCCCCACACACAATATGTATCACATTTTCTGAAATTACCGCTCAAATCTGGTAATAAAATTATTTCAGTGATAAAATGCCAGTGTAAATGGGCATTATTTTTTTAGACTTATCTCGTAAAATTGTCTGAAAGAGCGAGGCGCAGCTAGTGTTGTATTATTTAGAAATGTTTTTTTTTGTTTTGTCCTTCGTAAGCAGTTTATAATTAACGTGTTACAGTATTACCCAACTGATATGGCGTACCGATGTACCTGCGCAGAAGATGAATTTTTAAAGCGCGAGAAATGCTATTGACCGCTATTTGTCGGCAGCCGCCACCATCTTAGCGAGCTTAGAGTGAGATAGAACTAACAGCTGCAGTGTATTATGAACTTTATAATAGTGAGCTTAGGTTGATTGTAAGTTTTAAGCATTCTTTCGTTAATCTTCGGACCATACTTTCTTTTCTGCGCGAACGAAGATTCACGACGCGCCTTTTTAGTTGGGTACTAGATACTTAAATATCCAACCTGTGTAGTATAAATTAGGCAGTTAGGCGAGGTAAGGTTGGCTCTGCTCTTTGTAGGGCCTATGTTTAAGGGCTAGCCAAGTAAATACATGTTTGTTTGCTTGGGTTTCAGTATGCGAGCATTGTTGAGTTTACGAGTGTAATATTGCAGTACAGAGGTGGGAGGTAGCCCTAATAAGTAACGGTAGCTAACGACAGAGTGGATGTTGATGTTTTGTTACAATAGCTTCTATTTACCTCACTGTCAAAGTCAAGTCAAAATCAAAGTCAAGTGACCAATGGTCAATGTTCAATTGACTTGACATTTAGCATGCTTGACATGTTCCGATGGCAATTAAATATGCGCTAGAGACAGAAGATATACTTTGAAATTCTCCAGTGACTAGTTTACATATTTGTCTGTTTGAAAATACGTATTTTGTATATTTGTCTGTTTGAAAATACTTATTTTGTGAACGCAATTAACTTAGATCTTAGATTATCTTATCTTAGATTTTGATACTTCAGGTTCTGAAATAATACACATAAAATTTGTGATCATCACAGGGGTGAGGGGGGGGGGGGGGGGCAGTTTACGTGCTATACATACAGGGTGCATACGGAGTCTACACACGTAGTGTTCGTTAACGCGCCCTTCAACTCAATTTAACCGGATGAAGTATTGTGGAGCGAGTACAAAGGTAAGGCATGACTTCCACGAGCGATGTTACAGCAAGGATTTGACTTTTCGTCTGTACACAGCAGTTTTGTTGTTGTGCGAATGAGTGCCTCTGGTGTCAGGGTGTGTCAGGGCTCTGGCATAGCAGCGGCTGCTATCAGTAGATAACAACTGGGGGCGTAGGCTTAACGTGCCTACCATTTGAAACACGGAGCTATTAGCACATAACTTATGAAAGGAAGCATTTCATTTGTTGCAGGACCGAAGTTTCTAACCCGGTGTCATTGGGTAGCCATTTTATATTGAGACATTGGTATATAATCCATCTTAATTTAAATCAGTTCAAGAGGCATTTAAAAAACTATGTATTCAAAATATAAATGCTCACTGGAGCGTATTTTGTTTTTTTTTTGTAAACGTTATTAGTTTAAGTAACTATATATTATTATTGTTTGCTAGCGATAAAATTATACCGTATAGTATTTCAGATTCAACAGGCACACATACTTTGGAATATGATCCAGTTAACACACATTTTAGCTATTTACTTAGAAAATGTACCTATTATTCTTTTTTGTGAGCTACTAAGTAAATAAAATACTATTTATACCACTATTTATAAAGACTAAAATACATTCAAAACACGCTACAAAAACGTCAATGCAAAAAAGCATAAAAAACTAACACAGTTTAGTTTGTCATTGTGTACCCTACAATGTCGTATTTCTTATCCCCGAAGCTTTATATCCTCGCTCACACTCTTTGAGACAGAAACATCTCCGAGACGTGAAGCAATTTCTCTAGCACAGACGTTTGCAACATTTTTAAACGTAAACTTTTTTGTGATAGAGCGGCAAACATGTAGGCGGTCCGCCCGTCTGGTGGTAAATGGTTACGGCCTGTGGTATATATAGTATTACCCAACTGATAGGGCTTACCGATGTACCTGCGCAGAAGATGAATTTTCAAAGCGCGGGAAATGCTATTGACCGCTATTGGTCGCTACCGCCGCCATCTTAGCGAGCTTAGAGTGAGATGGAACTAACAGCTGCAGTGTATTATGAACCTTATAATAGTGATCTTAGGTTGATTGTAAGTTTTAAGCATTCTTTCGTTAATCTTCGGACCATACTTTCTTTTCTGCGCGAACGAAGATTCACGACACGTCTTATAAGTTGGGTACTAGTACACGTGCAACTATCGGGCCGTGTTGACGCGTAGCCTCCTATCTGCAACCACACTGAGGAATGGTAACAAGTTTATAGATATAATGTATGTTGGAACCATTTATTTATACCCAACTTATTTATGGCGACACTATCATTTGTTTCTCTCCAGACTTTTGCGGACTTACCACAACAGATTTAAACCAGTATTGAACAGCTGTCTAAATATTTTCTCCACAAATCGACGTCTCATCTTCGCCTTTTCTAACTCAATAACAAATTTACAAGTAAAATAATAAAATATGCCAGGATTGAGTAAGAAAACGCGAATGATAGACGTCGATTTCGTTACACGAAATTTTAGAAACCTCTGTTTAAATCTGGTCTAACTTTTGTGGTAAGAGAATTGGAATTAACGATAAGTACTTTTGGCCGAGAGAAGCGAAGTCTCCTGGGACAAAACGGTAATATTAATGACGTTTAATACTATATTTGTTCGACGATTAATTTCATACTTTTAATAAAATTTTCAAGAAAAGTAGGAAATTACGATGTATGTATAAGAGTTGCGAGATCGCAATTCGTAGCGAAGTAATTAGATAATATCAGTTTGACAAACAAACAATCAGCCTACAGTATTATGTGCCCTATAAGAAAATACCTAAATGTTCCTGTTAAGAGGGCACCGAGTAAAAAAAGCCGAAACGGCAGTTACGGTTTTGGGCGATATTATCTATTTTATAAGTGAAATGAACAGAAAAAACTTACTATTTAACGTTACAGTGAATGTATCTACAGATTGACGGAGCCATTAACGAAGATAATGTTTAGTTTATTAAAAAAAACAATGTAAAGTTGAGCAAAAACTGTAAAAAGATCTCTTGGTATTTTAATGAAATTTGATAACTAAATAGAATTTCATTTCAAACCACATATACAGAAAAATGTGCAAATGCTTATACTACAACTTCGGAGTTTGATCAATCAAATATGTTACCTGGTTATTTAGATACAGATAGTTTAAAAAGCACCTCAAATCCCCCATACATTTTTACTATGGGCTCGCTGCGGTAACTAAATACTCTTCGCGCGCGCTCGTAAATTCAGTACCCCACGAGAGCTCAGAGCGAGACCACGTCTCGTCGCGGTCCGCTGACAGCGAAATAATTGACCGCGATCTATTGTGTACGTATACGCGTTGCTTGCACTGCTGCTAGCAGAAAGTGAGGTAAGTTCTTTTTTAGATAATTGTGTTTTATCCTATGATTGTTATCTGACATGTTTTACTTAGATTTATATTGTATTCTATTGAGAAATATTTATACATTCCAATAATAAACTCTTTATTGTGCTTCCAGTATGTATACTTTGTGGTGCATTACTTCCGGCTAGCCATATTTTGTCATTCTTGTGTCAACTACCAATTTGAATAGTAACTCAATATGTATTTGTTATTTGAATTTCTTGCATTTTTATTAATCTAGACTGCCGAAACTAAAGTTTAACATATTCGACCTTCTTTTGTTTCAGTAAAAAATGGGAAAAAGAAAAGATTCATATTATGTCAAAAAATAAAGAGATTTCACATCCCGAAAAAAAAAAGTACCATCAGGTAATTAAAACCCATATTTTTAGCAGTAGTGAGAAGAACTATTCTGCAGGGTGAATCAATAGAATGGCGTCAGGAGCGAAAACAACGGCTTACGGCATCCATTTTTGGCAGTGTGCAAACGAAGGCAGTTTAAATGCGGACCATTGGTCAAAAATATAGTAAACGAAAAGAAATTAGACCACGTCAAGTCCATACAACATGGCCAAAGTCATGAACATCTAGCGCGACAACAAATTGAAATTCATCTGAAAACTCCCATTGAAAGGTGTGGATTGACTGAGAATTGCCATTTTTAGGAGCAAGTCCAGATGGTCTTTTGGAGGAAGATAGAATGTCAATTGACGTCGGTGTTAAAGAGAAGAAATTACTTTCTGGAAAGTAGACTAGGATGGCCGTGTAAATTTAAATAAAAAACATGATTGGTATTTCCAGGCACAAGGCCAAATACATGTCACACGAAGAAAAGTATGCGTATTTGCAGTTTGGACCGATTTAGACATGAAAATAGAAATGATTCAGGAAGACATAGAATTTTGGAGTGACATGGAAGGAAGGTTAAAAAAGTTTTACTTTGATTGCTTACTGCCAGAATTAATTGACTCCAGATTAAATAGGCAAATGGAAATAAAAGAACCCGAGAACATTCTCACAGCAATTAGAGAAAGAAAAGCTAATATTACCACTAAAAGTAAAATGTGTAGCAATAACCCTGCTCTTAAACGTAAGAAGCAAATGTAAAGACAAAATAAAAACTTATATCAAAAAAATATACCGCCGAAAAACTGAAGAGCTATAAATAATTAACATTTTTATTTAATATTAATAACTAAGTTCTTAAACTAATGTAAATGTGTTGATTTATACCGTCTTTTAACATTTTTCTTCTTTACTCCTAATATAACTGTGTGTGACTACGATTAAAATATATGTATATACAATAATTTTAGCTCGTTTTTATTTATCTCTTTCTAACTCCGTACTAACTGCACTAACTGCCTGTGGTTTTCTTGTTTTCCATTATAGAATTTGAAATACTAAAATTATTGTAGGTATAAGGTCATTTGGCTTACGGTCATAATGTTTACTGAAAGCTAGACATGTGTAAGTGATGCAATTGATGCATTACATTTCATATTATTATCAGCTACTGTTATACCTAATCATCATCTAATTAAGCTACATAATTATTTAATTGGTTCTACTCACTAAACCCCCATTTTACCAATTCATAAGTTACCTATTTTTGTCGCCCCCCGTCGATTGAACGGACATAACTTGTCAAGCTAGTTGTGTGCGTTCCTCACGCACACAACTGGCACAGCGCGTCAAATACCGAATTTGCGCCCGGTTCATAAGGTCGGTACAGACCATTTTTACCATGCGGCTGTCATCGCGGCAAGCAATAATGAACCCTACGTGTCTAGACTTCTAAGCGGGGTAAGTTATTTAATCCCTCGAATTTAGCCAAGCAAAGGTGAGAATATAGAAAAGGGCTAAAATTAGGTTTACAAAGGTCTCTAGGAATAGTGCACTAACTAAAGAGTAGACAGCACCGTACGCTCTTTGTCTATTTAGCCAAGAAAACTGCATTTCACCAAGTACGGTCGGCATCAAAAGTACCTTAACATCTCCGTATCTTAAATTATTATACACCCTAAAAATATACATTTTGCGTATTTACAATTGAACGGCCTCTAAAGTAGTTGAACATCTCCGTATCTTAAATTTAATATACACCCTAAAAATGTACATTTTGCGTATCTACAATGGAATTGGAAACTAGAACATGTTAAGCTACTTTTGATACTGACCGTACCTACTTACCAAATAAACTACATTTTACAAGTTTAAGCACCAAGTTATATAATACCATCTATTCCAAACGAATACGACTTTCTTATAGCAATGGCATTTCTTTTTAGTCATATTTATTTTGTAATACATTACAGGCTATTGAGAGATGGTAGAGAGATAACTTGCGAACTTTAGAATTCAAAGATACGGAGTTCGATCCTCGGCCAATGACATTTCGTAGGTTATGTGCGGGTTTCCATCGCTCCATGCTTCGGAGGGCGCGTTAAGCCGTCGGTCCCGGTTGTTAAGTCGCAGCAGTCGTTAAGCCACGTCAGGCTCTTGAGCGGCACACACTTGAACCACATACAACAAACAACTAACAACGACATAATATAGGACGAGGATCAATGTTGTTTAGGATGGTCTACTACGTATTATATTACTATAAGAAGTGAAAACATCCTTCATCTATTACAAAATGGATGCAGAAAAGCCCTTGTCATTGTCGGCGAAATTTTAATCCCTCATAAGACGGTTGGGCTTTCTATGGCTGGTGTAAGCTCCTGTCAGCCGACCGTCCGGCCGACCTGTCTGACTATTCTGGGCCTGAATAATTTATCCCGGTCCAAGGCCCGCAGTATTACGAGGAATATTCATGACACTTATTGTTTTCGTGGCTTTGTTAGGATGAATACCCGGCCGCAGCAGGCGATAATAGTGACCGTACAAGCGCACTGCAGTCTGCGTTTATCGTACTAGCTGCACCCCGCGGTTTGACTCGCTGTTCTTGGAATAAAAAGAAGCCTATGTGTTAATCCTCTCTATGTGTTAATCAATGTGTTAGTCTCCTCACCAAATTTCATCGAAATTGGTCCAGCCGTTTGACCGTGAAGAAGTAATAAGCACACGTACAAATTTACGCCTTTATAATATTAGTGTATTAGGAGAGGTTTAATTCAACTAGAAGTAGATAGCTTCATGGTTTCTATAGTGTCCCTACACTTTCTGTACCTACGATATTTTAACAAAATCGGCTGAATTGGAAATGTAGCTTTCCTATATAGCTTTTTGTATTAATTTTTTTATTACAACATTTACCTACGTTCATTAGGTATAGCTCAATAAGTAGGCATATTAATTGACAAAAACGGTGCAGAAGTGTTTCACTAAATTATTTAATTGATTATGTAAAGTGTTTCACTAAATTATTTAATTATTAAAACAACTGTCAGTCGAGCATCTAAATAAAAGACGGTACGTTTGGCGTAGTGGCTGAGCAATGTGGCAGCTGCGTTTGGTGACGCGGGTTCGATTTCCGCCTGGAACAGATATTTGTGCGATCCACAAATATTTGTTTCTGGTCTGGGTGTGATGTGTATATGAAATGGTATGTCTGTAAGCGGTACCCCCGATACAGGAGCAATCCTGGTGTGTAGTTATTTTTAAAAATATAAAGGAGACCTTTGGACATTCTCGGTAACATCAAACACATTCTTGTTAGAGTGTCAAAGAGTGAAGTACCTACGTTGTAATACTGTGTGCTAATCTGTGTACTACATCAACACACACTCATGTAGGTATAAGTACCTATTATAGGAAGGTTTTACTGAATCCGTCTCGACGTCGAGATGTGATCATTCTATACAGACTATAAAGTAAAAAATAAAACGCGTCCTTACTTATGTGCGAGACAGGTCATTGTGACTTAGGGTTCAGTAGATTGTCCGGGTTCCAAACTTACTGGAAAATAAATATATAGGTACATTGAAGAAGATTTTTGAAAAAAAAACTAACTTATTTACACTTCAAAACGTATATTTATTTCAACAAATCATTCGGTAATATAAAAACAAAATGAAAACTATAAACTAAACATAAAGAAAACTAATCAATCTAAATAAAAAAAAATTTAATATACTTATTTACCGGGAAAATGGTCGGGGTAAGCCGATTTATTATTTATTTATTTTTTCGAGCCACTACGTATATACAGTCTTGGATCATGTTCAATATCAGTTTAAATAGTATTTTAATACAACTACCACGAATAAAATATACACAACGTATCTATATCAGTAACAAAAACTACTCATAAATAACGTGAATTCAAAGGCGAAGTTGCTAAATATACGTTCAAAAATAGTTTCTATTTTTATAACAATACAGTCTAAAACTAACAAACAGCTCAGAAGGGAGGGAGCTCTCGCCACTCATTTTCACAGGAACCTTGCGGTACTCTAATAAATGTGGATATTTTACTAGCACTCATAAAAAGCTGGCACGCCGAGAATGGTGTGCGTTTTTATGGTGTGTGTGTGAAGCGCCGTATTTTAATGTGCATGTGTAAAACGATGTTTAGTATTGGCTAACTTTTTATGTTGGCTATCTCTTGTGGCAGCCGTTAGGTTTAATTGCAGCTGTTATTTGGAGTGTTTATTATCACGGCTACCTATTCGAAAAGGCTGCGTAGTGTGTACCGAGTCTTACGTTATAATTGGTTTTCTACTCATTTCATTTCCCTAGGTAACGTTGCTGACGATGCACTCTTAATCTGGTTTTGTATAATTAGGTCACACGCAAGATCTTGTGTAATTTGGTCACACATGGATACTGAATAACAATGAATGAAAACCAGTTTAAAATCTTTCGTTACGTATCCCTGAAAAAATGTTTTTGTCACATAACCCTTATAAAATATGTAGATAGACAGATATTCGTATACGTATATCTCCAGCCAGTTACAATGGTTCTCGTCTACGGAATCAATTTCCGGTGTACTTGAATGCGCAGGATATTGAAATGGGCTTTTTGCAGGCGTTATAATGTAACAAGGCTTTGACGCGAGGAAATTAATAAAAATGCTGCAATGGTAAATATATATTGTTAACTATTTAAAACGTCACAGAACAAAGAAAACTTTAAACTAGAACAAAATAAACTAACAATTGATGTGAAGGTATAATTTCATTGACGAATTTGAAATTACATTCAATAATACAGTATTTGTTGGGGGGTAAAATGGCGGAAAATTTAGCGTTGTGGATCTTGTATAGATTTCTCTAACTTGCTTCTCTTACAAAATATTATAACTCGTTTGACTCGCCCTTAGCTAGAGTTTAAAAGTAGATTTAACGACAGCAACGACGTTATATCAAGAGGAAATTCACTTCCGGTTTCAGCTAACGAGTAGGTGCCTTCCTATTCACCACGTCAAAGCACCGCCGGAATATTAGTAGCAAGTGAAACTGTACAACGATTTAGGGATGTTACATAATTCTCCAGTAGTTTCGGATATCTGAAAAAAAAAATAGGCATTTCTACTTGTAATAAAGTAATGAGGGACGTAAAGTCTGGAAGTTGGAAATATGAAGACATTAAAAAATATCTTATTTACATAAATAAAAATTATACGTTATTGAACATAAACTTACAAATATTATATTGTTTTTAACTTTTTCCGCAATAATAATTCAGCCTGTAACTGTCCCACTTTTGGGCAAAGGCCTCCCTTCACTTTCGTGACGAGGGTTAGGCCATAATCCACCACGGGTGCCTAGTCCGGATTGGTGGATAAGTCCGCAACACATCAAAATATTATGAACCGACTGCAGAACGGGTTCTACCATTGGTGGCTTAGAATTTCAATTAAAAACGAGTATAAACTTTGCGTCAAAATACAATGAAAAAGCTGAACCATTGATAAAATAATGTTTGCGTTGGCACAGCTGGCTGATCAGTGATCACCAGGGTAACGAATTGGCATTGTTTTTTCGTACCTTAGTATCGAAAATCGAAAAGACAATTCCATAACTGAAATATTATTTCCAATATCCGTATTGGACATTGCATGACATCCCTATCGTATGAATATGTGAGAAGCATTGATTGAAGCGAACTTAGCGCTAATGGGCAAAGCGTAGAATTATTAAGCGACAGTACTATTTCTGTATTATAGCACGTGTTGGTTAAAGTGAAGAAACGCCTTGACTTCGAAGTTCTGACTCTTTGAAGAGCCCTTTGTACCAGCTGGTTGAAGTAGTCTCAGGCCGATATGTAAACCAAAAAGTAGACTATCGAAACACGATCCAAAGTGCCCGGGCACTTCGGATCGTGTTTCGATAATCTACTTTTTGGCTGCGTATGGTTTCAACGGATTTTGACGGGAACACGAAATTGCACGTTTTTCGTGTTTGTTGCACTTGCCCGTACCCGTTAATTAGAGAATAATACCAAGATAAGCTACATTACATTTTAAATTTTCCAAAGCACCAACACTATTCGATGTAAGGTAGACCATGAGATGTTTATTATAAGAACTTAACATATATTTCAGATAAGTGCAATCATCACCAACGCAGCACCTGTATAACATTACTGTATTCCGATTTATAGGGCACATGTTTCCAGCAAAATTACTGGTCATATTAGACTAGATATCAGATATAGCAATGCAAAGTTCTGAACGGCACTGCAACTTTTGTGGACAGTCCAACCGTTTACCATCTCGTGTACGTCCTGTTCGTCTCTTTACTCAGTAATTTAACAAGCAGCTTACTTCAAAATGCTTATCAGTAATATCTCAATCTATTTTCATCATTAAACCAATCCTCTTAGGCAATAAACTCAAACGACCAGAGCTTACTGGAATCACTGAATGAATAGGGAATGCAATGGCCATGTTGGATTGGGGCTTAGTCGGCCAACATGGACCAACTGAGCACAATTATCTGTGCTAATTATGCTATGGACTATTCTGGAACGGCATCGAATATAAATACTTCAGTCGAGTCTATTATCCATTGAACTAACAATTGTCTAATGAGACAGTGCCGTATTCTAGTGTTAAAGCTAGAGTATGGACCTTTGACGTGGCTTAACGACTGCTACCGATCGATAGCAACCGGGACCAACGCGATATAAATCCGTATATTAATTGTTAGGTAGCCATTAACTAGGTACCACATATCCATTAGAACCAATATAAGTTTGTTGGTATGTCTTCTTACACGCAGCAACGGATGACATGATTGTTTTTGCATAGAATGGAAATCTATGGGCATTACACAAATACGGCCGCACAATATTAGTCGTCCTGTATATTCGATCGAATCAGGCGTTACCCAGGTAAGATACTGTATTTATATATATTTGTGACGAATATTGAATATCAAATGTTATCATCTCGAAGGCAAAACTGAAACTTCGCAAACTTTCAATATTATCTCAACCTCCAATCTAACTTGAACAGATTGTAAGCTTCGTAAACTACCATTGATACCTCAATTCAAGTTAAACTAAAATTATTTGAAACTTTATTTTCAAATTGCAACTCAATACCTTAATAATAGAGCTCGGCGCCGGCGAAACAGTATAGGAATATAGCAGTACATCAACTTTGTAAAATAACAAGTGACCGTTCTCTGTCTCCATGCAAAGGTTGGCTGAAAGAGGTCGCTTGTAGGGATAAGTTCGTTCAAGTTACTATAGATTTACTCTTATATTCTGTAAATACCTTGTGTATGGTTAAGTACCTATATTCTATTATATTCTAGAATGTTATAGATTGCACTTCTAAGATAGCTTTGGAGAGGCCTATCCATTTAGTTTGTGCCTCTTTAAGTGCCTATTAAGTGAGACTATGTAGCCTCACACTGCATTACATTAACTATATGTATACTATTCATGCTACACATGCTTTTTACGAATAAAATCGATGACAATAAAACTACATTCACAAGTTCTTTCTTGCGATAGTGTTCAAACCACAATCCTTAACAAAACAGTAAGCATTCATAGTAATTTCAAGGGTTAAAATAATGACCATTACCAAAACCAAGTGACATTAACTACTGCTTAGGTAATATACTGTCGCGCCGCACTGCTTCATTTAATAGCCGTTACAAGCACAACCACACTAGAGCAGATTGCGCTAGCTAATCTCATTTAGCGCAGCGTGCCCCGCGTTGTTACTGCATACCTAATTACATCCCTGTACTTTGCGCCAGCTCTTTGGTATAATTATATGAATACTTAAGATGGTAAAGTATGTTATTGTCATCTCGGGTGGGCATTAATGAGATTTTTAGCTTGTATGAAATTTGTGGACACGTAGTTTGGACACGATTGAACCATGTACGTGAGAGGTGAGGTCCAGGTGAGGTTGTAGTCAAAGTTTGCCTAGCAAGTGTAAAGAAATTTGGAAATGTGATGTTGTTGACATTGTTTTTTTTTCTTAACCTTGTGGTTTTCGTTTGGGTTAATATGGTATGGATGAAGAGAGATAGAACCACCAATACGGTCAATGAGGCCCATGCAATACGTGACGAAAATGAGGGTTTCTGGTTACGGAACTAAACAAAAGGAGTTTCTTTATTAAGTGTAATTAAGCGCACGTTTTCTCCTTACGTGTACTTTGCCAGCGCTGCATTTACAAAAATACTGCAAACCCCGCCGTTTGTTTATTCTGTGTTTGTTTGGCTTGCTTCAGAATATGTCGAGGATTTCACTGCACTGTTTACAGAATAATACTATCCAATATACTATATAGGTAATTACTGTTCAATATACTATATTGAACGACAAGCTTGAGATCAGCTTGTAAAACACCAGATGAATGCACCGCCATCAATAATCTCTGGGCAGGCCCATTTTTAAACTGCCATTTTTTTTGATGAAATATCACTACCGTAAGTAACCACAGTTACGCAGCCTACGAGCTTGATTGTATATGATGCTGTTCGTTTTCAAATAGACGTCATGTTGATTAATATAGGCGAATTTTAAGTCATTATTTTCGTATTTCTGCGTTTTTTCGCTATGTTGTGCTCTTCGACCCACGGTCTATGACTTCTCGCAAGCTCCGTACGGATTCCCATTTTTCCATGCATCGGAGGGCACGTAAAGCCATTTGTTGTCGCGGTTGTTATCGATTGGTAGATACCTTTGGGTCTAACAAACTCTGACACTAGACCATTCGATAAACAAACGAAGATGTTTATAATGTAGGTAGGTATAGAAACACATTGTAAACGGCGCTTTGCAGTGAAATACATAGCATATTTGCTCTGTTCGTTTACTTGTACTATGTAGGTTCAGCGCCGCGCACGCTGCGGTTGGAGTGCGCCTCTGAATGTATATTCTTTAAAATAAATGAGGAGTTGCCGGAAAATGTTTGTGGTCCCTGGGAGCCAAGCCCTGAGAAACATTTTTATTTGTAGGAGAGAAAGGATATACTGGGTTGAGACAAACCACAATACATGATTGTAGTTGTATTATTTTTAGGCAATGTTTCTTTCTCTATACCTGTGTTCGTTAGGCTTTTTTTACTTTATTGCATCTCACTTGGTCTTACAGACTATGTCAAATTTTGTGAACATGATCCTTCAAAGCATACAAAATTTGGTGAAAGATTTTCTACTTAAGGGTAAGTAGTAGCTAGTAAAAAACAACTGCGCCTCTCTTCTCTACGCACGTAGCGATTTGCTTCTATGTCTTTTATGCATAGGCGTAACTCAAAGGCGTGAAACTCCTTGCCAAAGTCTGTTTCACGAAGGTTACAGCGGAGTGTTCAAGTCACTAGTGAAAAGGTTATTTCTAGGTAAGCGTCCACCATCGTAGATTGCATCGCCCCTAAATGAGCAAGTCGTCAAACGCAAGCCTACTCAATAAAAAAATCGACTCAAGACATGCAAAATTCGATGAGCCTCGGAAACATGTCGGTGTCACGTTCTCCTTCGCGGTTCGTTACTGGTCTCTCTAGCGACACTCGACACCACTCTAGCGGAGTGTCTGGCAGCTTTGTCAGCTATACGCGAGAGCGCCGACACTCCAATAAGCTGGGTGCTCGACACAGAGGCGATCTGTGTGTTTTGTTCATAATTAGTGTTTGGTTTGTGTTAATAAATGTTGTATTCGGTGTTCAGTTGCTTGTTTGTGAAGCTGTTTTTGTTTTGTTTAGTAATTAAAACGAAGTGCGAGCAATGGAGATTTGTCGAGGACGTCTTCAATCAAATTGCAGATTGCTAAGCAATGTTATTTTACGTAAAGCGCAATTTCTATAACAACCAATGTAGAGTTAAGACATTTGGAAATAATAATACCTTGTTCTTCTGATGATTTTCCGATGACTTACGTTTATTGCACAATATAGCTTTGGTATCTTTATAGTCATAGTAAAGAATGACCAAGAATCAGCGTGAAGAAATTATAATACTGGAATCTGTGTATCTATACCAATATTATAAAGAAGAAAACTTTGTTTGTTTGGTTGTAATGAATAGGCTCCGAAACTACTGAACCAATTGAAAAATTATTTCACTGTTGGGAAGCTATGCTATCCCCGGTACACATAGGCTACCTTTTATCCCGTAAAAATTAATGGTTCCCGCGGGATAGTAGTTAACGCGGGTGATACCGCGAGGTGCTTGTAGTATTATATATGATGCTCTGTGAAATCTACTAGAGAACCACCTTTATTTACAAAATGTTCCCTCATCTATACCGAGATGACCTAGTATTTACCTCATGGCAAATGCCACTTCTGCACATAACAGTAGCTATAACTATAGAATATAACCGGGCTAGGTGAACTTGTAAATTTAATTACGTTTCAGCGAGTATTTGACCTAGTTCCGGTTGACGCGAAACGGAAATGACGGAAGGTCTACCGGCTGTTCTTTATTTTCAGCGTGCGCGTGTGAACCTGAAGCGTTTGCTTCGCCTATCCCTTGAGCCACAGGAGGGAGCTCGCCCGGTTCGGACGTTTCGCCCGCACTACGACGCTGCCCGAGCGCAGCCACCGGACCGACCGGTGCGGCAACCGCGGCGCCGCCGTCTGGATCCTCGGCGGTTGGATATACACATGTGGAACGCCTCGCACCCGTCTTTAGTTGGTCGATATGCCTATGCTGTAGGACTCCCCCTGCCGACGATACGTTATAGTTGTTTTTACCTAGCCGCTCCGTTATCCGACCTTCTAACCATTTTTGGCTTGAGTTATAATTTCTATACCACACTGGCTCTCCTACATCTAACCTTCGCGTTTCGGTATTTCCGGTACTGGCAACCTTTTTGGTCTGCTTTTGTTCTACGATAGCCTCATTATCCGGTCTTAACACGTCTAGTCTAGTTCTCAACAACCGCCCCTGCAGCAGTTTTGACGGGCATTCGCCTGTCGTCGTATGAGGAGTGTTATGGTAATTGAGCAGGAATCTATAAATAGCGGTTTCAATATCAATTTTAGATACTTTAGCCTTTTTAATGACACCTTTTATAATTTTTACTGCATTTTCTGCGGCACCGTTCGATGCGGGATGGTAAGGTGGGGAATAAACATGTTTAATGCCATTGCTGGCTAAAAAATCATTAAACTCCTGAGACGAAAAAGGCGGTCCGTTGTCAGAAGCTACCTGGCGTGGCAGGCCGAACCTGGACCACGACTCCCTCAACCTCCTAATCACGCAATCGGCTGTAGTGCGCTGCATTTTAAAAACTTCTATCCATTTCGATCTGGCATCTACTGTGACCAGGTACATATGACCATCCATGGGCCCTAAGAAGTCTATGTGTACGCGCTCATAGGGGCGATGAGGCCACCGCCACGGCGACGGGGGCGAGCGGGGGGAGAAGCAGCATTTTCTGCGCAAATTGCACAAGCCTTGCAACGAGTTTCAATGTCCTCGTCAACCCCCGGCCACCACACGTAACTGCGTGCCATTGACTTGGTCTTTACCATACCCATGTGAGGCTCGTGCAGTTCCTCCAGCACACGCCCACGACACCGCGATGGCATAACTACGCGGTGCCCCCACATAATGCAGCCTAACTCGGTGTACAGCTCACTGCGCCTATTCCAATACGGACGTATATTATCAATATCTAAACTTTGCGGCCAACCGTTGTCAATATAACTCAATACCCTACTCAATACCGGGTCATGACGAGTCTGTTTTCTTATCTCCTCACAGTCTAATAGCAACGCTGTCGACGCGAAGTGCAGGTATGACTGATCAGCTAATTCTATTTTTTCTTTAGCCGGATTATCTATTGGCAAACGTGACAACGCATTGGCGCCGTTTACCTCTGACCGCACGTATTGTATATCGAAGTCATATGCAGATAGAATGATGGCCCATCTCTGCATTCTGGAAGCAGCCATACATGGGATGCCATTCTGTGGCCCAAATATGCTAACTAACGGCTTATGATCCGTCCTTAACATGAAATGGCGACCATACAAGTATTGATGATACTTCTTTACACAGTACACAATAGCTAGCGCCTCGCGGTGTATCTGTGAATAAGCCCGCTCTGCACCGGTTAATTTACGCGAAACGTACGCGACCGCCCGCTCCACGCCTGCCTTGTTTACCTGCGACAATACCCCACCAACGCCTCGCGAACTCGCGTCGCACGTCAGCACTAATGATTGTTTGGGATCATAGTGCGCTAATACATTACTGCCCGCAAGCAGTTCTTTAACTTCCCGAAAAGCCGCCGAGCACTCCGCCGTCCAATGCCATTGACGACCCTTTCTTAGCAACTCGTACAACGGAAATAAATAGTCACTTATGTTGCGCACAAACTTGGCATAAAAATTAACCATGCCTAGGAAAGAGCGCAGATCAGAAACATTAGCGGGCACTGGCATTTTTTTTATTGATTCTATCTTACTCGGGTCCGGTTGAATCCCATTTTTGTTCACTACATATCCCAGATATTTAATCTCATCCGCAAAGAATACGCATTTATTCTTCCTGACCTTTAACCCGTATTGCTTTAACCGGGCTAATACAGCTTCAACGTTACGTAAATGCGTGGTCTGATCCCCGGTTATTATGACGTCATCGAGGAATGCCTGAGTATTCGGAATATCTTTAATTAAATTAGTGATGATTCTTTGAAATATTCCGCTACTGGATGACAGACCATAAACCAGACGATTGTATCGAAATAATCCCCTATGCGTATTAATTACTGTGTACGGTTTTGAGTCCTCAGTCAAACATATCTGAGCGTAGGCCTGTGATAAATCGATTTTTGTATACGTTACTCCCCCCGCTAAATCAGCGAACATATCCTGAACCCTCGGCAAGGGGTACCTATCGACCAACAAACAGGGATTCAAGGTTACCTTAAAATCTGCGCAAACCCTTAAGCCTCCGTCCTTTTTGTGGACGGGAACCAGCGGTGTCGCCCAGTCGGAGCACTCGACCGGTTCGATGATGCCCTCGCGCAGCATCGCGTCGAGCTCCGCGTCCACCTGCTGACGTAGCGCGTACGGCACCGGCCGCGCCCTGCAGAACACGGGCACAGCGTCCGGCCGCACGCGCAACGCCGCTTCGCCACCCGTGTAGCGACCCAGGCCCTCTTCGAACACCTCACTGTATCTGTAAAGCAATTCCGTTAACTTATCAGTACTATTTACTTTCACATGGTCATCGACGGTCACATTACCACATACATAATTTTGTCCCTGCTCCAGCCGGAATTTGGGCAATTGAATATTCAAGTGAGCTAGCCACTGCCTACCTATTAGTGTGGTTAAACCGTTATCAACCACATACAGATCCAAACGTTTCACTTTGTCTTTATATTTCACAATCGGCGTGACAATGCCTAATGGATTAATGTTATCTCCCGTATACGACTTGAACGCCGTTTTGATCTTTTGTACAGGTAAATGGCTAAACAAAGCTTCATATGTACTCTTACTGATGCACGACGCCGGTGTACCCGTATCCACCTCCATGCGCAACGGCTTATCGTCTACTGATAACACGAGACTCACCGACTTGTACTCGCTCAAGGACATCTGGTAAATAGGTTCGGAGTGGTCCTCATCCGACTCCGACTGTTGACCTTCCTTTACCTCGGCGAAAAAGTTGCCCCTCCGTTGCTGCTGACCCTTGCTGCCCTTGGCACGAGTATCCCGCCACTTCGCGCCCACTCCTGCTGTGTTCCCGGCATTCGGGCAAACACGCTTTAGATGCCCCCTGCGCTTACAAATATTGCACACAAAGTCGCGATAACGGCACTTATTCCCTTCGTGACCTTGACCGCCGCATACGCCGCATGGCCGCCTCGGCTGTGACGTAACATTCCTCTGCGCGCCCGTAGTCATTGCGTTGATCTCCGATGCTTGCGCGTTCGACGTACTGTTCTTTCGCCAGCCCTCGGTGGGAGCCATCTCCACGGACGCGGCGTCCCTCTCTGCCGCCTCCAATGTGCTCGCTAAATTGATAGCCTTGACGAAGGTCAAACCGTCCTCCGCGAAAAGTCGTTGCCGAATCAGATCGCTCGCCAAACCACACACTAATTGATCGCGTAGATTTTCGCTCAATGCATTGCCGAAATCACAATATCTAGATAATTGTTTCAGCGCCGCAATATACTGAGTCACACTCTCCGCCTTGCCTTGCCGCCGCTGACGGAACCGATACCGCTCCGCCATTATAGAAGGGCGCGGTTGCAAATGACCCTGCACCAGTTTCACTAATTCACTGTACGTAATATCCCCCGGTTTCTTTGGACTTGCCAAGTTTACCATCAGCTCATATGCCCGATCACCTGCTAATGATATCAACGTAGGCAACCTCAATTCTTCTTTGATTCCGTTCGCTTTGAAGTACAGGTCGACGCGCTCGCAGTACAAAGTCCAGTTGCCATTGTCGACGTCGAACTCCTGGATTTTTCCCACGGACATGTTCAATTCTTTACCGCACGCTGTATAATACCGAATTTTAATCCTCGTCGCCAATTAGTCTGTCTTTCGGAAGAAATAACACCAGAGATGTTGACTCAATTCGTTTAATACAATGACTGGCTTATACATCGTAGTTGAGGGTGGGCGTCGAACATAAATTTCTAAGTACCTTCTTATTCATAATATTATAAAGCTAGTTCCTACATAACAGTTTGGCGTAGTGGCTGAGCAATGTGGCAGCTGCGTTTGGTGACGCGGGTTCGATTTCCGCCTGGAACAGATATTTGTGCGATCCACAAATATTTGTTTCTGGTCTGGGTGTGATGTGTATATGAAATGGTATGTCTGTAAGCGGTACCCCCGATACAGGAGCAATCCTGGTGTTTAGTTATTTTTAAAAATATAAAGGGGACCTTTGGACATTCTCGGTAACATCAAACACATTCTTGTTAGAGTGTCAAAGAGTGAAGTACCTACGTTGTAATACTGTGTGCTAATCTGTGTACTACATCAACACACACTCATGTAGGTATAAGTACCTATTATAGGAAGGTTTTACTGAATCCGTCTCGACGTCGAGATGTGATCATTCTATACAGACTATAAAGTAAAAAATAAAACGCGTCCTTACTTATGTGCGAGACAGGTCATTGTGACTTAGGGTTCAGTAGATTGTCCGGGTTCCAAACTTACTGGAAAATAAATAACATACATAGTAAGAGGTTTTTGAAAATTAAACTAACTTATTTACACTTCATAACGTATATTTATTTCAACAAATCATTCGGTAATATAAAAACAACATAGTCATAATAAAATTTTATTAAATATCAATAAAATGAAATAAAATAAACTAAAACTAGCTTAAACTAAACCTTACAAATGTAACAAAAGTTAAATGAAAACTATAAACTGAACATAAATAAATCTAATCAAAGTAAAAAAAATATAAACAATTGTTTACCGGGAAAATGGTCGGGGTAATCCGATTTATTATTTGTTATTTTTTTTCGAGCCAGTACGTATATACAGTCTTCTATCATGTTCAATATCAGTTTAAATAGTATTTTAATACAACTACCACGAATAAAATATACACAACGTATCTATATCAGTAACAAAAACTACTCATAAATAACGTGAATTCAAAGGCGAAGTTGCTAAATATACGTTCAAAAATAGTTTCTATTTTTATAGCAATACAATCTAAAACTAACAAACAGCTCAGAAGGGAGCTCTCGCCACTCATTTTCACAGGAACCTTGCGGTACTCTAATAAATGTGGACATTTTACTAGCACTCATAAAAAGCTGCCACGCCGAGAATGGTGTGTGTTTTTATGGTGTGTGTGTGAAGCGCCGTATTTTAATGTGCATGTGTAAAACGATGTTTAGTATTGGCTAACTTTATATGTTGGCTATCTCTTGTGGCAGCCGTTAGATTTAATTGCAGCTGTTATTTGGAGTGTTTATTATCACGGCTACCTATTCGAAAAGGCTGCGTAGTGTGTACCGAGTCTTACGTTATAATTGGTTTTCTACTCATTTCATTTCCCTAGGTAACGTTGCTGACGATGCACTCTTAATCTGGTTTTGTATAATTAGGTCACACGCAAGATCTTGTGTAATTTGGTCACACATGGATACTGAATAACAATGAATGAAAACCAGTTTAAAATCTTTCGTTACGTATCCCTGAAAAAATGTTTTTGTCACATAACCCTTATAAAATATGTAGATAGACAGATATTCGTATACGTATATCTCCAGCCAGTTACAATGGTTCTCGTCTACGGAATCAATTTCCGGTGTACTTGAATGCGCAGGATATTGAAATGGGCTTTTTGCAGGCGTTATAATGTAACAAGGCTAAATAACTCGAGGAAATTAATAAAAATGCTGCAATGGTAAATATATATTGTTAACTATTTAAAACGTCACAGAACAAAGAAAACTTTAAACTAGAACAAAATAAACTAACAATTGATGTGAAGGTATAATTTCATTGACGAATTTGAAATTACATTCAATAATACAGTATTTGTTGGGGGGTAAAATGGCGGAAAATTTAGCGTTGTTGATCTTGTATAGATTTCTCTAACTTGCTTCTCTTACAAAATATTATAACTCGTTTGACTCGCCCTTAGCTAGAGTTTAAAAGTAGATTTAACGACAGCAACGACGTTATATCAAGAGGAAATTCACTTCCGGTTTCAGCTAACGAGTAGGTGCCTTCCTATTCACCACGTCAAAGCACCGCCGGAATATTAGTAGCAAGTGAAACTGTACAACGATTTAGGGATGTTACATAATTCTCCAGTAGTTTCGGATATCTGAAAAAAAAAATAGGCATTTCTACTTGTAATAAAGTAATGAGGGACGTAAAGTCTGGAAGTTGGAAATATGAAGACATTAAAAAATATCTTATTTACATAAATAAAAATTATACGTTATTGAACATAAACTTACAAATATTATATTGTTTTTAACTTTTTCCGCAATAATAATTCAGCCTGTAACTGTCCCACTTTTGGGCAAAGGCCTCCCTTCACTTTCGTGACGAGGGTTAGGCCATAATCCACCACGGGTGCCTAGTCCGGATGGGTGGATAAGTCCGCAACACATCAAAATATTATGAACCGACTGCAGAACGGGTTCTACCATTGGTGGCTTAGAATTTCAATTAAAAACGAGTATAAACTTTGCGTCAAAATACAATGAAAAAGCTGAACCATTGATAAAATAATGTTTGCGTTGGCACAGCTGGCTGATCAGTGATCACCAGGGTAACGAATTGGCATTGTTTTTTCGTACCTTAGTATCGAAAATCGAAAAGACAATTCCATAACTGAAATATTATTTCCAATATCCGTATTGGACATTGCATGACATCCCTATCGTATGAATATGTGAGAAGCATTGATTGAAGCGAACTTAGCGCTAATGGGCAAAGCGTAGAATTATTAAGCGACAGTACTATGTCTGTATTATAGCACGTGTTGGTTAAAGTGAAGAAACGCCTTGACTTCGAAGTTCTGACTCTTTGAAGAGCCCTTTGTACCAGCTGGTTGAAGTAGTCTCAGGCCGATATGTAAACCAAAAAGTAGACTATCGAAAAACGATCCAAAGTGCCCGGGCACTTCGGATCGTGTTTCGATAATCTACTTTTTGGCTGCGTATGGTTTCAACGGATTTTGACGGGAACACGAAATTGCACGTTTTTCGTGTTTGTTGCACTTGCCCGTACCCGTTAATTAGAGAATAATACCAAGATAAGCTACATTACATTTTAAATTTTCCAAAGCACCAACACTATTCGATGTAAGGTAGACCATGAGATGTTTATTATAAGAACTTAACATATATTTCAGATAAGTGCAATCATCACCAACGCAGCACCTGTATAACATTACTGTATTCCGATTTATAGGGCACATGTTTCCAGCAAAATTACTGGTCATATTAGACTAGATATCAGATATAGCAATGCAAAGTTCTGAGCGGCACTGCAACTTTTGTGGACAGTCCAACCGTTTACCATCTCGTGTACGTCCTGTTCGTCTCTTTACTCAGTAATTTAACAAGCAGCTTACTTCAAAATGCTTATCAGTAATATCTCAATCTATTTTCATCATTAAACCAATCCTCTTAGGCAATAAACTCAAACGACCAGAGCTTACTGGAATCACTGAATGAATAGGGAATGCAATGGCCATGTTGGATTGGGGCTTAGTCGGCCAACATGGACCAACTGAGCACAATTATCTGTGCTAATTATGCTATGGACTATTCTGGAACGGCATCGAATATAAATACTTCAGTCGAGTCTATTATCCATTGAACTAACAATTGTCTAATGAGACAGTGCCGTATTCTAGTGTTAAAGCTAGAGTATGGACCTTTGACGTGGCTTAACGACTGCTACCGATCGATAGCAACCGGGACCAACGCGATATAAATCCGTATATTAATTGTTAGGTAGCCATTAACTAGGTACCACATATCCATTAGAACCAATATAAGTTTGTTGGTATGTCTTCTTACACGCAGCAACGGATGACATGATTGTTTTTGCATAGAATGGAAATCTATGGGCATTACACAAATACGGCCGCACAATATTAGTCGTCCTGTATATTCGATCGAATCAGGCGTTACCCAGGTAAGATACTGTATTTATATATATTTGTGACGAATATTGAATATCAAATGTTATCATCTCGAAGGCAAAACTGAAACTTCGCAAACTTTCAATATTATCTCAACCTCCAATCTAACTTGAACAGATTGTAAGCTTCGTAAACTACCATTGATACCTCAATTCAAGTTAAACTAAAATTATTTGAAACTTTATTTTCAAATTGCAACTCAATACCTTAATAATAGAGCTCGGCGCCGGCGAAACAGTATAGGAATATAGCAGTACATCAACTTTGTAAAATAACAAGTGACCGTTCTCTGTCTCCATGCAAAGGTTGGCTGAAAGAGGTCGCTTGTAGGGATAAGTTCGTTCAAGTTACTATAGATTTACTCTTATATTCTGTAAATACCTTGTGTATGGTTAAGTACCTATATTCTATTATATTCTAGAATGTTATAGATTGCACTTCTAAGATAGCTTTGGAGAGGCCTATCCATTTAGTTTGTGCCTCTTTAAGTGCCTATTAAGTGAGACTATGTAGCCTCACACTGCATTACATTAACTATATGTATACTATTCATGCTACACATGCTTTTTACGAATAAAATCGATGACAATAAAACTACATTCACAAGTTCTTTCTTGCGATAGTGTTCAAACCACAATCCTTAACAAAACAGTAAGCATTCATAGTAATTTCAAGGGTTAAAATAATGACCATTACCAAAACCAAGTGACATTAACTACTGCTTAGGTAATATACTGTCGCGCCGCACTGCTTCATTTAATAGCCGTTACAAGCACAACCACACTAGAGCAGATTGCGCTAGCTAATCTCATTTAGCGCAGCGTGCCCCGCGTTGTTACTGCATACCTAATTACATCCCTGTACTTTGCGCCAGCTCTTTGGTATAATTATATGAATACTTAAGATGGTAAAGTATGTTATTGTCATCTCGGGTGGGCATTAATGAGATTTTTAGCTTGTATGAAATTTGTGGACACGTAGTTTGGACACGATTGAACCATGTACGTGAGAGGTGAGGTCCAGGTGAGGTTGTAGTCAAAGTTTGCCTAGCAAGTGTAAAGAAATTTGGAAATGTGATGTTGTTGACATTGTTTTTTTTTCTTAACCTTGTGGTTTTCGTTTGGGTTAATATGGTATGGATGAAGAGAGATAGAACCACCAATACGGTCAATGAGGCCCATGCAATACGTGACGAAAATGAGGGTTTCTGGTTACGGAACTAAACAAAAGGAGTTTCTTTATTAAGTGTAATTAAGCGCACGTTTTCTCCTTACGTGTACTTTGCCAGCGCTGCATTTACAAAAATACTGCAAACCCCGCCGTTTGTTTATTCTGTGTTTGTTTGGCTTGCTTCAGAATATGTCGAGGATTTCACTGCACTGTTTACAGAATAATACTATCCAATATACTATATAGGTAATTACTGTTCAATATACTATATTGAACGACAAGCTTGAGATCAGCTTGTAAAACACCAGATGAATGCACCGCCATCAATAATCTCTGGGCAGGCCCATTTTTAAACTGCCATTTTTTTTGATGAAATATCACTACCGTAAGTAACCACAGTTACGCAGCCTACGAGCTTGATTGTATATGATGCTGTTCGTTTTCAAATAGACGTCATGTTGATTAATATAGGCGAATTTTAAGTCATTATTTTCGTATTTCTGCGTTTTTTCGCTATGTTGTGCTCTTCGACCCACGGTCTATGACTTCTCGCAAGCTCCGTACGGATTCCCATTTTTCCATGCATCGGAGGGCACGTAAAGCCATTTGTTGTCGCGGTTGTTATCGATTGGTAGATACCTTTGGGTCTAACAAACTCTGACACTAGACCATTCGATAAACAAACGAAGATGTTTATAATGTAGGTAGGTATAGAAACACATTGTAAACGGCGCTTTGCAGTGAAATACATAGCATATTTGCTCTGTTCGTTTACTTGTACTATGTAGGTTCAGCGCCGCGCACGCTGCGGTTGGAGTGCGCCTCTGAATGTATATTCTTTAAAATAAATGAGGAGTTGCCGGAAAATGTTTGTGGTCCCTGGGAGCCAAGCCCTGAGAAACATTTTTATTTGTAGGAGAGAAAGGATATACTGGGTTGAGACAAACCACAATACATGATTGTAGTTGTATTATTTTTAGGCAATGTTTCTTTCTCTATACCTGTGTTCGTTAGGCTTTTTTTACTTTATTGCATCTCACTTGGTCTTACAGACTATGTCAAATTTTGTGAACATGATCCTTCAAAGCATACAAAATTTGGTGAAAGATTTTCTACTTAAGGGTAAGTAGTAGCTAGTAAAAAACAACTGCGCCTCTCTTCTCTACGCACGTAGCGATTTGCTTCTATGTCTTTTATGCATAGGCGTAACTCAAAGGCGTGAAACTCCTTGCCAAAGTCTGTTTCACGAAGGTTACAGCGGAGTGTTCAAGTCACTAGTGAAAAGGTTATTTCTAGGTAAGCGTCCACCATCGTAGATTGCATCGCCCCTAAATGAGCAAGTCGTCAAACGCAAGCCTACTCAATAAAAAAATCGACTCAAGACATGCAAAATTCGATGAGCCTCGGAAACATGTCGGTGTCACGTTCTCCTTCGCGGTTCGTTACTGGTCTCTCTAGCGACACTCGACACCACTCTAGCGGAGTGTCTGGCAGCTTTGTCAGCTATACGCGAGAGCGCCGACACTCCAATAAGCTGGGTGCTCGACACAGAGGCGATCTGTGTGTTTTGTTCATAATTAGTGTTTGGTTTGTGTTAATAAATGTTGTATTCGGTGTTCAGTTGCTTGTTTGTGAAGCTGTTTTTGTTTTGTTTAGTAATTAAAACGAAGTGCGAGCAATGGAGATTTGTCGAGGACGTCTTCAATCAAATTGCAGATTGCTAAGCAATGTTATTTTACGTAAAGCGCAATTTCTATAACAACCAATGTAGAGTTAAGACATTTGGAAATAATAATACCTTGTTCTTCTGATGATTTTCCGATGACTTACGTTTATTGCACAATATAGCTTTGGTATCTTTATAGTCATAGTAAAGAATGACCAAGAATCAGCGTGAAGAAATAATAATACTGGAATCTGTGTATCTATACCAATATTATAAAGAAGAAAACTTTGTTTGTTTGGTTGTAATGAATAGGCTCCGAAACTACTGAACCAATTGAAAAATTATTTCACTGTTGGGAAGCTATGCTATCCCCGGTACACATAGGCTACCTTTTATCCCGTAAAAATTAATGGTTCCCGCGGGATAGTAGTTAACGCGGGTGATACCGCGAGGTGCTTGTAGTATTATATATGATGCTCTGTGAAATCTACTAGAGAACCACCTTTATTTACAAAATGTTCCCTCATCTATACCGAGATGACCTAGTATTTACCTCATGGCAAATGCCACTTCTGCACATAACAGTAGCTATAACTATAGAATATAACCGGGCTAGGTGAACTTGTAAATTTAATTACGTTTCAGCGAGTATTTGACCTAGTTCCGGTTGACGCGAAACGGAAATGACGTCGATGTAATTTTTCAGCTTTGCTTTCACACAAAAGATTTTTGATTGCTTTTGCGATGAGGTTTTTTGTGGTACGTACCTACTTATACTTTATAGTTTACACAACTGTTTGAAGTTTAAGCACGCAATGTGGCTGTCCCGTGTAAGCCTTTAGAGTTAAACTTACTAAGTACATTATAAATGAAATAAAACAGACATAATTAATAAGAAAAGGTTATCTTTCTTAACGAAAACTCTCACCAATGTGTACAGCAGACATATTGGACCTTACCACAAAAGATTTAAACAAGAGTTAAATAGATCTTCGTCTAACAGTCGCGTTGTCTAACTCAATAACAAAGTCACAAGTTAAATTACTAGCAATGACAGGATTGACTTGTATAGCGCGAGTGTTAGACGTCGATTTTGTGGTACAAAATTTTAGACACCTGTTCAACTCTTGTTTTAATTTTTGTGGTAAAACGGATAATATCCACAATGTATGTATGTTTACTTTCAACTAAACTCAACATTTTCTATCGAAATGAAGCAAGACAAGCAACAGGAGTAAAAAGACTTTTCTTGATACTTGAACATCACAAAGACTTCCGAAGATATACGACAAAGGAACTCGCACGTCGAACCTCGCTTTTACAGAACATTTAAAAAGTGCATTTGAAAACCAACTCTACGGCTAAGTTGTAGGGCTTACAGTCCAATGTACAAGTAATGAATAGCAACAGGAACTCGCACGTCGGAAATTGTGATCCATGAGCGCACAAAATATTTTAAAAATATTGGTACTTAACAAACTCTACTGAGAGGAGTTAAGGTTTAAAATGGAAAAATAAATTTAAAATAAAGAGCCACTACCTTGAAAGGCCTATATTCCATCGATATAATATTAATAGCACACGCAAGACTACGTTATTTTTAAGTTACTTAAGTAATAATAGCTATGATAACCTAGGTTTAAAATAATTTACACATTAAATGATTAACTTAAAAGTACTGTATAGTAAGAATAAGTTAGTATTATTATGAGAATAAATCACTATTTTACTATACATAAAAACAGTATATTATACGGTAAAGTTAAAGTCCTCCTTTATCTGTATCATGCAATAAACATTTTTATTTTCCATTCATAACTCGTATCCCATTTCATTTGCCCGCATATAAAACAACAAAAAACGACGTATATACATTTAGTAGGTGCACACTTTTACCGAAAAAGCCGTATAATTCTTTAATTATTCGCCGTATAAAATATGAATGTTATTAAATTTGGTCAGAAAAGAGAAATAATATCTAATAATTACTCTGCAAAAATTATAATTACACCTAGGTATACCTACTTAAAACAAACTCATATACAATCGTTGAGATTCATTTTATTCAAGATTAGATAAAACATTATCATTAATTATAATTGCCGTATATATTATGTACAATATCGGATTGGTAGGTCAGGTGAGTCGAACTCGTTGAGCCAAGGTTCCGTGGACTTTGCTCGAAATGAAATCGGGATCCAAATTAAGACTGACGTTTGGATGGAGAGAATCGGACGGACTAACAATGCCAAATACAGTTTATTTATGGTAATGGACTCAAGGCACTAGTCAAAAAACAAATAACTAAGTATAGTACTAGGTATACCATCGAATTCGAAACACAATTTGTAAACAACTTTCAACAAAATATGTTATTGTGTTCATTGATATTTCATAATTCAGGCCACGGAACCCTAAAACGCGTATATTACACATACGGAACCGCGTCTAATTGGATTACCGTATGATGAATGGGAAAGTAGATTAGTAATTCGGTACGCTAAATGTTACGTGAATACGGCAGACATGGTTTTATAAATTGCCTGTTGTTATGTTGCCGTATATTTAAATACGGGCCTATTTTTACCGTCCGTATACAAATGGAGCGTTTATTTTATGTTCTATTTTTTACATTTGTGAGGTGGCACTGTAACTTTTAGGGATATCTACACTAATATTATAAAGTGGAAAACTTTGTTTGTTTGGTTGTAATGAATAGGCTCCGAAACTACTGAACCGATTTGAAAAATTCTTTCACTGTTGGGAAGCTATGCTATCCCCTGGCGACATAGGCTACCTTTTATCCCGTAAAAATTAATGGTTCCCGTGGGATAGTAGTTAACGCGGGTGAAACCGCGGGGCGCAGCTAGCAGTGTATAAAAACATCCCTTATCGATTAACGTTGTTCTGATTCAGCCCGCACTATTTTGATTTATAAAAATCCAAAATGGCCGCCGTGACCCTCTGCCAAAAGGTTCGAAGCCCTTAGGTGACGAGCAGAATACGAGGCTGAAACTTTTGTATATAATAAATAATTTAACAAATTCAAATGAAACGCCCATCTTTCATGTTTCTGTTTCTAGCAACGAAATTATTCAGTGTAAAGTTTCGCTGTATTGTCAGGCGCTCGTAATGAAAATGTCAGGGTACTTTCAGAGTTCTAGTAGTTCTATGACAATGAAGTTTGGTATATTTAGTAATCGCAATAATTACTTAGGCTGTAGACTGTAGACTAGCAAAGCTTAATACCTAGTTCATCCTCTATGGTCATTGTCTAGGAACTTAAGAAATATGAGGGTGGGATTTATATCATAATATATATTATTGTAGATTTATAAATATACTCTTTACAATAAATTCAAATGCGTATTAGAAATGAATTACATAGGTACTTTGTTCATGACGAAGATGCATGAGACACAGTAATAAAGCTTGTCTTGACTTATTAATGTAATTTTTCATGGTTACCTAGCTGAAGCTACATAAATATTTCAGCTTCTGTTATAAGAAAAAAACGCCTTGCTACCCTTGAAGGGATGAAAATCGTAAAACCTGTTCCAAATTCACCCCTTCATTAGAAAATGAGCATTGCGCACACTTCGTCATAATATTAGGTGTATGTTGTCAAAATATATACGCAAAAGAATTCACCGTATATTTGATACGGCTTTACATCTTGTGGAAGCACAAAAGCATCGCTTGGTATTAGATATACAGATCGTGCAAGCATACCTACAGGAGTAGGACATCAGGGAGATTATACGCTATTGTGTACTTACACAATACATCCGTATACGAACAGCCGTATAAAGAGATTTGTCAGTTACCAAGCGACGAAGGACAACAGAAAAATAACAAGATATCTTGAAGGAATATTTTTGTAAGAGATTATTTTTGTATCGTGGAGGGAACCAAGACAATTCAGATTGTGGTGGAGTGGTTTGGTATATTCCTATTCCCACTGCTGGGATAGATGCTCAGCAACTTTTCCTGTGTGTTTAAAAATATTGTACGTACTATTTAATCATTTTCGATGGCACTTCAATTGTGGTCAGAGAATGTTTTCGATAAAAAAAAATTGCCTTTATTAATTGTACTTTCTTAAGGTTTAGTTTTGAATTGGTAATTATTGGGTCATAAAAATACAGTGCAGTAAATAAACAAAACAATAATAGTACAAGGCGATGAGTAAGCACACCCATATTTAATCGGCAATCTCTACCAGACAAAGCAACCTGGTTTCGTTTTAGCAAATTTCCTGTCCCATACAATTTTTAATTAAACTTCTTTATGAAAAATATGGTTTCACTTTTCATTTTAGCACCCTCTTTAAAACATAAAAAAACTGAAACTGAATATTTTTTCCTTTTATGAGTTTTTCACAACGTTCCACAATACTCTGAAATTTTACTACCCTTAATAATTTGGACCCCATATTTTTAGTATCAGCAATCGTGAAGGGTCCCATAAATCTTTGTAGGCGGTAAAGTATTTGGCAGATTATGAAAATATGCAAATGTAGGATAACAAATAGGGTTAGATAGAGACGAGAAACGTGGAATTTTCAAGGGCATATTTTACTTCTGTGCTTCAGACAGATGTTTTAGTATTAGGTAGAGGTATATTTTACGGCAGATACTTCATGCCGGTTGTTTTACATTGATAGCAATTGTTGGGCCACGTCAAAGACCATTTGGAGGTCTAGCAAATTGTTTTTTTTTGGATTGGCTGCCCACGATTTCTGCATTCTGCCAATGTCAACGAGAGATTTTTAAGAAAAAAAAAACTTGATATTCTTCAATTGCGTATAATTAACCCTTTTTGCACTGAAATATTTAAACCGCATGATTAAACTACAAATTGAATACAATATTGGTCGTATTACACAACAGACAGAATGTGATGTGAAAGCCTCATATTATTATGAAAAAAATACCATACAGTAAAATTGAGAAGCTCTTCCTTTTTCAAGTTGGCTGAAAAGAGACTAAGGGGCTTCGCACCGCAAGCAAAACTTTTGAAATCTGAAATCGCAGATGGAAAAAACACTGGTAAAATAATCAAATCAAAAGTAGAAGAAAAGAAGAATTCTCAAATTGGACGGTATCACACTACCGTATTCAATACACGGAGTGTTCCGTATATTTTGTCTGGATACGTTTTATAAATAACTAAAGGAACCCTAGTCTCAGCCGCGCTTATAACAATGAATTATCCTATATTTCATGCTGGTCTTTCTTGTCAGATTTTTATTAAAACCGTAAATAATATGAACACAGTAACCTCATAACGTGGGCGTTTCTTTAATGTTGATAGGTTGTTATTATTTGTGTTCAGTTATTATGACTGCTCACTATTTATTTATATCCGTGTGTTTTATCACCTTACTTATCGGTCTCACCACAAAATATTTAAACCGGAGTTTAACAGATGAGTCTAAATATTTTCTCCACAAATAGACGTCTAACCCTCACGTTTTCTAACTCAATAACAAATTCACAAGTAAAACAATTAGGAATGCTAAAATTTAGTAGGAAAACGCGGGTGATGCACGTCGATTTAGTAGAACGAAATTTTAGAAACTTCAGTTTAACTCTGGTCTAATCTTTTGTGGTTAAACCGCAAAATTTTATCATCACACACAAAATTATATTAGTTTAGAGTGATGGTGGTCGAGCGGAAACTTGTGGGCTTTAGAATCCGACGATACCAGGTTCTATCCTCAGTCCAGCACCGCAATGACTTTTATTGTTGTCAATATACGGAACACAATTTCAAATGCTGTTTATATTTCAGGCTGAAAAACGAGCGACGTTAAAAAGGGGAACTAAACCGTCTAACGGCACTGCAATGCGCTCACAATATAACCGTCACGTCTGTTTCACATTTGTCGTTCCGGCGTCCTATGCTAAATGTTTCAGTACAGTCCTGAATGTTACAGTCTTGAATGTTTCAGTATGCAGTCCTGAATCATCTGTTAAGTCAGAGATTACCAGGTCGCCCGAAGGCCTATAGCGACTGTTATCCATCGATAACTAGACCGAGTGGAGCGATTAGCATGCGGTCATAGCTGAGGTTTTGAACCCAGTGTTGGTAGCTTGAAAACCGCACAGATTACCTCTGACCACCTCTCAACTGATACAGCAATGGGTATTGTAACCGAGTGGTACTCTCATTGAAAGCTATACTATACAATAATCCTGTTTTCTACGTACAAAAATGTAAAATTCAATTCAATTTTATCACATCGTGTTGCGTCTAACTCCAGCGAAGAAACAATATTCAATGGAATCACAAACAAAACTATCCACCTTATCGAAACCAGATAAAAGCTTACAAGAGAGGCTCAATAAGAGATCAAAAACTTTCAATATGATATCGGATTCTTGTAACTGATCCTCTCTAGTTCTTCCGTCCTTGATTTTTGATCCTGGTTTCAAGGTGTATTTACTTTCACTTCAGCGGATGCTTGCTGCTTAGTCGAGTGAGGGAAGGTATTGGGTAGCCGATGAGTGGGTCGGGAAAGGTTAGGGTGTGCGTTGTTTGGTTTGGTTTGCGTGTTGCACTGCGTTTTGTTTAGCGTTTTTAGAAAAAGTGGGAGATTTGATAATATATAATTATGTTATTAGCATCATAGAACCACCAAAATCTAAATTTAATCGTACCAAACCAAAACCCAAAACCAAACAAACCACCATCCCAACTAACCAAACTAAACCATACCAAAATACTTCCACCACCATATCAATTTCATAATACCAAATTTCAACAATATTTATTTAACCTATATTTTATGGAACATTACGTAGGCAGGTACCTACCTACTTACTACTTACAAAATACGCTTATAGATGATGTTTGAGGTGCATTATTTTACATAATATAATTGCCATGCGGTGTACAAACACCTGACTAATATGTATTTATTTCTACCGGACTCGTATTATATTAACAAGATTGACTGGGTTTTATACGGATTAGACTAATTTACTTACCCGCAGTTTCTGGAACGTTTGTTGGCGTTGACAGTAGATTAAAACTATCGTTGTCTCTATCTGACACTAAACAAATGACAAGGATGGAAATATAATTAATCTGTAGTCAAAGTTGCCTGACGTTTCAGAAACCGGGTGTTAGAATGTTGGATTAGACATTGAGTCAGTTCAAATGTTGAGTTCTCAAAGTTGATTAGCGCTACTTCAAATGCGCACCCTAACATCTCAAATTACACGTAAGTGGTTGTAGGGTTGTCTTAGAAGGGTTATTAGGTATCTCTATTATCGAGTTCCGTATCAAAAGGGAATCATTAGGTTGTAATGGAACGTTATGTAAATATATTTCGGAGGCTAATTTCAATGTTTACTATCTTCCGGCTTGATTATTGGTTTACGTTCATTAATAATGTTTGGTTTCTGTGATGGAAAGTAGGACGATGTCAGATTGGTACGGTCGGCATCAAAACTATTTTAACATGTTTTAGTTTCCAATTCCATTGTAGATACGCAAAATGTACATTTTAGGGTGTATATTAAATTTAAGATACGGAGACGTTCAACTACTTTAGAGGCCGTTCAATTGTAGATACGCAAAATGTATATTTTTAGGGTGTGTATTAAATTTAAGATACGGAGATGTTAAGCAAATTTTGATGCCGGCCGTACCTACATGATTATCGGATGATTACGCTTTAATTCTGTTATCCAAACGTACATTTCTACGAATCTTTTTATTTATTTGTGCTTGTTGTAGGATATAATTATGGCCTTATACAGGATGTTACAAAACTACCCGTATAACCGAAAGGAGGTTTAATAGGGCCTTATAACGAGTCCATTCACAATAATTATTTAAGAACCGACGTAACGCTGCATAACAAAACCTAAAAAAATAAAAAATTAAATATTATTTTCACTGAAGTGTACCTATAGCATAGCTCATTTAGAAGAGCGGTGGAATAATGGGATCCCAGGTCCCGGGTCCCAGAAGTCCCTGGGTATGGATTATGGGTATTGCTTCGTGCAAAACCTGCGTATTCGTTATTTTTTAATTATCTCAGTAGTTTCTAATTAACGGCCCAACTGTTTGATTCTCACTAACACTAATTAACTAGTGTCTCAAAATTTGTTCTCAACGAAAATATCAATTGAATTAAATTTTAACTCGTACATTTTTGAACTAAACGAGAAATAAAGAGATGTAAAGGTATATCCCCTAAATCTTACACTTAGCTTTTAAATTATTCTTCACAATCTTGGCAACGTTTCAAGATTTTCTGTGCTATAATATTGTAGCTTTCACGGCGGAAAAATTGTTTTTTTTTTCATTCTGTGAAACAAACACTGCAAAAGAGGCGTAAATATGGGAGACTCAGTTCTGCCCCTGAAAGAATTTATTCAGGAATTGAGGTACCATGAAATTTAAGTAGGCACCAGCAATGGAACGGTATTATAACTGTCACATGTTCAAATTTTAAAACACAGCCTACTCCATCTGTGCCCAAAATTACTCGCTACGTACATGATATCCGTATAAAAATGGATAATAAAGTAATATGTCTGTCAGAGCAAACTAATTCTATTCTATGAATTTTACAATCCTTATTGGAAACTGCTCCAACAGGAAAAGTTCAATAATTAACAGATGGAGCAGAAATTGAACAGAATGGAGAGATTGGAAATAATTCCTGGAAAAATTTACAGTTTCAGCTCCACTTGGTATTAAAGTTTCCGAGAATTTAAATGCGAACTTCAAAAGCTTTTGTAGAGTAAAATATTACTGTGTAGTAAACACAGGTTGAAATTGTATACCCATTTCAACAGTTTCAGTAAAACAAATATGATTCATGAGTATTTAATATTTATATACAAAATTCACCCTAATCAGAGATTACCATGCGAATTATTAATTAACCATACAGTTTTGCAGTTTTTACTTTTTTGTTAGCTTTCGTTCCTGGGTACTGGACTGGACACATTAAATATAGAGACTTGCCAAACTTCATCAGTTTGAAAAAATCTTGTGCTTAGCAGAGATACCTCTTGAAGACAACGGATTTTAGGCATAAATTTATTTATTTTTATCTGGATCTGAATTATAAATGCTTGTAATTGTATGCAATGCTATAGTATCATAAATATCCATGATGGATGCTAAATAGGTAGTGATGGAAGCCAATAATATTGTTTTTCAATAACGCAGGCATATCAGTCAGCAGACTGATAGACTTTCCAATTATACATCAAAGAAAACTTAATTCAATTTTCATCAACTCCTTATCTTTTACAGAAGCACAAAGTAAAACTACCAACAAGAGCCAGCCCACCGAAGAAGAGGCAGCAACGAAGATCCAAGCGGTTTTCCGTGGACATCAGAGCAGGAAGTCAGTAAGCATGAAGGCAGCTAAGCAGCAGCCCCAACAGCAATCGCGGCAGCCGCCCCAGCAGTCTCAGAAGCAGCCGCAGCAGCAGAAGCCGGAGCCGGAGCCCACCAGGGCTGAACTGGAAGCGGAGTTTCGGCCTGATGACAAAGGTAAGAGCATAGTCAAAAGAACGAAGGTTCTCATCTTTTCACAGCTAGGTCACAATAAAATCAATAGATAGCACGGTTAGCAGAAGAAATAATTGTGACCGTACACTGGGCTCTCTAAACTCCTGTTATCAGCTTCTGGTGAGAGTATTATTGTGACTGTTTTAGATGTTTTTGACACTTCCAAATAGCATACAACTAAACTATTTCAATTAAAAAACCAGCTTAATAACATCTTGCAAAAGAATTT
The DNA here is from genome assembly GCA_905147375.1 of Hylaea fasciaria. Lineage (NCBI taxonomy): Eukaryota > Metazoa > Arthropoda > Insecta > Lepidoptera > Geometridae > Hylaea > Hylaea fasciaria. Next base: position 3,228,816 of record LR990218.1, read on the forward strand.
AAGATCTATTTTATTTCTATTAACCTTTTCAATTTTTTTTATTATTTTGATGATTTGTTTATGACAGGTTATGACGGATTATAATATCTCCTTTAAGGTTATCAATGAAGTTTTGACACTTATTGATATTTGAATTCATACAGTTATTATTATAATCCGCGTATGAAGTTATTACCGAATTAGATATGCCGGAGTCCGATGAACGAAAGTAAGGTCAGGCGGAGAACTCGTCGGCCGGGTACCAATTATCTATCCTGTAAGAATCTGTACTCAAAAAAACAGTAGGCATATTTAAACATTCATTTAGGTAGTGCTTGAACCCGGGATACAAAATAATTCAGATACTAAGGAAACTTCGGCTTCTCCCGAAGTTAAATTGAACTTTATGCTGGAAAGGAAACGAATAAGGTAATTTTTATCAGTAATCCGTGCGGGTCTTACTTGTAAGATAACTTACTTTTGTTGGAATTTACATTATAAGAGAAGATTACGAAGGCTGATAATATTGTGGAATAACGAAAAGTTGGAGAGCAAAGGCACGTGATATGATATCCCACATATACATACGAGTAACCAACATAATAAGTATTCCTATTCTTGTGGGAAGAAAAGAGGCAATAATGTGGGCTTTTCCCCACTTAGATACACATTATTGGGTGGTGGGGAGAAATATTGGCAGTAATCCTGTCTTCAGTTTCCTGGTTTCCTGGCTTCAGTTACCTGGAAGTAATCACTACTTAGCTTTAAAGCAGATACTATCTAATTTTAGAAATAAAAATGGTGTATGTGGCATTTCTACATCGAGACATACGTATATAACAAGAGAAATATTATCTGTTTGTGTAGATTTTACTCACATTTTAATGAAACTTATGAAATTGTGGCACACACTATAGAGATCATTGATTAATACTAATCATTTACACGAGAAAATACTTGTGTGAAAATGAATAAAATTCACATTCGAAAGCTAGACTACACAAAAAACCGGCCAAGTGCGAGGTGTACTCGCGGACAAATGGTTCCGTACCATTATATAAACACGTTAAAATCACGTTTGTTGTATGGGAGCCCCCTTAGATATTTATTATAATCTATTTTTTGTATTATTGTTATAGCGGCAACAGAAATACATCATATGTGAAAGTTCCAACTGTCTAGCTATCACGGTTCATGAGGTACAGCCTGGTGACAGACGGACGGACATACAGACAGACAGACATGCAGCTAGACAGACAGGCGGACGGACAGCGAAGTCTTAGTAATAAGGTCCCGTTTTACGCTTTGGTTACGGAACCCTAAAATGCATCAATTTAGACTCAATTCAATCAAGCAGAAAGCTCCTAGCTGTCGATATCTCCCAATTCCATGTCTACTCTCGAAATACCTACACCTACAGCTTTTATCACCAAACTCACTCGACAAAAAGTACAATTCATTCGGCGCTCCAATTTCCATGTCGTGTCGATACGTCATTTCCGTGCGAGAAATTACACCTATTCAGACGTACCTTTAGAGGCGAGTGTAGCGTGCGGTGCAAATGGCTCAGAGAATAGGCCCCTATGCGATAAGCCGGTGACGAAACGTGGACTGGGAAAGTCAACGATGTTTTATGTGCGACTTTATCACTATGTAAATCTGTTCTGTTTATTTAAGGGTTCTCAACAGTACTCTATTACTGTATATTTACATTAGAGAAATACTAGTCGCAAGAATCCGACTGTTAAATTTATGAGATACTTTGAATTTAGACAGTTTTTAGTGCGGCCTGTGGACGGCGGATACGTATTTTCTTTGCGTTACCATCGAGAGAACGTTTAGTTTCGTCTCGCTTTAGAATAAATAAACAATTCAGGTACACCGGTACCCTAGAAACCGTAAGTAAGCACCGAATAAATTTTTATATTCTCAACGGCCCCCAGACTTAAGATTAATTCGTAGATAGCGATTGTAAGCTTTAGCTAGAATGTCTGTAGTGAGGCTTATTCACATCGGTAGAGCTGGGGTCTACTTCATTTTAGCTAATTAGCTAGAACCCAACGAGTATTATTGACTTAGCGAACGACGTGAGCGAAGGATATTGCTTTTTCGAGTTTGCTGATACAGGTTCTTTTATTATTAACAATTTTTTGTCTAGAGCTATTTTTGATAGTGGGGGGGGGGGGGGGGGGGGGGAAGAGGGAAAGTTTGCTTTTGTCATTTATAAGCTTAGAGCTATGTCTACCAATAGGAGTATGACATTCTAAACAAGTTTATATGAAAAAAAAGTAAAGGCAAAGGAAGGAAAAGAGGCAAAGGGGGGAAGTTTGCTATAGCGCCATTTTTTGGCCTAGGGTTATCAAATTTGGTAAAAAGCTTAAGTATGTAGGTACTAAATCCTGAACCACATTTTGTTAAAAAAAACGTTTTAAAGAGGGCAAGTGGGTGCAAAAAGAGGGGATGCCTATCACCTATTCGTTAAGCTTCCCTCTGATCGCGAGGTCTACTGTTCACAGAACAACTACTGTTATTTCTCTTAGAAAATTAAAACACCTACTCTAGCTGAATAACACCGCAATCGAAATGTGGTGCTAAACTCAATACGAATAATGACTGTGTCGTTAAACGCCCAATTAGCGCAAAATAATTAGTCCAGTGAGAACTTGCCTCCATTACTTTATCTATTACTAAACCAATGTAAACTCAACTGTCGGTGTAATACCTGTTCAAAAATTTACTTGTACAATTTAATCCTGAAAAGTACTGTTTACAGTTGCTTTACTAAGGGCTCTCTGTTTACTTCTCTCCTGGTACTTGCCGCGTGAAACAATTTCTAAAACATTTTTAGTTGAAAATCTTTTTTGTGTTAAATTTAATCTGGATATTACGTTAAAAAATGTAAAAACTGTTTGCAGATGTTAGTTAGGTACAAATGAACTGAGCTAAGAAGCTTACTTCCAAGAATGTATTATTTTTTAAATATTTATTAAAGCGAATATCCGAAATTGTGTTGTTGTTGATTGTATTTTACATAGTCAATGAAGAGTTATCTTTCTAAGTAGGTATATGTATGTGAATAATGTGGTACGTGTCTTCAACCCTCCAATTTGTCAGATTCACACGCAAAAATCACATTCCTACACGTTAACGTACAAAATTACCCGAGTAACAGAAGAAACCAGCATAAAACAACGGCAATGGGCATGCTCATGCAAAATGTATGAACTTTGCATTGCTTATACATACATATTTAGGTGCCTACAGAAGATTTCTAACTAGGTAGCCGAAATACAATATACAACTTTAACAAGCAGTAAGGACATTTCTAACGCCTCCAAAAAGAATAGCTACGACACTAAGCGCCGTATTAATAAATAAACCTCAATAGCGCTACCAAGTCCGCTATTAAAATTATATCTTGAAAACGTTGGTATTTAATAAATGGATATATTGAGATGTAGCACTGGCTACTAGACACTGTCTTGCATGTGTCAATTGTGTCATAATCGGATAGCACTTAACCGCTGAGTGTCATTTATTAATTTGCCAGATATCATGTAAGTTTCGGTTCCTAATCTACAACTTAAGATGTATTTATTAGATAGAACGAAATAGCAAGTGCCCACTCAAGATAGCTCTCAGAGCTGAGATTGATTTATTTATACGGCCCTAGAGGTTGGCACCTCACAGGCTCATTCGACAAACAAACAAGGAACTCCCCATACTGCTATAACTGCGACACGGGTACGGACGTCCGAAAGTGCTTAAATATTAAAATGTAGATAGAGTAGTATTAAGTCGGTATAAAGGTGGGAAATACCGGGTAAAGGAAACAAACAGTGAAGGACGGGAAATATCTCCGGGCTGAATATATTTCTGCCCAGACATCGTGGGGGAAAATAGTTTCGTTGCGAAGTGGTAATAAGACGAATTTTCAGAGATATAGTAGGTACCGAAGGAGTTTGGGTTCTATTTGAAGATTATTTCTTCCTTCTTACAATAGGCTACTATGCTACCATGGTATTCTATGGTACTACTGATTGGAAAATATATCTAACTTTTTACTTTGGTGATTTTGTCCAGTGTCGAAATCTTTTGATTGTGGTGCGAAACAGCAAGTATAATGCAAAATAGGGCGTACATAATACAAAATAGGAGTACCGACTCGATTTACACTGCAATCGAAATGTGGTGAGAAAGACAAAAATGACTGGGTCGAATGGTACTGCGGTGTTGACCTGTCCATATTTCTCAAATGATAAAGTAGAGACATTACCCGGGGCTAATTCCCCGATCCATTTCCCCAGTCCCCGGTCCCCAGACACCAGTTCCCCGTCGCTACACTCAATTAATTTGCGAATACAGAAACTTGTCCAGAGATAATCTTGTTTCGAAGGAAAAAAGTTGTTCTTGCCCAACGATTTTCTGTCTCAGTTCATAATTGGTACTTCATTAATCACGTAAGTACTTTAATGTTCAGAGCTTAATGCGCTATAGCGCACGCGGTGAAACACAACTTAGAAGACGTATCTACTTTCAATGCGTGCGAGACAGAAGACGAACTGTGCTTTTTTAAATAAATAACTAGCTGTTTATCCAGTCGATCTGTTTGCACGAATATTTTAAACACATGTGTTCAACTCTAGTTTAAATCTTTTGTGGTAAGACCTTTAGTTCTAAATCCAGCGAATCTCATTATTAAATACTTCCGCAACAATAATAAATAAAGAAAGCCAGCTGCGCCCCTTAAGGCCAGTTAAGGTCAGTAAGCACACTCCAGTCATGAAACTTCGTTGCTCAGCGACAAAATATTGTTGCTCAGCGACAAAATATTAATTAGTTCTTTCTTCCTCAGAGTCAGGTTAATAAATAATGACTAAACTCGCTCGCAGTTTATGGAAAAAAGTAGTTGCGCAATCACTGGTTGTTTTTGTTACGAATCCAGAGAGTAGAGGCGTCTGTTGCGTGGATTTTATTGTTTAAAACTGGTAAACTTTTTGTAATGCCATTATTGGTGGACTATGTGAATGGCACGTGCTTTAAAAACCAAGTGTTTTAGGCACGGTAGATTTGCAACAGAGGCGACTGACATTTATTCCAAAGAGTTAATTACATATTTTATACAGTTTAAAAAAGTCATATTGTTAACGAACTTGTTACTTCCAGATCGTAATAAAACAAGTCAACTGCTGCCGTACTATAATAATATAAGTGTCTGCAAGTCATGATATTTTATTCAGCGGCCGTGGGGGCTTTATGAAAAACTCTTGGATATAGTGGTGATAAGTTTGAGGAAAGTTTGTGATTTATATGGCAACATGTTTTATACATGACCACGGTTTTATTCGCGTAAGAACTCGCTAGTTGCCACGGAAAGATAGATACTAATGGACTCAACTGAAATTGTAGCGTGTTATAAAAGGCTTTTTTACGATTAGGCACTGAACGCGGTGAACAGTTAATTGAACACTCCATACAAAAGGTTGAATTGGACAAAAGACAAGCGAAACTGTATGAGGAAGCAATCATAGTTGAAATTGCGTTGGCGCCCAATATTATGGTCACAAAATGTAATTACTATACAATCCCGAATATTAGCATGTTTATTAATCTCGTTTTAATTTTATAAATCCCTTCTTCTAGGATATAAAATTAATTAATGTATTCTATGGTTTAGGCCATAAATTTCATAAATATTTAATTCCGAATTTTTGTTAGTCGTTTCAACTGATGGAGACTGGGATTTACTTAGTGGGGATATTAGGAAATATACGAACGTCCCCCTTCAGTGGGACGATTAACGGGAACATTGGGAACATTCGTGCATACTTGTTGTAATAAACTTACTACCCGACTGCCGTAGGAATGTTATGTAGTTCAAAGTGTACCTACTTTACCTATTTAGGGATTTGCAGTAACTAATTCAGATCTCATATTCACAATACTGGTACAAACACAAACGTTATGCGATCGTTTATGCAACGTATTGTTATTGCAAAACAACCTCTATAACTAACGGTACAAATTCCATAACTTTGCCGTAGCAAAGCAGATAACCCAGATTAGTTTTCAGTTCTCGGGTTCGGAGACGTCATTGCGTGAAACTTTCCAACAAAGCCTTTGAGTTTGCCTCGGAGTAGGGCCCCATTGGCCAACGTTAATATAGTACAGTCAGCAACGAAATTCGTTCAACATTACCAAAGTTTCAACTTACTATCAACTTTACTCTTCCTATCTGGATTTTCTGGATGGTTAATATACCTACTTACCATCCACCACAATTTATTCCATGTCAAGTAATCATTATTATAACTAGTTATAGTATTAAGCGTTTATGTAATAAACATTTAAAAAAAATGCATTCGTGATATTTTATGGAAAAGTCCAAAACAAAATCTCTCTACCTGGGTACTTTTACGCAATCCTTAGTAAAATTGCACAAAAAACCAAGTGTAGGTAATTTTATTAACAGACTGCTTAGCGGATGCAACGACATTGTCTTATTATATGGCGCACACACACACACATACTGCACTGTGTGTGTAGTGTACCTTATGGTTTCGCGCAAACCTTTGCACAACTTGGGGTTTTCGAATGCAACTCGCTGCCTTGTGTAAAGTTAGACCTTCAAAATTGATTGTCAGTAAGATTATCGCATAAGCATGCATAAGTAACTCCACCCCCACCAACTTTAATACACATGTGAAAGCATACAGTTGCGTGTATGGCGCATTACCTACATAATGACCAACCTTGCCAACACGTGCAAAGTGTTACAAACGAGGTACAAAGTAAAACGTAGAAGTGGGGTAATAACCACAAAGGGGTAGCCACATAAAAAAATGCTTTCATTGCAGCTAAAAGGAATGCAAAGTACGGCATAACTTCCACGTCCGGCTTTTTCTGCCGCTAACTATAATGTACGTTGCGAGGTTGAAATGTATGAAAGCTACTATAACATGATTGTGATGTTGTATGTATGTTGTTGTTTGTGGGTTGCAAAGATAGGATGACAATTATTGTAATGTTTGCACAATACTGCTTAGCGGCGGAGTAACAGGCACAGGCAGGACAGAGGCACTATTATTAAGCGTATTTTTTTTATTAGATCCAAAAAGAAAAATCAAAACCAAAAAAATATATCTATAATCTAATCTAATAGTAAATATATCTAAGTCCGGCATACTTTTCTTCAAATTTAAGTTCAAGTCAACATAATGAGTCGAAATATGCTTTGTAAAATAATTTGTGTAGTTGGAAAAGGTGGATAATATATTGATTTACCTATAATAGTATAAAAATAAGATCAATTGTAATGATCCTTAGATTTATAGCATTTTTTTTAAAAGCTCGGCGTGTAGACGGTCTTCCCATGTAGTTTGAGGTAAGTCCGTCTAGCAGCAATAAAATCATAAGCTGTGGGGCAATATGTCATATGTATGAAAAGTTGCACTGATGGTAACCTGGTGATGAAATATGTGTCGTATCTGCCCGCCCTAAGGTTTACATTTCAAAGATAATTAATTTTATTTAATTTTTGGGTAAGACCGTCATATTTTTCATGACAGTAGTTTCAAACATTTTCACAAAAATTTGAGTGATTCAAAATAACCAAATGACAAAAAAAAACAAATACCTTCAAATTCAAAATTAGTGGCAAAATCAACAATGAACTTTGATCATTTAATGATTTTTTATCGTATTACAATTATTTTTTCTTGGCGTCGTGCCCCACATGGGCACGCACTTTTGTTTAAGAGAAGATAATATTATTAATTCATAATACAAAATAATGTAGGACATTACTAAATCATAACAGGAATATGAAGTGTGTTATAACTTTATAAGCGAAGACCGTTATTGTTGGTTTAAACTTTCAAAATCGGTTTTGCAATAAACCATCGATCCCCAAAATATCGCCATAATGTGAAAAGCTACGTGGCTTATAATAATTTCTGAAAAAAATAATGGATTGGATAGTTTTTATTGGACTACTTACTATTTCTAAGTATAATAGCAAGTAAATAGTAATACTATAATTATATGAGTCATAAGTATTATTATAGTGTTCATTAATCCATAAAATATGTGCTGTTGAAAATGTTGACAATATCTGCCATTGGGGCAAGACCGGCATATGACGGACTTTCCTTTAGCTTGGTAGACGGTCTTCCAAATTGTTACATTTTAATGTTAACAATTTGTTGTAGGTTAAAATTACGAAATTAAAGCGTTTATAATGAATTCAAGACCAGGAATAATCGTATGGATCATCAAACGATTTGAGAAATCATAGAACCTCTAAAAACTCTTTAGTTTTTCCGCATTTTCTTTCAATTTTTAAAGAGACGTCACACTCCATGTTCAAGTACAAAACGTGAAAAAAAATTAACAGTAAATTTCTCCTAACATAAGGATATGAGCGACATCTATTATTCTCAGTTCGAAGTAGCTCCATAATATTGGTTTACGGACCGAGCCCTAAGGCGCTAGCTATTCAAAAAAGGAAGTTATTGCCGCTAGACGGACTTACCGCCTAGACGGACTTCCCCACATTGATTATAGGTACTAATCGAAATCTATTTCATCCTTTATCTTCCTTTCTATTAATATTTTACCCTTCTTTTATTAAATCTACCTAAGTATATACCAAATTCACAAGAGATAAGTACGAAGTTAGAGTACATTCAAAGTTCGAGACATTAAAAGCGTTCATTGCCAATGAACTTCTTAATAACCGTTCATCGTATCATATTACAAGCTTCATTTGGCATCAGCTCAATTCATTCTTACAATGTTGACTGTTACACGATACGCCAGCTCTGGTGTCTAATAGAGCCTATAATTATAGTAGTATTTGAACTGATCTCCAAGAGAGAGGGAATGGAGGTGAGAGGAGGGGGAGTGGGGGGTGTCATATAAAAAAAAAACAAAATAATCATAATAAAACCCTTCCCATCGGTACACTCCAGACTATAAAGCTTTTGACGAATCCACTTAGTCTTTTAGGCCTGGCATCTGAACAGATCTTCATAAATTATGGCTAAGAACCATCTCGATCACACGACCTTTCAAATTGAAACAACTGCATCGAAATCGGTCCATTGGTTTGGGAGCTACGATGCCACATAGAGACCCACAGATTCACACCTCAAACTAGGTAGGTACCATGTGTACAACTGTATTATAATAGTACTATGACTGTGACCCACTGCAAAAATCGTGTAAAGTCAATATTAAAAAAAATCTTTGGCCTCGTGCCAACAAGTTCATAGCCCTTTGGTCTAGCTAGAACTCTTGTATAATACTATGACAATTCGCTCATTCAAACGTTTCGTCTCACGATCCATTCATGCAGACGTTTCATGGCAAACTGTAGTAATAACAACTTAGATACACGTCTTGTCTAGCATTCTTAGCCTATTCAAAATGCGTGGTGTAACTTGGCATCAAGCCGATTGCGAAGCTTGAATGTATGTACAATGTGTGGGCACAAAGCAAGTCTTTCGTGTGAATGAAACACGGATAGACTGTTCTGAATTTGGATGTAGTGGGGCTACGTACCTGATAGTCTAGCGAATACTAGTATAGATTTCTCTAGTTCGAAGTATGAGGTTCCGATGTGCGCGATATCGAAAGTACAGGAATTCGCAGGAACGAACTGTCTAATAAGGTAGTACCTATGGGCGTCAGATAATAGAGTAGGTATGTCAGGAAGCCCAAAATTCTCTGACGTGGCTTAACGACATCTATCAAGTGATACCAATTGGGACTGATGAGAAAATCCAAACATCGCAATCAGTGGCGCAATAGCGTTCAATAGGAGAAGGCTACGTGCTACGTCGACAACCGAACGGATATAGTCTGATAAGGCATGCCCTTCGAATCGTACATGCCCATACATTCGTATTGGATATGCCCTTCGAAGCGTGGAACTATGGGCCTACTTAAATTAAGTCTAAATGAGGTGTAAAAAACATTACCCTCCTTCAGCAGTGGGTAAAAACGAGACCGTAGCGTAAACAATTCCACTAGACACAGCGACGCCTCACAAACAAGGAATTATACTGCGCGCTGGCAAAAGTTCAACTCGCTTCCTCATTGCCTCCACCATATACCTATCTAATATAAAGGCTATAGTCCCATAAACTTTCCTGTGCAGTAGTAATGTAGATGGAAGCATTTGTAAGTAAAATATTGTTAGTCAATTGCGTTGACCTAGTTACGTATCGATTGAAATTTGAGTCTTGTTGGACGTTGTCGATAAACACGACGATTAAGTATACCAGCGTGTTATATTTGCAGAAATAGGCTTTTATAGCGACGTAAATAGAGGTCAATTTCAAATAATACACTTTATTTAAATAGGTAAATAGGTGCTTATTCTAGTCCAGTTGTTAATTTTTTTGATCTCGTACATCTCACTACTAGGTACAAAAAATCACTTACTTTTATGTTATGTTTAACATCTTTAATTAGATACCTCTGTAGATAGTATATTAAGACTATTCTACCTTCTAACGGAATTCAATATGGCGGCTTACAACCTCCATATTTTTTTTCTTGACTTTAACTACTCTTCATTTCCAGACGCTTTGTTATATCAAAAACTATTAAGCCGTCTAGGTTAAAGATAACTAAAAGCTATCCCCGAAAAACATAAAAGCCGTCTGGGAAAAAACCGCCGTATGTAAAGACTCAAACGATCTCTCCACAAAGGATTTAAACCAGAGTTGAACTGACGAGTCTAAATATTTCCTCCACAAATCGACGTCTAACCCTCGCTCTTTCCAATTCAATAACAAATTCACAAGTAAAATAATTAGGAATGCCACGATTGAGTAAGAGCAAGTAACGTAGAGTGATAGACGTCGATTTTGTCGAATGAAATTTTAGCAACATCTGTTTAACTCTGGTCTAAACTTTTGTGGTAAAGGTCGTCTGGAGAAAACTGCCGTATGTAAAGACTCTTAAATGCTTGTCTGCGGGCGAGGCAGCTGAGGCCGCGCGGTTGTTAACCGATATGGCTTAGTAAATTGTCAAAGGGTTGGTCCTAAAGTAGTACGGTTTAGTGCAAAAGCGGGTCCGTAGAGGCCAGCTGGATGCAAAACTACAAAACGTTTTTAACTTGATGTTTGTGGTATATAGTGGCTTGGGGCTCAAGTGGAATGATTTCTTGGAGTGCAGTGGCTAATCACATAATATTATAACCTACTCGTATTATTAGAAATCGTACAAAAACATAGAGCTCTGGGTGTAACCCAAAGGATCGTAGGCATAATCATTTATGTTGGTTAAAATAATATCGGATTTTCATAGAAAGATCAATAAAATGACCACATTCACATACATACGCATGATTTATGTCTTTTTTTGCATGTCGTGGAGTGCAACATACAGTTTTTACCATATTTTGTCTTATAGGTAGGTACGTAGGTACTATACGCCGACACAATTTGTTATGCTTCACCATTGTATATAAAATCGCGCTGTTCCTCTATGCATACAATTTACCAGCAGCTAAAATGCCTTCTACATAATCAACCATGTTACTATCAATAATGCTACTTGGTGTATTTAACTACATAGTAGGTACCTAAACGCTAGTTCATTAGTGAATAATACACGAATCATACATAAAATTACATTGTATAATTTGCTGAATCTGAATTTCAGCGAATTTGCGAGCGCTGTCACCGGTAACATGCAAATATATATAGGCCAATCAGAACACGGTATTGAAACATACATTTTGATATTTTCCAATGAGAAGAGTAGTAGATATACGACAAACCAGGCGTGACGAAATGCGTATTACGCGTGATAAATTTTAGTCCTCGTGCAAGATATTAGTAGGTACCAATTTTATTACATCTATATTATTATAATAAAAGTTAATATGACAGTTTGAATTATTCCCATATCTTTGGTTTTCATAGGATGGAAAAGAGGCTAAACTAAAATGTTTACTAGTTTGTAACAACCTTTGCAATAATACAGAATGTCCATGAAAACTCCGCGCCATGATAAAACCTCGCGAAAATTGGCGCGAGGCGTCAAACATAAAAGCGTGGGACCAAAACCGTGAAACCATATTAAAACCATGTTAATCGTGAACAATTTTCATTTCCACTTCAGTATACTACATAATAGCAACATTTTATTGAGCAGCGTTCCTAAGCATTACATTACTTTTTTAGGAACGAAGGCAACTCTTTGACATTTGAAAGACTCGTCCCATTTACGAGGAATATTTCTCCGTCCCCATTGTACCGGCAAGTCCTGATCAATCCGGGACGGTTGTCAGACTTACCGATTGATTGAAGCAATCACATCACTTATTTTTCAATGCGTTCCACTTAAGATGCCCCTTTTTATATTACTTAAGATGTCCCATGTTAGTTTCTTTTGTTGCCGTGGAACCTTTGTTTTGGTTCGGATTCCATTTTGTTTTTTTTTTTTGTTTAGAATGATATGTGATGTTATTAGATGAATTTCATGATGTAGTCAACATTTTGAGCCCCAGTTAGTCACTACAAGTAGGGTATTGAACTAAAATTTTCAAACTGTATGTCTACATAACAAGTTTCAGAAAATGTTTGTTGTTACGACAACTTACCTGTAAAATGAATCAAAAGTAAACTGTTACATCACTGTTCAATATATTTTTCTAATATCTTAAAAGGCTAACATGCCCCGATTTCAATCTCGTTGACTTGCCTCCCGCGAGAATCGTACATTTTTCCAGGATAAAAAATTGACTACGTCATTCTCCAGCCTTCGCGTGTTTGTGCGAAAATCCGTTTATCCATTACTCCTTGTATTAAACAATACAAAACCTCGAAATTTATTCTCCCCAATCTACGTTTTTAGAAACGAAATCCTCGAGTAAAATCCCCCTGACAACTCCAGATCAATCAGAGATGTTCGCGATGTCAGTCCATTATCGATTCTACCAATTACAATTGCTATTTTTACCGCTAAGCCCTCCATTTGTAGAGGATTTAAAGAACTGTTTTCTTTGCTCGAGCGATTTTATCGGAGTTGTTTTTATTAGGCGGAGGGAGCGGCGAAGAAGGTTACTACCAGAGGTTACTACTATTTTCGTTTTGTTGCTAGATAGAATCATCGATTTTCTCGATTTCCAAACAGCCGCGCTTTCATAAACGAAAAGTAGTTTGTTATTTGATTACTTCTCCTCAAGTGATTGCCTTAGAAATAGGCGTATCGATTTCATTTCATATCGATCACACAAATGAACAAAGGTTTCCCAATTAACTTAATTCAGATCGAAAAATCTGAATAATCTCCTATTTTTATTCATACAGCTGTTATAGCTCATAATAATATTATAATGTAAAGAATATTACTATAAGAAAATGCCAAAGCAGAACTTTTACCTTTGTATATTTTTCCTTTCATATAAAATGAATTTCCACTATCGTTGTGTTGTACACAGTTCTCAAATATCGAGAATATCACTTTATTTCATTTCAGCATCGAAAATACACCGCCCAGAATTAATAAAGTGCAAAATAAATTGGCCGACAAAATTCAATTATCATACCAATATCGCTGGGCCAAATGCCAGGATTGTGGGATTTGTTGATATAATATGTGTAATTAGTTCAGAAATCGATCAGGAAGTAGAGATGGGACGTAATAGGCCCAATTTGATTAAAGATTAGTGGGAAGATACCAGATAATAGTGCTAGGAGAGATGTTATTACGTTTTTGTACATAATTAATAATATTCCACAGTTTGAATGTTTGACGCCAAAACTGCTAAAAAGATTTTGATGGAATTACTTTTATAGCACCGTGCGCCCTAAACCCGCACTTAGGTCACGCTTTGCGCTGTTCAAAGTAGCACATTTTTAAACGGCCTGATGTTCACCAACTTCACACCGTTGAAGAATATAGCCATCGTTGCGAGCGTAGTACTGAACCAAAGCTAATCAGTCATACATTTTTACACCACTCACAAACTCATAATAAGCAAGACAAGATACGTATTACCTGTAACGTGTGGGACCGAAACGCCAATGTCTTTGGCGCCATATTTCTGCATGTTTTCAATTTGGTCATCGTTGGACAATATTACTTATGACGTGAAAACGCTATAGGTACCTAAGTTAGCGATATTAACCGTACACTGTACCTTTGTTATAAAATTTCTTATCCGATTATATAATTATTGAAACATAAGAATACTTATTTGATATAGAAATGTTGCGGTTTTTTGTTGTTTACATAAAATATAACCGACACATGAACTATTTTCACTGAATACACACACTTTCAATTATTATACACCATATCTAATATTATATAATATAGTCTCATAGTGAATACATTTATTCACAAACCAGATTCCTTTATTACTAAGTAGGTATTCACGTTACGATAAAGATTCGGTTACAAAATGAAGCGCTACAATATTGATATTTTTCACTGTTTTTAGTTGAAACCCGTTTGACTATTATTTAAACTGATCACTATTAAATCTGAAACAATATCACATTACGCAATCCACGAATAAGAAATATACTAACAACCTAAAAAAAAACAAATCTAGAAGTGATACGGGTAGGTGTAAATTGTGTTTTCCTGTTCTCTACTGGTGGAATGCCAACCTACCCACATTAAAATTTGTGTGTTTATTACTAAGAGTCAAATGAAAATCTTTTAATTGCATAAATAAGTAGATTATTTACAAATAAATTAAATAGATGGCGGGTTTATGTCGCACGTGCTATAAAATAGTATACGATACTCGCTGCGTAAGTAAGTCTATTAAATACACGGCGGTTAGCACCCTCGCTTCGCTCGGGCGCTAACTTCACGCCGTCGTGTATTAATATACTACTTAGACAGCTCGTATCGTAATGTACTAATAATAGAAAAACGTATTTCGAGTTCAAAATTGCAAACATATTCCAACCAAAACAACAAAACTTTTATAAATACCATCACCAAAAATACCAGTGCATTACCAAATACGTATTTTATAAAAAAAACTCGCCTGAAATATATTTATCAACAACAAATATTATGATCTGAATCCAGAAACTCAATAAAACATTACCTGCCAAGAAACGGAAGGTAAACTTTTTACCCAGTTTTACGGTTACCTTATTTTACCCATATCAAACGTAGCAAGCAACCGGAAACAGGTACGGTACTCATTTATCTCACTTATCGCCGACAGTGGCTAGAGTTCGGCTATTTCGTTTCATAAAAGGTATTACACTGACTTCCGGTGCTTTGTGGCGCACTCAGGGGCTGTATTATATAGTTTATGAAACTATTCAGGCCATTAAAACTTTCATAATAATGATGTAGCATTAAAATGTATTCATACTAAACACTATAATAGAATATGCGATGATATTATCATATAATTATTTTTTATAATGATAATTATCTGTAATACACGCACTCCTGTGATATATAAGAACTATACATTATCCTTCGTTTAAATTGCGAAGAAAAAAAACTTTCAGAGTTTTACCTGAAATGTTAATTGTGTAGGCAACTTTTGATATTTTTGTTTCCATGAAAACCTTATTCAGACATTTTAGCCAAACCGGTCCAGCCGCTCCTAACCAACCGACACTCGACAGCATTATTTTGCTTTCGATTTACATAATATTTAGACTAGCGACAATTTACGGGAGTATTTATCTTCAATAGATAAATAGAAGACAATTTTCCATCAACGACTATACCGGCGCAATATATAAACTATGTATATACCATACCTATCATAATATTATAGCAATATAATATCTTATTCCAACCTACCCAATTTGTGGAATACAAACTCGCCTGTATAACATTGGTAAATAGCGGCCATAACCGTGACAAATTGGAGCACCTTGTACAATTCCGTTCTGTAAGCTAATTCGTAAGCCTGCGGCATAACCACCTCTCTCTCATACCCATAGAGATCTGTAGTGAGGAAACGGGATAGGTATAGTGATAATAGATATTTATGATGCTACTTCGGATAACAATGATCTGTAGAACCTTCATTGAGATAAGATGGGATAAGGTCATAGTAATTAATGAATATTAGAAATTCTCCTAATATTAGAAAAGCAAAGTCAAAGTCAAAGCCAAAGTCAAAGCATTTATTGTAAATAGGCGATTAAATCGCACTTTTAGAGAGTCTCATAAAAACATAAAGTATGATAAATTAAGTTAAACAGTAATTGATTATGGTTTGAGTTTGAAAAAAGGATGTTTCCCTTTCAAGCACTGTACCAAAATTCAGGACAAGAAAAAGAAACTCCATTAACTCTACCAGTGCTTCGGAATACGCCCGTTAGAGAAGACAGCAATTACCTATGTTGTTTGTTTGCTTGTTTGTCTATTTGTTTGTTACTTAACCATACCAAAACGGTTAAACCAATGTTCATAAAATTCGGTATACAAACTGACATTGTTTAGGTAGTACATTGTAAACGTAGTTATACGTTTTGTTCCAAAACCCTACCCCTAAAAGGGTGAAATTTTGTATAGAAAACAAAAAAAACTCTGTGGGAAAGCACGAAGCGCATTCTTTATTGTACTTGTGTAGGGAATTTTTCACCATTCAGCAAAATGGCAGCGATCCTTCACCCCCTGTCCCTTTTATATCGATAGGGGTGTTTTTCACACAGGGTGTCGTTAACCCTTTATAAATGCCTGAACATGTGCACGTGATTAATTAGTGTTGAAGGTGTAAACAGTGAGGTTGTGATAAGCTGATACTTATAGTGACCAGCTACCTATGTGTCGGACCACAAATGGTGTAGGATTGCATAAATAGCGAATATAACAAAATTATTATCGAATTGATTTTTCGTTTCATATTTTCATTATACTAACACAGTTTATACCTACTAGAGGGTGGAACAGTTTTTGGAGGAGTGAGGACACACTGCTTACGACTTTCGGAGCTAAGGTGTATTATTATTTTAAACCCATATTATATTCACATAAACAATATAAAAAAATTGAGTTTCGTAATTTTAAATACGATGTGCACACAACTTCATAACTTCCGTTTCCTACTCCCCAGTTTTATAAATAAGCATTTATAGGTATGGCTTTTTTTTAAATACCGTAGCGAGTGTACCCCGTAGATAGAAACAAATGGATCGTTTTAGTAAAAACTCACCTGAGTAAGATCCTGTACAGTGCAACTTCTTAACTAAATTGTAACCTTTATCAACGCAGTCTCACTGTATGCGGCCGAGGTCAAGGCTTTTGTGGTAGGATAGCAGAGTATCGAATTTCTATTCCTAGTGGAACCTTTCAGGATTAAGGTACCAGTGAAGCGATGCTGCTCCAACGCAATAACCTTTTAAAACTGCCCTCCGTTTATTTACATTTACATTACATTTGTAAAAGGAAAATGGCGACATTTCTGCACGTATAAAAATCAATTGCCGTGCGTTACCCCCAGTTTCTGGAGCGTTTGTTGGCGTTGACAGTAGATTAAAACTATCGTTGTCTCTATCTGACACTAAACAAATGACAAGGATGGCAATATAATTAATCTGTAGTCAGTTTCAGAAATCGGGTGAGTCTCGCAAAATTGGAGAACGCCCGTTTTATTTATTTTTGTTTTTGATCGCCTCAATACAGGACTGGTTTAGGGAAAACCTGAAGGAGCAGTCGATAAATTGAAATTGGTCAGGAAAATGCTATTTATAAAAATTAAATGTTCCTGATATCCAACTTACCTATTCAAAAAGCACGCAATAAAAAACACCTCAACAATTTGTGTCACGATGGGAGGTGTTATCGTTCAGAGCGATCTCTTCATGACAACCATGTAGGTATGGAGCGGAATAATGAGAAATATATGGCTTAGTTTTATCACAAGAGTAGATATTGATTCATACGTAAGTATAAAAATCATATCCCAAACCAGTAACTAGTAGTGATATAGCTGTACAAATATTGGCACATCTATATTTAGCAGGATATAACGAAAGTTTTGAACACTGCCCACGGGAATAATAATATTTCCTCTCTCATTTGTCGACCCACGGAATGGACGAACTTTTTATAATATTATATTTCATATAAATTTCTCTTCTGGGAATCATTCTTGCAAGGCAATTTCTTAGAAAGGAAATTTTATAATTTTTAGGCAGATTTCTTTTTTAGATACAGATACGTTTATAAAAGTCGGAAACAATATTGTTGAACGCTTTCAGGTGTTTATTAGATGCCAACACAGGCTACTTCTCATCATCATCATCAGCATCATCATCATCATCATCATCATCATCATCATCATCATCATCATCATCATCATCATCATCATCATCATCATCATCATCATCATCATCATCATCATCATCAACCCGCATCTCCCACGAGTGTCCCCTCACTTTCGTGAGGAGAATTAGGCCAAAATCGAAATGCCACCACGCTACTTCAACCATAGAAAAATAATAGGAAAACAAAATGGGCCCCGTGAGGAGCCAGATGCAATGCAAAGTTCTGAGTGGAACTGTTGCAGCCACTTACCATCAGACTTGAAGACTTAGCTCGTTTCATATTCAGTAAAATGTTAAAAAAAACTGGCACTCTCAAGCAGAAAATCGTCCTCTAATCCTTGGCAGTCCTAGAAAGCCACTCGCATTTACTCAGCGTGTTCGCAACCTTTGGTCACTTCGTCACGAACAGGTTGGATGGTAATTTTACAAAGAACGAATTTAAAAGGAATTTCAAGCTAACTTACCTACCACAAAAGTTTAGACCAGAGTTAAACAGATGTATCTAAAATTTCGTTCGACAAAAAACGACCTCTAACACTCGCGTTGTCTTACTCAATCCTGGTATTCGCAATTATGCTACTTGTGAATTTGTTATTGAGTTGGGAAAAGTGAGGTTTACACGTCAATTTGTTGTGGTAAACACTTGTTTAAATATTTTGTGGTAAGACAATACAAATCTCACCGTGGCTGTGGACGAGTGAGTCAACTGTGAAAGTAAACATTTGCTCTCGGTGATTGAGGTTTGTCCGCTGTCCACTGCACCTCTTTTGGAGGCTGATTACGTACGTATTATTGTTGACTGTTAATTTCCACGTGTCATTCAAAATACCACTAAAATACGGTTTCGTTTCATTTGCCGAAGCTTAGAAAGGACAAACTAAATACTATACAAAGTCTACTACGTTCCGCTCGCGGAGAAGCCTAATTTTTGTAATCGTTTACACTCGTACTGTTAAGAATTAGTTTTTATTTTGTTTTGGTTTCGCACGCTTAGCACCGCGTGTCTAGTACTCGTAGGTATATTTTTAATTTTAGTACCTAATTAAGTGTTGATTGTACTAATGTAACGCATTATAAATAGTTTTCGGTGAATGTTGAATTGTAGTTGGACGTACCTACACCACCACTGGAAAATAAAAAAAGTGTGTGCGTGTAACCTTTACGGGCGATTGAAGTAAAACTTCTTTTCCGCTATATTGTTCCGCTATTTAAAAAAGGTAACATAAGGTTACATTGAGGTTCGTGGATAAACGCCTCCGAAATAATTCTAGGACATGTCGGTTTCCTCACGATGTTTTCCTTCACCGAAAAGCGAGTGATAATTACGTACATTATATTTAACAAGGTACGTGCCCGCACTGGAATTTAAACTAGCCACCTCCGCTTTGGAAGGCGGACGTTCGTCCACTAGGCTACCACGGCCTATACATAACAAATACATAATACTGTTTATACATCTACACTAATATTATAAAGAGGAAAACTTTGTTTGTTTGGTTGTAATGAATAGGCTCCGAAACTACTTAACCGATTTGAAAAATTATTTCACTGTTGGGAAGCTATGCTATCCCCGGTACACATAGGCTACGTTTTATCCCGTAAAAATTAATGGTTCCCGCGGGATAGTAGTTAACGTGGGTGAAACCGCGAGGTGCTTCTAGTAACAAATAAATTTAATAGTATGTTAGTCTCAGGCCTCAACCCTTATACAGATTGCCGTAGCTAGGTAAAACAGCCGCGTAAGCGAAGCCTTTACAGTTACGCTAAAGGGGTGTGTCTTCGACCCCTAACGGCCTTGTGACGTCACCTCGAGGTTGGCACGATTTGGGGGTGAAACGTAATTGATTGCTTCCCGCGGTTTACCGTATTGTTGTAGATTTGGAATTAAATCCAAGGTTTGGGGGCCTGAAACTTCGGTTTTTAACCGATCGATGGTATAAGAAATATAACCTTATGTGAGATTGTAAGCTCGCACATGAAGCAGCGCCACACCACTAGACACTTCATTACTAATCTGCTATTAAATTGTAATAAATCGGTCATTGTAAAGCGAAAGTTAAATAGTCGCATCGACAATTGTCCATAAGCGGCGATGACTTACTCTGACCACTGACCAATGACAGGTTCAAAGGAGGAAGACGTGTGACTATATTACTGGCAGTTTTACTTATACTTGAGCCCGCCAAATCTGTGCTTGAGTTCCGATCGACTTACGGCCGAAATTAATAAATAAATCAATCCTAATCCAAATTTTGCTATCTGGGATTGATATCACAATCCATTTTTAGGGTCATACGTGCCAATAACTAATCCGTGGATTGGTTTATGAAGGCACGCAGATTGGAGATCGATCGAACGATAGGCAGCAATCCAAGATCGATTTTAATCTTGGATAGAAGATACAATATTAATTTCGGGCGTAAGTACCGTATGTCACTTCGCATCATTCAGCATGTCCAGTAGGACCAGCACAGAGAAACTGTCATTGCCACTGACCTGGGGATCAATTCTGCTAATTTAAGAACGCTTAAATTGATTCTCAATTGAGTGGCTTTGGAATAGTTTGTGACGTTACATAGTGACGTTGATTTCAAATAGTTCTTATTTGACAAGCATCCTAATTTTAAAAAAAATAGCAGACTTCCATAATTTGTCATAAAATACTTATTCCGAAGTCACTCTATTGAGATTTGATTGAAGCGTTCTTAAATTAGTAGAAATAACCCCCAGGTTTCTATAGGTTTTCCTAAGATTTCATCATTCGATCCTACCTTGGTGATAAATTTCGAAACTCACTTTTTCAAACAATACATTTTCTAAATCGGTCCACAATTCATGAAAATTCAATAACCATCCTACATTAAAAAACATGCAGACGAACTTAGAACTGAACTTACTTCCTACTTTGGAACTCGGTTAAAAATCTCATTGGAAACTTCAATCAAAATATAATTAGCATCATTCAACGCTATGTAATAACAATAACATGGTTCCATCCATTAATAATATTTTATTCACGTATTTTCATATCAATTTCGATATTTTCACGCCGTAAAAGGGCTCCAAATTATAAAGGTGTGCTTATAAGTTCAAATTAAACATTCGGTTTTGTTATTCCAATAATAATTACGGACCGACACGCCGTCAGCGTGTAATCTCGTATTGTGATTAATCCATGAGTTGTTTGTTTGACGTATAAGGTGCACGTGTCAGGTTATTAGGCCGCCCCAACGGCCACTTACATGGCTTAACAACTGCTATCTACCGGTAACAGCTGGGACCGACGCAAAGATGTGACGGCCCTCCGAAGCGCGAAGCTATAATTTGAAAAGTACAAAAAGCATTTATTAATATTTTCGGTCTAAAGATTTTCATTCAAGAAAATTCAATATTTCAGTGGCATAACGAAACATTAAACGCTAATGACATTTCATTACTTCATTCATAACGAATCGCAGATGACAGCACATTTTCATTAGCGACAGGGTTACCACTGCTTTTCAGTAATACAATAATATTATATTTCCATTGAAATGTATAATGTATTTTACCTACGCACGTATTGTAATTCTGGTAAATCAACAGTTTCTATTTTGAATATAATATTACTAATTGAATTCACCCTATTGTATTATTCTACGGACTTCTTCAAATCCTATTTTCATTAAAAACAATTTGTTGCAAAACATTGTCTGTGTGATCACGCTATAATTAGACGATACAAGAGACGGACTATTGTAAAGCCTATAATATTGAAGACCTACAAAAATTACGTCTTGCGGACAACCCTATTTGCATTAGATAGTCTCACGGCTTTGACAAACTATCTATAACTCAGGAACGGTGCCCAATTACGCGGCGATGATAAACGACCTCTCCCGAATACACCCGAATATTGTCGAATGGCGGCATGTAAACCGTGACGAGAATAACTTTTAAGAATAAAGCCATGTAAACGTTTCATGCTGAGAATACGTAGCAGCATGTAAACGGTTCGTATTGTACCCAAAAGTATCGTACCTTTTTTTGCGGGCATATTGAATGGACGCCGAATTTAATGCCGGAAAACGTCCGAAGATGGATTGTATTTTTTGTGGGAGTCCCTTTGGCGAGGAGGTGTATGTGTTTAAGGCGGACGTCACACGAGTCACACGACTCTGCCCGCCGCCCACTGTGCGACCTCGCGACTGCGAAAAGCCTCGCAAAGGCTTTTCCTGTCCCGCCGCGGCCGTGCCGTGCCGAGAATTTTATGTATTACGAGTACTAGCAGACACGGCCACGCGTTGCTGTGGCTAAGGTGTTTGTTATTGCGGTTTTGTATTTGTATTTATAGGTTAAGAGTCCATCGCGGACAAACAACGTGACGCGTAATTTATTATATGATTATTAAGAGGGACTTATGACGAAATATTATTCCGCACTTTATAATTGGAGTATACTTAATTCTTGCCAGTTATTTCACTAAATAACAGTAACATAATGTGATTATGATTTTTGTATCTGTAAACATAAAACACCCGCGGGAACTACGCGAGTCCCTATGTCTCAGACCGTGTCTACCTAATCTTGGACAGATTGGATGCCGCGTATTGCCATAGTAGAAACTATGGTAGTGCCATGTGGCCGCAGAAGCGATGCACTTGACCTCGTACCGAGACGATGCGCCCCGCCGCAATCTGCTCCGGGGCGGCGTGGCGCTGCGGGTGTCATGTAAGATACGCCTTACTACTTTTAACAGAATATAATATAAAATGATTTCTTATAAACTAGAATACACTGCAACATTTAAAGTACAATGCATACTACTATGTGCCGTACCTACATACAAAATAAATATACATCCAGTAGGTACACTGGTACAACATATTCCTACATAATGAACATCCCGCGATTTCGAGTCGCCAGTACAAACGAACGTCAAAAACTTTGCGTTACCAACTTCGGGTAAACATTGCCGACTTACCCCAACATCCCCTAACTTTACCCAAATATTTGACGTACATCTGGTGCCTAATTAATGGGGCTCAGATTGGGTGTATAGTAAACCAATAGTTTCTGGAGTGAAGATAGTGTCTGGCTTAGAAATTTGGCAAGCTATTGTTATGAACAATTTTGAAGTAATTTACTTGAGTTGGGGTCATCCTGCCCAATAGAGGTGTAAAAGTAACGAAACAAAGCGTACCCGTATGTATTCGTTACTTAAACAATGAGTACCTGTTACTATCGTATCGGTAATCCGGTACTCGTTACGTTTCCGTATGATACCTCATAACATGCTATGATGCTTAGAGAGTCGCATCGAATCGAGTCGCATTTCGTACGCGTGCGGTATGATGTCGCGGCGTCACAACATTCGTGATTTGTAGAAAACTTACAGGTAAAAACGTGGACGACAAATTTCCAAATTATTACTTTAGGTACCTACATAATAATCAAACATCGTTATTTGTATCGCATGCGTAAAACAAACTATCAGCACACGAGTACGGTGTATCCATACGACGCATACGAAACATGCGAGTAACGAGATGGAGTCGTGAGTAACGTTTCGGTACTCGTTACTAGATGGCGTACCCGTTACTCAGTACCGAATACATACGGTGTGCTACAGCTCTACTGCCCAAAGGAAAGTCGGTTTAACGGACGAGCTGCCTCATTCAATTTAAATCAAAAAGTAACTTATAAAATTGTCATCAACAGACTTCAAGGTAGGTATCTAAAGTTTGATTTGTAATTTGTATAAGCGTAGAAATATAGAGGTATCGCATGGTGGAGGGCCATTAGAAATACGAGTTCCGTAGAACTCAGAGGATAATTGAAAAAGTTTCCTTTGAGAAAAACATCGTTGAGTATTAACGGAACTCGTGACACAGTGGGAAACAGTGACTAAGCTTCCTCAATGCCAATTTAAAGTGGTATAAAAAAAACAACAAAACATTAAAAAAAACTATAATACCTTTTAGTCATACAAATCTCCACTAAATATAAATTTATCAGTCGCTTCTCGGTGAAAGTAATAATCGTGAGGAAACCCACGTGCCCGAGAATTTCGGTAGCATGTAATCCACTAATCCGTACGGGCCCCCGTGGTGGATTATGGCCGCTACATATCGACGAGTAGGCATTTTAATAGATTAACAACCAACCTACGATCACATCGTCACTTATGATGTGAGATAATGGTCATATTATACCAGTCTAGCCTATATAATATAAAGTATGAAACAAAAGGCGACGCGGCATTACGCCCGCCATCAAAGTGAAAGTCAAAGCATTTATTGTAAATAGGCAATTAAATCGCACTTTTACAAGTCAAACAGCTAAAGAGAATCATAAAAACCTAAAGTACTATGATACATTAAACTAAACAGTAATTGATTATGGTTTGAGTGCTTTAAAGTGGGAGACCTTAGACACTGTTTCTATTGCTCTTTTCCGAGTAAACAAATTCCTAATGGCGCTGCTTCTAATACCAGCATTATGCGAAGTTCCAAGTAGCCAAAGTTAGAATTGCGGGGACTCGATGACCTGCTATGTTACTTGGCACTTGGGCTATGTGAATTGGCTCTTGGGCTATGTGGCTGGCTCTTGGGATTTTTAATTGCTTTTTAGGCAAATCTTACACGGCACTATTGTTGGTAGGACCGTTTAAGATCTGCCGTGTATTTATGTAGCGACTGTAAATTGTTTATGTTCCTGAGTATCTAGACGAGCATACCATTTGCCTGATAGTAAGTTGCCTGCCCTTAACGTGTGGGTGCAGTGCCATCTAGAACTTTGCATTGCAAAATCTTGCGTGGCACTGCATGCATAGTGATACTCGTTCTGTGGTACAATTCATTCGCACCGCGATGCAAACGACCGTAGTGCGTAACACTCTATTAATTCGATCTACAATAATTTTGTAAGACGACTATTTAGTTTTTTAAACTCGTTTTTAGCTTACAACATGCTCATTAACTGAAAATTCTTAATGTAGGTCAAACTTCGGAACAGGGAATACCGTCGTAATAATTTTAATTAAGTAGGATTCGAATCTCTTTTCGTCTGATCTCTTTGATCGTTAAATTACAAGTTTCAACGATTTGATTGTTATGTCACGTGATTCGAACTTGAATAGATTGAAATTAAATTAGTTAGGTACCTAATTATTGTTTGTTTTATGTTAACATGGGAGACGTTTACCTAACTTCCTTTCATATAAACTTAGCTTCAATTTCCATTTATGATACAAATTGGATTCATATTTACAGCTTGAAAACAACTGACAAATTTCATACGCAGGTTCAAAATATAATTTTGAATAACGTCGACGTTTTGATCTAGTTACATTTATTTAGCCGCTGTCACGTCAAAACTGGACAAACCAAACGTTGAGGTTTGTCAAAAACCTAATTATTTTTTCAAATTAAACTAAGTTTAATTTCAGTGGAGCTTAAACCCCGCGTAGGTACCTATAGCCAGAATAATGCAGATTAATTGAGAAGGTACCTATCTCCTCAATAAAAAATAGTTACCAGTTACAAAAAATATATACGAGTTATACATAACTTAAAAAAAAAAAGTATTTTACTATTCTATTCAAACAACGCTTGTCAAAGCTCGTAAAATAGGCAAAGGCGACGTCTTTATGATGGGGTTTCTTTTTGTCCATTGTTCCCAGACGGAACATCGTAGTAACGTCTAAGTTGTATATTATTTGACTACTTATTTAATATTCTATGATCTGTAAGACGTATCTGGATTCCTTATATAATTACTAGTAGACACGGCCACGCGTTGCTGTGGCTAAGGTTTTTGTTATTGCGACTATAAATTGAGATGTAAGGCTATCATATCTTCAAAGTTAGATCAAACTACACATGGTGTGGAAATTTGATTTAAATCAGTCAATTACTTTAGGAGTCCATCGCGGACAAACAACGTGACGCGTAATTTATAAATAATATGTAATATTATTATAAGGATTTAGTTTGTGCTTAGGATTTAGTGATTTAGGAGTCCCGCTGTCTATAAGATCCGTCTCCATCATGAAGGCAGCTGTCACCATAATATTTTAAGTTATTACTTAGACTTAGCTTACTTATTTACTTGTGATGACCATTATTCAACAGATTTTTCAAAATTTGATACCAAAAAATTATAATTTCATATTAATAATTCAGCCTGTAATTGTCCCACTGCTGGGCAAAGGCCTCACCTCACTTTCGTGAGGAGGATTGGGCCATAATCCACCACGGGGGCCTAGTCCGGGTAGGTGGCTACATGCCTCCGAAATAATTCTCGGGCATGTTGGTTTCCTCACGATGTTTTCCTTCACCGAAAAGCGAGTGATAATTATGTACATATGTTTAACAAGAAACACATTGGTACGTGCCCGCACTGGGAATTGAATTCGCCTCCTCCGTTTTCGAAGGTGGACGTTCGCCTTCTAGGGTACCACCAATTTCATATTAGCGAGCATAATTTAATTCGCCCAAAACGTTGTTACGAACGATATGCTAAGCATGTGTTTTAATTAGAAAACTCTATACTCCGTGCTTTTGTGAGTAAAGTAGGTTTACATTTGCGCCCGATTTCACTTCAAATTGTTGATATTTTATAGGTACTAACGTTTTCATGGTCGTTGAGATGGCTTACAAAATGTTTGGAGTCATGCAATGAGTGGAATGGAGTAAATGATGCTCCATATTTTGGCTGTCGATAAACTATGGAACCTATTTATTGTAAGACACGAAAATCTACCTGAATTGTCTGGCTTGATGCTGTCTTAAAGTTGATACGTAATCACTATATAGTATAAAACAAAGTCGCTTTCTCTGTCCCTATAATATCCCTATGTATGCTTAAATCTTTAAAACTACGCAACGGGTTTTGATGCGGGTTTTTTAATAGATGGAGTGATTGAAGAGGAAGGTTTATATTATATGTATAATAACGTAGTGATACCCGTGCGAAGCCGGAGCGGGCCGCTAGTAAAACATAAAAATTAATAGGTCATGGATATAATATGAGGTAGGTACCTACCTACCTACGATGAGGTAACACGCAAATCAACATAAAACAATAATTAGCAGACTTTCTTAACCTTTCGCGAACAGAAAACATATTAACTAGCTAAAAAGGGGTCTAATTCGCGCACAAACAAATATCAAAATATATAATTTTGACATACCTCGACGTTTCGGTCGAGTTACATCGACCGTGGTCACGAGAAGACTGTGAGGTATGTCAAAACTATATATTTTTACATTTGTTAGTGTGCGAATTAGACCCGTTTTTAGCTAGTTAATTAGCAGACTTTTTTATATAGTACAGATTTTTTTTTTTATTAGTTGCATCAAAATATGGACATGGTTTTTGGACAACCCTAGCAATAATACAGTAGCAGAGCTTGTAGCGTCATGATGTGGCAAGTCTCTAACATAGTTCCTTTGAAGCCGACAACTCTAGTACAAGAACCTGACTAACGATCCATTAAACGATTAGCTAAGCCCATTACAGTGTTAATTAATTTGATCTCCAACTCTATTTGTCAATTCCAC
The DNA here is from genome assembly GCA_905147375.1 of Hylaea fasciaria. Lineage (NCBI taxonomy): Eukaryota > Metazoa > Arthropoda > Insecta > Lepidoptera > Geometridae > Hylaea > Hylaea fasciaria. Next base: position 3,256,621 of record LR990218.1, read on the forward strand.
AAAGGAGCGATAGTGGCAGCACAGGCGCGAATTTCCCGCCTCCTGATTGGCGGAATAAACGTTATAGTTATCTGTCACTGTCATCCCTTAGAACGTTGTCGGTAATAGTGGGAGATTTGGCGGGAAACCGAAAATGAGTTTTGTATTTTTTTCTCAAACTTGTATTTCTTCGTGTCATTCGCATTATTTCCTAAATCTCTTATGAAGTATCAGTAAAGGATCATTATACTGAATCTTGACGTTGCCTGTAACTTCAATTGACTGCTTGACCGACGGGGACTTGGTGTTGGCAAATGTTTTAATAAACACCTACGTCACTGTCATGAACATTGAACAAACCGTGCGAAACCAAAAACAAAAAAATCATTTCTTACCAAAAATTTTGTTGGCCCATATTTATAAAAACTTCTAGTAGTTTTTTTATAATCTTGAAAGTTACAGATTGTGTGAATGACAGCCCAATATCCCAATAACCAAAAAAAGAAATATACTTATTGAGGATTATTTTTGTATCGTATTTTTGAAATTAAAGTATTGACGAAGCTATTTTTTGTATTAGTTGTTCTACGACTTTGAATTAGGAAAATATATATGGAGAGGAATGACGAGAAATATTATGAACGATGGCAATCCAGTTATACATGAAGTACAAAACTTATTCATAAAAATATACAATGTACCTACTACACCTTCATACATAAAGGTACCTAAAGTACCTACCTAAATAACATAATATTATGTAGAAAAAACAAACGCTGGTACAAGTATGCCGCAGTACGAATAGCCGCCAATAAAGCCTAGAAATTGAAATCGATAACCTGACTCGATTGCACCGCAGCTATCGATGTCGACTCGGCTCGGCGGAGCGGAAGCGATCTAATCGAATGATCGTCGATAAGCTATTATGGCAGCTGTTGGCGCTTTTAAATTTCTAATTTGTCTGAAAAGAACAATATTTGATTTAAACGTTAATAGGATTTTATACTTACTTAATGTTTCGTTTGCATAAGTACTTCTGTTATGAGTTGAGCTTTGTTTTACAGAGGCTTTTACTTAAAACCTGCATCTTAGTTGTAAAGTCCGCCTCAGAAGTATCAGAATTTTACGTAATTTCTAGCTTAATATTAAACACCCGCAACATTTTTTTTTGCGTAGAAATTTATAAAGTAGGTAAGTATTTCAATAATGGAGATGTATTTATAGCTAGTTTTGTGGTCGACTGTAAAAACAAGGCTTATTTAATTGAAATGTGCAAATGCCTCATAAATAATCACTAAGCAGTAAGCACTATTATATTCTGCTTCATACAACAATTGAAAAGAAAATCATCGAAAATATAAATACATATCTATCGAGATGTTTACATGGTGATGGTGGCAATCGATTACAATAATCTAAGACTCGCCCACCTCTATACAAAGCTGTTCCATTTTGTGTTACAGCGAATTCTACAATTTTGGCATCGACTTAAAGATTAGTGGGAGTTTTGGCGGGAATCCGATAGTGAGACGTTGTTGGTTTTGTATTATTAGCTCAAACTTGTGTTTCTTCGAGTGTTAATGTGTAATATTGGTGGAATATTAACCATTAAGTGTTCGTTAACGTGCACGAGTGTGGGCGAATGATATAAACTCAAAAAGCGTGTCATTTCGCATTTTTTCCAAAACTTCAGGAACCCAGGAAGTTTCAGTAAAGCATCCACTACTTTACTGAATCGTGACTTTGACGATGTAAATAATTGACTTGACTACTTGACCACGATTGCTATAACATTGCTGTGACTTTCTTAATGTGATAAGAAATACTTAAAATAAAATACTTGACACTGGCTATATGCACAAACCGTGCGAAGCCATAACTAAAACAAAAAAAAAAAAAAGATTAGTGCTCCAAAGTCGCCACTCCCTGGAGGCATTAGCCCGCTCTCCTCACCGCGCATCCTGTAATTTGTTTCCTGTCGACCCTGATTTAGATCATATTACGTAAGCTAAGTTTCAAGCAAAGCTTTGTTTAGAGAAAATCAACAGTAACTTATCTAAACCACAATTATTGTGTATACAAAATCTTACGTATACGTAGGGAAAGTTTAAAAGCTGTGTTAAAGTTTAAAAGTCGTCTTGCCAAGCAGAGGGTCGTGAGTTGTACTCCCAGTACGGGCTAGTTGTATATTTTTAGAATTTACCATTTTGACGTTCCACATTATATTTAAGTCACTCCCGAATCCAATAACATCTAATTTTTCCTAATCCGCAGCGGTAAATAAGCAAACTTATCGGTCAAAGGAAATTTACTCTAAGGAGCTATAGTTGTTCAACCACCACATTCCTTTATATCCCGTTCAAACCGCCACATATCAAACACGTTAGTTCAGACCGGGGCATAAGCTTCGTTGACGGGATCGCTCAGGATATATATATCCCAGATCCCTTTGGCGTGTCGCCCGGAGGCTTTATCTATCCAGACCTACGATAAGGAAGACGTTATTTTGGGTCAAAAGATTTAAAATTCATCTTTACTCACAATATACACAGATCAGGGGGGTTACAATGACGTCTTATTGCGATCCAATTGAGGACCTAAACATAATCTAAACTGAAGTAACACTTACAGAAATCCTATAAATACATAATTTCAAAAACCAACGGATCACTGTCTGTTGCCATGGACTGACGATTCTCCACACATAGCCGATTCTCTTTTTATACCTACTTACCTTTCAGTCTTAAACATATCTTTACTATAATCAGCAAAACTACTACCATCCGCCCAGTAGGCAACCGGTGTGTGTCTATCGATTTTGCCTCAGTAGCGTACCTACACACGCAACTTGTGTCTTCCTACAACCGGATATACCGGATATACCGGAGTTTGCCATTTTAAATCTACTTCAACTTCATCTCTTCCTGGCTTCACGAATAACTCATCACAATTTTGCTTAGGTCAATATAATATAGTAATAAAAGTATTTAATAATATGAATTATTTCATGTTTTTGGAATACATTTCTAATAAACCAACGTTTTCTGGTAAAGTCCAAAACATGTCCTCCCAAACCCCATTTTCAATCATTCCTTCCCAGTTCCATTGCTCTGACAGAAAATGACATTCTAAATGTATGACGAGTGCGTGCAGTGCCACGCAAGATATTCCAATGCAAAGATCTGGGTGTCACTGTTTGGCAGGTAACAGGATGAGCACGTCCCGCTACTCAGTACTTAACATACAATAATAATCCAAACTAATCCATAGTGATGTGAACACAAGCCAAAGCAGATACAAGAGTTTTGTAACTGATTGGAGGTCGCAAATTCGCGAAAGCGTTGGGTACAGCCGGGCGGTATGCCAGGCAACGGATCGCAATCCATCCCGTCAACGCGGATTATGTCGAGCGCCAACCTAAACTATGCGGCTGCGGTGGGACTAGCGGCGGATCTTTAGGCACTGCGCAAACGTGGACACTTTTGTGTCTTGTGGCAGATACAAGTTGCCGGAAACCATACTTGCTGTGCCAGGTTGCGGCATTTAGATACTTATCGTTTTATGGAATGGCCGTAGTTGCTGTGTGCGGTACCGATGATTGGATCGGGTAGCGCAGCAGTACAAAATTATTGAAAAGATTTTTTTTATTTTGATTGTGTATTCAACTGACAACTTAGTTTCCCAGACTTGTTGATTGGTGACGAGTATGTGTCAAGTGGAAGCAGCTGGAAACGAAAAATTTCAACGAGAGAGTGGCTGATTTCATACTAAGTAGATATATAACAATCAAAATATTTATCGGTAGCTTGTATCCGACACGAGCCACAAAAGTGTCCACGTTTGCGCACCGCCTTATAATGTCTTTGTTCTTGTCTACATTCGGATTAGAGCGTTCCACTAAATTCTCTAGGGATGCAATGCTACCGAACAATTGTTTTGCCACACCCCATATCCGCCCGCTGAGCACGGTCTCGTCTCGCTTCCGTGGGGAGGATTAGCCCATAGACTATGCCTGAGGGGGTCGGTCCAGATTGATGGATCATCCAAAAGAATTCTCGGGCATGTGGGGTTACTTACGATGTTTTCCTTCACCGAAAAGCGAGTGATAATTGCGTATATTGCTTCTCTTGGATAGGTTTCTACCAGAAAAACAGTGCAGGTGCACTCGCAACCTTCTCTTGGATGGTGGATCTTCTTCTACTAAGCTTTGGTTAGCAGGAGGACACGACTATTGATCAAACAACTGTTTTGTTGTTTACAGAACTGTGTCATGCCGCGACCAAGATCCAGGCCTCCTTCCGCGGCCACCAGGCCCGCAAGACCCAGGAGGTCGACGCCGCTGCCCAGGCTCAGAAGGATAAGGAGTTGCAAGACAAGGTAAAGCCAACAAATGCACAAAAACAATATCCAAACTGACTGTTATAAATCTTGAAAGTGTGCCCATTTATTTGTTCAGCGACGTGACTTTGGAGAGTGATGTAGGATACTTTTGATGCAGATTAATTAAAATACAGTTTGGTGCGCGAATTAGACCCGTTTTTAGCTAGTTAATAAATTAAAATGCACTCCGCGCGGACTAAGTCACGGGCTATAGCTAGTAAGTAGAATAAGTTGCTGCGGCATTGTCTAAAATAATTCATGGTATCAAAAACAGACTTCAAATCTAATTTAAGTGCTAAAATTCAGAATTAGGTCCTCTGTGGGTCTTACCACAAATGAACGGATGTGTCTAAAAGTTCGTTCCACAATTGGACGTCACACTCACGTTGTCAACTCAATTCACAAGTAAAGTAATCAGGAATGACGGAATTGAGTTCGACAACGCGAGTTTTAGGCCCGTATTAATAAATCAAACTTAGCTCTGAGAGTTATCTTCAGTGTGTACCTACTTGCTATTTCGTTTTATTTAATATATACATCTCAAGTTGTAGATTAGGAACAGAAACTTACATGATCTCTGGCAAATTAATAAATGACACTCAGCGGTTAAGTGCTATCCGATTATGCCACAATTGACACATACAAGACAGTATCTAGTAGCCAGTGCTACATCTCAATATCCATTCATTAAATAGCAACGATTTCAAGATGTAGATAGATTACATTGATCAGTGTGATGAGTGTGGATCAGCTGATAGCGCACTTGGTAGCGCTATTTAGGTTCATTTATTAATACGGCCCCTAGACGTCTCTTTTGTGGCACGAAATTTTGGACACATCCCTTAAATTCTACCTTAAACTTTTGTGGTAAGACGACATATTTCTTTGCCCACAGGAAGACATAGAAAAGATCGATCTGGCCGACCCGGATCTAAACAAGGCGGCGACCAAGATCCAGGCTTCGTTCCGCGGACACAAGGTGCGCAAGGACACCAACTAGGGTGGCCACGCGGTGGCGGTACAGTCTCTGGCTTCGTGCGTGTGTCTGACATTATTATTCCGAATCTTGAGGTTCTATCAGCACTTTTTTCTTTGGAAAGGTTGCCGTTTCCACTACCTTTAATTATTCAACTTAAAAAAAATAATTTTTTTTCTTCTTGTACTGTGTCCTTTTTCATGCCATGAAATAAGAACAGAAAACGACACTTTTATAGTTTGAACGTATACGGTTATTACAGTTGAGTAACAATATCAGATTACTTAAATATAACCTTTATTTTGTAAATAAGAAAATTTAAAGTTATTAATGATTTGAAGTAAGAATTCGAAGAAAATATACTTGTATCATACCTACAAAGTCAGTAAGTAGGTTGTATACAATGTCGTTATTTTTTTTTATAAAACGTCAATTTTCTTAATAATAATGTCAATTCGAACGACGTAACTATTGTTAAACCTAACGCTGTGGAATTACTCAATAATAACGAAGAGTAGGAAGATATTTGGAAAGGAAACTATTTATAATAATTATTATTATAGGTGTCTGTCCCGTTTCTATAATTCAACTTCACAATATTTCTTACACTTTAATGTATTATTTTCTACTTTTTCTTGTAAACTATGTATTGTATTAACATTCCAAGCCATCTTCTTTCATGTTTGTTGATAATTTTAAGAATTTAATGTAGTGTTTAAGATACCTTAATTTAGTATTAGTAGCCATTACAACAACTTAATTTGCATTATAGGTTTAATATTTACAAATATATTTTAAAAATACAATATCTGTCAGCTATTTAATATTTAAAATCACAAAACATCACACTGGACTATTTTTCTGTATAATTGTGTTCATTTCAGATTTTAATTAAATAAAATAATATTCGCCTATAAATTGATTTTCAATATTTTCCTATTATCAATGACAGATAAATTCTTACACTATTATCACATCTGAAGAGAGTTCAAAAAATATCTAAAAATAGGATATTTTCTACTCATTTATTTCTCACATAAACCTCCGGCAATAATTTCTACCTCTAAAATTACACCAACACAAATAAAAGTTGAGTAACTGAATGACGAATAAAAACTTAGGTAATTCTACTCTTAAGGGGACGAAACGACCCCCATCAATGTCACATTAAACAAGAAGAATGATTGTTTTTACATAGAGCAAACAGTTTTAACTGAGGCAGACGGCGGTAAGCCGAGAGTAATGTGCACCTTAACGACTGGGTGATAAACAGTCTTTGAAAAATGTTTAAGGATTGCTACCCAGCCGTTTTGATGGCGAGTTCTAAAGAGTTTTGCAGTAAAATATTGGAAAGATTAAAATATTAAAACAGTTAACTATAATACCACTTTAGGACTGGGTATAATCTGAAACCAGATCTAAAATTGTATGGTTCATATTATTATAACAAATATTTTTAGAAATGGGAGAAGTCCCTAGTGTATAAATACGAGTATAAAATATTTCCGTAGATCAACAAATATGTAGGTAATAAAATTGTATTTATTAAAAAACTTTCCGTGATAACAATAATGAAATAAACTAATGACAGTTTTGGCATTACCGATCAGGTCAAAATAATGGCGCAAATGAAACCTAGCTACAAAACAAGGCGAAACTATTTCCTTATCTAACCCATAACGGTTGTTGAATTGAATCGGAATGATATCAGAACTCATGTTTTGATTTCCATATCCGCATGAATCGAGAACTTTACCTGCATTATTGTAAATGGGCATATTTCCTGCATTTGTTAAATGGCCACTGATACTTTTGGGAAATTCATTACTGTTTTCTGCTGATGTAGGCTTTATTATAATTTTATTGTTCTTCCAGGATCTCCGAATTCTATTTGGGAGGAAATATTGCTCTATCGTTATTAAAATTAACCTCTCGACGCTTCAGTGCCAAGGGTCGGTAGTAATTATTATTATAGTTGTTGCTCCATCTATTAGCATTTGTAGGGTGCGATTTATTATACCTGTTTCTTTGCATCCCTTCATCGTACGTGCTAACTACATATTGATTTGGGTATTGCTTGATGATATCATACGAATAGGGTTTGTTGTAACTTCGTATTATGTAGTCGTGAAGATTGAATGGTATTGGATTGAAATCATTAGAATTTGGTTCAGGACACATTTCGGAAGTGATCGACTTGGCTTATAAGGCTTGGTTTTCTTTTGATACAATATTCTTCTTCTTTCTTGATTTTTCGAATAGTTGTTTCATCAACAAGGTAATGTTTGTTAAAAGATCTTCATCAAGTATTATTGTTTGTTTTTCTTTCTCGTTAGTGGCATTTATTTCCCTTTTATCTGTGATTAATTTAGCTAATAGATTTCTGATTTCTTCTTCTGTTTCTACTTGAGGGTCTATTAAAACTGGGTGTTCTTTATTTATTTGTACCTCTTTACTGACTTTGTCATCTAGTGCTGGTGAATCTACTACAGTTCTTTTAATTTGTTTTATACTTTTATTTAATTCACAATCGTTGTTTATTTTTGTACCATTATCACCATCTGGTACATCATTAAGACATTTGATTGTAGTTGCGTTTACAGTGTTTGGGTACTGGTTCTTAGTTACTTGTAGATTACCACGTCTTGACAGCATATTATTAGGATATTTTATATTTGTAGACGGAAGAAAAGATCTCATTGGCTTATTCGCTGGTATTGGGGGTTGTAGATTAATAGTTTGTTTCATAGCGATAGAAGGTATTCCTAAAATGCTTTTTCGTATCCGAGCATCTTTTGTTGAACCGAGCTTAAAGCGAGAGTCTGTTTGAACAGATGCGGGCTTAACCTGAAATATAAAGTCTTTAATAGAATTATTGGAATTAAAATACAGTTTAACTCACCTAAAATATATGTTAAAAAATTATTTTATAGAAAAAAAAACAATATTCTAAGCCGAGAAAGACAAATCAGTGCTCTCATTTAAAACATTTTTTTTATTCGTAACACAAAACAATAAAAAAACAAAACAAGAGGTGGAAGAGAAATAGGTAGGTAAATGTAAATAGTTGGGTAAATACATTCGCTCCAAAAATCCAGTCGGGTAAGTATAGGTAATAATGACACATACCTACTATTTTATAGTTATACAATCAAAATAATGTGCAGTTGTGATAATATAGCGTACTTACCGTATGAGTGTGTGTTTCTTCAAACAATGATATGGATAAAAATGCACAAAACACAAACAATTTCGATGCTTCCATTTCTACAAGATTTTATGAAGTTTTAAGCTGTACTCGCATCTTTCATTTTGCTTCATCTACGCCAAAATGAAACTCTTGTCTAGATCTTGTATTGTGAAACTTTGAGTTGTGTTAAATTGATTCATCGCAGGTCACGTTTAATGTAAACATTAAGAAATTAATCTTAGAAATGTAATAAACTTTGGTGACTTCATTTTAATTACAAGTAGGCAGGCATTGTTCACAAGGACTTTATTATTTTATTCGTATTTATTAACAGGTAGGTACCTGTATGTACTTCAGTATATTATATTATTATAAAAATTTGTTCTTGGTTACATTTATTACGGTGTCACCTTCGGCATATACCTACCTAAATTGAACTCAATATCTATATACTCCTTGTATATTTTATAAGCTACCATAGGACCACTATCTCACCTGGTGTTAACTGAAGATGGGGTCGAAGGTGGCGAACATGCTCAGACTAGAACGAGGCTCTCAAAGTCCACTGACGGACGGTACAATCGACTTTCAGAGTTAAAATACTGTATGTTTATGCATCACATAAAAACTACTAACTCGATTTCAATGCAGTTTTCACGGGATGTTAAGAATCAGTGTGCCTAGTGTGAGTTTTTAACAATTTCTTTACGCGCTCGGTCCGTTTAGCGTAACTTGAAATTGTATGGAATAAGAGCAGCGCCATCTAGCGTCAGTCAGTCAGTCACTAGATGGCGCTGCTCTTATTCCATACAATTTCAAGTTTACGCTAAACGGATCGAGAGCGTAAAGAAATTGTCAAAACTCACACTAGGCACATTGATATAATATGAACAAAACAAATGAAAACCGCGTATATCTTCACAATGTTCCATTACAAGTAAAGGTAGTTATACACCATGTGGTAAAGGCTCGTCAGTAGAGGGTAGAACTCGAAGACGGCGGAGACGACCAACACAAATAGGGTGACCACACGCCCTATAGTCCTAACAAGGTCCACTGTGCTTGCAGCGTCGAGGGACTTCCGCAGCGACTTCTGGTAGAAAGCGTCTTTTGGCGGTGTCACCTGCAAAAATTATTCTTTAATTTCGCATACAAGATACAATACATGAACAAGTATCAGTGAATAGTGAATCTACTCGTATTATGCAGTAAATATCTTGTCTCTGTCACTCTTTTTTTTTTTTTTTTTGTTTAGTTATGGCTTCGCACGGTTTGTGCATATAGCCAGTGTCAAGTATTTTATTTTAAGTATTTCTTAATTTCACATTAAGAAAGTCACAGCAATGTTATAGCAATCGTGGTCAAGTAGTCAAGTCAATTATTTACAGCGTCAAAGTCACGATTCAGTAAAGTAGTGGATGCTTTACTGAAACTTCCTGGGAGATTTGGAAAAAATGCGAAATGACACGTTTTTTGAGTTTATATCATTCGCCTACACTCGTGCACGTTAACGAACACTTAATGGTTAATATTCCACCAATATTACACATTAACACTCGAAGAAACACAAGTTTGAGCTAATAATACAAAACCAACAACGTCTCACTATCGGATTCCCGCCAAAACTCTCTGTCACTCTTACACAAGTGTGCACACGCGCAAAAGAGACGATAATTTTTCCCTAAAATAGCACGGACACGTCATGGCCACCGTATAGGACTCTTTCAGTACCTTCAATTTAATAAAGCCCGCAAAAGTGACAAATGACATTAAAATTAACCGGGATTTGAGGCCAAACGCCATGCCCTAGTTCCAGAGTTTTGCTTTTGGCATAATTAATGATGCATTTAATATGATTTCCGCCAGTCAGGGGTTTGTGGTACCATGGGGACCATAGTTATAACGTTGTAATATCTCGTTTAATTTGGGGTGAAATTTAAGGTTTGTCATAATATGTGTGTAACAAAGGTAAATAAAAATATATAGAAAACGGGTGTTGGAACGAAACGTAAGATTACGAAGATGCGTCGAAAATGAAAAAAAAAATACTGTTAGTAAGGAATGATAAAATAATGTACGATGTGAATTACCTGAAAAACTACCCCGCTTTCTACGTGCGACGGTAAGTTTTGGTTGTTTAGACATGGCTGCAAATTATTATTAGACGGTACATACAATAGTGAAAATAGGCCAAATACTTTTCCAGTGTCGTTACGGCCAATTTCAAAATAATTATTATTTTAAAAAGCGTTAATTTTCTGGTTTCAATTTAAGTGCCAGATAGTGAAAACGATATCACACGACATGTCAACGATAAGCTTTTGTTGATATGTGGCACTTAAGTAGTACACTTATCTGCTGGTAAAAGTTAACTAGGGGTTCAGAAACCGGACATTATAGCGCGACCGTTTAACTCAGTCTTCGCCCGCGGGGTACAGGGGTGTGACGTCAAAGGGGGTTGCAGGAGGTGCAGGTGGCAGGCGTATCACAGATTACTACTTCGGGAGTTTTGGCGGGAATCCGATAGTGAGACGTTGTTGGTTTTGTATTATTATCTCAAACTTGTGTTTCTTCGAGTGTTAATGTGTAATATTGGTGGAATATTAACCATTAAGTGTTCGTTAACGTGCACGAGTGTAGGCGAATGATATAAACTCAAAAAACGTGTCATTTCGCATTTTTTCCAAAACTCCCAGGAAGTTTCAGTAAAGCATCCACTACTTTACTGAATCGTGACTTTGACGATGTAAATAATTGACTTGACTACTTGACCACGATTGCTATAACATTGCTGTGACTTTCTTAATGTGAAATTAAGAAATACTTAACATAAAATACTTGACACTGGGTATATGCACAAACCGTGCGAAGCCAAAACTAAAAAAAAATAAAAAAATAGTTACTTCGTCTTCGATTCCCTTTCACATCCTACCCCCACGCCCCTGTACCCCGCGGGCGTGGGCCGAGTTAAACGGTAGCAATAGTTGGTTTGGCAGAATGACCTTTTCAATGCCTTGCATCTTATTCTCCGGCTTGACGTCTGCATGGATCGGCTGAGCGTGGTTGGTCACGATGTGCAGAGCGCCAGCTGCGCCCCTCTTGGGCCTTCGCGGTACGTTCGGTTGCTGATGAAGAAACGTAAGTAATAAGTACCCAGGTATAGTTATTTGAACAAAAAAGGACGGGGCCTTTTTGTTGTTCTTCTGTTCGGAGGCTTCCCGACATTGTGTCAATCTTCCCGACATTGTGTCAATCTTCCCGACATTGTGTCAATCTTCCCGACATTGTGTCAATCTTCCCGACATTGTGTCAATCTTCCCGACATTGTGTCAATCTTCCCGACATTGTGTCAATCTTCCCGACATTGTGTCAATCTTCCCGACATTGTGTCAATTTGTCCCGCTGTGGCATTGTTTCTACTTTTAGGAAAACCGATGATAAACCGTGCCAGAGTCAGTATCGCCGTTGGTGTCTGTATCGGCGTTAGCTTCAATGACGGCATCAGCGTCGGCGATGACGTCAGCGTAGGCGTCGGCGTCGGTGACAGTGTCAGCGTCAGCGTCGGCGATGACGTCACCGTGGGCGTCTGCGTCGGTGACAGCGTCGTTATTGAGATGAAAAATATGTACGAAATGAATTAACGAAACGAGTAAAAGTAAATAATTATTGAACGAAATGAATGAACAAATTGAATGATTGAAATGAATTAACTTTTAAAAGTAACAGCAGCGAAACTGCTAAATAGCAAACTGTTCTTGTAATTTCTAGACAACCTTAGTATGGATTAGCCTACAACCGTAGGCCCAATGCGGCTAAACTTAAGCCGCCGTAATACAAAACTGCTTTGATTTTTATAATGGCTAGCTGTTATGTAATATCTATTTCTACTAAGTATATAGCTGCGACATACATGACGCAATAAGGATAATATACTTACAAGTCCATCATAGCAAGCGAATACCGTAAGCCAGGTGAATAAAAATATGTGAATTTTCATCGTTTCACAGCATCGTTCGAACGTAACTCGATGTATTCGCGTTTCCTTTATTTTATTTTGTATCGTACGAGAAGGCTGCGTTTATATGGTGCTATGCGATTGTTTTTGGTTTTTGTGTGTATTTTTATTTTGATGGGGTTTTTGCTTTTCGGTAAATTAGGGTTAAGCCTTAAACTTTTATGAAATATGTTCCAATATGGACTATATTTTGCAAAAAAAAAGTATTTTGAGCAATATTAAATAATAGACATGGAAAAATACAATTAAGCAATAGTAATAATAATGTTAATACCCTTCGGTAAATTTTCTAGGGTAAAAGTAAATAAAGAGGAAAAAGTATCGTAAATCGTTCGTCATCTCACCTAGCCAAATAATAGCCGTGCCAGGTGATGCTTCACTTTAGTGAAGAGGTGATATTTACTGTTATACCTACTACCGTAGGTACATTCAACGTGCTAATTGGAACGAAGAGCGTAACCTCATTAATTTGTTAACGTCCTTAATGAAGATACGCTCGGATCGCTGTTTAGGACCCCTACATACTATGAAAAGAAACACAAATCCGAATAAAAGATCCAGTTTGCACCTTGGGGTTGTTTCTTGACTGTACATTCGGGCAGTGTACAAAATGGCTTAATTTCTATGTTATCTATGTGACCTTATTTCCTAGGCGGCCTTATTTCCCGTCCCGTAGTTATGAATCAGATTCCTTGTTAACGATTGTTTGTGCAAGTACCTGTCAGTTTTGTATCTGCGGATGCGAGTGCGTCAGCATCTTCATCGGCGTCTGTATATTCGTCGGCATCTGCATCTCTGCAGGCGTCTGCAATGGCGTGGGTATCAGCATTGGCATCTGCCTCGGACCTAGGAATAGATTGTCTGCTAAGACCAGACGCTCATGGTTAGTTGGTTTTAAACCCAGGACCTGTAGCATGGCATCCAACCAAACAACCATTATTAATATACATTATATTTTTACATAGGTACTTAATTAATTGTGTCGATATCAAATAATTTATCAATGTCCAGGTGGCATCACGGGCTTAGAATATATTATTCACTAGGTATATTTTCGAGTAATATCGCGCCGTGTAAACGGAGCCTAGGGTAATTTTATTGGAATACAGGGCAATTTCAGCTGCGTTTTAATGTTACTTTTATGTTTTGGAAAATATTATGCTTTTCATCTAAAAAAATTTGCGTGTTTTTTTTATAACTTAATCACAAGAACATGTTTGCTATAATTTGTTTTGCTCTAGTAGTATTTACTTCAACTGATGGACACACTAATGTAAGTTGAAATTCTTTATCTTTATAGAAACCATTATTATTTATCATATCTTTGTTTCCTTGTATTATAGGTAAGTACCTAGTGAAAATTCTTGTTATATATTATATACTTAACTAGAAGCACCTCGCGGTTTCACCCGCGTTAATTAGAATCCTGCGGGAACCATTATTTTTTAAGGGATAAAACGTAGCCTATATTATGATAGCATAGCTTCCCAACAGTGAAATATTTTTTCAAATCGGTTCAGTAGTTTCGAGCCTATTCATTACAACCAAACAAACAAAGTTTTCCTCGTTATAATATTATACGTAGTATAGATGGAGAGTCGTGGAATTCTAGAACCAATATGAACCAATATACTTAAATTACAGATTAGGCACTAGGTAGGCACCTTCCTAGGACCTAAAATCTCATTTAGGTAGGTAGGTAGATATGTTGTAGGTAGTTTCATATAATATATGATACAGGATGGTTGTATGAGATGGACCTGGTATAAGCAAACGTTCCATAATTGAAGACAACTCCGAAAGAATAAGTCGGTACTTAAGAGTATTTTAATTTCTATTTCACGCTGATTCGAACGATTGAAACTCCAACTGGAAAAATAAAATAGGTAGGTACTTGCAAAAATAAATTTCACATTGAGTTGTTACCTATGAGTATTAACAGGTGAAGCGGTGACAGACAGACAGATATGTGTGTTATTGATTCGCAATATATTATGAAACTGGAGCAAGCCCAAGGCGTTATAGTTTAGCCCGTCAACGAAGAAAACTACAGACGGTTGGTGTGAGTAGTTTTTTTCTCAGGAGAATACAATTTAAATATCATTCGTGCCGGAAAAAGGTAGTTAGTGCATTTGCATGCCTTAGCGCGAGTCGATTTTTTACGGTCAGCTACATATGTATAGGTTACCACATAAAAGTACTTTTAACAGTTATAAATCTTATACCAGTAAGGTCATTCTGTACAAAACTCAATTACGTGGCAGTGCTGAATCCGCGCGGATCAGCGCTGATGTAAGTGAGTTTTGTACAGAATCGCCTTCCAGAAGGTACATACATAGGTAGTACCAATAGTCCACTCATTTTGCTTGGCATTAGGTACATAGGTTACATTACATACAGATCGCGCGGCGAGAGTTTGGCTTTGAACTCTCGCCGCGCGATCTGTACCTATTATTTATTAATATCTTGATTAAAAATAATTTAAATATATACAAGAATTATTATTGTGCCTCATTCCGTATTCCACTATTCCGCAACTCCGCTATGCGGAATACAAAATCACTGATTATAGGAAAAGTCGGATAAAGGGAAGGAATAATTGAATTGCCAATTCCTATTCGAGAGAGGTAGATATTATTATTTTTTAGTGTTCAAACACAAAAGGTAAAAACGGAACACGATACCTATACAATATACATTCACGGCCGGTCTCTAAAACTTCCGTTGAATTAAACAGCACCTACTTACTTATAGTACTTACCTACTTACATAATTATACTAATTATAATCTGCCGTCAAATTTAACATCATTATCTCTATTTGGTTCTACGCAAAAGACGAAGACAGAAGTACATTTAAAATTATTTTTTTTATAGCACAATGCGGGGTTTTGAATATCAATATTGTATAAGTATACCTACCTACCTAGTATTAGTCTCTGATTTTGATATCTGAAATTTAAATTTACACTATCAAGTAAGATTTCTAAAGAAACATTTATACAGTGGCTTCATAGAGACGCTTATTATTTATTTGGATTTCTATGCGAGATGTACTTGGGCATCGTTAAAAAATGACTAAAATTCGAGTAGGCATTAACAAGGTCAGAATAATAGACAAAATAAGGAAATTGAAAAGGAAAGAATAATAAAGGTTGTACAACCAGTCAATGCCATGAGACAGTAAGTAATTATTGTGGTCCGATTCGCTCTTCACTATTTTAACTTTACGAGTACCTACCTAGGCAGGTACGTTTACCTACCTAATATTATAAGATTGTAGGTATAGGTAGGTATTTGGCTTGATATCTCTGTTAATACGAGAGCACACGACACAAAACCTGGTTCGATAAAATTCCCAGATGATAAAATTCTATCTTCTATCTACTTCTTT
Source organism: Hylaea fasciaria (assembly GCA_905147375.1). Lineage (NCBI taxonomy): Eukaryota > Metazoa > Arthropoda > Insecta > Lepidoptera > Geometridae > Hylaea > Hylaea fasciaria. Next base: position 3,272,554 of record LR990218.1, read on the forward strand.
CTATCTAAGATCTTATATCTTATATTAATAAAAGAAAGTCGTGTTAGTTACACTTTTTATAACTCAAGAACCGCTGAACCGAGTTGCCTGGAAATTGATAGGAAGGTAGCTGAGAACCAGGAGAAGGATATAGGATTACTATTTATCCCGTTACCACGGGGAAAAATTTGAAACTGGAAAAAATATATCTGATAAAATCGGGTTGTACACTTGACAGCTGTCACTCATTTTGACAGAGAGGGAGAGAGATAGAAGGAGAGGAAGCTTTTCCCATAGAGACAATGACAGGACAACGTCTGTCGGGTCAGCTAGTTAATAATAAGAACCTATTTCTATTTATTTACGTACCTACTAAATGACGTTGACATACAAAAATACGCAGAAAATGTGGTTATAGGTACTAGTAGGTATTTAGTTTAAATAAAATAGGAACCTATCTGAGTTCTCAGTTCCAAGGAACCGGTCACATTATTTGTTGCATATTTTGAACGTAAAAGGTTTGCAAAGGTGTCTGTCTATCAAGGAACATATACCTACAAGGTAAATTGAACAATAACACACGCCACATGTTCACATTCCCAGGCGAATCGATACAACTATTGCACTGTATAGATATTAGACAGTGACGGATCTTCATACAATACCTACGTACTGACTCGGCGAAAATTTTCTTCGTTGAGTTCGAGACGAGTATTTATTCGGTTATTTGACTTTTGACACAATAAATTATTATCTACAGTTATTTTCAATTTCAAGACAGCCGACGATACTGAAAAAAATTACCAATTTACCTATTTTGACGCGACTTTTAGGGGAGCTCTTTCATAGGTAGCCATATTTAAAACTTCCAAATGGAATCCTATTATTGACGTGTCAACGATTGCAGTTTGTCGCAGGTATATTTTTGCCGTCGGCTCAATTCGCCTCTCATTAGCGATCGACAAACGCGTAACTTCGAGTACCGCACCAACACGTATACGTTGCTCTATATTATAAGTATACTTATTATTGCTGATATTAACTGACGGGTACTTAATGAGCTCGTTATATACCTACCACTCCTACGTGACTTGCGTTTTATCGTTTTGTTTGATTCGTGGCTAAATTAGCAGAATAAAGTCGCACTACCTACTTGATTACGGCCGAGTAATTAATGTAACAAATAAAAAAACTTTAAAAACATAACCCTCCTTCGGTAGTTGGGTAACTAGTGGTTCTGTGAACAGTAGACCTCGCGATCAGAAGGGAGCTTAACCATTATCATGGTGATAGCATCCTTTTGTACCCCCGTTTGCCCTCAACTTTAACACGTTTTTTCACAACAACTTGCTTGTTTTTTTTCTTGTTTTTACTCTACGCGAACATTGACCGCTGATATTAGCTACGTCGAAATTATGCACTTGGTTTATATATTTTTAAATTATGAGATGGGGCAACGAAGTCGTTTTCGATGTTATCAAAACATAAAACGATAGAACTGTCTAGTCTAGGGCAGTACAAAACTCTTACGGTCTTACCACAAAACATTAGACCAGAGTTAAACAGAAGTTTATAAAATTACGTTCGACAAAATCGCCGTCTATCACTCGCGTTTTCTTACTCAATCCTGGCATTCCTAATTATTTTATTTGTAACTTCGTTATTGAGTTAGAAAAAGCCAGAGTTATATGTCGATTTGTGGGGGAAATATTTAGACTCACCTGTTCATCTCTTGTTTAAATCTTTTGTGGTAAGACGGTTAAAGTTAATTAAATCAACGCAATCAATTTATTTTCAAGAAATTGCAGGCAGATGGCGAAATGCAATCAGCGCTGATGCCACAGGAGTTGAATCCAGCGTTTGTTGGGGAAAAGGTGAGCTTTAAGTACTGTTGGACCTTAACCTGCAAAAACCAAAGAAAATTTAGTCGTAGGCGAAGAGTGGAGTTTAAGTATAAGCACAGAATACTTATTAATAGCCTAGGTATAAGTCCAAAAATGACATCCCCGTAGAGATTCTTGGTGCTGTCTTCTACGGGCGTACTTCTACTGGTAGAAAGAATCAAAGGAGTTTTCTTTTCCTGTCCAGAATCTTGGTAGGTACAGTGCATGAAAGGGAAACATCCTTTTTCAAGCTCAAACTGTAATCAATTACTGTTTAATTTCATTTATCGTATTTTATGTTTCATGGTTCTCTTTGTGAACAAGAATTAGCTGTTTGACTTGTAAAAGTGCGATTGTTTTGCCTATCTCGTACTTGTTTTGACTGTGACTTTAGGCAGTGATCTTTAAACGCCATCAACCGCTTACAGCATGACACAACGATGTACCTACTTACATAGAAAAGTGCATCGTCATCAGTGACACAACCTACATTTCTAGTCAATTCCGCATCGTGACGCGGCGTACGGCGTGACGCTTTAAGCGACCGATGTCGCTTAGAGGAGACCACAGACAACGTAGAGTAGGCCGCGTGCCGGCAGGTGGAAGACTTGCGGAAAACGGCTGGTAGAAGCTGGATGAGGAGCGATTGAGCTCAGTGGCGTTCACTAAAGGATAGACCTACGTCGAGCAGTGGACGAATATAGGCTGATGATGACGCGTCATTGCTGTATTTTCCAGGATGAGCCGTGGACAGCGTTCCTCCCCCTCCCGCGCCTGCGCCGCGGCACCGAGCTGGTCAAAGAACAAGCGCCACCTATCGGAGAGAACGTGAAACGGTACAGCCGCATCGTTGCTTGCGTCGTGCTCGTTCTGTCAGCCATAACTGAAGTTGTTCTGTATTTTATTGATACTTACTATAATAGTACTTAATAAAACTGTTGTAAATAGTATTTGGGGTTGTTATTCCTTAAAGTTAACAGGAGCGAAATTGGCATGAGCGAAGCGAGCGATATTATTTTTAGCGAAACACTCTTAGGTTTTATGGTAAGTACCTACTTAGGTAGGCTATTACGAGCTGAGCTGACGAGATGGCTAGGTGGGGATAAAAAAATAAACACCGGGAACGCGGTATCGTCTACCAGCTGATATCAATAGGCATTGCAACTGAATAACATTAAGTATATTTGGCCCTGAGTCACACATTTCCATCCTACCATTATTTTAATTTAAGCCCATAACAAATCCGAATACACCTTTTAATATTACATTTCGATTCGCGTCGCTCTATCACATTCCAGAATTAAATTAAATTGATGTTCACGGTTCTGGTGCCGGCCGTATAAAATGGGCGTACTAGAAGTACGCGCCCACACTAGGGCCGTGTGGAGTTACCATGAAGTGGATCACTGTGCTTATAGTTTTAGTGGCTATTTTGGCCCCAATTTGGGTGAGTTTTTGAGACAAAAAAGTTTTATTGCATTATAATAATAATATTACATTCAGTCTGTAACTGTCCCACCGCTGGGCTAAGACCTCCTCTCACTTTCGTGTGCAGGGTGAGCCAATAATCCACCACGGGGCCCGGTCTGGATTGGTGGATAACATGCCTCCATAATTCAACATAATTCTCGGGCATGTACCTATTCCTTTACCGAAAAGCGACAATACGTACCTAATTTAATAAGATACTCATGTAGGTACGTGCCCGCACTGGGTTTTGAACCCGCTATACCCCCGCGTTGGCAAGCGCACGTTTGCCCATTAGGCTACCGCTTCTTCTTTATTGTATTACTACTTACACAGTAATTAAGAAAATAAATTAAAAATTCGGCCATTTTGGTGACATCAAATTTTAATTATACCGGTGATTTTCAATAATCACCCCCCGGTGTTACAAAATCAGCTACGAAACATGTTACGAAATCTGAATTCTGTACATACCTACTTCCAATTTGAAAAATAATTAATATACCAACGTTAATGAAAACAGACAGATTTAATTGGACACCTTTCAGCCGAAACTTTTACTCATGGCCGCGTAGTGAAAACATTTAAATTGGTGTCCAAACTTTTAATGAAGGGACCGGAACCGTGCTCTAAATTGCCCGCTATTTTGAAGATAACATTCTAAAAGTAAAATAAGTGTTTACCCGAATCGGCTACAAACCGTCGGGAGGCGTTGAACTTTAGGTAGGTAGGTACAACAGTTCGATAAGGCTTCAAACTAATCGCCATTTAACGACTAGGTTAAAATTAAAATAAGTGCCTATTAAATTTGTTAGATGGTCCATATGATTCGGTGGTGCGTGCGTACTAGTGTTGTGCCTGCTCGGTACTAGTACTATGCAGTCAGTGTACTAGTACAGTGAACTAGTACTATTAGGACTATTCGGACATCGTATCTTCCAGGTCACCTGAGCTAACAGTTCCGTAACATTTGCTTGGTAAATGTCTGTTTTTTCCCCAATCGGTTTCAGTTCTACGAGCGATGTGACCTGCCCATTGCCACTTCAGCTTGCAAACCCTGAGATGTGTCGTAAACTTTAGTTCTTTGGCGAATATCCTCGTTCTGGATTTTATCACGCAAAGATACTCCGAGCATGGCTCTCTCCATTGCCCGCTGTGACACTGAGCTCGCCGACGACTTAAAAATAATGTTTTTGTCGTAACCACATTTATGCAAGGCAATCCCATATTAATACGAATCTATCATTTATGTTATGGCGTTCAACTCAAAGCGCAAACGTGGTTCTTTATTAGCGAAGTATAAGACGTCGTGGCATACTATATTTATTTAGGTTCATGTGGCTAAAGATAATTCCTGTTTTTTACAGGGTTCCACTGACGAAGCTCAGGACTACACCAGCCGCTATGCCCAAATGGCTTCCCCTGTGCCAGCTGGTGTAGACGTCAACGAGCTAATAGCCCGACTATCGAAGGCCCAAGCCGATCAATAAAGATCACATTTAGTTGGTGCAAGCCCGTAATAAAATTAAAAATGTCGGCGTTCAAAGCGGTTACGTAAAAACCGGGTAGTAAGATTGGTTTTGTTTGCTTTCTCGTATAACCCACGAAATGCTTTAATACAAATGTATTTTTCATTTATTTTTGTAACTTTTGAATTGTTGAAGAAATGTTTTTAATTATGACATGATAATTTTGAACGTTACTGGTCTCTATATTAGAACTAATTGGACCAACACGTTTACAAACGTCGGCGATTTATTTCGCCGATTGTGTAATTTATTTATTAAGTTAAAATTTAATATAATTTGTATTTTATAATGTAAATAAAGTGTAGTATAGTGTCCTGTCATTTTGTTGTTGTTATTTGTTTAGTTTTAAAAATTTTAAGGGAAGTAGGTATTCCTTCCTTTTTTAATTCACCAATTTTTCTTCCCCATTAAAGTGAGGTGAGACTTATTATGGGTTGTTACTTGGTTGTACAAACTTGATAATGATGATCGATGGAAACTAGTAATCAAAATTTTCTTGCTATATTTTCAAACAAATATATTTATAGTGATTATTTACCTGAACGAATCATAACCATAAATATCGGCTCAAAACCGGGATGAATGGCTTTAAGGAGCAGCCTTATACCCTGCAGTGGGTCGAATGCTTATGATGAAGTTGACGATGGAATTGCATGACTCAATTCCGCCAAACCCATTCCATCATCGAACTACCCAGACGTACGGCGATGCACCACCTCTACGCTCGAAGCGATTAACTTCTTCATTCGTTATGCGTACCGCGAAGGAGTGGAACTCCTTGCTCCTTGTTTCCCGATAATTACAACCTGGGTGTCTTTTAGTCGCGAGCGAATAGGTTACTTCTAGGTAAGCGTGGACCATCGTAGACCGCATTGACACCTTACATCAAGTGCGATAGTGGTCGAACGCAAACTAACAAATAAAAAAAAAAGGAACGATGATGAATTTAATCGTCATAATTTCTCCGGAACTTGTAGTTGTGGTCGACCCACTTCCTCCGAGCCGGGAAGAGCCGCTCGTAGTTCAGTACAACGTCCGTGGGGTGACTCGCGAGCCCCTCTTGACGGCGGCCGATGGGAATATAGTCGTAGGGCACCTAGAAATGGTTAGTAATCAAATAATAAGTGACTTTGAGATAGCAATATTTTATCATCCTAACATTTTTGAGCAGTAAAGTTAGTTAGTGGTCGAACGCAACCTATGGATTGGGCATACGAAATTTTTCCAAAACATGTTAAATTCATCATCTAAATGTACCTTTGTACGTAGTATGATTTCAATCGTTAAAATATAGTTAAATCGACACAATTTCCCGCATTAATAATGCAAAAGAATAAAATGCAGCTGCTATTCAATGCAAATAATTTAACCTTTACTGCAGCTGTTAAATCCTACCGTAAAAATTGGATCCAGTCGAACGGCATGCCAGAATCACTGAATCAACATACCTGGAATCACCGGATTAACATTTAACCGAACTCCCATTAAATTACGTACCTGAGGCATCGCTTCCACGATGACAAACATCGCGCCGCATAAAAATAAAACTGCAGTCGAAAGCAAATTCATTTTTGATAATCCGAGCGATATGCTTCTCTAGATATGTACTCGCTACGCCAATTTAGTCATGCTGCCAATTCGAGTTTCGTTTCAATCAGTATGTTTTATTTTGATTGGGTTTGCCGTCGCGAATCCTGAAAGACACTGTGTGTAGAATTGATTAGATTAGGAGATGGATTGTGATGGATAGGTAGGTACTACAGAAAACAAAGAGTCATTTCGTAACTAACAAAGTAAATGCCCGGGACTTGGGATTTATGATCAAGACACACTTGGATATAATGGAAAGAATAACTGCGAAAATCGTGCAAAGAACGTTGAAATAAAACGAGATTTCACAAGACAAATAATAATTTGTTATTAAAATAGGTCGGCTTGAGAATAGAGATAGTATACGCAAGGGTAGCATAATATATTGTAAATATAATATAATAGGTAACGAAATATTTATACCTAAGATAGTATATACCGACTAAAAAAGTCGATAATATAATCCTGAAGATCACTCGCGCGTGTGCATCTGTCAATCTATTGTAGCTGGTTCACAGACTGTTTTACATCGATTTGAACTAGTATTGTATTCAAACTTTGAAGCCTTATATTTCAAAAACTATATATCGGAGACTGGTGATCTTTCGGATTTATGTTATTTCAATAGTATTCTACGACAGGCCAAAATATCACCAGAAATGCAATTAATGCATGTCAAAATCTTATTTTGCCCCGACTATAGTTCGTAGATAATATGACAGTAATAAATTATGCTCGGCCACTAAAAATAGCACTGGAATCCCTTATCTGTGTGAGAAAGACAGTTTTCTCTACCAAGAGAGAAAGAGTTTATATTCCCTACAATGTCTAGCGGAAGACTACTGATGGATGATGAACAACGTCAAGGGAAACAGAGGACATCATAATTACATACATGCACTAGTACATTAAAACTGGATTTATATATACATACATAACTCAGCGTATGTTACTGTTTTAGTCGATAGCGAAATAAATATTGATATAAATCGATATTTTCACGTAAAAATAAGTATCAAAGGCGTAAATAATAAATAAGATTTTTTGCTCTGCTCTGATTTCTATATCGATATTGTTTTCAATAAAGTTTTACTGTTCAAAGAAATGTGTTTACAATGGGAATACCTAACATAACAATGAGAGTAATTTTTTGCGTTACTATTTTCACATTTGGTTACGTAGTCAAATCTGCTGTAAGTACTACCGAAATGATGGCATAGCACTTACGTGTAGTTTTACAAGATGTTACATTTACAGATAAAATTAAATTTTAGCCTCAACGGGCACCGGAAATAAATGACCAGTTCCAAGAATCAAATCATACCGAAGTAGAAACTAAACAGGTAGAACATGTAGAAAAAAGTGACACAAAACATTTAGATACCAGTGACATAGAACATGTAGAAACAAGTGACATACAACATGTAGAAACAAGTGATATACAACATGTAGAAACGAATGCGGCAATAGAAGACCAAACAGCGTCAGAGATAAATACCGGTACTGAGATAACAGCACACGTACAAATTAAAGAAACTAAACTGCAAACAAGAGAGGGATTCATGACAAAGTTATACATAGCAATAAAAAGGCCAATCATGCAATTCATAGAGACGCCAAAAGTCAATACAGTATTAAAAAACGTAGGCACTTGTGTAGTCAACGGAGCTATGGAAATCATCTCATTTTACTTCCCAGCACCGATGATACCCCTGATAGCGTCAGCGGCAGGTATGATTATTCCTTTTGAGCCAGTAGTGATGCTTAGGAAGAGGATGCCTGTAACTAGTTACAGAAGAGCTTTCAAAACTGCTGTCAATTCGTTTATGGGGACGTTCGATAGATTCAAAAGAACATCGGAATCTGAAGAAGATCCCTATATGACAAGAAGATTCAACAGAAGATTCCTTAAGGATAACTCTAAAGCCAAAGATGATAGGGATTAAACTAAGAATAATACTTAAGTTATAACAGGAACTGAGTTACCTAGTACTTGAGATGTTTTAATTTACCGAAGTACCTAGGTAGGTGGGTAGCCTATTTATATTGGCGCATTGTCATATTTTAACACTGCCTACTGATAATACAAGGCAGTGTACCTGAAACGAATAGTTATGCCATTTTGTATTGATTTTATTTATTCATTGTTTCCGATTCTTTACTTTCTAATTCCCGCTGGATATTATACTATAAATATTATGATGATTGCACGATTCTACTTTTTTATTCTATAATCCGATTTTAGTCATCTATAAACGATGTCATGGTAATTACACCGAAGAATGGACAGAAAAAGGAAACTTTTGCAAGCTTTTTCTTCGCTATATTGGCGGCTTTTGGCGTAACTGTGGTTACGGGGGCAGTCTTTGTGGTTGCGATGGCAGCTTTTGCCTTTGCTGTTGCAGCTGCAGGCTTAGCTGTAGTTGCGGCAGTAGGTTTTGGTTTTGCTTTGGTAGTAGCGCCGTTGGCCACTCTTAACATAACTTTCTCAGCTTCTTCTTCAAGAGATGCCTTGGGTCTTATTGGTTTCTTCCTTACAGTAACTGTTATTGAACTTTCATCATTGTCGTGTGTGTCTTTGTTATCTGCCGCGTTTCCACTATCCTCATCAGTATTTTCATTCATGTTGTCTTGCTCTGCTTCTTTTCCCAGATCGTTTTCGGTTTTTTTATTGACTCCATAAAGCGTTGCCTCAGTTTTTCTGAGACTTTGGATTCTTCTCCCCATCCCACTCCAAAAATGTCTAAAACCATTGTCATCTATGAAAACCTTTTCGTTTTTATTCCGGTTTCCTCGCCTCATCATGAATTCCTCGAAGTGGTCTGTGATTTTATGAACCGTTGGTTTGAGAACGTTGTATTTTTCATTGTTGAAAACTATTTCACCAACTTTTTGGATGTCCGTGTGATCGGGAAACTGGGCAGATGTGATGTGTATCTGCAAATTCATAAGGAGGATTACGGAACGGAATATTACAGAAACTACGTTATATACATTCTTAGGTACGTACGTCTACGTATCTACCATGTCTTACAACAATATTTTTTTTATATAATAATACTTATATTAGGTATCATTGTTCTTACTTACTAGAAAAACTGCAAGAAAACACTGAATACTCATTCTACTCCTAGAATTAATAATATTTTCATTCAGAACAATTTATACTGTAAGATCTCATGGGTTTTATTAACTTCGTTCTGGTAATATTCATTTTTACGACAATTCACTACATGAATGTAGTTAGTAAACTGTTTCATGTTTGTAGCGGAGTTTTGAAAGATACATTAATTTAGAATGTTTCCTTTTTGTTAATATTTGTCTGATTAATTCAATTTTCAATTGGACATCGACGTGGCCTTTGCTAACGCGAAATCAGTTAAAAGGCATTGCGTGAATTTGCGTGCGTCGTTAGAAATTAAATGCGCAGGCGCATACGACTGCACTTTAGCCGAGGGTAGAGGCGTGAACTACTTAACCTCTGCAATAAAACAATCAAGTAATTTTTACTTAAATATAATTGCAACATAATAATATTCTTACTAAAGCGTAAAACAAGACTTAGCCTCCCCCGTTACATTCCATTTTTCTAAGCCGAAATTAATGAAAATCCTAAAAGAAACTATTTCAACATCATCTCATCATCATCAAAAATCTTAAATAAGCATCGTTTTTTAATTAATTACAACATAAAAGAAATAACCAAGTTGACATGTCCAAATTAATTGCAAAACCTGACAGAAAAAATGTTTCAGTATGACACATAACTGTATGATAACATAATTTTATTTCTTATTGAGTTGTCAATTTAATAAATACCATTCGGGTCGGCCATTTTAACAAGCGTCTTCATTAAATTGTCATTCCAAAAGTGATTCCCAGTAACAACTAACATTGGTATAATTATTGCGATAAACGACTCTATTTTAATTTAAAACACCAAATATTGTCGATTGATATGACTTTTATACATCATTTTAACACATAATATCACGAGAAACCATTGAGTCGTTACATATTTGTTAATTAGTATTTAAACGGGTCTAATTCGCGCACAAACGAATATAAAAATATATAATTTTGACAAACCTCGACGTTTCGACCGAGTAACATCGGCCGTGGTCACGAGAAGACCGGTGAATGGCGGGTATCACCGTCCGGAGCGGCAGGTGTTGTTTCCAACTACCCGCGTTTGATCTTGCAAAACATATCCCATCAAAAACATTACATGTACAAAAATGCACAAGTCTCGCAACGCAGTTTATCTGCCGTAAAAAGTTGTGAGATCGAATGTAAACCAAGTCGGTTAATTTCAATACCTACCTGTACCTATCTATGGGAGTAGTTAATATCTTTATTTCTTTAGTAAATAGAGTGACTTGGCAATTGCACACACAACATAAATCTATGTTAAGCGCTTTGTGCTTGTATTTGTTTGAAAGTACACCTATACGGAAGACTATATTTAGATTGTCTAGTAGATTATGCTGCCGTGTACAATCGCCAAGACACTCTATTTACTAAAGAAATAAAGATATTAACTACTCCCATAGATAGGTATAGGTAGGTATTGAAATTAACCGACTTGGTTTACATTCGATCTCACAACTTTTTACGGCAGATAAACTGCGTTGCGAGACTTGTGCATTTTTGTACATGTAATGTTTTTGATGGGATCTCATTTCTTTTTGTAGGTTTTCTTTCTTTATTTCGTTTTTTTTGCAAAACACGCATCAACGCGCGCCCCGCTCCTGTGCGGCCGCGACATAGGTCATGCTCATTGATTATCATGAACGAGTGTCTTTGCGTCTCCACAGATGCGTATTAGGTATAAGGTACCCTAGGTAACTATTTTAATGTACCTAGGTAACGAATTTGTTCGACCTATAAAAGTGTAGGTAGGTATAGTATAGGGATTAGTATCTCTCTATCTATCGTGGAAGTTTTTAAAAAGCGCTTAACTGTCGAATTTCTCGAAACCATTTCTCATTTTTACCCCTGTTACCCATTTCATTCAATTTCAATGCAGTCTAATTATGAACTGTAAAAGTAACTTTGTAATCACATACAATTTCATAGGATTTATATGGGAATACAAAGTTATTTATGCAGATCATATATCTAGAAAACGGGATGAAAATTATGGAATGTCAGAATTTTTCCATGGTTTATAGGCTAAACAATAGCTATATTCAAAATTTGAAACTTGTGGGACGGCTAGAAGTACCTTAGAATTTTGATGATCGGTGAGTCAGTCAGTCAGTCAGTCAGTCAGTCAGTCAGTCAGTCAGTCAGTGGGCAGCAAAATTAAGGAACTTTGACTTGCAATAATTCTTAAACTACTGGTTCAAATTTGATGTAACTTGGATTATTATCTGTAGACGTGATGCCCTCTTGGTCACTAAAAATTTAGGCTTCTGGTTTAATCCATAATGAAGTTACAGGGGGTCGAAAATGGCCCGAATCGCTTCGAGAAAAGGATAGTACGGCCGTGCCTTTTGTTTTGCTCGACTTGGCGGGGGCACTGCCGTGCCCCCAGATTATATGGATTTAAAAACTTCTTGCGTTGAAAACTTTTAGGATGAAAATATAACAACGATAATATAAAAAATGACAACAGATTTATTGGATCTAAGTTCGAAGGAACACAATATTTTTTCATATTGATAATTTAGTTAACACTTAAAATGCCTTTAAAAAAAGTTGTCATTTTATGAAACAGCATTCACAGTAAACTGTGAATTTTAACTGTGAATTTTAACTGAATTAAACTGTGTTTAAATTGACAGATTTTACATGAGCCGTCGAATACTTTCATAATTCGTTCTAACAGCCTGTAAAACAATTAAAATAACGTTATAATGTTACATTTTAAACTGTAGTCCCTATGTATGTAGTATGTAGTTACGGACATTATACGTGCATTTTCATATATTCTTATTTGCCTAGTCTTGTATATAAATTTACTTGGAACTTCACGTTGTGTGAGATTATGACATTTCACTAGGTATAAATAATAATTACAATATTTAAATATTAAAACTAATGTTTAAAGCAGAAATAAAAAGTAACCGAGTACTATTTGCGAAAATAAATGTACACTTATACCATATTTTTTCCTCTAGCCCATAATATTATCCTGTCGCAAGTGCAAACAATTTTGCTAAGGGAAGCATTTTAAATATTTTTAGCAAGTCTGGTTGAACAAATCCATTACTAATAATTGAAATTTTTTTTTCGCTATACTCAATGCTTTTGGGTAGTACATCGACGCATAACACCCAGACCAGAAACAAATATATTACGTGGATCACACCAATATTTGCTCCGGGCGGGAATCGGACCCGCGACACCAAGCGTAGCAGTCCAATTGCTCAGTCACTACGCCAAACGTATAGAGGTCAACTTTAATTCTTTTAACACAGAATCAACCCAATAATAGTTGATAACCATTGATGTATTTTTCAAATATCTCTGATTTTAAAATAATGTACATAGATCCAGACGTATGTTGATCGAACATTGGTAAGGACAGGCTTGAAGACAACCATTACTCAATATTTTTTGCTGGCTACAGTGCTTTAAAGGACAGACAGTGCGGTGCAAAATTATTATATTATAATAATAGATTTCTAGTTAACGAGGTGGATGTGTCATCTAACAATATTGAAGATAAACTAGATGCTACGTTTTTATTATGAAAAATAATTACTAAAAGTAAGAATATATTTTTATATAATAATTTATATTATGATCAGATGATAAGCAAAAAATTGAATTAAGACTAGATACATTATTATCTAAAAATCAGTCATTCAATAAAGCAAAATATGCATGTTGCAGAGATAATAATTATAAATAGAAAAAATATTTTGCTTAAAGACCTTGAATGGGACTTTTGCAGCCAAAAACTATTTAAATTGCACTTAAAATTTCATACAATTTATTTTTAGTTTTCTACAAATATACGAACAACATTCAAATATCATTTTTACAAAATTTAATAAATTTGGTGCTAATCCAAAGCTCTTCGAAGTTAAAAGAAAGAATTATAAAAATATTGCGATTCTAAATATTATATGTATAGTACGAGGGTGAATCAAAAAGTTCTTAGAAGTGCATATATATGAAACCTTTTTGGATCAAGTTCGATATTCAAATTAAAGAGTGTCTATCACACTATATTTATGCAGACTGTCACTTGTTTTTGTCAGTTCGTTCGCATGTAATAAATTTTTTTGTGCAACGAGTTGCTAAAAAGTCAAAATTATGGATAAAAGTGAGTTACGTGCGGTGATAAAATATCTCAGTTTGAAAAAAATGTCTACGAAGGAAATTTTTTTGGACATTCAGCAGACATTAGGGGGTGATGCTGTACCCTATTCTACGGTTGCGTACTGGGTGGCTGAATATAAAAGAGGTAGATCAAGCTGTAAAGATGACCCGCGTTCTGGGCGGCCTTCAACCTCCGTTACAGAAGAAAATGTCAAAAAGGTTGAGAATCTGGTTTTGGAAGACAGAAGAATGACTATAAAACATATAGCTGAGATCCTAAAGATATCTTTTGGTAGCGTTCAATCCATTTTAATTGATTCACTGGGGTTCAAAAAAGTGTCTGCAAGATGGGTGCCACGAATGTTAACCGACGAAAACAAAAAGCGACGTTTGGAAATTTCCAAGCGTAATCTCGAAATGTTCCAGCGTGATTCGGATAATTTTTGCCGTCGTCTTGTCACCATGGATGAAACGTGGGTCCACCATTTTGATCCTGAAACTAAAAGACAAAGCATGTCTTGGAAACGACCATCCTCTCCATCCATTAAGAAATTTCGAGTTGCTCCTACCGCTGGCAAAGTTATGGCCTCTGTGTTCTGGGATAGTGAAGGAATCCTTTTTATTGATTACATGCCAAAAGGCCAGACGATTACTGGACCCTATTATCCAAATTTAATCCCGAAAGTGCGTGAAGCGATTAAAGAAAAACGTCGTGGAAAACTGTCGTTGGGCGTGTTGTTCCTTCAAGATAACGCTCCTGCTCATCGATCGGAAGTTGCGCTCAACGCAATCCGCTGTGCTGGCTTCAATCTCCTTGACCACCCACCATATTCTCCGGACTTAGCCCCAAGTGATTTTCACTTATTTCCAAAATTAAAAGAGGAAATTCGTGGAACAAAATTTCACGATAATGACGCGGTTATAGCTGCCGTAGAGGACTTTTTCGAGAGTCAAGAAAATAATTTTTTTTCACAAGGAATAAGGAAGTTAGAAACGCGTTATTCTAAATGCATTGCATTGGAGGGAGATTATGTAGAAAAATAAAATATTATTATTTAAATCTTTGCATTTTTTAATATTGATTCCAAGAATTTTTTGATTCACCCTCGTATATACTACATGAAAAAGATTACAATGCAACTGCTCTTAAGATTCCAAAGAAATATTTTTAATTATTATACCTATTTACACTATAAATATCATATTATTATGTTACGCTAATTATTAAATATTGCAGGTATCAAGTCAAACGTGTCGAAATATAGTAGGTATCTTAAATTCATAGCGTCATTTAATATGAAAATATATTGAACCACTATTTCTAAATTTTAAATTAGCGATTTGAATATAATATGAAAATATAAGTGTTATTTACATTTACAAAGTATTTCACTTACGAATACTGATCAGAAAGAAATATGCACTGGAATTCAAGTTTATTATTGATTTAATTTTAATTAATAAATTAGAAATGTATCTTATATAACTTTTTAACTAATCTAAGTTTAATACTCTCCGTTAAAAAATCCAGAAACGTACCTCGTATTTCTAATTTCATTTGTAATTTGTTTTTTGTATACGTAGATTTGATCATATCTTATTGCTAGGGTCATAAATAGGTCCAATGCAGGTTTATGTAACAGTAAATGCCTATAATTCATAGCCAATACCAGGCTAATATGTTAGACCTAAACGTGTCCCTAGCATTTAAATATTTGGACTATTCCTCTATAAATATGTGACCGTCTCAAAACAACCGAAAAGTAAAAGTAAAATATTATTATCTTTCATTATCTGCGCTTTAGTGTGGTAGCACATGCCCGATTTTCCTATTTGATAGTCGGAACCGACTACCGGATTTAGTACTGCGCCTTCCGGTAGACGGATCATACTATCGAATGAAAAAAAAATCGCAATTTTTACAGTATATTATAACGAATGAGATTGTATCAAATTATTGGCATAATTGAGTTGGTTACTATAATAATGCCTAGATTTATACGTGCGCTCTTTACTCATAGTCGTCTAAATTACTTCAGAATATTGAAAATTATTTACACAGTTTTCAGTGGTACGTACCGATAAGTTAAAGCGGAACGGGTAAAAGTGACCTAATTTAAAGACAACTAAAATGGAAGGAATTGTGACGTTTAGTGCACGGAGTCAGGTCAAAACGACATATCGGACTTTCGTTCAAGAGATATACCGGTGATAGTTAACAATTTAAAATGAATTATAATTTATGTAGGTACTGTTATAAAATCATCTATCTATTCTATACACGCCGAACTTAATTGACATTAAATTTGACAACTAAAATGTGCTCTTGCACTTTCAAATAGTTTGAAATAGATAATAATGTTAGAGTTGTCAAACATAAATAATAAAAGTCGGCACACAGAATCGAATAAATAAAGTCCGTGTTTAACAATCGCGTGATAAATGCAAATCAAGAGAAAACGGAGGGCCGCTGATGAATTCTATGTGATTTATCTATCGAATATCATAATATTCTAGTGGTGAGACAGAATGAAAAATTGTCTAGTACAAAAAACTATTTGAAGACCAAAAATTTCACCTATTAAGCTACTACACTTTGGCTAGCATTGGGCTTCACCTCGGCTAGCACTCGCCTATATTATGTCGGCTAGCACTCGCCTACCTTAGGCTTGATTTCCTCCTACAGTCGAATGCATCACGATTAGTTGCCATAAACGTCACGACTGTTCGACACAACACAACTATCGGCACTGCGGGGCTTTTCCGTATACGCGAGGAGGAAATTCAAGTCTTAGGCTAGCATCGGACTACGCCTCGGCTAGCATCGGACTACGCCTCGGCTAGCATCGGACTACGCCTCAGCTAGCATCGGCCAAAACCTCGGCTAGCATTTATTAGCGTGCTTAGCCCCAAACTCGTGCAGTATATCGCAGGCCATTTCGAGGTCGTTCCGTGTGATGCCGAGCGCCCGCACCACTATGTCCTTCGGGTATCCCTCCCCCACGAGCCGCGCGATGTAGTCCAGGTTGATGTTCTCGTACGACACGTTTTCGCCGTACTTCCTCCCGTGTTTGTCGTGCGTCAGAGGGTTAATTCTCTTCGCTGCGGACAGAGAGGGTTGGTTAGTTTCATGGCAAGTTTGGTGAGTGGTGGTGGTTGTTCATACGCTTTAGTATTTGACGGGCCGTTTCGATTCAACGTCCTACCACAGTGTCGACGCTCCGTGCTCAAAAGTTATTCAAAACCACGAAAGAGAGAGTCAAAACGTCCAAATGTCATTCTAAATCCAGATCATGCTATCTCGCTTTAATTGAGAGTGCCCCTTCTATCAGGGTATCAATAGGTTTTCTATGGTCTTGCATAAATAATTGAGACCGTATACGAAATGTGATAAATAATTGATTTGAAGGAGTTTAGTAATTAGGATTACGAAGAAAACTGCGAGACTCAAATCGAATCTCTATGCCATTTGATACAAATAGGAAAAAATGACAAATAAATGTAATTTTACGTAGATTCCGACCTTTCTAGGATTTTATGCATAGTAATCAGAAACTACGAAAACCAAGCTTCAACCACCCAAACCCAGAACAAAATGTGATTTCCCAAGCACATAATTCGTACCCGCACCACCTAATAATGCCACCACTACGCATGGAAAGCTTACAAAGACAATAAGTGAAACTTACGCGCTACAGCTAATTCGTTCTTCTCGACGGCCACATTCTCATACGGGGGGTCTTTTATATCCTCCGATGGGAACTTAGGCATCGTCGTCGATTTAGTCGGCTGGTCTAAGCTTCCGCTCGTGTTCGTAGGCAGCGACCACTGTCTAGGCGGCGCTCTGCTTTCAACTTTAGCTTCGAAACTGCACCGATCTTGCACTTTTAAGTCAGGCTTCTCCGGCCTCTCAGGCGGCCTGTCGCTACATCGATCTTGATTCGAAACAGTCGGACGGTCTAAATGTCTTTCTTGGTGGCGTTCCGGTACAAAATGCCTCTCTATATGCCTTGCTTCTGTAGGCCTCTCCATTCTAACGTCTACCGGTTGTCTTTCTGGCAGTCTGATGTCTACAGGATTGTGGTCTGTTCTTGTTTCTAGCGGGGTCGAATGTCTATCTGACCTGATTTCTAAGGGGGTGGAGTGTCTATCTGACCTAGTTTCTAAGGGGGTCGAGTGTCTATCTGACCTTGTTTCTAAGGGGGTCGAGTGTCTATCTGACCTTGTTTCTAAAGGGGTGGAGTGTCTATCTGACCTTGTTTCTAAAGGGGCGGAGTGTCTATCAGTTTTTGTTTCTGCGTGTTTATCTTGCTTTGTTTCTACGTGCCTGTCTAGTCTACTGTCTGGATGTCTGTCGGTTCTTTCTGGGATGTGTCGGTCGGTTTTGGGTTCTAAGGGGGGGTTGTCGGTTCTTTCGGGGGGTGGGGCGGGGAGGGGTCTGCTGTTGGATTGGGGGGTGCAGGCGCGGCGGGGTTTTTCAAAGGCACGCGGGTCAGGTGGCACCTGTAATATACAAAAGTGGTTTAAAAAGACAGCAAGAATTATAGCACTGGCTAATATTCTTAACCGGGAGTCTGTGGCAACAATGATCGTACCAGACTTCATTTTGCAATAGTTTTATGAACATACTGTTTCCAGTATAATAGTTTCGTAGTATTAGGTACTGCGTAATGAGAGGAGCATGCCCTTCCGCTGTTGAAGTTGTTCCCTGTTATCCTACTAATACTATAAAGGCGAAACTTTGTCCGTTTGTAAGTGTGTAGTTCTTCAAGCTCAAGCGGTGGAACCAATTTTGATGAAATTTGGCATGAAGGTAGCTAACACTCTGGGTTAACTGGTAGGATACTTTTTATTCCAAAAACAGCGGGCAACATCGCGGGGCACAGTAATAAGTGGCAGCCGGAACTTTGCATTGCCAAATCCTGCGCGGCACTGCTAGGCCAGTAGTTTCGCTTGAAACCGTGCCCTACTAATATAAGCACACTACTGCTTGGCTTGAACAGATACCTCATGTCTCGTGTCTATAACTCCCGTGATAGTTTCAGTGGACCCTGTGATAATTGACGTCAGTCGGTGCCGAGAATCCGGTTCGGGTTCTAGCGACGATCTTCTCCGGGGCTCGGCTAGAAAAAGAAACAGACTTTCAAATATCGACTTAATATACATCATAGTATACAAGAATGATTTACGAATAGATGTTAAATCTGACAATTTGATAACGCGCCATCTGTTGATTAACCTTGCTAACTAAGTCTTGCTTGCAGCGCTAGGTAGTCGCAGTGAATTTAGTATTGGATACCGATTTTGGTGGTTGATTTAGCAGGCAATACTCTTGATTAGTAGCAATCTTCATTTCTGAACCAAAATACACTGTTTTATGTCGAGAAAAGCGCCATCTATCGACGAACTACGCGTTCCTGTAGCTAGCAGTACAGTAGTAGTTGTAGGTAGCTGTTTCAATGTTTCAATGTATCACAGCTCATCATAATACTCAGCATTGGAAACCTAACCTTGGGCTGTTGCAAATTGGGAAAAGTGCCATCTACCGACAAACCTAGCGAACTCTCACCTGCAGCGCTAGCGGTTGCGATGTCTTGCACACTAGAGGCCGCCACTATCGACGGCTGAACCTTGGGCTGTTACAAACTGAGAAAAGCGCCATCTACCGACCAACCTAGAGAACTCACCTGCAGCGCTAGCGGTTGCGATGTCTTGCACACTAGAGGCCGCCACTATCGACGGCTGAACCTTGGGCTGTTACAAACTGAGAAAAGCGCCATCTACCGACCAACCTAGAGAACTCACCTGCAGCGCTAGCGGTTGCGATGTCTTGCACACTAGAGGCCGCCACTATGGACGGCTCGGCGGGCGACAGACTCTTCCTCGGCGGCAGCGGGGGGGCCCTTAGTTCGCCGTACGCGTTCTCGTTCGGCGCCGGGGCCTTGCGGGCGGCGCGGGGGGAGTGGCGGGGGGAGGCGAGGGGGGACCGCACGGAGGGGCGCAACGCGTCGATCGTCGAAGTGGCTGCGTTGAATTCTGCCCAATCCTGCGGGATTGAGGCTGCTTGAAGAAGTCTTGTGTGTGGAAACCCATGTTCACGACAAGCAAGTGTATAAAGTCATACTTACATCCACAGAATTAATTATTCGCAGACACATGCATGCATACATGAAGACAGGTGCATACTTTCTTTACTTTACTCTGACGTTTGGAAAAAAAACTTTTGGAAGAAAATATGAGAAAAGAAAACGCCCACAAGCACATTATCACCGAGCGTATATTGTCAACATTCATAAAGACACTTACAAATAAATAAATCATAATAAAATTGGCTTTTAAATAATTAAATTAAAATGTAATGAGCCCTTGAGTACATTAAATTACATGCCCACATTAAAAAAATATTCAAGCACCTCGTAGAATCTATTACAGTCGAATTCATAGTCGGAAGGTGAACAATCCCACAAGAGTAATTATTAGCCCACTTACAACGGTAATAAATTGATTATACTCGTAATGTAATAAATTAATTAATTTTCCCTACTTTTGGATTAAATGCCAATTCACATGCGACATTATCACTGCGGTTGTGTGCGTGAATAAGATGATAATGACGCATTACGCAGCTAACCTGAAATCTCACGTTTGTAAGCTCAAAATCGACTTACGATAGTCTGTGGCCGCCTATTCAACCGTGTGCCTAGTGTGAGTTTTTACGCGCTCGCCATAGTACGTGTCAACGCGCGCTTTGTATGAAGATCTTTCGTTCATAAACGCGCCCGTAGGGGCGCTGTACACGTACAAGATCTTCATACAAAGCGCGCGTGACGCGTTCTATGTCGAGCGCGTAAACTTGCCGCAAAAATTCACACTCAGGGAAACGGACTATTTAACTATCATGTGGGGTTGTTCAACTCTTAACTATGAATTAGACCGTTAAAATATACGCATCCATTCATATCATCAGATAACTCCACTGATGACAGAGCGAGAAAAAGAGAGAGATAGAGAGAGAAAGATATATAACTATATATATCGCTATCTAAACAATAAAACATAAACATAAATTATTCAGTTTGTAAAAATATGAACATACTTTCCTAACCAACATAGGCATTATAAGTTAAAAAATTAAACTAAGTTGCATTGAGGTCAAAAATAATATTGAATTAATGTAAAAAAAACATTAACTAAGTACGAAATAATAATGTAAACGAATTAAATAATAAATTACCTAAATATAAATTAGCTTAGGAAATAACTTAGTGAGTCCAATTTCATTTTAACACTTATCATGTATTTTAATTTTATATTTATAACCCCACCTACGTGACCACCTTCGAAAAAGAGGTTAATTATTCGTCCTCATTTTTTGTGAGCAACCGTCGAAATTCACCATAGTCATGGATAAAGTCCCAGACATATTTTCTTATGTATCCTTGTTAGAGTTAAATTTATTTCATTTCAATAACTCGTAATATTTATAAAATATACCTATCACATTTGGCCACAGCGTCACTAAAATCAGACGAAACATGGTCCTTATTTTATCAATAAACTTATTGAAACTCAAAACTGAAAAACAAAATATGCGTCCTTCAACTAAATCACACATTTATATAGCTTTGAAACTTTGTGCATTTAAATGGGGCTAACAATGACGTCACTATACATAAAATGTACCAAAAAGCCCCTCTACAATGTTATATAAACTCCCAAACGAATCCTCCTCAACCTACAATTTAATAATATACTCTAACACTACACCGAGCGAAATAACCTTTGCGGTGCGTACCTTATGGTTAAGTTCTAAAAAACTTAGACAACGGAAACTATAGATACAGCGCGACCACATAAGATTTAAGACTTAGGGCCGTATTAATAAATCAAGCTTAGCTCTGAGAGCTATCTTCAGTGTGCACTTGCTATTTCGTTCTATTTAATAAATACATCTTAAGTTGTAGATTAGGAACCGAAACTTGCATGATATCTGGCAAATTAATAAATGACACTCAGCGGTTAAGTGCTATCCGATTATGACACAATTGACACATGCAAGACAGTATCTAGTAGCCAGTGCTACATCTCAATATACATTTATTAAATAGCAACGATTTCAAGATGTAGATTACATTTTGAGTGTGGATCAGCTGATGGCGCACTTGGTAGCGCTATTGAGGTTAATTTATTAATACGGCCCCTAGACACTGCCGATACCAGAAGTCTATAGTTTTCAATGTCTAACGGCCGAAATTAATAATCAATCCCAATCCAAATTTTGCTATCTGGGATTGATATTACAATCCATTTTAGGGTCAAACGTGCCAATAACCGATCCGTGGATTGGTTTATGAAGGCACGCAGGATGGAGATCGATCGAACGATAGGCAGCAATCCAAGATCGATTTTAATCTTGGATAGAAGATACAATATTAATTTCGGGCGTAAGTCGGAAATGTAACAAATGTCCCCCCTACAATGTTATGTTAACACTATGCCGAACGCAACAACCTTTGCGGTGCGTACAAAATGCAATACGGCAAACATTAAGCATGCGGTGATTGTCTCGGGTGCCTCTGCAAACAAAACAATGGCAGGGTTTAGATGAGATGGACATGCGAGCGGCTGGCATCTATTTGTGCGTTTTTATCTATACATATAAACAAATTAGATGACGCGTCTGTTTGAAAAAAAAATTACAAATTTGACATTTAAAGACAGCTCTTTACTAAATGTATATGAAATTATCATACGGTATCTAATTGTGCCGAAAAAGAAATTTTGCCACTTTTTGTTCCGACTAACTTCCGAAACGGCTATACCGATTTTGACGGGATTATCACTGGCAAATTGTACATTATCCCACATATTACAAACGGCGCCGTTCGGCTTGGTGGGCTATAAAAATTCGCCGTTCACAATAGGCAAGACTATCCCTGGTGTCCCAAAATACTGTGACGTACCAGTCGGTACAAAAACGCATAAACCACGCAGTAAGAATGAGCACCCGTAAATCCAACGCAATGCTTAAAATTTCGCTATACCGGTTAGCCTCCACTTACCCCCACTATATCGACAGACTAATAAGCGAAATATGTATATGGCAAAACTATATTTATTTTTAGGGAAAAATAAATATGCGTACATGCATGTTCTATGTAGTATTCGTATTACAAATAGCTGATAGCGTTTCTTGGACCTCAATATCGATATATAGATGAGTACCGTATTTTATTTTGTTATAATATATTGTATTAACTAATAAAATCGCACATATAAATACCAAGCCACAAAGGAACACGATATAAACAAGCTCAAAAGAAATAAAACACATATCATGCTACATGGCTGAAAATCCGTTCATACTATTATAACTAGAAAACAATTAACCAAGGCTTCATCGAGCTATATCTCTATACGAGTATATAAAATTGAATCCAAATTTCCCTTGGTCATATCATCACGCGTGATCTGCTGGACCAATTTTGTTACAAATTTTTATGTTGTTTGTTATTGTGAGAAGGTTCTTATGAAAGAAAAAAAAGAAAGTGTGTGCGTGTAACCTTTACACGCGATTGAAGTAAAACTAAAAAATCAATGTAACCTTTTTTAGCGAAAACTACACAGACTACAGTAAGCGTTACTTCCGTCAGAAAAAAATCTGAGTTACTCCCTAGTCGCGCCTAAAGAAGTTTTACTTCAACAAATAGAAAGTTTCACGTAGCATGAGCAAATGAGCAAGAAAACTTTCTTTATTAATCAAATAATTATTCACGACTGTTACACATCTACACTTTAAGTGGATTAAGACGCTTAGAATGGTTTATAAAGAGTTTTTATTAAGGAATGTATCGGTGTCTTAAATAACGAAAAGCATAATATAAACGGATCTTAAAAAAAAAATGCAAACACCACGCAACAAGTTCCAGACAGTAATAAACCCAGCTAAACTTGGAAATGAATAATGGACCTTAGCGGCTACAGAATAAGGTTTATAATTACCTCTGCATCGTCGATGTCGTCGGTTAACCCGTTAAAAGTCGTGTTCCGCGACCAACCGTTGGAATTGCTTGATACTGTTACGTCTAAACCTGGAAATTAGAGGAAATTTTCGTCATCCGTCATTACCATCACCAGTTCAAAAGACGAGAGCAGGTTTTGTGTAACGTTTAAAACAGAGTTTTTACTCATTGTAATAAGGTTTATTTTTACATGTCACTTCTTTTATTATTGAGAATGTCATTTTAAACTTGACAAAAATCCGCTCTTCTCTCCGTGCTGTGTAAACGGACCCTTAGCTCATACATAATACCCCACAGTGGCCGTACACGGATCGGTGGGATACCATGCCTCTGAAATATTCCAAATTTTTTCGATATGGCCAAATAACTAATAATAATTAGTTGTCAAATGTTAGACTTATAAAGTATAAAAAAAACAACGAATTTTAACAACACAATACTTTGTAAGTAGAGTGTGATATACTAACTAATAACATGGAACTAGAATAATATACATATTATACTAACTAGATCCATTACAACCGGATGATCCGGACGAACCGGATGAACCGGACGAATTCGACGACACCGATTTTACTGCAATCTTCATGTGTCTGAAAAAGAAAATTAAAAAGAAAATTATAACAACTAAATATGTACGTAAACAAAAAATAAAGAGAAATGGATAGTGAACTAAGACTGAATTGACGTCTATGGGTGACAAGCACGGTGCAGAGCCGCGCTAGATTTGGCAATGCCAAGTTCTGGATGGCACTGCAACAGGCGACGAATGGCTTACACGTCTTGTTACTCAGTAATATCTAACTTAATTATGTACAAAAAATATCTAGTGAGGATAGCTCAGCTGCTTCCGTCCATGGATCACACGCCTTAGGGCCTAGGTTCGAAACTAGCCGACCGCAACAACTAAGCTTGCGATGTCGTCGTCCGCGTTGACACTGCTTTGCTCTAGGTACTCAATAGTCACCCAACACGCTCAAAATATCATACTAAATCCGGATCGCGCTATCTCGCTTTAATTTAGAAATAGGGAGTGTCCCTTCTTGTCCCCATTAAATAGGTATTTTATGCCTATACTCATAGAATAATAAACACAGAGAAAGATATTTCCATGCGTAGTTTCACTCAAAAGTGAAGCCACTTTTTTATCAATGTGTGCGTGAGTGCCGTGTTATTATCTTCTCCAAAACGCACACAAGCGCAATGAAAATGTCGCATGCGTGTGGGTATTTATTCCAATAGTCGGGGGGACTAAATAAAAATCCTACTAATATTATAAACGCGAAAGTTTGTGAGTATGGATGAATAGATGGATGGATGGATGTTTGTTACTCTTTCACGCAAAAACTACTGAATGGATTTTGATGAAACTTCACAATAATATAACTTACATATCAGAATAACACATAGGCTACAATTCATAAAGATATATTATTGTATATTATCCAAACGCGGGTGAAACCGCGGGGCGCAGCTAGTTCACCATAAAAGCTTTGATATCGAGCAATAGCGAGTCAAAGTCCGAACTTGGCCCAAAAAGTCTCAGTTAAAATTGGTACACGGCGCTAGCGAGTACTCGACTTTTATGTAATTCTTCTAAGCCTTAAATACTATTAACTTGGAAAACTAACTTGGAATCTGAGTTAGTGTTGGGAAGTCTCGGAGGCACGAAGGCGTCGACCACGACTTGCTCCGTACCCTTGATTTCAGCCCGGCAGAACGGACACCCCTGCCCCTCGGAGTCCTGGAACATGTCATTCATCATCATCATCATCATCATTACCATCAACATCATCATCGTCATCGTATTTTCATCATCATCATCGTCGTATTTTCATCATCGTATTTTCTTTTTTTGTTTGAAGTGAAAAATGCGTGTTAGCTCACGTGCTTTCAAACTTACGCACATCGAGCTTCTCTGTACTTTCGATATAGCGTACAAGGGGTTTCATACTTCGAAATTCCGAACTACAGATAATAGTCATAAAAAAAACTACAAGGCTCAGTTATGTAATAAAATTAACCTAAATTACTCGTCATAAGATCAACTATCTGCCACTGAAAGTCCCGTCAAAATCGGCCCAGCTGTTTCGGAGACAACGGGATTGTTAGACGTCGATTTATGGAGCGAAATTTTAGAGACATCTGTTTAACACTTGTTTAAATCTTTTGCGGTGAGGCCCGTAACGTTCAGACTGAGAATGTACTCACAATCTGCCAAGCGGTAAGGCACGGCGTACACAGCAGATGGCCACACGGTTCTATTCTTATGTCCTTGTCGTTTTCAGCGCAAATCTTGCATAACTGGAAGGTGCTCCCTGAAAGTCGATAGAGAAAGCATTATAGTGCGTGCGATAGTTCATAAAATAAGACATCATTGTTCAGATAAATGTTCACCATCATCATCATCATAACTTTCATCATCAGCCGGAAGATGTTCACAGATGAACATGACGTGAACGTGAGAACTTTACCTAAATACTGTAATAACTTTTGCTATAATAACCCCCATAGTCGATACTGGATAGAACCCCCGCGATCATGACAGAGTTACATTTAGTTAGTTAGTATGGATTATTTCATACCCATTTCACAGTAAAGTTCGTATTGCTCCTGCGTGACGGTGATGTGGTCTTCAGCCGGAGATATGATGGCACTGCTCAGATCTGGGTTCACGTCTCGACCGTCAGGGTAGAGATAGCTGAAAGATTGAGGAGTTGGAAGTCAGGAAAATTACACTTGAATGCAAATCACCAATTAGTAAAATACAGATCGAAGCGAAGACTGATTTATTGCCAATCGAAATTCAACTTAATTCGTTCCTATAATACGATTGCAAGGCATAATAATGTAGGTATGATGGGCGGACATTCCACCTCAATGCAATAAGTGGTTCGCTTCTAATGCATACTGCTAAGGAGTGGAACACCTTGCCGGAGTCTGTTTCCCGATAAGTATAACCAGGGAGTCTTCAAGTTACAAATGAATAAGTTACTTTTTGGTGCATCATGTAGAATTCTAGACCGCGTCTTCGCTTTATAACAGCCGTGATAGTGGTCCAACCTATCTATTACCAAAAAATATGGTTGGGGTTTATGACATTACCGTAATGTTTCTTGGTGCTACCTTTATACCTTCTCTAATGGGCGTAATTCCGGAGCAATTGCCTTTTCCTGTCCGAGATATTATCTATCAAAGTTTGCTTTTATTCTCTTCTTTCTTTATGAGATTAAGATATTATAGCCTAATTTTAAAAAAGTGGTTTTGAGAACAGTTGACTTTGCGATAAGTAGCTTAACCAATATCATGCTGATAGACATCCCCCCTTTTTGCCCTCAAATTAACACCTTATTTCCATAAAAAAAATGTTTAGAATTCAGGAGGTAAAGTTCTTAGTTTTCACCAATGGCGCTACAGCAAACTTCCCCCCTTTTTGCCCCCATTTTCCCGCTTATCACAAATAGCTCTCGTCAAACCAAGCGATAATGATCAAAAAACCAAATCTCGTGAAAATCGGAAGAAAAACGCGACCTGTAGCCCGAAACAAACATACATACATACAAACATCCGGACGAAAGCAGAATCGGCCACTCTTAAAATGGAGCCCTTCGCTCCCTCCGTTCCCTCGGTCAATAAATGGAGCTTAGAGATGGATACTATAGTACTCACAATCCTTCTCTATACCCGTCGAGCAAAGCTTGCACCAAGCTCTTGTTCTGCGGTATGGTCTGTAGTATCTCTCCGTCGACCGTGACGTAACCTATCGCCCATTGGCCAAGCCGCGTACATGATAACCTGAAATGTGAAATAATACAATGAAAATCAGTCGAAAAATTTGACTTTGATGATCAGTCCAAAGAAGAATCAAACCTGCCAAACCAGTATTACTTTATGTATTGGAAGTCTGTCATTTAGAGTTAGAGCTTCTCGCTTGCTCTGGGTGTTTTAGCAGCAGTCTTTCGCACTCTATCTTTTGACAGCGTTTGATTTCATTCGAGTCTTGCCGCCTGAATACGTATGGTGCTGCATTGGCCGATGCTTTGGGCCAAATCAGTATAGATCTAGCACAGAACACCTATAATAATTAATAGGACCGATAACCCCATTAGAAGGGAGACTCTTCAAATTAGGGCAAGTCGGAGATCAAAATATAGGATATCGAGTACAGTGTTGAGCGAGATGAGGAGGAATCCACGCGACTCCACACATTCAATGCGTTCGAGTCGAACACCCTTGCGCTCGTAATTAGCCCGAACCAGCCGTTTTAGAAAAATATGTCCACCACGGTCACGCCCAAGGTCTTCATACACATCACCTAAGTAACCGACGCACCAGCCAACTCACCTAAACACGTAGCTTCCAGCTTTGTGTATGTACTTCTGTAGGCGCGCCTTCACTTCGTCGTAGGTGAGGAACGCGACATACCCTGGGTGAGTGACGGCGAGCAACTGCCAGTTACGGAGTAACGTACTCCACGGTTGGAATAACCTGGGAGGTGACAAAGAAATTGTTTATAAGCTTGTAATTAATGTACTTAAATAATTAGCGAATTGGACATTCTGCGAATCGGCAGTTATGCGACAGCTGAACAATTTGCGAATTGGACCTTCTGTTCCCACACGACCCTCGCGTCTTTGCGGTGTTTACAGTGTTTTTTTTTTTAATCTATATGTCACAGGCAAACAAACAATCAGCCATAATCAAGTTTGACTGTGACAATAGATAAATAGTCAAAATATTGGGCAATAGTGATTATGACAAAGAAAAAACGCCTAAATCTAGTTGATGTCTATTTCAACCGACTAGGCGAAGCTCGAATGCCACGTGGTAAGAGTACCTATCAAAACCTTCACTTTAAAAAAAAAGAAAATTGCAAAGCATTTACCTAGTGAACACATCGAACTCGAAGTTGGATATAAAGTCGTTGCAGGTCAGATCTATCGTCGTCTTAAGCGCCATCGTCTCCAGGCCTGATGATATCGGGTGGACGTTGTTGAGTTCCTCGCGGAAGATCTTCCATGGTACCAACGTGCTGTGGACAAGAGGATAGAGTTAATGTGGGATAGTTGATAGAGTTATCGTGGGATACTTGATAGTTACTGTGGAGTAGTTTAGAGTTACTGTGGGATAGTTGATAGAGTGACTGTAGGATACTTGATAGTTACTGTGGAATTGTTGATAGAATTACTGTGGGATACTTGACAGTTACTGTGAGATAGTTGATAGAATCAGGTGGTATGCAGGGTGGGAGTGGGCACAAGAACTGCACAACCTGATACCCACATCACCACTCCATCGCCGCAGAACAGAGCAATGGTGGCCGAGCAGATAGATAAAGCCACCTTAGAGGTTGTCACCAGAGGTCAGGAACTCAGGACTATACTTCTTTCGACAGTCATTGTTTGACGCCGCTTTTATGTGCGTAGAGCCTTCAGAAGACAAGCGGACGGCATCTAAAGGCCGATATAATGTAAGCGGATTCATGTTATGCTTATCACTGAATCCTCAACTAGTTGACATCCTGTCTCTATATGGCAACTGATTGGCAACCAGCAAGTATGATAATCACGACACATTGTATGTATAATGGTCTTGTCGTCTATAAAAAACTCGACCATAAACATCATTAGCTGTGTATATGTCGTTATTCTGGTTTAATGCAAGAGGGGGTATGGAAGAATTATTATTGAACAAGATAAAAACTAATAATATGCTATGTACCTACTGAAGCTCCCCATAAAATATAAACGTTAAAAGTGTAACGAAATCAGGAGTTTGGAAATGGTAACGTAAGTTATGTACGGATTTCAAACGACCGGTTTGACGTTGTTGAATTAGGCACGCTGTCTACTGCGCGAGAATTCTCTTCACAATCAGATATCCAATTCCATCAAATTTTATGTCAAGGGTCTTAAAAATAAAGCGCCTATAATCAAGTTTTGTGGACAAACTTTGAAATCGTGACCAGCGTAGAGTCCGGGCGATGTCACAAAATGCTAATTAGCAATCTACGTGGCGGCGCTTTCTCAATTAGCCGAATTAATTTCCGATATTCGACTTTTGGGCGCGGCTGGCGGGGGGACAAACATGTCGACTCCCTGAAGTAGGTACGTATATGTATTGGTTTATTGATATTGGCACATCGCAAAATCGGGGAACGTACGGTTCAATAGCTATTTTGAAAATCATGTTTTGACTTCGCATGATTATTGTGTCACTTGAAGTTTCTGTTAAAAATAGTGAGACCCATACAGTCAAGTCTTCAAAAAACTCATGGATAATGTTCCACTGAGAAGCTCCTCAGTATGAAACATTTTCATCCAACCAAAATTATGTCACAGTTCGGTTTCCACCAATATTCCCAAAATCGAGTCGTGTTGGGTCTCGACAAACATTTCGACGCAGAATCGGAAACACCTCTATGCCAATCATTATAGAGTGGTCGGTCACATCAGATCAAATGCTGGTTCCCTAAATATACACAATCTATATTTACATTATTATATTGTAAAGGAGATTTCAGTGGAATTTGAATAGGACCGGGCGACCTACTGAAGGCTATCTTGTTATTTAACAGCATGGGACACGGGCGTATTCGGATCTAATTTAAATGTGGCAAAATGGAAGTATCTATTCTGTGAAAACCTATTAATAGATCAAGAAAGATTTAAATACCTTTCATTTCTAGATGTTCCAGCCACAAAATGGTGTTTTTAACGTTACGGTTAAAGCCTACGCAACTACCTATTTATTATTATGATCTAACTGTAGTATTATGTCAAATATACATTGAAAATAAACATTCCAAGTCTTCCTTCGACGATCAAAGTACACACAAGACGTTTGATCTGCACAAAAACATCGTGTTCATTATTATGTGCAATTGTCCATACATTCGTTCAACTGTGCTCTAAATTAAGTTAGTTCCATTTGTGGTCATGTTCGTGAACTGTCTGAACTGAACTGGTGATGTAGGTATAACTATTTCAATGCAGTGTGTGCATCGGTCGGTATTGATTCAAATGGAGGCACAGTGTAGGGGTGGCGAACATTTGTGTAGGAACTGAAAGAGTTCGACTATCACATGAAAGGAAGCACACCTGAACCTCTGAGCTACTGCGTCTGTGCCTAGAAGTTCTAGAACCCAATTAACAGTGATATGACGCAAGAGATTTGAAACTTCAGGGGTTTCAAGATTGTGATAGTCTTGCGGTCAACTCGGTTGAAGACCTGCGGACAGTGGATGGAAACAACTGCATTAAGAGTTCAGTATCATGCACCAAGAGAAGCTTACGCCACGGTTAGTTCCTGAATAACGAAGACTTCACACCAAAGATGCATGAAGTAGAAAAAAGTTGGAAAGGAATTTCGATTTTACTCTAGTTTTATCAGGGCCTGGTAGAGGACGCTGCCCATGCAAACCATGTTATGAAAAATCAATCAAATTGGACTGGGAAAAGCTTATCTGCGAAAAGCCCGAAACCAGTCGGCGCTGGTAGGTGCTTGCTTATAAATATTATGCTCCGATGGGCTTTAGAGAAGCCCATCGAAACAGAAGCAAAGTTTGCGCGTCCCTTATAATCTGACAAATACCAGTTCATCCAAGTTATCTCAGCTATACGGTTCACAAAGCTACCCTTAGGGTTACCATATTTTACAATTGAAGACGAAGAATAATTTAGAGTTGCCTCACTGCTCCACGTGCAAGTGCACGTGTTGTGAAGTATTTAGCCACTGTTAGACATTTGAGGAATACGACCATTTCCTACCAAGCGCCAATCATACGCTGGCCTGGACGTAGCTCTGCCTTATGGCCTTGGCCACGTTGTAGAATCAAATGATAAACGAATAGTTACCAAACAACCGTCCGGGAAAACGGCGTCTAATGGCAGTCCTACATCCACAAACCAACACAAACGTAGCTACCATTCCGGAAACCGTCTCCGCCTGCTTCTACGAGCCCGCATTTACATCGGGAAAATCACCTGGCGCGACTGAAATGAGCTTTAAATATTTATTATTTGGCCTCATTTGAATTTTATTCGATGCGGTCGTCCCACACGCGTTGTATTTGCACACTGATCGGAGCTCGGAGGAGCGGGGAGGGTAATTTGCACGGTAATTATTAGTATGTGTGAATTTCCCAGGCTCCTCGATGTCTGGACTTGGGCTTACCTTATTGGCAGGTGTTAATTGATTTCGTTCACGTGAGCTGTTTTACCCACAGTAGATTTGCATCATAGTACAGTTTATTATTCTTTGTTTCATGGTTCTTTTTGATAGTGAGATTTAATTGTTTGCCTATTTGTAAATAAATGATTTGACTTTGAAAGTTGATTTGGACATCAAGTTTAAGGTACCACCGCAGCTGATGGCTTAACGATTGCAGTCCATCGACAGTTACCAGGATCAACAGCATCACGTGCTTTCCGAAGCACGGAGCGATAGAAAAGCGCAATACTAAAATTATAAACATATACCATTGGTGCGGTGTCGTTGGGTTGCAAAGCGCAGAAGTTACTTGCCGTCACATCGAATGGAGAGCATTGAAGAATATGGGTATTTTGTTATTATTTTGAATGAGCGTGTAGCATTCAGATGGTATATTTCACAATCCGAGCAGTTACAGATGCAACACGTTTACCTGGCTCGATATCTGATAATAATTGTAGATCGAATTCACTTTGTCCATCGAGTACTTGCATCAATTAAAGGTACATAGGGCTATGCTATGACTCAATGCTACTGGAAACTATGTCTCATTGTTCGATGTAAAAGGTAGTGCTTGCATTAGACATTCACATCGCCACCCATCCATGTATCGACATTGTCGTACCTTGTCGTTATACGCGATTGCGTTACTTGCAACTGCATGGGTTTCTCTACCCTATACAATGTTGGTTTTGTAATTCTTTTTTAATCGCAATGGATTACATAAGCATTTTCCAAACTAGAATAATAATTGACGTACATGCAGGTTTCAAGAACCAGGATCACGAATGAGGTTTGACCAATATTGAGGGCTTGCAAGCTCGTCTTCGAACAGGACCAATACCCATTTTATACCTCTTCTAATAAGGACGAAATTCCTTACCACTCCCGCTAATATCTACTGTGACAAGGTGTTGGATTATAAAGCTGGGCGCGCGATAGTTTCGCCTGATACCGTATTAGTGTTGTGGGTCGAGATTAGCATTGTGCAAGAGCATCAACAATGTAGAGCCCGTGATTTACATTCCAAATTGTGCGAGGCGAAATTATAACGCGAAATATTAGTCACGAGAATTTGCGACAAGGGAGAGATGTTACAAAGTGCACATCAACTATACATACAGCTGAGGATTACAGCCAAAACCACAACTTAACAGACGATTACTTTGACAATAGGAAGGGATGGACTTAATTCCGCAGGATACGTTGAGCTCGATCCAGTACTTTCGCCCAAATTTAGTACTACTAACTACTTTCCTTGATGTGTGATATCTAGGCAAGTAGTTAATAGGTACTGAATTTGGGTCCATCCCTTCCTATTGTCATGACACCTGTACAACCCATACATTGGTCTAATCATCGAACGGAACGCAAAAGGACTTTGCGGGCTCACGGACGGGGCACAAAGTGAAGAAAGGAACTCTCCACGTATGAGAGAAGTAAAAGGTAAACTATACCAATGATGATAATGATGATCATGATGATGATAATAAGTCTTTAAATAATGACACTAAATTTGATTTAGAAAAAAACGTCTAGTTTGTAACATGTGTTTTAACAAGTGGCTGGTTTTTATTTAACATCGGTTCAACAAACCGATATTATATATATGAGACAAAAAAATATCGTGTATAATAGATAATCTACTCCCATTAAGTGCGCTCATCAATCATGAGCTTAGTAAACGTGCTTAAGTCTCTGAGATGAATGGTATGAACAGCGACTTCATTTTCAGACAAATATTATCTCAATGTACACAATAACAGTAATAATTTATTAGGTTCCAATCTAGTTAGTATGGTTTTTGTTCGCGAAACTTTAAGACCATCATTATTTTGTTTTTATTTATACCTTGTTAATGATTTTTAAATGTTTGACTTTGTTTTAGTAAAATAGGAATCCTCTAAAATAAGGAAACATACAAGGCAGAATCGAAATTGTTGCACAAACAATTACCTTTACCACAAGCATTGAGCAAATCACATTTAAATATCATACATTTAATGACACAAATATTTATAAACACAAAGCCATCGTAAAATTTCCGGCTAACCCAAAATGAACACTCAACGCAATTCAAATAAAATCGAAAAGAAACAGGATAATGCGACGCGGTGTAAAACCGATGCTGTTAAATTCATTAACACACTAATTAACACATCAATTGATTACATGAGGTGGTAAAGACTGGAAGGTGAATAATGAATAAGGATAAGGATGAGAAGAGTTTATGAGATGATAATGGAATCATCTAGATATTGCAAGACAATGTGTGAACGGTAGATAAAATAAGAAATAGAACACTTCTTTTACTATATCACATAAATGCAATATATCTGAAGTGTTCGTTTATGTGTCTATCTGTGCATTAGTCAGCGTATAATTTAGAGGGTATCATTGAATCTCTTTCGGCTACACCAATTTGCAAAAATGCGGGATTGACATCAAATGTGTCTGAAAATCGACCTGTTTGCGTAATCAAGGTAACGAGATAGAAGGTATTAGCTTGCGTCGATGGTTCATCGGTGTAGAGTTTCGGCCCCGATTGACCTTCCCACTCGTAAGCCTATATATACTTTATATACTATTATATATATATATATAATATATATATATATAATATATTTAATATGCCGGGCGGAAAAATAACTGAAGTAGACCGTGATATCGCGAGTGGGCGGTGGAAAATGGTGTTCCTTTTCATTTCAGATTAATGCGTCGATGGTCAAAGGTAAATCAAAGTTCAAAGTAGAAATAATAATTATTAAGCGGCACAAAATCGGAACAGCCACGAAGCCTTCTCATTCCAAACACTAAAACAAGGGTCGAATAAGCCATCCGTTACCATAGAATATACAACTCAATTTAATCTGCCTATCACGGAATGTTTTACGGCGCATTTGATTACGTTGTGCCAAAGCCAGTAATTTTATACCAGCAATGACAGTACACTGAAAGACTAATCGACCTTTTTTAAATTGGCAGTGTTAAGCTAACTGTTAGTTTAAATAACTGATTAACATTGCAGAAGCGTCCCCAGACTGGAAACTAAACAACACAGCAAAACTTTAACACGTTTTAATATTAAGAGCTAAGAAAGATAGGCAGGTAGTACAGTTTTAACTGACTGGAACAGCAAGGCATTGATGTTAATTGGAAAAAGCATATTGTCTATGAAATACCAAAACCTGCAGTTGACGTGTAATAAGTAGGTACATTCTAGGATATCCATGCGAAGTGTGTCAAGCGTGCGTTCACCAAAACTGCGTTGTCGTGATTTCGTGATCAAGGTAATTTGGCTTACATTTTATAAAACTTTGATCACTGATTCACACCGCACCTCGGGCTTTTACGGTAAACGAAATTATTTGATAACTCAGGCCGTCGGCCGTGGAGATTGAATGAAATTACGCAACGCTAAGGCGCGGAGGCGGCCGGGGTTATTATAATGTTTTAGGGCTTCGTAATCCTATAATTCTTAATTAAGGATAAAGGGACCGCGACAGCTTAGTAAATGTTAGCCCAAAAGTAGGAGTTACGTTGTAGTTAACTCGCGAACTGACCCAAACCGTTGGTGCGCAAACCAACATAGAGGCACTTCATGATATTAAAGTATAGCATAAGAAGCCCCAATCCATATAATGGTGGAAAAGAAGGATCATGTTACTTATTACGTACATCGGTAATTGTTAGTACATGATTGGTAGAAAGACATATATTTTCCGGTGGATTGAATTTTAGGCTCAAAATAATGGTACTGTACCAATAGAAGTTCAATGTTTTACATAAAAACACAGTTCTGACTTTCCTTGAAAATACACTTATTTTTCCTGATAGGAGATACAAATAATGAACATGTACAAATGGAAACTACAACTGATACAATAAGGAATGATCTACTTTTGGAACTATCGAATGGCTTCGGCAAGAACTCTCAGATTTTTAGAGCAAATTTTAAAGTCCCCTTTCGGATATCGTTAGGGACTTGGAAATGTTTCAATTCGAACCTTCTGCGATTTGGATATAGACGGAGACGCTTTTTGAAAGTGCGCAGTTTAACTTTACTCTTGAACGGTCTTGCCACAAAATATTTAAGCAAAAGAGTTAAACAGATATGTCTAATTATTTTCTCCAAAATGTAAGTATAACCCTAGATTTTTCTAACTCAATAACAAATTCACAAGTAAAATAGTTAGGAATGCAAGGATTGAGTAAGTAAACGCGAGTGATAGACGTCAATTTTGTGGAATGAAATTTTAGAAATATCTGTACTTATAACTCTGGTCTTAACTTTTGTGGTAAGACGGTTAAAGTTTTAGGTGTAATGTGTGGATGGTGTGATTCGCTTCTGTGCATGTTTCTGACTGAGCTAACAATCTTACAAAGGCTAGAGTTTTGGTTATGGTGTTAGCAGAGACGGTAAAGCTGTGCAACTTGATTCATTCGATACAAGGGTACTTACTAAACAGAATTTGAAACTACGTAAGTGCGTACCTAACTAGATCAATGCAGATCTACTTACGCTTATACATAACGGACATTTACACTAATTGACAACAAGAGACTACTTAATAAGAAATCACAAAACGACTTGTTGATTGGCTCTGTATAAATACCTATAAATACTCAACGTATAATTTTTTTTTAAACGTAGGCACACTAGGATTGCTCCTATATCGTGGGTACCGGTTACAGATATATAATTTCACATGCACATCACACCCAGACCAGAAACAAATATTTGTGGATGGCATAAATATTTGTTCCAGGCGGGAATCGAACCCACGACACCAAGTGCAGCAGTCCGATTGCTCAGCCACTACGCCAAACGTGCCGTCTAAGTATCAGTGGTTTACTTAATGGATAAAAGCAAAAATGGTTTCCCAGGACGTTTGAAATGTGTTGGAAAAACACGCAAATAACGTAGAGATACAAAATTCGTTCGTGACCGAACATTTTAATACTTTAACAAGGCAAGGGTATTATTTGCGTAACATTTCATTGTAATTATGTTATCTCCAGTCCGTAAACCTTTTCTGGGTTCTGGCCATTTACTTAATTACATTTGTTCTCACGCAACAAACAAAATTTCAATTTTCCGTATTATAACCTCGGAGCGTTTTCTGAATGAAAAATAGGTCAAGTCAGGCCAACCAGTCTATGTTACGAAATGTTTTTGTTTGTAGAGATAAATCTCGTGCAAAACGATGTTTTTGTGACTTGGAGAAACTTTACCCGGTCTTTCAGACATTAATATAACTTGTTTTGTTATAGCTACCAGTGCCCTGACTATGAGTTTTTACTAGCTCGACATAGTACGTGTCAACTAGCTCTTTTCATGAAGCTTTTTCGTTCATAAACGCGCCGGTAGGGGCGCTGTACAGGATCTTCATACAAAAGCGTTAGTTGACTATGTCGAGCTCGTAGAAACCCATACTAGGGGGTTACTGCTCATAATATCTGTTATTCGCAGTATCTAAAGAATGATGGAATGCAGGCGCTGATAGATCTGATAACTGATCTTTTGACATCTGCATTAAAGAAAGCTATCTGGCCTTACGAGTAATCTCCACCATGTGTTCCTTTTTAGGGTTCTGTACCCAAAGGGTAAAACGGGACCCAAGGCTCCGCTGTCTGTCTGTCTGTCAGTCTGTCACCAGGCTATATCTTATAAACCGTGCGAGTTAAGACAGTTTAAATTGCCCCAGGTGATGTATGTATTTCTGTTGCCGCTATAGCAACAAAACAAACCAGATTTGTTTGGCGTTTTTAAATATAATACGGAGCCCTTAATGCACGAATCCGACTTGCACTTGGCCGGTTTTTATTATTTACTAGCTGTTGCCCGCGACTTTGTCCGCGCGGACTACATTATATCGCGATAAAAGTATCCTATGTCCGTCTCGAAAGTACAATCTATCTCTATACCAAATTTCACGAAATCGGTTCAGCCGTTTAGCCGTGAAAAGGTAACGAAGAAACAACGTACGCACAGTATGGATGGGGTTGAGAAAGTTCCTAAGAAGTATTCAAATAATACTAAAAAGTATTCAAACATGTCAAAGCAAACATGTCAAATTTCTACCTTGTCTATATTCCGTGTTTTAATAGGTACCTACGGATTTCGAATTAAATCTGACGACAATATTTTGCAACCCTTTTTTATAATTTTAGGGGTTGTATTTTCAAAAACGATGAAATACATGTAAATCTTTCAAATAATATAAATGCCAAGTTTGAAGTAGATTTGACAAAGGAATCATGTTGTCCCATAGAAACTTTCCCCCCCTTTTTCACCCCCTTAGAGGTAGAATTTCGGAAAATCATTTCTTATCGGATGTCTACGTCATACAAAGAACACACCCTCCGAGTTTCAGGTTTCTACAATCAGCGGTTGGTCCGTTAGTAATTCAAGACATCGACCTCGACTTGGACATCAACATAGCCATCCCATATCCGACATACGACATCCACCATCTTCTACCAAAATTACCATTCTATACAAAAATCTACCATTTTATAACAATTTCTACCATTTCCTACCAAAATCTACCATTTCTTACATTTTCTACCAATATTACCATGTACATTTTTTTTACCATAATCTACCAAAAGCTACCATTTACTAAAATCTGCAATTTTTTACCAGAATCTATCAAAGGCTACCATTATCTACTAAAATCTACCATTTTCTACCAAAATTTAAAATTTTCTACCAAATTCTACCATTTCCTACTGAAGTCTACAATTTTCTACGACAACCTTCCTTTTCTTTCTGAATCTTCTATTTTCTACCATTTCCTACCGAAATCTACCCAACCCCTACAACAGTCTACCATTTCCTACCAAAATCTACCATTTCATACCTAAATCTACCATTTTCTATATAAATCTACCATTGAAACAAAAATCTACTATTTTCGTTTTGAATGTACTATTTTCTACCAAAAGCTACCATTTATTACCAAAATTGACCGTTATTACCGAAATCTACCATTTCTTTCCAAATCTACCATTTTCTACCAAAATCTACCATTTCCTTCCTAAATCTACCATCTTCTACCAAAATCTACCAGTTCCTGCCTAAATTTTAGGGATTGATGTTAAAACACGCTGAAACAGGTGCTAAATTAATTTTTTAAAGTATTTAATGCGAAGTTTGTAATTGATCAGACCAATAAAACACGTTGCTCCATACAAATTTTGCAACCCCTTTTTACCCCCTTAGTGGTTGAACTTTAAAAAATCCTTTCTTAGTGCACACCTACGTCACTAAAAAATATAGTGAAAAAATTTAATTTCGAAATAAATCTGACGAAAAATATTTTGCTACCCCCTTTTATCCCTTTAGGGGTTGAATATTCAAAAACTATGAACCACGTGTTTAATCAAATCTTTCAAAGAATATAAATATGCCAAGTTTGAAGTTGATCAGACCAAGAAAACACGTTGCTCCATAAACACTTCGCAACCCCTTTTCACCCCTTTAGGGGTTGAAGTTTCAAAAATCCTTTCTTAGTGCACACCTACGTCACTTAAGAAATATTTGTGTAAAATTTCAATGTTGAACTAAATCTGATGTAAAATATTTTGCACCCCCTTTTTACCCCTTTAGGGGTTGAATATTCAAAAACGATGAAACACGTGTTTAATTAAATCTTTTAAAGAATATAAATGCCAAGTTTGAAGTTGATCGGACTAAGAAAACACGTTGCTCCATACAAACTTTGTAACCCCTTTTCACCCCTTTAGGGGTTGAATTTTCAAAAATCCTTTCTTATTGCTCGCCTACGTCACATAAGGAATATTTGTGCAAAATTTCATGGTTCTAGACCCAGCGGTTTCGGCTGTGCGTTGATCGATCAGTCAGTCAGTCAGTCAGTCAATCAGTCAGTCAGTTTTGGCTTTTATATATATAGATTATGATCAGACACACCCTGAAGCCTACTGGTGTTAGAGTAGGTACCGAACCGAAACAAAAGCATTGTATACAATCGTATGTACACTTGACACAAACATAGGTATTCTGTTTTTCATGTAACGAAGCCTTATTAGACCCTCGTCGCACCATTAACGAGTGGAAGTGGGTCAAGTCAATATATAGCGCCACGTTCTTATTAGCCGAGGGTGAAGCGAGAAGTGAAGTACTAGGAAGTATCGATATAATATAATAATAATTCAGCCTGTAACTGTCCCACTGCTGGGCAAAGGCCTCCCCTCACTATCGTGAGGAGGGTTAGGCCATAATCCACCACGGGGGCCTAGTCCGGGTTGGTGGATAACATGCCTCCGAATTAATTCTCGGGCATGCTGGTTTCCTCACGATGTTTTTTTTCCTTCACCGAAAAGCGAGTGATAATTACGTACATATTATGTTTAACAAGAAACACATTGGTACGTGCCCGCACTGGGATTTGAACTCGCCACCTCCGTTTTCGAAGGCGGACGTTCGCCCACTAGGCTACCACCGCTACTAGGCTACCACCGCTTTCGTAAGTATCGATAAATCGGTAATTCGATAATATCGGTAAAGATCGTTGTAAGTATCGATACTTAGTTCCGATATAAAAATATCAGGTGCAAAAGACGATAGGTTGAAAACTTTATCATCTATTTTGATGGGTAGGTATATTAGGAGTAGCGAAAACGGCAGACGTGAAAGTCATGCAGAAATACTAAGAGATAGAAGCTTAATGAATGCTGAGATAGGTGCCTAGTTTGGCTGTTATATTAAAAGTAACGAATAGGACTTCTCGACCCGCGGACTCAGTTTGGAGCGTGCTCAGTTGACGTGAGAGCCTTACCCCCAGTTTCTGAAACGTCAGTCAACGTTGACAACAGATTAATTCTATTGCCATCCTTGTCATTTGTTTATAGTCAGATAGAGACAACGATAGTTTTAATCTACTGTCAAAGCCAACAAACGTTCTAGAAACCGGGGGTTAGAAACGGCGTATAGTTCGTTTTGTCAACGACGGATGGATGAAGATCCTGGAAGTAAGGTACATTAGCTAGCCTAATGAAGGTCTGGCTGGATCCAAGGCAGTAGGGCAAATATCATCGGATGGAGAATGGAGTAAAATTGATATTTTCAGAGATATTATTAAATCACAATTAGATGTTGCACAATTATTTCAACATGCATGACTCTGATTGTACCTTTTGACATGCAAGATTGTGACCAAAATGCACTCAAAAGTTGCCAACAAATTGACGTGTGACTGAATTGCACCTAATATCCATCTAAATAAAAACCAACAAGCGTGACCAATTTGCATTGGTTTTATCCTATGACCAAACTACCATTAATCTCTCAAACTACTGATTCAACGGATGCCACAAACTCCTTGCTTATTAATATTTTCGATACCATATCTATTTATAGCAAATTACACTCGGCTCGATTAACTGTAAGTTAACTTGAGATTTTACCGATATCGATACTCCCCTCGAGGGTGCTTAGCCTTCGACCTATTGAGAGGGAGGAACTCTAAGCGACATCTCGAGTGTCGGCAACCAGACCTATTTCTTTTGTCGACTTAGCAAATAAATGTGTTGATGTTGGCTAAA
This sequence comes from Hylaea fasciaria, assembly GCA_905147375.1. Classification (NCBI taxonomy): domain Eukaryota; kingdom Metazoa; phylum Arthropoda; class Insecta; order Lepidoptera; family Geometridae; genus Hylaea; species Hylaea fasciaria. Next base: position 3,314,080 of record LR990218.1, read on the forward strand.
TTGCGGATTAACATTCTCGACCAACCTCAAGATTTCATTAGGATTCTTTTCACTTGTTTTTGCTAGCTTTTATTAAACTTACAGTAACTCTCTCGCTGCTGGGCAAAGGTCTCCCCTCACTTTTGTGAGGAGGGTTAGGCCATAATCCACTACGAGGGCCTAGTCCGGATTGTTGGATAACTCGATGCTCCATCGGGCATGTTGGTTTCCCCACGATGTTTTCCTTCACCGAAAAGCGAATGATAATTACGTACATAATTATGTTTAACAAGAAACACGTTACATTGGTACGTGCCCGTACTCGGATTTGAACTAGCCACCTCCGTTTTGACAGGCGAACGTTCTCCCACTAGGCTACCACCGCTCTAAGTAGTAAACTCTAGTGTGTTTATTTAAATACAAAAATTTGCATTTACATTGTGTGACCCAGTTTCCGTAATTAAACTGAGTTGAACATTTGCTTGCCTGTCAATATTTTGACTTTGATCATCTTGCAGTAGGAATTAAGGCCAAGATATTATTCCCACGTGTGTTAAAGCTACTAAGCCACGGATGCGCAACGAACTGCCAATAAGACTTTTCATATTTAATAATGATTTGCAATCAGAATCTAATTGAGAATTTCACGCAAAAGCCCCTAACTTACATACATATTTCTCAACACCCAGGCCAGGAACGAATACCTGTGGATCATACAAATATTCGTTCCGGGCGGGAATCGAACCCGCGACACCAAGCACTAAGACCGATCGCTCAGCCACTACGCCAATCGTGTCGTCCGATGTTTCGTCTTTACTCATTACCTTCCAATAACTTTCACATAATAATAATAGAGCGACAAAGACCGATTAACATTCCACTACAAATAAATGCGCAAAAATATCCAATTTCAAGAAGACCAACGTTAATCTTAAATTAAGTGTATTGGTCAGAGACAGCAATACACTAATTGAAAGAGGAACACTAAGTGGGCACTCAATTTATGAGTGCCGTAGTTGTGTCGTGTGTGTGTGTACACGATGTATTTCATTAGATTGCCTACGCAGGTAGCCTACGCAATATGACTAATGTACTGACATAGACATTAGAGGTATATCTGAACCGAGAGTACAGAAATAGGTACTCTGAAAACACTTGCTGTCACACTGGACCCGGGAGACGAGCGAAAGAGAGCGATCCTACTAATATTATAAACGCGAAAGTTTGTCTGTATGGATGGATGTTTGTTACTCTTTCACGCAAAAACTACTGAATGGATTTTGATGAAACTTCACAATAATATAGCTTATACATCAGAATAACACATAGGCTACAATTCATAAAGATATATCGTATATTATCCAAACGCGGGTGAAACCGCGGGGCGCAGCTAGTATATTATAATGCTAGGACTGATTACATATAGATGCAATCATAAAAAGTAAAACTTACTCCCCCTGAAGCTAGAAGTTATTTGACCTACAAGATAACGACGAATTATTATTACAGTAATGACTGTACGTCCCAAACATTGGACGAGAGCTTTATTTAAAAAGCAAATCAGCGAATACCAGAAAGCACCCCCCCCCCCCCCCTCCCTCCCCTCATGAATATTGAAACCCACCTGGAAATAAAGCGCAACTTTGAGCAGATCCACTGCGAAATATTTTTCTTTGTTACGCACCATAATGGATGTATACCTAAGTACCTACACAATACACATGGAGAAATTTTAAAATGTAAGCATTTTACTGGTTTGTCAAGGTTTCGTGATGTTTTAATACAATTGATTGAAGTACCATTGAGTTTCTTAAGTGCCTCGAGATAAATATGTGATAAACATAAGTAACATACCATGATATTAATACTTTAACAACAAGCGTCAACAACCACTCTAAGCTGTGTCTTTTTCAACCAACGGAACCTAAGTAAAGCCTACTTAGTTTGAAAGCCAAGAGGATATCGCCGAGAAACGGTCACCCCTTCACCTAGAATTTTTAGATCTATCTCGGGGCGGTTCTAGGTATTGATCGCGAGAGCTCGGAAAGCTGCACAGATTTGCAATCTCTTGAAGGCTGACAGCGCTAAATATATCTCTAGTGTATTGTGTTATACGCAACTAGTTTTATAATAGTCCCTATTGCCTACATATATATAGTTAGCTAGTGACACGTGCAGGCATATAATCAGGTGGCATAATAATTCAATGAATAAAAAAGGTAATTCAGTTGTTTTTATTCATGACTTTTCTGTAAAAATACTGTTTAATAAACTTACATGTAATGATTAATTAAGTACCGACACGGAACGATCAAAGTCTACGTTAAAATTAAAAGATAATCATTCAAATCAGTTTAGCGACCCAAAAGACATGATCCGAAGATACATCAAATGCACAATCGAATTCACCAACTCCTTGATTTATTGAGGTTACAAAAAACAACTTAACCCTGAGGCTTTCACATAGCTTTCTATTTGACACAGAATTAAAAATCTCTCAGAACCACCGTCGGAATTCCTGAATTCTCCAATGCCCAGTATCCTTATATCTTTATCAAAAATATCCATAAAATATCAACAGGAAAACAATAGCATGGATAAGAATATGTTGCCCCTTTTTCCCGGAGAAAATTTTATTTAAATCTCCCAAAAGTCTGCTTGGGGTTCCTTAATAGAATTTATGTTAAGAACTGTGCCCCACCAGTCGGATTTTTGCCTTTTCCGTAAGAATTTATACTTTTTCGCTGGAAATGGCCCTTATTTGTTATCCAAAATATATTAGTTATTAGACCCAATATTCGGACTGCCCCTCTGCCAAGTTTTAAGAAATAGTTCAGCTATGAAGTCGGTCTATAATCGGTATCTAGGTGCTTCTGAATTGCCCTTCGAAAACGAACGTCACGTTAGTCAAAGAAATTAAACTGTTTCGAGAGACCTTGCGCCTCTCGCTCGACTTTGATGTAAAATACTACTGCTGTTATCAATAGGTTTCCGCAACTTAAATATTTATTTATGCAGCCCTCTAATAACATGCAATTGAAATGACACTGAGTTTCATCAACACGCAACTGCTACAAATTGATATCCCCGCGAAAGAGAGAGGCAAGTGGAAGTGAAAAGTGGGCGGGGCGCGCGTGCCAAACATATTATGACTCCTAGCTCAAAACCAACGCCAGTTTTGCTATACATACTATCAAACCAACTTCTATTGTCTGTGTTCTGTGGATATCCCTACACAAATATTTTATAGAGATTTATTTTATCAGCGTAAAATCTATCGTGCAGCCATGTAACCGTTGAATAATGAATGCAAACGAGCATGGAATTGCAAATTGTGCGAGTATGAGAAATATGCATACAATTTTGTTCAATTCAAGACACAGTAAAATGGGCTGACAGTATGACAGTTCGAACGGTCATTAGGTTCAAATTGTATGGCTCTAGAATCCACCTGGGATTAGCGCTTTGCCAGTTATTGTATTGCAAAACCTTGTGCCTAACTTAAGACAGCATTATACTTATTCTATGAGTATGCACCTAAAGAAACTATTAGTTTAGTGGAAAACTATAAGTAGGTAGGTATTATTATGATTTTCTGTAGAAACTTTTATACTTTGGTACGTATCCTACTGCATGCCATTTAAAATTAGTCCAAAAGCCATCAATATACATGTCATTGTACTTGTACAACTGGCATTGCTGTTTGTAAATTGTTGAGATTCTATGTCAACACATTCACGTAGCAACCTTGTCAAATCCGACAGAAAGCCATCATATCATCATAGTTAGACAGTGACTAGAGTGACTAATTGCCAATTAAGCGAGAGGTGTATTATTATAGGTGTTGTTTGCGATGTTAAATGAGTGTCTGTTCTGTACTTCTGATGTAAACATTTACTGTGGAGCACGTGTTTTGTTCATCTGGGGGCACGGCAGTGCCCCCGCCAAGTCGAGCAAAACAAAAGGCACGGCCGTACTATCCTTTTCTCGAAGCGATTCGGGCCATTTTCGACCCTCTGTAACTTCTTTATGGATAAAACTAGAAGCCTAAATTTTTAGTAAACAAGAGGGCATCACGTCTACAGATAATAATCCAAGTTACATCAAATTTGAACCAGTAGTTTAAGAATTATTGCAAGTCAAAGTTCCTTAATTTTGCTGCCCACTGACTGACTGACTGACTGACTGACTGACTGACTGACTGACTGACTCACCGATCATCAAAATTCTAAGGTACTTCTAGCCGTCCCACAAGTTTCAAATTTTGAATATAGCTATTGTTTAGCCTATAAACCATGGAAAAATTCTGACATTCCATAATTTTCATCCCGTTTTCTAGATATATGATCTGCATAAATAACTTTGTATTCCCATATAAATCCTATTAAATTGTATGTGATTACAAAGTTACTTTTACAGTTCATAATTAGACTTCATTGAAATTGAATGAAATGGGTAACAGGGGTTAAAAATGAGAAATGGCTTCGAGAAATTCGACAGTAGAGCGCTTTTTAAAAACTTCCACGATAGATAGAGAGATACAAATCCCTATACTATACCTACCTACACTTTTATAGGTCGAACAAATTCGTTACCTACCTAGGTACATTAAAATAGGTACCTAGGTACCTTATACCTAATACGCATCTGTGGAGACGCAAAGACACTCGTTCATGATAATCTATGAGCATGACCTATGTCGCATGGGGCCCCAGCTGCGCAGGCGCGGGGCGCGCGTTGATGCGTGTTTTGCAAAAAAACGAAATAAAGAAAGAAAGCCTACAAAAAGAAATGAGATCCCATCAAAAACATTACATGTACAAAAATGCACAAGTCTCGCAACGCAGTTTATCTGCCGTAAAAAGTTGTGAGATCGAATGTAAACCAAGTCGGTTAATTTCAATACCTACCTATACCTATCTATGGGAGCAGTTATATCTTTATTTCTTTAATAAATAGAGTATCTTGGCGATTGTACACGGCAGCATAATCTACTAGGCAATCTAAATACCTATAGTCTTCCATATAGGAGTACTTTCAAACAAATACAAGCACAAAGCGCTTAACATAGATTTATGTTGCCGTGTGCAATTGCCAAGTCCCTCTATTTACTAAAGAAATAAAGATATAACTGCTCCCATAGATAGGTATAGGTAGGTATTGAAATTAACCGACTTGGTTTACATTCGATCTCACAACTTTTTACGGCAGATAAACTGCGTTGCGAGACTTGTGCATTTTTGTACATGTAATGTTTTTGATGGGATAGATCTGACGCATTGAGACAAAAAGCCGAGTTAGCTGTTACGTCGACGTTTTGTGCAGATTCTTTTTCAGTTTAACAACGGCTTTTTCGTCACTATATAATATAACAAAAGGGTTAGTGACGTTGGCAAGACCAAGGGAAAACAAACCGTATTGAGAAGCAAATCCATGTGCCAAAGATGAATGCGAATATGGTTCTACAATTCGTGTTTCCCGTTGTGGAAATATACTTAATCGTCTTTTACGAAAGTCAGATGAGATCAATGCTCAGCATGTCATATTATTAAGTATGTATTGTGTAGTCCTGGTATACTTAGCTAAACTATTCGATACGTTAACTGTCACATTTGTTTTAGATTTGATCAGCGCTTTACAATATCGACAAGATGCGTACGCGAACGGTTAACTTGATCGATACGTTACCGATACAAACCGTTATAATTTTCGTGCCCTATTGTAGGAGTACTGATGAAATCTAAAACAAATTCGTATCGAATACTTTCTAGATAGAGGTTTCTGTTAACGCTACTGGTCGTTTAACATGAGCAAACTAAAATTTCGAAGAGAATTGCTACCAATACCACAATTACAACTAAATGAAGACGGCGTGAGGTAAATCCGACCTCTACTCGATTTTGCTTACACCGTTAACTCGAATCAATTGGCTGTGCGAAATTTGTTCTCATTTATTTTAATACCACGAGGACCAGATTCGATCAGATCTTACCATCTCCACATTACAGTGTATTCGATTAAACAAAGAACTGGTATAGTTCCCGTTACGCGTCGACAACTCGACACCGTTTACTTTGGATCAATTAATGTCTGTTGCCGTTAGATCGTCGACATCATCTCAATTCTCACAATACTCAGAATGTATGTCTCATACAATCCATACAAATGTTTTGTCTCAAATTAGTTACATTATGTCTCAAAAAGTGGTTGAATGGAGCTTGCGTTGCATGCTGCGTTTGTGTTAACTAGTGCCAACATACAAAATGAGTTTCATTGATTTCCAGACTTGCTTTTGCATAAGACTAGTTGCGATTAGCGAGTACATTCATGGTTTTTTAAATTGTCGATTCTTGAAGTCAATTTCGCACCAACGTTACTGAGCTTTGGTGCGAAATTTGGTCTATCCGGCTGACCGCCGCCGCGCCGCGACGCCTACAAAAAGTTTTAATCTAACGATCTGATTTGAACTTCATCCGCAAGTTTAACCGTGCTCTATTAAATATAGCGGAACTCTCCATTTCCCGGTATAAAACATAGCTTACAAGCCCTCGGGGATCATGTAGCTTCCTGCTACTGAAAGCTTTTGAGAATCAGATTAGTGGTTCCGGAGAGCACCTCCTTCACACCTACGCATTCATATCCTCACAAATGTTACCTCTTTCTTTCAAATATTACTGTTGAAGTGTAGATGTATAGACTGGCAAGCGAGTCTGGTAACCGAAGCTACAAAGTTGTAGTTCGCTAACGGTATGCAAATAGTCTAACGGTAGCCGGTGAATTATGGTCAATTAGAGCCAGACTGCTGTGACAGAAGGAAGATTAGGACCGGTAGAGAGATTACGGTGCAGTGCTCTTGAATGGAAACTTGACAGGATCCTGCTTGTCAAGCGAAGTTTATAGAAAAGCAACTCGGCGGCGAGACGAGGTCATTAATTTGGTAGTAAGCGATGCGGCTGCCAATAACAGTTGTTCATGCAATCATGGTTGTTGAGCGGCAATCATTGCGCTTTGCATCCAACGACACGGTCGAACTAATTAATTAATTTCCGGATTTTTCTCCGCTCCGCCCATCGAATAGGGAGCTCGGGTATTATCGATTGATAGCATTCTTACAGATTTTAAGAGGGTCATGTGTTTTTATATTTTTGAATGGTTTGAAAATATGTAGAGTCCCGAGTATGTAGTTACAGATACCTAGCGTCTGTAGCGACGTGTGTAGCTTGTGTACTACTGTGTAGTGTGTGTAGTGCACCGGTCGGTAGTGTTGAATTGAACCTCATAAGAAGCAGACTTCGATTTCATTCAGAGCCTCATTTGACAAATAAGCAACTACTTATCGGTTGCTGAATCTTCCTATCATAAGACGTTTTTGGAATCAATAAAATCGATCTAATGTGTATTCTTCATTACCACATCATTTCTAATTTTGTCAAGCATCAATTAAGTAAAGGAAGTCGGGCATGTCTTGCAACTCGCCGTCGACTGGCATAACAAGTTACTCGCACTCGCTTTTCAAGTTCTTCAACTCATTAAGTCGCGGAAGCTTACCTATGTATATCAATTGGTGTCATCTAATCAGCGAAAGGTCAACACTCTGAGCAGAGCCGAAATTCTTTCAAGCATTCTCTTCACTAGGCTTCAAGGACAACGCGAAACCTTTCTTCAGCAATGTACTCTGCCCATATCTGATTAGTCACGAGTGATGCAACTAAATCCCCTAAGGAGCTTAGTAACATCATCAAGCTAGCATGGACTCTGGCTGAACGTATGTTCAGATCATATCTTGCAAGTCAATTTTGTCCCAAATTCCGTTGTTTCTATCAGATTGCTTCTGAGAATACAATATTATGTGATGGGGCGTCAGCGAGTCGATTGGTAAGTTACAGAGGGACTTCCCAGTACTCCACTCATTTTGGGCAGACAAGCAAAAAGACACGTAATTTGGCAAAGTAGGAAATTGTCGCACGACTTTACGCCACATGTTTCGTCTTAATTGTTGCCTGGTGGATAGTGGATGAGAAGCTAAAGTCTGACGATAATATTGCCATTTTTATAGCCAATATCTTGAGCACAGGCAAATTGAGATCGTAAAGATGTTGTAATAAAAACTGTATTGGTACGAAGGTGTAACTGTACAGTATACTGTGTTAGTCAGTAATTTGGTGGTCTGCATCAGTTTCGTAGAGTCAAGCTAATAAAGGTCACTTTTGCTTAACATGAATTTCATGATGCCATACAACACCACCTTAATTTGACCTGCATTCTAAGGTTTCAAACGAAACAGTCACATAAACCGTCATTACAATTTAATCCAAATGACCCAATATACCGCTAGTCTACACATATATTCGTTACGATCGATAAAGAGGCAAAACCATATATGTCTACGGATAGATCCTATTCGTATTAAGTATACACCAGGTTGAAGATAAAAAGATAGACATAATATAAACACATCAAAAAAGTCTAAGCAACATGCATGCATAACATGGACCCAGGAACAATGGGATAAAATTATGTTTTCCGATGAGTCTCGATTCGGGTTTAGACCTGATACAAGAAGGGTGCGAGTGTACCGTCGGCCCGGAGATACTGAAAGGCTCAAGTGCGTTCAGAAAGTTCATCCATACAGCGGCTCAACAGTTATGGTATGGGCAGGTATTATGAAGAACAGGCGAACTGAGCTCGTTTTGGTAAATGGAAACATGAACGCTGAAAATTACGTTGAGGATATTCTCAGATCTTATGTCCATCCATTTGCACAAACCTTTGGCTCCGATTTTACGATAATGCATGACAATGCGCGTCCACATACAGCTCAACCAGAAAATAACCAGAAATTAGTACCTGCATGTTGCTTAGACTTTTTTGATGTGTGTATTTCTGACGTACGCCGATAAAGCTGTAGTGACAGTATAAATGCAGTTTTGCAGAATTGCATATTTTGTAGAGCGACTGACTGGGTGCCCCCCTCCGCCGGCAGTCGTCTCCAGTATAGTGTCCAGTGCACTACGTCATGTATTGAGTAGAAATAAAAGTGAATATTAATCGGTATTTCTGCAGTTCTCATTTAAAAGACATTCGCCCTCTCGCCATAGATTGTGGGGTAGGTATAGACTTTATATATTTGTAACCAGCACCCCCACAAAGCTATCTCGCGGTGAGCATTAGGCGTGCATAATATTAGTGCTGTATCGATCAGGACTTTCACGACACATCTTCATATTAATTTGACAAATGAAATTGCAGAAGTCGCGTGTGGCCTCAAAAAACTCACGTAAGACAATCAATTTCTATCTCAATTTCTATGCGTTCATTGGCCGGTCAGCGTTCTGCCATAGAAGGAATTTCTGCTGTGCGTAGGAGGTCCGCTACTGTTTTCCACTCTTAGTACACTGGTGCACAGTTAGGTCTTGCAAACTGGTATTGCAGGTTGCCGTCCGCCGATGGGTTGACATCGCTGCATCTTGGAATAGATTGAAGGACATACAACCTGATTTTGTGTTTGGACGAGTCTGCGACCGGGCACGCTCTTGATTGGCGCGTTTAAGATGGTGTTTCATAGTTTTATGTGATCACATGCTGCAGGTGCAATAGCTATTGAAGTCCTAACCAGTACTTAGTTTGTAGAGTTCGGTCATATTACACTTGGGCCTTTATAGACTCATATGCCAATTTGAGAATTGAGCACTTTTAGCTTGAACCGACTTGAACGAACCCTTTTCACAAAAACTTAGGCACACCTAAATTTGAAATTAAAAATGTTAATTTAGGCCATGCCTGTCTAGGGATAGTGAAAATAGGCATATTTTAAATGAAAATGTATACATTAACATCAGAGTAGCTCCGGGCTACAATAAAACAAGAACACGACAGTTTTACAACCGTGCCTGCTGCGGCCATTTAATTACGGTATAAATGGAGAAATACGGTTTATTTCAATTTACCTTTTCAATGCAACTGCTATTGGTGTAACGGTTGTCTGTAATACTACGTAAGTTACTGTAATCATGAGACCGTATTCAGAGTTCACCTTTAAACCAAAAACAATATTTTGCGATGATGATGATATTATACTTATATTATACAGACGAAAACAGAACCTTCTCCTTTTTCGAAGCCGGTTAAAAATAGTCTCAAAAAGTCTCGCCTTAACTGCCAATGATAAGTTGAAACAACCTGATAAGCACGTGTCTGTCTACTTAGTAGGTAATTGAGTTAAAAGTTTTGCCCATCGGCTCACCCTTAATTGTGAATAGAAAGTTTCGTATACAACTTTAGAACATACGACCACAACAATAGACACTAGACCAATAAACTAGATTATATCATTCCCACTAACTTTATATAGAGTAGGAAATATTAATTAAAACTCTCAGGTTTCCACGTGTCGGACGTGGGTAGCACGTTGAAAAAGAATTATTATATCTACCTACTTACCAACAAACTGTACGATTATTATACTGATTGATGTAGGTACTTATGTATGTTTATTGTATACTACACGTATCAAAGATAGTTATGCAAAACAACTGAGATCACCTATTTAAGAAACTGAAAATGTGGTTTTAGGTTATTTACCTGTATGTATATTTACATTTTATTTACATCATATTGTATATATTTACATGTATCTTTCGAATTTCGAGAAAATACAGGAGTTTTCGACATTCCGTAGCTTTAGTTTCTAAGGTTGTGTGCATTCGAAATCTAATAATATATTTGTGAAGTGGGCTGTGGTTATTCGTACTAGCGTACAACAAAGGCTTTTTATTCCATTTCATCAACTAGACTTTTAATACCTGGTTTTTATAGAAACAAAGGTGATATAATGGACTCTTGGCAGGAGATAAGAGACAAAGTATGAAAAAAGTAGATATTAATTTATTTAGCAGTCGTCTTTCTGAAGTCCCCAAAAAAAGTAAAGTGATAAATTGAAAAAAAAAAAAGATATCAGGGTGTCTCATATCAAAGAAGATCAGACAACCAATAAGAGAAGCAACGACACGTAAAATGAAAAAATTCTCAACGAAAAGCGTCGGATTGGAACGCCTCTGAAAAAATATCATAGATTCCAATAAAAGGAATACCTTTCATTCCAAGATATTGAACTGTTTTGTCGTAAAGGCACGTAGTTTAAACAGTACCTAGCTCTAGTTGTTTCTTTTAAGTTTCATAAAAAAAAAAACCATTAGATTTTCATTAGCAGTAGATAGACGAGAGTATGAACGTAGTCTTATTAAATTTGATAGTACGCCATGACGACGCCATGACACATTCAACGGTGCGCTGGAGTAAACTTGCCTAGAAGATATCTAATCATTATTGTCTTAAAGATTACCTACCAAAATACACATTATATAATTATATAGCTATCAGGAAAGGAGAACGAATTAAAATACAAAAGGGAACCCGCTGTTGTGTTGAACAGCCACAGATTGATTTATTTGCGGATGGATGGACCACGATAGAGGGTATTGTGAGCAATTAATGTTAACTCGTTAATAGTATGCAGTAGTTCGAACTCTTCTTTTTTTAAAGTAGGTAGTATCTCTTCGTACCATTGTATTGTTTAATGTAAATTGTATCCCATCAAAAACATTACATGTACAAAAATGCACAAGTCTCGCAACGCAGTTTATCTGCCGTAAAAAGTTGTGAGATCGAATGTAAACCAAGTCGGTTAATTTCAATACCTACCTATACCTATCTATGGGAGCAGTTATATCTTTATTTCTTTAGTAAATAGAGGAACTTGGCAATTGCACACGGCAACATAAATCTATGCTAAGCGCTTTGTGCTTCTATTTGTTTGAAAGTACATCTATACGGAAGACTATATTTAGATTGCCTAGTAGATTATGCTGCCGTGTACAATCGCCAAGACACTATTTACTAAAGAAATAAAGATATAACTGCTCCCATAGATAGGTATAGGTAGGTATTGAAATTAACCGACTTGGTTTACATTCGATCTCACAACTTTTTACGGCAGATAAACTGCGTTGCGAGACTTGTGCATTTTTGTACATGTAATGTTTTTGATGGGATCTCATTTCTTTTTGTAGGTTTTCTTTCTTTATTTCGTTTTTTTGCAAAACACGCATCAACGCGCGCCCCGCGCCTGCGCGGCCGGGGCCCCTTGCGACATAGGTCATGCTCATAGATTATCATGAACGAGTGTCTTTGCGTCTTCACAGATGCGTATTAGGTATAAGGTACCTAGGTGCCTATTTTAATGTACCTAGGTAACGAATTTGTTCGACCTATAAAAGTGTAGGTAGGTATAGTATAGGGATTTGTATCTCTCTATCTATCGTGGAAGTTTTTAAAAAGCGCTCAACTGTCGAATTTCTCGAAGCCATTTCTCATTTTTAACCCCTGTTACCCATTTTATTCAATTTCAATGAAGTCTAATTATGAACTGTAAAGTAACTTTGTAATCACATACAATTTAATAGGATTTATATGGGAATACAAAGTTATTTATGCAGATCATATATCTAGAAAACGGGATGAAAATTATGGAATGTCAGAATTTTTCCATGGTTTATAGGCTAAACAATAGCTATATTCAAAATTTGAAACTTGTGGGACGGCTAGAAGTACCTTAGAATTTTGATGATCGGTCAGTCAGTCAGTCAGTCAGTCAGTGGGCAGCAAAATTAAGGAACTTTGACTTGCAATAATTCTTAAACTACTGGTTCAAATTTGATGTAACTTGGATTATTTTCTGTAGACGTTATGCCCTCTTGGTCACTAAAAATTTAGGCTTCTAGTTTTATCCATAACGAAGTTACAGAGGGTCGAAAATGGCCCGAATCGCTTCGAGAAAAGGATAGTACGGCCGTGCCTTTTGTTTTGCTCGACTTGGCGGGGGCACTGCCGTGCCCCCAGATTATTCTTGTTAACTTTCATTTTAAGTTTCTTGTATTTTTAATTAACTAGGTACTTACATACTGATAAAACGTAACACATTGGTAAACTGTAATTTACTCTCTCACACCGAACTACAGATTTCCACAATTGCATTGGCTACGAAAAGCTTCCACTCATATCTAAAGTGAAAGTTCCTGTTTTTCCTACACTGGTTTGTCTGAAAGTCTTTTCCCAAATGGGAGTGAAAGGGAGACTGAAGGACGGTTATAATTATATACCTACCTAAGGGGAGGATTTATATTATAATGCTAGTACACATTTTACATTTAAAGGTTACTACACGTGCGCGCGATGCATTTCAATGTCCAACTTTAGCTTTTCAATAAGGTTCGTGGAAAACTAGTGGAGCTTGAATTGCATAATATTGGTAATGTAAAGTAGGTAGGTTATTGTACCAGAAAAAGTTCTGTTACAACATCATGGGATAAAATATAACTCTATCTAATATTTTACTAGTTCTGTTGGGAGCTTTCAAAAATCTTACATACTTAATGGTATAAACTAACCGTACAGAATGGACAGTTTGTATACGGAATCAACTTGAGAAATATATAGCAATAATAAAATATAGCAAATTAATAATTTGGTAAGCATTCGGTGGTATTACTATTATAAGTCACTATGTTCTTAGCTTACCTAAGATGCGAAAGCGAATGGTATAAACGAAAAAAACCAGAATGCCTTATAAAGTTGCGACATGTGTGGGGAATTACAGCCCAAATTCTATCGCCATCTTGTCTCCTTTCGAAAAAGGACCTAGTCCCAGAAGTGGGCACAAACAGTATTATATCAACAATCAAGACAATAATCTCAGTTTAAACTTTAATTACTAAACATAATCATTTTTGCAATAGACGCTATTATTAAATCATTTGACTTAGCTCCATCCTTCTACTAGTTTACTTTCACATGAATTTTGAACTATTCATGGGTTCGACGGATATAATAATTCTTATTTATAACTGTAGCTCTTAGCTCAGGAAAGTATAGCATGACAAGTTGCGTATTTCACGAGTCCGAAAACGTAACGTGAACCACATAATTTAATTATGGTGACGTGACTTATTCTAACCTTTAAAGTCAAAGTCAAAGAATTTATTGTAAATAAGCAATTAAATCGCACTTTTACAAGTCAAACAGCCAATTCTTGTTAACAAAGAGAATCATAAAAACATAAAGTATGATAGGTACATTAAATTAAACAGTACCTAATTGATTATGGTTTGAGTTTGAAAAAAGGATGTTTCCCTTTCAAGCACTGTGCCAAGATTCTGGATTTAACTCTGTCGTTGGTATATTTTGATGATATTCATCATAATCATTTTGCGAATATATCATTTATCTAAGAAGCCATCAATCACGTGTTTTCAATTTAGCCTCTCTTCCCATTAACAGAGTTTGAAATATTAATTATGAGACATTTGCTCTCAAAGAAAACACGCTTTATTGGCTTTGTTATAAGAACGTCATGCTCCTTTACGATGTTATTAATTTCGGAAACTCAATGGCACAGTTGATTGAGGACTGCCTCTGCAGTAGGTATGTCAGATCGTGATTCTACGTTCAATTTGTTCTAAGTCCTTGTCTGTGTAGACTTTTCAGTTAGAAAAATATACTTAAAAGAACGAAGTTTAGAATGAACCGTTTAGTATTATTAATTTCTGAAACTGCACCAACCATATCGCTCGCCTGCAACACATAAGCCAATAAAGCGCGCCCATCTATCAAATCAAGCGATTCCAAACAGTCTTCATAAGCCTTTGCCGCAATGTACTTTGGAAACTGTCAACTGTCAAATTGTGATAAAGCTTCGTCACTGTTGGTCTTTTACACTGCGTCGATGGCTCGAGGCGGTTTTCTTGTTAGACGTTGTTTAATACCAGCCATATAAAAAGGAGGAACTTTACGAGATTTTGCGTGTAAAAGTTCTCTTTGAAAGTTGTGACTTATTTGTTGGCTTGTTATCTTCGCCGTCAGGCCTTTGTGTCGTGTTTGCGAGGTCTTTTATGTTTTCCAATTAATGGGCAGATTCGATGTTCTTTAATTAAAAAAGTGCCCATTGACTTTCTTTTCTCAATAAGATAGAACAAGATTTTGTTTGAGTTTTTTTCTTTACTTGTGTACTGTGTAGGACTCGTGAGTCACATCGTTTTCTTGCGCTAGATAGCTAGAAAAAAATACTGTCACTTTTTTAGATGAAAC
The DNA here is from genome assembly GCA_905147375.1 of Hylaea fasciaria. Lineage (NCBI taxonomy): Eukaryota > Metazoa > Arthropoda > Insecta > Lepidoptera > Geometridae > Hylaea > Hylaea fasciaria. The sequence continues at coordinate 3,329,200 of LR990218.1, forward strand.
CAAGAAGGGAACTTCAAAAGTATAATGTCTCTAGGGTAATTCCAGGATAGATGCCCGGCTCGGATAGATGCCTCAAATTCAAAAACTATGATTTCCCGGCTTGTTTTTGCTGTCGTTGATATTGCCAAACGAGAGACATCCCCGCACCTACCCGGTACCCCTCGCGAGGTAACCCCTGACCCGTCGTGCATTCCATCTATACTCAATGAAAGATTTGGTGCGACGAAAAAATTGCTAATTCTTTTTCTACAGCATTTTTGAGGAGCTGGAACTTTTTAAATGGTGACTAAATAATTTATATTTTGTATCCTAATATTACAGTGGACTGTATACTAACACTAAAATGAGTTTTTTTTATAATATTTATTGAATACACATTCCTGAATATAAAAGACGTCTATCCTCTACGAAAAGGATAGACGCCTCGATTTTTTTTCGCCTATGTTTAACCATACAAAATAAATAATTCCCATTATTTTCAAACGATGTAACTACATTAGGGTATAGATGCCTCAGAGAGGAAACTTCTTCCATGAGGCATCTATACCCTAATATGATTATAAAGAAAATACACTACAAACGAACATTTTTAATTAATGTCTGTGTTTAGATTTTACTTCCAATCACGAATACCTAATTTCAAACTGAAAAAGGGTTTTTTATCAATGAGGCATGTATCCCATAACTGATTTTGACGCATAGAGCAACTATCCGCCATAGGGCATCTATACTTTCAAAAATAGAGGTCTGGTAAAATCGATATAGATTAGTAAATATCAACAGTGATGTTTTCTTTTTCCTTCAAAGTGGTAGTCGAAAGACCAATCTATTAACATGTGTGATAAACGTTTAGATCCATTAATTAAAATGAGAAATATAAAGCGTTTTCAAAAAGTATGGCAACTATCCTGGACTTACCCTAATTGTATTCTGGTTTTGGAATACATTTTAGCATAGAAGTTAATACTTTTTTGAACGGTCAACCGGATGATAACTTAGACGATTCCAAAACTGTTTACACTAAAACAAACCTGGCTCAATTGAAAGAGTAGTCATTCACCTCATCAGCCCTCGAAAATCGAAATGAATAAACTCCAAGTTCGATTCCAGATAAGAAAAACAGGGCTCCAAAACAATTAGGCATCGTTTAACCTAAATCGTTTTAATGTATATGTATCGGCGAAACAAATGTCCACTAAAGCGGTCCCAGTAGATTAACATCACTGTAATTACGGAAGGAAAACTATCTATTGTCATTGAGACTAATTGCGGTCATTTGTTTAGAAACAGATTCAGGCCAATACCTACCTACCTTCCTAACACAAGTTTGTAATAACCGGCTTTAGAAGAAAGTAGGTGCATAATATTACAAAAGTATGTGTTTTATGGGGACTGGGGAAGTCTGGCTTCAGGTTAAACGTTCTATAGCAGACAAGGCTGTTTATTTTTGCGTAAAGAATACATTATATCTAAGCTTCGTTTCTAGTGGCATCCGGTATGACTACTGTGGTTGCAAGCTAACATACTTTTATCAGAAGTACCAGGGTCGCATAAGACAGAATTAGGCCTTATTTCTAATGCCATCCATGATAAAATGGTTCACGAGATTTCTGGACTGTATGTCATTTTCCACTACGCTTGCAGTTATTAGGGGAAAAATTTACAAACAATTCAGAAATCCCCTGCGCAGGGGACTCTGCCTGGAGATTTCTGGAATAAGCCAAATAACCAGTTTACTTGTCAGCTTTACTTATAAAAGTCATGTGCAGTTGTGAAATGGCTGTTTGGCAAAGGCGTAGTAGGTACCTACTTACTATGAAATATGTTCAATTCAACTTTAACAAAATGCTGATTCAATATAAGATGTAGGTAAGTAGGTCGGTACCTTATAATTTTCTTTATCTTGATTGGAAGACGCATTAGCAGCTAACTCGTGATTTGGGGTGAAATTCCAGAATTACTCAAAGGAACTCTTTAATCAATTTTCGGCGACTGTAATTTGCGTGTTGGAGGAAATTGGACAAGTATTTTAAGATAACGATTCAGGCTATTTCCACAACGAAAGTAATAATATCCGATTGTTAAATCAATAAACATCTAAGCTTTACAGGGTTTTCGTCACTACAAGCAATAATGATTAAAAATAGATTCAAGTCTTACAAGTTCAATTAAAATAGTTTTATAGGTAACTGAAATTAACAATAATTAAACACACGCCATCATTTTTTTTAAAAGAGCAATTTTTAATTTTCAACATTTATATCACCAGATTTGGTATTCATTTATTGAGGTTTACATCAGCAAGACACTCGAATAATAAATATATCTCGATAATAATAATAAAAAGTATCGCATTGTAAGTAATTCAAAGAAACAAAACTCATTACATACCTACTCAAATAGTAAATAAATGATCAATGTAACCCCCTTTAATATGATAATGATATCATAAAAGCCATAACTGACAAAGAAGAGACAATAAAGAGCGAAATTATAATGAAATTAGATCAAATGCTTACATCACAATCACATAGAAAACATCACAATGCTTAGTATTTCGGTTCCACCACGCAAAAGTACAATTTACAACAATAACATCCATTATACTTGTACGTATATTTAATGTCGGTCTCGTCGCGAGCATCAAGACCCTCTAGAGAAATCTACCGGAACATACACTCTGGACGGCAAACATAATTCCTAATTTCCTACAATACAAGGGAAAAGGACGGAACCGCTAAAATTTCTAAATATAAAACTCCCATGCGAGTAGCAAAAGAAATGACTCAAAAACAAAATCCAAAAGTAAGCAGTTACAATATAATCTGAGAAGTGATTTGAGAATAATATTCCTTAATACTAAGCAAACGCAAAGCTATTGTAATAAAAGAAAGAGTTCAATTTCTCAACGCAACAATAAAGGGACCGACGGAGTTGTTCTGAAGGAGCATTTTAATTAACGTCGACCTAAAATTCGGCGTCTAAAGAAATCTTACTTATTTAAACAGACAAGGTTTCAAGCAGAGACTATAAGCGAAATATTTAATAATAGGTAGGTACCTACTAGGTACCTACTGGGTATATATTTTTTCTTTCGCCAGATAATAATATATTTCCCATTGCGAATAAGGAAGATTGAATTTGCCCGATTTGAAATCAGTTGACTGCGCCCGTCTGTCTGTAATAATGCGAGCTTTTGTTCTTCTCTACCTGTAATCTCATTTTTATCGGAGGAAATTTCCATTGTATTTTTGAGTTGTATTGTAATGGATTTTTTACCTTGATGATTCACGTATTTCACAGTGCGTTCGCAAATCGCAAAAGTGAATGCGAGGCTGATGTTAACATCCGGCTTTAATGGCGTGTTCAAACTTGTCTGGACAACGAGTAAGAAATACGAGAATTTCTGCCCAAGTGTTGTAATGAGACCATGTAGATAGTCACTATATATATAGGTTACTAGAAGCACCTCGCGGTTTCACCCGCGTTAGCTACTATCCCGCGAGAACCATTAATTTTTACGGGATAAAAGGTAGCCTATGTGTACCGGGGATAGCATAGCTTCCCAACATTGAAAGAAATTTTCAAATCGATTCAGTAGTTTCGGAGCCTATTCATTACAACCAAACAAACAAAGTTTTCCTCTTTACAATATTAGTGTAGATAAAATAATGCTGTATGAACCTAGGGCACAATATAATACTCCATGTGATATCCCAGCATAGTTTTATACAATCACATTTATATTTTATTCGACAGGATTAATCGCGAGGCTTCTTTTGGATCAGGAGCAGAACCCAATAATCTTGTTTCGGCCTTTTCAATGGTAAATCGGAGCCTCGAAGAGCATCAAACTCTTTACATGCTAAAGGAAACAATGAATGAACAAGCCATTGCGAAAGGCTAAGTACTTATATACGCAAGTCAAGCGTTTCTTGCAAAACATCGTATGTATTGTTAACGCGTTGATGCAACTTGCGCTTATACACTGAGCAGATCAGTGCCTTTGAGTAGTACCTACTTTTTCGACAAAGAATACATACTATCTGTATTATATCTACAAGTATAATATAAGTGAGATTTTAACTAAATTTATTTAATTGCTTAACATAATATAATCCTCCCAAGGACTATTAATAACCGATCCGTCATTACAATCCAAATTGATTTAGGCCGAAATTTCGAATACCGTGAAAATTTTGAAAAACTTTCGTTATAATATTTCACAATATTAACCATCTTCCCAAGAGAATATAAACAGCGAAGATGCGGTCAGTGATGAAATATACATACCAAATTCGCAAAGTGCCAAGTTTTCACCTAAGAAGAAAGCGGTACTTTAGTGGTGAGTAACAAAACTTCTTCATATTTCAACGTTTCACAGCCGTTCTTACCTGTAACAAAAGTATGAAAGAAATTAACACCAGGAAACTATGTGCCTTTCTAACTGCTTAATATAAATCTATATTTTTTACTATTCCAAATAGAGGAATATTTAGATGGAGATTCATTGACGATAATCTTCAAAATTTGCTCCAATGATGAATGATTTCTTTAATTAGCAGATAAATAAAACTATGCACTAAACGGGCCCTTTAAGAGTATTTTCTTTCTTTAATATTATTCTAGAGCAGATCGAAATCCCTTAATACTCTTATGCATATTTACAAATTTGTAGCAGGAAACTGAAATTTGGTCTGAAATTTCAGATTTACGGCTCAAATCGATCTAAGAAACGATCATGCGATGTTTCGTGTGCGAATCGTAACTAATTAGAAATCTAATAATACTTAAATGCAGTTAGGGTTGTGCCTTACTTTTAGTGATTGAAGAATATTTAATTAAACAACATATTTCTGTTACCAAAATAACAGTAGAATAGTAGTTTGAAAATTGCTGTTCCAGGGTACGTATGTTAGATCAATCTGAGTTACATACAAGACTTATTAAACCAAGCAATACCAGAAAAAATCTTTTAATCATCACCCTCTTCAAGTATAATATATTCACCAACTGACTAAATCAAGCCGTAATTCAATTCCATAGCTACCTAATATGTACAACTAAGTAGATGTTTCTTAATTACTTCATCCGAAAAAGCAGCATGACCTTCCAACAACTCCAAAAATCACAACAACAAATAATCGTTGAACCAGAACGAGACAACCCTAAACGCGATACGAGAACAAAGAACTCGTATTACCAGATCCTTCCATTAAGAACACGCGATTCCGTTCCCATGGTTAACGAAATAATACATATTGTTAAAATCTGTATTTTGTTTCAATCAATAGCAACTGTAAATGAAGAAATGGCAGGTGTAGATACTGATTGACTGATAGAAGGTGGGCCGCGAAACGATGATGATGTCATCATCATCATGATCGTTTCGCATGATGAACTGATAATAATAAACACAAAGAGACAAAAACTCTTTACAAGACAAGAGGAAATTCTTTGTCTATGAAAGAAAATGTTTGTGTAATTCGCGGTTAAATCTGCTTTGCAAAATCTCATTACACGAGCTTTCTGATACGAAATTTAGTATGTCCGCTTGAAATTCAAAGTATACCTAAACTTCCGTAAAGAAAACAAAGCTAGTTGCTCCATTGAAAACAATTACCTTTTATTTCGATTTAAGATTATTTAAAGTTAATTTACATCTTCTCTAACTAATTATCAGTTTGATTGTTGCAATGTGTGATGATGGTAATAGATAAGTACTTAGATAGATAACTCTTTATTGAAACCAAAACGTAAAGAACATAGGAAGGACAAACTTAAAATAAAGAACAATGGGCGGTCTTACCGCTTAAGGTGATCTCTACCAGACAATGTTTCGATGGATAAGATAGACAGCAGGAATCGGGTGGGATCGGTTGACATCAGTGTCAAATTAAGAATACCTACATAGTACATACATATTTAAAATAATTAAGAAGCACCTCGCGGTTTCACCCGCGTTAACTACGATCCCGCGGGAACCATTAATTTTTACGGGATAAAAGGTAGCCTATGTGTACCGGGGATAGCATAGCAGTGAAATAACTTTTCAAATCGGTTCAGTAGTTTCGGAGCATATTCATTACAACCAAACAAACAAAGTTTTCCTCTTTATAATATTAGTATAGACATATTACTTATAATACCAATAGGTATTTAGTATACCCAATGAGATAATACCACGTTTATTGCGTAGTTTATACTTGTAATGTATATAAGTAAGTACTTACCTAGCTTTATTATTTAATTAATCCATGTAAACAATACAATGACCTTTATCCCGGTAGCAACAAAAACTGTGTTTCAAATTTAATTTGCACTTTTCAGAAATGTTTCCACCAATCACGTCACATCGCCAGTTTTTATAAAACGACGCATTTACCTACGCATTTATATGTTTGCCAAACATTGTTACAATTACGATTAATCATTTGCCGGCTAGCGGAAGTTAGTATGCCTACGCGTTTCCACACAATATTCAATTAGCATAATTAACAACATCCTACGTGTTTGTTTCCCATAAAGCCGACTAAAGATTGCAAAGAATGCGTCAACTCTCCCATTGCGATTTTTGAGCCATCAATCCAAGATGGCCGGAACGGAAACAGTGACGTATGCCCGGCCGGGGAGCAGATGACGCGGGCATCACCATCGCCGTATATAAAGGGACAGAACATGACCTATTGCGGTAAAGGACCAACCAAATAATAAGCTGTTATAGCGTAACGGTAAGGTGAAAGGTTTGCAACAACAGCGTCACCAAAACAGCGTAGACACGATTTTTGAACTTCATTGTTTACATCACTCTAAAACATCGAGGACACACTCAAGCATAAACTCAAGAATCTTCAAATAGTCCTAACACAAGTTCCTACTAATATTATAAACGCGAAAGTTTGTGAGTATGGATGGATGGATGGATGGATGTTTGTTACTCTTTCACGCAAAAACTACTGAATGGATTTTGATGAAACTTCACAATAATATAGCTTACATATCAGAATAACACATAGGCTACAATTCATTAAGATATATTATTGTATATTATCCAAACGCGGGTGAAACCGCTGGGCGCAGCTAGTAAGAAATATTCCCGCTTACAACAATTTTATTCAACCTCAGAATTACGAAAATTCAAATAGCTAACAAATGGCTTCAGCATTAATAAACAACCAACGAATATGTTTAAAACAAACCATTTTATCGGAGTGCCTATCGTCAAATTGCATATCACAGTCAATGCACTTACGGAACAAGATGCGTGCGTCAACTGGCTTGCATGAATCTTGAGTTCTGCTTTACACAGCCACATCGTCGGGATAGGGATAGCCATCATTACCGGTCGCATGCCTTTTTGCTCTTTTGGCGGGAAACTGAGTCATTATGTGTCTGGCCGCATTGCTCGCACGATGAATGTAAGCGATGGTAGAGTGTAATTTTAGACTGATTGATTGCATTCGAGGCCGGACGTTGGCCGATTTCGATTTGATTGTAGGCGATGACATAATCAAATATGCAAAAATAATTGGACGTCATCACTACGATTCGACGTTTTTAATAGGGCTACCTACAACAGATCCAATATTTCCATTCATTTTTACGTCTGCTTGGGTGTTGTAGGACAACGCCCTTGAAACAGGAAATGCTATTTGGGGCTCAAAATTGAGTGTGATCGTTGGGCGTTAACCCGTAATTGGATGATAAGCTAGATATCATAACATAACCATAACACCAAGGGTGGTCACTTTGCGTGAGCATCATACCTCTTATTATCAAAAACCCCTTCCTCGTAGATCGAAGCGTCTTCGTTTCCTGTACTTTTATATGTATTTCCAAACCGAAGACGTATATTTCTTCGTCCTTTGATCTTGTAGGGAACACTAAATATCCAGGGGGATATTTCTAAAATATCATGCGTACGTAAAACCGTTTCAACATCCGCTCAAATTATGTTTTAGGTAGATATGTGTCTAATATAAACAGGAGACACATTCAGGAGTGCACCGTTCGATCTGTGTCGCTATGAACACAGTTCGGTAATAATAATTGTGAAGCGAGCTAGACGAAACAATCTAAGCCGGTTGAATCTCAGAACTCATGCTAAAATAAGCAAAGTATGATACATAATATTGTGGACATTATGTGGTTTACCGAATTCAAACTCTAAAGAGTTGAAGTGTCAACGGAGTTTCTTTTTCCTGTTCGAAATTCAATTTTGGATCAGTGTTTGAATGACTAGGTACCTAGCATCCGTTTTCAAACTCTAACCATATAGGTGATATAGGTACCTAATAAATTAGTCTTTAATTTAATGTATTATATTTTGTTTTGGGTCTTTTTGTAGCTGAGATTTAGTAGTTTGACTTGTAATAGTGCAACTTTAATACATATTTACATTAAATTATTTGATTTTGAAATGAACTGTGATTCGCAGGCTCTGATCGAATGTGAGATGAGATAGTAAAACTTGCAATTCGAAAAACAAATAATTGAACGTGATCGGTAAACCAGCCACGCTGGAGCCGTACATGTGTGAGTAGAATCGGGTATTAACGTAGTTAGTAGATATTTTATAGTATACCATCCAGTATGATATATTGCTTTAGTCTTGTGGGAAAACGAAATGTGCAAAACGTTTAACGGCTCATGCGTGAGACGAGACACATTGAAGGGAAAGACAGTTTTATTTGCGAGCATCAGAGCCGAGCCTTATTTATAACAACGCGTTACAATGAGTTTTATTTGTTTTTCCTACATTTTATTTTCGTATTTGTGGTTAATAATAGCGTGACGTACGTTTATTTTTATATAAGCGTGCTATTTTTCTGATATTTACTTAGTTTGAGAATTACTATTTTATCAATTAGTCGTAAATATGAATACACGCTATCGACTACGAGATAACATGAATGTAACATAAAAAGCATAAAATTGAGAAATGTTTGGTTCCAATCAAAACGTTTCAAATTACAAGTAGGTGCATAAAGATAAGGAAAGGGAAATTATTCTGTTAACTTCAATTTGCTTATAAAACGAAGCTTTTTTAGTTTGGACACAAGCTTTTATCCGTGAGGTTCTACAGGAAAACGGATACACAACCTATCAACACATTTTAGAAAGATTTACGAGGTTAAATCGTAAAAGTTCATTCAGAATTTCAGACCAATTCAATATTCATCGCATTTTGATCAGCTCCGATTATAGCCAGTCTGAGCGTTTCGTTTAATGACCCACTAAACTAAAATAGTAACATCCGATTGGCAAAGTCCCGCCGGCAAGGTTGTGCGCGCGCAAAACAACGAATGTCTGCCGCCCGGCCATTCATGGCACAGTACGACAAATAGACAGTAGATAAGTTTACGATATTTCTTAAGATAACACTCTTAGAAACAAACTATACAATACTGATAACTTTTTATTCGCCAATATAGTTAATTAGTTGTATGTGTTATTTATAGTGATACAAGTAATAGAAATAACTGTGAAAGAAGAACACTGTAAACAAGTCCTGGTAAATGGCAGCACTAGTGATGCACTGGTGGAGCGTGTAAATAGCCCCACCGCGGCGTACTCGCGTACTGTTATGAAGAATCTAATTCGTGAAAATTATGGAGAAACATGTGGCTTTCGTCTGCAAAGGAAACTGATAGTCATGTGCCCACTCACCAAATCGACGCTCCGGGCACCCCAGCAGCTCCAGGAGGCGAATTACAGCAGATCAGCGACGGAAAGGCGACGGTCACAAAAGAAACAGCACAGGCGGAGATAATTATATGCACGACATAAGTTTCTATGAATTTTCACATTGAATTATTAGATTGAGCGGCCATTCGGCGAATCCGATAATATGCACACTGACATTTATTTGTCTAATTTATTTTTCTTTGGCCGAAAAGAAGCGTTCGACCTCCTTGGTGGGTCGCCACTGCTACCGCACTCCATAGAGGCCACCAAGGAACCCAAAGACATCTCAAAGGGAGTAGGCATCAGCTCCCTCCAGACAGGCACCATGCTACTCCATAATATTACCTATTAGAGTTAAGCAGGCACCACGGTATGCCGCGTCACCATGCACCCCACCTTGAAATGTCGCGAGACTTTCAAAACCATATGAGCATATAACAATTTTATGTTGAAACATTTTATGAACTCTATGATAGACTCGCAAACGGTTAAGAATATTAGCGATCAGTTTTACAAATAATTAGATAAGTAACTACAGTGATATGATTAACTACCATTTATCTACGTAATTACACTAATAGGATTATGTTAAAGGTGAAATTAATTTTGGAATTTATTGAGTGGGTGTACTGTTCATAATACACTCCACTTGCACCATCACGGTCTGCAATTCTTCATAAGTAAGAATCTGGTTGCCATCCGCGCGATATAAATGCGACTTGGGGGTTTTTATATTTGACTCCCACATAAATCCAAAATGCAGCGCCCTAGATGGAATTATCTTCCATTCTATACGGCGAGCGTCTAACTCCCTTTGTACAGATGAGTTGAAGCTAAAGTTCAACAGAAAACTATATAATTCGACCAGCTGCGCCTTGGCTCCAACGAAAGTGGTCCCATGATCAGAGTAGAGACACGAAACTGGGCCACGACGGGAGATAAAGCGCTTGAAAGCTGCCAAAAAACAATCGGAAGTCAAATCGGACACCAGCTCTATGTGTACAGCCTTTGTCACTAAGCACACAAACAGGCAAATATATGCCTTCTGTGCATGTCGACCTCTGCGTCGCGTTGAGGTGATGTGGATAGGACCGGCATAATCTACCCCAGTATGCACGAAAGCCTTTGCTTCTGAAATGCGATACGCAGGAAGGTCTGCCATCATCGGCTTCGGGTGAGATGGATTTAATTTGAAGCATACGTTGCACTTACGCACCTTGTATCTCCCGACATTCCTGGCATCCAATATCCAGAATCGTTGTCTAAGGATAGACATGAGTAAACCCAGACCAGTGTGACTATTCATCACATGATAATGCTGTATAATTAAATCCACAATATGGTCACATTTGGGAAGAAGAGCAGGGTGCTTGGCATCAAAAGGAAGACATGATTTAGAAAGTCTTCCGCCAATCCGCAGAATGCCTTCTTCGTCAACGAAAACAGACAAATTTTGAAGCCTTTTAGTCGGCATTCCTTTAGCTTTGATAAGTTCAAGGTCTCGACTAAAATGCACGGATTGTACAGCGCGGATCATAGCTCGTTCCGCAGCTACCAAACCCTGAATAGATTCCAAAGGAGCCTTCAACCGTGCAAATATAAACATAATATATCGAATTATGCGCAAAAGTTTGCCCCATGAAGAGATGCGCTGAGCTAGCTCGTACAGTAATGATTGCTGAAGCTGAGCAGAAACAGTAAGAACTGTAGCCTTGAGCTCGGGAAGTTCACCACAATCAGTAGGAGAGAAAGGTTCAATCGGCAAATCTTCAACAGTGCTGCCAAGCCAAGATGAGCCATTCCACCATAGGTCGTGCAATACCAATTTGGACGGTAACATGCCCCTAGAAAGGCAGTCACTTCGATTTTCCACTCCAGCAACTTGATGAAAATGGTGAGCAGCAGCATGAGAGTTGCCAAGTTCAGATGGATCTTGACAGAATGGCAAAGATACAACATAGCTATCCCTATCGTCACGATCCACTGATGCCGTATAACTATTCTCGCACTCTATCCCTTCGGGTGACAGGAAGCGAGTTTGAGGTAGTTCTTCTAACTCCTCAAACCTCTGCACTAAATCGTTCAATACCAATCCCGTATAAGTAGCGGTGGGTATGACGTCTTTACAAGGATAATCCCCCATCAGAACATAACCGAAAGTAGTCAGTAACGCTGGGGCTCCCCGTAAACCAGAATCGACTCTATTTCCCAGATAAATATAAGGGAAGAGCTGAGCACCTAACACAACATGTATATCTCCGGGTATATTCCAACTTAAATCGGCAAGTGGTAAACCATGGAGATGCTGCGCGGCATCGTCCAATTCAATGAACTGCGACGGCAGTTGGTCAGTGATGCATTCCACCACTAACGCATGAATCGAATATTTATGTTGTGAATTCACACGAGATTCAATATCGAAATCTACAAAACCGATTATAGGTCGAGATGTCGAACCAATACCTTTGACAAACGAATTACTCAAAGGTATTATTGGCAAGTTGAGCATCCGACAGCAATCAGTCGTAATTAGATGGTTTTGCGAACCATTGTCAATTAAGCACCTAATAATCTTCTTTTGTCCCGTACTACCTTTAGGAAGCGCGTACACTTGGGCGGTCGACAACAAAACCATAGAGTGAGGCTTAGTTTTGGCAGCAAGCATTACAGCAGAATCATGCTGTGACGGCAATGTTGCACTCGAAACCTGATGAGACTCGGCACGTATATTATCAGTCTTATTCCTATCAGAGGAAGATTGAAGTAACGACTCGTTCATAATTGTTGCCGATTGCGGCGCAAGAGGAGCAATAGACGCGTGGGACTGAGACATAGCTAAAATCGGTGGTTCACTATGGTTACAAAGCATCTTATGTGTATGTGTAACTGTGCTCACATTTCGGTTTCCAAAATGCAAGAGCTTATGGTGTCGTTTGTTGCAAACTTCGCAGACAGACGACGAATTACAACCCGTTAGACTATGCGAAATACTTAAGCAGTTAACGCAGCCACGTTTGGAGTGGATGAATCTGTAACGGTTCTTCGCATCGCTCAAATTCATAAATTTTGTGCAGTCAGTCAGTAGCATATGCCCACCATCGTGGCAATACGGACAGTGAGACACAGACGAGACTAGCGAAGATGTAGCGGAGGCACCGGACTGAGCGGTTACCTTCTCACTAGCGACGAATGTGTTAGACGTATTCATGCCGGACTCGCGTAGCTTAAAAGCGGTCGGTCTACCGTAGTTACTTCGCGAATTATTAGAGTTCGACTGCATATTATTCGCACGCTCTAAAATCTTAACTTGATCCTGCACAAAACTGATCAATTCTTTCGAAGCAGGAATTTCCGTGGTCCGAACTGACATCTCAAACGCTTGAGCAGTTTGACAGTCGATCTTACGCATCGCACAGTGTAACAAAATAAAGTCAGTCAGGTCAGTTATACCTAACTGTTTAAGAGCCGAGATCGACGCAGAATATCTCTCTACGAACGAATCTAGACTATCAGCATTTTGAGAACACTTCTTCAAGTCCAGAATATTATTCAGGTAATGTATACCTAACGCACGCTTGTCTTGATATTTCTTCACCAAACTATTCCATATGATGCTATAGGTATCACCTGTCGGTACGATACCAGCGAGGACCTTCAACGCATTATTAGTGAGTTTACCTACTAAGTATTGCACACGCTGTGAGTCAGACAACTGATCGTTATTATGGATGTTTGACTTGAACGACTCGTAAAAGACAGGCCAATTCTCCGTCTTCCCATCAAAACTCGGCAACGTAATCGGTGGCAAATTGATACTATGCGTAGCAACAGTTTTCGACCCATCGGCGTTATTTCGCGAAGGTAAAGTTTGTGGAACACTATTTATCCTGTTCCTAGTGCGTTTTACTCGACTATACAAATCCTCGAATGACTCTAGGCTCGCGTAGTCGGGAGACGTACCCGGTTTCAAAGTCAGCATAATCCGATTAATCTGATCGACAATCGACTCAAACTTATCACGGACGTCATCAACCGTTTCCGATTCAGCTAGAAAATCTTCGTTCAATCTTGACTCGAAAGAAGTTATGTTCTTTGAGACATTATACAAACGATTAATCCGTTTAAATAATATCTCTCGCCTGCATATCAACAAAGCAAGCGAAGTTTCAAGATTTTCTTCCGCCATTTTAAAGCAAAAAATCGAAAAAATATATTTACGCGATAATTCAAATAAATCGGCTGAGATTTGCAAAATGAGCAATGGCGGAAACAAAATACAAGAAAATTATGAAAGGCACGAATGTCATGCCACAGAAAATTCAATTGTTTTCGTGATAGCAAATTAATCACATGAAATGAATTTACATATAAATAATTTATGTAAGTATAATATAATATTATGGGATGAACATGGAGTTTTACCAACTATAAATACGTAAAACTCACGAACAGAAATATAATATGCATAGAATAATATTATAACGTTATGATATATGGTTATGAATAGGAAATCCACGAACAAATTACGTATTGGAATCCGTATATTATGGTTATGAATATGCTATATGGTCATGAAAGGAAGTTCAACGAACAAATTACGTATAGAACCCTTAAAAACCTAGCTGGTAAGGTCAAAAATTACACCTATCCGTAACTCGAAAGGACCAACAAATGGTGGAGCGTGTAAATAGCCCCACCGCGGCGTACTCGCGTACTGTTATGAAGAATCTAATTCGTGAAAATTATGGAGAAACATGTGGCTTTCGTCTGCAAAGGAAACTGATAGTCATGTGCCCACTCACCAAATCGACGCTCCGGGCACCCCAGCAGCTCCAGGAGGCGAATTACAGCAGATCAGCGACGGAAAGGCGACGGTCACAAAAGAAACAGCACAGGCGGAGATAATTATATGCACGACATAAGTTTCTATGAATTTTCACATTGAATTATTAGATTGAGCGGCCATTCGGCGAATCCGATAATATGCACACTGACATTTATTTGTCTAATTTATTTTTCTTTGGCCGAAAAGAAGCGTTCGACCTCCTTGGTGGGTCGCCACTGCTACCGCACTCCATAGAGGCCACCAAGGAACCCAAAGACATCTCAAAGGGAGTAGGCATCAGCTCCCTCCAGACAGGCACCATGCTACTCCATAATATTACCTATTAGAGTTAAGCAGGCACCACGGTATGCCGCGTCACCATGCACCCTTTTGTTAAAAGTTCCTGTTTTTCACCTATCTATCATTGTTCATAGATTTATCTCTCTACGAGCTTGTTATTTCAGACTATCTCGATTCTGGATTCAGACTCGATTCTGGAAATGAAAGAGGAACAAACCACAGTCCTCGGCTATTTGTGCGGCTTATAGGCAGATACCCTGCCTCTTCAATGCACGTCGACCTATCTAAGGTTCTAAATCAGTCATTGACATCAGACTAAGGTCAAATACCTAAACGACATCAATGAATCCTACAAAAACAGCACAATCTCGACATACCGAATCTAACTCAATTGAATGAGTCACTTCACTGCCGCCGTTCATTTAGATCGGCTTTCCGAAGTGTGTATTCATTCATTCGAGGAAACAAAAATGGCGGGCGTCGCGGCGGCAAAGGACGTAAACAATCAGGCGTCTCCCACGCCAAAGTACTGGCTTGTTTTATCAATGGCAATATCCTGGGCACTTTCATAATACGTGGGCTGATTTATGATATCCTAAACGTATTTATTGTCTTACTCGCCGAAAATATATCGTGATGTTACTTACAGGCGACAAATACTTGATGCGTGTGAAAAAATTAGTTACCTACATTAATTAAAGTAATGGACTAATAGAGCCAACAGTCTGTGAATTGATATTTATAAATTTTGTCAGTGTGAGGATGTGATGAAAGATGGTTAATCCGACATGCTTAGATTGGGACGATCCCTTCAAGGACTGCCTCAGTCTACCTTCAAATATGCTTTCAAGAATAGCCTGATAGGAGCTGGCTAATGAAGCTAATGATGAAGATAAATATTTTCTCAAATAATTTAAGCAGCGTTTCTAAAATAACATTTATTTAACCATCTACTCATCATACTAGTATTAGAAATGCGAAAGTTCTTAACTCTGTTACTTTTTTACGATTCAGTAAGGTAGGAGGTACCTACAAACTTCCTACAGTGAACTGTTTTATAGAACAGTACTGACGATGGCAATGATAACTAAACTATGCCGATAAACGGTATTCATGTACAACATAATATCTTCAAAATGAAAATTACTTAAAAACAACATGTTTTATTACTTTTATGAGTATGACAAACAGTGTAGAAGCAGTGAAACGCAATCAGATTATCTGGAACAGTTATCAATGATCAATAATTCATTGATAGAAACGTATTTAAAAGCATAAGAAGGAAATAATATAGATAAACAATGATAGGTAGATAAGATATACGTACAAGCCATTGACTAATAGGTACTTCGATAATAATGAATAAGTAAATACAATCTTATCGACGTCGAAGACGTCACAAATAAAACAGCCCAACACCCATGGAGCGGAAATCCAAGAATCTCAACAAATAAAGATTACTTACTAAGAAAGAAAAATTCGATTAAACATGATTAAACTTTTAATGAATGCATAATAATTAATTAACAACAGGTTTTGCGAAACAGTTCGTCTTGTTTAACGGAGAATTACGGATGAATTTCGTATTCTTGTAAGAATGTGTGTACTAGGTATTTCAATTTCATGTTTGCTTTATATTGTGATTTGTGTTTAGTAACTTCCACGCGTCTTGCAAATGGTTTTCCATCATTTTATTTATGTTTTTTAGGTTTCCGTTTTAAGATCTATATGCTCGCCTAAAACTTTTCATATATTAGTTAAAAGGCCCCCGTATTTTGACCCCAATTAATCGCGATTATTAAACTTAACAGTCAACAAACATGTACATCTTCTCGATCTAGCTGGCAATGCACATCCTTAAACTGATCATCATCAGCCTATACTCGTTTACTGCTCGACATGGGACTCCCCTAGTGAACGCCATTGAGCCCAACGTCTCCTCATCCAGTCTCCACTTCTCCAGCCCTTAGCCGTATCGTCACTCCACCTCAACGTTATCCTCAACTTCAAACTACTATTCCCCAAATTTTTCCACCATTCCAAACATTGTTTCTAGTTATCGATCCGTACGATCATCCTTGAATAGTTTCTGTAGCGTTGTTGTTTACAAAAAAGTGTTTACATCAATTTGGACCAAAACAAATCAAGTCTTTTCGGGCAATCGATTCTTCCTCTGGATTAGCATGGAACAACAAGGTAGATGGAATGTATTCATGAAACGTAAACAAGTTAGAAGACATCAACAAGAATTAAGACACGCCCCTAGACATTTAGGGCTATAATAATGGACAGTGAATAGGATGTTTTAAGGGATTCATTCTTTTTTTATGATCGGGCTTGTGAAAGTGGTTCTTATTGCTTGCCTAAATCAGACTCAAAAATTACCCGCCATAATTACACAACGGCTTACTAGTTAGTATAACGCCAATGTGTACAACTTGTATCCTATTCTATGAAATCAAACATTTGACCTTTGAAGGTCATCTCATAAATTGCAAGTACAGATTGTTACAGTCATAAAACTGAAAGACAAAGAAGACACCAATATAACCTTCAAGCGCTGCGTCCTTAAACACACTGTGCTACTTTATTTTTGTAGCTCGCATAAATCTAGAGCTTTTGTAACCAAGACGTGCTAATTAGATAGAAGGGGTAAAGTTTATCAAGGAACATGTGAAATAAAACATATCGCTGACAAGACACACCCATTCGCGATGTATCAATGAAATTGCTTCCATTCATGCATGGCGCGCGCGCGTTCAATACAGCAAATGTGCGTCAAGGGCGCGAAGATACGATAGACGTCGGTCGCTTCCGGAGTACATGTATTTATACCCTTAGCCTTGTTATTTTAGCTACCGATGCTTCTGTTAAAGTGTAAAGTGCCGTTCTTATCAAATCAACGTTGTCGAAGTCTGCAACTAAACTCGCTAAGATCTAAGATTGTACTTCATTTGCACTAGAACATCATTGAAAGCTTTTTTATTATACTTGCGGTGGACGCCATTTTTGGGTAAAGGTGCTCCTTAATTATTTTTTTTTGTGTTAGTTGTATTTAATCATTCAGTAAGAGTCAAGGTCACTTTTTACAAAGGCGACCTCGAGTCTTGTACAGTGCTGTCTTTGGGTCACAAAATTAATGTTTTTTTTACGATTTTAGTCCATCTGTCTGAGAGCATTCTGCTCAATCCCAATTGATTAGGTACCTACTGATAGTTTTTCAAATAAACCTAAACCATTTAATAGCTTTATCTGTAAATCTACGGATGATAATAATAACAAATCCCTTAATTCCCAGGATATAATGGACGTCTTACCAAGGCCCAAAACGACCGATTCGGTGATGAATAGGATTAAGAAAATTCACGGATTATCTAATCCTCTCACGGAGCGCTTTCCAAACGGCTGCTTTACTTGATTAACTATAAATAAATAGCCCGGGAGTTGGAAACCCCTAATAAAACGATTATTGGCCGTAAACCAAGCTTAGAAGCCGCTCCGATGGCACTTATACTTGTAATAACTATTAAGCAACGCATTAAAATGCTTTCAATCTATTTGAAGGTAATCTTGCGATTAAATCCTAAGAAAACTCCGCCTCTACTGATAAAGTAAGTTTTAATAACCGAAGGATGAAGAGTAATAAAAGTTTCGTAGCGATCGAAGATACAAAATCGGCAACAGAAACCCCTTGGCACAGATCCAGTACGAGACATGTGAAAGTTACCACAATAAGAGCAAAAATAAATCCATTCAAGAGGAGCAAGGTGGGGAACGGGTATCAATCGGCGGCGAACTTGGCAACGCGACAGAATCGCGACCACATCCACGTAGAACGCCTACCCAATTCGAGAGCAGCCTAAATCTTGTAGCAACCACAAACGAATTTGAAACTTCAGATGAGGCGCTTAAGGTGATTTCAACATCGCCGGTGGTGATCTAAAATGTGCAGATGAAGCGTATCGTACTTTTTACGAGGGGTCAAGTTCGCAGAGATCAATTGGTTTATTGCTTAGCGGTAGTCAGAGATAATTACGTTATTTTCAACTGAAGACGACTATGTCTTGTGTAAGTCAAGAGTCAACATTTCAGATAATTATTAGACTTTTCATAACATAACATTGTGATGGAAAAAATGATAATGATAAACAGGTTTTAAGCTGTAGATATGGGCAGATAAATCGCTATGGAAAGTGAAGTAGGTACCTAGGTAATAAACCATTTTTTATTAGAGTTTCAGTTTAAGTAATTTTTATTAGTAAACAATAACAATCCGGAAAGAAAATCTAGCGTCTACTAAACAATATTTGAAGAAGAATTTTGAGAAGGTATTACTTTACTTGAACACGTCAAGTGCGTTTATATTGGTTTTATAGGTAATTTAATTTTACAAAACCCGAAATATCGAGTTTGATGACACATAAAAGTAGAAGAACATAATGAACACACCCCAGGAAGGCTCGAATACGACACAGCTCCAAGTAATGAATACCTACATACTTTGGAAAGTAATTAATGTATCAGATTGAGACCTTTAAAGCTATGGATGAAACAATTTCGTAAAATTAACACGTGCAAAGTAAATGTAAGTAATACGCCTTTTCGAAACGATAACTCGAGACATTTGCTACGCGATTTCATCTACGGCCGAAGCCGCAACAAATCTGTGATTTTCAATCAACCCAGATACCTACCGAATCCGGATAATATCTTACTATAATAACTGACAGGAATCAAAATGTTATAAATATTCCGAGTAATTCCACCTGAGTGGAGACATAATACGAGGACATTTGTTAGAAAAATAGTGATTCGTTTTATAAGTAGCACGTAGAGTTATTGAAATGGAAGGATTTGTTTATTCTTTCAGTATAGGTTACTCGTAACATAAATAATAATTACAGTAATGACAACAAATGCATCGAAAGGTCATACGATATACTAACAAGGAAAATTAACTATAAATACATACTATTATATGGAGAGGAAAAATGTATTAAAACATTAAAAAACCCCTAAATAGACACGTTATAGGCAAGGCTAGCCATATTATTACTGGGCAATGGGAGTATTTCCCAAGTAGATTCTCGCTGAAGATGATATTACTGTGGGAATTCTCATATTTCTTACCCAGCAGACTTATCAAACTGTCCGATATTGTACCACCAAGCAGTATTATAAAAAAAAACAGATCCAGGGCCATCATGGAAAAACTACTATTCACTTATGCGTATCACGTGAAGGTCCTACCAAAAAAATTCGCTAATCGGGTTCTCATGGCAATTACTATAACTAACGGCTGAGATATTACTAAAATTGTTAAAGCGTTTTTCTATGGATCGAGCTGATTCCCATAGTAGGCTTCACAATGGCAAGCTTGCCAAGGGCATCCATTCCTTTAACCTATCCGAGAAAGTGAGATAGAGCAACGTTGTACTGGCGCTTTAAATGTCAGGTCCACATTATGCCATTTGTCTGATCACGAATTCGATATTAAGTTTACCAGTCGAGAGCATTGTAAACTGGTTTAATAACAAACACAGAGAACGGTCTAATCCAGAGCGGAACTTTAATATCTTTTGGCTGCTTCGTGATACTTTAAATACTTATGATATAGTATCTAGGTGGCTACGAACAACTAGGTGCATCATGTCATGGCACACTTAATAGTACACCCTACACCCATGTGATGGAACTACTTCTCCGGGATTGAAGTGCCAGGACAGATAGCAACCCGATTAAGTTTAAAAAACCTTAAAACATATTATGTATTTAAGACTTACTTTGGAAATTCGTTTTCGTTGGTACAATTTGTAGCAAATAACAGCTTCATATTACAAATGGGCCTTAAAAACATTTCAAATATAAATGTTAATTACTACATGAATGTCTGATGCTCAAGATAGGTATTTCAACGGAATAAGAAGACGACCACACAGAGTTTTAACTTCACTTGCGACCAGTGCAACTAAAATTCCTTCTATTTGATATTTTATGGTCATAATATTATTATAATCATATGAACTTCCTTTTGAAATAAAAAAATTAACAAATACTTATAGATAACAAAATACAAGAAGACCTGTAACATCAAACACAAATAGAACTAATTTATTTTATGTTAGCTAAGTAAACACTTCTTTAGAGCTAAGGCCGAGAAACTCTTGTCACTACCCCTTTGAAACGTTATCAAACTTCGACACTTCTCGTCTTGCAAGTTTCAATGGAGTGCCATTGTTCACGTCAGTGTACAAATTGAGTAGAATATTATATGTTTTGAGTTAGATGTCTTAGATCGGTAGTGCCTTGGTGGTATGCTTCAGTGCCCGTCAGACTTTACCACTCTCAAGCAGAGAATCTGCCGCTACTTAGCCCCTGTCGGGTTGCCCTGGAGAGCTATTCCTTGTTTAGGTTTAGCGTTTTCAACTTTTAACACTACCGCTCTATGCAAGGTTTACGATGTTTTCAAGAGCTTTGTTTGAGTAATCAGCTGTTCATCATGTTATTATAGTTCTACTTCCCAAGTTTCTGCCATTGTACTTGACAGGGCACAAATCGGGACGAATATTATACAAATGTGTGATGAGATGATAAATATTGATTAGTATTAGCGACTATTGTGATTCTAGGTCGAGGTGTGAAAAAGGTCCACAGGCTCCGCACGGAAATAAAACACGACTGAAGCAAAATACTTGATACTTAACCCAAGTAAGGATGCTTTTCTGTGGTTTCTTTTAGATATCTCGCTTAACTTTGACAGCGTAAACGAATGAACACTTGGAAGTGCTTCAACGGTTAAAAAAACGTAAAATGTATACTTTGATTTTTCATTGGTAGTCAGCTAAAGTCAGACGCTAAATTAGGTAAGTATACATATTTCAAGTAGAATACTTCAATAAAAGCATCGGGTGGTTTCCATAATTTTTTTCACAGATTTTACCAGCGGAATAAGCTCTATAATATGAGACTTTCGGTTCGGATCACCCCGATACAAAACGGTCAGTTAAACCCATCCAGACTTAACATTGGATTCAAACTGTTTATCAAAAATACAGTTTGCATCTACTTGGCATGTAAGTAACCACCTGAATATCGAAACACATTCAGCGCCACCATGACCAATCTGACATCTATAAAGTCATCCACAAGTTATAGATCCCGCGACCGAAGCGACATTAGGTGTTCATGTTTCTCCTGAAGCACACCGAGAACAGGATAACACCGATTCGTTATAACCAGGATAAATTGGATCATTTGTTATATTCGTTACATAGTTAAAGCCGTCGTGGAAATGAAAGGAAACGCTGCGAGCGCAATATATGTGGTAGCAGTATTTGAAGTTAATGCAAGTGAGATAATGAAAGACAACATGAAAGAATGCCTACCTACCTCATTCAGTACCTGGTGAATCTTCTACTGAATTCTGTGATTAACTAACTTAAAAACGGCTTCTTAAAACGCAAAGAACGACCTTTCCTATTCAGCCCTACACAGCTCACCAAACCATACAAATTTATACACAATCATTGTCAAATTCTGGATGCTACAACTAATACACCTGTGCTACAAGTTTAGGTGATCTTAAGTCAACAAGTAAGTACTCAAAGTTAAATAAGCTCCAGCCACAATTTACAAAGTGGTAAACTCATGGAAACCCCGAAAACAGATCCTTCGAACTCATCTATCAGCGAGGGTCAAATTCTTCGGTTTCCATTTGCTGAAGTACAAAGTAAAGTTACTGTTATTACGTCTTTACTGTGGGGACGCCCACGCGGTGTGATCTAGTGCGGTAATACTGTACAAGATCCCGAGCTGGGGAATAAGTTGGGCGGCAAAGGGTAGAGGGGCGCCCCGGACTGCGATCGAAAAATAAACGATTTTTGCTGGGTTGTCGCTGTGTCGCAATAATCCTGAAAGTTTCGCAGTCAAATATAGGTACATAATATTATGTCGAAACGTTTCTAGGTCGATGTGCCAACACACCTAAACCTAAATGGTTTGAGAGACTGATGGATGGTGGCCTTATTTTATCGTTATCAATCTACCGACGAACTCACTGTAAACACACTGTCCAATAAAGCATCAGTACAAAACACTATTCTGTTATTAAGATGAGCTTTAGAAATGTCAAGAAAGCAGTTACTTGAAAATGGAGGCTCCATACATATTGACAAACTCCAAATAGCTATTATTTATGTTCATCAACAACCTTCAAGTCACAGGGCACTTCTCCTAGAGACTAAGATCCCTTTGGATCAAATATGCAATGGTCCTTCGGACCGTAACTTTAGTGAATTAATCCTCGTCAGAGCTGTAGGCAAACATCTCATTAGATAGTCTGTCCAACTTCATGCTTAAAATATACACATACAAGTTTATCCACCGCAACATAATGAGTTAGTTTTAGTTCTATCTAAAAGCGCAATTCAAGTAAAGCGCTGGGTAAACGTGGCAACTTTTAACTAGTTTTGGCAACTGCCTCTAACGTCGACGTGCGGAATGACAGCCGACAACACACCACAACACTTTATCTATCAAAGAATAGATTAACCATGTTTGAACAGAATGATTTAATCAACAGCCTGCATTAGTCTGAGCATAGCACTATCCCAAGGCACGCCTCTGACTCCGATTCACGACTCTTCTCATCAATGACTGTCACCTACTTACCATAGGTCGTTGCTGCATCAAGCGGGAGGGCGTCACGTTTGCCGATTTGCGGTCTCCACCCGATAACTCGGACCCTGCCACTACTGCGGAGTTGAGCGGAAACGACTAAATGTTGCTACGTCTGCATATAGCCTTACAGCATAACTGCTTCATTTCCGCTGGCAAAGAGCGTCGTTAAGCTCACAGTTGGAATTGCGCTTCAACTAAACCATTAGTTAGGAAATTTTACTATATAATATTTTCATACACAAGTTTGAAGGTTTACCCGTAAATTTGAGTAGGTACCCTAACTTGCGTATTAGGTGACCATATTATTTGAATGAAATACCTACTTGCTATTTGTTGTGAATTGGGATTACTTTCTATCATTGACCATAGACGGTCGGTTGCATTGTAACTAATTTCTTAAAAACAATTTGTTCAAAAAATAGTTCATGTTCTACGAATGGTAATCGGGAGTCAGAATAAATAGGTACTGACGGGTAGCACATTAAACGTTAATTGTATAATTTGTTAACACCACCCAGGGCACAGTGACCTTATACTACACCACACGAACTAAAAACAATTCTCCGAGCCATTTATCTATTATAAATCAGTAGGTCTGACGGTCACATTCACTGCCGAAAGATCCGTCGCGAGCGAAAGACCCTTGTCATTTGAGGAAAAAGAAAAGCCGGCTTTATCGCCTTTATCGCTTTAAAAAGTTAATTCTGGATAATCAAAACAAACAACTTTTAGTGACTTACACATAATCTCTTGACAAACATTTTGAGACAATCTTCCTTCAGCCAGAGCTTGGACGTGTTCCAAATCTTAACTGAATTAAAAAAGATCTTCTAGAGTAACAAAAATTATAAGTAGGTACTATTTGATTTACAAAGTCTTGTGTCCCGGCTCCGGCGATTTCCTTTTATAAGAGGCTGTTTGACTGGTTACTAATTATTATTTAGTATAATACTCTATAACAACTTTTACCAGTTCAACGATGCGAATATAAAGTACGGCAGGAAAACATGTTTATTTTTTGTTTGCGATACTTCAAACAATTTTTTCCTTCATAAGTATACACCTGTCCTGCTTACATCCTTTTGCTCAAATATGCTATCGAATCTCAATGTCAGCATCGATTTTCTATTGATCACTATCTATTAGTACTCGGGAGACCTAGCTCGAAGCCAATGCATGGCCCAATCCATTACGTCCATCATATGAATGTCAGTCATGCGTAGGTTCAAATATACTAAACGATTCCGTCGCTATGATAAGCACCATTTTTCTGATTCTGATCCATAATAACGGATTCTAAGGGCGTCCAAATCTTGTTTTCGCTTGTAAATTATATTAAGTGCAGCATTACCGTCTCTCAAGTTCTAAAAGCAAAAGCCGGCCATTCGCCATGGTTTGCTATGAATATTTTATGACCTGCCTACACACCGCTGTCGGAAACAATATAATTGGGACCTTTTAAAACTTCGTCGGCAGGCAGTTAGGCACTAAGCAGGCGGTTAAAGCGTGACCTGCTAAATTATTCAACAGTAACAAGAAACTTGTAGAAAGTGTATCCGAATATGCACTTGAACGTTTAACTACCGTTACTAATACGTTGCAAATTGCTTTCAGAGGATGTCAAAACAGGATGGCAGGTGTAGATGCCACACCTTTGTCTTTGTTAAGGTGTAGGGTGGCGAACTGTGCGAGCATTGGAAAGTAGCAAAAACGCTCATTAACTGATGCACTTACACCTTACACGTGAGTTGAAATGAGCAAGCTCTACCGTTAAAGTCAAAGTAGGTGCTGTTGTTGGGACCTTTGTTGCGTTGATAGCGTTGGTAATGGAGACTTTATTTGATACCATATCATGAAACAAACATTATAGCCAAGAAAAAGTTGATTTGTATGTCAAAGACAGGAACCACCTACAAATCATTCTTCTCAGTGTAAAATTAAACCAAGTCTTGCATCTTCCCACAATGCTCTTGGGTTCCCCGACTCCCATTCAGTTTCGGAATTTGTGCTAGCTCACGACGCGCTGCAAAATCCAGACCCCATTGTGTGACATCAAGAGTCCATCAAGCCTTTGTATGTCCCGATCCCGACAACTTTATTAATAGTCCGGCGCTTCATTTTTGAGACCTAAAACAATACGGCAAAGAACCATTTTCCCACGAAGTGTCGACCGTCGTCAGCGTGCGGATGGCATGTTTAAATCCCTATGGTCCAAAAGCTGCGCTTGGATTTGGGGCCACGTCCGTTACGCAAAAGGACCTCTGGCACGTGATAAAACGGAACATTTGTATACGTAACTACCTTTTTACGAATGACTTGATTTTTGTAGGGGTGTGCAAGCTGACGTGTGTGTTAATTTTTAGAAAGAGAGATACAGATATCTATCCGGCTATTGCTTTTCGTTATTTTGTAACATACCATGCCCCAAGAAACTTCTACTTCTAAAGGAAAATGTTGAACCATGTGTACTTACTCTTCCCCCATTGAAGGTAATAATGAACTCAAAAATGTAGGTGATGCAAAAGTTAAATTCCCACCCAAAAGCTATGGACTCGTTATGCCTATTGAGTACAATAAAGACCTGCATTCGTCCGCAACCGCCGCGGACAGTAACAGGGACGTTGTCTGATCATGGACATTGTTCGTGTCAGTTGGAAGTTGTACAGCTGATAATAGAGTTATGCGGAGCAAAACTGGGTTATGTAAGACCATTGTCTACTGTTATTCCTACATTGATATTAACTTTCTATTTACGGGATTCAATCCACGTCGACACGTTTTCGGCTAAACTTCCAGAGTAAGTGCTGTGTCGCCAATGAATAAGCAATGTTTACTACCTCCCGGAGATTTGTGCGTAGGCCCAGTGATTTAGTGGTCCTTCGATTGAGCTTGCCGCGTCGCATTTAGGTCACCACTTAGGTTGCGGCTTCGACGATAATCCAGAGGTAGATGGGTCTTTTACTTATTAGATGATCCGTAGGTATGGTGTTTAAGCAAAATGATAAATGCACATGCGATTTCAATAAAGATTGCGTAAGGAGCGGTAATTCTGTAAGTTCTCAATCACACTCAATTCTGTTTACTTAACTCTATTTTATTTTTTCTTGTTTTTTTTTTCTTATGTAACCAGTCGCTTTTTTCCATGAAAAGTCTTTGGAATATATTTTTAACAAATGGCAATGAACATCCGCATTTTTGGCGGCTTCATTCTATTATTATGAACGAATGAAAATACCATTGCCATTTTTCTTGTCAATCATACCGCGGATTGAAAGATATTGGAAATATTTCCAAGTTCATGGACTTTTACAATAGCATACATCCAGATCCATATGAACTATTACAAAATCGTATATGAACTCAACTGTTTTGATGACACCAGCATGAAATTGCCCATCTAGATTACCAATCCCCAGTACTGTGACAGATACGCTGTTCATTCATAACCCAAGTTATATAATAGGAAGCATAACCGATCCGGTTGGATGGAACTGAACGACTGTGCAGTTTCCGCTTTATGCACCGCGACGGGTTACGGATGCTATGATAGCGTTTGGCGTGCTCACCTGCTCATGGTGGAACAGATCAGATCTTGAAGACCGCAATGCAGTCTTATTCTAACGGTCAGTACGTCAGTACCTCCTACTGACGTGGTAACGTAACTTTCGCTACGAAAACCATGCTTGCATTCAACAACGCACTGACCGCGTCAGTTCGGTTTTAATAGCGAGGTTTACGGACGAACGACGTCAGTACTGACCGTCAGGATCTAGATACTAAATACGGTCAGGGTACTGGTAAGGGTTTATATGAATTACATAATATAGACCATTACCAGTTTCCTTGTACGTATAACGCAGTAAGTATCAATACGACGTACTTTTTTAAGAGAATTTTGACATCGTAACTTACTCAGTGTTTTCGGGTGTCTTAGTTTTTAAATCGGAATTACCTATCAGTAGAGCGCTTAGGAGTGTGCAGTGTTTCAGTATTTTTAAAGACGGTGACGTTCCTAGACGACTGAGCAGTCGTAAAATTTTTATTTGTCATTCAAATTAGGTCGTTAAACGGAAAGAAAGGTGTCTTTTATTTATACGCAAAATAATTAAAATACGGTTACGATTATTATAGCTAAGCCTGAAGAAAATCGTGTTTAGGACAGCGAAGAAAAAAATCGACGAATCTCAGATATGCCTAGATATTTTTGGCTGGTATCCGTGGTCTTCAAACCCGAACCTAGTAATGTTTACACGCTTCTTGGGGGATGGGTAGTCGATTGCCTGGAAAATGTATGGTATGCGTTGGACAGTTTCGAGAAAGCCCTGCAAGACCACTACAAGTGCTGTATGAGACCTTAGAGCCAGAACATCTTAGGGCGACGAGCAATGTGCAGTGCCGCGCAAGATTATGCCACACATGTTCTGAGTGCCACTTAACCTATTACGGGCAGGAGTAGCTACCTATCAGGCGACAGACTTACTCGTCGCATGACTCGGTAACTTAAAAAACGAGTAGCTTACAGCTGTACAGTAGCTAACAGTAATTTCATGATCGATTCTTGCCGGTCACTCCACTCTTGCAAGAGTGTCAATCGTCACGATTACTTAGCAAATCGTGACAATCACACACAAAGGCGATCATATCATGACAATAAGCCACAATTTCCTGTCACAACAGGTAATTTCCGTCTGTATTGCTGCATTACGCACAGGCCGATAACAACTTAATCTAATCACCTGTAACTTTCCCATGTCGGCCTAATATCGAGTTTTTGTTACTCGACGATTGTTCATGGTTATCAGTTCTAGGTGCAATAATGAAATATTACGTCAAGGCACATAATACTATAGACACCATCACAACCCATAATAGCTCCCCCTACAGAGACCAGATCTCGTCTCTTTCTTAAGGAGGATTAGGCCATAATCCACGATGGCTGGGTCCGGGTTAAAGAATCACAATTGCACGACATGTGGTTTTCCACACGATGCTTTAAATTGATAATTGATTTGGATTTATGATCTTGTATATAAATGGACCAGATGAGCGACTAGATTCCCTTGTACCTAGATTATCACGCCTAAAATTAAAGTGGATTGGTTATTGGAACATTAATTTAAATCTCTGATTAGATAACGAATATCCTGTATAGGTATGCAATGGGTTGAAATTATCGTAGAGAAATACAGGAAACCCAGGATTACGACAAGATAAGATAATACAGGAAATGAGCAAATCTAGAGTTCATAATCTAAAACATAATCTGCACTTTTTGTGAAAACACCGCATAGAAAGACCTGGATCATAATTATTTGGTCAAAGCCAGGACGAATAGCGTAAGAGAGTGGAGAGGCTTATGTCCTGCAGCATGGATAGATTTCTTACTCCTTCAAGAGACACGTATAGATAGACTAAAGAAGGATGGTACTTCCCATTACAAGGAATATCTATTCCGTGACACCACCACCTTTTATCCTTTATGTTAAAGGTCATAATCGTATGCCGGATATCAAAGGTGAAATGTGACGCTTGTTATCACCTTGGCCATTGATAGACATTATCAATAGTGACGGCACGTTATCAGTTCATTCATTAGGCGTGCGTCGGCTCTTTGGCGTTGGATAAAAATAGTGAATCGTGGTGCACATTTTGTACCAAGAACTCTCACTCACTGCAGCAATCTGTCGTGGTTATTGTCGCTTGACATTATCATCATGGTCAACCCATATCCATCATCTGCTGAGCACGGGTCTCTCCTCACTTCCCTGACAAGGACGAGGCCGAAATCCTACGGGACCCATTCCAGATTGGTGTTTGTAAATGGTCATCAATAGATTATAGCATTCAACTATGTCAGAGGCCATTACGGGTACCGCTAAGGAGTGGAACTCTTTACCGGAATATGTTTCCCGATAGTTATAACCTGGGAGTCTTTAAGTAACGTGTGAACAGGTTACTTGTAGGTAAGCGTGCACCATCGTAGACCGCAGCGTCACTTTACATCAGGTGAGATGATGGTGAAAAAGCTTGTAAAAGACTGACACTGGATACCTACACTACCTCACGCCACAAAGACTATTATCATGTCCAGTATATCGCTAATAACACACCTTACCAACCTACACCATAAGGGTCAAGGTGGGCTAATTGAGAACCTTTCTTCGTAGTAATATAATAATAATAATAATAATAATAATAATAGCCTTTTTATTCCTGAACATAGGGTTACAAGAGGTCCCTAAGTTCGGTTTGCCTTCTGGCATAGGCCTCCTCCAGTTCCTTCCAATGGGTCCTATCCCTTGCCACTCTCAACCAGAGTGGTCCCGCTGTCTGTTTCAAGCCATCTTCCCATCTCCTGACTTGACGACCTCTACTTCTTTTGCCAACTCTTGGTTGCCAGAGGGTAACTTGTTTCGTAGTAATATGTAGTAATATGGGTTGTATCAATTTTCCGCTACTTAAACATTTTCTCGGGACCACTTCAGTTGATGGACGATATAATATGAGACTGATTGCTTTTCTAAGTATGAAGTGTAAATATGTGTGTAATGGTAGTGGACCTAGCGGGTATATGTTATTTATATTAATAAATTATAGTCAGAAACTATACTTACAACGAGACGGCAGGGGTGTGGGATCCTCAAATCAAACTTAGGTTCCGCGTGTAGTTATCACTCAGTGAGTTTATTCATACTCAAACCCTAGTAGTCCCCTAGTAGTCAAATTCTAGTAGTGCGCTCTAAGGTTTGAGTATGTATATGAATACACTCACTGAGTGCTAACTACACGCGGAACCTAAGTTTGATTTGAGGACCCCACACCTTTGCCGTCTCCTTGTTAGTCATATTAAGGAACCATATTTTTTTTTCTATTTCTGATGGTCAGAAACGTCATTCTTTAGGTAGGTACTTCAACTTCAAATTTAATAATATTGGGCGTTGATATGGGAAATCGCAAATGTGACGTTCTTGTGGTTCTTGATGTGTTAACGAGTAAGTACTTTGGTGGAAATAACCAAAACATAAAAAAAAAACAATTGATGGAGAGTAACATTTAAAGTGTAGAAAGAGAAAAATTATGTACTTACCTATCTTTCTAGTCTGAAAACTAAGTAGTGTATACAGTAAGAGATTTGTTTAAAACTTAATTTAATTATACATAGTTCTCTTGATTGAGAATTGTTTCACGACACTCTACTGGCTAATAAATATAATGTGCCCCTACTTCAACTAAGTTGTTTGTAAACAACTATGGTTAGGTATCTTGCATAATTTCTGTACAGGAATATTGACATATTTATAAATCTACAGAGTTATTTACTAAGTTAGTTAGTTTTTATTATAATCTTAATATAATATATATAAATTACGCGTCACGTTGTTTGTCCGCGATGGACTCCTAAACTACTCAACCAATTTTAATCAAATTTGCTAGTTGTCTGCTAGTTACCTATATAATGCTAATAATGAAAGGTTTGTAAGAGATGTAAGCTTTACTGATAGTGAAGTGTATCAAACAAAATCATGAAATACTCAAGACCTCTAAGAAAATGTTTACATAAAATTACCGAATTATAAGTTACTTGACATCTTCCAGTAAAACATTTACTTAGAAATAATTTCTTTGATTAAAACTAAGCAAGTTATTAAAACATCTCCCATTATTCATGCAGAATATAGCTTAGTTCAGTGGAAAATCTAGGGAAAAATGGATAGAATAGGGTTGTCATGAAAGATCACACATCAATTAAACCTAGAGACTCCGCTAATGACTAAGCACAAACAATACTACATAGGAACAATCCTGTGTGAACTAGGAAGTTTGTTTACTCTTGTGGGAACTAACTGAGCATTGTGTTAATTTAACTGCAAATAATTATCAGTGAATATCCTAACATGCATCATCCTAACAATCAATTGCTTGACAATATTAACTACGAGGTAAGTTATGATGCATTGGGTGCAATCTGTGGTTTCAGCTCTGTTGACTATCATTCCACTGGAATCAACATTTTCTAGGACTAAAAGGTTTTCAGTCATAGATAAAATAGGTACCTTATTTGCAAAACGAGAACCCACCTAAATAAAGGACTGATTTATGGAATGGCTTGTTCTTGAACGCAACTGTTCTCCCAATCCTCAACTACAGTAATGGCGTATTTGCCAAACGACTTTCTGATAGAAAGACTCATAGCATCCTTAATGATGAATAAGCTGTACTTTTATAGTTGTAGTACCTAAAACGTTTCTACAAAACATTATTTTAATTGTTTAGGTTATGGACAAATGTTATTGTGTGGGGTGAATAAAAACTTTTTAATTGTGTGGGCCGAAAACCCAGGATGAATATGGCATAAATCATGGAAACAGTTGCACCATCACAAAACAACTAGTATAATAGGTAGATCTATAGTTGTATAGATCTGTATTAGACTAAAAAGTTGTATTCATTACACTATTTATAACTCAAGAACGGCCACATTGATTTTCATGATCTTCGCTTTTTTTTATTTGTTACCATTCCAAATAACCATTAAAACAGGAAAGTTTACAGAATTCGCAACTCATTTTCGCATGTTCATTTTTGACAGGACAACACCTGTTGAGATAGCTTTTCTTTTATAATTACACAATACTGTTATGTATAATTGCCTTTTGGTCAGCTCTAGTATTACTAAATATAACTGGTTAATTAATTTTGATATCGCTTTTAATTTAAATTCATAATAGATAAATAGCACATCTTTACATAATATATAACAATATGGACTTGATCCATAGAACTAAGTAATTTGTATCAGTTTAAAATGTATTCATCACAGACAGCTCATAAGTTCTAACAATATTGTATGATTCATATTATAGGTAGTAATAGAAATCAATGTGAGCTGTTTGACTTGTAAAAGTGCGATTTTATTGTCTAGTTACAATAAATACTTTGACTTACAACCCCCCAAACGATCCTATATTTTGAAGTGATGGGTTCCATCTACAGATGGGACGGCGCGAGGCGCGGGTCCGTCAGCTGGCCGCAAAAAAAACGAGCCTGTACTTCCGATGAAGGAAAACATACAATCCTTTTGGGTTTAAGTGGGACACGTTAGTCACAAGAAATTTTACAGGTCACGACTGTAACATTATTTTTCAAGAATCCATTAGGGAAAGTCCATACTGTCGTCTGTATACTCATCTACCAATAAATAGTTGTGTAAAATTACTGGGTATAGGTCAGATGGCCGGTGGTCTTCTTTGTTATTGATCAATAGCAGTTGTTAAGCCATGTCAGAGACCCTTGGGCAGCTTGATAAACTCGGACACTACCTAATCTGACAAATTGGGGTGTAATGAGAGTTAACTATGTATGACAGAGTGCCATAAAGGGGTTGCAATGCAAAGTACTGGGTGCTAATGAAACTATTAACTGTATCAGTAGTTAGACCAAAATATTCGCTCTTCTCATTACTCCGTAGTGTGTTAAGTTTTACAACATACCTGTTCCCGAAGTTAGTCCTCCAAAACTCTGCTGCGTCACTCTTTGTGATCCTGAACTGGTCACCCGCAAACGTTCCATTCGGGAACATGGCTTTCAACTCGTTCAACATGTGACTGAACACTAAACTCAACTTGGTCAAGTTCCTCCTATAATGCGAGTTTTCATCGAACATCTTCTCTTTACCCTCTTTGAACAATTTAATAGCTTGCTTACATTTCTTTATCAAATTAATTATAAATATATTGAAATGTTCATTACTATTCAACGCCTGCATATTGTCCTCGTATTTAGAATAAATAACACGCAGTCTCTGATATGTATCCGGCAGAATATCCAGGATAAACGGTGGACTATTTTTCAAATTCATTCTGTGATGCTGACATAGTTTCACCACTTTGTCCATCAACTTCCAGGTCTTGTCCAGGGTCCTTTTGTCCGTCGCCAGTTTAGTGGGGCACACGGCGTCGGAGAAAGCGCCGTGCAACTTCGAAAATATCGAAGTAATATTCTTCTGTTGTGATTTCTGACGTTGCGCCGCGGCCATGTTGTCTGATCCGCTGACATACAAACGAAAACAACGTTTTGTAACACGACACTGCACTCAATATGCGCTCATCACTTTATAACCAGGTAATCGAGACTGTGTTTTCTGATAATCGCACAATTCCACATGATTTGCGACACAAATATTCGCCCGATGCAACGATCGTTCACTGACACATTACCGACGCGTATGACAATCTGACAAATGAAATTTTAATGAATGAAATGAAATGACAGTTGCATTAATGAGGAGGACGAGAGTGTTGCTATCGTAGGAATATATTATTCCTCAAAAATAAGGTTTTTGTGGCATAGTTATTAGTTACCTCAGCATGTTTCACCAAAAAAATTATTAGAGAACTTACCCAAATAATATTGAAAGTAACCGTGTCAATAAAGGTCAACTGCCGTTTATTTAAAAATATGTCATGGTTAGGAATTATTGAAATGCATTATTATGGCCTTTTTCAATGTGTAGCTGCAGACGTACTAGCTAGAGCATGACAATAATAAAATTATAGTATGTATGGCAGTACTAGCGTTGGTTTTGTGCTACGAGTCAAATGTTTGGCACGCGTGCCCCGTTCACTTAGTCTTCTTCCTACCACTAGGTACTTATTATCTCTCTCGTTCGTGTGTTATAAATTACTGTGCTAGACCTAATTATTTTTATCCATCCTGTGTAGGTACGCTCCACTTATTAGACAGGTTTTTGTATTACATTCTGTCTGGGCCACCATGGTCCGCCCCAAACGCGAGCGCGATTATTCTTACTTACATACTTTATAGAGGAAAAACATCATAATTACCTAGGTAAGTATATTATGTACTTCCAAGCTAGAACTTTAAGTAATTACTCAACTTTTTCATTTACTAGTTGAAATTTTAACTACTATCATTTTTGGTAAAGTTTTTGAATGGCAACTTTTTGATATCTGCGTTTCGCTTTTGATATTTCACTTGGCGTTTTAGGAATTAACGGGCAATGAATCTACCACTGCCTATTGATTCATAATGAAGAAAACATAAAAATATCTGCTTAATAACTGAATCCAATGATTTTTTCAACATAATAATTATTATGTGCTTGTGATTATCTAAAAGATTTGCATAATTCTATTTTTTTTCTTTTCTATACAGCCATGTTGCAGTATCGAAACGCCTTGTTCATTGATACTAGTGACATCTATGAAAAATACTTAGTAACTTTTTCTATAACGTGCCTGTAGTTTGCTGTAATCGTAAACTACAGCTGCTAATAATGCTAAGCGAATGCCATAGGGTGCGCTGTTGACAATAAAAGTTAGCAAATTAATTTAGTTCTATCTTTATTCACTAGATGACACTAAAACGAAATAAATTTTAACTGCATTTGATTGCATTTTTGTCGTTCAATAATAATTGTAGCAGCTGCTGCAGCTATACAGTATAATAAATATTATTGTAATGTTTTATTCTTCTTCGTCCTCTTCTTCATTGGCTTCAGTAGTAGAAGTAGTAGTGGGAAGTTTTTTGCTTCCACGTTTCGTGTTGTGCCGCTTGCCTTTTTTTATATCGGGTCTGGGGAAGAAAATTGTCATTTTTAATCCGTGGGTTGGAACAATTTCTTTTTAATTTTAAATACTAAGTAGGCTACCAATAATTTGATCAAACTTTTCTTCACTCTTACTTAGTTGTACCTAACGGATTGACTTAATAAATTATTCCAGTGGAGTATTAGGTATTTGGCTATAAAGTGTTAGATCCAATAATAACCACAGATAGGGTCAACGATAATAATTGATAATGAATTAGGTAGGTACCTACCTAAATAAAACAAGGTGTCAATAGTTATGTTAATATGCTGTACCTATAATGTAGGGAGATAATTATCCATAATAATAAAAAGGTAACTCAACCAACAACAATACCTAGGTTGTTATAGTTATAGTGCTGGTAATAATTAGCTAGGTACGTACCTAACTAAATTATTACCAGCACTGTTGTATATATGTGAAACAAGATACCAACATAATAATCATCCTAAAAATAAATTTATATAATGAAGTTTATTAATAAATTAATAGGAAGGTAAGTACCTAAATAATTATGTACAAAAACGGATCATTGAATTATTAGCGCAAGGGGCGCCTGAACTTAAAATTATATTCTAATTCATATAATATAACGAACATCATCACATTGTACCTAGCATAACTAGTTAAGTACCTACCTACTTACAATAATAATTAGTTAAGAAAAACAAAGTCAAATAAATAGGAAAATAAAGCCAAATCTGGCCATATACCTAGTTAGCTCAATTCTTCAGGCTGAAACAATAAATTCTTATTATTTAGGTAAGTAAGTATAGGTAAGTACATAAAATAGAGTCATTAACACGTTACTTGGTATGTAGGTAATTACTTATCTAAAACTAGAAGCACCTCGCGGTTTCCCCCTCTTTAACTACTATCCCGCGGAAACAGTAAATTTTTACGGGATTTAAAAGCCGCTTTTGTCACCCGGGGATAGTGTAGCTTCCCAACAGTGAAATGTTTTTTCAAATCTGTTCAGAAGTTCTCAAATCTCTCCTCTTTATAATATTATATTATGTAATAAATATAATTATAGACTAGGTGCCTACGAAGAGATTTTGATTTATACTTACTTACCCAAATTGATAAGATACTTACCCCCAGTTTCTGGAACGTTTGTTGGCGTTGACAGTAGATTAAAACTATCGTTGCCTCTATCTGACGCTAAACAAATGACAAGGATGGCAATAGAATTAATCTGTAGTCAAAGTTGGCTGACGTTTCAGAAACCGGGTGTTAGACAGAGATACCAAATCCCACACCACTAACAGAGTGTTGTAAAATGCTCCACGAAGAATGCATGCACAGAAACTTGCGACACGACGCGACGTGAACAAAATCGACCAATACCTACCTACACGTAAAAAAAGTCGCGAGTTTAGTGAGTTGATGGGTTAATTATTAAGTTATTATTCTACTACACAATATAAATGTATTAAATCCACTATCTACTCTGTATAAAATAATATTATTTTTATGAGCCAAAAGCGCCTGCATTGTACTTCGGTACAGTATGTTATTTAGGGAAAGATCCCGTGACCTGCAAGACTGCTGTAATTTAAATAATAAGAAATAGTTGAAATACAACGAGTTAGTGACATAGGTTACTCACAAAACATTATATTAATCACACCATAAAGGCGGTGGTTTATTTACACAGTAGCTTCCAGCGGACAAGGGTTCTTATCAAATGCGTTGAACTTCATAACAGCATGTTTGACGCCAATCAGGACGTTGTCAGCTGAATCCAGGGCAAATGTGTTGACTCCAGTGACATCAAATGACCCAATCAGCCTTGCTGCGGCGTTTTCTGAATCAACTATGTACATATTACTATTTTCATCCATAGCGTAGACCTCGTCCGACCGGCTGACAAAGACCCCTGTCATTTTATCGTCGGGAAGGTCTTTTATTTTGATCGGCACGCTGTTCCCATTCTTCAGTATATACGACGTTTTTGTTGCTATAAAGTACATGTTGTTCCTCGTATCTATTGTCAGTCCATGTCCGTTTGGAATGGGCGCAAACATTTCCTGCTTCTGTCCATCGTTCGTGATCTTATGCACGCGATTCTGCGGCCACGTGGCTATGTACATCGTGCTGCCATCGCTTGTAACAGCTATGTACATGACGTCTTCTCCCAATGCCGTATACAGTTCTATGGTGCCGTCGTCCTTATATTTGTACACGCCATTATCAGTGGCCAAGTATACTATATCGTTTAGGTTATCGACGGAAGTTGACTGACCTAGTCCGGCCACTTTGATAGTTTCGAGCTCTCCGCTCGGATGTAATACTTGCAGGCTCATTTTCATCTCTTCGCTGACTAGCGTGAAGAATACCTTCCCCGTCTTCCAGTTCACGCTCATATCTGCGGGTACGCCAGTTAAGTTCTTACTGCTGTCTAGGACGTAGAATAGATTGTTGAAGTTATATGTGTGCCGGCAGAGGTGCTCGCTTCTCATTTGCTTTATTAGGCTCTGCCGAGTCATGACCGGCACCGAGTTGATGGTTGATATTATTGCTAGCAATACTATTATTGTTTTCACCATCTGAAACGTTTAAAAGAGTCTGAGTTTTAGCTGTTAGTTTAGTTAGTTAGTTCTCGCTTCGCCCCGCAGTGTTACCTGCTGTATTCTGAATAAAAATCAGCCTATGTGTTAATCCAGAGTGGTACCTACATCCATACTAATTTTCATGCAAATCGGTCCAGCCGTTTGAGCGTGAAGAACTAACAAACACACAAACTTTCGCATTTACAGTATTAGTAAGATAAGTTAAGATAATACGGCAAATTTACAGCAAATAAATCCTAAATAAGGAATAATATTAGCTGCACCTCACCACTTTGCCTACGATGATACATTTTAGATGTTTTCTGTGCACAGCTTTTTTATATACTTTTCATCAAAATCTATTGTGCCGTGCTGGGTGGAAAACATAAGTACATTATACACATTACACACTCAAACTCTTGCATTTATAACATAAGTAAGCTTTGTGCTACAGACTTACGAGTCGGCAGGCTGTTTAGCTAATGGTAAGCGATGAACTTAGGTTAGGTTCAGATATGATACATAATAGCGTCAGGTCTTAAAGATATATCAATAATTACAGAATGATTAATGCCTTTAAGACCTTGTGCGATTATTTCTCTGTATTACAGTTTTGTTGTTTACATACTTATACTTCAAGTTACACGAAAGTGTCTATTTAATCTGCGGTACGTAGGATAACATCCACATTTTGCTTTTACACGGAAAACAAATATTCTAAAATACACACAACCTAGCATTTACCTACCTTTATAATTAAATCTAGTGTTTCTAAATCAATAAAACACGAAATGTGAACAAGCCCGGTTGACAGACTTCAGCTGCCAACTTTTAAATATAGTTTTAACACCTTTGAACATCAACTATAAATAACTTAAATTTTATATGATTTTCACTTCACGATTTAACTT
Source organism: Hylaea fasciaria (assembly GCA_905147375.1). Lineage (NCBI taxonomy): Eukaryota > Metazoa > Arthropoda > Insecta > Lepidoptera > Geometridae > Hylaea > Hylaea fasciaria. The sequence goes on from LR990218.1 coordinate 3,367,766, forward strand.
TACCGAAGCGAGCGTCACATCTCTCTAGCGTTCAATTACTGAATCGTTTTTATCTGTAACCTCCTTTATAAGTATGTAGCTATTCTGTTATTGTTTACAATTAATAATATAGCAACAATAATAATTGGCATTCACTTTAATAATTCAGAGAAATGTTTGATGTTTACGCATTGCAATGTCGTATTGTTTTAATAGGAATTCATTGGAGATTGACTTCTTATCATCTTTTATACATATAATAAAGCAGTAATAGACAGAAATTTAAGTCTGTACGTACATTTCAAATAAATAAAACATAGAAATGGCATAGGACATTAGCGACTGATCGAGAATAAAAAAAAATTGATATCGTGTTTATATGTTTGTTTTTGCACCTCCTACTGAACCGATTCTTATACTGTTTTCAGAGTTTCATAGCTTAAAATCTGACATAAAAACTGATATATCTATACGAGTAGAAGCCGAGTTATTGATAAAAATCTGTGTGTAGTGCGGCAGTACCTATATAAGCAGTTTTGGTAAGGCACGTCTTCAAGAAAATTGTATCGCGAACGATGTCGCGGGAAATAGCTGTGATATGCCACGATATATTTTAAAAGGTTATCACTGCATGTGACTCAGAAGTGACAGACTGATGAGTCACTTTACTGATAATTTCTAGAACATTATCAGACTTCTTCTATAACGACTAGGTACAAGTGAAACGTCACAGATGACAGTCAATAATTAAATGTACCTATGTTTTTTGGAACGGCTTTTGTTCTCAACTTAATGCAAAATACACAGATTTTATTAGTTTCGTATGTACTTAGTTGAATAACTGATCTTTGTATTTATGCATATTTGAAAGACCCTAAACTTACTCGTACCATTAATTTATTAAAAATCAAAATGTAAAAAACTGGCCTAGGTAAAACAGGTTCCCCTACTATTTATAATTATTTAGTTTTTGTCCTAAATCCATACCCACTCACTGCTGACTACATTGCACTCATGACTGCATACATCATTCTCATTCACAACATTCTTTCAATATTATAGATAAATGCACTACAAAAAAAAAAGGTACCTACGTACCTATCCGTTTGGAGTTAAAAAATTAATTAAAATTAATGCCATTGGTGTTATAAAGCGGTATTCGTTTGGAAATAGATCGAGGGTCCTAAGCTATGTTTTGTCCCGGAAAATTTAGAACTCCAGTAAAAAAAAATGGGTTACGCGGAATATACCGCAGGGAGCCAGTAGTGCAGTTTAATAAATTTTAATATAAATGGCAAATACTTAGTCTACCTGCAATTTCATTTTATTTGCAAACCAAACAGTCAAATTAACTGTGAACTCTCTATTTTAACGGTCAATCCCAAAATGCATGCATGCATATGGCTACCATATCACATACGTTTCCCAACATCTATCACACATGTTGTTAAATGCAAAGTTATTTTCACCCCAAAGAGTAGAGAGGGAGTGGAGCAACCCCATGCAAATAATGGAACACCTAATGCATCCGTGACCCAACTTAAATCCAAAAATACCCTCGGGCGTGCTTGGGCCCCCATTGGTTTTGAAGAGAAATTCTACGCGATAGAACAGCCTTATGGTTGGTATTTATCTAATTTTAGGCAATGATTAATTATTCAGTGCAAGGAAACTAACTCTCCCGAAAGATTCAGTGTGGTCTGTCCTTGGATCTCAAGGTTACGAAACCAGTCGACCACAAAATACTTTATAAATTTTTGTATTATTGAGTTGGTTGTTATCTCGACCGCGTGGTCGACTCGCCACTTCATTTAAAATGTTAATTTGTAGGTAGAGTAGGTAACTCGACCGTTTATAGTGGATATTTGTACAGACGGAGAATTAAGTGTTACAAAAATGTATACTTTGTAAGCTAGCATTTTAACCACTATATCATTTGGTGTTCAGTGACGATTTGGTCAAAGGAGGTGGACATGCTCAGCCTAGAGTGGGACTGGCTCTCAGGGACCACTGCTGCCAGAACCCCCCTATTTATATAGGGGGGTTTGCGTCATATTATTTTATACTTGAGGGTAGCTTACTAAGCGAGCACTATAGCGCCACCACCAAGCTATTCAGTGATGTTTTCCTTCATCAGAAGCTCAGGATCATCTGCTTTCAAACCTACGCACTATCGCGTGCAACAAAACGAACAGAATTAACCGTCAATTAAATAAAAACTATTCTATACCAAACTCATCTGTCTACTTACCCCACTTAAAAATAGATTTTCACGTGAAAACATCTCCATCTCGCATAACGTGGCCCTTTCATCATTCAGGTAGCGTTCGAGGAAGACATCATTTTTCAACACTCTGTAACGTCATGGCAGATAATGAATGAATCTCAAATCCGGACAAAAACAGTATCTTGTCAGAGAATATGACTCTTATGACTTGAAGGTAAAGATTAAATATTTTTCAAAGGTAGGTAAAGCATTATAACGTCATGATTGGTTGAATTAAAGTACGGACTATATTATAATATAAGATAGACGCAAGTTTTAGTGAAAGGTAATGATTTAAAATAATATATTATTAGTATAGTGACGATAGCACGACAAACTTGATCTTTTCAAAAAAATTTGGATTGAGGTAACCCAAGATAGGAAACGGTGGGAGGGAATCAGGGAGACCTTTATCCACCTGTGGAACAACAGGTTGTAATCAAATTTAAAGTACCGTTTCATATTTTATAATTATACTGATTATTAATATTTACATGGGCTCTGAAGGATTAGTTCACTCTATCACCAGATTTAAGAGCCTGAGATTTTATATATTTCATAATAAAAATTGCATAATATTTCATACCAACTACATTTTTCACATCAATAGAACAGTTATTCACATTTTATAATTGAAGATTGGTAATAGCTAAAATTGCATGCATAAAATAATATAAATATCGCCCACACAAATCCTGATCCTTCAATAAATGCCTGAAATATTGTATTAAGATATAATTTCGTTTTTTATTTATTTCTTACTATCGTTCCGGAAGTAGGTAAACCTGCTCTAGTAATAAGTCAAACCGAGTTCACGGCGGCTTTTCCTTCAATATCTGTCGCCTATCCCACCCTCGTTTTTGCTCAGCCTATACTTAACAAACGGCTTATGATCAGTGTTGTCCGTCTGAATGTCGTAGTTTATCCAATAAATTTATACAAATAACCTCATCGACATAGTTCAAATATAACCGCAATCTTGCAAAACAAATTTCAGCATCAAAACTCGGCGCTCGCTAGCCGATGGCCACTGGACACACTTATTTTTTAGTTTCTCCGACTACAACGCCGTGTGATGCCAAAGTGCTCGAATAACCTCTATTAATTATAATCTATAGGGGTGACATGGGTTATCTAGAATGAACCAAATTTAAACTCTAAGCTTGAACGTACTTAGCTTGCACTCGAAAGTTTGTTTACATAGACTTCATATCTAATTAGACGTCGCAAACGCATCAATTTATATTAATAAAGTCTATGGAGTTTACCTTACAATTTTAATACAAATGTTACTAAGTATGTGATATTTTGTCTCTTTTGTTTTGTTCTATATTACTCACAATCATAATAAAAATAGATTCACAAATCCGGAATAAAGTCTCCCCCTACCTTCTTCCCGTTAGACATAAGGTTTGCAAGATTCACAAAAACACGTGTCACACAATATTGTTTTACCGTATTACAGAACCGCCGTATCTAGTAATAAAATAACTCATGATTAATTTATTTCATTATACGGTGTATAATAATCGACGAAACTGCCGTATCTAGTCTCCAGTTTATGCTACTTATGCCAGTTTATGCCGTATCTAGAAAAAAGTATCATGATTTAACATTGCTCGTAGAATTATACGGTAAATAAGCATACGCCGTGTCACGAACAACACTGGCCGCAAGCCTCAAGACACAAAACATCAATGGGTTTAAGACGGTTTAACGGGAGATCAAAGACAGCTGGTTGGAACAAAAACTGCACCCGGATTATGGCCTTTGACCGGATTTGAGGTTCCAGCCCTGCTTGTTTACGTCATTTTGATTTTAACATAATAATACTATACATAAAATAGAATACTATAGACATCATAATTATTATACATAATTCTAGCAGGACATGGCCACGCGTTTCCGTGGCTAAGGTTTTTGTAATTTCGACTTCAATTGAGGTGTAAGCTATTCTATCTTTCAAGTTAGATCAAACTGCACACGGTGTGCAAATTTGATTAAAATCTGTTAAGTAGTTTAGGAGTCCATAGCGGACAAACAACGTGACGCGTCATTTAATTATATTAAGAAATTAACATCAAGTTGAGTCGCCCTAGGTTGCACTCGCGTCGACTATTATCCCGCAGGAACCATTAAGCCGAGGGGTGCAGAAGAGCCGATGTTCCTCCTCGTATCTCCGGCTATCTGCCAGTGAGAGTCGCGTCAAAATCTGTTCAGCCTTTGCGGACATGTAGAACAAACTGTCAGTCACGATTCAGTGCCAGATGCTGTAGGTATACTGAAGATTTCGTGGAGTTTTGGAGATGGCATGGAATTTCATATTTTTTGGATTTGTATCACTTGAACTTATTATACTTATTATGAGAGTTATTGCCAGACAAACATACACAAAAGTTATTAGAATATAAGTACAATTATTATACAGACCTAGAATAATTAGAAAAGGGAACGCGTTGCCGCGCTTTGCTCAGCGAAAAAAGATGGTCTTTCGAAGGAATAACTTGTGTTGGGAAAGATAAAACTTTGGGTTTTATCTAGTACCACTTACAAAATGGCTGGTTTACAAAGCAACCAGTCGCCCGTCAAAGTGGCGCCAAGCGAAGCATGCGCAGCCGGTACGATGGCATTAGCATAGATAAGCCTGTGGAGGTAAGACTTTAAAACTTTCTCTATCTACGCTTTGAAACTATATTTTGGAGCTACGTTCGTTTCTCCTAACGGCCGAAATTAATAATCAATCCAATCCAAATTTTGCTATCTAGGATTGATATCACAATCCATTTTTAGGGCCAAACGTGCCAATAACCGATCCGTGGATTGGTTTATAAAGGCACGCAGATTGGAAATCGATCGAACGCCAGGCAGCAATCCAAGATCGATTTCAATCTTGGATAGGAGATACAACATTAATTTCGGCTGTTAGTGTAAAAAAAGTAATATAAACAGACACTTATTAATAGTGATTGTCTTATCTTCTTAAGCCGCCATGTTCAGCAAAAGCATCGACTTCCCTAACGACATGACATTTGCCACGGTCATCATTTTACATTTGGCATGATATTTTTCATTTTCAATATCTATTTAATGCCAAAGTCTAGAAAAGAAACTGGTTTTCATTTGTATTTCATTGAAATATCAGTTTTACTGCTTTTAAATCCGGTAAAATTCGTAATTTCGCATTTAACATAATACAGTATGTAATTATTTAACTAAACTTCCCAGATACCTTAAGCTTAGTTTTTAAACTTTCATATCCATACTAACATCGACACAAATAAAAAAAAACAAGCTGAATTTTGCGTGGGTGTCGCCTAATAAGGTCAAATTCATAGTGATGCGATTGCTAAATTATTTCTCGGTTCAAGACTGCCAACCAGCTCAATAATTAATTACGTAAGTAAACTTCTTTTACACAAGATCTAACCTAAACACTATAAACCTAGCTATTGTTTCTTGCAAAATATCCTGAGAATCAAATTGTATAAAACCGTTCAAACGAGAACTTATGCAATTAGAGAAACGTTTTTTTTCCATAATATCGGAGATTTTTACGTAGAATAAAACTTTCTAGAAGTATACTTTTATAATTATTTGTTTAATTACATAATTATTGATTTAATTTCCTAAATACAAATTCATACCTATGTAATATAAAATAAGAAATGAATAAATTGTAAGTTATTATTACACAGACACCTGTATACAAAATGCTATAAAATGGATAATTATAAAGCTGGACAACCACAAATATGTAATCAAAAAACGGAGCTGTAAACGTTTTTGTTTTATGGTAACACTATTTGTTCAAAGTTTGTTATTCAAATATATTTTATGACATCTTATAAAACTATAACATAGAAATGATGCCATGGTAAATAAAATTCCGGTCGAATCTTACGTGAAAATAGCCCGTAGCTGTCAATCAGGTTTATGATAAACTAGCTGCAGCCCGCGGTGTTACCCTGTTTTCATAATAAAAACTTACATATTATGTGTTAAGCCAGGATGTTAGTAAAATCGGTCCATCCATTTGAGCGTGAAGAAGTTACAAACATACAAACACATTCACAAAATTTCGTCTTTAATACTTGTACTATTTGGACTATTAGTAGGACTAGCTGTTAAGTATGCGCGACTTAGTCCACGCGGACTAAGTCGCTATTAGACTAAAAAGTCCATAATTTATCCTACATCCATCTCCAAGGTCCAATCTATACCCATACATTTCATCGAGATCTGTTCAGCCGTGTAAAGGAAACAAACAAACAGAGTTACTTTCGCACTTATAATATTAGTGTGGATAAACTAGTTCCTTCCCGCGGATTCACACGAACTTTATATTTTCCGAATTTAAATTTAGATCATCACTCGCCAGCATTTCATTTATCTATATAGAAAGAAAACAGTGTAGGTGTATCCGTTGCTCCAACAAATGTTGAAGGGCACGCCAAGAAACAAATATTATAGTAAGTACCAATACAATATAACAAGCTGTTCCGAAAGACGTTGTCCTGTTCGAAAGGTATAAGAAAATGAATTAGCATATTCTCTATTTTTTGTGAATTTCCCCCTTGTTTTAATATTTATGGTGCTATTCGGAATGGAAACGTATCCAGCAAAGCAAAGAACATGAAAATCGATCCAACCGTTCTTGAGTTATACAATACCTACACATGGTGTAACTAACATGACCTTGTTTGAATAATATAGATTTTACAATGTATTGCTACCTTTACTCTACTTTTTACCTTTACTCTTTAAACCTAACCTTGCAAAGTTACGTTACTTTCAAATGTATATTTATATGTAAGTACCGTGGTTGTTCTACTGTTACTAATAAAATGTTATTTCTTTCTTGCCCTCATAATAATTAATAATCATCAATTAATTATAGGGGATATTGTGTCCTCTAATTGCAACCCACAATAACTTGGCTATAAAGCGGTAATACGCGCGTTGCCGTAACTCGAGCGGATTTGCATTCGGTCACAATGGTATATTCGTATTCATTATTCAGGCGAAACCCCAAAATTTAACGAACAATTACTGGATCGGGGATTAAAGTTTGGTACAGACGAGCGAAATTTTGGCTAGAGTGGTTATTCTGAAGCGAAGATATAATATACAGGATTCATGAGCAAGGCAAGTGCTATATAATATTGTTCTAAATATTGTTTCAATATATTATCTAATAATAATTCTAATGTACCTACATTCTACTAACCAATTTATTTGATTATTCTTGTTATTTTAATTATATTCAATTTAAATTGTTACTTAAGTATAATCTACTGATAAATAAATGTAACGCATTTGAGCAATCTGTCATGCTACTTTTCATATATGGAAATAATAAATAAATTAACAAAAAATTAAATAAATAAATGTAAAATTTAGCAAACGTTTTCCCCAACCAAGTTAATGCGAAAAGGAACTGACTGATTCTTGGATATGGAGTCATTTTTGTCATGAATCATCACATCACATAGTACATTGATATTAAAACAAATCTCAAATCAAAGTCAAAGTCAACCCATTTATTGTAAATAGGCAATGAAATCTCACTTTTACAAGTCAAATAGCTCAAGTAATTTAAGCACATGACAGAAACCTACTAGGTACCAACCTATTGTTAAAAGCCCAATGTATGTTACTAGAATTTATGTATAATGATTAATTATTGAACCAGGTATATACGTCACGGTTTTATAATGTTTGTCCTTATACGGCAATGTACGGCCACCTTAAAAGCCCACGCATTCAATAATGACGAACGATTTCAATTTCTGGTAATTAATTACTGGTTGCGTAATTGCGGGTTTCATATTTTGAAGAGAATGTGTTTTAACTGGTATATTTATTTATTAGTGACTGTTGGCCATTTTAGTTTGCATTATTAAATAGAAACTAGTGAATAAACTAGCAGTATCAACTGCAATAATTCTCAGCGGCGCATTACCGGCCCCGCCGACCTCAAAGAAAGTTCCAATATGCGCGAACTTTCACGAAGTAACACGAAGTGGGGAGGACGGCCGCTAAGTTGCGAAATACGAACACAGATTTATAGCGAGATGCTTTTGAAGTTACGGATACGTGTTAGTGGTTTTTTTATTGGTTGACACATACTTTAGTACAAGAAGTGCAAATAAGCGGTCTTGGTAAGCGTGCACTGCCGAAGAACATCTGATGAGGCGCTCAATCACGAATCTACTTAATAAGTCATAAAAAGCCTTTTTTTTATACGTTTGGTTTTAGAATGTGACAGATAATAGAAACAAAAGGTCAAGTCACACACAATTTATATTTTACAATTCTTAAAAATAATTAAGTACCGTATAAAATAAACACAAACAGAATGAAAATGCCGATGGTATGGCCAAAAAATCCAAGTTAAAAAAGTAAGCTAAGGTTTTTCGGAAAGAAAAATCCTAGTCAATATGAAAATACAGTCTCTGTACATGCCACTGTATCTCAGAGAGTTTTTGTTTGTGTATACTCATTTTCCGTTTAATTTTACATAATATTACATTATTAATTAATCCATTAAATACAAATAGTAGCTAACTAACATGTTCTATAAAACTTATATTCAGTCCGATTCAACCTCATCAACAACCTCTTGTTCTAGCACAAACAAATAGTTACTGAAAAAGTCATTAGAAATTATAAACCATATCATCTCAAACACCGGCCTTACTACCAACATAATAGCGAACATGTTTCCCCATTCACTAGTCGTAACGAAACTATACCAAACCAATACCACATCGCTTAAGATATACACCGATAATTGCGTAGCGAAAAATAAAATTTGCAACTTTGTTATAGTAGATTTAACAAACAAAGTAGACAATACAGCAGCTAGAGATAATAAACCAACACACATTAATATTAATATTGACATGAGACGTACAGACGACTGCATTTTATCCATATCGATAATACCATCATTATAAACCCAACACAAAACATATTCATATAACTCTATCAGCGTTAGCCATACAGTAGCAAACAGTGCCATATCTCTCTTAGTATATAACTCTGCTAGTTCAGGTGCATACATTCTTAGAACAACACAAAAAGATATGCAAGCAGTGGAAAACGTTACCATTAAGTCTAAAGCAGAATATATTGAATAAACAACCTCGTCTAATAGCCATTGAAAATCATCATCACCATTGAATATATTGTAAACGTACACACAAACTATATGCGAATAATTTGACGTCAGATGATTAAGGGCGAGACAGTTTAATACTCTCACCGGACGAGGAATACAGTTTAAGAAGTAAATGTAAAACATAATTAATAGCGGTAGCAGACTTAAGCATCCGTATTCGATTATAGAAAATTCAGGTTTTGGCTTAATCAAAAAGTGTATTTCAGTAAATCGGTATTCAAAACCGCTGGTCTCGTTGGAAATCATGATTTAAATATAATAATCAATGATGATATAACAACAAACAATGACCTTTATAATATTGACGATAACGATGTCTTAATTGCCGTTTACGGTGAATCTTGTAAGCCTAGAGATGAAAGTGCAGGATGGCAAAATTTTAAATTTATAAAAGTTTTGGAAGAAGAATCGTGAGAAGACTCAGCACCCCGACAAAAATTAAGTTATTTATATTTTTCCAACAGCTCAGCTTGAAACCTCAAATTTTTTTTATGGAAATACAACCGGTGGGGACAATCAATATCAAGGATGGTTATGTAAAAAATCTGGCCCTAGATGAGCCGATGACATTAAAAGAAGCGCAGGCAACCGGTGGATGCAACTGGCAAATTTTCTTTCGGTGTAGCGGTCTAATCTAAGGGAGAGGCCTATGTTCAGCAGTGGACGTCTTCAGGCTGATGATGATGATGATGAATGTACAAAGCTCATTTGCAGCAGTGAAAAGATGTTTATTCTTTAGTACAGTAGAGTAGCGGGTCCAGAAAGTGATAGTGACGAATTCTTCTCGTAAGTTATGCGGATTTCCATTGCTACGAGCTTCGGAGGGCACGTCTTTCACAAGTTGTTACCACTTATAGCAGTCGTTAAGCCGCATAGAGGCCTGTGCGAGGTCTGGTAAACTCTGAAGCCAGCAATTCTTTTAACTAACAAATTTTATAGTGATTATAAATCTTCCAGAACTTTATATTGCACAGTTTAGTGTAGCACTATTGACGTGAAGTCGTTTTCTACACTTAATAAACGTTATCCAGTTTTTTGATTACTTATATCTTATGAAGGCCAAAGTTCTGCACCGGAATACGAGCTGATAACTTTTATAATAGTTACTACTTTAATGAAATGTTTGATTACATGACATATTACAATTATCACTTGGTCGGTCTAAAGCCAAAGCCGTACTGGATTGGTTATAGTTTTATATTACATGTTATGTTCATTATTTTCATATTGATAACAGATCAAATTTAATTGTTAGCTTTAATATTTAAATGCTTGTTAGTGAACCGACTGATAACAAGTCGGTTACCTATGAATACTTTTTAAATGGTAACTATAATAATAACAAAAATACACTTTTATTCAATAAACAAATAAGTAAAGCGTCACGACCCCAATCCTGATCCCGACCCCTAACTAGAATTCCCTGTGTCTAGAGAATCTTGAATTACGTGAACCATGGTTCCACGAGCATCTAGATTTAGGAGCCAAATTGCAGTTACAGCTTTATTGCTTGCACATTTCGATTAAATTAAGATTATGTAACTTTGAAATTCATCGGTGCAGGGCCGAAGATCAAATCCGGTATCATTGGTTAGTAAAGCGCACAAACTACAGCTCAGCCAGCATGTCTCGACATAAATGACATTAATTGGACAATTTTGTCTTTCCAAAATCAATAGTTACATCGTTACGTAATATTTTAGGAGAAGCTATCATTATGCATCACATGGATAATATGCATATCAAACAAAGTTCAAAAACTTCTGCTTGACTCTTCATCCTCATCATTCTTAGCAGTCTCTAGACTGTGATCAACAAACAAATATTCATGAAATAAATGATTAGTGACGCAAAACAAGGACATCTCCAGTACTGGTCTAAGCAATAAAAATACAGAAAACATGTAATTCAAGTTAGGATGATATTTGTAGAACTTATATAAAACAAATAAAACATCGCTCAACAGATACAGAGATAAATATATAGCGAAAAATAAACAGTTTGCTTTCGAGATAGTGCACTTGATTACTAAAGTTGCCAATAACGCCATGATAATTAAAAAAGTTACACTCATTAACAACAGAACTGACGTTAAACGTAACGAGGAATGCTGCTGTGCTAAAATCTCAGACCCCATATATATGCTATATACGTAACACAGCAAAAATTCGTATAAATACATAATAAATAGAGATAGAACGGCGAAAAATGACATATTCAATCTGGTGTATACATCCGCTAGCTCCGGTATAAACACCCTTAAACCGACATTAATTGATATACATGCAGTCAAAAACGTAATTAACAAATCTAATATAGAATACACAGAAACTATCACAATCTGACCATCGTTCCAAATATTGTATAAGAATATACAAAGCAAATGTATAAAAGTCGATGACAGATGTTCGATGACTAGAAAGTGTAATATTCTCAACGGGCGCGGCATGTATTTAGTGCAGTAATAATGGAACTGGAAAGAGAGCAGGAGTAGAACAATACACCCAATGTCTATGATGTACATTTCAACAACATCTTGTATTTGCAAGTCTGTAGTTTGAACATACTTGTACAAAAAACTTTTGTTGTCTTTAACATCGTAAACACCTTCCATTATAGCTATACAGTATAAACTGAAGTTACACAAAGATTGAAGAGAGAGAGATTCTAAGATTCTTCTTTATATCTTTTCAAGATTTCTTCACGATGAAAATTAGTCACAAAGCGGCTTACGGTTGCAGTATGAGAAGAACCGATGAATTTTTCCAAGCGAAGTCCCGAAGTGCTTCCTGATACGAAAGCTGACAAATTTCTTGACAAGTAGTCGCAATCAAGCTCCTTATCAGAAGACCTGATAGCTTTCTTTATAAGATAAGCCGATGAGGATCCCGACTTCAGAAAGGTCTTTGGAGTAAGAGCAGCATACAATTGCAGCAGGCGATGCCCAGTGGGTCAATTTACAACTCAAAGGTCACAAGATCACAATAATACGTAGTCCAAAAGTAATTCTTATTTCCATATAATTATGTGCATGTTCCGTTTTGGATAAACTGAGTTTTTTATACTTAATTATATTAAACGTATTTTCCTTCAGGATAAAGGACACGTCCGACTGTGCGAAAGTCAAATCGACACTGGTTTGCAAATGTTCACTATGTTTGGTACTACCCATTTTTGTTAATATTTAATAGTTTTGATAGTGCATGTTGTTTATGTTTGGGGATCACTGGCATAATAACAAAAAAAAAAACACAAACTTTTCCTCATGATAAGGTTTTATGAGGAAACGCTATAAATCTACCTGTTACACTGAAATATTTTTTGCGTTGAAGATTGATTTAGCTTTATTGTGTCTATCTTTGTGAATAAAAATTATTATTAATTTTAATTTGGTTTAGCGCTTGCTTTGCTAGCCGCTTACCGAAAGAGTAATATTATAATATTCTTAGCCTTCATGTTGTTGTCATTATAAATGTCTAACAAAGTAAATAAAAGCATTTTCGAGTTACATAGTATTTACAGATCGTTCACCGTTGTCTTCTGGCTGTACATCGTAGGCTATGCTGCTTATTCCTAGAAAACTACGGTGAACAATCTGTAATTTTATTATATATTGCTCTCCTGATTAAATAGGTATAATAAGAATGCGCTATGGATCTATACTGGACTAGTTTTATAATACCACCCACACCATGTTGGTCTGTTTGTTTGTTGTACTGCAACAGGTATAATAGCACCTTTATTATCTCAATATTCAACATAATTGAAATGAAAGAACCTTCCAAGTTCCCATCACTAATTATAATGTACGCAAACAAACATAATTTCGAACCGTCAAATTACATTCAGTGTTCCTTCTTCAACCCATTTCGTTACTCGGAGCTACGAAGCGTTATCGAGTTGTTAGGGTTCCGTACCCAAAGGATAAAACGGGATCCTTTTACTAAGGCTCCGCTGTCTGTCTGCCTGTCTGTCCGTCTGTCACCAGGCTGTATCTCATGAACCGTGATAGTTAGACAATTGACATTTTCACTGATGATGTATTTCTGTTGCTGCTATAACAAGAAATACTAAAAACCAGAATAAAATAAAAAAATATGGGGCTGCCATACAACAAATATGATTTTTTGCCGTTTTTATTGATAATGGTACAGAACCCTTCGTGCGTGAATCCAACTCACACTTGGCCGGTTCTTTCGGTTTGAGGTTTGGCGTCCTCTAAACACAGCCGCGTTTTTATCGTTCCATATTACAAGGTTTGTTTAACTTTCGATGTTTGTATGAATCTATGTAAGCACGTTATGTACATTTGTATGTTGCAAGCTTCGTGAAAGCTCAATTAGAACCGCTTCCTGTTACTCTACGGAGTTGAAGCTCCATCCATACACGGACGCAGCGCAGAGTTTAGGACTCTGTAAACTTCTCTGACTCTGAGGAGATCTTGTAATGTTTGCGATTTATGTAAGCATCTAATCCAAAATTTACTAAAAACATTATTCTACGTGCAGAAGAGACCAGCCAACGTGAAGACACGTTCTGTTTTTGTATGTAAAAGTTTGAGAAAACGACAAATCAGCTCCTCACCAAAGGTCTCGGCTTCATACCTCCACATCTTCGAAATCACGCGAAGTCACATACATAAGACAGCATCAACTAAGTAAAGAGCTGACATCACTATGTGAAAGAGCACAGATATTATCGCTGTGCGTATGAGCCTAGGAATGAAGCCTCCAATTTGGACAAGCACCGGGTTTGAAGCCCCGAAACCTTTCATTTGGGATACAGTCACATTTTTTACTGCCTACTGTTTCTGATCTGTGTAATATGTGGATAGTGCGGCGGTAAAGTATGGAGAAGCCTTTTTAACCTAGCGCGATATAATGTGGAATCTCTTGTTTATCTGCGCGGGACTCAGGGAAACGAAGACTGATCCAAATTCTTAAATTTAACGACTCTTTTTACAGACTTCGGCTCAATCTCCACCGACAAACAAACAGTATCGGCCTCAGACTTTGATAGGAACCATTCGGTTAATTGAACAAAAGTCATATTACAAGTGTTTTTGGATATAATTATTACGAATGACAGCTGACATTAAGTTTGACAACTGACAGCTGTCATTTGTCAATCTGAGTGACAGCTGTATGTTAATAATATTATGATCGTTAAATTTTCTTAAATTTATATAAAACGGTGATGTTGATGATGGTGACTTATAATCTATGCCCTAAGTTGGGGGATAACCTATCTGCATACCAAATTTCATGCAAATCGGTTGAAAGAGTAACAAACAACCATACATACAAACTTTCACGTTTATATAATAATATAAACGTGAGTAGGAAGGATGGCAGCTTAGGATGTTGTCTCCTAATAAACATCATCGGCCGCATACAGCGTCGCACTGCCGTGTGCGTGTAAGTAACCACAACATCACCTACATCTCTATAGTAAGCATCGTGACGCAAATGCGGCCAATGACGTTTATAGGACACTACAGCTTTGTTACAGTTAATATTATCATTAAGCTGTCTCCACATTTCGCGCCTCTGATTCATCTCCACGCGATATTTGGCTCCGCATCCGGCGATTATCCTCAAGAAGCGGACGTTAACGGAAAACAAAAAATTAATACGCAAGGCCATTCTCATGAACTCAAATAGGTATGTTATATTGTTATTTGTACTGCCAATGCGTGTTAGTCGTTAGAGAATGAATTGTGATTGTGTATGGTGTGTGTTCTTCGAAGTTATTACCGGAACTTCTTACCACAAGTTCTCAGCACACGCGGAAACTTCGAGCTTCAGTTGCAGCAACCGCAACTCGTAATTAGCTGTTTTTACGATATTGCTATATAAATCTATACTGTCTCCAATATTAATATATAATTATAGTCATAATATTATTATAAAAAGGAAAGATTTGATTGTTTGTATGTTTGCCTTGTATAGGTTCTAACTACTTAACCAACAAGAAAAAAAAAATCACTCTTGGGAAGCTACACTATCTTGCTATAGGCTACTTTTTATCCCGTAACAATTAACGGTTCCCGCGGGATAGTAGTTAACGCGGGTGAAACCGCGAGGCGCTTCAAGTATAATATAATTTTGAGAAATCGTTGCAACTCCAGTTGCAAGTTATCGCGACAGTTTTCAGTTGCTGCAATCGGCAACCGTAAACTGGGCCTTTTTATTGCCGCAGCTAGATTTTACGTATAAGCTATTTAAAAGTTGATAGTTTTTAAACTGAGTTGATAGTTCTTTCAATTGAAGTTGATTGTTCCTTCACGTGAAGTTTTTGTGTCTACGGAACCTTTAATAAACCCTTACACTGTATCATTACCAAAATTTCTGCGTCCAACCATTGCCAGACGGCCTTGTGTATGATGATTCATATTTTTGCACTGTAGTTCCTCATTAGCGAGATAATTACGTATTATATTGAAATGACTTAAATAAGCAAAGGTCACACTAACACTGCCAGTAGGATAACTCCCAAACAAATCAAATCAGTTTTATCAATGTATCGATAGCATTAATTTAGTTTGGTTACTAATTAAGTTAACAGATGTATTTTTCATTTTATGTTGGTCCGAAGCTAGGTTTTAAATGATTTACCGTGATTTTTTCAAATCCGTGTTTTTATTTATTGTGCTGATAATAATGTTCAGTTATTTTGTTTTTTATTATAACTGCATTACCCATGACCTTACATTTTCCGAAAAGAATACGTTAACATTCGAGTAGATAGGTTGTTATGGCAACACCACCTATCATTATTATAAGGAGACTGTTCATTTATCGATGGCCAGGTATTAGAAGTTCTTAAACATTCATGTCCAGAAAACATAATTAACGAGATAAAAACGTCTAATTCGCGCACAAACTAATATCAAAATATATATCACTAGTATTGTTGTCAGCAATCGATTGAAATACGATGTATCGATATCGGTTTGAATATCCTATTTAAATCGAGCTAGTTTATAAAGCAATCGGGATTACAGATGGATCACTTCTGGTTTAATTAATTTAGTATTAATGATAGGCGAGTAGGTACGAGAGGTTCCGACAATCGAATGAATCACATTCAGTGCAAAATTGTAATCGAGTCAGTAAGCATCTCGATCCCGACTGAAGCATCCGGATGTTGTTAGATTGTTCCGAGTCGAGGTATCGCCGCCATTTTGGGAAAGGGGCATTTTGGAACTGAGGGGCATCATGAGAATGGGACATTTTGAACGTTCTTTGCTCGTTCTCTCATTCGTGTTCTAAACTTGAAAAATAAAATGCAGTCAGTGGCATCAACCGCAATTACTTCCTATCTGGTGTTTTAAGAAAGTCGAATTCACTTAAATTCTATGACCAGAGAAAATCATCGAGAACAATCGAGATGAAAAATCGAAACATGCGACCATAACATCTCGGGAGCACCCATCGTTAGTAATGTACGGTACGTAATGGTATATAAATAACTAGAAACGCCTCGCGATTTCACCCGCTTTAACTACTTTTTTAACCGCTTTTTGAGTTTATTCTTAACAAACATACACACAAAAATACAAATCTTTCCTCTTCATAATAGTATAAATATAGTGTAGATGTAGATTGAACTATCAAGTAACCACTCTACTATCACGCCTGCACTATTAGACATATTAAGTTACCTAAATAAACCTAACTACTTACCCAGGTCTATATTAGGAATTCCACTTGATACCATCCGAATAGATCCCGATATAGGATATCGATACGATTAATGAGCACAATCAATCGATTTGAAAACATCGCATTCGGGCTCGATGCAATCGAATCGTGCGTAATAGGATTCGGTTTGGAGCGCGATTTACTGAATTGCCGATTGCGGTTCAATGTTTGGAATGATTTAGTATTATAAATTTTAGAATATACATACAGCATGCTGACAATTAACTTCGTTACCGATACTGTGCGCAGCACCGATGAGAAAGAAACCATCGTGAAGAAACCACAGACATATAAGAAGAAGCAGACCGCGCATAATAGATATCTAGTGAATCAGGTCTGGTCGTGAAGCCGACCTTCTTGATGAGTAACGCTGGTAACATCTTGACAGTGCATTCTATATGTAAAAATACTAGGTCGGATTCATCTTATGAACGTAATGTATAGTTTGTTTTGTCACCTTTAGTTCGACCCTCTAAAATACACTTTCTGGCTTCATTAGATATCTGTAATGCTCGCTCTGCTTCCTCTTATATGTCTGTGGAGGAAGCCCGCATGCCCGACAATTGGTTCGAAAGCAGGTATCCGTGGTAGCTTAACCTATGCTAAGTCGCAGGTGATGATGATGATGATGCTCACTTACCGGTAAGTATACAAATAGACTAATTCAAAGAAATACCACCTCATTAGTTACAATTTATGATCACTTGAAATATAGGTAGGTGCTAAACTCTATTTATTCAGAAAGCTCTAATAAAGGAGAAGATTTCCAAACTGTCGCCATGTTAGGAACAAAAACACGTGAACACTATCAAAACCCTCTATTTACTGTATTTTCCCAGTTGTGTGGGTACAAATCAACAAGGAAAGTATGGAACGGCACCATAATCAGATAAATCCAGTAATGCCTCGCATTTCTCTATCTTTCCCTATCCTTATTATCTATATAAAATAATAATAGATCCTTTGTTTGTCTGTTTAATAAAATACGTTTTCTGTTTAAGTATTAGGCGTCATAATATTATATTTGCCATCAGTTAATTTACGCATTACACGATGGTACCTACCTAGTCGTATTGCGGAAAATTATGGATCATTCTACTTATATCTACAAAGAATCTCAAACTTTAAAAAAGTAGTAGCCTAACGTTTAATTCATAACTCAAACACTGCCTGCATACACTAAAAACTATAGGTAAATAAACTAAATTATTTCTTTAAGAGTTAATAACGCAATGGAAACAGAACAACAAATGAAATGGAATTAATTATATATTGTTAAAAATAATGGTAAACTTTGCAGATATTTCAAGAAATTGTATATACCTCAAGTGAAGCCGCAAAGTTGTTCTAGTCTACACTAATATTATAAAGAGGATAACTTTGTTTGTTTGGTTGTAATGAACAGGCTCCGAAACTACTGAACCGATTTGAAAAATTATTTCACTGTTGGGAAGCTATGCTATCCCCGGTGCACATAGGCTACTTTTTATCCCGTAAAAATTAATGGTTCCTGCGGGATAGTAGTTAACGCGGGTGAAACCGCGAGGTGCTTCTAGTGTAGAATAATTCGCATCACGCACTGCGCATTTTTCCCGAGCAGCTCTAGTATATCGATATATCTTATTGTATCGATGCTTTACGATTAGAGAGGGGCCGCATTCAAACAGCTTGTTTAGCAGAAATGGAAGATATTACTGTACTAGCTGAATTCAGCGGGTGCGCCTGTTTTCTCTTTCCTCTTATTAGAGACTTCTCGAAATATTCTTGTGGATTTATAAGATATTTAAAGATAATATATTATACGTACTCGTAAACAAAATGATAATCAGTTATATAGCTAGAATATTTAATAAATACGAAGTAGACATGGTACAAATTACAATTTAAAATTAAATATTTATAATTAGGCTACTAAAAATGCATGCTAATTCATAATTAAAATGAATATTATGTCAAAAACATACGAGTAGGCAAAGAAAAATACAATAATTAAAAACATAGGTTTATGTTCGTCTCTGTAGATATTTCTGTAGACAATTTCAACAAAATCGGTTCAGCTGCTAAGATAGACCCACCCCCACACAGTCTAACAACTAACAGATGCTTTACTTTACATTTTATTATTAGGGATGCGTTTTCCACTTTCTATTCAACCATTTAATCACTTCATTGAATTGCTCGAAGACAAAGAGTCTGCTTGGTCGCACTCGAAAATGTATAGGGTTGTCAACTTGATGGCAATTATTGAATTTTAAATTAGACACTTTTCTAAAATATTCCACTTAACTATCTACCTGAACTTCAGTTACATTTTATTTTTCAATAAAAATATTATTTTCTTCTTATCATATTATAAAGTAACAATTTGTACAATATTATATTTTTATCCTCACAATAATGACTAATTTACCATCTCATAGCTTCTCTGAAAAAACTAGCAGCAAAAATCTTAATCTTTCGCCTATCTTGCATTTTGCTTCGTTACTGTTTATGGCACCCCTACAGTGGCCCGCTTATCCCGCGCATGATTAAACTCTCAGCCTGCATTCTGGAAGGAACGCTTGCAGTTTCTTTACTATAGTTTTTTATTCTATATTGCTGTGGGTACTGGCAGCAAAAAAAATCTCGATCAAACCACCCGAAGGGGTGGTCTCTTGTCGTTCATAGCGATTTCATAAAGACCACCGTACAAAAGTATATTGGAATAAGAATAATGCGTTAATTAATTAATTAATAAGACTTTCACAATGACAAACTGCTAAGTACTCTCTTCAACAAAAAAATGCTTGGATAATACATAATTGTTAGTTATTTTGATATCAAATTTATCTGCGTACTCTACCTATACTGCGTATAAAGGAGTCTGCTTATGGACTCTACACTCTCCCTCTATATCTCTTTCTACTATGAATCCCGTTACCCATGAAGAATTACGCTCTGCATCTCTATCTGACTTCATATTATTATAATATTTCTCAGCAGCGGTAATGGTGCATTAGTGCTGCTCTAGGTAGAGCTATGCGATATAGAAATTCTAAAATTCGAATTCAAGTCACTCTAGCTAGAGCGTCTGCCGTTGCTCTACGTAGAGTCTAGAGTTTACGTAGAGCTATGCGTATGCTTATGACGTCTATATCTTATATGTCATTAAGTTTTAGGTTTGTTGATGGCTGAATAACTGAATAAAGATAATGCAACACATATTTGTCTTGCACACCCTACCGGCACGCTACACGTTGATGCTCTACCACAGTAGATAGGCACCCGTTACAATAGAAACCATTCTTCATTCGCCCACCTGCGTCTCTACTAGAATGTTTTACAACGCTCTAGGAGCTCTAGGTAGAGCGAATTGTGCTCTACATATTGCTCTAGGTGAAGAAAATTGTGCTCTAGATATTGCTCTAGCTAGAGCAGAGTGTTTCATTGTTGCCTGTCTGTAGATTTGCCGAAGGCTGATGATAGAGGTACATAACGTAGGTACATAACGTAACAACGCTCTGACATGAATATGATCTAAGTTTTACTCTATAACACTGGTTTCAATGGTTCTCAAATAAAATGTTGAATTTTCTTAACCTAGTCTAGTAATTACCTAATACCTTACTAGCACTAGTTTTGAACGTATTAAGGGAGGCTAAGGGGCAACTAGCCCCCTTTCTTCAACATTTGAGATTTTCTTCATAGTCATTTTCTTCACCTAGTGAAAATCTGGTTTTGAGATTCACATTCAGTGTAAAACTTCGCATCATAGTTTTGTTGATATTTCTCATTTGTTTCAGTCTATATTGCCTAGTTGCCCCGCTCCTGACTACGATCCTGGCTCGACAGAGGCGGTCACATCTGAAAGCCAAATGCAGGAACAATACCGTTCTAGGCCTATTCCAAAAAGAGCCGTAGTTAAGTAAATGGTAGCGTAAAGTGGAATAAACAGTTGGTGGCAGTAGTGTACAGTTGGAGATCAGAAAAATGGCCCCTAAAAATGACTCATTTCGTATTTTTCGATTCACCTATTCGATTTTTCACCGTTCCTTTGGCGGTTTCTTAAACCACCATGCCCCAATGTCACCAAACTATTGTAGCAAACAAAAAGAAACAAGACTACAATAAATCGAGCCATTTTCGACATTTTGCGAAACTAACGCACGGATAATATTGTTTTTTTTTTTTTGTAAATTTCATAGGCTAGGATTTGTGAAGATGTGGCCGAATTTGGTAAATAATGCTCAGTCTAGACTAAGATAGGTATCTTCTATATCGACTAACAAATCGCGGATTTAATTCACACATAATTTTGACAGGCCTCGTCGTTTTTAATCGTGTCACATCGCATGTTGTCATAAAAAGACTTCAGGTAAAATTTAATAGAGACAATTCGGCGATTCAACCGACATTCTTTTGATCGAAATGACGCCCCAAGTCGCAGAATGCGGGTGTCACAGTCGGGAGCAATAAGTGTTGTACTCGTATCATTCGGTTTCTTAAAACATTTTTTTTGTTGTTGCCTATTTTCCGTGCACTGCACTGTATACCGACGCCGGCACTACAGTGATCGGGTCTCGGGCGGTTATCATAAAGGCTTATCGCTCCCAAGTCTGCGATGCGTGTCCTTATTTATAATATTTAAACAGTTATTGTGCCGCGCTATATTACTTACCAGCGTTTCTCTCGCGACGTCGTGCGTGCTATTAAAGGTACAGATGTTCTATTTCACTGTTTGGCGATGGTTATAGTGACGCGTACATTGTAGGCAATGGTCTTTTATAAACGTCATCGGCAGCTTACAGCGTCCCGATCTCAGATTATTCATCCAATAGATATGACATTTAACTCAAGATCCGGGGAAAAGAGACAAGTGTATACAAATGAACAAAGGAGTAAGTAGGATAGTACGATGATGTTTTGTAACCAGCGCTCTTGATATTTTATAATGGCGCAGGAATGATTGGAGTGGAGCTACACCTAAGTTAGTATAGACGTCGATTTGTGGAGAAAATATTTAAACTATCTGTTCAACTCTTGTTTAAATATTTTGTCGTAAGACCGACTGGGGCGGTGGCGTTTTGTTGAAAGATATTCAAATATTTGTGGGTTTGGCATGAAAAAGCGTGTAATCGGAAAATGAAAATCGATTTGGAAAATTGATACAACTGTTGATGTTATGCGGATCATGTTACACAACATTAATAGCTAGTACAGAGAAGTTCAGAAGTAGCTAGGTGAACACCTCTTAGCTATTCAATTAAATGTAGATGGATAATCGGACATGTTCAGTTGTTCAGCTACTTTTGAGGCTGACCATACTGGCTGTGGCCGAAACAGTCCCACTGTATTTTCAACGATCGGACATTGTGCAAATTGGCGACAATTTCTACTCCGCCGGCGACAATGTATCCACTGAATGCATCCGCACTGAACGAAAACCAATTTATTCTGGAATTGAATCAGTTTTCAAACGATATGTGCCAGGTTATCGTAGAGTGTAGATAAACTACGATAACATGAGATGCAATTCCAAAAAGTAATAACGCATTGCGATAACATTATGCATTGCTAAAACTTGCGCGACACTGCACTGCGATATTTAACTCTTAATTGTCTAGGGTTTAAAGCCTGCCCAAAAATCACTGGAAACGCCCTTTAAACTAGACCACAGTAATGTACTGTATCATTTTGTTGTATCGTTCAATATCCAGTTATCTATACTAGGTACTCGTAGCGTTCTTGTATCGTGCAAAATCCAGTCAGCCAAACTTAACCCCAAGCTAGCCAAACAGTATTGTATTAACTCCATATCAGCAATTCATCAAAACACTTCCAAAACTTGCTTCAAGTTAAATCACTCTGTAAATAGAAACTGCTGGAGTATGTAGGAAACTTAAGTTAAGGCTCTGATGTGAGGGTAGATACTCAGCCTTACTGCAAAAGATTTAAACCAGAGTTGAACAGATGAGTCTATGATTCTAAATATTTTCTCCACAAATCGACGTCTAACCGTCGCTTTTTCTAACTCAATAACCAATTTAAAAGTAAAATAATTAGGAACGCCAAGATTGAGTAAGAAAACGTGACTGATAGACGTCGATTTTGGCAACGAAATTTCAGGTACATCTGTTTAACTATGGTCTAAACATTTGTGGTAAGACGGTTAAATCCAAAGATCTCAATTATAGTGTGTAGGGTTAGTGTTGACTTTCAGGCAAATGTTGATCTTACATAAAGCGATATCACGGTTTCAGTAATGCACCCGTTTTGAGGGAGTTGATGTAATCGAGCTGAAAATCTCAGTCTGAAATGTTTCAGTCGATTGTTTGGATTGTTATAATTTCTCGATTATTGTCCCCCAGCTAAATGTAAGCACGAGCTGCTGTTAAGCATCCTGAAAACCTTTTTTTATTTTATTACTATTATTTTCCTTATTCTATATTTTTTATTTAAATTTTTACCAGATTCTTAAATAATACTGTGAAACTAAGGCTACAGGAATCGCCTTAACTAAAGCTGTGTAGGATTAAATCAAGGCCCAGTCGTTTCGGCCTGACCCCGCAAGAAATTTGAACTAGTTCAGTACATATACATAATATATTATTATAGTTTTAGAACTGAAAGATACTGAACTACACAACACAGTTTAACATTTATTTGCTGATTGCTTTGTTTCTTCATAAAAAATACAAACGAGTGGATTTTACGATTATTTCACTTCTAATCACCGGAACTGTTTTTAATACGGTATTTATATTTTATGCTTTTTGTATTTTTTCTAGTATACTGTCTAGTGTCTACTTAGTAGTCATATACAGACAGGCTATGTTTCAAATTAGTGACAGACATTTGATGCAGTGCGCATATTATGTCGATAATGATTGACGTAATGCAGTCTTAGTGCGGGAGACAGGTATCACATTATTACTAGTACATAGTATGACTTAACCCCTTGAGTGTGGCAGTGCCAGCGGCAATGCTTGCTATTCCGTTTATGTATTTTTGTATAAATACTAGAGTAAATAGTATGACTTAATGAAGTATTGGTATTTCTTAAAAAACAAGTGACTAACCATAACTAGAATTATATAATTGAAAGCGAAACTAACACTTTCAATTGAAATTTCGACATCAGTAATAGTTTTTTACTACCGTAAGGATACAAAAGCTTTTTAATACTTACCTACGCTATTAAGAAGTATTAAAAGTTATTGTAAGTTGTGTCTCTTTCATAATCTAAGAATAATTTCATCCACGTTGAACCCAAATTATTCACTGCCTTTATATAACTCTACGTGGAAAATATAATTGTTATTTTACTATTAGCAGGTATTATGCAAAAGAGTTTACCTTATTCGTTAACAATTGAGCCATGGGCTGCTATACTATAAATGGGTAATGTATCAACCTACTGGCGTTCAATGGCTTTGTTCTCGCTCTGTACACTTAGTGCCAAAATATTGTACACATAGGCTGATAGCCTATAATTAAGATACGTTATTATTATTATCATCATCGCTATAAAGAATTGTATTATACTAGCTGCACCCCGCGGTGTTACCCGCTGTTTTCTGAATAAATAGTAGCCTATGTGTTAATCCAGAATGGTAGCTACCACCATACCAAATTTCATCAAAATTGGGCCAGCCGTTTGAACGTGAAGAGGTATCAAATTTCACACACAAACTTTCGCCTTTATAATATTAGAAAGATTTTCTACAACTTAATTTTGTCCCACAAAACGCACGTGGTCGAGAATGATTTTCCAAGTATGTGATCCACTAATCCAGACCGTGCCTCCGTGGTGGATAATGGCCTAATCCTCCTCACAAAAGAGGTGAAACCCGTGCATAGCAGTGGCCTGGGTTATCGTGATGATGGAAAAGTGTAGCAATCCATGGTCTCTTGGAATTATTTCTTGTTCGACAAAAATGTGCCATAATTTGTCCCGCAGTGCACAGGCGTCGTCAATTTGTCGAGATTAGTGGCGTGCGCTTGTCAAAGTTGTCAATAGTGCCGAGTATGCACGTTATGAAACGTTATTACATGCTTGGAATGGATATATTGTCTCCCTGAGATGTGTCTAATAGACTGTATTAATTAGGAACGGTGATACTGGTAATTACATCCAATGGACTATCTAGGAAGTTAATTATCTAACAGTATCAGATCTATGGATGTATGTATATTGTCGGTGTTGTGTTATTCAGGTTTTACAAACGGCGCCGTTTGTTTGTGAACGCTCCCTAGATTCGCAATGCATTATGCGTTTTGAATGGAAAATGCCTAAAACGCTTCGTCTTTCTTTCCTACCACGTGAAACTCGAGTTTGTCTAGATTTTATGCAATAGAACATAGAGTTCATAATAAAACTCTAAAATTATCGGTTTTGCGAATCGGCGAGAGTTGTAAAATGCGACCGTTTGTAAAATGACGGCACCGTTTGCAAATTCCGAATAAAACAGTTTGCAAACGACATTAAAGATTGACTGGAAGATAACGGTCTTGGTAATGGAAGATTTTATTCGTTACTCAAGAACATACAAGGTTTTTTTAAGTTTTGCTTTGCATGGTTTGTACATTTACGCCCAAAATTATTAATATTGTATCTTCTATCCAAGATTAAAATCGATCTTGGATGGCTGCCTATCGTTCGATCGATCTCCAACCTGCGTGCCTTCATAAACCAATCCACGGATCGGTTATTGGTACGTTTGACCCTAAAATGGATTGTGATATCAATCCCAGATAACAAAATTTGGATTAGGATTGATTATTAATTTCGGCCGTTAGCCAGTGTCAAGAATAAAAATATTTTCAATATATTTTCACAATAGGAAACTCATAGCTTTATAGCAATCCTCGTTGTCAAGTAGTCAAACCAATTATTTACAGTCAAAGTCACGATACATTATAGTGGCGGATGCTTTACTGAAACTTCCCATGAGTTTTGGAAAAAATGCAAAATGTCACGTTGATTGGGTTTATTATCATTTGCCCACACTATGTAATTAGTTGAAAACAGTTTCAAATTAATTTTCCATGTGGCTTAGGTATAAAGTACGATTATTCTACGGATAGTTCCCAAGTTAACACCCTCACGTAAGACATTTTAATAAAGCCCGTTTCAATAAAACACTATCGGCCTTTGGATTAACAAAATACCTAAACAACTTAACCCTTACTTAGCCGTAACTTAACCCTGGGTTTTTCCACTTAATCTTCAAGAAAGGGGTTTGACGGCGAATTAATCCTCGATTGAACCGGGCCTTGGGTTGTTAGGTTTCAGTAGATACATTATGTATGTTAATGAAGTAGGTATGTTTTAGTTTTGCACAGTTTTCAAAATTTCGAGTTTACTTTACATTACGATTCAGTAAATTTAGGCAATCAGGGCACTAAAAGCACAACTTCATACGACAAATACACAACATATTATAATTATAGAGGTGCGCAGAAAATTAGATTACAATTGTATTATTGTACTCTCACAACATGGATATTTTCCACTAACTCGCCAAGCTGTGGGAATATCACAACAGTTTAATCAGCCTCCTATAATCCCCTAATAATAGCATCACGTTAAAAACCCTTCCGGCTACATTATCTAAATGAAATCTTCAACTACCCCCACTTGAATATTCAACGGGGATCTGTTTAAACGGTATTAGGCTTCAGGAGAAAACATCGGAAAGTAAAGTAACGGTCGGGGGCAGGGCTGTAATGAGGACTGTTTAGAGG
This sequence comes from Hylaea fasciaria, assembly GCA_905147375.1. NCBI lineage: Eukaryota > Metazoa > Arthropoda > Insecta > Lepidoptera > Geometridae > Hylaea > Hylaea fasciaria. The sequence continues at coordinate 3,394,626 of LR990218.1, forward strand.
GCTAATGATAATATTCCTTGGCTTAAGTCCCATCTAGGATTTGTTAGTGCGTGAATATTTGCATAGAACAATATTGGTGTAACCTTTATAACGATTACAGATTGTCAAAGTACTATAATTATGTTTCACCAGAAATTGGCTTTACAATATTGTTACCTACTCTAAAATAAAATTATAATTAAATTAAACCATTTTCAAATCAATCAATATTATAGAATGAAACATTGAAAAGGACAAAACTTTATATTGAATTAATTATTACTGCCCACTCATTAGAGCGAAAAATAATTAAACAATTTTTTAACTTTTTATGTGTTCACAATAATTAGAAAATTACTCCTAAGTAGGTAATTAAAAATAGTTATAACAATAAAATATTACAGCTATTAAAAACGCGTTCACGCGTAGCTGTAAACCATTTTCAAATCGAAGTCACTTGAGTGCCGACTCCTAACCGGTCTGTTCTATAAGGGGCAAGTGGCCCTCCACGCCCTACCCTGACTACGCCCACCGTCCGGATCGAGGGTAACTTCCCATTTATACGTCTCCAGATTTGAATGAGAACAAATTTGAAATTTAAATCGGCGATTCGGTACGTTTGCCCAAATTGATGGCGGCCCGTAGCTTCGCAGATAACCGGGATCTGCGGTGATATCTCTGTATTGGTTTTGGTGGCTTAATGTAGGCAATTTTTCCTTTTCCTTCACCGACCGCATCACCGCTTAACATCAGGTGAGAAACTAACGCCAGTCTATAAAATATCTATTACATCGACATTATTTATCGTGTCTTGTTTATATGTCTACTACTGAAAATCCTAGGAAGCATAACATACGCAACAGTGTATGCAAATATAATTTTAAGTGTACAGCCAACTACTAATAAACGATTATGTGGCCAAATGTACAATAGGCCACTTTAGTTTACTCCCAACTAATTACAGCTGAAACAGTTGAAAGCTCTAATTCATCATCATCATCATCTTCAACCCCTATGTGACCACTAATGAGCATAAGTTTTTCTCACTTTCGTGAAAAGTTCAAATTACTACAAGCAATAATAATTTATATGAGCAATTATGTTAACCTACTACTTTTACAAGTTAAACTGAAAAAAATTACGTGTGACCAAATTGCACTCAATATCCATCTTAATAAAAAACCAAACCCAAGTGTGACCAATATGCACTGGTTTTTGCGTATGACCAAATTACACTATGACCAAACTACATTAATCCATAATTATGAAACACAGATATTTATAGATAACCACAGATTGCTAACTAGGTCCATTATCCTTGTAGTTCTTGATAGAGTATATAGATATCGCAGTTGGATTGTAAACGTGATACGAGTATAACTATATCACTAGGGATGTAACTACATATATCTCGGACAGTACATAGTTATATGAAAGCAGTACATAACTATCTTACTTTTGACTGCGTTTCCAAGTACCGAGTACGTTCCAAGTAGACTTTACTAACCTACCTTCGTTCTGCTGACTAACCTAGGTACCCTCATCCTGCAAGACTGTGCCGGTTTCTGAAACGTCAGCCAACTTTGACTACAGATTAACTCTATTGCTATCCTTGTCATTTGTTTAGTGTCAGATAGAGACAACGATAGTTTTAATCTACTGTCAAAGCCAACAAACGTTCCAAAAACTGGCCGTAAGTGCTGTGGACCGAACAGTAGGAGGGCATGTTAGTTACAGGTTGACTGGTAATGAGGCTTCCGTTAATTGGGACCGCTAGGTATGGGACCGCGTGATTTATCTTTATTATTTTTCTCCGCCGAAGGGGACCACTGTCGAAATTAGGTATCGATAAAAAAACTATTGCTCAAGGCAAATAAAGTACAGTCAAAGGAAAAAGTCATTACCAACTCACAAAATACTGGTGATATAGTTAGGTCCTATAACACTAAATCGTGCTCGTATTTATAGTTATATACCTAGTAAGATAGATATGAACCACTATCGTACAACTATCTCATAGAATATAAGTATATTCTATGAGATAGTTATACGATAGTGGTTCATATCTATCTTACTGATTATTATAAATACTCGTAACTAAGTAGTTACGAGTACTTATAATAATCAAGACTTCAATTTTATTATCTTACAGCGACTAAGATAAAAGGAAATTGTTTAAACGTCGGATTGTAAGAGCACCTACACCTCTTGATCGTGTAGCATAATTTATTTAAATATAAAATAAACTATAAGGAAACTAAAAAATTAACAATATATTTCCACCTTAACTTTGGCAAAGAAGCCGCAGGAAACGTTACCCGTTCATGACATTACCGTTCATGTGCGAAAGTGAACTGTGGGTTGGAGGTGGCATCTAAAAATAGGATGAAAATACACGCTTACCAAATAAATTATTACCAAATATATCGAAAGAGTCGCAGGCGACCGGTGGATGCGAGTGGCAGATTGTCGTTCGGTGTGGCGGTCTAAGGGGGAGGCGTATGTTCAGCAGTGGACGTCTTCAGGCTGATGATGATGATGATGATGAAATAAACTATGTTGATCATACTCGTAAACTTCCAAAACCAATAGATGTGATTAAAAATTTGAATGATTGTACTTTTTAGACATAATATTAATTTTGCTTCCCACAATTTGCAGCTCTAAAATTTTCGTAAATAATTGATATGGTAACATATAATTATTCTATGGCAGTCTCACTACTAAATAATTAATAAAAATAGTGCAGCCTAATGTCTGGCTTATGTTATTCCCTCTCTCCCTAGCAGTTTAATCTCACCAGTGGGGTAAAAGAGAGAAATATAAAAGGTATAACATTTTGGCCCACCATAGAAATGCCAAAAAACCAAACTCGCCATAAAATAGAACTGCCTCCTCCAAATTTCTGAGATTCGTGCCAAAACTTTCTATTGCAGCAAAAATATGAAAGGTATTTCCACTGTAGAAGCCATGTAATATGAAGCTTGTGTCGCAGCCGAGGAATTTCGTACTGGTCGCTCCAGCTTATAGTGGGTAACTGGGTTTATTTGTCATTTTTAGCTTGAAATTGGACACAATGGAAACTGGCTGGACCAGCTGGTTACGAGATATACCTACTGCCGCGATGAGACACTATTTCTAATGCCGCCTAGTTGTTATGTCGCTTAGCATCAGAAGTCAAAAGATTAGGTTATTAAAAATTCAATGTAACTATGTACAGGAAAAATTCTAACTAAACTGATTTTCGTTAAAATATACATAATTATTATAAACAAATCTCAAATTTTTTTGAACAATGATTGTCGTTTCTAATTTCGATTAAAAATTACAAACGAAGTTATCTGCAGAGTATTCTACTCGTAGAAGGTGTATAATTACACTCTTAGTATAGACTACTTAGGTACTTACTAGTTTACGAGCTTATAGCAGGTAATCTCCGGCAATACTTAACCACTTTTGAGAATAATTTCAATAAATGGAAGCTAAATTATCCGTGATTACTGTACGGTACGAGCAATGTTTTATTCCGAGAACAGATTACAAAAAATGTAAAAACTAAACGTAATCTCGAGTTAAAAGGTATAGTCTGTGCGAATACTGAGCCTTATCTGAATAAACTTTCACTGATAGATAGCTACACTACCCTTACCCCCGGTTTCTAGAACGCTTGTTAGCGTTGACAGTAGATTAAAACTATCGTCGCCTCTATCTGACACTAAACAAATGACAAGGATGGCAATAGAATTAATCTGTTGTCAACGTTGACTGACGTTTCAGAAACTGGGGGTTAGTGACGTATGTTTGATTCCGGGCTTATCGCTTACAGCGGCTCTTACGTCAAGTGAGCCCACTCCAAACTGAGTCCGCGGGATCAGTTGACCTAATCAACATTTGAATCGGTCAACTGAGCCCATCAAACGACCTTCCCTATAATACCTTTGGAGATAAGTAAGGGATGTATATAAATATAAAATAAACATCGAACTTTCAATACAATGCCTATTCTTTCACGAAACACTTTTGTAAACAAATGCCACTAAAAGTTTTCGCGAAAATCTAAAAAGTACACTCAAAGAGTGGAAAGTTACAGATGTGACTCATAGCGGTATACAGTCTGTAAGTACTGTAGTTGAATTTATGGCATTTATTGTGACATTAAATCTTCATTTTCGATTGAATTCGATAGAATTTTTAACATTGCAGTAAAAAATCAAGGCACCTACTAGAGATAAATATATTATATCATGCATAATGTTTATTTTTCTTGCATAAAAAAGTATAATACCTAAAGTATTTTCTATACTATTCTACTCTACTTTCTCTCTTCTGTCTCTCTTTTACCTCTTCTTGTTTCTCCTCTTTTTATTTTTTCTACTCATTCTTCTTTATAAATTAATACCAGTAAATAGGCACTTATACCTAGGTACAATTTGCAATGTCTGATCCAAATAATCTTTGGCCCGAAGTTTACAATAGTTGCACTTGGCACCAAGCGCGTCGCTACACTGCCTAAGTTGAACTGTAAAGTTAAAAACAGACGTTTTTAACTTTGTTCTTTAAGTTTGTTCGGTACGGTTTGCTAAATAAACGATAAGGAGTTCTCGTATACTAACTTATTTATTTTAGAATATAATTAGCTAGGATTTTTGAGCTTTATTAAGTTTTTCAGTTTGAGTAAAAACAATAGACATTTCCGGTAACACGTCACTATTTTGTTTTTAAAATTTCTTCAGAGATGTTTTTGTAGTTTGTGATTAAAATCACGGCTCGTACGTCAACTGAGCCCACTCCAAACTGATCCCGCGGGATCAGTTGACCTCACTGACTATTTTATACACATGACAAATGGCAGATATACTCACACGCCACGATCTTATTATTTTTTCACAGCAAAATATCATACAATATGAATAGGCAGACGTCATTGGGTAACGTCAGCAAAATAGTTGAATCTAAATGGAAACTTTAAAACTACAGAATGGGCAAGATGAAAAGTATTCTGTGATATTTCACGACCTAAAATAATTGTCTGAGTACCAAACACCAAAACGACATGATAATATATCTTGAGTTGTAACAGAGGCTCATGTTTTTTTTGTGACAAGTTTTTTATTACAATGCATATTATTCGATACTGTACAGTGTACACTATCAAAATAAGTTACCACCAGTCACCACCAATAATAATTTGACCGACAGGCTAAATTACAACTCAATTCAACCCCTAAAAGTAGGTCAAAGTTGACTTGCAAGATTTAACCAATTTAGCCAAACTAACATAGAACATAGAACTAAGCAACTCGCCAAGTTAAATATAAAATTGTTTCCTATTCCGTAAACTTGGATATCAATGAAACTTTTTTGCCAACTCTACATTGTCTGATGCCATTTTAATATGCTAATGGTACAAAATAAATTCGGTATAGGCATTTTATGGGAAATGAAGTATAAATTCAATTTTGTGAGGGTGCGGGGGATGGTTTCTTAACATCCCCCGGTACGGGGGTAGGTTTATATCTTCGAGATAATCTTAGTTTAGTGCTTTCTGTATTTTTTGCATTATCTAGTGGACCTTTATGGTTTATGGGGGGTTATTTATTTGTTATATTTTCTTAAGGGATGTTTCAATTTACGGGGAAAGTGTTCGGGGTGCTAAAAATTGGGGGTTGGCAATTTATTTTATGGGCGCTTATATTTATTTTGGCCTTTCACTGGTTACTTTATTGTTAGCTTTTGTGACGAGGTTTTAGATTTATGTGCTATTTGTGTTTTATGATAAGTTTGTGCTGGTTTATTGTAATTTTAAGGTACGGACACACCACCACGAATTTGATGGCAGTGCTCCACAAACACAATAATAATATAATTCATAATTGTACCTTTTTTACGATAGTCTTATAACTCACTATGATAGTTGTAAGTATGGATGTTGTTGACTCGAATATTGAGAGTTGTTTTTTGTGTTTTTTACATAGAGTAATGTTTTCTTTTCATTCTTTCGTTCTTTCCTTTGATTAATCTACAATCTAATGTAGCTATGTACTATGTACTTACTTAATTGTAGATAAACTTCAGTCAGAGAATCCGTTCGCCCGCATCGCGCAGGCACAAGGTTCTTATCATGTAAAATAGGACTGAAACCACAAACATAATATAAAAGGAAACAGACTAAACATTACAGACGTCTAGTGAATCCAGTCGTGAAGCCGGCTGCCATATTGATGAGTGACGCTAATGACATAGAGGTCATTCTACTTCTAAAAATATTAGGCCAGATTCAGTAAGAACTTTGAACTCAGTTAAATTTTATGAACGATTACGTAGTAGTCTTATCAGCATTAGCTTGGCCTTGCCTAAATGAGATTTGTATTATGAATTCACTAGATATTATTATATATCTGAAATGTTCAGTCTACTTCCTCTTCTATGTTTGTGGCTGAAACTAACCTACAGTAACACCAAACTTGCATGATAATCCGGAATAGAGGCAAAGCGTCTAAGTTTGAGTAATTACCTAACGCAAACAGACTACGTTGAAGTACTTGTAACGTTAACAACGGTTGCTTTGAGTGGTGCAGACTTGCGACTTTTCTTACAAGCTTTCCATGCGACTTTTTTGCAAACATGCATAGAGGGCTTTTGGTTGTAGTGCAAATTGACACAGATTATTTTTGAATTGGGTCTTTCGTACCACATTTCTGTTGCGGTATCAATGCAAAAAAGTAGGTAGGTACTGGATCGATTCGCACCGCTTTTCGAAAAGGCCGTGGTACGAAACGCCCCATATCCCAGTTACGCGTGGGTGCGTTCATGAAATAAACGAACTAGATATGGCCACTCTTTGATTGCACTTAGTCGCAAGTGTGATGACTCGAAGGGTGGCCTTAAGCTATTAAATGATTTGCCACTGTCAAAGTCATACATTTTGACAGTTTTAAACGGTTTTATTTAGTTTTGTATGTTTGTTTGTTTGTTTGTTAGAGTCAAATCTAGTACCTAACTGAAATACGCTACCTTCCCGTTGAGCGATTGGTCTGAAATTTGATGCACTCCTTCAGTTTTAATGACAATACTTATTATTAACTAATTTGCGATCTAATTTGCGCACAAACTAATATCAAAATACAACCAAACAAAACCAAAACGAACCAAAATAATATCAAACTAATATTATAATTTTAGTTATTAGCTAGAATATTTTTTGTTAGCGACAGTGAACTTCTAATGCAAATTATTGTTAATCAAAGACACCCGCAATCAAGCAACTATGGCCCAGTAACGAATATCATGAACCCGCTTAATCACACTATAATAAATTAAACGTGAGTTGCATTTTTGTAGAAATAATCATTCGTTGCAAATATTTGTCGCATCTTTCGTAGCAAATGTTTGTCGCAGCTAGTCGCACGTGTGGCGAGTCCAGATTGCGGGTACCGTGAGCCGCTGAATCACGCTAGCATAATTTCCTGAATGCAATAGAGGATGTTGTGTCGAAGCGATTTTTCATGCGACATCGTTATATTGTCAGGTATTTTATGTTTCGATTATGATGTCGCATCACATCGAATTGAACACTTTAATGTAAAACTATTTTTAATGGTAGGTAGGTATACCAGATGTTAATAGTAGATAATATCCTTACTTTTAAGTTTCTATCTATCTATCTGCCCAGCTGTTCCCAGCGGTTTCCATCATCAATGTAGCTACCAATTTTCATCAAAATCCGTTCAGTACTTTGGCGTGATTGAGTAACAAACATACGAAGTTTCACATATATAATTTCAGTAAGACTTAACTTGATTGAGGGGGAGGGAGGGGAGGGGGGAAAAAGAACGCTTACTTCTATCGTAACAAAGCAGTTAGGTATACATTGAACTAAGAAATGCTAAGTATTTTGTAAAGTTAGATGTTTGTCATATGAGGTTGTGGTAGCCTTTAGTGTCAGAGTATATCAGGTCGCCCAAGTTCCTCTGGCGCGACTTAACGATTGCTATCAATCAATAACAACCGGGACCGATGGCTGATTATGCCATCCGAAGTACGGAGCGATAGAAAACAGCACATAACTTATGAAACGACATTGGTGAGTAACTTAAGACTAGGCGAGATCGTATTACAATACCTTAATAGTATACAAAAACCGGCTAAGTGCTAGTCGGACTTGCGCGTGAAGGGTTCTGTACCATTATCTATAAAACGGCTGTAAAAATTTTTGTTATTGTTGTTTTAGCAGCCGCACATCATCTGTGAAAATTTCAATTGTCTAACTATCACGGTTCATGGGATACAGCCTGGTGATAGACGGACAACGGAGTCTTAGAATCGGGTCCCGTTTTACTACTACGGAACCCTAAAAAACATCCACATCGATTCCTAAATCTCGTCTTCGTAGCCAGTTAAATAGCTGTTAATCTTTGTAAGCACAGTCGGTTAGTTCCCGCAAATGCAGCAGTAAAGGTGTCTGCCCACTGATCGATATCTTGTTAATGCAGGCAAAGGTGAGTCGAGCCACCGGACGCCCTGCCTGCTTGTAAATCTTCGCTTCGCTTCGGTAGTGGTTTGCGCTGTTTATCGATATCGATAACAGTTAAATATGTGCAAGTGGTTTTCTTCATAACAGTGTGGTAGTGGAAATGAAATAGGCATACGGAAAAGATTTGAGTGTTTGTTAATCTATTTTCAATGCAGAAAATGTTAGGTACCTATTTCCATAAAATAGCTATTATATCATAAAATATTATAGAAGAGGTTACTTACAATAGTAATAATGGGCAGTCAAGCGAATTCTTTGAGAAAGTTTCTCCAACCCTTGTCAAACCCATTTCTTGCAATTGAAACATTATTTTATTTTTACTTCAGATTGCTTACGTGTATTTGTAATCTGTCTCTGTCATTTGGTGTCACAGAGAATCTGCTAGACTAAATCTGTTGTCAAAATTAAGAAACGTTATCAAAATCGGCTGTGATTATCGATACTCGATAAAACTCGAGTAGCGCAACACTAAGCACAATAATTGCATTATCCGGCTGGTTTTCAATCCGACCGCTCGCCCGGCTAATGTATCCTGATACCGGGTGCAACATTAATGGAGCGCCGAAATACTAGAGAATATCGTTACTAGTGAAAGACTTTTAGACTTGTATTTAATACCGATACTAGGAAATAATGCACATTCGACCGCGTCATCACTGACCATAACTTGTTACTATGGTACAAATGCTTGCCTACTCGCAATTTAAAAAAAAAACAGACAAGTGCGAGTCGGACTCGTACACGAAGGGTTCCGTACCATTATCTATATCTATTGTGTTATAGTATTTGTTGTTATAGTGGCAACATAAATAGGTACATATCTGCTAGGTAGATAGATAGCTGTAGGTAGATATCTGCTATATTAGAGCTGATAGTTAGAGACTTGAAATTTTCAAGTCTCTAACTATCACGGTGCATGAGATACAGCCTGGTGACAGACGGACAGACGGACGGTCGGACGGACAGCGGAGCCTTAGTAATAGGATCTCGTTTTACCCTTTGGGTATGGACCCTAAAAAGGATTGACTAAAAGTAAAAATTATGACGTGTTATTTTTTACGATCAGTGTTATAATTCTACTCGAATCGAGAGCAAATCATCGAGTACCGTCGAGATATTTGCACAATCGGAACAATCGACGGGCTCGCCCACAACTGACTTGACTGCAACTATACTAGCTATTATAGAATAAAGTTTCTATGAGTGTAACCTTTACTAACAAACTCGATTTCGATCAAGTAGGTAGACACCTTCACTGCTTCGCATTTGCGAAATATCACGAATGCTGAATGTTAAACGGCCATTAATTTATTATCGTTGGAAATGGTCCGCAAGGGACCTGTTTCAGTACTTTTAAGTGTTTTTTCAGAACATTGAACTCATGAAGAAATCCCTCGATACTCCCTGACAAACCTATTAATTCAAATGTACAGGTTAAATACCTATCAGGGTGTCTGGGCAAAGCAACGCGTGACCAAAATGCTGCCATTTATTTTGCAGAAAGATGCCATACAATGTGACGATGCTGCCAGCATTTTGGGAACGTTAAAAACTGATGCTATGCTAGACTATGGTAGTTTTTTTCTTGTACTGTTAATAAACATTAAATACAGGTAAAACCACATGTTTAAGTGACTCGCTAGGTCAAACCGAATACGCAAAGGTGATGCCATAGCACAGACTGTAGTTAAAATATAGTTAGTACGCAATGGTTCGCAAAGAGTACACTGGGTGTGGTCGGACAGAATTCAGAAAGGGCAGCAGGGCTGTGTCGCAAGGATGATATTTATGGAAGTGACTCACTGACTTGGTACCTAGGTATATTTGCTCCCAAACTAAAACTTCTTGGGCGATTTCAATCCATGCTTCTAGAATATAAAGCAACTTTATATGAAGTAAAAAACACGTATATCGAATACAGAATTATGCTAAAATATCTCTTAGCAATAGGGAAATAGGGCCTGCCTGACTGGCAACCACTCAAGCTGAAAATCACACAGCACTTTCCGTGGTATTCCATCAGAAAAATGTCCCTCAGTAACATGCACAAATGTAATTTATTAGTTAGTAAATATTAGTTAGAAGGGAAATACTTCGCGTCTGAAACTACTCCAAATATATTGCAGCGTTCTAAAGCTCTGGCTTAGTTAAAATAATGGCACGCATTGCAGACACACTGAGAGCGAGCGATCTTGTAGCTTTTGCCATAATTTGATACCACTCGTGTAGAATTTTCATCTATTGTGTCAGATTCAGCTAATTTGATTTAAACACTGTAATAGTTTTGAATAATTGGCGAGTATGAGATTTTTAATAATATTATTGGCATGGCAAAGTATGTCAATTAGGCATAAATATGTATAACTAGGCATTTAAACATTTGGTACCTACTTGTAGAATTGTTTGGACGCATCTGCTCACTAATTTTCAAAGAGGCATAGTAATAATAAGTCTTATTTCTCTATCTAACGTCAATTCTTAAAATGCCTAATTCTACATTTGTCTAATTCCTATAGGGACCAATTATTCAAATTTAGAAAATACATTGTTGACCACAGAACGTTCAGTTTATAATGAAACTAATTGTCCAATTCTCAAAATGCCTAATTCTCCTACAGACCAATTACGTGTAAGCTCCGCTCACTGTGTCTCAGCCTTCTTCCACTCGGTTCCACTGTGGGCTTACAACCGCTAAATACGACAACCGTTTCACAGCCAAACGTATGGAAATTATATTCCGTTATACGAGTAGAGCCCATCGCGTTTACGTTTAATCCCGGAATCTGGAGGGATAACGTGATTTTCTGCGTTAGGGCCTTTGGTGAGATAATAATTCGATTTAGATGACGCATCGATTTGAAAGAAACGTATTGTTTTCCTTTGTTCCCACCTTTATAGCATGTAGGAAGGGAGTCATGAAAGTGGAAGAAGCGAAGGTGTGTCAAGATCGTAGCATGGGGAAAGATGTAGTCTCTGCCTACCCCGACGGTATAAGGGCGTGACTGTATTTATGTTTGTATGTGTATTTTATATAAAATTGTTGACTTGAATGTGATTGCGCCTTGCAACTAGGTATTACCTTGTAAGACTGACATTACACATTCTGAATCTGGCATCAATGTGACCAATTCAATCAAAGATCAAGGGGTTGCCCGGAAATAATAGCTTTAAGCGATAAGACTTATACTATCAGACATTATTATCTTGTCTTGTTTCTCCGTGTAGTGTTTTTTTGGTGTACAATACAGATTTTTCTATTCCACTCTATCACCACAGGTTTTGATTAAAATTATACAAATAACTCGCCACATTTTTTAAATATTACTTAAATACTACTCGCTAGGTTACTATGCTACTTTCGGCACTTGCACTTTGTAGCCCACTACTCGCCCAGACGTATTTAAATCAATCTTGACATGCGAATCGACTGAAATACCGACCTACCCTCGAGCTATGTGAGTACTTTTAAATGCACATTCGCGCAATGCAATGTATAGTTTAAACCCGTCGCACAGAGTCCATGTTACTATAATGAGAGTCGTGCTATTTTAGTGTCGGTAAAGTTGCGGTCATGTTGTGAGCGGGTTTTGTATTTATGTCTTTTTTATGTCTAAGGTGGATGTTAGACGTTAAATCTTTCATCAGTCAAATTATAGTGTTGCCAGTGTTAGTTGTCTAAATAATATTATGTACATTAGGATTATTCTCTATTATTATAAAGCAGAATAAGCTGCATAAATCGCAGTCTTATATATACAATAATAAAGTCCTGAACATCCGTACTGATTGTACCCAATCCGATTAGTATAATAATTATAGGTGTGGTTTCAAAAATAAATTGAGCAAAAGCAACAAAACTTCTCGGTGACATCGCGAATTGTTAGTCAGGAAACGCGCTTACTATCTAACGAATGACTTGCTCGTAATATAGGTGTTAATTTGGTAAAAAAATATTTGTAATAATAATTTACTGTACATAAATATTGAGTATTCCAGTTCCGGCCGAGTTGCCCCTACAGAAATAGGTATGAATAGGAATAGATCGGCCGTTCGGACGACTCTCCTTTAGCCGGAACGACCCCCACCCCGAACTCGTGATAACTCGATACAATGTAAAAATAAATGTTTGCGCTCCGCGCACACTCGCACCATATAATATCGAAACAGGAAAAAAGTGATTTCCTTAATCACCGCGCCTGCCATGTGGTAGGAACATTTTGCATTTTCCAATTTTGGATATTGCGTGTACTAATAACAGATAATCGATTTTACATCCAATTTGTAATATTTATACGGACGTTTTAAATTGGAGGACTTTTGTAAGAGTTTTCCGTCCGAATTAAGAAAACATTCGTTTCGTCGGACCGACGCAACGCGATGATGACGCGACGGCATTACAAACCAAGGACATTATTATTGCTTAATAATTTTACTGTATACTTTTTTATTATGTTTTTTTTTTCATATTTACTCTAATAAGCAGAACAAAGCGGTGATTAAAGGATAAAATAAAGGCAATCCTACAAAAACAGTAATAAATAAGATTAAAATAAAAATTTAAAAAACCTCCACTAACAAAAAATACTATACACAGGAACTTTTTCGATCAAATCACTTTACACACAAAATCGGTTCAGTCGTTGGGGAGTTACGATGCAACATACAAATTTTAATGTCCCTCTGTTGCGTCGGGAGTTAAAAACATAAAGTATCTGGTAAAATAGAATTTGCAGTTTGGCTTCACAAAGTGTCAAGCCTCAGTCAATCAACAGCCACCTATAACTACAATAAATACAAAACAACTCTGTAACCCTTTAAAATCTTCGCAACCAGAAGCCTTACGACCTTACTTATTATAACTGGATTACAGAAAAACCAAACCCCCAAGTCGCATCTTCCATCCCGTTTCCTCGCCACGCGACGGTGCTCTATCCCCTTTCGTTCTACGCAATCGCATCGCTCCGTCTCGCTCGTCTGGCACGCTTATTATAGCCATCTCTGTCGGCCTGGCTCTCCTCGGGTGAATGTTCGTAACATCCGTTGAAACTGGTCTCGCTGTGACAGGTGTATCTGACCAGATATTCTCGACTAGTGGCGTACAGGTAAGCGCCAGATGGCCGATCTGAGATGAAATTATTTGAATAAATAAAATTCATTTCATCGCAAGATTGGAGATAGGCCTTTATGCGCTGGGACCTCAAAAATTATGGGCGCAGTGCAGTGTTGTAAAGAAGCTTCAATTCAGAGTTTTAGTAAAAAAAAGTTTAACATGATCACGGAATAATCATAATACTACAATATGGTATATAAATTACGCGTCACATATATAAGGTACGCGATGGACTCCTAAACTACCGATTTCAATCAAATTTGCACACCGTGTTCAGTTTGATCTAACTTGAAAGATAGGACAGCTTGTAAATTATTATCTAAATTTATAGTCACTATAACAAAAACCTGAGCCACAGCAACGCGTGGCCGTGTCTGCGAGTAAATTTAATATATAAATCCTGACTCCTAACTAGAATTCCTTGTAAGAAATCAGGTACTAAAAGGTCCTTGGTCCAACAAGCACCTAGAGTCAGAGCAAATACATGCAGTTCCCTGAAATGGGCAGAAATCGAACCTTCACGCTTAACAGGCGGGTCATCAGTCACTCAAGTCGTTAAAAGTTGTATTGGTGGTACCTACTGGCAGATGGCCGCGAGCGATCGAACTGCTAGTTTTTGTATGTTTTTATTTATTGGAAAAAAGTGATAAAGAAACTAGAAAATGTAAGGTCCCGATCGCTTCCGATGTAAAAAGCCCCATTTATTGGTATAACTTTCACGTGGTTTCATGATCGAATATTTTAGTAGGTGACAAGTTAAGATGCAATTTAGTGTTATCTTTGTGATTTTTTTTATATTGAGCCAATTATAATCGCGTTTCTGTCATCCCAATCGTCTTCATTGTATGATCAATTTTTAACAACAAAAATAATCCACTTTTGAATTTATATTTTAACTGCTTTCCTGAACTTACAAAACTTGGAAAAAACTTGGTAAAACTTCGCCTCAAGCCACGTCAGTGCTTCTTCAGCGGTCTGACAGACTCTGACATAGAGGTAGGCACTTCTATATACTTGTCACAAAGATCCGACTTGGTAATTGGACGTAAATTCATGCCAAAATCCAAGACCAGTCGACAAATCAAGGTTTAGTGGCTCCAACATTACACCTTGGTGATATTATAGTATGACCAACGTATGGCCGCAGCATCAGGGAATAGATCAGAATTTTATCAAAATGTGTAGATAGGTACTGTCATGTACCTACTGTCAACATGGAAAAAAGGTAAGTACCAATTGAAACGCGTCAGCTGTTACTCCGCTTAATAGTTTCTATTTCCCGTTCCTGATTCCACCCCAAGAATAATAAATGGAAGTATCGAATGGATCCTAAAATACCAACACGGTACGTTCAACTTTGGGCCAGCTAAAACGGTAAAAAAACCCGTAATAATTTTAAAAAATAAATATATTAGGTAGGTGCATTTGAGAACGATCTTCAGTCTGACCTTATTTATTTAACTTGATGACAACTGGTCCAGGTTTAAAGTCAATAAAAATAGATTTAATAAACTCACGAAAAGCAAAATCTTGAAGACAAAGTTTCAATTAAGGCCAAGAATAATCTAATAAGCCCAAATTAATACCAATCTAGTCGCTGCCTAGTCTTTGACTCGCACTTCGCAAAGTTTATGCCTCCCATGGGACATTAACTAGTAAAATCTCTCAGCTATATTTACGGTACCAAATAAAGTCTATTTCACGAAAGAAGTCCCGCAGACGCGGCGCTAGTTTTTATGCGAAAGCTGAAAATATGTAGGGGTTGAATGTAGTTCTTCGTAACGCCGCGAGACTTCTTTCGTGAAACGGACTCTACAAACGTTATTTTAAACTCTATGACCTCATTGACCTTCATTCATAATTGTGAAAAAGTAGACTAAATTAATAGGTACGAAACATTCCGATGTAATTATACAAACGTGCGAGTGCAGCGATGTGAACTAATGGTAATTGTGGCTTGGACCACTGAGTCGATAGACGCCGTACTCGTATGTACGGCAAAGCTGCTAGAAATGAACGCCCGCGTGCAGTGCGAACGCCCGTGGAGTGCGGATAGGTCCACATCATTGTTTAGTCATTTTTGCGACCTCTGATTGGCGGAATTTACGCGTAGATCAGGGGTTAGCTCACGCGATAAGGTATTATCGAGTAGAGATATGAGTGGAGTCATTTACAATATAGATCGAGCGACGACAGCCCTATGTTAATGGCTAACATCAAAGTTTTTAAATTTTGTTGTCATAGCTATCTGTTAACTAAAATGTAAACGAGTCTGATTCGCACACAAGCTTATATCAAAATATATAATTTGGACATACCTCGACGTATCGGCCGAGTTAACATGACGTATTCAGTTCACGAAAGTTAAAGAACTTCTATAGTTATCTGTGACAATTTGAAGGCCGAAATGTATCCACCATTGAATAATCTTCAGAGATGATGATGAATTATTACAGTAATTTGGTGATATGTTAAAAACGTTGTTTTCCTAAATTATGACTGCGTATTTGTACCCGCGTACCCTTTTATAAAAATAAATGGTTACATTTATAATGGATCTCATACAAAATCTAGCAAAATCAGAAAAACAAAATAAGATAAAGGTCTTGTTACCACGATCTATTACATCAGATTTAAATAGTTTTCAGTTGATAAAATACATGTTAGCATTTAGTAAGTAAGTACCTATAAACTGTTTTAGGGGTGTCCATTGACTCTATGCTCTGTGCCTTAGTTCATAATAGTAACAATAAAAAGTAACATTAAGTTGATCCAAATTGTTTATTTCGACCTACGCGTTAGTAGATATTAATTACAGATATAATTAAAGCTTAAGGTATCATTAGAGACGGTTCAAGTGTTTGTAAAGGAGACTCAAAGCCCAAGAAAGTCAAACGATAGGCACCTCAGTGTGCTTAAAAGTAAATATTTAGAGGTGTAACTTGAAAATTTTGCAAAAAGTGTTTAGTAATGTTTGGTATATTCATTTAGGTATTTTTAATTTTTTTTTTTTCTTAGATTAGCAACGAAAAAGGATAAGTAAGTAAATGTGTATTCATAATTATTGGAGAGCAAAACGTTGTATCTAGTAGTAAGTTGATTAATGATTTCTAGCTCTTTAATAACCATTTGTCGCAATAAATAAAACACATTGAAACCTTTGGAAAAGCTTACAATAGCACCCAACGCAACGAAATTAAAAACCATTTTCAATAAAATTTATTTACAAATGCATTATTATTTTTTATAGCAATCCGATAGCAATTCATATTATCCGAAAGAGATTATATAGGTACACATTGGTATTAAATAAATAAAGTGGATCAAGTGTATTCTGTTCTACAAATAGTATGGTTCCGTCCATTTCGTCGTCAGTAAGGGATTATTTTCCTATTTTTCGTTCCCGTCATTCGCAAATGCGAATGCGAATATTCAAGATGCGAATAATTACTGTGCGAATGCGAATATTAGGGAATTACTTAACAAAAAGTATTTAATCTTCTAAGTCATTATTTTTATTAATAAAAAGAAATAATAGAACAGTGTCATACTTATACAGTAATTATATCAACTTGCAACCTGCAGGTATAATAATTACTCCAACAACAATTATTTATAAATTATTATTTAGTTTTGTAAGATGTTAATATTATAAATTATAGATACACAAGACAATGGCTTCCGCCCTAGAAATCCATTGGCACAATGACGCCAACATACAACAGAATAATACAATTATTTGATTGATTCGCTCCTACGCAAGATTAGAAGCATCCTGAAAAACACTTTCATGGCTCATCGTTAAAAATACTGTTACAACTTTACAAGGCTTTAATTTATTTTAAAGGTCCCTAAAGTTAGTAGAAACGATTCTACGCTCATCAACTTCAGATTGATCCAGATAAACGTATTCTTATGGCAACATTTTATGCCAGTAATATTATAAAAAGCGGTTGTAACACTGTGTTGCGGTACCCTAAAAAAAGGTCAGATGGGCGTTACATGTTTTTAAGTAGTGCGGGCGATGAGAAAAAATTGCGAAGGATTCTTTTGTGAGACAGAAACAATTTAATCGTGTGAATTTCTTTACATTTATTTGATTATGTGATGACGTCTAAGTACAACTATAGCAAATCGGCGGCAAATTAAATAATTAACCATAAAAGTGCAAAGCATTGCATTTAGTGCAGTCTATTTAGTGTTGTAAAGTGTTACAATCCGAGTGCAGGCAGATAAATCCTCGGCTCTGCAGTAATACATTCTTTTTTATTCAATTTCATTCGTGTGCATTCATACTAGCGTATTCTGGTTAATGTTACAATAAAATACAAGTTCGCTAAGGGAATACAAATAAACGTCATAATTTTTGTTTTCCCGCCAAAGTACAATGCTATCTTTAAAAACAATTGACAAACTGCAACAATGGAACTATAAATTCACCACACATCATCACCCCGCCGCCGCCAACAAAGCCTCAATATGCCCAGCCTCAGAAAAGCTCAAAAGTCTCTACCGAGAACTCACAAACTCGCTCTGCATACGAGTGCACCCGTTTTGTAGGTAACTAGCAGTACGTTGACAACGGGGCGCCACGTCGGACGTCTGCGCCATACCCCTCTCTAATCTTTGACACGGATTGGCGCGAACGCGCGAACTGTCACATCAAACGTCATTTTATTTTTTTTTACTTTTGGATTCTTTTATGCCTGTCCTTTTGAATTTTGTGTGAAAGTGTTTCGCGTTGTGTGCGTTGACTAACTTTTTGACGGTGTTATTACTTTTGTATTGTTATTATTTTTTAACGTGTGTGATGTTTTTGATAGTGAAGTGTAGACTTTTCGGATTGCTGATACTCCGTTGACATTTTTCCTAAACTTCGTATGAGGTAAGTTAAGTTACAAAATGTTTCTCATTGAGTTATTACATATACCTACTAATAATAATAATAATTTATTTTTATCCCGTTATAATATAAAACATTTTATTTACTTTCAAGGTGTTGTTTTTCATTGATTTTTAATAAGCACCGCAATTTCATAACTTGAATAAGCAAAAATTATAGGTTTTCACGAGTTTAGTTCTAGAAAATGCCAACAGGTGGCGCTACAATGCTTAATGCACGATTTAGAACCTCATTCATTTCATTTGTACTTCTTGACATGTACTTAGTTTAATTTAATTGCTTTAACACAAGAAAATAAAGAATCACTCTTTAACTACAATATATTATTATTAAATAATAACAAAATGCAAAATGTGCCATGATACAATTAAAAAGCAGCTTTTGAATTGCACATCGATCAAATTATACATTTATGAAAGAAAAAATCTAATAAATTAAGAATCAATTAAAGTTATTAATTACGATAGATTATTGTAAATTGATTTTTATTCTAACGTAAAATAGAGTTTTTGTTTGGATAATTGTAGCAAAAAATATGAATAGTGTACAATTTAATAGCATATTCAGTACTTATATACTATTAAATTTACACTATTGAAATAATCTTGTTTTTGTGTAATGGTAGCTCATATTATTGGGAGGCACTGTGAAGCAAAAAATTATTTTAATATAACACAATATTCATTATCTTAACCGCAAGCACATGATCTCCGAACCTTGCCATCAAAATAAAATAACAAAAACATTAATAAAAAAGACATTAACAAGTAGTCGGCCAAAAAACTGATGCTGGGAGTTGAAGCATTTTCTAAACTAACTTGCCTCGAGATAATCAAACTTTCAACCTTACCGATCTGAAATAAGATTCAAGATCGCCTGATAACAAAAGTAGAGATGCATGTTTTTGAAATTATAGCTAAATTTGGAACCAAACCAATTTCAGCCCTACTACAGAGCTTATTAAGTTGGTTTTTAAAGTAAAAGGTAAGTTGTTCAGTTTTTATATCTGAACAGGTTTAGGAACCATAATTAGGACAGGTGTTTTCTGTAGAGCCCTTTTTGCCTTATCGAACTAGATTTTATTTTTATTTTTATAGCCAATGCCGGCTTTGAGAGATAAATGTAAAGATGTGTTGGGAGATGGGACCCGATTATGTTATAGGATTTTGAGACAGAAATGTATTTTTACAGCTATTACTTATTTGTGATTAAGATTGGCTCTGATAGAGACTTTTTCAAAACAACACAATCCTTAGCTATACTGAACTATAAAAAGTGAAAATTTAAAACAGGTCTCCTTTTTTATTTATAAAAAAAAAAGTATTTTGAGAAATAACCACTCTCATAATGATTATTATAGAAAAGTATAAAAATTAGATTACCTACCTAACAGATTAAAAATAAATAGGGATATCAAGTTAATATTTTTGACAGCTAAATAATACGGTAGCTACACTATTGTTAAATATTAAAAAGTGAAGTCTTCAGTTTGTTATTCCGTGCTTAGAGCCAAGTTCACGCACAGAATAATAATAGGTTATGCTATGTCGACTACGGTGTATATTCTGTCCAAAAATACCTGTAGCATTATTAACTTCATCCCGGCCTAAATATTACCACAAAATCCAATTCCATACTTCCATCCTACGAGTACAATCGAATCATACGACAATCGAATTTGTTTCACCAAAAAAAGCTTAGCTTTTCGGGGCTTTTATGTCGGTATAATTTGATTTCACCGCGAATGTTTGAAACGCCGGGATTTCGATGTTGAATGAAATGTGGTCGTAGTAATGAAAAAAAAACTTGTGATGGACGGGGCGAAGTCTTTGAGGTAGATTTAACGTCGTCAGTGGCAAAGTATGGGATTTATTTCCCAGTTGTCGCTAGTAGGAGCAAAGCCTGTGGTGACCAATGGGAATATATGGATTTTAGCTAGTATTACTATCCAAAACTAGATAAGTTCGCTACTTAGTTATCTAGTAATGAACTAGTTGTTTGTCCGAACTGACCTCGAAACCAATACAGATACCAAATACTATTTATCTAAATAAATAACATTACACTAATAATAGTGTATTAATATTATATTTATACATAACATTGGTAGGTTCGCTTATTCCTATTATTTCACATTCTTTCTAAATCAACCAACACGTGATTCTTTTAGAAACTAACTTAGGAAAACTGCAGATGTTTGGTAAAAAAGAAAGTCTAACTCAGTAGGTACCTAATTAAAAATACCTAGTTGAATGAAAATCCGAATGTAGAAGATTAAAATTAAGATCATTACAATGCGAAATCTACCAAAAAGACAAAAAAACATCAGGTAGCGGCTTGTTTTAATCCAGTTTGGATGGTTCATTCATATCAGGAACACAAGTCAGTGATTTTAGTTTTGCAAACATTTGTTCGCATGAAAATTAATTAAAGAGCTACATAAGAGTTACTTTACGGACATTTTCTGTTTGTCTATACAAATGTTTGTCTGGCTGAAATCTTTTTAAGCGATTATACTACTACTGCACTAACTTATTTTTACCTAATTGATTTCACGTACACGTCATTACAATTATTTATAGTGAAACAGACTTCGTGAAAAATATTATCTACCAGATTTTTCAGTATCAAAGGTTATCTGGGAATCCTAGTCATAACTGTATTTTATAATTCGTTTTAATAATACACATTACTAGATTGAAGTGTGCCAACAATTTTTACACAAACATATTATAAATTACGCAAAAACCATTGTTAAATATAACTGCTAGTTTTAACCATAAATTACGATTATAAAAAAGTTGACTGTTATGTTTACAAGTTGAATTCCAATATAACTGTTATTGCCGTAGGATTAAGTTCAAAACTTCAATATCAAGCTATTATTATTTGTATAAGGGGTACACCTACGCAGAAATTTTGAATACAAAAATATGACCAGTATATGTTGACCTCTTGTATGTAATCGTTTACCTTTACAAGCTGTAAGGTAACGGAGTTATATAGTTTTAGTTATAATGGCCTCTTGATATATTGTGGAAGATTAGGAAATCCCCTTTTAAATTTAATCTAGTATGAGAGTTTGTTGAAAATCTTTTTAGAAATATGTAGTGAAATTAGTCATAGGTCTCGTGGAATTTTGATTAGAACAGTTTGTTCGATAGATTAATGTAAAACTGTCAATTAGGGGCCATGATAGAAACTTTTAAATAGCATTAATGACTAGTAATATGTTTTTACGATTGGTAATTAAATTAATTTGTAATTCGTTATAGAATAATTGCGAAGGCCTCGATATAAGGCGTAGTCTTGTAGAAGCAGTTTTGTTACGCAATCTCACTCAAGTATAGGTATCTGGGGGCACGGCAGTGCCCCCGCCAAGTCGAGCAAAACAAAAGGCACGGCCGTACTATCCTTTTCTCGAAGCGATTCGGGCCATTTTCGACCCTCTGTAACTTCGTTATGGATAGAACTAGAAGCCTAAATTTTTAGTGACCAAGAGGGCATCACGTCTACAGATAATAATCCAAATTACATCAAATTTGAACCAGTAGTTTAAGAATTATTGCAAGTCAAAGTTCCTTAATTTTGCTGCCCACTGACTGACTGACTGACTGACTGACTGACTGACTGACTGACTCACCGATCATCAAAATTCTAAGGTACTTCTAGCCGTCCCACAAGTTTCAAATTTTGAATATAGCTATTGTTTAGCCTATAAACCATGGAAAAATTCTGACATTCCATAATTTTCATCCCGTTTTCTAGATATATGATCTGCATAAATAACTTTGTATTCCCATATAAATCCTATTAAATTGTATGTGATTACAAAGTTACTTTTACAGTTCATAATTAGACTTCATTGAAATTGAAAGAAATGGGTAACAGGGGTTAAAAATGAGAAATGGCTTCGAGAAATTCGACAGTTTAGCGCTTTTTAAAAACTTCCACGATAGATAGAGAGATACAAATCCCTATACTATACCTACCTACACTTTTATAGGTCGAACAAATTCGTTACCTAGGTACATTAAAATAGGTACCTAGGTACCTTATACCTAATACGCATCTGTGGAGACGCAAAGACACTCGTTCATGATAATCTATGAGCATGACCTATGTCGCAAGGGGCCCCGGCCGCACAGGCGCGGGGCGCGCGTTGATGCGTGTTTTGCAAAAAAACGAAATAAAGAAAGTAAACCTACAAAAAGAAATGAGATCCCATCAAAAACATTACATGTACAAAAATGCACAAGTCTCGCCACGCAGTTTATCTGCCGTAAAAAGTTGTGAGATCGAATGTAAACCAAGTCGGTTAATTTCAATACCTACCTATACCTATCTATGGGAGCAGTTATATCTTTATTTCTTTAGTAAATAGAGTGTCTTGGCGATTGTACACGGCAGCATAATCTACTAGGCAATCTAAAAATATAGTCTTCCGTATAGGTGTACTTTCAAACAAATACAAGCACAAAGCGCATAACATAGATTTATGTTGCCGTGTGCAATTGCCAAGTCACTCTATTTACTAAAGAAATAAAGATATAACTGCTCCCATAGATAGGTATAGGTAGGTATTGAAATTAACCGACTTGGTTTACATTCGATCTCACAACTTTTTACGGCAGATAAACTGCGTGGCGAGACTTGTGCATTTTTGTACATGTAATGTTTTTGATGGGATATATTATACATACTAGTATAATAGGTATATACTTATCGGTAATTTTCAACCAAGTAGTATTCAGTTACATAATTATACATTTAATTTTGCATTTATTTCGACTCAATTTCTGTTTAATATTGGTTCAGTTTCGATTAAATTTTAATTGACTTTAATTCCTACACTAGCAGGATACGCATATGTGTTAATGTATAGCTACAACCAATTCACACTGCTTAGAATAAAAGTAACATGGGGGTAAATAATGGTAACAAACTATAATTTATTTTGTAAAATATTAAATACCTACCTATGTATATAATTCCACCAAATCCCACTCATACTTAGGTCAATTGATGAAAATGTCATAAGAGTTAAAAGGGCTATGTTATTATACGCTTTATCTTCTCAAAACCATTGCTCCACGCATGACAATTAAAAATGCAGACTAACAATAATTGCGTATGGAATTTGTGAGTCAGCAGACTTCCTTTTTAAATTTTGAATATTAGTCACTTCGTGTCGCAAACTAACCCGACATGGCCGATCCGTGGCTATAGGACATTTTATATAGAATAGGGTTGCAGGCGACTGTGGCTTGACTTTATTTGATGGTATTCAGTTGTGACTTTTTTATTTTTATTGAATCAAGTTTTTTATTCGATGAAAGAAAACAAGTTAAATTAAATAAAATAAAGTTTAACAAACGAAATCTAAGCTTAAAAATCTAACAAAGTGGGTGTCCATGTGACTTATGTCCTGTTAAAAATAGGTTCTTACTTACCTAACCCGACAGATGTAGTCCGGTCAAAATTACCATTTTCATTTATTGTTGCGACTGTTTTTCGCGTTTCTAAATGTTTGTTGATTCTAATAATCTTACCCTGTATTGAGACGAACAAAACAAAATCAATAAAGTATTGGAGTCGGTCGAGCTAACTTCGAGTTATTGGTCAAAACTCGAAGTTAGATACGCTTTTTTGTATATGCTATCATTACACTCATTTTACTTCTTCTTTCTATCTCTTTTGCACGCTATTCCACTAATACACGTAAATATTGTGATAACACACGAAGAAAAACAACTTAGAAAACAAACATAAACCATGCAATATCGCGAAGAATGTTAATGACACATATTTCTATACTCTAAGTAGACTTTAGGGTGCTTGTTAATATTTAAGTTTTCGATTTAGGCGTCCCCAAGGGCTATAATGGTTACATTTCCTACCTACAACATATACCCAGTTCAATTTGACACCGCTCCAGCTCTCTAATAATATGCCCCTAAAATAATATAGGTACTACTAGCTGGTGCCCGCGACTTCGTCTGCGCAGGATTAGTATTTCGAGTAGCTATTTTGGCTATAATGGTTTACACATAAGATATAGATCTATACATACTGTGGCGGACTTTTTTGTAGGACTATTTAAGATAAACATTTCCATCATACATTACATTATGTGTACCTAACTCTAGCGGTTTTGGCAGCGCACGCCAGAATAGCAGTTTTTTTCCTACTTACTTGACACTTATCATCATATTTTGGACAATTCACACAATATCTTTATAAATTGTAGCCTATGTGTTATTCTGATGTATAAGCTATATTATTTTAAAGTTTCATTAAAATCCATTCGGTAGTTTTTACGTGAAAGAGTAACAAACATCCATCCATACTTACTAACAAACTTTTGCGTTTATAATATTAGTAGGATTTATACGAGTATGCCAGTTGCTCTGTCATTATTTCACTATGTAGTGTACCTATCAGCGTACTGTCATTCATATATTTTATGCTATTATTACAGGTAGGTAATTAAATTAATTCATAGGGATTTCTGTTTTTACGTTTAAATATAGGTACGGGTTCAGACCAACTTCGCTTAAAATTTAAGGTCTGGAGTATTAATTAAACAGTAAAAATACCTTCATATTATGGAGGTTTATGGACCATCTTAATTGCTAAAAGACGACAGACAAACATCCAGCTAACTTTCACGTGGGCATAAGGGTGTGTGTAGACAAAACAATATGTTCAATACTTTTCACCCAAGAGACGTCTCTACTAACTTCTCACGCGAGGTATAAGGGATATAATTTAACAATAAACAGGATATATTCAGCTATTTTGACACATTATTTCAACCCAAATATTAGCGAAATAATAGTAGATACAACTTTTAATTACCACGAAACTTTTACTACCGGCCCGAACCGCTTTTATGACCACAAATAATTATCGGAAGGGGGTCGTTAGCACCGAAATGACAAAGGAAGTGGCCCAAAGTGGAGTAAAACAAGTAGAAAGTCGATAAGTGCGTTTCGGTTGACACCAGAGGACGAAGTTGATCGACTGGTCTGTTGGAACTGTGTCATTATCAAACGTCATAGGAGAGAAATTTTTGAAATGATAGCTTAGTTATAGTTGGTCGTAGGATAAAACGACGAAGGGCGTAAGTTCAAAACCTGTTGACCGAACAAATTGAGCTTGAGCTTCAGATGAAGGAAAACGACATTGTTAAAGACCTCGGCGGTAGGGTAGTAAAGTGCCGCTTTGCTGCAATACTGTCAACTAGAAAAAATGTCGTCAAACTTCTATTCGGGGTGTTCCGGAAGCTGTCACCCAATGCGATCCAGTCCCTGAGTATGAGTTTTTACTAGCTCGACATAGTACGTGTCAACTAGCTCTTTAGCTACTGCGCTATGTTTACCACCATCGATCACATTCTAGATGAAGGAAAATATAATTATATTGCATGTAATAAATTATAATTATACACATCAGGGTTTCACACAGTAAACACGTCAACAATTAAAATATCAACGTTAATCAATACTCAAATGTATCAATAAATCGGACTCCAAGCTACTTTACCACATCGCAAATCGACTTTCATCTCTATAAAACTCGTGTAGGTCTACGCAGACATGTAACTAGGTGACATACCCCCAGTTTCTGAAACGTCAGTCAACGTTGACAACAGATTAATTCTATTGCCATCCTTGTCATTTGTTTAGTGTTAGATAGAGACAACGATAGTTTTAATCTACTGTCAAGCCAACTAGCGTTCTAGAAACCGGGGGATAGACCAGTGATTAGATATGAAACTGGTCCATCATTATATTATGTGGTTTGAGTTGGCCTGGTGGAGGAGGTCACGGCATCCTGCCTCAGAGTATTCTGTTATTTTGATGACGGCAAAAAATGTTCCGTGCCGTTCGAGACATTTGTATTTGTTTCTGTAATGTATATGATCAGGAATATTCATGTAAAGATATTTATCAGACACAGAGTTAGATATTTATTTGGGTTGGCTAGAAGAGATTGCGTTTAGCGATAACTCTGCCCATTGTACTTTGTTATGTAGTGTTTAGTTTTGTCTTTGTTAATGCCTTGTGTATTTTTTTTTCGTATAGTAAAGCATATTTTGCTATTATATTCTATTTATTTACTTCGTAACGAAAACAAAGAAAGAAAAGTTAAATTATTATGTTATCTATCTATTATCTTTTTTCATGAATTTTCTTCTTCATTTAACGATAGGGATTATGGATCCTGACATAATGAATTATGTATTATGGTACTGAAGTCATTGCAACAGTCCTCCCGAGAAAGTTTAGTTGACATCTGAAAGGACAAGGATTTGAATGTTTCAGCAACTAAATGAAGTATAGGTAGGTACCCAAATTGAATACCTCCTTTTTGAAGTTTACCGAGCTAAATTAATTTACCTACCTGTAGGGTAAATTCTAAACAAGCCCAATAAAAAAACTTCCAAGATCAAGTGAAAGTAAAGTAAACCAATCAGGAGTCCTAGGGCTTCCGTTACTCCTTCGTAATAAGATTGTGTCTGACATTTGAAAGACTTCGCCTTAGCGACTAACGGCCGGTATTTTATTTGATGAAAAACCTACCCTATCTTCACACTCATAGGCTTTAAATTTAAAAAAGTGACAAACACAATTTTCCACTAAAATAAAATTGTTGATGCGAAAGTATGTTTGTTAGTTCGTGCTTTTTTCATGCGGTAACGTATTTATGTTAGTTTTTGTATAGAGTAAAATAGAAATATGTAGAGATACTTACTATGTATCAAAGAAAAATGAATCGTTCCTATAGGACGATAGCCAGAGCCGTTGAAATCGCAGGGCGGAGTAAGTATTCAATATTTTTAATTAATTTATGCAAAAGAAAAAAACATAATATGAAGAAAAATCCTACTACCCTTCCTATGAATATTATACAGGTGAAAATTTGCGAGTGTGTTTGTTTTTTCACGCGCAAGCGGCTAGAGCAATTTTGATGAAATTTGTTATGGAGGTAGCAAACACCCTGAATTAGCACTAGGTTAATTTTTATTTCGCAAACTGTCGGTAACACTGCGGGGCGTATCTAGCAACTAGATATGAAATTTTAATTGATGTTTGCAAAATGTTTTTTATTTCTATCATTAAGTTCTCTTACGTAATGAAGAAAACTCAACTTTGAGGATCTAGAAATGCCAGAAAAGGTTTCCAACTCAGTTGTTTTCGCTTAAACAGCTACCTACGAAAAGCTATAACGAAGTTTAATTATTTATAGCCAGTGGCACAAATAGAATAAACAATTTCCAACTAAAGTTTGCCCACAATTACTCTACAATTCCCGCCTGAATTACCACCTGATTGAAACATCGAATAATCGTCAAATAGAGCGGCACCCTTAAATCGATAATTCGTACGCATCACTAGCCGCGAATACCGTGAAAATAACGTTTATCGACGCAATCGATTATTCCACGCCCGTGGGAACGAATAACGATAAGTAACGATTTAATCGACAATACTTAAACGCGGAATCGTAATTATGTGTACTTATGCGACCCTGTAAGCCTACACCCAAGTTAAACTCAGTTTAAAACCTATGCAGAACTATATAAAGTTTATATTGCCTCAAGCGATCTGTTAAGGTTTTCTTCGCAACTGTCATTCAGTGTTAGAAGTCGTGATGTTGTTGTCAAGAAGATTCAGTAAAGCATCCACAACTGCTGAATCGTGACGTCAGCAAATTGACTAGACCACTGACTAAAACTTTACTGATTCGGACTTGATATTTTGATCAGTGTCAAAATACTATTCGAAACAAGCTATCCCGACCACGGAACATAAACAAAAGTGGAAGTGACTTCAAACATTTTTATATGAATATGAATCATCATTTTTCTTACAATATATCCCATCAAAAACATTACATGTACAAAAATGCACAAGTCTCGCAACGCAGTTTATCTGCCGTAAAAAGTTGTGAGATCGAATTTAAACCAAGTCGGTTAATTTCAATACCTACCTATACCTATCTATGGGAGCAGTTATAACTTTATTTCTTTAGTAAATAGAGTGTCTTGGCGATTGCACACGGCAATATAAATCTATGTTAAGCACTATGTGCTTGTATTTGTTTGAAAGTACACCTATACGGAAGACTATATTTAGATTGCCTAGTAGATTATGCTGCCGTGTACAATCGCCAAGACACTCTATTTACTAAAGAAATAAAGTTATAACTGCTCCCATAGATAGGTATAGGTAGGTATTGAAATTAACCGACTTGGTTTAAATTCGATCTCACAACTTTTTACGGCAGATAAACTGCGTTGCGAGACTTGTGCATTTTTGTACATGTAATGTTTTTGATGGGATCTCATTTCTTTTTGTAGGTTATCTTTCTTTATTTCGTTTTTTTTCCAAAACACGCATCAACGCGCGCCCCGCGACTGTGCGGCCGGGGCCCCTTGCGACATAGGTCATGCTCATAGATTATCATGAACGAGTGTCTTTGCGTCTCCACAGATGCGTATTAGGTGTAAGGTATCTAGGTACCTATTTTAATGTGCCTAGGTAACGATTTGTTCGACCTATAAAAGTGTAGGTACCTAGGTATAGTGTAGGGATTTGTATCTCTCTATCTATCGTGGAAGTTTTTAAAAAGCGCTAAACTGTCGAATTTCTTGAAGCCATTTCTCATTTTTAACCCCTGTTACCCATTTCATTCAATTTCAATGAAGTCTAATTATGAACTGTAAAAGTAACTTTGTAATCACATACAATTTAATAGGATTTATATGGGAATACAAAGTTATTTATGCAGATCATATATCTAGAAAACGGGATGAAAATTATGGAATGTCAGAATTTTTCCATGGTTTATAGGCTAAACAATAGCTATATTCAAAATTTGAAACTTGTGGGACGGCTAGAAGTACCTTAGAATTTTGATGATCGGTGAGTCAGTCAGTCAGTCAGTCAGTCAGTCAGTCAGTCAGTCAGTGGGCAGCAAAATTAAGGAACTTTGACTTGCAATAATTCTTAAACTACTGGTTAAAATTTGATGTAATTTGGATTATTATCTGGAGACGTGATGCCCTCTTGGTCACTAAAAATTTAGGTTTCTAATGTTATCCATAACGAAGTTACAGAGGGTCGAAAATGGCCCGAATCGCTTCGAGAAAAGGATAGTACGGCCGTGCCTTTTGTTTTGCTCGACTTGGCGGGGGCACTGCCGTGCCCCCAGATTTTTATATTTATTCTTTATTGTACACAATAACAGTTATATACAGACTTACATAGGAAATAAATGTACAAAGCCGAGCATAACCCTATAAAGAGTTTTCTTCCAGCAAACCCTTGAGGAAAGAGAGCGTTCAGTCGAGTGTGTAGGTACAGTGTACATTTTACTCTCTTTTTGTATTTTTTGTTTCTTGTAATTATTATTAATTCCAAATAGAGACAAATCTAACAAAGCAATAGCATGAAAATCGGTCGAACCATATTGGGTTATAAAATGGTTTCTAACATGACTTTGTCTAATATAAGAATATAATATATATATTATAATAATAATTATAGATACCCAGATAGATATTATGTTACACCACATGCCCCACTCGTGCAAGGCGAAATGAAATCCCCGTAGTTTCTTGGTGCTGTCTTCTCTAACGGGCGTATTCCGAAGCACTGGTAGAGTCAACGGAGTTTCCTTTTCCTGTTCAGAATTTTGAGTCAATGCTTGAAAGAGAACCATCCTTTTTCAAATTCAACCCATAATCAGTTACTCTTTAATTTCATGTATTATTTATTTTGCACTAGTTCTCTTTGATGTGATTTAATAATAATTGTTTCACTTGTAAAAATGCAATTTTATTGCCTATTTACATTGAACGATTTGACTTTCACTTTGTGCAAAACTAATTAAAATAAACCGTGTACCTATCACATAAACATCATTATATAGAATCCAATATGGGTTGCCATACGTATAAATACTATAAATCAATAGAGTTGACGAACTCTGTCGCCGAGTCTTCGTAACTGTGTGTACCGGTTTCTGTGATGTCTCAGTACCGGTTATTCTTCTAATTATACTTGTCTCGAGAGCTGTTGGTAATTAAGGTTTTGTATGACAGCCTTTTATTCTGTTTTCTGTAGGTACGGTCGGCATCAAAAGTAGCTTAACATCTCCGTATCAATTTAATATACACCCTAAAAATATACATTTTGCGTATCTACAATAATA
Organism: Hylaea fasciaria; assembly: GCA_905147375.1. Lineage (NCBI taxonomy): Eukaryota > Metazoa > Arthropoda > Insecta > Lepidoptera > Geometridae > Hylaea > Hylaea fasciaria. Next base: position 3,425,376 of record LR990218.1, read on the forward strand.
ATTGAACGGCCTCTAAAGTAGTTGAACATCTCCGTATCTTAAATTTAATATACACCCTAAAAATGTACATTTTGCGTATCTACAATGGAATAATAATTGGAAACTAAAACATGTTAAGCTACTTTTGATGCCGACCGTACCTTATAAAAAGCTTTCATTGTTTGATGTGAGATATTGTTTGATTGAACGGTGACCCGGTGGGTGTACGAATGTGCTGTGTTCTATGAATCAAGAGTATAGAATTTATCAGTCTTACCACAAAACATTAGACCGGAGTTAAACAGAGGTTTCTAAAATTTCGTTCGACAAAATCGACGTCTTTCACTCGCGTTTTCTTACTCAATCGTGGCTTACCTAATTATTTTGCTTGTTAATTTGTTTTTTTTTTGTTTTAGTCTTGGCTTCGCACGGTTTGTGCATATAGCCAGTGTCAAGTATTTTATTATTATAAGTATTACTTCATTTCACATTATAAAGTCACAGCAATATAGCAATCGTGGTCAAGTAGTCAAGTCAGTTATTTACAGCGTCAAAGTCACGATTCAGTAAAGTAGTGGATGCTTTACTGAACCTTCCTGGGAGTTTTGGAAAAAATGCGAAATGACACGTTTTTTGAGTTTATATCATTCGCCTACACTCGTGCACGTTAACGAACACTTAATGGTTAATATTGTACCACTCGAAGAAACACAAGTTTGAGCTAATAATACAAAACCAACAACGTCTCACTATCGGATTCCCGCCAAAACTCTGTAAATTTGTTATTGAGTTAGAAAAAGTGAGGATTAGACGTCGATTTCTGGAGAAAATATTTAGACTCATCTGTTCAACTCTGTTTTAAATATTTTGTGGTAAGATCGTATCGGTCTAATGTTTGATTGTTCACGTGACGAAGTGGTGTTTGTTTGTTTGTCGTATGAAGTTGTGCTAGCTTATACTGTCAGAGTTTGTCAGGCCGCCCGAGGGCTTCTGACGTGGCTTAACGGTTATCTATCGGTAACAATCGGGACCGACGGCTTAAAGTGCCCTCCGAAGTACGGAGCGATAGCAAACCACACATAACTTATGAAAAGTCATTGATGCGGGGCCGAGGTTCGAACCCGGTACCGTTGGATACTAAAGCGCACAAGTTACCGCTCGGCCACTGCCACTCTTAATCGACGATGTGGTCTAAGAATTCGTGCTCATTATTGCACGGTTGGTTTTGAACCTTACAACCGACTGAGCTATCACCGATCCGAGAGATCCTCGAATAAAAAGTAGTCGTTCCAAATAATACAAAAAGTTCACAAATAAGCCGCCCACAAAAAGTTGACATTACCAGATTACCGAAAACAAAACAAATGAATTATGCAAAACATATTGCTTGTTACAACAACACGTGTTCCCAGTTACACATTGTGAGAATAGAATGGCGAGTAACGTGTCGCGGCAACGACTGGGGTGACACACGGCCATAAAGATTGACAAACGTTACTCGACTTTGTTGGCGAGCAAGTGCGACGTGAAGTTCTGGCGGGAATCCAATAGTGAGACGTTGGTTTTGATTTTTTTTCTCAAACTTGTGTTTCTTCATGTCGTTCTTCTTCGTCACTTGACTAGACCTCTCGGAGGATTGCTATAATGCTAAGACTTTTCTATTGTAAAAATATGTAGGTACCTACTTCAAACTTTAAATATTATGATATTATATACTGACAGTACTGACTAAATGCACAAACCGCGCGAAGCCAATATAAATAAAAAAAGTGCAACGTGGGTAAAAGTACGATACTATTGTCTATTTGCAATAAATACTTACTTCGAATTTGACTTCGTCCAAGGTGCATACTAGAGGTGGGAAAGAACAATGATAATCGGTGGCCACATTTAGACCAAGCCACTACCTATAATGTACGCACAGCCTTTTTCAAAAATTCTTATCACTCCTTGTCTACAGAGTAGCGACAGCGACTTTAAACGTTTTTTTTTAAGTTTGACTTCTCATGGTTTGTGCATTTTAGAAGTGTCAAGTTTACGAAAGACCAACTTTATGTCAACTGATCCCCATCCTTCAGCGCCGTGTGTATAAATCGTGTTTTTCTCCAAGCTCGTGTGCCACGGCGTATCTATGTAAATTGCAATACAAACGTTCGCTCCCATTTTGCTTTTTACACAAACAATATAAAATAACTTTTGTTTAGGCCATTGAGCACTTCCGATAGACACCTTATAAACTAACCCCCAGTTTCTCGAACGTTTGTTGGCATTCACAGTAGATTAAAACTATCGTTGTCTCTATCTGACAATGAACAAATGACAAGGATGGCAATAGAATTAATCTGTTGTCAACGCTGACTGACGTTCCAGAAACTGGGGGGTCTTGTTAGCTAACAGTCGACCGCCCTGATTCTGTAAAGAGCGCTGCAATAGTAATTTTAGTTTAATGAGTTGATCAATTTCGTATGGATTTGACAGGTGTGTCGTAGTAATGAAGTTACAGTTTAGGCAGTACATTCGAGCCAACGCATCGTACCAAACTAAACAGGGCTTTCGCTTACAGGTGAAATGAATATAGTATCTCCTATCCAAGATTGAAATTGATCTTGGATTGCTGCCTATCGTTCGATCGATTTCCAAATTGCGTGCCTTTATAAACCAATCCACGGATCGCTTATTGGCACGTTTGACCCTAAAAATGGATTGTGATATCAATCCCAGATAGCAAAATTTGGATTGGATTGAGTAGAAAACATGTGACGTCATAGCGTGCTGTAAACAAAAGCCTGACGCACGTTACTATATTATGACAGTTTGCAACTTGCACGTAACGCGCCTTCACGCGTCTGTCAGATTTCAAATGGCAAACTTCATTAAAACAGTTTCTGCCATTTGAGCATGAAGAAGTACCCAACATACATACTAACACACTTACACTAACTTTCCCCTAACTAGGATTTGTGTGGATTTGCAGTCCACTGAATTACGTAGTCGTTGGTCGAGACTAACAAAGCTCGAGAAAACAGGTACAATTTTCCGTCCAGAATAAAATAATAGTAGGTATATACCTGTATACTTTGTAACCTAGGGTAAGGTACCTGCTAAATCGTGAATCTTTTATAATACAACCACACAAGTAAATTTCTTTATTTCCTCTGTGTTAAAAATAAGTAGATATTTGTGTAATTATTATTTATCTTCAAAGCAATGCATACGCAGGCCATTTGTATTGCAAGCGTCACGTACCTACAGATCGAACTGTCCATGACAATCATTATGCATTTTACATAAGGATTTATTTACAATAGGATTTATAATGGTTGGAAAATGTATAAAAATTTAAGTGTTAATTTGAACTATTGTAAAGTCATGTACGTCCGATTTACAATTTATCGGTTGTAGCCTCTTCTCGAATTGGGTATTCCGCACCACATTCCGGTCGATTCGCAACGTGGTGCAAAACGCCCCATTACTATATTATTCAGCATATTTTCCAGTCACTCATTACTAGTCTCATAATTGATATAATTGAGGAGCGAGCCGCTAAGGGACATTGAGTCTGCAATTTGCAAACCTGTAGTGGCAGTTGTAAAATATGGTATTGATACAAAACGAGTAATGAGAGTAGTAGCTGGCGCAACTACTGGAACGAGTTCGATAGTCGATAGGTCTACAGTTTCTGCTGTGTTTAACCTACCGAACTACTTTATAATTTTTCAGCTGTAACTTAGACTTTGTTGGTAATATTGTTTTTGTAAACCTATCTAGTTTTCGTTGCGTCAGTAAAATAACGATTTACAAAATGTACTTACTTACAACATTATAAACCGACACAAAAAAGTTTCAACATCATGTCGCAAAGTTGCGAGATAAATAGAGAGAGGTTGATTCATTAGAGTAAATACAAATTTATAACAAATTAAATTTGATAAAGAACCTTTCAGCCAAGGACTGAGTATCATAACATGACAATACGCTTTGATCTTTTAAGCAAACATCATTTCTTACGACATTTAACAAATCAAAAGGTTGGGCTATTCATTTGAAACTCACAACAAAAATAACATTATATAATACTCACATACATAGAGACAAGATTACTTAAGAGCGTGTATTTTACCAGAAAATAAATCCGATGGCGGCTTTTAAGAGCTCCATTCAGTTTACTTCAATGACAGGTTTACAAAAGATCTCGAACAATCTCTTGTGGCAGGCATCGAATATAAGTAAGTAAGTGATGTTATTTATGTAACTTTTGCCTTTATAGATCCCCACTTTAGGATTGAAACTAACGAAAGATTAAATTTGTCGTTTGTCTCTATCGAAAAAAATGCTCATCATTTCTTCGGATGGGGAACTGTTTCTTGCAATAAATAATGTAGAGGCACTATTTTGTTTACAATTTAAGGATGATTTATCGATACAAATACAACTAATGGTAAGTACTGTGAACGGTAGGGAAATCAAGCCAAATCGGCCACTCTTAAAATAGAGCCCGTCGCCCACTTCGTTCGCTCGGTCAATAACGATGATGATAACTTTGATTCGTTACCACAAAATTTTTATTTGTACCTACCCACTTAACTAAAGAAGAACTGTTGGTACAAGAATGTTTGCATAACGGTAAATTCCGGTATTTTATTAAACTGGTATTGGATCCAAATAAATTGTATACGAATTATTTATACGTGAACGTTTATTATTATTTGCTTCGCTATAATATTTTTTGTACCAAGGAATATTGAATCATTCGTCGTGTGTAGCTTTATTTAATTTTTCTAAAGCGGCACAGAACTATACAAATCATTACATGGGGATGGTTGTTGTTATTTGTTTATTGTAATGAGGTTGTAGTAGCCCTAGTGTCAGGTGAGGTAGGTAGGATGTAGGTAGGTAATGTAGGTCTTCCTGTCATCTAGCCCGTAGGTCAACTTACTTAACCCCTCGAGATGTTAAATCAACACAATTCCACCACTAACCCACAAAACTGTGAACATTCCCTTCAAGCAAAGAAAGACTCTGACCACCATGACAGGGACTAGAAAAAAAATCCCCTCGGGATGGGCGCAAAGGCGCACTGTAAGAAGGGTACTAGCGCGGTCTCCCACATAACCCGAAGGCACCCCAATGTCATCGGGTATCTTATTTAAAGAATGCCCCACGTAATAAAAAAAAAAAGGAAAAAAAAAATACTTAACCCTAAATGTATTATTTTTTAAGTTTTGAAATCTAATAATTTATCTAAAACCATTCTAATTAGGGTTAAAAGCTACACATCCTTAACAACTTCTGAAAAATCCCGTTACACACGTACTTATATACAGATGTACCTATTAATGTTTCTATGTCACCCAATCAATTTTAACACAAGACCGTCATTAACACAGGAAATAGTAAACAGTTTATCTAAACTGTAATCTTAAAAGTGTCACAACACGTGTAAATCTATAAGGAACATGGTTTCGGTCGATAATTTCGATACGTTGACATATTGTGATGATGGAAAATCTTGTTAAATGAATCTAAGGTTATGGGGTTGCAAGTTTAGTTCCTTACTTCTTCATATCACCCTATTTCCAGACAGTATCGATGGTAGTGTTAGGTTGCTCTTTTTAAAAACTATAATATAAGACTTCACACTGACGGCCTTACCACAAATTATTTAAACAAGAGTTGAACAGATGAGTCTAAATATTTTCTCCTGAAACCTCGCTTTTTCTAACTCAATAACAAATTCAGTTGTAAAATAATTAGGAATGCCAGTAAAGACAACGCGAGTGATAGACGTCAATTTTGTAGAACGAACTTTAGAAACATCCGTTTAACTCTGGTCTAAAATTTTGTGGTAAGGCGGGTTGATTGCACCAAATTATTAAATCTAGAATGTACCTAATTTGAACCCCGCTTAAGCATGCACGATTGCACGTAGCTATGAGACCTAAATACGTAGCTTAAGATCTTACACAATATCCGTTTAGTGTAATATAATCAAGATTCAAACAAACGTCAATTAATACACAACTTTCATATAAGCTAAGCTTAGCACTGAATATCGAATTAACAAAGATTAATAATGATTATGGCGCGAGTTGCTCTTAATATCGATGCCCCAGAGCGTGGGGCTTATCTTGCGAAGCCAAAACAACAAGTAAAAAGTCAAGAGCTGTATCAAATACCTACATCTCTCCATTCCTTAACCGCTATACTCGTATATAGGCTATAGATAGGCTCAAAACAGATATTAAATTCGCCCAGGTTTCTCAAAAACCACTACAAAAATCACACTCGTATAAAAATCACTTCGAAACGCACCAGTAACCACCTGCTGCAATTATGGTGATATGACAGTAATAACTTGTCATTTCCAAGGGTGTAAAATATAACGTAGCAAAAAATCCAAATTTTACAGTTCATTTTGTACCTTACGCTCTTCGGAATAGAGCTGGAGAAGTAGAAAGCATTTTAATTGGTCAGTGGTCGAAGTGAAAGGTTGAAAGCGGTTACGTTTTGACTTGTGATTGATTTATGTTTCCTTTCATTTTTTCAGTATTTTATTCTTGTTGCGGATTCTTTTAAAATGTTTTTTTTTTGTTAAATGATGCCAAAAGTTAAAATAAGTGGGTTGCTTATATTTTGTCTTTTTTTAGATACCTACTGACAGGTTGAAAGACAGACGGGCAGTGTCTGAGTTTCACTGATTCATTTGAGTTTGTTATTTTGTAAGGTCTTTAATCTGATCAATGGGTAGGTAGTTTATGTGTAATTTCAAAGCCTTCTAAGTCATTATCTATGCACTAACATTCTTTCATCGAACAAGCATTCTTTAGCACTAAAGTTCATAGGTAATTTGTACTTCGAACTAAAATTACGCGCTCATTAATTCCTTTCATTCTTCATAATTTTGCAAATATTTATATTCCCAATTTAGGACCTATCTGAGTAAAAATTTTTATATGATATTCAAATCGATACTTCTTTTAAATTCCTTATTATATCAATTTATAATTACGATTTATTATTATTCGTCACCCAAATACAGTTTTAAGGTATATTTTGCAATAAACCCAAGGTTCGTGAATTGCAAAGTGACATCTGAGTGTACGTAATACTTTTATAAAATTAATGGTACGATGTCATTCGCTAACGTAAAATTTCACTAATAAGTTTCTCTACTGAAATCAACTTTAAATTTTAAAACTTACAGGCGTCGCTTGTAACTTAACCCATGCATATTCCTTATCCGAAGCGTTTTATTTGTCAAGATAGCATGCACCACTTTATACGACTGGAAACTGTTTAGTGGAATACAGAATGAGCTTGCGACACAAATAAAGATTGAACGTCTTTTCCTTCCCTACTTAATAAATACTCTAGTAATATTCATACAAATAAATACAATTGAAGTATCTGTTTGTAATGAAAATAACAGTTTTCACTGTATGGATATCATATTATGAAAGTAGGTAAGTATAAGGTAGGTAAAAGACAATTTTCTTAATGTTTTGCTTGTCTGTCTGTATGCCACTTATAACTAGGTTTTACATTACCACATTAAGACGTTAAATGCTTTGTGTGTCTAACGTAACAATAAGTTTTGTGAGTGCAGAAGACAGTGCAAAAATTGCTTATTAACTAGAAGAAAGTCTATTCACGCACAAGCTAATATCATCAGATACAATTTTGACATACCTCGACGTTTCGACCGAGTTACATAGACCGTGGTCACGAGAAGAATGGAGAATGAGGGGATCACCGTCCGGAGCGGCGCGTGTTGTTTCCAACTACCCGCTTTTGGTCTTGCAAAACATAACCGTTACGACATACAACACTAACAGTAGTTAATGTATTTACCTACTTATTAATTTATTGGTGTTCATAAGATTAATATATACAGTTAAACAATTAATTTAACAACAATTAAACAAAACAAACACTATCAGACTTTGTCGAGCACAAAGCTCTTGAACGTGATGCTCCGAGAAACCGTATAATTTGATGTGATAGAAGCTTCGTTTGCATGCGGCTAGTGCTTGATCCAGTAAATAAACTGAATAGCGTGTACAAATTAAGCCATCCCTGCGCAAACCTCTTTAGTCTGGCTGTATCGGTACTGTTCAAATACCTACTGGATTTCGATTTTTAAAAGTTGTTGGCGTTAAGTATAGCTTTTTTACAGTGGTTTTAAATTAAACTACCCATGAAGCCGGTATCAGCATTTTGTGTTATATGCGTTATTTTTATGATCTCTTGATCCCAAATTCTGTTCATGATTGTTAAAGGCCTGTCCAGTTTTATATACGAGTAGGTACCTACTTATACTTATACGATTTGAAAAAAGTTATACAATATTATAATTGTTATATATTTGGGCATTGTTTAAATCTTCTAAACCAAAATAAATCGAAATATTATAGCACAACTCGCAATATTACAAATAAAAATTTAATTATACAGGACATGATTGTCAATAACAGGGTTTTACACATTTTTAACATTTTCTTGTTACCTAGCTTCGCCATTTATTTTCTTTTATTGTACCTACAATTATTGTACTCTAACTTTTAATACACCCTGCAGCAAAGTTCACGAACTAGCCAGTTTAGACACTACAGTAGTCTACTCGCCTACTAGCCACTAAACCAATCTAAATGCACCCCCTACCTCAACATAGGTGTACCTCAGACAAATCTGTTGCAATTAGGCAAATGCTTTTAGCGGAAACAACAGACGGACCCACGCACAATACGCAGAGCTCGCGATATTCTAGTTACGGATACGGATAAAAACGTTAATTATGGATATGGGTGGTTTTGGATACGCTTTTTTTCAATCGGATATCCGTAACTTACGCATTATGTCGGTTACGGATAATGTGTGTCGGCCCTTTAGTAAATGTAGAATAGAATAGAAAATACTCTATTGTAAACCACTATTTCTAACAATACACAAGGTATTACAGAAGGAGCTTTAGCTAAATCTAAAGGACAATGGGCGGACTTATCGCTTGCGATCTCTTGGATATGTGTAGAATACACATATTTGTATCGTATCATAATAATATGATACTAATACATTCTACACACATCCGCTGACGCTGTAAGGGGCCGATGGCGTTTATAGGAGACCTAGAATAGAATATATTTATTACTATATGGAACATAGCATTGTGTGATCTCTTTCCCACGCTGATGTCAGTACAGACTTCTATAGTAAGCATCGTGACGCGGCGTACGGCGTAACGCTATAAGCAGCCAATGGCGTTTATAGGAGACTTACCCCCAGTTTCTGAAACGTCAGCCAACTTTGATTACAGATTAATTCTATTGCCATCCTTGTCATTTGTTTAGTGCTAGATAGAGACAACGGTAGTTTTAATCTACTTTCAAAGCCAACTAGCGTTCTAGAAACCGGGGGTAGTCTTTACAGCTATATTGTGTGTCACATGTCTTGTGTCTCTATCAGCAGCTTTATTAATTCTAACTACAGTTCTAAACTGCAATGTGCCCGCATTGTTAGAGCGACGCTGTGAATGTGTCTCAGTCAATACGCATTGTGGTGATAACAATAACATCGTGATTGGCGTTCAACTCGAGTACCTAGATGTCGTGGTTGATGTACTATTTGAGTAACAGCTATACAGTTCAATAGCCGAGTTGTTTGTCTTCATGACTTACCTATCTGTGTGATTTGTTTTCCATGAAAAACTACTTAGGAGCGTTTGAATTGATAGATGTTAGTTTTTGGTACTATTGGTAATAATATAGACTTATAGTAAGACGTATTTCAATTTGAATGATTAAAAATAAAAGCTTGTAAAGAAACAGATCATTACACATAAATATTATTATATGATCTGAAATTGAAATGAAATATTCATCCCTAGATATCCTATACAAGTGATATTTAATAGAAATTGTATTGAAAGTCACAATTTGAGTTTTTCCTACAGATTTAACTAAAACCAGGTTATTGCATCACAATAAAATGTACATCCACAGTAATTTGATACAACTTAATCCAAAACTGGAAACAGTGCCAAAATATTTCCAGAAGCTGTATAACAGCTCTAATTAAGGATTACGTCTTAATTAAACAGCATGTCCTAATAATATTTTATGTCTGGCTAATGACTGAGATAGCCAGAGGTTTGCAAACATAAAAAAGGATTTAAAAGTGCGATGTCAGCGACGACACAGCTTGGAGCGACTATTACGTATTCTGTGGCTTTATTTTTACAAAGTCTCCGTATTTTTTCATAAACTTTGTGTTTCTTCGTGTGTTAATGTGTAATAATGTGAATGACGTTAACGTGCATGAGGACAAATGATACAACTCAAAACTCTGATACTTAAAACTTATATAAATTGTAAAAGTGCGATTAACCCCCAGTTTCTGAAACGTCAATCAACGTTGACAACAGATTAGTTCTATTGCCGTCCTTGTCATTTGTTTATAGTCAGATAGAGGCAACGATAGTTTTAATCTACTGTCAACGCCAACAAACGTTCTAGAAACCGGGGGTTAATTGCCTATTTACAATAAATGCTTTGACTTTGACTTTTGACATATTATCAGTTCGAAGACTATGACGTCATGATGACATTGATGGAAGAAGACCATTAACACAGTTTGTGTCACAGAGTTCGTCATTTGTTTAGCTATTTATGTAGCTGGCCTTGATAAAACTGGAACGCGCTAAGGGTGCATAATATTGTCTTTGTCTTTTGCCGTCAAGAGTAGGTAATACTTATTTCAGAATGTTTCTCCTTCCTGTGGGAATGAGACAGACTATCGATATCAGCCGTCTACAACTGTCTCAATCTACGGATAGAAGTGATATTAAAACGTGCAACCCCACGTCAAAAAATATCGCAGAGCTGCCATTTTTCGTTAACTACCCGCTTAAATAATTTATTTACCTCAATTAAAGTTTATGAGCATGTCCTCTCATTAATATTTTATGTCGCCCGCCACTTATTGCCGAAACTCCGCCGAATTAGCGCCCTGTGGCCGCCAACTTTTTGACTCGTAAAAAGTCATGATGTTCCACGACAGTCGAAACGGTAGATTTCGCTAATAGGTCATTTGTTGAAGTAACAAAAATTAAATTTGTGGGATAAGTGGATATAATAATTGAAAATGCTTTATTGTACACCAAATAGAAAAAAAAAGTTTGACACTATAATGGGCGGACTTATCGCTACGTGGGATCTCTTCCAGTCAACCCTTGGATTAAGAGAAGTATTTGAGCAGCAGAACATCTGTTGAAATACTAGGTAATAATTAGTTAAGTATGTAAATTTATATTATATTTACTAATTGCAAGCTAATTTGCCCTGAGCTTCACATGATGTTTCTGTGACCACGGTCCTCGTAGTTCCTGGTCTAAAAATACAAGGAATGCCAGTTTAGGCTTCAGAAGCTTTTTCCAATTTTCAGAGCCCCAATTTTCCAAAAGTGCCATTCAGAACTTCGCATTACATGTTCTTGCGAGCACTGCACTGCGCTCGTCACCTTGAGATATGAATTCATAACCCACATACTATTAAGCCCAGGTTAGCAGTTGACGAAATCTACCTTGCAGATATAAAACTAACACTCAGTCGAATGCCCAATTAATTTTAATTACTTCACTGCGTTATCGCCATATCAACACAAATCTTAAGTGGTAAAAAGTATCATGTTACCATTAGGGTAGAGTTTTGATGATATATGGCAACATGTGTTGTGGTGTGATACCAATCTTAGACAAAATTGGAAGTCTGAAACACGAAAGAGAGAGATAAGTGGAAGTGAGAAGTGGGCGGGGGGCGCGAGCCAAAGATATGACTCGCAGCTCAAAACCAACGCCAGGTTATCCACACAGACTATGTCATACTCTACGTCTGCCACGTATTGAAAAAAGTCTTATGTGCAGTTTTAGAGCCAATTTAAAATGAAGAATATCAGTTGACACATAAGGCACATTTTCAAACAAACGGCTTTACTTATATACAAGGTGTATCGGCAAGGTGTAGTAATATTGAAATGTGGGTATGTGTACCTGGTGATGAATCATTTGCCAGGGTACTAAAACCTGAAATCGATAGTCGATTTTTTCACTCAAATTGACAAAATAACTAAATATTACAACCCTAACATGATACGGATGACGTCACGTTACGCCGGTCACACAACGCTTGCGCGATGCAGGATTTCTTAGAAACGGCCCTGGCGCCATCTAGTAATTTTTGGTGGAACTTTTACCACAACTTTACTTCTACACCTAGTTTTGTTTGAGTAATGCCGCCGGCTAGAGGTGTACAGTCTTACCCAACTTATATGGTGCGTCGTGAATCTTCGTTCGCGCAGAAAATAAAGTATGGTCCGAAGATTAACGAAAGAATGCTTAACACTTACAATCAACCTAAAATCACTATTATAAGGTTCATAATACACTGCAGCTGTTAGTTCCATCTCACTCATGCCACGCGGCGATCGCTAAGATGGCGGGGCGGCTGCCGACCAATAGCGGTCAATAGCATTTCCCACGCTTTGAAAATTCATCTTCTGCGCAGGTAGAACTGCGATGTGCAACAGCTGCAGTGTATTATGAACCTTATAATAGTGATCTTAGGTTGATTGTAAGTGTTAAGCATTCTTTCGTTAATCTTCGGACCATACTTTATTTTCTGCGCGAACGAAGATTCACGACGCACCATATAAGTTGGGTAAGACTGTACATGTTAGCCTATGCCTCAAGTTCACTGACATTGCCCAGCTGATAACTAGGGTTGAACGATGGTTAGTTTTGCAGTAAACTTTGACGTGTAATAATTCATTACCGTAACTACTTACAGATTTATAGTACCTCCAGACTACTTCGAAATATGTATGTGTATGCGTAGTTTTAGTATTACTACACCTTGCTGTTACACCTTGTAAACCTTTATTGATAGAAGTAACTTTCAATATTTTTTTTTGGCAACGGCGGCTCCGATAATAATTGTTAAGTTAAGTCACTTTTGTGCCCGTCTTCTGTGGTCTAAAACGTATCAAAAGAGTTTGTAAGACAAATAGGATGAATGAATAAGGTAATCTTATAATTATGTTAGTTAAAAAGGAAAGGAAAGAAAAAAATAACTTTATTTATTACTAGCTGTTACCTGGACTTGTGTTCTACAGTACCCTTTGCCCTTCTCTAAGGTCCCATCCATTCCGATACCACTATTCTTTAAATAAACAGATACAATTTCACATATTTAAAATATTATTAAGTATGGATAGTATGGATCACTAGCTGAAGCTTGCTACAAAATGTATATTCCGTGATACTGCATGCAATGACACAACGTACTCAAATATTCATAAAAAGTTATGCCCTCGTGGCAAGTGCAGTGGAATATAAAAAGAAATAAAAAATAATTATTAAATGTTATTCTGCCGTTTTAACACATTTATCTTTCCACGAAAATATTATACTTTATTTAAAAATATATAATATCCATTGAACACATTTAATATACTTATTTCCATTGGTGCGATGGAAAATCTCTGTAGTTTTAGGTTGAGTGACCACCTTTTTCATTGAAACTAAAAATAATACAAAGGTAGCTTTTTGTTTCTTTATTATCGTGTTACCATTTGGGCTTAGAAAAAAATTCGGTATAAGATTTAAAAAAATAGTTATGTTTTGGCTTTACATGGTTTCTGTTCAAATCGTAGATACAACTTGTGACCTGTCGAATGAACGTTGTTTTCTTTCTTCTCATACTTGCTCTGTCGCCTATACTAACGCTATAAATGCACAGCAAGATTTGACAATCAAATTCATAGTAGGTATCTGGTTAGTTTACGTTAGCAAACAAATTACGTTATAATTTTATGATAAGTGCAGCCAGTACATAGGTTGTTAATTTAAAAAAAAACGTAGCGGCAAACTCAGTCCAAACGCAAACATACAGCCAAGAAAATATTTTTATAACTCCCATTCGTTGACAGAAGCACTGAGCAACAAATAAAATAATAATAGCAATCAAAAATATCTCATAAACTTTAACAGAATTAAACGCTTAGCCAAATCGTATCCAAAGGGATAAACTAAAAACATGTGCTTCAAATATCCTGTTAACCTTACTCAAGTACAACTGTATTTTTAACTCTCCAACTTAAATATTAAAGTCCAATTTCAACTGCAGCAGTAAGCAATGCTCGAAACTCGAGCTTGCCTCTCCAAAATAAGGTTTATATTAGGCTGAATGGAGCTCTACCTGCATTTGCCGAGACTCGTAGAAAAAAAAATGCACTGCGGACAAATTTAGCGAGAGACAGGAAAAGCGTGAAAAAAGACTTGGCTCAGACGTTGGCACCCCTTTTTCAAGGTAAATTTACGTACATCAGGAGTTAAAATAGGGAGTGGTATTTTGGCGCGAAATTTTGAACATGGAACCGTATTTTTTATTGATATCATCTCGTTGTTGAGGCACGTGCAGTGTCGTTCATTGTGCACTTTAGTTACGGAGCGAAATGAAAAAATCGCTCTTTTGGTGGAATTTGATAAAGCCAATATCTATAGCGTTTTCAGTTCAGTACCTAACTACATACAAATTATCTCATAACTGTTAGTAGTGGGAATCATACACAAATTCTCGGATCTGTCATTTAGATCCAAAAGCTTTCGTCAATCCACTACTTGTTACTTTTTTTTTATTTATGGCTTCGCACGGTTTGTGCATTTGCATTGCCAGTGTCAAGTATATTATTTCTTGTTTACACAATAGAAAAGTCAGTAGGTATTAAAGCGATCCTCGTGGTCAAGTAGTCAAGTCGATTATTTACATAGTTATTAAAGTCACTATTCAGTAAAGTGTTGGATGCTTTATTGAAAATTCCTGGGAGCTTTGGAAAAAATGCGAAGTGACACAATTTTTGGGTTTACATCATTTGCCCACACTCGTGCACGTTACCGAACACTCAATGACTAAATATTACACACTAGCTGATACCCGCAACTTCGTTCGCATTTTTATATAAAATGTAAACTGTTTAGAAAATCAATTGATGTCGCGGGGAACAGTTATAGGTAAGAATATATCTCTCTCTTTTTCTCTCCCTTTTCCTCTATCTTTCTCCCTCTCTAGCTCTTTTTCTATCTTTCTCCCTCTTTCGCTCTTTCTATCTATCTTCCTCTACCTCCATCTCTTTCCCTCTCCCTAAATCTCTATACCTTTCCCTATCTTTCTATCATTAATATCCCTCTCCACTCTCAATCTCTTGCGTTCCCTCTCCCTGTCCATTTCATCCATTATATTTATTTCCCTCACCCTCTCCGTCTATATCTCTTCCTTTCCCTCCTTCGCTCACTCCCTCTCCCTCTATTTCTATATATTTCACACTCAATCTCTCTCACCTATTTCCCCCCACTCTCCCCTCTTTCTCACCCACTCTCCCCTCTTTCTCCCCCGCTCTCCCCTCTTTCTCCCCACACTATACACTCATTCTCCACGCTCTCCCCTCTCTATCACCCCACTCTACCCTTTTTCTCACCCTACTCTCCCCTCTTTCTCCCCCCACTCTATCCTCATTCTCCCCTCTACCCTCATACCCCACTCTCCCCTCTCTATCTCCCCACTCTACCCTTTTTCTCACCCCAGTCTCCCCTCTTTCTCCCCACTCTACTCTCTTTCCCACCCCACTCTCCCCTCTTTCTCACCCCACTCTCCCCTCTTTCTCACCCACTCTCCCCTCTTTCTCCCCCACCCTCCCCTCTTTCTCCCCCCACTATACTCTCATTCTCCACGCTCTCCCCTCTCTATCACCCCACTCTACCCTTTTTCTCACCCTACTCTCCCCTCTTTCTCCCCCCACTCTATCCTCATTCTCCCCTCTACCCTCATACCCCACTCTCCCCTCTCTATCTCCCCACTCTACCCTTTTTCTCACCCCAGTCTCCCCTCTTTCTCCCCACTCTACTCTCTTTCCCACCCCACTCTCCCCTCTTTCTCCCCCCACTCTCCCCTCTTCCCCCCACTCTTCCCTCTTTCTCCCCCACCCTCCCCTCTTTCTCCCCCCACTATACTCTCATTCTCCACGCTCTCCCCTCTCTATCTCCCCACTCTACCCTTTTTCTCACCCCACTCTCCTCTCTTTCTCCCCCCACTCTATCCTCATTCTCCCCTCTACCCTCATACCCCACTCTCCCCTCTCTATCTCCCCACTCTACCCTTTTACTCACCCGTCTCCCCTCTTTCTCCCCCCACTCTCCCCACTTTCTCCCCCCACTCTCCCCTCTTTCTCCCCCCACTCTCACCTCTTTCTCCCCCCACTCTCCCCTCTTTCTCCCCCCACTCTCCCCTCTTTCTCCCCCCACTCTCCCCTCTTTCTCCCCCCACTCTCCCCTCTTTCTCCCCCCACTCTCCCCTCTTTCTTCCCCCACTCTCCCCTCTTTCTCCCCCCACTCTCCCCTCTTTCTCACCCCACTCTCCCCTCTTTCTCCCCCCACTCACCCCTCTTTATCCCCCCACTCTCCCCTCTCTTTCTCCCCACTCTACTCTCTTTCTCACCCCACTCTCCCCTCTTTCTCCCCCCCTCTAACCTTTTTCTCACCCCACTCTCCCCTCTTTTTCCCCCCGCTCTCCCCTCTTTCTTTCCCCTCTTTCCGCTTTCTCCCCCCACTCTCCCCTCTTTCTCCCCCCACTCTAACCTTTTTCTCACCCCACGCTCCCCTCTTTTTCCCCCCACTCTGTCCGCTTTCTCCCCCCACTCTCCCCTCTTTCTTCCCGCTCTCCCCTCTCTTTCTCCCCACTCTACCCTCTTCTCCCCTCGCTCTACCATCTACTCCCCCTTTCCCCCCACTCTCCCCTTTCCCCCACTTTCCCTCTTTCTCCCCCTCCTCCCATCGCACTCTCCCCCCTTAATTACTTTCCAATTTAAATTACGATCCGTTTAGCCGTTTATTGTGGTCTGTAGGGGATGCATCTAAAGAATACCTCATAATTTCAACCCTCTTGGTTTTCCCCCTTTAGGGATGATTTTGCAAAAAAGCTGAAACCCGTATTTATTTATTTCTTACCAAAAGCCTAAATAAGAATTTTCAGATCCCTAACTTGAGGAATTATGGATTCCCCATACAAACTTTCAACCCCTATTTCATCCCCTTCGAGATTATTTTTTGAGACTAAAGATAGCCTATGTCCGTCTCATAGGTCCAATCTACCCCTATACCAAATTTCATCGAAATCGGTTCAGCCGTTTAGCCGTGAAAAGGTAACAAACAAACAAACAGACAAACAGATATACAGACAGATAAACAGATAAACAGTTAAACAGATAAACAGAGTTACTTTCAGATTTATAATATTAGTATGGATTAACACTAAAAGAAACACAAGTTTGAGAAAAAAAGAAAACCAACAACGTCGCACTATCAGACTCCCGCCAAAACTCCCTACTTATTCCATTTAATTTAAATTCCAAATTATTTTTTCTTCTAAATTATTGACGACAAATTCCGGCGCCTAAATAATTTAACGTAGGCGCCTCTACCGCGCTACTTCACTCATAACAACTTTAACAAAAACACCGTATCTCACATAACGTTTCGCAGACGTTTACGACGTTTTTCTGTTCAGCGCGTAATACCATTAGCGTCCCTACGCGTGTTGTTGCCAGTACGCAAATTTAAATTTAGAACATCACTGATTAACTATCTAAAACAAACAATTCGCTGGAAAAAACAGACTATGTACTTACTGAATTAGTACAATTAATTTTCAACCTTGCTCTCTAGCAGCTAAGGTAAATATTTGCTCTCAATCTCCTAAGGTAATTAACTTCAACGCAACGCCCTAATATACTTTTTAAAAATCTTGAAACAATTGAAACCAACGTGTTCTATATTTGTAATAGTAAAACAAAATGGGTTGTCTGCCTATGTCTGTCTCGTACGATTTATATGTGCGTAAAGAAGATAGAAATAGAATTGAGTTAGGAATCTGAAGTTGCATGCATCGTTTTGGTCTGCCTACGCGTTTGGTCTCGTTTTTGGTCTCACGTTGACAGATGGACCAGAGTCTGGGCTATTTTGGATATCACACTTGGAGATAATATCTGATTCTGGTCACAGTTTTACCAAGCATTTACTTGCCTTATGACTTACCAAGCATTTTTTATACTTAAAACTATAGTTATTTTTATGTACTTTACAACCTAACAATAAAAAGTTCGTACTCCAGCCCGCATCAATGATTGTTCGATTTGCACGGTTTCCATCTCTCTTTATTTCTGAGAGTAAGTTAAGCCGTCGGTCCTAGTTGTTGATATCAGTCGTTAAGTCACATCAGAGATTCTATGGTAGTCTGAAAACTCTGATACTAAGTCCGGCACTACTACATTAATTAACAAACACCATCCGAATTTAAAAGCACATCGGTTATTTTGTACGTAGAAAATGCCATTCTTTGCCCGCGGTACGGGCTATTTGTATATTTTTATTATATATAATATTTTCCATGGTTAAGCAATATCCCTAAACAATGTTGATGTCAAGTACTAACAGGAATGGCCTAAATGTAAGGTCAATGCCCTCCCAGACCAACTATTAATAACTATGAAAAAAATTATACCTACATTACACAAATATAAACGACTTTTGCATGAACCACGTGCGATTTACATGTGAGTCATCTCTGTGAGAAAATTAAGCATGTGGTTGTAATAGACCTATGAAACTATAAATACGGTAGAAGGTGCGACTAGTAAAGTAAAGCAATAGGAAATGTGTTTTTAGGGCGAGATTTACCCAATTTCGTTTTTTAAGCTCAGAAAAACAATTAATATATAAGATTTTATATGATAAAAATAAGTTTTTATTAAAATGTATCACACAATGAAGAGGATCGGGAAGACAAAAATGCAATTCGAATAATTGGCTCGATAAAAAAATCACACAGATGACACACTAAATCGTATCTTTACTTGTCACCTACTAAGAGATTCTATCATGAAACCACGTGAAAGTTATGCCAATAAATAGGGCTTTTTAAATAGAAAGCGATTGGGAACTTACATTTTCAAATTTCGTTATCACTTTTTGCCAATAAATAAAAACATACAAAACCTAGCAGTTCAAGCATTCGCGGCCATCTGCAAGTACCACCAGTATAATATAACCCACCTTAGTACAACCTGACCTTAACATGTGTATGTGTGGATAATGGTCAAGAAAGCTGTTCCATATCTTCAAAGAAAAAATCCAGTAAAAAGGACTTCCTGCACATGAACATCAGATTACATAATTATATCGATTTACTATGCCAAAGAGTAAGACAGATACGCCCCTTAAGCATACCGCACCACTTTTTGCATCGGGGGTTAAAATGCTTGAACAAACTAATAATAAACGACACAAATTCTCCGACACTGGCTTCTTCTTCTTTCTCTTGTTCTTTTTCTTTCTTTCATTTTCATTTCTCAATAATTCAAAATGGAGAAGACTATTCCATCACCTAGGTACAGAATCATGGTGCGTCTTTTCTCAGTGGGTGGTATGGCGTATTATACGGACATCACTCTCTCTTGAATAACAAACATTGAATACAAAACATTCATTGCTTACTGTAAATCCATTCATATCGTGAAAGTGCAAAGTGAAGCGTATAATTTATTACTATAACAAAAACTCATGATAATCCTATGTCTGATACAGTTTACTACCGAGTGAAAAATTCGCTTACTCAGAAATGTATTGCACGATCACTCTCAGTAGATCCATTGTCCAGATCCGTCATGGATCTAGTGAGAAACATACTTCTTAATCGATCCATTTTTGACAATGTGGATCTACTAAGAAATATTTTTCTAGCAAGAACCGTTAATCAGATCCAAATAGTACCAGTTGCAATATAAGAACGTAAAAAACAAATTCTTGTTTGTTCACCACGAACTTGGGAATACCCTTCAACTATCAGCCCCCAACCGACACCCTGACACCCGTCAGCAAACCGTGCCATCTGACAGAACCCTCCCGACTACCAGATCTATCAGTTCCCTGAACTCACACCGGATACGCCACATGCAGACCTTCACGGACATCCAACAAGGGGGCGGGTTCTAAAAATACGTATCAATACGCACATTGCGTCTACGCTTAGTCACGTCCCGGTCCCGGCCGCCCGCGGTCCGAAAACTTTCAGAGTCGGTCCCCGTCGAAAAATGGTTCTAAGTGTCTGACTTCGCGTCCGGTGCAATTTTACGACCGACTTTCAGTGTGCCCCTTTATTTTTTAACGGTGAGTTCACGTTCTATTGGCTGGAAATTGGCTACTGGCTGGTTTAAATATTTATTGTTCTTAATTCGAAAATCTAAATTTTTATGTTTAAAAACTAAACGGAACAATTATAAGGTACCTAAGTAAACCGAATGTAGATAAAACAAATGATACATCGTTCCTCGTTTAAATTATTTAGCAGGAAACGCTTAGCCTCATTGTTTATTTTTAATTTTCTTTGTTTTGAAAGCATGGCACGTGAACGTAATTTACAGACGTTAAAATTAATGTTGCCAGAACAAATATTAAATTCAAACGAATACGTAGTGAAAATGCAAATGAACATTCTTACGTCTGCAATGGTCTAAACTTACTTGCACTATGACGAGGGAAAATGGCGTATCTAATTAACCATTGTCAGCAGAAATGAAATAGAAAATATCTTATACCTATGGTTTCGTTTTAAACAATTTACCCTGTGATTTTTTTTTTATATACCCTCCAGTTTTTAATTTATTATAATTTCTACATAACTTTTTAAATTCACGAAATACTTCTTAGTTTTTAATTGTAACATCCCCAAACACTGCTTCCTTAACATGTTCATTAGGTACCATGGTTATAAATCATAACCTTCTATGAAAAATAAAAATCTTTTGGAGAGTGTTTAAAAGTGAATATAATGTCTAGAAAGCAACATTGTAAGCATTCCATAGCATGTTCACTGTTTCTAAACATTTGGGTTAATGTATCTGATGGGTTTTTATACGGAACAAGCTTCCTCGGGATCTTTGCGTGCTAAATTTTACAATGAACGTTTAAAATACGTAGGTTAAAATTTTCTTTCACGTGAAAGAAATGTGTTAAAAGTAATTTCATGTAATGCACAAACTTAAACGAAGTTTGTGCAATAGGAATTTACAACCTTGCCCACTTAGAATAATGCCATTAATTGAAAGTAGGTAGGTAATGAAAAGATTCTAATCATTTTCCACGAGGTATAGTTCTGTCTATCTCTATGTCTGTGTGCTTCCTTTTCACGGCTAAACGACTGAACAAATATTGATGAAAATAGCTGTCTGTGAAGATAGTTTTAATTCTTCGAAAAAACACATAATACTTTTTACTGTGATGCGATACGCTATATTTCGCGTAGAGGAAGCCACGGAGCAAAGCTAGTAAGTACTTTTTTATATTGGTATTTAGGGGTCATTTAATTATTATGTATTTTTTTTAATTAATAGAAATTACTATTTGAACACTATGGCAACAATTCTTGGGAGACTCTCTCGTCTCTTGTCTATGAATTCCACTGCATTGTAGTTCTAAAATGAACCAGCTGAAACGCGAAAACTTTAGATATTTCGCACCCCATACAATTATACTGGAGTTGAAAGTTGAACGAGGAAGGAAGGCATGTAGCGTAATTATACTATGCTGAAATGGGTAAAGTTCATACGGAGAGGTCTAATTTCTTTATGTATACATCTAAACACATTAATTAAGCTAGATAGTTAAACACATCTCAAGAATTGAAATTTACTGATTAGAATTTTCATTGACCACCGAAACTATTGACGTTTGAAAGCCTTTTCAGCACAGAAAATATTCGGGGTCAAAAATCTCGAACATGTTTACCATGGCCGTAAAATTTGGACTGTACAAAATATCAAACAAAGCTTATTTTTATACTGAGGTCATTTTGAGCAAAACCTAGTTTTAAGGGTTTGAGACATGCCATTTTAATTGTATCCACTTTTATAATTGTTTAAGAATACTGTTTGCTGCCACACAACACATTAACGGCTGTAGGTAAGTACGTACATATTTTGGTGATATTGAATATCTAGATTCTTTAGATGCAGGAGTAACATAAATATATAGTATGCCTTTCATCAAAGTTCACATGATTTTAGCTCTTCAATGTCTACGGATCTGACAAAATCTACAACTGTAGAGCCATACATTGGTGCATTCTATGAGAGAAAGAGATGCAGATAGGTCATTAGAACCCCAACATTTGAGTTCTTCATTTTGTGCTCACTGTTTTCTATATTTGTACGAGCGTTGAACCCTTGAAACTCTATTCGTCTCCCTTTCACAGTTATGGCCCTAAACTATTTGGTTGATGGGAAAAGGACATTAAAATAGCTCCAGCTCTCATTACCGTCCATCACTGGTGTGGGGGACGTTTTTGGGGACATTTTGGATTGGGGAAGTTAGTCGGAACTATTTTGGTAAGGACACGTTCCTATATGAAAACAAATTGCGGAATAAACGACTTTTGGGGAATGCCATGAAGAAACGTGCGGGGTTTCAAATGGTGCTAGCAATTACTAATTCAATTATAAAAACCAGAAATGTCGATATGAAAATTTCAGGACTAGTGATTAACAATTCAATACTATTGCTTTAGGAAATTGCGTCCAGGACAGCTTCCTGGTGGAAAGAGCTTTGAAATGTAGAAAATCGTATTCCAGAAACATTTCTGAAATTTTAAAGGTTGGCGTTACAGAGAAACAGAAACTGCAACCCCACCCGATATACGTATGATTTGTTTATAAATAATTAATTGTTCATACGCACAGCAACAGTTTTCGGCTTATGTTTTTAGTTGAAACCCAATACGGTAGGCCACACGCATCGTTTGTTAGCCATAGCTTGCTGGTAACACTAGCTGGCTGATTCAGCTTTCGATTATGACTGAATTCTGAATCAGCAAATAGTTGCGCAATTTTTACGACTGCCTATAATAATGATTTTATTTACGCCATGGTTTCTTTCTCCGCGATGTAGAAATTCGAATAACAAGTAGCCTTACCAAATGAATAAATACCGTATATTCAAAACTCACGGCGCGTTTTTCTCCCGCCGGAATTTTTGTTATATTATTCTGGATGGGAGGAAAACGGTATTCGTCTTGGGTCGAAAACGGAATCAAATGTTCGAGGGTAGAAAACGACGGTTCTAGAGCGGCGACCACGGACTGGAAGACGCAGTGTAAGTAGGCCTCCCACTAGATGGGCCGACAACATCAAAAGAGACGCAGGCAACCGGGGGATGCAATTGGCGAATTGTCGTTCGGTGTGGCGGATGAGGGGGAGGCCTGCGTTCAGTAGTGGACGGCTTGACGGCTTTAGGCTGATGATAATGATGATGATCGGTCGAAAACGGCAAATCTCCGCGATTACAGTCGCGCGCGCGGTAGAAAACAAAACACAACCGCATGACGTGCGACTATTTCTCGCAAGGTCTGCGGGATCTACACTGCTAACAATTCTGGTTGTCATTTGCGTCAGGTTGTCCGCTTTAGTTTTTAGCTTCCCAAATGGATTTCATCATTGCACATTCAACTGCAATAATGACGTCAGTGAACCCATCTGTGTCTTTACTCAGGAAACAAGTTATTGCGTCATCGTGGTCTAATCCAATTATAAAATAGAGAGATGTCCGGATGTCCCCAGCTCGTGTGAATATTAATGTACCATATTCCCATCAAACGATGGAGAACAGACCCAGTCATAAAATTACTGAATAGTGACGAGATGAAGAAAGAAACGCGGAATACTGTAATAAATACTAAAAATAAATGAATACATGTGTGACCAGTTTATACCTACTGGTTTTTGTGTTGTGTCCAAATTGCACTTCACCAAATTACAATATGACCAAATTACACCATGACTAAATTTAACTGTGACCAAATTACACTATGACCGAACTAAACTTCTCAAAGACTATTGTAATAAATATTGTCTTCGTACTATAATAATAATAAATGAGAAAAAACTTTAACTTGTACGTCTTTAACTTGCAAGATTTAATAACAGACACCTAGAAAGGTGAAAGTAAATAAGACTGTAAAAGAGTTAAACTTTGTGTGTTTATTAAGTTTCTTTAAGAATTTTGAGAATCAGATCAGTAGTTCCGGAATTAACTTCTTGGTTTGTGTTGGTGGTGGGTTGATTGTGACTTTGACCATGATAATTTGGTCCTAATTTGTCAAAATTAATCATTCAATTAGCTGATTACTAGACTGGCTGTCGGAATTTGACATTGGCATCATCGTTAAACTGTCATCGAGTGATGTCATCATCCAATTTTGATAGGACTGAAGACCAACATAATATTGCGGGCAAATTCGTAGGTACGAAGTTTTTGATGGGAACCTAAATAATGTGTGAAGTTGTTGATATGGGGGGTGTCTGAAACTTGTGTTTTCGCTAGTATTCACCCATTAGGTTGTCTTTAACATGTCTGCCCACGCAAAAGAAGCTAACACTAACTTGCCCCTACAGTAATATACGATAAATAACTCTGTCTGTTTCTATTTTCAAATACCTATATACCTCCCTCTTAACTTCCGTTCGCCTCGCCCGATCACACTTTTCGTAACTCTCGCGTCAGGCATTCACCAGCTTACTCCTCAAGTCAAGTGCGCAAAGAAGTTTTACTTCAAAAATGTGTCATTCATTTTGGTGTTTTCTTTAAAACAATTTTTTTTAAAAGTTTGAATAAAGAATGCACCACTTTTCTAAATTGTGACAGCTTGTAACTCTTTTTTCTTTTATTCTTTGGCCATGGTGCTTTTCGCACATTGTGCCAGTTTCAAATAGTTGTTGTAACTCTTCCGTGACTAATCTATAATTTACTAACAACCTGAATCCTAATATTATATTATGTGCTCCTTGACTGACTGGTGCTAAAATGCCTGTTTTTTTAAACTTACTGATTATGTACATACATACCTAAAGCCGAAACTAAAAATAAAAAAAAACAATAGTTGAAGAGACGAACTAACTTCCAACAGCGACAAGCAACGCGTTCCTTAGGGATCCTAAATTATTACGTTTCAACAATAAATAAACCTAAAAACCATTCTTCATGGGAATTAACACCATCTTGGCCACAGACTGCTGTTCATTAACTAAAGTACACACTCACAATAATAAAAAAATAAGAACTTTGTCACACTAAAAGTTTCCCAACCTTACTTACAATCTCCAAAGAAATATCCCATTTACTACTGCGACAAAGTCCTTGTTTATCTTTGAAATTGACTACACGTAATTATAAAAAGTAGGCGTTAAAATAATATTTGTCCCGACCACATGGCTAGCTCGGAATTAGAATCAATGGAAGCGGCAAATAATGAGCGCAGTTTGTTTTGTTTGTGAAGTGTGGTTGTATTTTTATGGTGGAATTTGACTATGGATATTGGAATTAGTATAAGTACATTTTAACTTAACTCATTATGTAATGCCCAAATAGTAATACCTAATAGTATAGAAAAAACAATTAGTAGGTACTTACTTAATTAATATTACAAATCTTTTATCTTAAAAAAAATTGCCAGTTACAAGTAATGTTCAAAGCAGTATTAATTCTTGTTGAAACAGAGTGACATAAAAATGCATTATTATACTACACACGTTTATCTAGCCCCATCCATATAATTTCGTTTGCGGTAATAATATTATTATTTTTCTTTTAGTGAATGGCAGATAATGCCATTATAACCTACTTTTAGAACGAACAAACGTGTAGGTACTTACTATGTTAAAAATCCTACATTATCAAATTAATTAAAATTACAGAAAAACTGCATAATAAAATTATATTCAATGTCTACACAAGACACAATTATGGTTTAACATTTTTAGAAATACAAATAGGTACCTACTGAAATATAAATTCCATTATTATATTATAGCCATTAGGTATTATATTCCTGTCACCTCGGATTTCGACACGTCAGTGCCGCATCTAGATATCGTATTTCCGCGCGCACAGATAAGGGTAATCCACATGGCCGGTCCATGTGTGTCACACATTATAGTCACATTATTGGAATGCATTAAATAGTAATTTAGTTTGGAAAAAATTATGACTGAAAATAGAAGGTGAGGTAAGGTTAGCAATAAAAGTCTTTGACTCCTGTAAAATTATAATTTTACATGTGAAATTTTGTGTGTTTCTTTGTCTTCAATCGCAACAGCCTAACAGGGTTCCTTAGATAACTGAAAATTCAAATTAGTTGAAAACTGAATTGAATTAGTAGAAAATTGAAAACCGCAAGGCGCAATAGTGTCACATAAAAATAAGAAATCTAGTTCAGCGTCGTTAAAAAAACGCTTTGCGTTCCCTAAGCTGTCTGTGTGGCAAGGTCATAAAAACAGACGTTCAGCTTATTCTCGTCTCTCGTGTCATTTGTCTCCTAGCCATTACAAACGTGGCTTAAAGGTCAGACACTGTTGACCCCACAGATTGACCCTCTACTAAGTTATGAGCCTTGACCGTGGGCGGTAGACACAATAACATAACAAGTTGTCTACAACTATAAAATACGTGTTTTATTAATTATGACTAAAACCCATGTCGCATAATAATTTACGCGACCTTTTAATTATTATGGTAGTTATCAATTATTCATCATCACTAATCATGAGTCTATTTCGTTTTCATTCCTAACCACTGGCTAAAAATGTACTTACAACCTATTAGTAATTAATTTGTACAATACTATTAGATGAAATAAAACAATATGACTATAATGATTCTGACAATGCTCAAACAGAGCTAAAATATCATAAAAAAAATTAAGTATGACTACAAAAACATGACAAAAAAAATATCATATTTATTTTTATGACATCTGTACCTACAATAAGAGAAAAATAACTATTATTTTCTAATATAATATGGATGATAGATTACCTAGCGGCACTGTCGTTTCTCGGTGGGTGGTCGCCAAAGCTTTCATCCCTAATTTATATAATGTTATTTTTATTTTATACAGACATTTCTATAGATGATGAAAAAATATTGGAAAAAAATTGTACTAAAAATTAAATAATGCAAACCCCAAATAATGATAATTTAATAATTAATAAAAACAATTCCTTGTTAGCTATAGTCTATGTGACGACAATCTTTTCGCAGTTTGGATTTTATTGTCTTGCAACGTTTGCAGCGCAGTGCCTTTTGATCCTATTTGTGGCGTTTGAATAAAATTATTTGAATAATTATTCTACGCCTTTCTATTAATTCCAATGGTGTTATATTATCCATTTTTAAATACCCCTGCCTGTTTAGAATAGGCACTAAAATGAACCTGTTTCGGATGAAGGTCTTTATAGCCAATAATTGATGACTTAAAAACTTATGCAAATTATAAATTGTAACGTTTGAGCTTATTGTTCGATTTTTAAAATTATTAATCTATTTTATTGAGTGATTAGGGTTTTATTATTCTGACTTATTAGATCAATTAGGATAATCTTTTTGAAATCGATTTATTATGTTTTAATTTATCAAGAAGCTGGTGGTTTAAGGCGAAGCTTTAAGGATTATAGAAGCCTACCTAATATTTAAAAAAAAAAAAATTGGTGCCAGTTGATTTTTTTTTGCTCTACATAAAATTATAAATTGTAATATTTAATTAATATGACAGTTGACATCACTCTGATAGGGCCTCCGTTTTTATTTTCGCTACATAATAGGTAACAAACATAGTTTATACATTTTTTATTAGCTCTTTTTAACAAATTCCATCTCCTTTGTTCCAGAAACGCAATGCGTCCGGCCGTCTCCTAAATCCGTACAGATGAGACAAGAAACGATAAACTGTCACCAATATGCCCAGTAAAAAAATATGGCGCCGGTACTCAAAAGGGAACTCGAAAATGGAACGGTTATAGGGCGCGGGGCTGATTCAAAATTCAAAAATAGAACCGGAAAGTGTCGGCGGAAATGGCGCGCACCGGATGTCGGGGTTTGGCTCCTCTTTGTGCTGATGGCCAGTTGCCACGGGTACCAGGAACAGAGGTTCGCCATGGAACCACAGGATCAGGTAATTATTTATGTTGGCAATACTTTGTTATTGTTATGTTGGTAATTGTTTGTTTGGCCATATGTTGGTGAATTGCGTTTAGATCCTCCATGTGTGTGCTATGACATGACTAACGACCTTGATCCATTGTAACATGATTGTATTCCACTAATACTGTGAAGTATTTTACACATCAACCTCCGAAATGACTAAAACATAATATTTTTAAACAAATGAGACTTTCAAACATAATTTAAAATCCACAATATTCTTACCTCCTTATTCATAAACTTTTATTAAACGTCACTTAATACGGCGCAGTATAATTTTTCAGTGCGCATATTTCATAAGCATGACATAACTTTTTATAAAGGAGGTTAGTAATCACAAATTTGAAAAAGGTTATAGCCCCCGATTTGGCAACAAATAATTCTCAAAACACTCCAGATAATCTCACAAACTGTAGAACAGTTTGTACAAATTAACTGCTGGTTAAAATAACACTGCATTTTAACAATTAATTAAAATTAACGGCGACTTTAACGACATTTCACATCTATCAATCCGTTTATGGGGCGAATGACCTGTGGTTTTCTAGATTGATTTGGATTAACTGGTTTTTAATTTACGCTATGGCTACTAAGTCAAATTATACAAAAATTTACAGTAAATCAATTAACCCCGCACCATAATGCAATGTTAAAATAATAGTTGCATCCACCGTTACCGTTTCCCATTTTCGTTAAATTTTATTATAATGGACATAGTTAAAGTACAATTATTATTGTACATACCTATAAGCAAATGACTTAGGTGACCGCTTGTTTAATCTACACTAAATCATAAAGAGGAAACCTTTGTTTGTTTGGTTATAATGAATAGGCTCCGAAACTACTGAACCGATTTGAAAAATTATTTCGCTGTTGGGAAGCTATGCTATCCCCGGGTGACATAGGCTACCTTTTATCCCGTAAAAATTAATGGTTCCCGCGGGATAGTAGTTAACGTGGGTGACACCGCGAAGTGCTTCTCGTCACATATAAACAGTTAGTTGGTACCTCAACTAACGATTTTTAATGTGACATTTTATGTGAGATACAAAAAACTGATACCTATTTAAAGTTGAAAAATAATAGGTACATTCAAATGTACTAACGTAGCATAAAACACAAGGAGACCTTACCAAATTGTGCCAACCAGTATGACATTGTACGTATAACTCTAAGAACAGAGGTAGCTGTTTGTGTAAAGTACACTTACTGCTTTTCCATGTATTGTGTTAGTGTATGGTGAAGTCAGTATGACAGTAATGACACAAAATACTTGACGTGGCTTATCGATTCATCTGTAATAACGCGAACTCGGCATTGGTATCGAGTTACATTGTTTTTCTTGTAGAGATAATAATAATATAGGGTATAGGTATATCATTTTTATACGCAAGTCAAGTGTTAAGAAATAAACATGACTGATATTGATAATGCTACCACTGTGTTATGACTACATGGGTCTTACCACAAAATATTTAAACAAGTGTTAAACAGATGTGTCTAAATATTTTCTCCACAAATCGACGTCTGACCCTCGCTATTTATAACTCAATAACAAATTCACAAGGAAAATAATTAGTAATGCCAGGATTGAGTAAGACAACGCGAGTGATGGACGTAGATTTTGTCAAACGAAATTTTAGAAACATCTGTTTAACTCTGGTCTAAACTTTTTTGGTAAGACGGTTACCGTTCACAAATATTATTTATCGATACATCCAAAAAGGCAATATTATAACATATTTTCAATACTTTGTCACAAATAAAAAATAGCACCGCAGACAAAGCCACAAGCAATAGCTGATAAATAAAGTTCAAAATATGGTTTAACCTTTTGAATAAAAACTAAGTCTACTCAAAACATCTGACAGTGAAATTAATTTTACCTTTTTAATAACAATATTTCACCTCCTCTTACCCAGATTTAGATTAGATTATAGTAATTTATTCTTCTATATCCCATAATGCCCCATTTCCAATATGAATGTGCATATATTTCAATTATTAATAAGTAGGTTACAGATACTCATCTGCTAAATAGTTTATTATGGTATTTAATGGTGACTTATTGTAATATCCTATGAATATTTATGGAACAGATTAGTAGCATCTTGATGTTAATAAATAAGGATCTTTATATGAGGCGACACGATTTGGTACCGACTAAACTACCATGTGACACCAAATGTCGTAAGGGGCCGTCCGTTAATGATGTGATGCTTGAAGGGGGGGGGGGGGGGGGGGTTAGTAAAAATCACTAAAAATCACAAGGGAGGCAGGCTGTAGTAAGATAATATCACTTGTATTTGAGTATCTGATTCAGAATCAGAATAATATATTTTACTGTAAAAAAAATATTAAATTTGCCAGCCAAAAAAACCTGCAACTTTTCTTTCTAGACATGTGTTGTCTTGGTTCTTAATTTTGGAGTACAATTAAATTATACTTTATACCTGTATTTCAACTATAGATTCTAAATAATGTATTGCAGTGAATTCAA
The DNA here is from genome assembly GCA_905147375.1 of Hylaea fasciaria. NCBI lineage: Eukaryota > Metazoa > Arthropoda > Insecta > Lepidoptera > Geometridae > Hylaea > Hylaea fasciaria. The sequence continues at coordinate 3,455,981 of LR990218.1, forward strand.
CTCTTACAGTCACAAAGCTTCCATAACAAGTTTACCAAAATCGTATCGCGTTCGTGTCGTTCCCTCTAAAATTCTCGTTTTCAAAGCTTTGACAAAATCGGCGCCGGGAAACCTCGTTAACATAACCATCAGTTAACATAACTGTATTTCGTGTTAACATAAAAAAGAACCTTAACGATTTTGGTTTTGTTTTTAACATAAATAATTATAATAATGATCGGGCGGATATTTTTAGTAGCGCACAGTTTTTTGTAATGGTTCATAATTGGATATTCATATTACTAGAGAGACTATGGCCGAGCGGTTACTTGTACGCTTTGGTACCTAAAGTAACCGGGTATTAACCTCGGTCTCGCTCCAATAGCTTCGAAGGTATGTGTGGGATTCCCCGCTCCGTGCTTCGGAGGGAACGTTAAGCCGTGGGTTCCGGTTGTTATTGATCGCTAGCAGTCGTTAAGCCAACTCACAGGGCCTTGGATACTCTGTCAAAATCTGACACTAGGATACTACTTCATTGTATTAATAATAATAATACAATGATTAGTTACGTAAAGATTAAAAAAAAACCTTAACGTTTTATGACACTTGATTATTATTGTAAACAAAATCAAATAAACAAACTTAAATCCAACAAAGGATTTCCGTTTCAAATCAAAATCAAATAATATCAGCCTAAAGTAAACCCAACCTGGCTCTAAATCGCATAAATTTGAATTTGTGATTGTCAAATTAAATTTACACAGGCATTTTGTTTTGGAGCACTAAAATCGTTGTTTGGATTTTAATTATTAGTATCGGCGGCAGCGATCGAATATCGCGAATAAATTAATTAAACTATAATTATTTTACCATACTAATAGTCAAGCGAATAGCATGTTTTTTTTCGTTTTGGCTTCCCACGATTAAAGCATTTAGCAGAATTTAGTGAGTGTCAAGTATTTAAATATTTCCAATCTTTTATAAGTATCATTATTATGGTCAAATTCTTATTATTTAAAGTCATGTGGTCAAAATATTAAAAAACATTACGTCGTTCTGACAAATTTTACTCTAATCGATGAATTCGATTGTTCAATCATTTCGATGGTTGTCGATGATTTTTTCTCTTGAAACCGAGTTGTTTTTGGCACCGACTGCGATTCTTTCTCACGACCGAAATAAACAAAATAACCCTGTGTAGATAAATGGAATACACTCATATATTTTTTTTTTGTCTTAGTGACATCTTACACTTCAAATGAAACATCCTAAAATGGAACATACGCGCCGAATGATTAATAAAGCGATTCCAAACTGGAATTTGGCATTCGGCATCTTTCACTCGAGAATTGGGAAAATGTTCGAATGAACTTAAATTTATATATCAGGATGTCTGTGCCATGTGAACATGGAATGAAATAAAAATTTCATTCCAGTAGCTTTGTTCCGAATGAAATTCATCATCTTTTTTTTCAAATTCTACAGCTCTGTAACTATGTGCTACAACCATCAACAGATTTACATTTCGTACTTTATAGTAGGTTACTTTAGAACACAAATTCGATCTTTATAGTGCTGCGGCAGTTAATTTCCTATTCATACTATATAGTACATAATTATATAGGTAATTATAAAGTTTGTCAACGTCATTGGGACATTGTCTGTAAGTAGGTGAATAAATGTGAACTGGAGATTAGGGAAGAAATCTAAATCTGGAAACATCACATTGTCACTTGCAAAATATACTTTAGGTACCTACATTTTATTGTCATTCTCATCATTTACAACTAGAAGCGCCTCGCGGATTCACCCGCGTTAACTACTATCCCGCGGGACACGTCAAATACGGGATAAAAAGTAACCTATGTCACCCGGGGATAGTGTAGCTTCCCAACATTGAAAGAATTTTTAAAATTGGTTCAGTAGTTTCAGAGCCTATTCAATGCAAACAAACCATCAAATATTTCCTCTTATTAGTATAGATTTACAATAAATGATTTCTAAATTTTGGGTCACCAACAGAGCCAAAATCAAGAAGTCACGTTCTTAACCATACATTTTTGTCCTCAGAATGCCATAGTCGGCTCCAGGGTGACTCTCCCGTGCCGAGTCGAGAACAAAGCGGGGACGCTGCAGTGGACGAAAGACGACTTCGGCCTCGGCACCCACAGGAACCTGAGCGGGTACGAGCGATACTCCATGATCGGGAGCGACGAAGAAGGTAACCTCTTCAATATTGACGGCACGTTTGGCGTAGTGGCTGAGGAGTAGGAATGCTACGCTTGGTGTCGCGGGTTCGACTCCCGCCCGGAACAAATATTTGTGCGATCAACAGATATTTGTTTCTGGTCTGGGTGTGATGTGCATGTGAAATTATGTGTCTGTAAGCGGTGCCCACGATACAGGGGCAATCTTAGTAAAAAAATTAACACATTGGTACGTGCCCGCACTGGGATTTGAACTCGCCACATTTTGTTTGGAAAACGAACGTTCGCCCACTAGGCTATTACCGCTCTATAAATATTATAAAACAAATATTATAATACGCAGGTCAAGTAGGTACAAAGCGAGTTCGTGCATGCAAAAATGTTGATTGTTTTGGCATGCATAACGTACGCCCACTGATATATGGCAGCATCGCGTATAAACTACTAAAGTGAACGGTTTTAAAATACTCGCGATATCGTGATCATCTGTATTTTTGTAAAATGACATATTATTTGGGCACGCTTTACTAGTACAGTGACACATTAGAATCAGTTTTTATTGGTTTAGCGAGGGTTGGAGCACTGTTGTAGCTATAGGGATAATTTTGTCGTATGGTAGGTACTTATCTGTTGTGTGTGACTTCGCCCGTTGTTTTAAAATCTCGGCTAATACCAACACTCCGTCTACAAACCTCTAGTCTGTCTCTATCTAGCACTGAACATGACAAGAACAGCAATACTTATCCGTTGTCAAAGTTAACTAACATGCCAGAAAGCGGTCGTAAAAGTCGCCACATTTCTCTGGCGCAACTTTCCACTACTCAAATTGATGGTTTTCCGAGTTTTTCCCTTACATTAGGACTAGTGCGCAAAAAAACGTGCAAATGCTTTTACATTCGAATATATATTGCATCATAGAATATAATTAGATTCTACAGAGTCAATGTCCGCTGAAAAGTTGGCTGGTGATGCCAGAAGCGATTGTTGGTGCGTTATGCGGGTGCTCAAGGTCTCTTTGTGTGTTTTTATCAACTGTTTATGAATTCCCTTTGATATGGCACTGAGGAAAATGCAGGAAGTTGCTACGGGAAAATTCGAATTTATATTTTAACTGGGAACACCCTGCGGGCGTGTTACGAGTATTCTTATGTTTCTGCTGTTCTCTCGAGGTAAAAGTAGTGTTTTGATAAATCATTTTAATCTTTCATGTTGGTGTTTCGACCGTTTTGTGATTTGGGGCAGTACATCGAATTATGGCGTTTTTTTTCTTACCGTGTATAAATAATTATTGGTACAGCTTTCATACCACTAAAGAAAAATTAAGATAGGTATAATTCTTTTCCTACGCAGTACAAATTTCTAATTTTTCAATATTTAGGTATTTGAAACCCAACGCAATAAATAAGCTTTTTACAGTAAATCCTGTACTCAAAAGATGTCAAGGATGTGGTTCCTTTCACGATACCTAAGGGTCACACCTTTAAACAACAGATAAGTAGTTCGCGGACGACATTATTGTTTTTTGTTAAATACCGTAAAGGCCAGTGTTTGACCACTATCTCACCTGGTCACAGATTACAAAATAGCTACATTCATCATTGAGTGTTCGAACGTGCACGAATGTAAGCAAATGCAAAGAAATCAAAATAAAAAATCTAGTGTTCTTTCCCAGCAAAACTCCCAAATAGTTTCAGGAAATCGTCCACCATCTTACTAAATCTTTCTGTAAATAACTGATTTGAACCACTATTTTGACAATGTTTCATATCTCACTAATCGTGAAAAGCCATACAACCGTATAAAAAATAAGAATTCTATAATTGATTTAGGTTCAAAGATCTTTAAATAGTCAGATACGCGCGGCTCGTTTTGTATTCGCCATTAAACAAGTATTGTATAGACTACCCATATTTCTATTATTAGTATAGTAGGTATACTGTAGGTATACTTACGTGGAATTTATTGCTTATGGCTGAAAGTTTTATATCATGACAGTGTTATACTATTATATTTGAGTAATGTATAGAGTTGTTTTTGAGAAATAGCATGTTCTGGGTGGCTTGCATTAGTGTGAACGTTACAAGATGTAAAGCCCGTACCACATGGGTGCGATATGAACGGTCGATTATATCGCAGGCGTTTTAACGATACATATTTGCTTTTAGTAAATTGTGTATTGTGACGCGTGTATTCTTACTTCTTACACACTGCTACCAGAATATCGATGTGATAGAAGCATGCAAAACAAAATACGCTTATGGGGAAAAATAACCCCTTTACATTTCAAGACAAATGGCCCGTTCTTAAAGTCTGTAATGAGTTTTCCCATACCGACTTCAAAAAGTAGACATCGGGTCTGTATCAGTTTTTGAGCGGGTGAAGTTTTAGTTTTTTTTTTACCTAAATTTCTGTGTTTCGTGGTTTGCAATTATAATTGTTTCTTAGTACATTTTGTATTGGATGGGGCGCGAGCGTTACACACCGCTGCGATTAATATTGCTAGGCCGCAAAACGAAACACACGCGACACGTTGTCGCGATGTAATATCTGCCCATTGTACTTTAGATATAGGCCCCATTATGTATGTAGTTATGTAGGTTCGTGTATTTTTTAATAACTGATGTACAATAAAAAAAAATCTAGGTATTCTGTTCTATTAACTATTATTTTCTATTTTACGATCCAAAATATCTCGTCTGTGTGGAGACGGCTTTAGCCTTTTAGAAAGTACACACATAATTTATATGAGTTCATGACTTGTTTTGTACCCCAACATGTATGAAGATTTACTGTAAGATTGGCATTGTTTGCATAGTTTTTGTGATTGATTATGCTCAAATTGTTCAGCGATGTTCAGAAACATTCGTATAATATTTCATTTTCAATTACAGTCAACAACTTTTTTACACAATTTTCGGGCACGATGGTTGAAAACATCGTTAAAAACTATTCATATTTTTTACAATATAATAATATTATTAGGTACAATAGAAATATATTTTCAAGATGATTAATTGTACCTACATTTAACAGCGCGATTATTATGCTGTTTTCTGAGCCAAACTATTTGCATAAACTGTGTATATCGGCCAAAAACATAAGATTTGACATACATTTTAACATGTTCTTGATCTCATTTTAACTCTAGCCCCTTTCTACAGTGAAGATAATCCAAAAATAACCCTAAACACTCCCCAAATCTAGCCCACTTGAGCGTTCTATCAACGCGTCCTGAAAACACTGAAACTCCATTTTTCAGGGGCTCTGAAACAGCGAAACGTTTTACTCTATTCTTAATCTATTTTTAAGACGCAATGGATGGGTGTGCGGGCAATTTTGTTACTCAGGAACAAATTTCAGAGCCTGGGGTTGAATTAAAATAGGGTCAAAAGAAATAGCGGTCCAATGCTAGCCGGTCAATTAGTATAACATATAAATTAGTGTTTTTATATTTACCACGTATCGTGGCCTCATTTTACCAGCAATACATTATTCCTAAAAGCTTTTCCCCAGTCTCACCTCCTCAAGCGTCACCCGTCAAACAAAACTTTTTTAATTTACATTTTTGATACACAACAGGTTAAAAGATTTTTTACTTGTAATTGACCGCAGTCTCACTTTATTTTAAGCAGTGGTGTCTTTGTGTTGTCCTCCATGACAAGACCACTTCGATTTTTTTAATGTAAAAGATCACTTTGATGATTGTGCATGCTTAAGGTATAATAACGATAAATAATTAACCTATTGACTTATAATATTAAATTTATAAACATTAGTAGTTGATCAGAATGGAATAATAATAAGTATATAAACAAGTAATTATAATATAGCATGCTCTTATGATCGTTCGTTTAATCTTTTCCTATGTATTGTGTCGAGATTGCTAATTCTTAGTGCCCCCACCCCCACGCCTAGATTCGTCCCTGATAGGTATCCGAAAGCCGATAGTTATACGGCCGACGTTTGCGTGACGAGAGTTGTTTGGATTATGTAGATTATTTGATCACTACCTTCACTGTAAACTTTTTGAATAGTTTTGGCGGGACATTTGAAATCTTTTTTTGTCAAACATGTTTCTTTGCGCGCATTATATATTGTAATAATTGGGGGATATAAATATTATAAACGTTCAGTTGTTCGTGTGAAAATTATACAAGCCTGAAAGCATATTCATTAATTCGTTTTTCCTCTTTAAAGTTTCAGTAAAGCTTGGTCTATATCATCGCTCCATCAGATGAACTTAAAAACAAAATGTTCTTACTCGTTATGTAGAATGCTTGCTAATTTATGAGGATAGGTGAGAGCGTTGTTTAGACATAATCCTTATATAAACGAGTAACCAAGTAGGATAGACGTCATTATGACGTAATTAGATGTAGTTAAATATATATGGCAAGACATTGCCCTAGAAATGAAAACTGTAAATACGTAGCACTAAAAGAATATATCGTACTCAATTGCTCTTAAAACGCCCACTATAATTCTATAGCGTGTAACTGAAAGTTGGGATGAAAAACTTTACTTTTACTGATAATTTTATATTTTGATATACATAGCTCTCTATAAAACACATCAGATTATTAAGGTACCTAAGTATGCAATCTTTACCGCTTACAGCTTCCAAAAAAATTTATCATCGCCACATTACCCTAAAGACTCCCACAGCTGGGCATGGCTCTCCCCTCACTTTCGTTTGGAAGATTAGGCCATAATCCACCACGAGGGCCCGACTTGAATCAGTGGATCGCATCCCGCTAAAACTATTATCGGGCACGTGGATTTCCTCACGAGATTTTCTTTCACAAAAGCGAGTGATAATTACATACCACGGACAAAATTGTTTTTCATGAATCACATTGGTACGTGGCCACGCTAGGGTATTGAATCACAAGCTCTCTACTTGGAAAGCAGACGTTTGCCCGCTAAGCTATCGCCGCTTGCATTACTACTATTGTGTTGTTCTATTCTATTCTATTCGTTAAGTGACAGTATTTAAGAGTACGTTTGTTTCAGGAGATTACTCCCTGGACATCCGAGACGTGACTCTAGATGATGATGGCCTGTACCAGTGCCAAGTCAGTTCCGGGTTAAATGGTAAGTGTCGCTTACATTTCGGGTTGTTTCTTTCTTTCTTTCATTTTCACGGCATCCATTGGGTTATGATTTAGGTACGGGTAGGGAAAGCTTTTGCAAAATGTGTTTTTGATAAAAACATAATTATGATTTAAGTACCTATATACTAATAGATAGATTTTGAACTCATTATAATGAAATAATATAAAAACTGTAAAACTCAGCAACTTATTTTTAATCCTACTTAATATTATTATAAACGCGAAAGTTTGTGAGTATGGATGGATGGATGGATGGATGGATGTTTGTTACTCTTTCACGCAAAAACTACTGAATGGATTTTGATGAAACTTCGCAATAATATAGCTTACATATCAGAATAACACATAGGCTACAATTCACTAAGATATATTATTGTATATTATCCGAACGCGGGTGAAACCGCGGGGCGCAGCTAGTATTATATAATGTGGTAACATAAAAGTAAAGTTCAATCTAAGATTTTAGTTCAATGGTGGTAATGAATGCCACGAAAAATATAATTATTATAACAATATTAAATGGAAACGCCATATAAATAAAACCTTACTTGTTTAATTTTGATCTTTTATTTGTTAAATATGTAGGTAGGTATTTAATTTATTTTATTAATACTACAACTCAAATGAATACTCAAATTTATAAACACATTATGATTCTTAAAGCATCAGAAAAATAAGTGAATCAAATCTTGTAAAGAGATGGAAACACCAGTATTCATTTAAAAATATTATAAAAATAAAATTGCCCTCAACCATTTCAGTTCTCAGAATTCCTTAATGACACCCATCTAGAATCATAGGTCTAGGCAGGTACAGTGAGAGAATTTGTTATGCCGTCAAATTAGATAAAAATGTTTTGCATGAAGGAGAAAATAAAATGGAATACCCAATGGAAAATTGCACTAGTTTGCTTTTTTAGCAGAAACACCTGCTCGTATTGTGCTCACACACTTTTATTCTTGGCTGAAAATTAAAAAAAAACTACTATAATTATAGCTAATCACAGATATCATAGGTAGATTAAAATTGTTGCATTGCCATTAGTCCTTGATGAGTGTACAGTTTTAACCTAATCCGACATTTTGATGGGGGCGAAAATTATATTCAAAGATTTCGTTACATTTCATACCAAGCTAAGCAAGCTTGTTAAAAATGGTTATTAGGTAGATTCTCCCACTGTACCTCTATAGCGCACGGCTTAGGCTCAGGACGAACATTGCGAGAGAATGATTAGAAATTAAATTACAACAATTGTACGCACAATTTGAATTCCCAGAAATTGTTGTTCGAAATGGCTGTGCTATTTATTACAGTGGGTTTTGGGTTAGTTCTGATATTCCTTGGGAATTGTTACTCACTGATTATGGGCGCGAGATTACAGTCGCTGGGGTAATTTGAAACTTGGAACATAGATTCTACTAATACAATATAGTGGTTGCAATAGTTTGGCTTTGCGTGTGTACTTAGTTTTGGATGACTATGAAATGAAGGTTGAGGCTTCGAACTCATTACCTTTGGATTGAAGGGCGCAAAGATATACTGTTCAACCGCAAACAGGGCATGCACTATATAACGTTTTGTTGTATACTATATAGCTACTTACAGAAAAACAACCAATGGGCGGTCTTATCGCTAAAAGCTATTTTTTCCAGTCGACCGTTGGAGGGGATGATTTATTATTATTTTTTTTATAGGCGAACCGGCGATACGGTCCCGATACGCCAACCTGACAATACTGGTGGCTCCGGACCCACCGCGGATTATACAGGGTGCTTTTATTGACGCCACCGAGGGCAAAGCGCTAGATATAGAGTGTGTTTCCGTTGGCGGGAAGCCAGCCGCTGAGGTGAGTTTCCATATTATGTTTATCAGCATAATATTGTTAGGCCTAACAATTATTGGTGGGCATAACTGTTTTTAAGTCATATAATTGTACTAGCTGTTGCCCGCGACTTCGTCCGCGCGGACTATATACTTTACCATAATTCCAAATAACTAAAAATAGACCATGACCTCGATATCCAACATTCTCGTACGACATCCACCATCTTCTATCAAAATTACCATTTTATACAAAAACCTGGCATTTTATACCAAGTTCTAACATTTCATACAAAAATCTACCATTTCCTACCAAAATCTACCATTTTCTACCAAAAACTACCATTTTCCACTAAAGTCTAAAATATTCTACCACAATCTATAATTTTGTTTCTAAATCTGTTATTTTCTTTCTAAATGTGCTATTTTTTTACCAAAAGCTACCATTTCCTACCAGAATCTACCATTTCCTACAAAAACGACCATTTCCTAAATTAAATCTACCATTTTAACCGTAATCTACCATTTTACGTTAATCTAGCATTTTACCATAATCTACCATTTTAATTTCAAATTAACTAATATCTACCAAAAGCTACATTCCTTCCAAAATCTACCTTTATTACCAAAAATCTACCATTTCCTACCAAAATCTACCATTTTCTACCTTTTAAAGAACATAGATACTAAGTTTGAAATTGATCAAACCAATAAAACACGTTGTTCCATCCAAACTTTGCAACCCGTTTTCACCCACTTAGGGGATACATTAAAAAAAAAAATCTTAGCGCACACCTACGTCTCTTACGGAATATGTGTACAAAATTTCAGTTTTGAACTAAATCTGATGAAAAATATTTTGCAACCCCTCTTTATCATTTAAGGGGTTTAATGTTCAAAAACTATGAACGTATTTAAATAAATCATTTAAATAATGTAAATGCCAAGTTTGAAGTTGATCAGACAAAGAAAACACGTTGTTACACACAAACGATACAACCCCTTTTCACCCCTTTAGGGGTTGAATTTTAAAAATCCCATTTTAGTGCATTCCTATGTCAGTTATGGCATAATTGAGCCAAATTTCAATTATGAACTAAATCTGATGAAAATATCTTGCAACCCCTTTTTATCACTTTAGGGGTTGAATATTAGAAAACGATGAAACATGTGTTTAATTAAATGTTTTAAAGAAAATAAATGCCAAGTTTGAAGTTGATCGGACCAAGAAAACACGTTGCTCCATACAAACTTTGCAACCCCTTTTCACCCCTTTAGGGGTTGAATTTTCAAAATTCCTTCCTTATTGCTCGCCTACGTCACATCTATATATATATAAAAGCCAAAACTGACTGACTGATTGACTGACTGACTGACTGACTGACTGACTGACTGATCGATCAACGCACAGCCGAAACCACTGGGTCTAGAACCATGAAATTTTGCACAAATATTCCTTATGTAACGTAGGCGAGCAATAAGAAAGGATTTTTGAAAATTCCACCCCTAAAGGGGTGAAAAGGGGTTACAAAGTTTGTATGGAGCAACGTGTTTTCTTGGTCCGAGCAACTTCAAACTTGGCATTTATATTCTTTAAAACATTTCATGAAACACGTGTTTCATTATTTTCTAATATTCAACCCCTAAAGTGAGAAAAAGGGGTTACAAGATATTTTCATCAGATTTAGTTCATATTAAAAATTTGGCTCAATTATGCCATAAGTGACATAGGAATGCACTAAAATGTGATTTTTTAAATTCAACCCCTAAAGGGGTGAAAAGGGGTTGTATCGTTTATGTGTAACAACGTGTTTTCTTTGTCTGATCAGCTTCAAACTTGGCATTTATATTATTAAGATTTAATTAAACACGTGTTTCATCATTTTTTAATATTCAACCCCTAAAATAATAAAAGGGGTTGCAGAATATTTTTCATCAGATTTAGTTCAAAACTGAAATTTTGTACACATTCGTAGATGACACTAGGAGACGTAGGTGTGCACTAAGAACCTGGCTATATATTTTTTTAATTTTACACCTAAGTGGGTGAAAAGGGGTTGCAAAGTTTGGATGGAACAACGTGTTTTATTGGTTTGATCAATTTCAAACGTAGTATCTATGTTCTTTAAAAGGTAGGAAGTGGTAGATTTTGGTAGAAAATGATAAATTAAAGGTAGAAAATGGTCGATTAATGGTAGGAAATGGTAGATTTTTGGTAATAATGGTAGATTTTGAAAGGAATGGTAGCTTTTGGTAGATATTAGTGAATTTGAAATTAAAATGGTAGATTATGGTAAAATGGTAGATTACGGTTAAAATGGTAGATTTAATTTAGGAAATGGTAGTTTTTTGTAGGAAATGGTAGAATCTGGTAGGAAATGGTAGCTTTTGGTAGAAAATAGCACATTTAGAAAGATAATAATAGATTTACAAAAAAATTTTAGATTGTGGTAGAAAAATTTAGACTTTAGTAGAAAATGGTAGCTTTTGGTAGAACATGGTATTTTCGTAGAAAATGGTAGATTTTGGTAGGAAATGGTAGATTTTTGTATGAAATGTTAGATTTTGGTATAAAATGCCAGGTTTTTGTATAAAATGGTAATTTTGATAGAAGATGGTGGATGTCGTACGAGAATGTTGGATATCGCATATGCGGATATATCGCGGATGTCGATGTCGAACTCGAGGTCATGGTCTATTTTTAGTTATTTGGAATTATGGTAAAGTATATAGTCTGCGCGGATGAAGTCGCGGGCAACAGCTAGTAAGGAATATTTGTGCGTAATTTCATGGTGCAAACCCCTTTTTATCACTTTAGGGGTTGAATATTAGAAAACGATGAAACATGTGTTTAATTAAATGTTTTAAAGAAAATAAATGCCAAGTTTGAAGTTGATCGGACCAAGAAAACACGTTGCTCCATACAAACTTTGCAACCCCTTTTCACCCCTTTAGGGGTTGAATTTTCAAAAATCCTTCCTTATTGCTCGCCTACGTCACATAAGGAATATTTGTGCGTAATTTCATGGTTCTAGACCCAGTGGTTTCGGCTGTGCGTTGATCGATCAGTCAGTCAGTCAGTCAGTCAGTCAGTCAGTCAGTTCTTGCTTTTATATATATAGATAGGAGACCCCTAGGGCCATCTTGCCGCCATAATCTGCTGCTGTTCCAAACCCAGATTTACTATACCAATTATTCAGATGTTTGTTTTTCTTTCTTTCTTTTTTAAAAAACGTTGCCCCACACTAGGATTGCTCCTGTATCGTGGGTACCGCTTACAGACATATAATTTCACATACACATCACACCCAGACCAGAAACAAATATTTGTGGACCGCACAAATATTTGTCCCAGGCGGGAATCGAACCCGCAACCCCTAGCGCAGCAGTCTGATTGCTCAGCCACTACGCCAAACGAGCCGTCAATTGCTAATTATGTTACGTTATGTTAATTAGATTGATGCATCTGATTTGTAAAAGTGCGATTTTATTATACCTACTATACAATAAATTCAATTATTTCAGATCACATGGTTAGACGGAAACCAATCGCTAATCAAGAAAATTAAAAATGATAAATATGAGAAGCTCTCTGATGGCCGGTTTAAAACTAGGTAAGAATCAAGAAAACCATCCGTAATTTAGTATTTTGTATGATGTAACTTAATGTGTGATTTCCTTAGACTTAATACGACCCAAGGACTATGACTGACAATCTGCTTCAATTATGTTATTTTTGCACTTTACGTTATTTCCTTCAAATTGTTTTACATAGATTACTGTTACCAAAATAACATGTAACTACATTTATTAGATAAAACAACTCTTTATCTTTTAATTTTTTGCTTCCATAACGTGTGCTGCTTCACCAGCGTTCATCTGCGGGCACCTCTCACTTATCCTGGATAAATAGTATCCTTGATAAATCTTACTACTCGTAATACATAATATTATAAATGCGAAAGTTTGTGTGTTTGTTAGTTCTTCACGCTCAAACGGCTGGACCAATTTTGATGAAATATAGGATGGGGGTAGCCAACACCCTGGATTAACACATAGGCTACTTTTAGTAACAGCGGGTAACACCGCGGGGCGCAGCTAGTAGTAGCAGGCCTGTGTCACTCCGCGAAACATACCTACGGGCGGCGGCCATTGCGCAAGGGCCAATCTAAATGAACCGTAGTGTAGTGAATTAAGGCCCATATTCGTTCAAAAAGAAATTGGTAGGTATGTAAATGAACACGTGCTCGACTGGACCGCGAGCTAAATTAAATCATATTGTTTATCAGATAGAGTCAATATTTCTTTGAAAACCATTGCGAAGTAAAGCTTCTGTACTAGTTTACTAGTTTATTATTCTGTGGTAGTAGTATAAATTAGTATCCAACAAAAATATATTATGAAACAGTATACCGCTTACATTGCCCACATTTTCGACTATATAGCAATTTTTATTTATTTATTTACATTTCATTAATTATAACGGCCTAGGCTAATTACACTTATTATTTAAGTACAAATTATTTCATGTCAAATCAGTTAAAAAAAAAAAAAATAATCAGCAATGTAACAGTTATGTTGCTCCAGTAATATAGGGTAAGTCCAGGATAGTTGCCATACTTTTTGAAAACGCTTTATATTTCCCATTTTAATTAATGGATCTGAAAGATTGTCACACATGTTAATAGATTGGTCTTTCGACTACCACTTTGAAGGATAAAGAAAACATCAGTGTTGATATTTACTAATCTATATTGATTTTCCCAGACCTCTATTTTTGGAAGTATAGATGCCCTATAGCGGATAGTTGCTCCATGAGTCAAAACCAGTTATGGGATACATGCCTCATTGATAAAAAAACACTTTTTCAGTTTGTAATTAGGTATTCGTGATGGGAAGTAAAATCGAAACACAGACATTAATTAAAATTGTTCGTAAAAAGTGTATTTTCTTTATAATCATATTAGGGTATAGAAGCCTCACAAAATAAGTTTCCTTCCTGAGGCATCTATACCCTAATGTAGTTACATCGTTTGAAAATAATGGGAATTATTTGTTTTGTATGGTTAAACATAGGCGAAAACAAATCGTGGCGTCTATCCTTTTCGTAGAGGATAGATGCCTTTTATATTCAGGAATGTGTATTCAATAAATATTCTATAAAAACTGATTTTAGTGTTAATATTATAGTCCACTGTAACATTTAGATACAAAATATAAATTATTTAATCACCATGTAAAAAGTTCCAGCACCTCAAAAAGGTTGTAGAAAAAGAATTAGCAATTTTTTCGTCGCACCAAATCTTTCATTGAGTATAGATGGAATGCACGACGGGTCAGGGGTTACCTCGCGGGGGGTACCGGGTAGGTGCGGGGATGTCTCTCGTTTGGCAATATCAAAGACAGCAAAAACAAGCCGGGAAATCATAGTTTTTGAATTTGAGGCATCTATCCGAGCCGGGCATCTATCCTGGAATTACCCTAACGGTTATATGGAGACTATAGTTACTCATCTACTTCCACGGTTGTCGCAGGTCGGTGTTGCGGTTGACGCCTTCGAAGTTGCACCACAACCGCACGATCACGTGTCAAGCTCAGAATACTGCTGACAGGGCACCGAGAATGGCCACTGTGCATATCGAGGTGAGTGGGAATACAGACACACTATCAACTACGTAAACGTACCTACTAAATAATATAGGTACAGACACGTATCAACTAAGTAAGAACTCATTCAATGTAATATCAGGCAGGTCTATATTGGGTTGCTTACGTATAAACTTGATTTGGGATCCATTAAAAAATGGTATCCGTTTGGAATAATCGAAATGCCATTGGTATTAGAATGTCGTATTAGTTTGGAATACAAACAAACTCATCACTGCGCATAACGTGCGTAGTAGTGCGACTACCACATGTAATGTATCGTCACAATAATTATGCCAATAAGTAATAAAATTATAAATAATGGCAAGTAATGCTAAAAAACTACTTTGACAATGTGCCGCAAAATAAACCTATTGAATGAATACGCAATGAACATTAAAAAATAAATTACGCGAGACCAATAGCACCCCCTGGATTCAATACAGTGTAAAACCACAATGACTTATATGCAAGATAACTGACCCAAGCCCCACCATTATGACTACCAAAAATCACAAAAGCACTACCTTTTCAGGTGAAATACATACCGAAAGTAAACGTCAGCATACAGTCGTTCAAGGGGCGACTTCCAGAAGGTTCCGAAGTAAGAATCCGGTGTGACGTCGACGCCAACCCCCCACCCCTACTGTACCGGTGGTACCTCAACAAGAACCCTGTGATAGGAGACTATACCGATGAGATGGTGAGTTACGCTTGTTTGTTCTTCTATGTGATACTTCTTTACTCTTCTTGCAACTTCTTCATGATTCCTTCTTCTGAACGTTAGATAATGACGACAAATAGATAGGAGAAGAAGGAAAATGTGGTGCCACTTTATAGGACGCGATAACGCGATACTTCTTGTTACATCTTCATCGTTTCTCTTAAAGGACTTAGCGACACATAGAACGGCGCAGCCGCAGAGGCAAGAATGGCACTGAATTATCAAAGGCGCAAGGCACCCCAACAATATTTTTTCATACTTTATTTATAGCCTAACTTTTGACCACTATCTCACCTTGTCTTAAGTGACGATGTTGTCGAAGGTGGTGAACACGCTCAGCCTAGCACAGGGGTGCTCTCAGGGACCACTGTCGGAACACCCCGATAGGAGGTTGGCGACAGATTTTCTACTTGAGAGAGATAGCCATGCGAGCACTGTAATGCCGACCGCTAAGCTTTTTAACGATGGTTTCCTTCATCGGAAGCTCAAGCTGGTTTTGAACCTACATATGATCCGAAAACGTAAACAATTCAGCTAGAAACGCTACAAAAAAATCTATCCCTACGAGATGTCAAAGTTTGTATGGAAAAAGAAAATGGCCGCTAGTTATAAAACACAGTGGTAATATTAATAAAGTAATACTGCCGTGATCATTACTCGACGTTAATCCACTACAATAAACGTTGGAAGGCAGTTCAACTCCACACTCGAGCTCGTTCGTGCATTAACAAAGAGTGTGTGCGGTGTACTGAAAAATTCACACGCAGCCTTCTGCAGAGTTAAATTGGGTAACGCGCGTTGGCTCATTTATTTGAGTTTTCTCATTTAGGGGTCCGTTGTTGGAAATTGTGTAATGGAACCAGTTTCGTCATACTTACCAATAGTGACTTTCTTGCATACAAAGAGAAATGTAAAGCATTTAATTGGTTAATACGTCATCATTCCACTTTTGTTTAGTTTTCTGTTGTGCTTCAAAATTGCTGCAATATTGCAAAAACGTGTGAAATGTCGATGACTAGCTGTGGGGAAATAAGGTTGTTTTCGATGACAATGATTTTATTTATTTTAGTATTTATTTTATTCGGAAAACTTACAGTAATCTTATCTAACTTACTAACTAAAATTAATAACTAAATACCATTTAATAGTTTTCGCATATAAATACAATGTTGTTTGCTTGTTTGCTGAACATAAAAAAGAAAAGTACTAAAAAACTGAGGAACACACAATAATTAATAGGAAATGATGTCACAAAATGTCAAAATACATCTCCGGAACCCTCGTGTAATGTTCGACGCGCTCTGGACTAACACAATATTTTATCCTGTAATTTTTGGGTGCACTTTCTGTTATGAATGTTATGCTTATAAATGATAGTTCCAAACGCAGCTTTGTTGAAGTGGTTTTTGGGATAGCCAGCTGTAAAGGTTTATGGAGTTTATTATTTTAAATGGAACGGTAAAGTGGAATATTATAAAAAGGTTCAGAGTTTCTGCTCCTGCGCTCAAATGCTCATGTTATTTATTATTTTGATACCTAATTGTATTTTGCTTATTGTAGAGAAATTTATGAACTTAGGGAGGTCACACACGGCGACTTTTTGCAGCGATACAGTCTTGTCCTGCATTCACAACCACATGCGCGGGTATTGGTTCCCCACCCTTTTCTGTTATCCGACGTCACTCGAAACATTGACGCGTTTGCACCGAAGCAGTCGCACGTTAGTAGCAATGCTAAAATACATTGCAAATGCGACAAGCTACCGAAATAGCGATGCAGACGCGCGTTTAGAATCGCGCTGCTATGTATTGCTGCAAAAAGTCGCAGTAGGCGACTTTCTTTAGGATCCGTTGTTTTATCTTAAAGTTAAGCTGAAAACTCACGTTGCTGTTTTACCTAGCGCCCGCGCGCGGGAGCGGCTCTTAAATAGTTTCCAAATAAATTTAAACATTTATTTAATTTATGGTTTTTAGTGTAAATATCTGTTTCTAAATACCCAAATTAAATGCGTGGAAATCGAGTCTTCCTCTCACGGAGCGGTTTCGCCCGCCGCGGCTGTGGTCCCGCACGCGGTCTAAAATAAAACAATCCGTGGCTTGCGGTTATTTCCCATAGGCTCTGCGGGTGTTGACGTAACAAGTTCCCGGATGGCGTGTATTTTTTTTATTGTCTTGGATTGGCCGAATTCGGTAGAAGGTGGTAAAAAGTTTTAGTCAAGAACGGGACTGGCTTGTAAGGACCGCTGCCGCTATACCCCGATAGGGATGTGGGGACAGAAATTCCAAATAAAAACTTTTTTGATTAAAAAAAAATAAGTCATCTTTTGTTTGCTACAGATCATCTTCAACGTGACCCGTCAGTATCACAATGCGGTGGTGAAATGTGAAGTGAGCAACTCCGTCGGCAAGAGCGCAGAGAAGGTCACTCTGGATGTCACTTGTAAGTGCAATTGTTCAATTTCCTAGTAAAAGTAGAAGCACAGTCGAATCAAAGTAAATTGTTTGGGAGGAGGAGTTTCAATATCGACCTTATGCATCTTTGAATTAGGTGTTATTTATGAAACGCAAATCACGGCAGAGTATTGTTCATAGATTTACTTGATAGCGTACTGAAATCCTAAAGTCATGGCATGGTTTTATGGGGGACACTTATGTTAGGCAGTAGAGATCTTCCACGTGATAGGGTGATGAACTGGCCCCAGAAAATCTTGCCACGCATCACGCTTATTAATAGACAAAACAATCAATAATATCCCAAACAAGTTGTAAAGTGAAGTATCTCGAAGAATTTGTTCAAACAGATAAAACTCCTATAAAACTATATGGCGCCCACAAGTGACGTCAGTTCTGGATTCAGGGATTACTCAATCCGCTACTGATTCATCATAAACGCTGATTGTTTACTTTCGTTGAGGAACTTTCCGCAGTGTCTACACAATTCCTAAATTTAAACGCGTAAGGGTTTCTCAATAGGAATTAATATCGTGCAAATTTTGCAGTGCAGTAGGGTTTTATCAAATTCTCTTCATATAGGATATTGTCACGTCACACCACCATACCTATCCTCCAACAGCTGAGCACGGATCTCCCCTCACTTTTCTGAGTAGGATCAGGCCATATCCATTTATCCATCCACCACAGAGACTGGACCATTATAATATACCTACACTAATAATATTGTTATTGTGAAAACTGTTAACACAGATGACACAAGAAATACATTGGTCAGAACAGTTAGTCTATTTTGGGTCTGCATATAAATTGTATGTAATAATCTTATAATAGGTACTAAAGAGGCATAAGTTTTTCGTTCACTACCTACAAGATAAAATATCTTGCATGCCAATGAAGGAACACATCACGAGGAAAACCACATACTTACCCGAGAACTATTTCGAATGTATGCCCATATACGGACCGGGATTATGGCCTAATCCTCCTCATGAAAGTGAGGCTAGTGAGGCATGATGCGTGCTCAGCAATGCGCGAATATGAGTTGCAATGATGATGATACTCAAAGCCAAAGTCAAAGTCAAATCATTTATTGTAAACAGACAATTAAATCGCACTTTTACAAGTCAAACAGCCAATTCTCGTTAACAAAGAGAACCATAAAACATAAAATATGATAAATTAAATTAAACAGTATAATTGATTATGGTTTGAGTTTGAAAAAGGAGGTGACCCTTTCAAGCACTGTACCAAGGTATTGGACAGGAAAAGGAAACTCCGTTGACTCTACCAGTGCTTCGGAATACGCCCGTTAGAGAAGACAGCACCATACCTATGACCTAAGTAAGTAGAAATATGTATTTAACACACACAGACCCGCCTACGTTCCGTACGCGGCCCCACAACGTAGAAGCACAAGCAGGGTCCACCGTGACCCTCAGCTGCGACGTGGATGGTCAGCCCCCGCCGGAGATACGCTGGCTTTTCCACGAGCCAGGCAGGATGGAGGTAAGTGAATACCATGTCGCAGCTACAAACTAGTCATACAACCACCTCGAATTTGTATAATATGTAAGTATCTCCAGAATTTCTGCCTTGCCCAGAATCACAGCGTATACCTAAACTCTTCACTCAGTAGGTTCTCAACACCGTGGAAGAGAGATACAATATGCTCAAAAAGCCATACAAAATCCTGATCACGCAATCTCACTTTATGAGTGTCCTTCTTGAAAGATATTAATAGGGCTTCGCAAACTAATGAACTTTTCGTAAAATGACTCCGATGCGTTTTTGGACCTATTCGCGGTATACCTTATTCTGATAATGCCCTATTCGGGAAATATACCTTAATCTCAATAGGGTAGGTAGGTATTATCGAAATCGGTACATTTCTATCTTATTACACCTCTAACCGTCTTCCCACAAAAGATTTAACGTGTGTTAAACAGGTCACTAACATATATTGAAAATGTGTAGAAATTTTAGACAGGCATCTGTTCAACTCTAGTTTAAATCTTTTGTGGTTAGACCCGCAGTTTTCCGTTGTATACCCTACTACCCTAATACTTAATTTCATGCCATGCTAAACCTTGATGTTGCGCTGGACCTACTAGGTAAACTTCTAGTATTCAGTCTTTACAAAACAATGCAATCCAAGATACAATAATTTCACAATTTTTCACAATATAAACCTATGTAGGTATAATTTATAGGGCGACTTGCACTTGACTTGTCTACATTTTGGTTTTATCTGCGATTCAGTATAAGGTGGTACACGTATCTCTTGACAGATTTCTGAAGTACCTACTAAACCTTTTTTTTTGCCCGGGGTAATCATAATGTAACCTAACCTAACTATCTGTTGTTATTTCAAAAGATCTATGAACACGTTATGTGATCGTCTCGTCTTTTCCAGCAGATCAAAGGGAAGACTCCCAACCTACGCGTGTTCGTGAACAGCGATACAGCTGGCCGCTACATCTGCAAGGCTACCGTGGAGGGATACCCTGAGGTCGAGAGCGAAGCCACTGTTTACATCAAAGGTAGGTCTTTTAAGGTCCGGTTTTTTGATCCTTATCTAAGGCAACGAATGGTTAAATAATGTAACAAATGGGCAAATTTCTGATAAATCAACTTTTTTACCCATAGTTAACACAATCAGTGGTTAAATAAGTAGCGATTGGTCATAATATTTGACCACAGATCCACCGAGGCATTAACAGCAAGGCGATTCTGTACAAAACTCACTTACGTGACAGTGCTGAATCCGCGCTGTGGTACGTCACCAATCCGACACTGACGTACCGCAGCGCGGATTCCGCGCTGTCACGTAAGTGAGTTTTGTACACAATGTAATGTACAAAATGTAAAAAACACAGGAAAGACAATAAACTTAAAAATAGGTAGGTACCTACCTACAATGGGCGATCTTATTGCTCAAAGCGATCTCTACCAAACAGTCTTTGTTGGCCTCTTCGAGTAGGGATATTGGCAATACCATTAACGACCATGGTTTGGTAGGGAATTAATCAATCACCAATTCCCACTCACCAGCATGGAAGTCTTTAGGGGCGTACATAAATAAACTAAAAAATGCTGCAGCGATTGTAGGCAAACAACGGCAAAAAGCTGGCAATCGAGAGTTATCTCGCCGCCATGATATGGAAGTGCTCGAGATTTATTTAACCGGAGCTAAGCTAACGAGTTAACTAAAACCGCGAGGTTCAGGGAAGGCAGCCCGAGGAACGTGCGCCGCCGGAGCGTCGCAGCCGCGCGGGCGATCGTCCACGGCTCACGTTACAAGGAGCGTTGCCTGGCAACGAGCGCGTGACGTCACGTGCTGCTAGACCTTCTAACTAACGCTAGTGATCTATGTACAGTAATGTAACATCACACTAGGAGACACACTTCCGAAAGACACTGCACTTTCGCCGCACATATAGCGAGCGGACGGAATAATTTCGTTTGCGCGATGCAGAACTTTTGTTAATAATTTCGCAAGATTTTAAAGTTTTTTACATTTTGCACTTCAAATATTTTTTTAATGTCTCAAGCAACATTTTGATGTAAATTATGTGGAGTTTTTTTTACGTTTGACCCACAAAAAGAGAGTTTGTAATCTTTTTTTTCAGTAACATCGCTCAGAGACGCCATCTAGTTACATTTGTAAGAAGTAGAGGTAGAGGGGTAGAGTTCACAAACAGCCAATGTTTGTGGTAGAGTTACAGTTTTTTACAGTAGAGTCGACGTAGTTGAGTAGCTAGAGATTTTGCAGGTTTATATTATTATTTGGTATACAATATCTACCACTATGCACATAGACACTAACGCAGTTATTCCTAGTTATTCCATCATAATACAACACAATTTCATAGTTTCCTGAAGAATGTAACCAACACATTTTTTCGCAGGTATACCAAAAATTAATTCCAATAGAACCCAGCTGGGTTCCGAAGGGGAAACCGTAAGGGTGGAATGCGCAGCATTCTCCGTGCCCAAGCCTGATGATATCCGATGGTACTTCGAAGGGAAAGAAATCAGCGTCATTCATGATCCGGTACCTAAGTCATGCTAATTATATTTTTTTTATTTATATCATATTTCTTATTTTGTATCATAATATTGTGTATTTTGTGATGATATTGTTATTGATATTTAGTGATTTCCAATCGAAATTAATGTTAATGAAATTGTGTGCTCATTTTTCATGAATTCTCTTTTTCACCAACTGCCAAAAATGAGGAGGTTCTCATTTCGAGTGTGTTTTATCGGTATTTTTTTTGTAGTTTCGAATAGTTGTACTTTACGTGTTTTCTGATGGTATTGATACTACTTCAGTTTCACAAAATATTTAATCCGTAATGTACATTGTACAACCTGTTTATATAATATTATATTCGCTTCATATTATACTGAAGTGGTAACTGAACTGGCAGATTGGATGGATAATAATGAGGTATTATTTCGTATGAGGCGCAAAAATCTTAGCAACATCTCGTTTTCAGGACTACGCTACACTCGAAGAAGTTTTACCAGACGGAATCATCAAATCCAGCTTAGTAATCCGCGCGAGTCAGTCAAAACACTACGGACTGTACAATTGCAGTGTAACTAACGAATACGGGAATGCAAATGCTGGGATTGTATTGAAGCCTTTAAGTGAGTACCTTCCTTTATACATAATCCGTTAGGTACTTAGTAAAATCATTTTATTGTATTATAATAAGCACTAAGCAGTACCTACCGGAAATAACTAAATAATTAGTATGTTCCATCGAAATAAAATAATAGTACTGATATATAAAAAAAAATATTTCTTGAAAAGGCATCTGCCTGTATGTGCATCACGGAAGAAGTACTAAACCGATTGTAATGTGGATTCACTGTTTGGATACCAAGATTTCAGAAAATTTACACACTTCGTAACTTCAGAAACTTTTCAAAATTTTCAAAACACAAATTCATAATTTTCCCAATTTCAGAAACCCTCCCCCTATTCATAATCCTGATCGGAGTCACGTCCGGCATCATCCTGTTCTCTGCCTTCATCGCGCTCGTCATCATCTGCCATCGGAGAAGGCGGAAGAACCAGATCAGCGAGAAGCCTGACGTCACCGTCACTGGTGACATGTACAAGGAAAGCGACAGGAGTTCCAACATCAGTGACGTGAAGCTTGGACTACCCGGCAGTGACGGAAGCTATGAACTGGTGAGTGGTCCTAGTGGTAGGGCATAGGGACGGGAAAAACACTTCATCGGAGAAAAATGCCGCGAGTGAATGGACTGGAATCCACCAGCGTAAAAAAAAGAAGTCTGGAAAGAAAAATCCGTTGTGTTAAGGCCAACCTCTTGCAGATGAAAGACATAACATGAATGCATTGCAAAAAGAAGAAGATACCGTTTTAAGGCAGTCTTCCTTGCATAGACACATACAGACCTCGAGTAAGCACCTCAACTTGCTTGCTTGGAACCCTTGGGCGGCCTTAAAAAATTCTGACACTAGAGGATGGCACTTTGATAAACCACAAAATATATGGGAACGTTTCGTCTCACGGCCTTGTATAGCAGATGTTATGAAATCTCCGTCTGTACTTCTGTATACCAGCTCAAATATAGAAACGCTTCGTCGTACAGCTTTGTGTTACTATAAAATCTGTGTTTGTTTGCACTCATATTAAATTGAGAAATGCTTTGTTGCACGGCTTGGGAAACCAGATGTTACTTTAAAATCTCTGGCTGTAGTCCTATACTCCTGTATACCAGCTCAAATATACAAACGCTTCGTCAGTCGCCTTTGTACACCAGATGTAACTATGAAATCTCTGTCTATACAGGAGTATACCAGCTCTGAACGGTCAGACAGCAAGCCACCAGCCGGGCTGCCGTTGGCGGGCCCAGTGAAGCTGCCATCCATGAGACACGACGATCCGCTGATGCAGTTCCGATATAGCAACGATTACTCCGACCCTGCTTATCATGATGCTTATTTCAAGGTAAGGTCAGCTAGGTTCAAATCTCTAATAGCCTTACTTATTGTTAGATAGGTATCGTAGGCTCGAAAGGGAAACAGCCTTTTTCAAACTCAAAACATAATCAATTAATTATAGTTTGTTTTCTTTTATGGTTTTATCAATTTGTTTATTAGGTTGAGGTGTTTGACTTGTAAAAGTGCAATTTTATTGTCTATTTACAATAAATGATTTAACTTCGACTTTGTTATTTTCATTATCGTCTTCTACTGAAGAATTATGTAGTAAAAATATGTATAGTTTCAATTCCGCCGGAAGTTTATCTAACATTTTTTGGATTGGGAAAATAGCGAAGACGTTCCTCTTCTGTTCTTTTTCGTCTTCATCGTCATCAAATTCATCGTAATCATAAAATCATCACCATCTCAGGCTCATCGTGAAGATAGTTAAGTATTTATAAATTTCAAAATTTTTAGCTTCAGACAGGAAACATAGATATGAAAGCGAGTTAGATTCATACCTATTATGATTATACCTAGTTTAACCGATTTCGAAATGGAAACTTCATTATTTAGTGTTCTTTTTCTTTGCTTAGTTTAGATATAGCTCATATTATTTCAGGGAATTAGAGTTTTATTTTTAACTTGAATGCTGAAACTTCTATAGCAGTCGCATAGTATAAAATTATTATTGATCCGTAGTTTTGCATTACGCCCAGTAGCAGGCGATATTGCGACCAGCTAATAATATTTCGCATCAGAGTTTTCACAACATTACCAATACACTTAAAACTTTTTCCACCCCCAGCACCCCCCCGCCGCCTACATATACGACTACCCCCAGGGTTACGCGCCCCCGCCCAATTTGCGAGTGCAGTCGCCCCCGGATCTACCCCCGGGTAGCAGGTAATAGACTTTTTATAATTTCGTTAAGGGTGGTTTAAATGTGAGTTGAGAAGTGGGTGCAGTTTGATCGTACTAGATATATAAAATTTCATTTTATGTGAAAGTTTGTAGGTATGTGCTGATGCGTGTAGGTGCCAGTCAATTGAATTTTGATGAGTTTTTGTTTGCGATCATACTTGAGAATAAACGATAGACGTCGATTTTTTTGAACGAAGTTTTAGAAACATCAGCTGTCATCATCTCTGGTTTAATTATTTTGTGGTATGGGGATATGGGACCTTTGAGCTATTGGGTAAGACCGATAGAATGGAAAGAATCACAAATGATGTCGAGTTGTTGTAACTCATGATGCTGTAGGTATGAGAGACAGTATGATGCGTTGCCCCCCCACAGATCCCTGCAAGGCTCGCTGCCGCGCAGCATCGACACGGCGTCGACGCTGCCGCTGTCGGCCGGCGAGCGCTCGCAGACCAGCTCGCTGCAGCGCGCGCCGCCAGACGCGACCGACGCGATCAACAACCTGGGGCTGCCACTTGGCGGTGAAAACGGTCAGTGGTTTTTTTCGTTTTAGATATGGCTTCGGACGGTTTGTGCATTTAGTCAGTGTCAAGTATAACAATATTTTAGCATTTCTTATTTTCACAATAGCATTAAAGCAACCCAAGTAGTCAAGTCGAGTATTTATATAGTCAAAGTCATGATTCAGTAAAGTGGTGGAATGCTTTACTGAAACTTCCTGAGTTATGGAAAAAATGCGAAGTGACGCGCTTTTTTTGGCGCTTTTTTTGGATTTATATCATTTGCCCACACTCGTGCACCTCAATGGCTAATATTCCACCGATACTACACAATATTAACACTCGAAGAAACACGAGTATGAGAAAAAAATACAAAACCAACAACGTCTCACTATCGGATTCCCGCCAAAACTCGTTGTTGTGTTAACTTATCTCTACTATGTTCAAGAGGTTTTATCTAAAGAGGAAATCGATGAATAGTTTCTATGTGCACGCCGTTAGAAGAAGATGATGCAGTTTTTTTTTGCCGCCGCCGCCAGCAATGATAACAGTGAGAGAATCAGACCCAGTATTTCTAAAAATAAAAATACCTAACAGAAATAGTGGAGCATATAATAAACTTGCATAATAAGCCACCAATAAAAAAACGAAACTAAAACTAACTTTAATATTTCTACAAACAAACTAAAATTGACGTGATCGGTGACATTTCATTCAACCTCATTACAGCCATATACAACTATGCCCTCCAATATTGTATTAAAATTCGTTCTAAAAAAATACGGCTATGAGCTAAGTAGGTACTGATAGTTCGTTTTTTTCCTAGCACCACCTACTCCGATATACGCCCAACCTAACGCGAAGAGCCAAGGTGGCGTCGACCTCAGATACGCCGCCACATACGGCAATCCATATTTGAGGAATAGCTCACTTGGTAAGTGGACATTTAACTTTAAGGGCTTACTTGCAAAAATAACTAGTCTGGAAATGCTCATGAAACTTGTGTTTACGATACTTTTTACAGTCTTACCACAAATGTTTAGACCAGAGCTAAACAGATGTTTCTAAAATTTCTTTCCACTAAATCGAAGTCTACCGCTCGCGTTGTCCTACTCAATCCTGGTATTCCTAGTTATTTTAATTGTAAATTTATTATTTAGTTAGAAAAAGCAAGGATTAGACGTCGTTTTGTGGAGAAAATATATAGACTCATCTGTTCAACTCTGATCTAAATCTTTTGTGGTAAGAGCGTAAATGTTTAACCCATGTAGTTTGTAAATCTGTCGCTCCCAATCAGGGATTTTCGGTAGTACTCCTTGAGAGTTAGTCTCGTTATAGTCATGACTATCACCTTCGATCATATCTTCACTAATCATATCAATTCACGTATCAAATTCCAGCCTATCAAGTGTTTAAAAAATAACATGCTTTTCTAAAAAGGAAATCTTTGTAAAGGATACAATTGACCGAAATATAAATGGATGATGATGGATGTGACGTCGCTTGCCTTTGACAGGTTATGGGGCTCAAGTGCATACAGCCAAGCCGGCTTCCACCCCTGCTCCTCCGCCTTACTCCGCGAGGAGTTCGGTCGTCATACCATCAGGTAATTGAAGGTACTCGATGTTACTTTCTAAGCATGTGTGATACGAGTGCTTGATAGAAAACTTACAACGATTGCGTATTTTAATGTTTTATCGTCATCATCATTTTCATCATCATCGTCATCGTCATCATAATCATCATCATCATAAAATTAAGCAGGGGTGAAGCTTTGAGATAGCATTTTTTTTTTAAATATAATTATGGCTCTAGTCTCTATACCGTCTCGAATCGTACATCACCAAACTCCAAAGGACAAAACTCGAGACGTAACCCAACAAAAGTCGATAAATAATCGTTGAAGTCGATAAATAATCGTTCGCCGATAAATTATTCACTCTTAGAACCCGTTCTTTGGATGCAATTAGATTTATGAGAGTTGGTGAACTGGTTGCGGCGACGACCTGAGAGTGCGTGCTACTGTGAAATTTTCCAAGAAATCGTCTAAAATAATTCCATCGTTTTATTTAGTTTGCTCTGAATAATAATTATAATGATGCGTTTTGTTCGGTTTTCCATGTTTTTTTTTCTGGGGTAAAAGTATGCTAAATAATAAGACGTATTGTTTAAGGTAATAAAATGTGCAGTAACATTAAAAACGACTGTGCCTATCGCCTATGCATAATGTTTACCAAATTCTATAGCTTTTGGATGTAATGCCTTATAAATGTTAGTATCAGACCTGGAAAGGGAAATAAAATTCGAATTTCCAAATTAAGCTTTCCCAAACTCATAATTTGAAGTGTCACTTTCATTATAGATTTTCATTTAAATAGTCGACTGTGCCACTTTGGTCAAAATCGTTGTCTCAAGTAAATTTATTTGGCTAGCCTATAAAGTATATAAAAACAGGCACATGTTTTATTGTAATAATGTCGTAGCAAAGTTTCACAGTGGCCCCTGCAGATCGATAGAATATACTCGTATCGCAGTAAGTTAGTCCACGAAATACAAACACTTCGCATTTAAGTGCCGCCGGAGTCTCCAACTTCGCAGACAGAACCAGAATTGTGATTAACGAGAACTTAGAGCAATATATTTACTACAAAATAATAGATATTTAGCGCAAAATAGAGTTTAGTTTGTTTTTATTTCACTTGGTTTGATATTGTAATAAAGCAGTGGAACGATATACTATAATGTATTTGAATTATATATTAATAAAAAAATTAACCAACTTTTATTCAAAGTTTAATCCACATTTTGACATCATTTAACCTATCTACCAATTGTATCAATAAATTAGCAAAAAGATTTTGAAATCTGAACTGTTTTGCATCCGTCAGTATCTGAGATACCTACTTGAATTTACTTGATTATTATAATGTGATTTCTGTTAATCTAGCATTTAATTATTGTAGTTCGTCTAATAATTAGTATAGCTGCATGATATTCAAATTGCACGGAATGACAATACTTTATTTTTTCATCTGCCCTGAATCATCTACTTGCTCAAAATCAGCTCTAAAAATGCTGTCACTGCAGAAACAAAAGCCGTTCTAATTTCCAAAAGTGATTTAAGGCCCACAATATCAAGCGTAAAGTATCACTTAAGTTAATTAGCCGTCATTTTCACAGGTAATGGCAGTCAGCCGTCGCAAGCCACCCACGTGTAGCGACGGCATTAGGCTGGTGTGACAGGACCTTTATACCTAATATTACACACAAGATGAAATCTGAAGTGATATTAGTCGGTAGAAATGTAACATAATTTTTATCATCGATATTGTATTATAAATATCAAAGTAATGTTTGATATTACGAAGACTAATTTTGCGATTCGTAATAATTTGATATTTCAGATGATATTTTCAATAAATATTACTACAGATAATAAAATGTTACGAGTAATATATATTTTTTTAATATTAATAGTGAGAAGACTTCATTACGATTGACTACGGTTTATACTGTAAGATATACCTTATTACTTTGTAATACGGATGGTGTAGCATCCGCATCAAGCCGGAATAGGATTGCCTTTTATCTACACTGGGACAATACGTTTACGAAAGAAACGATGTTCAAAAACTCGACGTAGGCCGCTGTAAATACAATGCACTCACGTACCTTGAACTGCTGCGAGCTCACGATGCCCCTCCACCTGCGATCGGTCACCAGCCGGCTAGTTCAATATTGACTGTAGGGATGCACTTGGTTGTATATAATAATTATGTAGCACACGCGAAAAGCAGGAAGTTATGTTTCCCGCAAGAATCGGCTGCCTTACGATGTGCCGCGTTAGCTTACACACTCTGCTTGAGCTCCAATTTTCTACAAGTGAGAGGTGCATCGGCAGTTGATTTTCGACTACCCTCCACTGCTGCTTTTTTTCGAGAATCGAACATCGATAGAAATAAAACTATAGTTAGCTATATGATAACGTAACAGATGGTGATATAAATATTGACTAGAGCATTTTACATAAGATTATGTAAAGTTAAAAATTAACACGGAAGAGTGAAAATTCTGTTGTACAATGCTCCAATCTTAAAATAGCGATGGGTGAGCCCGAGATGTTATAGTCGATTGTTTCGATTGTTCAAACATCTCGATGATTCTTATTTATTTCTCTGGCAGTCAAATTTTAAGTAAATCCAGGTTGTTATCTGAAAGGTAATAATCGAACGCAGGGGCGAGTCAGTTGCCTCGATACAATTGAAAAATATCTCGACGATTCATTTAGAAAGCGAGATGTTTACATACTCGATTGTATTTTTGCACCAAATGCGATTCCTTCGATTGTTTATGCTCCTCAGACTCGACCATCGCTATGTTAAAATAATTCTACTGTAATTAAACACCAACAGTAAAATAATAGTACATTCGCTGTATTTTTTGTAATATAATAATTATGTTCCTAAGTAATCTTACAATACCTAATGACGACTGAGTTGTATAAATGTGTATAAAACGAATAAAGATTTATAATTGAAATCTTTTAGGTATTTCCTTGATATTCTTCTACGATATGTATTAAAATTTATAATCAAGCTTAGCCGAATAAAATTGATTATGCAATATGCATTTAATCCTTTTTTCTTATGAATTTATTACCTATAAACTTCTTCCAAGTTTTTTTTTCTAATTAATTGTAGTTTAATGTAAATGACAGTTATTTGGAATTGTAAATAGGGAATAGGTTTTTCATTATTTATAGCATCTCGTTGGAAGTAATAGTAATGTTATCAGAATTAAATGATCACTAGCTAAACTCAAATTGCTCAATGAATATTTCGGTATAGTGATTAATGAATAATCAAGGTTTATTCTTCCTAAAATATGTTTTTTTACTGCAAATTAATATTTATATATATTTAATTCCAATTCAAATTCCAATTTTACCAAACAAAATATCTGATGCATAATATCACAGTAAAAAAATTACCATTGTAAAACTGTGATACTATTATTGTGCTTCTATTGTGTATTACAATTTTATTTTTTTCTAAATTACATTAATATTAAGGTAGAAATGCATATTTTCTGTGATAAATTTAATAATAAAATTAAAGAAACATTTTAACAGAACTGGAAAATTACTATAATTATTCTCAAAATTATCATACTTAATTCTTTCTGTATAATATTTTTGTAAGATAATTTCGTGTGCCACATCTTGACTGTATAAAAAATACTTTACGGAATAAGTTTTTTTTTTTTTATGTAATTTCATAAGTGTAATGTTAATGTAATCGCGGGCATGATATTATTTGTTTTTGTTGTTGTAATAAAAACAGAAAAAATATAAAAATAATTGCATGTTAGGTACAGCGTTTTTGTTCATTGCATGCCTTTATCATTTCAGTAAATAAACTTTCCTCTGAAGAAAATAATGTGGTTTTATTTTTCATTATTTTCATAATTATCAAGACTGGTAATAATATCACTGGCCATGAATTTGGTATTTAGACAAATAAAGATGCGCAAAATTACAAACATGTCAATATAAAAATAATGTCGCTCCCCGACTGAACCATCGGTGTGTTTATCGATTTTCAAGTCGAGTGACTCGCCGCTGCGTTCTTAACTAGCTCTCCCGAGTCGATCTACTCGATAGATTCGCTGTCAGTCACCGATCAGATGCTGGATTCACGTAAATTCAACCGCCAGAGAAAATCGAAGAACCATCGAGATGTTTTAACAATCGAAATAATGGACTAAAACATTCGAACTCGCTTACCTCCCTGAATCGGTTAACTAACAATCCTAAGTAGACGAATCGCACAATGAGCTTAAAATAAAAGGAGTATTTTACAAACCCCAGCCACACATTACAAACCTACCACTAACTAGTGGTTACCAGCAATCATTAGCTGTCATCAAAAACTCATTTTCTTAGTTTTTTTTCCACGTTCCTTGTAAGAGAACAATACTTTAATGAGCCTCGAACGAACAATCCTTAATGTTTTCTGTATGCTCTATGAAAAAAAGAGACTATTTATGAGGAAAAATAAAATAAATGTTTATGAAGGAATTATATCGTAAAAGAGGTGACTACAGAAAAATAACAGCTTCGCTATAGGCTTTTCGTGTCAAATAATGATTTGGGATTGCTTTTATTAATTACCTCAGAGTTTCTGACAGACGAAGGCATTTAAAAAAAAATGGTAGAAGTAATTTCGCCAAAAAATGTTGGTTATTCCTTTTGGCAATTTAGCTTCTATAATTTTACCGTTTTTTTGCCAGAACACTGAAAATGTGGGCTTAATAATTTTATTCTTGAACTTATTTATATGTGTTTTACAGTATGTTGTCTATTACATTAGTAACTAAATTAAAATTTAGTTAATGCTTACGTACGTGGGCAAAAGACAAACAGAAATCGTGTCATTTCGTAGACCTACTTCGCACTCCCTAGAATTTTCAGTTAAGCAGCCTACACGTATTGCCAACTGGTTATTTGGAAAATATTGAATAACTTGATAATATATTATTATTTGAATGCTTTACACTGGATGACACTATACGCTGCAAATCCAAAACAAAAGAGACGACAACAATACAAGACAAAAAAATGTTAATGCAGAATTGCTAAAAAGCGCTCATTAAGTACCTTAGTCTAGAACTATCCTCTGAGGACATCCCAGTTTTTGCCATCAGAACCAGTCTGCCAGCATTTCTGCGCGACCGCACTGGAATTGCGGTGGATGGTATTGATGTCCAATTGTGGTCATGACCATTCGCGGGTGGCGAGTTTGCGGAGTATTGATGTGTGGCAGGCGTATTCATAGTCGAGTGGTGAACATTCCCGCAAAAGTCTCAGCATTTATTGTAATAGGCAATCACATCGCACTTTTCCACTTAGAACGCAAATAAAAACATAAAATGTAATAAAATAAATTGAGGACTTTGATTTATGGGTTGAGTTTGAAAAAGGATGTTTCCCATACATTATTATGCGCTGATCTAAGATTGAATCTCGGTCAGGAAAATGAAAATCCGTTGACTATCAGTGCGAATACGCCTTTTAGAGAAGATAGCACCAAGAGTTATCTATCCTCTGCGCGGTTGCGTCAGTGCCTAGCTGTGTTGGCAGTTTCATCATCTCTCAGTAGATATTATAGTATATTCCTGTTTACCTATTGTGTTTTGTTTTTTTCTACCTAATTATATTGTTCATTTTTGGTGTACATACAATAAAGAGTTTTCTATTCTTTTCTATATTCTTTGTTCATTATAAAACCAGTTTATGTATACTATACCCAACTTATAAGGCGCGTCGTGAATCTTCGTTCGCGCAGAAAAGAAAGTATGGTCCGAAGATTAACGAAAGAATGCTTAAAACTTACAATCAACCTAAGATCACTATTATAAGGTTCATAATACACTGCAGCTGTTAGTTCCATCTCACTCTAAGCTCGCTAAGATGGCGGCGGCTGCCGACCAATAGCGGTCAATAGCATTTCCAGCGCTTTGAAAATTCATTTTCTGCGCAGGTACATCGGTAAGCCATATCAGTTGGGTAATACTGTACCTAAATACGTAATTTAAGTGATGTGATTATTAAGCACTTACGAGTATGAGCACAAGAGCTGTTAAGACCGTTTACTAATTAAAAACTTGCTTGAGTTGCCTCAAAACTTGTCTCCAAATATTATTCCACTATTATGATGATTGTTTGCAAACACTCAGTAAATTAACTCACACTGTTAGATTAGATAGATGGTCGACTTCTGCGAAGATGCCGTTTTGATGGTGTAGGTTTATGATGTGACTCGCTCATGGTGCTCATTAGTTCCAAAGTATGAAAGTTTTAAGTGATCAGTTTTTGAATGTAGACAAAAGCGTGTGAACTATGTAGAAGTAGAACTTTCATAGAACTATGTCTATGAAAAATGATAATTTATCACCAAAAGTTATTACTATGTATTACTATGTGATTACTATCTATTTTATAAATGAAATAAAAAAGGAAAAAACCAAGCAAGAAATAAAATAAAAATGTAGTGACACCGCAAAGTATTTGATAACGGCAAAAAAATCTCAACAAAGTCACTTCAAACAAAAACAACGTTTCCGTGAGACACTCAGTCGCTTCAAGTACGACGTATTTGCTTACCACTTCCAGCCAGTCTACGTCCAGAATTTATTACCCAGAGAACGGCCGAAACACATGAACAAATATTTGCACAATTTCGGCCTTTTTACGATCCATATTACAGTATTATAAGACTGGTCACTAGAGGTGAGACATTTGGCAGTCTTTCCGACTAAGCCGGATCCGTTTAATACCATTCCGCTGAGTAAGTATTTTTTAAACTAAATTATGGTAGACATAAAAATAATTCCGTATTATTTAAGTTGATCCCGATATTTTAAACAGTCGTCAAAAGATGTAATAGGCTAAGATTATGATTGTCTTCATATAGGTATACTACTGAATTACATAGCAGACGCATTTAAGAAACACATCAAAATATCAGCGAAATCAATGCTGGCACGTCGTTGCTATTCCTGATCTATACATCAAATCAAAACACCATACCAAAGTATTTGCTTGCCGATAATGCCGTATAGTAACTGGAGAATCTATATTCACAGTAAATAGAAATCCCGTCATACTCTGGTCTCCCTGACCCTGTCATCACATATCATAATAATTCTGAGACCATGGGACATGGGAAGAAGAGATACTGCTATGATTACTTTCACCCACCAATATGGCCGGATAAAAATTCCACCTCTCCGGCCAAACCTCTATCCCCTATATCTAGTGAACACCGTTTGTTATGGCCGAAATTTTGTGTGTCACATCAAACACGGGTGTATTACAGCGCGATAAAAGTGAAGGAAATTATTGCTTTTTTATGTCGTTAGTATGTTTATTTATATTTTTATTCTGCCAAATGGGCAGAGACGGTTCGAGACATGTATATATGACAGGGAGCGTGGATACATATAAGTACCATGAGATATTGTGACAATTTTTACAAGTATGTTTGCCATATCTTTTAGACCCTAACATTTGTTTAATACTTTAATATGGAAGGGAAGTTAAAGTAAAATCTTGCAAATCAATTTTGAACATATTTCGCTTCTTCAAATACCTACATTGAAATCATACCTGCCAAGTTCCTATGACAAAACAATACACACACACAGCCTTATCATGGCATGTCATGGTGACAGCGAGCTGATCTCATAATGGAGACGGAACGTAGACTACGCAACTCAGTGACTAAAAGTAGACAGGTAATTAAGTTTACTTAGAGAGCTTTCAAATCAAGTTGCGACTGAAGGTAAGGACAAATGTAGCTGGAAATGTGGTTCTAGAGACGTTGAGGTTCCCGTAGACAGCCAACCGCATCAATGTATCGATCCTAAAAGAACTTCACACCAAGGAGAGATTATCGTTAACCGTTCAAATACGAATACTTAAGTTCTTTGGGCACATAACCCGAAATGAAGATTCAATGGAGCGTCTTGTAGTCTAAGGCAGAATGGAGGGTAAGACATGCCATCGCCGCTCTCCGACCAGATGAAGAGATCTCATCAAATCCCACACCAAATCGACCATCACCGACTGCTCCCACAATGCCTCCAATAGAACTGAATGCAGACGCATTGCAAGAGCCGTCATTCATCAGGACTCAATCATAACTACGACCACACTGCCAAGAGTGCCCGAGGAAGAAGAAGAAATATCAAATGCGAATCTTTAAAATCTGGAAAGAAGAACCAAGAAAAGTGAATAGTTGATAAAATAGCCATCAAAAGCTGAATCAATTTCGATATAATGGCAAGTTCTATGTATATCTATGAATAACCATGAACCCCTTCTGTTTGCGGACGGTCGCGACAGCTCTGTCACAGTTGATACCACGCCTTGGGCACACAGTGACCGCATCAATTTGGTACCGTTGGTAATTGAGGACGGTGTTATGCAACATTGAGCTAAGATTATTTATTTTTTCAACGTTACTTGGTAGTCTATGCAGACCCTTTCGATAACTCAGTCGATTGATTCGGTGTGATATCGTTCGATTCGATACATTTTTAATTCACTATAAATATCTAACTTATCGAAGACTATCGTATTTGACACTCGTCGAAATTGAATCAAGTTCGTTGATTACTTGATAACTCGAAAATAATCTATTGATCCTGAGAATGTCATTACATTTCTGGATAGTGCAGTTATTATTTATAATTTATATATAAATCATTACAAAAGGCGAACTTAACGCTAAAAGTGACCACTTCCAGCCAACCTTTCGATGGAGAGAATGGATAGTCAGAGGTTGGTAGTGTAAATGAATAGTGTTACACTGTACTAAAACTATTATGTTGTAGCACGTTGTCGATTTTACTACAAATTCCAATTTTAAACACAAAACAGACTCATTAGTTCCTGGCAACTGTTGCATTAATCGGTCCAAACTCGTCCGTTAATTGAAGTTATGGCAAACGGAAGCATGCGCGTCGTTTTATGGTGAATAATTGAAACGTGTGAATCTATAGCTCGAATTAAACTGTCAACGTGATAAAGTTTAATCAGTGTTTATTTACTATTTTGGTAACTAGCTGTGAGGTTAACAAAATTACATTAGAATGAGGCGTCTTTTAGTGCCAAAATCAGGTGTAAGTATTCATATTCGCGGCGATTACGATTTTATTCTCATGTAAATGAGAACATGTTAAATTATCATGATAATTATATTATTATTTAATTGTTTGGGAATATGTCGACTTTTCTTGCGCTTCTACGCCTGAAAAAAATCATCAGGTGTTTTGAGAGAAACCAAAAAATAAAGTGACAAATGTAGTAAAAATAATAATTATGTAGCTTCAATTCTGCCAAACATGTAGCTGTCTAAACAATGTAAGATAGATGACAGATGACGTTGTCTTTTATAATAAAAAATCCTAGCTAATAAATATCCTAAACAAGTGACAAGTGACATTGAGTTAATTCTGTGTTTTTTTTACTAAACTTGTAATAGGTACTTTGTTCATAATATAAAGATTGGCTGAACATTTAGAATTTTAAAAAATAAACAATATTATACCAATATTCGATACAACTTAAACACAAAGATTGTACAAAGCCGAAACATAAATAAAAAAAGTCTTAAATACGTAATTAGTATCTAACAGCAATCAACGCCATCTGTCGGGTGGTAAGACCAATCCTATAAGCTCTGGATAATGCGTGTAACGTATCGCGTTATATTAGCTGAGCTGTCGTTATACGTATAACAGCTTTCATCAGTATTCAGTGGTGGGGGGCCAAGATTTGTGAAGATTATGGGAATGTTTGGAACAGTTTTTTTTCGGTTTTTTTAATGTTTCAAAATACGAGAGGAAAAGTGGAAGAGAAACTATTTCGATAATTTGTGTATCTCCAAAGTATTTTTTTTACTAAAAGATTAAAAACTATTATCATCATTGGAATTTTTGGTAAAAATAATTTGTACCTAAGTAATAAAAAAACATAAGTGTTGAATACTTTGTAATATGTAAATGATATTAGTCACATGCTGTTATCGGAGTAAAAAGTTGCGGTACGTTTAGTTTAATGTTCATACAAAATTAAATCAACATTAGTCCAGCCGTTGGAGCGTCAAAAAGTAACCAACATATAAACAGACTCACAAACTTTCGCTTTCATGTTATTAGTATGATTTTGCCTCTTTATCATATACCTATAATAAAGAGTTTTCTATTCCATTAAACCGTTCTTTTCTATTGTATTCTACTCCGTTGTCCCATGTTCCGTTTTCGGTAAACCTTATAGCGCATTGTCTCAGTCACTCATGTATGATGGTGACCGTAGGGCATGCAGGTAATCCTAATTGGATAGATCGGGTTTTGGCCAAGCTCCAACGGCCTTCGTCGTGCGCAGATTCATTACTGCCGATTTACGCCACCCAGCGTGCCAGGTTGGCATTTCGGTTATTGCTTCCTATGAGTTGTTGCGGTGGTGATACACCGATCCGGGTCCCCGTAGTGGACTAAGGCCCCCGAGAAACCCTCAGCAGTGGACAGTGAACACCGTGAGAAAACCATACATGTCTGAGAATCATTTCGTACAAAGTTTGAAGGTGGTACATAGGTACCTACTATAAAATGCGCTTAAACTTCTTCATCAAATAGATAAGTGTCGTCAAACGCCTATTCCTTGAGAGTCAGTCCTGTTCGAGACTGATTATGTTTATCACCTTGACTACAATATCGTTATAGGTGACGACTACATCCCACATCATTGGTGGTCTCCTAAGACCTGGGGGCTTACCATAACGTCTTATTGCGATCCAATTGAGGACGTAAACAGAACCGTTTCACTTTAATAGTAATACATGGTTTTCGATATATTATAGACGTCAATCCCTTTAGACTTAAAATCAACCTAAATTGAGCGTCAAGATGTCACAACAAGACGTCACGGTACGAATAAGTAGTGAAACGATTCTGTTTAGGTGCTCAATTGGATCGCAATAAGACGTCATGGTAAGCACGCAGGTGAGATAGTGGTCTAATTCTAGCCTGAAAAACATCAAAAAAGTATATAATATAACAGTTACTGTTAATACTTCTATTCAGGAATGATACAGTAATTTGCCTTCCTGTACAAAGAAGGCTTTAAAAAATCTTCTTTATTTCACCACGACCTCATCAATTTCTGTTAAGGAAAACGCCATTCAACCTGTGGCTTACGGACGCTTTGACCCGAATACCTAATAAATTGTATTGCGAACTTTAGTTTATCGTAAATAGGTATAAAGTATATAAAGCGTGGCGTTAGGTGCTGACTGAATTCTCTTTCAACACGCTTTTATTACCTTGGTATATAACGGAATCTTTGAACGTGATTTTCGTCTCCTTCAAAACGTCGTGATTATTTGAAACTTTGCACACTTATCAAGGACCGATAACTATGCAATGATTTAAGTATTTTGTCTCATTGCATCTCAAAGATTATTTATTTTGTTAATTTCATTTTGAGATCGCGTAATCATGCGTGTTTTTTTGGTTTGTCTATTGTTTCTGTTTATATATGCTAACTTTTGACCGCTCTTTCTTCCCTAATGGCGTTACGGGACGATATTGCAATCTAAGGTAACTATGCTAAGCTTAGAATGGCACTGGCTCTTAAGGCCTACTGCCGCAACACTAGTACCCCAAGGGGTTTAATAGTGTGTTTTATGTAAGCTCGCACTCATTGAAAGAGGCAGTAAAACTTCTGTTCCCTTTTCCATGCATTTAGCGTCAATTCCCAGCTCATCAATTCATCATATGTATCAACCTGTGGCCGGAACGTCCCCTGACCCAGATACCCGATAAATTGTATTGTCAACTCGCAAAGAAACTGGAGTTGGTCGAAATAAATCAATACAGTGCTGAGTGACTCGTCAAACTTCTAATTGAAATGTTGGCGGGAGGGGATTCCATAAATCATTGCTCCATCACAGACCTAGGGAACGGGGAAGGGGTGTGCGTTTTGATATTTTATTATGTGGTAGCGTTTGATTATTATGACAACTATGACTGGGCTCGAAACTGAAAAATGGCCAATGTTGCCAGTATTATAATCGGAAACGGGATGTTTGCTATGTTATTATCTTCGTTTTCAGTTCCCGATAACAAATAACAATTGTTGGTAACTTATTTTTCATTTCCCAGCGGTGATACGAAAGTAAACAACAACACTAGATGGATACATTTTTGTAGCGAAATACACGATAATAATATTATCGAATATCATAATATCACGATACATAACGTTTTTATTATTAAAATGTACTTAACATTAAAAGCACAGTTCAAAGCCACATCCATACATTTTACATCTAAAAGCGCGGAAGGTAAAAATGCCAGTCGTAGGTAATTTTTCACGTCTTGCAAGCCAGCTCAGCGATATGAAACTAATACACAAAGGCTTGTTTGTTCACCTTTTGTTATGGATTGTATTGTGCTATTATACGGATATTCCTTTGATTTGTAGATTCAAATGGATGTTTTTATTTTTTACTCACACGGTTTTTATGCATTACGGCCAGTTTGTTTGCGATGGGAGATAAGTTTTAGATATCTTGTTACCTATAGGAACTCCTTTTATCGCTTCAATAAAATTACATGTAACTTTGTTTGTATGTTCCCTTTTGACGGCTAAAAGGCTGATCTTGATGAAAATTGATACTTAG
This sequence comes from Hylaea fasciaria, assembly GCA_905147375.1. NCBI lineage: Eukaryota > Metazoa > Arthropoda > Insecta > Lepidoptera > Geometridae > Hylaea > Hylaea fasciaria. The sequence goes on from LR990218.1 coordinate 3,495,563, forward strand.
GTAGTTTGCATCATGGGTAAGGTTTAAACATACTTTTTACTGAACTAAACTAAGTTACATTGCGGATAAAAGCTGTATGTATATTTTATTTTCGAATTTTGTTATTGGCATAGTTTCAGAATAGTGTTTATAAGTTATCTTCTGTTGTATCAACCGTAAATAAGCTGCTCTCTTGTAAAACCATTCCGTTTCTGTAATCCTTGAACCCTGAAATATCAGACTATACATTTTTTATTCTCACAGTAGGACATGACCCCCGTCACAGAGACATTTCAATTACAATCTTGACATTATTGAGAATAACTGAAACCCTTTTTACGGACGAAATAAGAAAACCGAAACCGTAGCGTCAAACGAGTTATTTTTCCATTTCTGACTAGCTGCAGCCTGCGGTTGTGTTTTCAATTTTCTAGTTATCCTACGCGAGATATTCCGAGATAAAAGCTGTGTAAATGTAGCATTAAACTCATTATACGCCTTGTGCATTTCGACATACTTACGTTTATTTTTCAATTATAATTTTTTTTAATTTTTTTATTGTATATTCACAATGATTGTTGCACTTTTCTTTATGCGATGTGAAATATTTTATTTCCTGCGGTTTTTTTGTGAATCTTGAAAGTATAGCTGTTGTAAGTACATTGTACTCTGTATTCCTCTCCCTGAATGGTCTGGAAGACATGGCTTTGAGCGATAAAATCATAAGACCCAAAAACCCATATAGATAATTATATATTTTTCTAATATATTTTTTGTTGTAAAGAAAATATCTACCTTTATCTTATGTAGCTAATTTCAAAGTGTATGAACAACATAACCATTAGGAACCTTAATAACTTCACTTTAAGGACAAAGGAAGCGTTTTATTAACATTAAAAACTAAGAGGTAAGGAAATGTTAACGAAAACTGTCTGGAACAGGCGGTTTTCTGCAAAGGGCAACCCTGATAGGGAAGTAAGGAAGAGGAATAGGGTTGTGGCGAACTACATTTTCTGTTTACTTATATTATAGTTACCATAAACAAATGTATACCTACTTAGTTAAGGTACTTATTGTAACACTGTGCATTTAATAAGACGGCGCGCGCAGCTGATCGGGTGCAGATTACGTAGCAGTTAACGAATGCACCGTTATCTATGCGCATACGCACTCGGTACGAAAGCCCTCGGGCATCTTCGGTTTTCCCTATTTGACACTCCGCTAGCGACTGCGACGCCGACAGGCCGCGCGCTCCGTCCTCTAAAAGTTATTGAAAATACACGCAGAATCTACAAGTGATTGTGTTATTTTATTTAGTTGTGCCTAAAGGGTCCAACAATTGGTGACCGTTCCGACGATGACGGAGGATAAAATCAACGTGGCTGCTGTAGGCGTGAAAGCGCCACCATTTTGGCCACACAAGCCAAGCCTGTGGTTTGTGAATTTAGAGGCGCAATTCGCGTTATGCAGTATAACAGCGGATAGCACAAAATATGCCCATCTAATAAGCTGTTTGGACGCGAAATACGCAGCCGAAGTGGAAGATATTATCATCAACCCTCCCGCGACAGGGAAATATGATAAGTTGAAAAGCGAAATTGTGCGACGTCTATCATCGAGCCAAGAACAACGTGTCCGCCAACTACTGTCCCAGGAGGAAGTCGGTGATCGTAAACCAACGCAGTTCCTGCGCCACCTCAGGAGCTTGGCCGGCACGGATATTAAGGATGAGTTTTTGCGGTCGTTATGGGCGAATAGATTACCTCCATATATTCAAGCGATCATAGCGACTCAGGACAAATTAGCGCTAGATGAAATCGCGCAACTAGCGGATAAGGTCAGTGAAGTCATGCCACCACACCCGCAGAGTCAGGTGGCCGCCACCAGTGCATCATCAGCCAGTAACAATGATATCTCTGACCTCGCTAAGCGAATCACCGACCTCACCAGGCAAGTGGCTGCACTGCAAACATCCCAAGATCGCTCACGATCCAGGTCTCGCGGACGTGGTAACAACAACCGTGATCGTCAGAGGAGCCGATCTGCAAGTGGTTACTGTTGGTACCATGCGACGTTCCAGCAGCGAGCGCACAAATGCCGCCCGCCGTGTGAGTTCCCGAAGGCAGCGGGAAACGAGAAGGACAGTCACTGATGGCGGCGAATGACTGTCACTCCGTAGGCCGTCTGTTCGTGACCGATAGAACTACGTACGTACAATTTTTAGTGGATACAGGTTCGGACGTATGTGTTTATCCAGTGTCGTTGTTAAGGGGACAATACCAACGTCAGAAGTATGTGCTTTATGCCGCTAACGCTACACATATCGCGACTTACGGGCTTATAACGTTATCTCTTAACTTTGGTTTACGACGTGCATTTAACTGGCGCTTTATTATAGCAGATGTGACTAAGCCTATTATTGGAATAGATTTTTTATTTCACTATTCACTTCTTGTTGACGTAAGAAACAAATGCTTAGTCGATAAAACTACTTCGCTAAATGTGCCTGCCTTACCTGTTAACAATGCTTTATCTGTGTGTTCTGTTAAAACAATTTCAGGTAGTTCGGTGTTTCATCAGCTTCTCTCTCAGTACCCTGAATTAACTCGACCTGTGGGAGACTCGACCGAACGCGAAGTCAAACACCAGACGCGTCACTACATACGTACCACGACCGGCCCACCAGTCTTTTCCCGACCTAGACGTTTGGATGCAGACCGGCTTAAGATAGCCAAACAGGAATTCGAGGAGATGTTGCGTGCAGGTATCGTGCGTCCTTCAGACAGTCCTTGGAGCTCTCCCCTCCACATGGTCCCTAAGAAGACCAGTGGATGGAGACCTTGTGGGGATTATAGAGCATTAAATTCACGTACAATCCCCGATCGCTACCCCATTCGGAACATAGCTGACTTTTCTCATAACTTGCATGATTGTACCATATACACGACGCTTGACTTGGTGCGTGCTTATCATTTTATACCTATCAATCCGGACGATATTTGCAAGACGGCGATCACCACCCCCTTTGGAATGTTTGAGTTCGTATACATGGGTTTTGGACTAAGGAATGCGGCTCAAACGTTCCAAAGATTTATCGATGAAATACTCAGAGGCTTAGATTTCGCATTTCCGTACATAGATGATATAATAGTAGCTTCTAAAAATGAGTCTCAGCATTTACAGCACCTCCAGCTGGTTTTCGATCGCTTACGAGAACATGGAGTGTTGATAAATACATCTAAATGTGTTTTTGGTCAGTCGGAGGTATCCTTCTTAGGCTATCAAATTTCAAGCGAAGGCACGAAACCTTTGCCTGAGAAAGTCCAAGCGATACAGGATTTCTCTCAGCCAGATACGATTAAGGATCTTCGACGCTTTCTTGGAATGCTTAATTTTTATCACCGCTTCATTCCAAAATCAGCTCAAGCTCAAGTTCCCCTAAATGCACTATTGGCTGGACATAAAGTCAAAAGCACCACTAAAATTGAGTGGACTAACGAACTGCAAAACGCTTTTCAGCTATGTAAACATCAACTCGCTAATGCTACGCTCTTGGCACATCCTCGTCCTCATGCAGAGATGTCATTAGTGACAGATGCATCTGACACCGCCATAGGAGCCGTCGTTCAGCAACGAGTCGGAGACGTTTGGGAGCCATTAGGTTTCTTTTCCAGAAAGCTTTCCCCCAGTCAACGTAAGTACAGTCCTTTTGACAGGGAACTCTTGGCCATTTATGAAGCAGTCAAATATTTTCGCTTCATGCTTGAACTAAATTCATTCGTCATATATACAGACCATAAGCCCATCACATTCGCTTTTAAAAAAGCATCTGATACTTGTTCCCCGCGTCAATTTAGATACTTAGACTTTATCAGTCAATTTTCTACCGATATTCGTCATATATCAGGATCGTCCAATGTAGTGGCTGATTGTTTTTCCCGCTCAGTGAATGAGCTTTCTTATGTTGATTTCGATCGTTTAGCGATTTCTCAAGATACAGACACTGAACTGCAGAATTTAATTCGCACTGGTTCGTCTCTGCATCTAAAGAAAATATTTATGCCCGGGTTATCAAGGGAGGTGTACTGCGATATATCAAGTACACACGCTCGACCTTATGTGACCCCAGAATTTCGACGTTCTATTTTTGACTCCATTCATGGCCTCAGTCACCCTGGTGGTAAAGCTACAACTAAGCTTGTCACTGCGCGATTTGTTTGGCCTGAAGTTCGAAAGAACTGTCGCGAATGGTGCCGTTCTTGTCTAGAGTGCCAGCGTTCCAAGGTCTCTCGACACGTACACTCTCCGATACACAACTTCACAACGCCGAGTCAGAGATTTACTCATGTTCATATCGATTTGGTAGGTCCTCTTCCCAGTTCGCAAGGTTTTCAATATTGCCTCACAGCAATAGACAGGTTCTCGCGGTGGCCGGAAGCCATACCGATAAACGATATCAGGGCTGAAACAGTCTGTCAAGCTTTCGTGGCTGGTTGGATATCCAGATACGGATGTCCAACTCACGTCACATCAGACAGAGGCCGTCAGTTTGTATCCGACATCTTTACCCGTCTGGCAAAGATGACCGGAACGCATCACATACAGACGACCGCTTATCACCCGGCGGCTAACGGCATCGTCGAGCGCCTACACAGGCAGCTCAAAGCAGCCATCATGGCTCATTCGACTTGTGACTGGGTTGAGGTCCTGCCCTTGGTCCTCCTCGGCATTAGAACGGCGTGGAAGGAAGACGTATCTGCTTCTTCCGCTGAATTAGTGTTTGGCGAAGTTCTTCGTTTGCCCGGAGATTTCTTTGAATCCCCTAAACAAGAAGATTGTGATTATACCGACTTTGTCCATAGGCTTCGCTCCTATATAACTAATCTTAAACCCACACCAGTCAAGCGTCACGGAGACTCAAAAGTTTTCATTCATAAAGACTTAAAAACTTCATCTCACATATTCTTAAGGCAAGATGCTGTACGTCGATCCCTACAACCCCCGTATACTGGTCCGTTTAAGGTCATTGAGCGAGGAGATAAATATTTTAAAATAGTAATCAACAATAAACATGTCAACGTTTCTATTGATAGATTAAAGCCCGCACATATTTTTCCCACGCTCAGTAGCAATGACGATAGCAGCACGCACACACCTCCACCTGCAGTTTTACCTAAACCGACACTAGTAACCGCGCCTGCGCCTACGACGGATCAGAGAACGCGGTCCGGTCGTGTTGTACGTTTTCCTGACTTTTATCGACCCTAGTCAGGGTCTGAAGGGGGGGCTGATGTGGCGAACTACATTTTCTGTTTACTTATATTATAGTTACCATAAACAAATGTATACCTACTTAGTTAAGGTACTTATTGTAACACTGTGCATTGAATAAGACGGCGCGCGCAGCTGATCGGGTGCAGATTACGTAGCAGTTAACGAATGCACCGTTATCTATGCGCATACGCACTCGGTACGAAAGCCCTCGGGCATCTTCGGTTTTCCCTATTTGACACTCCGCTAGCGACTGCGACGCCGACAGGCCGCGCGCTCCGTCCTCTAAAAGTTATTGAAAATACACGCAGAATCTACAAGTGATTGTGTTATTTTATTTAGTTGTGCCTAAAGGGTCCAACAGGGTTGTCGAGCATACCTAAAATCTTTAGGGTAAGAATATATATTTAAAAAAAAACCTACATAGTTAGATAATAATACCCATCAGTGCAAGTACTTTCATAGAGTTTTGGCATTTTAGTGACAGTGGTCTTAGTAAACACTAATTCTTTAGTAACAGGGAGCTAATGCTCTAATATACTTGAAAATTACGTTTGATTTACTTATAAAGCCACCTTCGATATCACTTCCAGAGCACATCATAAAGTCAATACAATATTTCAATTAAAATTATCGGTTCGTAATTCAATACCAAAAAGTTACAATAATTATCTGGAAAGTATGCGCACATACTTAAGTCACGTGATATAATAATATGTCATGTGTATAAAAATAAAAGTATATACACTATTACCAATGCAGCTGACTTTTTGGGAGCACTACCCAATTATGGCTTAGTTTAGTTAGGCCCCTATATTACTTAGTTTTCTTAAAAATATTTATATTATTTAACTTTGTTTTTTGTAGCAACCCTAGGGTAGTCTTTCAGAAAATAATGAGTTAAAGTAAAACGCTAAGCTAATTGAAAAGCTAAACACTGCAAAGTGTTTTGAAAACATCAGTTTTGAATTTATATTACAGAATCTGGACGACACACAGACATGAATATAATAAATAATATTATATAGAAAGGTAAGAAAACGTAAGTAACCAAAGGTAACCACATAGTGGAATAGTTTTAGACATTGAAACAATATAATATGAGACTTAATAATTGCATTGTTATATTAAGTTTAGTAGGTATATTTCACTGACATTGCAGGGGGAGAAAATACTTTCCCCACTAGCGCTACAAAAACTGACTGAAGAGTAATCTTATAAGGGTCCAAAGAGCAATAATATTTTTTGACCTCACCACCCACACTACGGTTGATGGCCCACACAAAGAGAAGGACGGAAATAAAGACCCTCCCCATATTAACATTAACAGACCCTACCTGTAAAGATACGAACACATTGTGCAGTTAATTTTGTAGCGCAAAAATAATCTGATAATTTTCACACGAAATAATTATAATTTAACACAAGGGGCTTTGCGTATTTGCGAGGCAGGCAAACTTTTATGAGGTTTGGTGTACAGTGAGAATAAAGCATAAATCTTATACCTACATAAAAAAATTACATAGTATTATGTGTATATTATTGTAGAAGGTATTTTAATGATCACTAGTTGCGTCCCGCGGCGGCTACAGCTACAGGTAATGAGAAAATATTATAAGAAAATAATAGAAACGTATGAGTATTATGAATGAGTAGTATGAGAAAATATTATAATAATGTCTCCTATGGTGCGTTTGCGGCGGCATCTGCATTGGTATCAGCTTCTGTATCTGCGTAGGCATTGGCATTGCCTACACTAAAAGATTATGGTCTTACCACAAAAGATTTAAACCGGATTTGAACAGATGAGTGTACATATTTTCTCCACTGATCGACGTCTAGCTCTCGCTTTTTGTAACTCAATAATAAATAGACAAGAAGAATAATCAGGAATGCCAGGATTGAGTAAGAAACCGGGAGTGATAGACGTCGATTTTGTCGAACGAAATTTTAGAAACCTCTGTTTAGCTCTGGTCTAATCTTTTGTGGTAAGACGTTTAGAGTTTTAAGTCGGTTTTGACTTTGATGCACGAAAAATGAGGCCTATAAACTAAACTAGTGTGTGAACTCAGTGTGTCCCAACCATAGTTGGTCCCAGCTCGTTTGCGGGAGTTTAGTAACGAGTCGGCGACTGCATGACTCGTGTTACACGACGTGACTGCGTTTGACTCAAAGTCGACTTTGTGAGTCGTAGTCAATTTTGTCACTCAAATTTTAGAGGCGAACCAGGATTTAAAGCTAGCTCATCCTACTAATATTATAAACGCGAAAGTTTGTAAGTATGGATGGATGGATGGATGGATGTTTGTTACTCTTTCACGTAAAAACTACTGAATGGATTTTAATGAAACCTTACAATAATGTAGCTTACATATCAGAATAACATATAGGCTACAATTCATAAAGATATATCGTATAGTATCGGCGGCTGAAACCGCGGGGTGCAGCAGTAAAAATCACAGATATTTTATCTAGGTCCTGAAGACTTTAAAATTAGAGTTGGTTTTTATCTCAACCGCAATAAAATTCGGCGAGGTCGACTCGCCACCTTTCATTTCTATATTATGTTGTAGTAGGTAATTCGACCGCTAGTGGATATTTGTACAGTCAGAGAAACAAGTTTTACAAAAATGAAATGTTTTACGTCTAAATGTTAAATTATTGATAATTATGAAACATGAAACATTTTTATCATGGCAATAATTATGATCATGTCTGAACAGATAAACAGACAGACATTACATCGCCATAGAAAACATAAACATGACGCAATAACATCACACTATTAATAGGTACGTCATCTTAACACCATTGTAATTGACTGACTGACGGACAAACCTGTCAATTAGAATAAAGCCCTTTGTAATGTGAGACTGTGGGTTGCAGGGGCCCCCGGTCATTATTGTACTGAGGGGCCACAATTACACGACCGTTTTACCACTAAAGGGTCGCCGTAGACAGAATAATTTAGCGTAGATTAGAAACATCAGTGAAAACAGTTGGCGTAAAAGCTTGGTTTTATAATATGCAAAGCAATTAAGTATAGTCGCCGTTTTTCGAATTAGATATCTACATAGTAATGACCTCTCGTATCAGAGTGTAAGGCCAACTAAGGGCCTCTGCTGGAGAAGCTAGAGTCGCTTTTGCCCTGAAGCGCAGAGCAATGGAAATCCGCTTATTAATCTTGTATTTTTTATTCGCTTTTTTTTGTATAAGCCCCCTTAAATCCCTCCACGAAATCTTAAAACCTTTCACTCCTTTGCATCTCGCGGCGGCTGCCGGTACCGTGTGTAATCTGCCTAAACTATTCAACACTCATGAATCGTTATGAATTTATAATGCGTGGTGCGCGCTGAAAATTATCTGAACCTTTGGTTTGTTACAGATTAGACTACAGTTACTTCGTTACGTAGTCAAGATCGTGAAATTACATTGCCTTTGATAACGTCAATGGTGACAGTAATCCCGGAAAAGGTGATCTTATCTTCCTGAAAGGCAGGGTGTTTAGCGATATCGTGTGGCACATGACTGTAAAATGTTTTTTTTCTTTTGTTTGCGAGACACTCATAATTTAATCGTATACTTTGGTGGATAGGTATGAACCTGGCGGGTTACCATGACGTCTTATTGCAATCTAATTGATGACCTAAAAAGAATTGTTAGGTAAAGCTGTAAATTAAATAATACTTATTGGATTAAAGCATAAGAATGTTTATTATATTAACCTGCTTTGCTAATTTTATCTACTGAATAATTTTATATGATTTTAATTTGCAGTATGGACAGACAACATTGTGGTTTGTAGTAGATAGGTAAGGTAACGCGCAAATTGTGTTGTGAGATGTAATATTACGTTACTTCTTTATATATTTTTTCGTCAGAAACTACTAAATAAAAATCACGTTCACTACCTATATAAAGAACTGAATCAATGACAAAAAAAGTTACATAATTTCTCTTTCGTGTCACAAGAATCAATGTACCGTACCGATTCGATGCTTAAAAACTATTGGATCGGAAAAAGGTCCATAATGGCATGGCATATTGACAGTAAGGACATTTCCTACATTTGAGATAATATTTAAAATAGTGCACGTTTTCCTTACTATGCCACTATATCCACTTGATAACACACTCGCAATTTTCTTTCAGACAAATGTGTACACAAGTCGTTAACTACAATAATTAACTTAACCCCACTATTATTAGAAAAGAAAAGTTAGGGTGTGTGTGTGTGTGTGTGTGTTTGTTCTCCTTTCACGCCATAATGTTGGATCGGATTTCATTATATTTGATAACAAATGTTCAGTACTATATTATTTATTTTTTATTTTAATTATTTGTGCCTCGAGATCCTGAAATATTTTTATTTCATATAAAATTACGGTACCTCAGGGATAACCGTCAACTCGTACATAAAGGTCAGCGTCAATACAAAAAGGTCATATACTTATAATTATTAGATAATAATTATGTTTTTCTATCTTGCATCCCACTGACATAACAATTGGCTAAACATTACCCATACATAGTTAATAATATCCCGTTCTAACTGTTAAATAAAGTTAATTAATAAAATTTATTGACGTATAAACGATACCATAACCAAGAGGTAAGCATTACCCGTAAACCACCTGCCAAAGTACCCATACTGTCTATATAGTGTATCGCAAATCACGATGGACAATATCTTCCTTTTACAGAATATTCTGAACATTATTCAATAGTTCTAGTGACTATGAATTGTACGAAATATCTTTTGTGTGTGAGGGTGAGAGGGTAGAAATTGTAATAATTTTATCTTTTTCTCAATTTTCCGATGTTTCGAGTGGAGCTGGAGTTGAAACGTAAGGTTCTTTTAGTACAATATAGTTTAATGTTACAGTAAATACTTATAACTGGTCAAAACCAATTTTAACAGCGAATATTAATATTTATATTATTACAGTTCTGAGCAAGGTTCTGAATGAATGAATAGTTGAATATGTCAGTCATAATTATTATTGACTGATTTTACCACTTAAAATTGGTTTTGAGTGATATTGTGGGTGTCGACCTAACTTGACATAGTTTTGATTTTAGTAATATTTAAAACCAACTTTAACCAATGTTTTAAGTCATACAATCCCGTGTCATATTCAATATTTTTCAGTTAAAAGTATTTAACTATAACTAACTAACTTTTAACTATTAAACTAACTAAGTAAACTAAACTAACTAACAGTACATTGATGGCATTCAATCCTTTTGCAGTAGGTACCGAACAACCTATTCTATAAAATATTTTAATGTAATTACTATTTAAAAAAAACCGCATGAATTGGAAATAAACATTATTATTTAAAGTTTTATAACTATAACGTCTCTAGAAATAAACATTCGAACAAGCATCTAGCTATGAATTTAAAGCTGAGTTCATTATTTTTCATACCCCAATAAAGTGTTATGACTTGGCAGTTTAACGAGCTATTTATTTCCTTTTCACTGTCCAAAGTAAACTCTGAAATACTAATTTACAAACAGAACGATCCGACCTCTATGTAGTAGAAGTTGGCGATGCCCGACTGCGAAGCGGCCTGCGGGTTCGATCCTCATACAGAACAAGTATTTGTGTCTATACTATACACTATTATCTATACTATCTATAGGTACTAATATTATAAAGAGGAAAGATTTGTTTGTTTGTTTGCTTGCATTAAATAGGCTCCGAAAGTACTGAATCGATTTGAAAAAATATTTCACTGTAGGGAAGCTATACTATCCCCGGGTAATATGGCTACTTTTTAACCCGTAAAAATTAAAACGGTTCCCGCAGGATAGTAGCTAACGCAGGTGAAACCGCGAGGGGCTTCTAGTTAAGAATAAAAAACATCTCTACATAAGATACAGAAATATAATGAACTGTATAATATTGTCATTGATTATAGATCAGGTCGTCTTTCAGATAGTGAGCACCAGAATTGCGTCTTTACTAATGCTGATATCGAAACGCATTAATTAATTACACGACGTACAAAAAAACTGTTATATTATTATTATAATTACGTACGTAGAAAAATCCATAGCAGATTATTAATTATGTAAAAGTACTCTCAAGCGTTACTAGCGGCGGTTTTGCTGTAACGTTTTGTTAATTTTTTATGGGGTTTTAAGGAAATTGATATTTTAATGTTAAATGAGGGTATGCTTAAATCGAAAAGTTCTTTTTTTTAAACGAGTGTTTCCCTGGTTGAAAACGTCTGCTTTCCAAAAATAATGTTATAAGGGCAGTCGGGCACGTAACAATGTGTTCATTGTATAAATATAATATTATTATGTACGTAATTATCACTCGCTTTTCGGTGAAGGAAAACATCGTGAGGAACCACAACCCACCCCATACCGTACCCATTACGGGAGACCATGTATGAAATCATGAAAGTAGAAGAAGCGATAGAGGTATGTCAGGGTCGTAGCATGTGGAAAGATGTAGTCTCTGCCTACCCCGACGGGGAAAGGCGTGACTATGTATGTATGTATGTATGTATGTATGTATGTATGTAAGGAAATCGACATGCCCGAGAATTATTTCGGAGAATGCGGGGTATCACCGTCCGGCCGCAGGTGTTGTTTTCAACGTGACCACGGTCTATGGAACTCGGCCGAAACGTCGAGGTATGTCAAAATTATTTCGGAGTCATGGTATCCACCAATCGGTACAGTATTTGGGCACAAGTCAGAAAGTGAGTTTGGCCCCCTTGAGAAAGAAATGTTTATTCGTACATTTTTATCACGATGTTTGTTTGTTTGTTTGTCATATCAGGTTTTGCTAGCATCCAGTGTCAGAGTATGTCAGGCCGCGCAAAGGCTTCTGACGTGACTTGGACCGGTATTGTCGAATTCTAAATTTCTCAAGTTACCTCTCAGCCACCAGCAAGATCACATACATAGATCCTGACACTAGGGGTCCATGTAGCTAAGAAAACAGGCACTACGAGGGCCATGGTCCTACAAGCGTTTGAAAGAAGACGTCACGTTTGGCGTAGTGGCTGAGCACTCGGACTGCTGCGCTTGGTGTCGCGGGTTCGTTTCCCGCATAGACCAATTAATAGTTGTGCGATCCAAAGATATTTGTTTCTGGAGGGTTTTACGTGTATGAAAAATTATATGTTTGTAAACGATAGCCATGACACAGGACCAATCCTAGTGTGTGGCTACGTTTTTCTACAAAAAAAAACATCAGACTAAAAGCAAATACCTTGTAGTTCACACAAATCTTAGCCCTGAGCGGGAATCGATCCACCATCTCACTCAACTGATCACTCTACGCCACGAAGACACACACAAGAGAAACAGTGCCGCTTAATTCGCCTAAATTTCTTTGCCGGGCCAAATTCTATTCCCCCGGCAAAGGCACCTCTCCCCTGTCATAGAGCTCTTCTTTTACATAAAATTACGCAAATTGCAAAGGATCTATCTTTAAAAATTCACGAATCCTCTATAGGCACTAAACAAGACATCAAAACATCGCAGGGATGTAGAGAAGGGAGGAAATAATGTTTTTTTTTTTTCGCAACCTTGTTACCTTTTGACCCTCCCCCTAAATTGGGTCACACGCGAGAACAGGGAAAGGTATGGAGTTGCAAGTGCTTGTCATGTTAGAAAGTAGGTTTATTTGAACTAGAAATCTATTTTAAACTTTCATGGGAAAATGTACGAGTATAAATGAAACTATTACAAAATATATCTATTAAATTGCTAATATCCAGATACATTTTGAAACGATGTGAGTTTTCAGTTACATTATTTAGTGAGGTAAAAACAAAGCTACAATTGTAACTTAAGGCGCTAATATAGGAGCGATTCCTGTATTTTAGAAGATGAAAGTTACCTGGCCGGGCCGCGCGCCACGCTGGCTCCGCGCTCACGGCAAGTCGAAAACGCTAGCTAATTCATAATATTATACTCTTACTCACGGCATCACGTGGCCTTAGCACAGATTACTAGATAGTTACTACGTAGGCTTTAGTCTGAAGCATTCAATTATTTCGACACTGTAATGACATGTCAGATTGGCCGAGCGGTCTGAGATGCTACGTTCCGTTCCTAAAGACGTAGTTTCGAAGTTTCGAAACCTGCTGCCGGGAAACTTTTTGTGTATGATTTTTGTTTTGGTGTATGTATATAAGTAGTTTGTTACAATGAAAAAAATTAACACAATCTGTAGTAGGTAAATAATGTATTTAAATGTTTTATCTTTGTTGGCGTACGCACCAAGCACCAACATTACCGCCAGAATTACATAAATGATTACCTCCTTGACTATAATCCTATCAAATTTAGAATGCCACACGAATTATTGGAGTCACACCTAAATAAGTTGTATTAAATTTATTTAGTGTTGGTCCTTTCTGGTATGCACGTTTGTCAAGTCCATTTGATACATCCTCTTTAGTCCACTTCCATAATTTTCTTTTTGATATATATTTTGACAATGACAATGACGGAGTAAAAGATTTGTGCATTTAGCCAGTGTCAGGCATCCGTACTAAGATCATATAAATGCGAAACTGTGTGTGTGTGTTTGTTGGTTTTTTTTTTAGTTTTTGCAATCCTTTCACGTCTAAACAGCTGAATCAATCTTGACCAAGATTGGACCTATGAGATGGGTATAGGCTATTTTTCGTCAGAAAAAATAGGGATCTTAGAATCCAAATAAATAGGAGTTGAAAATTTATATGGGCAATTCATAATTTCTCAAGTAGGTGATCTGACACTTCATTATTTTAGGCTCTTGATCTATATATATAAAAGCCAAAACTGACTGACTGATTGACTGACTGACTGACTGACTGACTGACTGACTGATCGATCAACGCACAGCCGAAACCGCTGGGTCTAGAACCATGAAATTTTGCACAAATATTCCTTATGTGACGTAGGCGAGCAATAAGAAAGGATTTTTGAAAATTCAACCCCTAAAGGGGTGAAAAGGGGTTACAAAGTTTGTATGGAGCAACGTGTTTTCTTAGTCCGATCAACTTCAAACTTGGCATTTATATTCTTTAAAAGATTTAATTAAACACGTGTTTCATCGTTTTTGAATATTCAACCCCTAAATTGAGAATAAGGGGTTGCAACATATTTTCATCCGATTTAGTTCATAATTTAAATTTGGATCAATTATTATGCCATAAGTGACATAGGAGTGCACTTCAATATGATTTTTAAATTCAACCCCTAAAGGGGTGAAAAGGGGTTGTAATGTTTGTGTGTCACAACGTGTTTTCTTTGTCTAATCTGCTTCAAACTTGGCTTTTACATTATTTAAAAGATTTATTTAAATATTTCATAGTTTTTTAATATTCAACCCCTAAAATAATAAAGAGGGGTTGCAAAATATTTTTCATCAGATTTTGTTCGAAACTGAAATTTTGCACAAATATTCCTTAAAAGACGTAGGTGTGCACAAGTTTCTTTTTTTTTTAATTCAACCCCTAAGTGGGTGAAAAGGGGTTTCAAAGTTTGGATGGAACAACGTGTTTTATCGGTTTGATCAACTACAAACTTGGCATCTATATCCTTTAAAGATTTTAAACACGTGTTTTATCTGGTTTTAATAATGAACTAAATGAATCCTAAATTGTAGGTAGAAAGTGGTAGATTTTGTAGAAAATGATTAATTTAAAGTAGGAAATGGTAGTTTTTAGTAGGAAATGGTAGATTATTGGTAATAATGGTAGATTTTTGGTAATAGTGGTAGATTTTGGAAGGAATTGTAGCTTTTGGTAGATAATAGTGAATTTGGAATTAAAATGGTAGATTTTGGTTAAAATGCTAATTTGGTAGAAATGATAAATTTGGTAGCTTTTGATGAAAACGGTAAATTTTGGAAAAAAAGGAAGCTTTGGTTAAAAATGGTACTTTTTGGTAGAAAATGGTAGATTCTGATTGGAAATGGTAGGTTCTGGTAGGAAATGGTAGCTTTTGGTAGAAAATAATACATTTAGTAAGAAAATAATAGATTTAGAAACAAAATTTTAGATTGTGGTAGAAAATTTTAGATTTTAGTAGGTAGATAATGGTAGCTTATGGGTAGAACATGGTATTTTGGTAGAAAATGGTAGATTTTGTTAGGAAATGGTAAATTTTGTATGAAATGTTAGATTTTGGTATAAAATGCTAGATTTTTATATAAGATAGTAATTTTGATAGAAGATGGTGGATGTCGTACGAGCATGTTGGATATCGCATATCGGATGTCGATGTCGAACACGAGGTCATGGTCTATTTTTAGTTAAGTATTTGGAATTATGGTAAAATATATAGTCCGCGCGGACGAAGTCGCGGGCAACAGCTAGTAAAATATAAAGGTTAAGACTAAGGATAGGGCAAAGGAAAGGGACAGGGACAGGGATAGAGATACAAAGACTTCAATATTTATTTTCTAAACAGTTGCTTTTTCATATACGGATGAAGTCGCGCGTAAAAGCTAGTTTCAGTAAAGTTTACTGAATCGTGGCTATGACTGTAAATTTACTTTACCACGAGGTTGTGAAAATATGGAATACTAGCTGTTACCCGCGACTTCGTCTGCATTTAAATCGAATCCAGCTAGTAAGAACACAATATGCGTGAACTTTGTATGCTATTGTAAATCAATCGGGCACGTCACGTCTCTGTCAATATCTCTAAAACATCTCTATCTTCCTATTTCCTCATCGCTTTTTTCCCCAACTCCCAATATCTCATCTCCCATCCCTCATCCATCTCCGATCTCCTATCTCCTCATCTCTCCAGCTGCTGCTCTCCATCTCCCCATCTCCCCAGGTCCTCATCTTTCCTTCTCCCATATACCTACCAAATTTCATTTTCATTTTTGTTGTCTCTCTATACCTAATTTCATCGAAATCGGTTCAGCCGTTTAGCCATAAAAAGTAACAAACAAACAAACATACAAATAAACGGCCAAACACAGAAACAGAGTTACTTTCGAATTTACATTATAATATTTGACATTGACTAAATGCACAAATCGTGCGAAGCAAAAACATTGAAAAAACTGGCTCACAGCAGAGCAGAAAGATTACTGGAAGTGTGCTAAAAATAAAACGTCAGAATATGCATCCGCCAGATCCGCCATTATGGAAAACGGAAGTTCACTACATCTTCATTTTAATATACAATCATAATCTGCTCCTTTGATTAACTCCAAACTATCATAAGAAATCCCAGTTTTATTTAAGTGAACAATCTAAAAACGCGTTTTTGCTGCTAATTTCAGTTACAGGTGGTGCAAGAATAGTCATATTAGCCATTATTCTTTACACACAATGGAGAATAAATACAAAGTATTATAGATTATAATAAAAGTTTAGTAATCGTCGAAGGAAGTCATTTACGGCAACTAAGTAAATAAACCAGTTGTATACCATGTAGAGATTCTGTTTGCTTTATTTTTTTGGAGAACAGACAGTAAACTCGCCGAAAAATTTTTGAGGAACAGCGACATACGTCCTCACTCTGAAACGCCGTAGCGGGTACTGAGCCGCCTAGTACGCGCTCAAACTGATCATATTCTCGTCGTTTTTATTAATTTAGAAGAACGGAATCGATTCAGTTCATTGGAAAATTCAAATTTCATTGGAAAATAAAATCCCATCAAAAACATTACATGTACAAAAATGCACAAGTCTCGCAACGCAGTTTTATCTGCCGTAAAAAGTTGTGAGATCGAATGTAAACCAAGTCGGTTAATTTCAATACCTACCTATACCTATCTATGGGACTAGTTATATCTTTATTTCTTTAGTAAATAGAGTGACTTGGCAATTGCACACGGCAACCTAAATCTATGTTAAGCGTTTTGTGCCTGTATTTGTTTGAAAGTACACCTATACGGAAGACTATATTTAGATTGCCTAGTAGATTATGCTGCCGTGTACAATCGCCAAGACACTCTATTTACTAAAGAAATAAAGATATAACTGCTCCCATAGATAGGTATAGGTAGGTATTGAAATTAACCGACTTGGTTTACATTCGATCTCACAACTTTTTACGGCAGATAAAACTGCGTTGCGAGACTTGTGCATTTTTGTACATGTAATGTTTTTGATGGGATCTCATTTCTTTTTGTAGGTTTTCTTTCTTTATTTCGGTTTATTGCAAAACACGCATCAACGCGCGCCCCACGCCTGTGCGGCCGGGGCCCCTTGCGGCATAGGTCATGCTCATAGATTATCATGAACGAGTGTCTTTGCGTCTCCACAGATGCGTATTAGGTATAAGGTAACTACGTACCTATTTTAATGTACCTAGGTAACGAATCTGTTCGATCTATAAAAGTGTAGGTAGGTATAGTATAGGGATTTGTATCTCTCTATCTATCGTGGAAGTTTTTAAAAAGCGCTCAACTGTCGAATTTCTCGAAGCCATTTCTCATTTTTAACCCCTGTTACCCATTTCATTCAATTTCATTGAAGTCTAATTATGAACTGTAAAAGTAACTTTGTAATCACATACAATTTAATAAGATTTATATGGGAATACAAAGTTATTTATGCAGATCATATATCTAGAAAACGGGATGAAAATTATGGAATGTCAGAATTTTTCCATGGTTTATAGGCTATACAATAGCTATATTCAAAATTTGAAACTTGTGGGACGGCTAGAAGTACCTTAGAATTTTGATGATCGGTGAGTCAGTCAGTCAGTCAGTCAGTCAGTCAGTCAGTCAGTCAGTCAGTGGGCAGCAAAATTAAGGAACTTTGACTTGCAATAATTCTTAAACTACTGGTTCAAATTTGATGTAACTTGGATTATTATCTGTAGACGTGATGCCCTCTTGGTCACAAAAAATTTAGGCTTCTAGTTTTATCCATAACGAAGTTACAGAGGGTCGAAAATGGCCCGAATCGCTTCGAGAAAAGGATAGTACGGCCGTGCCTTTTGTTTTGCTCGACTTGGCGGGGGCACTGCCGTGCCCCCAGATTGCCTTTTTTATGGTTCCAAAAAATATGATAGTTGTCGCTGAAAATGTTGAGCATTATGTGACGAAAGATTTTTTTCGGGTCCTTACTCGTGAATTTTTTTCTCAAGATACTAGACAACTTTAGTCCAATATTATTGATTTATTAGCTAACTGAAACACTTGGCTATACACTGTATTTTTTCTGGCTTATAAATATTTGTAATTACGGCTTAACTTTTTGACAAAAAACCGCCCATTTTACGGAAGCTCGCTGCCTACAGGTCCTTAAAAACAAATATTATTATGATCTAATAAATAAAATATCTCGTCTTAATGTTTCTCTTTATGATCTTGTGCGCTGTTAAATACACGCTTATCTATAGCTGTGAATATTTCTTTGATCATTTTTTCCATACTAATATTGCTCTACTTATTCCACAGAAATAATAATCAGATTACGGTATTGCCTACTCTATATAAATCCAATGGACCGGTCAAAATTCGACCTTTCAATTAAGCATTTCGGAAAGAGTTCACAGATGGTGTAGCAAAAGAAATGGAATAATTTAATTCCTTCCGCCGTTTGACTTTGTTCATTCACACCGATTGGGTGGCTAGTGACGTCTGTGGCGCAAGTTTTCGGGATTTAATTTTTTCTATAATATCTGTGGGTATTTTTACTGTTTTTTTTTTCCGAATTTTGACAGGCATTTGCTCCGTAATTGAGTGTTTGTGAGATCATGGCCGTCGTTGTGCTTGGTTTGCGCTCTGGTCTCAGAGTAGGCACACTACCTTGAGCCTTCACCATTCTTTCTTTCTTTTTTTTTATGTAGTCCCATTACTTGTGATTGGTCAGATATTATAGTATCCAAGCAGAATTAAACTCCTCCTAAGTGCCCATCTAACTAGGAACCACCCTCATGTAGAAACATATAATTTGGGCCGAATATGGCATACAATGTGTGACGAAAGCAGATTTTGCCATATGGGACAAACTTTCGTGGGACGAATGTGGATTAAATTAGAAAAACCCGCTAAACCCCTATCGGCGTGTGCCGGCAGCGGTCCTTGAGAGCCAGTCCCATTCTGGGCTGGCATGTTTATCACCTTCGACCGCATCGTCACCTAAGACCAGGTGAGATCGTAGTCAAATGCTAGTCTATAAAGTTTATAAATCAAATCAAATCATTCATTTATTCGCGTAGATGTGGTCATACAAGTTGTTACATAAAAAAAAATATAGAAGCACACATCACCAATTTAGGCATGCAAAAACTTAAAATTATTTACAAGTCAGATTATGTATATAGATTGGGTAATACGAGTATATTATGGATTTAAATGTATTAATGTCATCGTTCAATTTATGTCCAATTTTAAGGTGTTATATTTAATTTGTGTAAGGCTAGAAAATCATTCACCGTGTAAAAACATTTTTCCAATAACCAGGCCGACAATTTTTCTTTAAACTGTTTCCTAGGCAAAAGTTTTATTGCTTCTGGCAATTTATTAAATATCTTTACTGACATTGCATAACTATTACGCCTACATAACTCCGTTTTTATACTTGGTAGAATCAACTTGTTCGGAAATCTAGTATTGTATGTACAAGATTCCTTTGTGGTAATAAAAAGTAATGGATTGTTTTTAACAAAATTACAAGCCTCGAAGATGTACAGGCTAGGGAGTGTTAATAGTTTTAGTAAAAAAAAAACATGCGTGCGTACAAAGTACACATGTCAGAAGTGAAACTTCTTTGGCGAACTAATTTATAAATCTTGTTTATATTTATACCTTTTTCTCTCAATCTTTCTCACTCGCTTGCTCCCTACTCTCACTCCACGGCTAGTTGCTCATGCTACGTTCGCCCTGTCTTACTCTCTCTCAATCGGTCTCGATCACTCTCTCTCTCTTTTCCGACACTTCCGTTGCATACCGGCGTGACGTTTCATCTGTAAAAATTTTACCCTCATGCGCGTAAAGAAGTTTCACTTCAAAAACTTCCAGCCTGATCTCAAATCGTGCCCAACCGGAGTCCCGATATCCGCTAAATTCCGGGCATCCTCCCACGCCACCGGCCCTTCTACAAATTCTGGCAACACTAGCTCTTACTTTGATTTACATTGCGACCCTTTCCTCTATGACGTTTATTGAATAGCCGAATAGAAATAATGAGATTTGTAACGAGCTTGTACAAAACGGGGGAATTTTATGTATTTTTATAAGGGCCCTTTTTTCTGGCAATAAAAATACTGGGGCTTGGGCGAGTGTGGATTTTTTTTATTTTTGTTAAATGCTTTTCTAGGTGAGCAATGATACGTTATGGTTTGTATATTTAGGAATTTTAATAAAAATAATTCGAACCGATGAATTTTGTATTTTTTTTTGTTTGGCTCTGAAGGAAAATCATACTATAAATTATTTGACGGACTCCGTGACTTAGTCATGAGCCGAGTGCGAAGTGCGAGTTCAAATTTAGGTATACAGATATAATAATAAACAAAGAGTAAAAACTTCTGTAAACAACAGATATTTTTGCTATTACATGGTGTTTGTGGCATGAAGAAGTTAGGTTATCTACGCATATAGATGAGTAAAAAACGAATAAGTATAGGTGTTTTAACCGACAAAAGCTTTAATATTGGCTTTGCTATTCACTTTGTTTAGGTTATTATAGAAACTCTTTGCCAGGATGTTCTACATAAAACTGTATACAAAGCCTTCCAATACTGATTAAGCCCACTGAAAAAACCTGAAAAGAGTAGACTTTTGGTGCGAATACCGCCACCGTTTTTCTTACAGTACTTTGTTTATCGTTTTAAGGTTCAGTTTGGATTTTGATCAGGTAACGGTCATTAAAAGTTCTAAGACTTCATAGGGATTTTATTATTATTTAATGTTAAAAATGTAACTTTTGAATTCGTTTATGGTTATATCAAATGTGATTGTTGGATTGGGTACGTTATGTCGTATAAAAATATTTCTGAAAGAAAGTTAACAACTAATAACTTTTCAAACCAATTAAAAAATTGGTAATGTTAAAGACATTATAAAATCTTTTTAACATTGTAGTTTCTGACATAAAAGCAAAAAAGAAAAACATACAACGCGATGTATTGGGCTAATGAAATACTACAATAATACCAACTGAATTTGTACGCAACCAACATAATATATCTATAGAAATCACTTTATAAACATAACGAGGCTTTCTTCAGCCACGATTACTAATGGTGCGAGATTTTTCCTTTTGTCCTTTTTAAGCGTTCTTCCCATAAATATGGACACCGGACGTTTTTGAAATCATCGCTTAATAACCGTACTTTGTATTCTTTGCGTCGGTCTTACCAAGTTTATGTTCAAAATATGATAATTAGTAGATAATATATATGAGTTTTTTGCGCGCTACTTCATTGTTCTGTTTCCACGTGTAGGTACATTGTTAGGTCTTAAGATGCAGTTTAGAATCTTACAACATGGAAACCTGGTATGCAATACAGATATTTTTGTATATTTTTGAACCTTTATCCTCGGACTACATTGTATCTTGATAAAAGGTATCATCGTTTTCCAAGGTCCAATCTATCTTTAATCAAAATTTACCAAAATTGGTTGGACGGTAACGTTAGACTCGTAACAAACAACCAACATGTATGCTTTCGCTTGTCATAGCTTACGTACTAAGTCATATCTACATAATCATACGTTTATGTAAGTACGCACTCACCAATAATTATGACGACGCGTTTGGCGTAACGGCTGAGCCATCGGACTGCTGCGCTTGTTGTCGCTAGTTCGATTCCCGCCCGGAACCATTTTTTTTGTGTGATACACAAACATTTGTTTCTGTGTGCCTAGTGCGAGTTTTGACAATTTATTTACGCGCTCGGTCCGTTTGGCGTAAACTTGTAATTGTATGAAATAATAGCAGCGCCATCTAGTGACTGATTCACTGACGCTAGATGGCGCTGCTCTTATTCCATACAATTTCAAGTTTACGCCAAACGGACCGAGCGCGTAAATAAATTGACAAAACTCGCACTAGGCACACTGGTGTATGTGAAATTATATCACTATAAACTGTAGATACTCACGATATAGGAGGAATCCTACTACGATAAAAAAGTGTTTACAATGAATACTTTTATTACGTGCCCGTGCACGTAATAATCCGTATCTACGTAATAAGTCGTATCTACGTTATAAGTCAAATAACTCTCATACAATATCTTCCTCGCGTCATTTCTCAGAAGCACGCGAGAAATTCAATTTTCAAGCTATCTGCGAAGCACCTCCACTAGATTCCTTCGACATTTGCATGCTCAAGCAGGATCTTAGTAGGGGTTGTAAAATATGAGCTTTGAAGTTAAATTGCGTTAGCGGTTATTTTTGGATCCATTGGAATTTCTCGAGAGATATTCATTTACCAAATTATGGTGATAGACATTTTGTGCCGGAGCTAGTACTGCCTAGGAGAGCAGTGTGGTAGTGAGCAAAAATACACACAGAATATTAATAAATAATAGAAATAAAGACGTCTAACATTCAAATCAAAGCAAAGCATGTATTGTAAGATTTATAAATAGGCAATAACATCGCACTTGTACATGTACAAATCAAGGACTAAAATTCTATAGAGAAAAATAATAAAAACAAAATAATATGATACATAAAAAGCAGTAAGTAATTTATTATGGTTTCAGTTTCAAGAAGAAGAAGGATATTTACCCTTTCATGCATTGATACAGTTAGTTATTACACCGGCTTTGTTTTCATAAAATGAAAAGTAACACTTGATATCATAACTATCAACGGCACAAGAATTCAAATGCAAATTCAAATTTATTTATTCAGGATTTGTAACAGAACAGTAACGTTATGTACCAACGCGCTACAAATATTACTCATAATGGCTGCTTATTATTGTAATTTTATACAATGTCTTTATACATTTAATTTGGTGTCGATACAGTGTTGTACATTAAATTAAAATTTACTATATGAATTCATAGATTTATAGTACAGTTATTACGTAATCAGTCACATAAAATATTAAAAATATATAAGAACACCGTTGCATTGCTGCACTTATTATTACGCGTTGTTTCTGATGGGATTGTACCTACCTACAAATATGTGAAAGGTTCATCACTACGCCACACAGTCTGTACCCGAAATATAACCATTTCCTATAATTAGTATTCTCCCTCAGTTCCCCATAGATAGAAAACCATAAACATCATTTTATTTCGCGCCGAGTCCAGACCCTAATGTTTACGGCGTACAGGGGTGTCCTGTTATTGGTCCACTCAGATGAGAAAAGGCGTGGATAGTAGACGCGTATGAAGTGTAGTTAGTAAAATATATCGTATCATTCTCAGATATATTGAAATATATCGATAGTAAATGAAAATCTTCTTCGTTCTTCGTACTACGCCCCTGTAAAATAATTGCTATTTTTTATAATTAACAAGTACATCTTGATTTATTCTTTCACTTTATTTTTGTTACCTTTTGAAACAGCCTTATCGTGACGTTTAACATTACATTGTAAATATTTTAGGTCCTAAAATAAAAAATACATACTAACAAAATTGCAATAAAGTACTTATTAATCTTTTGCTTAGTCCACTGTGCATAAAATATCTCAAGGTGGCGATCCCAGTGCAATGCCAAGCAAGATTTTGCAATGCAAAGTTCTGGGAGGCACTGCAACTGTTATGGACAGTCGTAGCGCTTATCAACCAAACAGCCTCATTACTCTGAAGCATAAAAAGTTTCAACTCATTACGGAACTAAATTATGAAGTTTAATATACGAGTAGTAGGTGCAATTATTAATTCCATGGTTCCACATCGGTTCTTATACGCGACAGATGATAATGTAAAAACCCCGGCACGTACGATTTTGACAAATGGCCGACTGCCCGTCTGCTTAAACAGACAAAGCATTTTTGTTTAGTCATAGATCGTAAAAACTGTGTTTGCTCAGTGTGATTCAGGGAGGGTGCGCGCGAGAGACGACCATGGGCGAATATAGAGTTTTGGCGGAAAACCGCTTACGGTCTTACAAAAGATTAGAGTTGAATTAAACAGAGGTTTCGAAAATGTCGTTTGTAATCGATGTCTATCACTCGCGTTTTCTTACTGAATCCTGGTATTCCTGATTATTATATTTGTAAATTTGTTATTTAGTTAGTTAGACGTCGATTTGTGGAGAAAATATTTAGACTCATCTGTTCAACTCTGGTCTAAACCTTTTGTGGTAAGACGGTTAATTTAGTATTTTTATCTGATACTTGTTTCTTTTTGTGTTATCCATCCATCACATTCATAAATAGTGCATGTTTGTTTCTTACGTTTCCAAAACCAAACGGCTGATCCACTTTTGATGAATCTTGGTATAGATATAGATTTGTATCCTGGAAAAGGGTACCTATACGGTACTTACTTTTTACAGCGATATTGTCGTCTGTCGGACAAAGTCACGGGCATTAGTTAGTCCTGTATAATTGATAGAATGTTAACACTTCATATATTAAGCATATAGGTAAGAAGATTACCAAAAAAAAATCTGCGACAGCATAATGATAAAGTCATCTAAATTGGCCATTTCGTCGGAAATTTACAATGACTTAGAATTATTTAAGCATGGCGTAAGATTTCCAATAGAGAGAGGCGCATATAGTGACTTTCAAATAAGCCATTGGTACATATTTACACATTTACAGATTTGAACCGGGTATCGTAGGATTGCAAGCGCACATAATATTACCACTCGGCCACCACTTTTCAGCAAAGAAAATTGGTGCTCCAATTTTATATCACCAGCCTTAAAATTTCCAAAATATCATCAATTCCTTTCACACCGCAACGCACCGACCGAACATAAAATTATATATATCCACATAAATACTTACGTACAGCTTTATTGTTATTGTGCCTATAACAGTTTGTTACCGGTGACTCAGCGGAATTAACTCGAGTATTTGTCTGTTTTTACGCGAATGTATCTAATTGGGCACCGCTTGGTTTACGGGCTACGTACGGTATATGGCGGAGTGTGATTGGACTAAAAATAGGCGAGACCAAGTTTAGACGACCGAAAGAATCGCACTCGGTGCAAATTTACAATCGAGTCTGGAAATATTTCGCTTCCGACTGAAGCATCGAGATGTTTTCCGATTGTTCTGAGTCTGAATTAACTTTCTCGCTGCTGCATTCTACGTTAGCTCCGAACAATTTCTGTAATTGGCACCGAGTTACGATATTATATCTTGTATCCGCTTAGGTTTGACTGCGAGAGAAAATCATCGAGATGTTTGAACAATCGAAACATCGACTAATAACTAGGACTCGTCCAACACTAGTACGAAAACGCAAGGCTAGGGCACTTGTCGGTAAGTGTTACTGTTGATTGGATATACCTAATCCTTCGAGCAAAAAGTGACTTCGAATAAATTTCCTATGCTGAGTGGAAATCGATCGTGAATCGTGACATCAAAGGATACAACCTTCCACGACCTGCTTATTAGTTTTTGCGAATTAGCTGTTTGACTTGTAAAAGTGCGATTTTATTGCCTATCTTATATTAATAAAAGAAAGTCGTGTTAGTTACACTTTTTATACCTCAAGAACGGCTGAACCGATTTGGCTGAAAATTGGTAGGAAGGTAGCTGAAAACTAGGAGAAGGATATAGGATACTATTTAACCCGTTATCACGGGGAATAATTTTGAAACTGGGATAAATATATCAGATAAAATCGAGTTGTACAGTTGACTACTGTCACACATTTTGACTCATAGAGACAATGACAGGGCAACGTCTGTCGGGTCAGCTACTTTACAATAAATGCTTTGACTTTGATCCGTTGCGAATCGTAACTTGCGCCAAACGACAAAAAGTCACTTGAGTCACTTTACTAGAAACCCAAAAAAGTCGTAAGTAGTGACTCTGAGATTCAAGATATTTATAATAACATGGGTTGTTTCAATAAATAAGTATGCAGAAAAAACTAACATTCAAAGTTCGAGTAGACATTCAAGTTTTATAGAAAGAGCCCAGTGTACAATATCTGGGGGCACGGCAGTGCCCCCGCCAAGTCGAGCAAAACAAAAGGCACGGCCGTACTATCCTTTTCTCGAAGCGATTCGGGCCATTTTCGACCCCCTGTAACTTCGTTATGGATAAAACTAGAAGCCTAAATTTTTAGTGACCAAGAGGGCATCACGTCTACAGATAATAATCCAAGTTACATCAAATTTGAATTAGTAGTTTAAGAATTATTGCAAGTTAAAGTTCCTTAATTCTGCTGCCCACTGACTGACTGACTGACTGACTCACCGATCATCAAAATTCTAAGGTACTTCTAGCCGTCCCACAAGTTTCAAATTCTGAATATAGCTATTGTTTAGCCTATAAACCATGGAAAAATTCTGACATTCCATAATTTTCATCCCGTTTTCTAGATATATAATCTGCATAAATAACTTTGTATTCCCATATAAATCCTATTAAATTGTATGTGATTACAAAGTTACTTTTACAGTTCATATTTAGACTTCATTGAAATGGAATGAAATGGGTAACAGGGGTTAAAAATGAGAAAAGGCTTCGAGAAATTCGACAGTTGAGCGCTTTTTAAAAACTTCCACGATAGATAGAGAGATACAAATCCCTATACTATACCTACCTACACTTTTATAGGTCGAACAAATTCGTTACCTAGGTACATTAAAATAGGTACCTATGTACTTTATACCTAATACGCATCTGTGGAGACGCAAAGGCACTCGTTCATGATAATCTATGGGCATGACCTATGTCGCAAGGGGCCCCGGCCGCACAGGCGCGAGGCGCGCGTTGATGCGTGTTTTGCAAAAAAACGAAATAAAGAAAGAAAACCTACAAAAAGAAATGAGATCCCATCAAAAACATTACATGTACAAAAATGCACAAGTCTCGCAACGCAGTTTATCTGCCGTAAAAAGTTGTGAGATCGAATGTAAACCAAGTCGGTTAATTTCAATACCTACCTACATCTATCTATGGGAGCAGTTATATCTTTATTTCTTTAGTAAATAGAGTGTCTTGGCGATTGTACACGGCAGCATAATCTACTAGGCAATCTAAATATATTATTCCGTATAGGTGTACTTTCAAACAAATATAAGCACAAAGCGCTTAACATAGATTTATGTTGCCGTGTGCAATTGCCAAGTCACTCTATTTACTAAAGAAATAAAGATATAACTGCTCCCATAGATAGGTATAGGTAGGTAGGTATTGAAATTAACCGACTTGGTTTACATTCGATCTCACAACTTTTTACGGCAGATAAACTGCGTTGCGAGACTTGTGCATTTTTGTACATGTAATGTTTTTGATGGGATTATGTTTACATATTAATGCACTTTACTCTGTGTCTGTACACATAACACATAACTCGTAAATTCCAACCAGGCATGCTTTAAATTCAGACTCGACGCTGGTGTCGAATGCATTGACCAACTTTTCGTATTTGTTATCAAATTGGAAACTGAAACAGTACGGTTGGACGTCGTCACAAGTCAGGGGGTCCCTCCATTCGAATTTTTTAGGACACGGTAGATCAACATCTATACAAAAAATACAATTGAAGTGTATCAGTTTTTACCTAATGTCAAAACAATAGGGGTTTACTACATGCTTAAGAAAGTCTATTCAGTAGGTACTTACGATAAAAAAAAAATTTTTATAATTTTCTGTCTGTCTCAATGTCTGTCTGTTTGTTTATTCCGGTTAACAATCAAACAGAGTGGACTGATTTTGTTGGGACTTTCCCTGGCAGTTAGCTGATGTCACAAGGACTGACAAGGGGCTAACTTAGATTTTTAGTAAAATATTCTTTTTATAATATATTATTATTATTCTTTTTATAAAATAAGTTTGTTGACATTGACATATTTTGACATAATGTTGGCATTGATATAATTACATAAAGATGAATTTAATGCCACTTCAAAGAATTTGCATAGGTACCTAAGTATATAATATATTGCGACGAAGATCATTTGGCGCGTAAGTGACATTACAGGGACGGCGCTGTAGTCACTGTTCTATACGCAATACATGTCAGTGTTACAAGATGGCGGCATTAGTTCCGATTTTCACCACGCTGATAAAGATCCTTGTCGCACAATTGATAGTAACCATGTAGATTTAGTATATATCAATGGAGCAGGTACCAAAGCTACCATGCACATCTATGCGTACGTTTACATGGCATGCACATGCCAACTGGCCCACTCGATAACAACTATGTCCAATGCTTTACTACGACATGGTCACTGCTCACTACCCGACTGGACTAGACAATGGACGCTATCGCAGCACAAAGAACATCGCGCGGCTAAACAAGCCTGCACAGGAAATTAAAAACTTTAGCTGCTACGCCATGCTGGGTTTACAGCCATTGAAATGTTCTCCGTATGTTGGTACACTGTTATTGGTTTCAATGGTCGAATTGCTGCAAGGTGAAAGACAGAACTCATGAGTGTTGTTTTAATAAATCGTTTTTTTTTTATCGAATACTAGCAGACAGAACCACGCGTTGCTGTGGCTAAGGGTTTTGTTATTGCGACTATAAATAATGCATGACATGTAAGCTATTCTATCATTTAAGTTAGATCAAACTGCACACGGTGTGCAAATTTGATTAAAATCGGTTGATTAGTTTAGGAGTCCATCGCGGACAAACAACGT
This sequence comes from Hylaea fasciaria, assembly GCA_905147375.1. Taxonomy (NCBI): domain Eukaryota; kingdom Metazoa; phylum Arthropoda; class Insecta; order Lepidoptera; family Geometridae; genus Hylaea; species Hylaea fasciaria. The sequence continues at coordinate 3,524,512 of LR990218.1, forward strand.
GACGCTTAATTTATTAAAGTTAGATCAAACTGCACACGGTGTGCAAATTTGATTAAAATCGGTTGATTAGTAACAGTTTAGGAGTCCATCGCGGACAAACAACGTGACGCTTAATTTACGGGGTACGAATGAGTATCGGTTTCCACGTAGCCTAGTAAAATAATGTCGGTTTTCTATGTAGATGTATGCGATATCAAATCCCGGTGCGGGATACCATGTTCCTTGTAGACCATATTATTCGAACGTCATTGTTACTCACTTTTCGGCGAAAGAAGACTTCGTGAGGAAACCTATGTTTCGAGAATTAGTTCGGAGGTGTGTATAATAGGGTGGGCCACTGATGTATGAAGAAAAAAAAAATGTCTGATATAGATTCGTAATAGTTGTAAAAAGGTGTTACGCTATAAGAGTAGTATGTTCTGAAAAAACTATCACTATAGAACCTTATCTTCAGCCTCCGGATTGAGTTTGAAAAATCATGATATTTTCAAAAAGAGCTTTTTGTAATTATATTCCTAGGAGTGCAGATTCAAGTTTAATTTCAATTATTTTGCACTAATAATAGTACCTCTGTAAGTTGTGTTTATAATAATTAAAAATATTATTATAAATCATTACCCATCGAGATAATACCTAACACGAATAGCGAAATTATTGCAGATTTTTACTTTAAAATTTTCGGATCGCCTTGCGAGACTATCGGAGTCGTTATTAACCCTGCTTTGCAGATTTATCGCACAAAGAACACGCTGTTTCAGTAACAGTCTTGACAACCATTTCAACTTCTTGTGTGTGGCAAGGTAGGCGTAGCAGAAGCAGTTCTCGCTCTCATTTATATGTGCATCAAACATTATGTAACTCCGCGTCTTTAGCAGTCTTGAGAGCTTGAGATTCCGTGACATGTAGGTGACAAATTGATGAGGGTAACGTTATAAATTGCATACAGGATAAGCACTGGATGTTTAAGAGTTGGACATTTGACTACTTATTGGCTCGAGCCTTTAAAATACAACACGCTGCTCACGAATGTGATTTCGCGGGTCTAGTTCTCGAGGTAAGCGAAATAACTATTTCTTTGAATTACTACATGGACGTGGGCTTTGAGTTAGACTGGCAGATACCTAGAAGCACAATATACCAGCGTCCATAGGTGTCGTGCTCCATCCTTACAAGTGGGATGAGCTTCGGTAGCAAACCAAGTCGGAGGGTAATTTTTTACATCGTAAGTAGCTAAAATCTTTAGTTTTTAGGTGGAGTTTTCGTCGAAACATACAAAATACAATGAAACCAAGTAGGCCACTTTAGCCGTTTGGTATGAGACATCTTGCCTGGGGAATACTAACAATTTGTTGGCTAAATTATCAAGGAAATCAAAGAAAATCGCCGAAGAAATCTATACTGATACGATTGATCGGTACTGAACTCTTGAGGTGTTAAATCTGGTAACACTATGGTTATTAGTTGGAACTAAATCACCTGTGTATTACGAATAGTTTACTTAGTCTACTTTATAGGTGGTTTCCGATTGCTTTTAAACGTTTAAAGACCCGATGTCCCACCGGTAATGTACGGAAATAAATTTAGAAATGATAATAATTTTTTATGGCATTTATTTGCACTTGCCGTGATATGCTTTTACGATTTGTATGACTCTTGTTTGTTAAACGATAGAAAAGGGTACCCCCGACCATTATCTTTAACTTTCAAGCATCATACTAATAGCAATCAGTTGAAATATGTGTTCTTTTCGAGTACCTTTTCCTAATTTTAACCGTCGCCTTGTCCAGTCTTTATACTTTATATGAACGTTTGCATAAGTAAGCAATATTGTTTTTAAATTACCTATGCATGTTTCATAACATAAAGAACAGTTAGTTGTGTTTGGTTTGCGCTTCATTTTTAATAAGTACGACCTCCTACCTAATAAGCCGCGGCATGATCGAACCGAGATTTTTTTGTGAAAAGTGCAATCGGTGCCTTCTCATCTTATACCAAAAACTAACTAGTCTACTCGTTTATTGGTTTGTTTATGTAATAAGACCATATAAGCTATCAAATAATGTGACACTGATGCAAATATTATGAACACAATCCATAACTCTTGGTTCTTGAAGTCACATCTAAAAACTTATTTTTCCGATTTTTCAAAGTGAATCCGGAGGCAGTTGCCAATAAGAGAGACAGATAATATTTTGCATACGTCATTTCTACCCTATTTAGCACCCTTTTGCAACTATTACGTTACAAGAATCCAAAAAAAAAAAATTCGGCCCACCCTAGTGTGTAATCCACCAACCACGCTTGCGGTGAATCATGGCCTCACGAAAATAAGGTGACCCTAGCATGGGTGGACATAGAGTTCCTAGTGGTTTTGAACAGTCCTTTATTTGCCTTCTAATTTAATTAATTTCTTAAAAGTTATTTTCATGTTGTCATACATAAAACGGCCGTTAATTTGGCGCAGCTGGCGTTCCAGCCTTAATCTTATCTAGGTGTAGAATTAGCTTCGGGCACGCAAAGCCGGGCACGTTGCTAGTATGCGAGCCGGACTCTATTATTAGCATAATTTAATGTTTACTTCCAAGGGTTTTGATAAAATTAGCTGATATATTTTAGTCTACTAAAGTTGCAGGAGTGACCATTTTGGAATTAAAGCAAGTTGGATGTTTGATGTTGGAGGTTTCGTCATCATCATCATCCATCATCAATTGGAAGATGTTCATCGCTGAACAATAGGTACTGAATACATCTCGCATGGAAAAAACAGCGGTTGCCAAAGATTACCATCCAGTGGTTCCTCACAACTCCCACCACACCAGGTCATCTGTCCACCACTCTTCCAATTAACGAAGATTCTTTTACTCTTTCTCAATGATTATACATAGGTACATACAGTCGCGCCTTTTCCTCGCTGGGGTTGGCAGAGACTACATCTTTCCACGTGCTACGATCCCGACACACCACGTTTGCTTCTTCCACTTTCAGTACCTTCATACATGCTCGCTGCTTCTAAATCCTAAAACTAGTTAAGACAAAGATTTATTCTAAAGCAGTGGATAGTTTTATTTATGGAGGGATTTCCATCGTTTCGTTTAAGCCATCAGTCTCGTTAATTATTGTTATAGTGTTTAGTCTGTATGTATCAAAATATAGATGTACCTATAGAGCCTAGTGGCGACACCTATCGTAAACCAATGTAAAACTAGTACTTAGCTCTCATTCAAATAAATGTCAGTCTGTTGCGAACCGTTAACGTTGTTTCAATAGGTTATGGGCGATTTCCCGATTTATCAGTTATTTTAGTGTAAAATAGATAAATTGTGTACGTTGTTTCGCGGAAACATGACTACGAGTTATATTGCCAATGTGCCAAAGCTAAAAGGCAGGGAAAATTACAATGAGTGGTGTTTTGCGGCCGAAAACTTGTTGGTGCTTGAAGGTATGGACAAGTACATCAAACCAACGGCAGATTTTGAAATAAAGCCAGTGGACGACGCAAAAACGAAGGCAAAGTTAATATTAACGATAGATCCAGCTTTGTACGTACATATTAAGAACACACAGAGCTCAGCAGAATTATGGAACAAGCTAAAAACCATGTTTGACGACTCTGGTTCCTCAAGAAAAATAACCTTGCTTCGACATTTGATATCAATACGACTTGAAAATTGTGACTCGATGGCTACCTACGTCACGCAAATGATCGAAACAGCTCAACGGTTAGATGGTACGGGATTTACAATAACAGATGAGTGGGTCGGCTCATTATTATTAGCAGGTTTGTCCGATCGTTATTCGCCAATGATAATGGCAATAGAACATTCGGGTATTTCGATAACTGCCGATGTCATAAAGTCAAAATTGCTCGACATGGAAGTTGCCAGTGATTTTGAGGCAGGTGGCGCAGCGTTCGCAGCCAGAAACAAATATTCTTCTACAAAGAAATTAGTCTGTCTTTCGGAAGAAATAACACCAGAGATGTTGACTCAATTCGTTTAATACAATGACTGCCTTATACATCGTAGTTGAGGGTGGGCGTCGAACATAAATTTCTAAGTACCTTCTTATTCATAATATTATAAAGCTAGTTCCTACATAACACCTTCCCTCTTAAATCTAGTTAACATAAAGAACAGGTATACATGGTATTCGCTTGGCATACCTAATTTAATATATCTTATAAACTATTATACACGCGTACATGTTTATATCATAATGTAAGTACGTATAATATTATTTTACATAGGTTGGTATGCGGACAATCATAGTTGCATTTTAACAATTACAATAGGTACTTTTGTTGCATGATGTGACCATACTGGCAATGTAAAACTAAAACATCTCCAATAAGCTTAACTTCACAAATATACGAACATCAATCAAACTCTAAACCATATCGCTTCACGGGTTTTCTATCCCTAGCCATATACCTACGCGCTTCCCTCTCCACCTGCACCGCCGTCGAGTGAGCTTCCTCCGGCTCGGGTAGGTCTACCGGCTGTTCTTTATTTTCAGCGTGCGCGTGTGAACCTGAAGCGTTTGCTTCGCCTATCCCTTGAGGCACAGGAGGGAGCTCGCCCGGTTCGGACGTTTCGCCCGCACTACGACGCTGCCCGAGCGCAGCCACCGGACCGACCGGTGCGACAACCGCGGCGCCGCCGTCTGGATCCTCGGCGGTTGGATATACACATGTGGAACGCCTCGCACCCGTCTTTAGTTGGTCGATATGCCTATGCTGTAGGACTCCCCCTGCCGACGATACGTTATAGTTGTTTTTACCTAGCCGCTCCGTTATCCGACCTTCTAACCATTTTTGGCTTGAGTTATAATTTCTATACCACACTGGCTCTCCTACCTCTAACCTTCGCGTCTCGGTATTTCCGGTACTGGCAACCTTTTTGGTCTGCTTTTGTTCTACGATAGCCTCATTATCCGGTCTTAACACGTCTAGTCTAGTTCTCAACAACCGCCCCTGCAGCAGTTTTGCCGGGCATTCGCCTGTCGTCGTATGAGGAGTGTTATGGTAATTGAGCAGGAATCTATAAATAGCGGTTTCAATATCAATTTTCGATACTTTAGCCTTTTTAATGACACCTTTTATAATTTTTACTGCATTTTCTGCGGCACCGTTCGATGCGGGATGGTAAGGTGGGGAATAAACATGTTTAATGCCATTGCTGGCTAAAAAATCATTAAACTCCTGAGACGAAAAAGGCGGTCCGTTGTCAGAAGCTACCTGGCGTGGCAGGCCGAACCTGGACCACGACTCCCTCAACCTCCTAATCACGCAATCGGCTGTAGTGCGCTGCATTTTAAAAACTTCTATCCATTTCGATCTGGCATCTACTGTGACCAGGTACATATGACCATCCATGGGCCCTAAGAAGTCTATGTGTACGCGCTCATAGGGGCGATGAGGCCACCGCCACGGCGACGGGGGCGAGCGGGGGGGAGAAGCAGCATTTTCTGCGCAAATTGCACAAGCCTTGCAACGAGTTTCAATGTCCTCGTCAACCCCCGGCCACCACACGTAACTGCGTGCCATTGACTTGGTCTTTACCATACCCATGTGAGGCTCGTGCAGTTCCTCCAGCACACGCCCACGACACCGCGATGGCATAACTACGCGGTGCCCCCACATAATGCAGCCTAACTCGGTGTACAGCTCACTGCGCCTATTCCAATACGGACGTATATTATCAATATCTAAACTTTGCGGCCAACCGTTGTCAATATAACTCAATACCCTACTCAATACCGGGTCATGACGAGTCTGTTTTCTTATCTCCTCACAGTCTAATAGCAACGCTGTCGACGCGAAGTGCAGGTATGACTGATCAGCTAATTCTATTTTTTCTTTAGCCGGATTATCTATTGGCAAACGTGACAACGCATCGGCGCCGTTTACCTCTGACCGCACGTATTGTATATCGAAGTCATATGCAGATAGAATGATGGCCCATCTCTGCATTCTGGAAGCAGCCATACATGGGATGCCGTTCTGTGGCCCAAATATGCTAACTAACGGCTTATGATCCGTCCTTAACATGAAATGGCGACCATACAAGTATTGATGATACTTCTTTACACAGTACACAATAGCTAGCGCCTCGCGGTGTATCTGTGAATAAGCCCGCTCTGCACCGGTTAATTTACGCGAAACGTACGCGACCGCCCGCTCCACGCCTGCCTTGTTTACCTGCGACAATACCCCACCAACGCCTCGCGAACTCGCGTCGCACGTCAGCACTAATGATTGTTTGGGATCATAGTGCGCTAATACATTACTGCCCGCAAGCAGTTCTTTAACTTCCCGAAAAGCCGCCGAGCACTCCGCCGTCCAATGCCATTGACGACCCTTTCTTAGCAACTCGTACAACGGAAATAAATAGTCACTTATGTTGCGCACAAACTTGGCATAAAAATTAACCATGCCTAGGAAAGAGCGCAGATCAGAAACATTAGCGGGCACTGGCATTTTTTTTATTGATTCTATCTTACTCGGGTCCGGTTGAATCCCATTTTTGTTCACTACATATCCCAGATATTTAATCTCATCCGCAAAGAATACGCATTTATTCTTCCTGACCTTTAACCCGTATTGCTTTAACCGGGCTAATACAGCTTCAACGTTACGTAAATGCGTGGTCTGATCCCCGGTTATTATGACGTCATCGAGGAATGCCTGAGTATTCGGAATATCTTTAATTAAATTCGTGATGATTCTTTGAAATATTCCGCTACTGGATGACAGACCATAAACCAGACGATTGTATCGAAATAATCCCCTATGCGTATTAATTACTGTGTACGGTTTTGAGTCCTCAGTCAAACATATCTGAGCGTAGGCCTGTGATAAATCGATTTTTGTATACGTTACTCCCCCCGCTAAATCAGCGAACATATCCTGGACCCTCGGCAAGGGGTACCTATCGACCAACAAACAGGGATTCAAGGTTACCTTAAAATCTGCGCAAACCCTTAAGCCTCCGTCCTTTTTGTGGACGGGAACCAGCGGCGTCGCCCAGTCGGAGCACTCGACCGGCTCGATGATGCCCTCGCGCAGCATCGCGTCGAGCTCCGCGTCCACCTGCTGACGCAGCGCGTACGGCACCGGCCGCGCCCTGCAGAACACGGGCACAGCGTCCGGCCGCACGCGCAGCGCCGCTTCGCCCCCCGTGTAGCGACCTAGGCCCTCTTCAAACACCTCACTGTATCTGCAAAGCAATTCCGTTAACTTATCAGTACTATTCACTTTCACATGGTCATCGACGGTCACATTACCACATACATAATTTTGTCCCTGCTCCAGCCGGAATTTGGGCAATTGAATATTCAAGTGAGCTAGCCACTGCCTACCTATTAGTGTGGTTAAACCGTTATCGACTACATACAGATCCAAACGTTTCACTTTGTCTTTATATTTCACAATCGGCGTGACAATGCCTAATGGATTGATGTTATCTCCCGTATACGACTTGAACGCCGTTTTGATCTTTTGTACAGGTAAATGGCTAAACAAAGCTTCATATGTATTCTTACTGATGCACGACGCCGGTGTACCCGTATCCACCTCCATGCGCAACGGCTTATCGTCTACTGATAACACGAGACTCACCGACTTGTACTCGCTCAAGGACATCTGGTAAATAGGTTCGGAGTGGTCCTCATCCGACTCCGACTGTTGATCTTCCTTTACCTCGGCGAAAAAATTGCCCCTCCGTTGCTGCTGACCCTTGCTGCCCTTGGCACGAGTATCCCGCCACTTCGCGCCCACTCCTGTTGTGTTCCCGGCATTCGGGCAAACACGCTTTAAATGTCCCCTGCGCTTGCAAATATTGCACACAAAGTCGCGATAACGGCACTTATTCCCTTCGTGACCTTGACCGCCGCATACGCCGCATGGCCGCCTTGGCTGTGACGTAACATTCCTCTGCGCGCCCGTAGTCATTGCGTTGATCTCCGATGCTTGCGCGTTCGACGTACTGTTCTTCCGCCAACCCTCGGTGGGAGCCATCTCCACGGACGCGGCGTCCCTCTCTGCCGCCTCCAATGTGCTCGCTAAATTGATAGCCTTGACGAAGGTCAAACCGTCCTCCGCGAAAAGTCGTTGACGAATTAGATCGCTCGCCAAACCACACACTAATTGATCGCGTAGATTTTCGCTCAATGCATTGCCGAAATCACAATATCTAGATAATTGTTTCAGCGCCGCAATATACTGAGTCACACTCTCCGCCTTGCCTTGCCGCCGCTGACGGAACCGATACCGCTCCGCCATTATAGAAGGGCGCGGTTGCAAATGACACTGCACCAGTTTCACTAATTCACTGTACGTAATATCCCCCGGTTTCTTCGGACTCGCCAAGTTTACCATCAGCTCATATGCCCGATCACCTGCTAATGATATCAACGTAGGCAACCTCAATTCTTCTTTGATTCCGTTCGCTTTGAAGTACAGGTCGACGCGCTCGCAGTACAAAGTCCAGTTGCCATTGTCGACGTCGAACTCCTGGATTTTTCCCACGGACATGTTCAATTCTTCACCGCACGCTGTATAATACCGAATTTTAATCCTCGTCGCCAATTAGTCTGTCTTTCGGAAGAAATAACACCAGAGATGTTGACTCAATTCGTTTAATACAATGACTGCCTTATACATCGTAGTTGAGGGTGGGCGTCGAACATAAATTTCTAAGTACCTTCTTATTCATAATATTATAAAGCTAGTTCCTACATAACAGAAATATGGCGGTCCGTCAACGTCAATGTCAAATAAAAAGACAGTGACAGATACCCCAACAACAAAAACAATCACATGCTACAAGTGTAAAGAAGAAGGACATTATCGAAATCAGTGCCCAATGTTGAAGAAAAATACAACTAAATGCGTATTTAGTGTTGTTTTCCTGAACGGAAAGTATAACAAGAACGAATGGTACGTTGACTCCGGCGCAAGTGCACACATGACTGCGAATAAAGCTTGGGTAAAGAACATGAATGAAACGCCGTGTTTATCAGAAATTGTTGTTGCCAATGAATCAAAAGTGCCAGTTGTTTGTTCCGGAGACGTAGACATTATTTCAGAATTGGAATGTCATATAACAGTTAAAAATGTGCTATTGGTGCCTAGTTTGACTACCAACTTATTATCAGTAAGTGAGCTTATAAAAAATGGAAATAACGTGATTTTTAAACGTAACCATTGTTACATTCGAGATAAGAACGATGTTTTGGTTGCAACTGCGGACTTATCTGACGGTGTGTATAAGTTGAGATTACAGTCACAAAGCTGTTTGTTGGCTGCTCCAGCTAATAGTGAAATGTTATGGCACAGAAGGCTAGCACATATAAACAGCCAAGATTTGCACAAAATGAGAAATGGAATTGTGGATGGTTTGTCATATGATAGCACTTATGACATAACCAAGTCTCAATGTACCACATGCTGTGAGGGAAAACAAATGAGACTACCCTTTTCTCATGTAGGTGAGCGAAGTACAGAAACACTGCACAGAATTCACGTTGATATATGTGGCCCGATGGAAACAAATTCATTAAATGGTGCTAGATATTTCCTGTTATTTGTTGATGATTATAGTCGAATGACTTTCATATATTTTCTGAAGCATAAAAGTGAAGCTTTCAGCAGATTTAAAGAATTTAAATCAGTTGTTGAAAATCAACTAAGTAAGAAGATTAAGATATTGAGGTCAGACAATGGACTAGAATTCTGCAATAAGGAGTTTCAGAGCTACTTGAAACAGGTGGGTATAATACATCAAAAAACGAATTATTATACTCCGGAACAAAATGGACTCTGTGAAAGGGCTAACCGTACAGTGGTTGAGAAAGCCAAATGTTTATTATATGATGCAAAGATGGGCAAGAAATTTTGGGCAGAGGCTGCAAATACTGCTGTATATTTGAAAAATAGGTCCATTGCATCGGGATTGGATAAAACTCCATATGAATTGTGGTATGGTACTAAACCAAATTTGAATCACCTGCGTTTGTTTGGCAGCAAAGTGATGGTACATGTTCCTAAACAGAAGCGTTTGAAATGGGACAAGAAAGCCACACAACACATTTTACTTGGATATGGTGAGGATGTAAAAGGTTATCGTGTCTATAATCCTGCCAATAACACTGTTGTTTTCAGCAGAGATGTTATAGTGATGGAGGAGGAGACAGGGGTCGAGGATACCTGCCAAGAGTCAGCAATCTGGATTCCGAATGAACAGATACCAGCAGAAAGTCTGGAGGAAGAGGAAAGAGATTCAGTGGGGGAAAAATCCCAGAACGATCAGGAAACTGAGTATTATCTTGATTACTCATCAGACTCTTCAATGTATGTTGATGGAGATGAAACATTGACTGAAATTCCTACACCAGAAGTTCCAGAACATGAAGTCCAGACAAAACCAATTTCTGAGAAAGAATCAGAGGTGCATAGTAAGCGACAGAGAAAGCAACCTGACCGGTATGGTATTACTAATATATGTGTTTCCAGTACTGTTCCAGCATCTCATGAGATTACATTCTCTGAGGCTCTCGAGGGACCAGAGAGGGAACAGTGGAAGCGAGCAATGTCCGAGGAGTTGCAGTCGTTTGAAGATAGTGAAGCGTGGGAACTAGTGGACAATCCAGGTGATGTGACAATAGTGAAGTGTAGATGGGTACTTAATAAAAAATTTGATATTGACAATAATGTGCGGTTTCGAGCTCGGCTTGTAGCAAAAGGTTTCTCTCAGAAACATGGTGTTGACTATACTGATACCTTTTCACCAGTAGTGCGACACTCTACCCTAAGATTATTGTTTGCCCTTAGTGTTAAGTTGCAAATGAGTATTACTCATTTAGATATAACTACTGCCTTTTTGAATGGTTTGTTGAAAGAGGATATATATATGTCAATACCTGATGGTTTTGTAAACAAAAGTGGGGGAAAAGTGTTAAAGTTAAAAAAGGCTATTTATGGACTAAAACAGTCTAGCTTAGCATGGTATGAGAGAGTGAAGGAAGTCTTAGATAAATTGGATTTTAAAAACAGTAAATATGAACCATGTTTGTTTACAAAAACCAGTGGAAAAATTAAGATTGTAGTAGCATTGTATGTAGATGATTTTTTGATATTTTCAAATAATGACACTGAAACTAATAAATTGAAAAAGGTATTAGGTTCTGAATTTAAATTAAAAGACTTAGGACCTGTCAGACAATATTTAGGCATGAGAATTAATGTAGATAAAAATAAGAATGTTATAACTGTAGATCAACAGCAATATATTGAACAGTTGGTTTCTAAATTTCAGATGTCTGATTGTAAAACACAAAGTACTCCAATTGAACCGAAATTGAATTTACTCATAGATAAGTCATCAGATAAGTGTGTACCTAATGTTCCATTTCAGAAATTAATTGGAAGTTTAATGTACTTGGCAGTGTTAACAAGACCAGATATTGCTTACTCTGTAAGTTATCTCAGTCAATTCAATAGTTGTTATAGTCATATACATTGGAATTATGCAAAACGTGTATTGAGATATTTGCAATGTACTAAAAATTATTGTTTGAGATATAGTAATAATAATCATAGTGATATACAAGGATTTGTAGACAGTGATTGGGCAAGTGACGCCCTAGACCGGAAATCTTATACTGGTTTCTGTTTTATGTTGTCCGGGTCAGCTGTCTTGGCAAAGTAGAAAGCAGAAAACAGTATCATTATCTAGTACCGAGGCAGAATACACTGCTCTGTCTGAAGCTTCTAGAGAGGCTGTCTATTTAAGAAATGTAATGCATGAAATTACTGATAAACTTTATGTCATTGATTTATATTGTGATAATCAAAGCGCATTGAAGTTAGCTTTAAGTAATCACAGTCACAATAGATCAAAGCACATAGATGTACGATGTCATTATATTCGAGATGTTGTAAAGTACAAATATGTAAAAGTTAAATATATTCCGAGTGAGGAAATGCCTGCTGACGTACTGACTAAAGGTCTATGTCATATAAAACATTACAAGTTTATGAATTTACTTGGAATTGTTTCTTTGTAATGTTCGGAGTATAAATACATGTGTAGTTATAAAGTTTATTTTGATAAGTGGGGGTGTTATAGTGTTTAGTCTGTATGTATCAAAATATAGATGTACCTATAGAGCCTAGTGGCGACACCTATCGTAAACCAATGTAAAACTAGTACTTAGCTCTCATTCAAATAAATGTCAGTCTGTTGCGAACCGTTAACGTTGTTTCAATAATTATCACGTTAGTGGCATTATAAACTCAAGCAGCAGAGGCCGGAACCATCTCATTGGACAAATAAATAAACAGCTGCATCTAAACTATACTTTTTAACGTGTTGTGTTGTGTAGCTAGTTATTAATGACTATACATTTAATGCAGTCTCGCCTTTTTTCTGTTAGGGTTAGGCTGAAAATTCATCTTTCCACATGCTGCGATCCTGACACACATCTCTCGTTTCTTCCACTTCCATGCTCACTGGTTAGAGGTACTTTTGTTTGACTTGGCCTTTCTATAGGACGTCCTCGATTTGATCGTATTATAACCACCTACGTGGACTAGACTGAATTTTCTCTATACATCTTTATCTTCTGTATCATCACTATTCAAATTAAATCATTATTTTTGGAGAAATCATCAAAATAAAAAAAACTTATAATTCTATCCATGTTGCCGTCATAGGCGCCTTGATGGAGCGCGTTCCATTCTGAACGATTTAAGTCTGATATTGAATATGCGGATATAGAGGGGCTAATCTGACGGAGCTAACTCTCAGTACTGAAGTAGTTAGTAACAAAACTGATAAGCTACTGGGGTTGAAGAGGTAGCTCACTAACAGTGTGTTGTGTATCCAATAGTTCTACAATAGTTATAGAAAGTAGCAGACTGAGCCTCTAGTGGGATGCTGTCACACCGATGGGCAACCTCTCCCGTTGGTGCATTTGGAATTTTCATAAATAGGTATCTGAATGTCAGCAGGGACGTCTAGCGATCGTTATACGTCATAGTATTTTCTTTTTTTGACGCTGTCAAGGTCGGCTACGCTGTCTAGATCGGCTAGAGACTATAATTTATTTTATATTAACTAGCTTACAACGGATCTAACTCACGCACAAACTAATATAAAATTATCACATACCATTTATACACATACATTAATACATTTAGACATAGATAATCTTCAAAAAAATTTTTTGTCCCGCGAAATAGCTCCTGAACAGGCCGGTTTTGTCAAAGGAAGAGGAACTAGAGAACAAATTCTCATATTACGCCAAATTATAGAGAAGTCTCGAGAATTCAACAACCCCCTCTTCATATGCTTCGTAGATTTCCGAAAAGCATTTGACACTGTGCAATGGTGGAAAATGTGGGAAATTCTTTCAGTTATGGGTGTACCCAATCATCTAACGTACCTCATTAGAAGACTATACGAAGATGGCACGGCAGCGGTTCGTGTGGATGGAATTGACTCAAGCTCATTCAAAACAGAGGCTGGTGTTAGACAGGGGTGCATTCTATCTCCATTGCTCTTCAATATCTACACAGAATACATCATGCGTATCGTCTTGGAGGACTGGGACAAAGGTGTTTCTATTGGAGGTCAGAAAATCTCCAACCTAAGGTATGCCGATGACACCACTCTTCTAACAACATCTAAAGAAGATATGGAACATCTTTTGAACTGCCTGGAAACTAATAGCATTGGACTGGGATTCGCTATCAATCGTGACAAGACGAAAATGATGATAGTCGATAGAGCCAACAATAACCAACCTACCGTCAAAAGTATAGCCAACTGTGATATTGTTCAGAGCTATATATACTTGGGATCCAATATTACCAATACTGGAGGCTGTGAAGACGAGATACAAAGGCGTTGTGCTGTGACGCGATCTGCTGTCGAAAAGCTCACAAAAATCTGGAAAGACCGAAGAATAACAAAAGCAACAAAAATACGACTGATGCGAAGTCTCGTCTTTCCAATTTTTCTTTACGGAGCTGAGACGTGGACATTGAGACTGAAGGAAAGGAAAAAAATCGATGCGCTGGAGATGTGGTGCTGGAGACGTCTACTGAGGATCCCGTGGACAGCCTACCGCACAAATGTATCGATCCTAAAAGAACTTCACATCAAGGAGAGATTATCGTCAACTGTTCAAATACGAATACTGAAGTTCTTTGGGCACATAACCCGAAATGAAGACTCAATGGAGCGTCTTGTAGTCCAAGGCAGAATGGAGGGCAAGAGATCCCGTGGCCGCTCGCCAACCAGATGGGGAGATCTCATTAAATCCCTCACCAAATCAACCATGACTGACTGCTCACACAATGCCTCCAATAGAGCCGAATGGAAACGCATAGCAAGAGCCGTCATTCATCAGGACTCACTCATAACCACGACCACTCTGCCAAGAGTGCCCGACTAAGAAGAATCTTCAAAAAGTATATTTTCTCTTTATTTGGATTTTATATTTTTATTCGTCTGTTTTTTTAAAGTAGGTACCTACTGCATGTATAATTACTGCCAATCACAAACAGGATCAGTAAGGCTTGTTCGTCATATTATTTCTGTATGTATTAAAAATACCTATTATACTTATTAACTATGCCACTTGCAGAAAGCGTGTGACGTCATAATGTGCTGGAAACACCATGGTGCATGTTATTTTGACAGTTTATAACATGCACATAACGCGCCATCACGCATTTGTTACATTTCAAAATGGCATACTGAATAATACGATTCCACGAAAATACCATAACACGCTGCGGCTGAATGGTCATAGCGAATAAGTGCCCAGGTTAACGTTAGATAAGACGTGACGTGGTCGCTCGCTTCGGTGTAACGGCCGGCGCATTGCAAAGGAAACTCGGGTCGTCTAGATTAGAAACTTAAACGGCTATGCATAGAGGCGCGGCGCTCTATATATTGCACTGCGCAGTACAGTGCCTTAATGAGTTTGAATATTATGAGGTATGTTATTGTGCTAGCTGCGCCCCGCGGTTTCATCCGCGTGGACAGAAACAAAATACATATTTTCGGAATAAGAAGTAGCCTATGTGTTAACCTTAGATACTGGCTACCTCCATACCAAATGTTATCCAAAATGGTTCAGCCGTTTGAGCGTGAAGAACTAATCAAAACACAAATTTTTACCTTTTTATTTTTAGTAGGATTGTATCATTATGGTGGATAATACAGAAGCCTTCTACTATAATATATTCCGAGAGTAAATAAATAACACGTCGCGTACTGCCCAAACTCCTAAAGATCACTAAAAAGGGCTAAAAATGGGGCTGCCAAAAACTACTATTAACCGAATTTTCGTGAAAAAAATAACAAAAAAAAAAAACTTTGTGAAAATATGGAGGCTAGATGTCCAACATCCTCATTCTCTTTCTCCCTTGGATTCATGGGACGCATTCAGTTTTCAAGTAAAAAATCTTGGAGGTAATATACTATTATGAAATAACATTATAATATACAATATAGAAATATCATACAGTCAAATTGGGCTTTTTATTGAACTTGAAGATAAGTACTTTTACAAAATAATAAGTGGCCGTAGTATGGTAACGCTTTGGAATTATCAAGTTATTCTCTCACACACCGACCCTCCCCTAGTTAGAATAAATTAATTTCAACTCAGCGTTAATTGAGAGACCGAGGGAATTCACCCGATCCCACCTTCAGGATCTAAACTCAACGCACCCGATCGGATCTCAAGATCGCTCACTTGATCTAACCTTGCTTGGTCCGATCCGATCTTGTAACTCACACGATCAAGTCGATCACTGCAACCAATAGATCGATACGAGGATGCATTTTCAAATACTGACGGTTTGAAAACATAATAATGGTTACCAACAATCAGTTGGCATTTCTCTATAAAGAAAAGTAAAATGACAACTTTAGATTTAGAACTACGGATCGCTTGCTTGTAGGGTCATAAATTACATTGTTTCTGATTTTCTAGATCAGTGAGTTTGATCGAAAGGGTGAGTCAGATTGATTGGACTAGATTGAATCGGTCGTAGGCTTAGCCTGGTGGATAAGAACCTCAAAGGGAAACTCATTATTTATTCTTATAATGCTTTAACCCGACAGCTTTTTGGTTAATTTGCTAAGGTCCCGCTAAAAATTCCGTGTCGCGCATTTTAAATGTTTGATCATGTTTGGTGATCAAAGTGTCGTTTTTAGACTACATACAGTTGTTTGTTCTGTGATTTTCTGCAAAAGGGCATATTATAACGTTTGTGGCATATCTGATCCTCCACTACTTTAAGGTTTTCTTGCACAATGTATCTTGGTAGTAGTATACAGGTAGAAGACACCTAAATAAACAGTTAGATTAAAATGTTTAATATAATGGTTGCATCTAAAGAGTCACGTTCTTGAGATATTTAGAGGCAAAGATAAAAAAAAGCGAAAACAGCTAAAAATGCAGTAGGTAATTACGTGTATGTATACCTACAAAATTTTCTATGCATTCCGTTGTGTTCAAATAATAGATACCAGGCTAATTCAACTACCTATCTATTTATCGATGGATCTGTGGTATGGGATGCTGTTTGGTTCTGTACATAATTAATGATGTTTTGCCTGGTATGTTTGTTAGACACTGTCAAGGTGAACATTGGACACCTTTTTCTTAAAGTACAAACGGCCACGACAGCGGGCGCCTCGGCGGTGGTGATCATTGATATTCACATTTTCGAAATAGCATCCAAAACCGGATGCATTACCAAATTGGTAACTAAAATAGGACAGACGAGTAAAAGCTTCAATAATTTAACTTTAACCAGCGGTAGAGGGTTATTTCAAAGGACTACTCTCGACGCGGTAATAATTAATGAGCCGATATTGCGCCGTGGAGCTTCGAATACCGATTGAGATAAATATTATGTTAAAATACACAGACTACACCTACATGATATTATAAAAATGCGAAATTGTTTGATGTTTAGTCCTAAATACAGGTAATCCTAGTCATCAGAATCTATTATAAAAAGCTTAGTTTTCTCATTTTAGAGGCAACTCTACCCACGAGCGAACTGAAAATGAAAAAAACTAAATCAAAATCGGGTTATCCAATTGAGAGCTACTATACCACAGATGGGCGACGACATCAAAAGAGTCGCAGGCAACCGGTGGATGCAAGTGGCAAATTGTCGTTCTGTGTGGCGGTCTAAGGGGAGGCCTATGTTCAGCAGTGGACGTCTTCAGGCTGATGACGATGATGGTGATGATACCACACAAAACTAAAAACACGTTACTTTTTTGGTTCAAAATGTATAACTACCTACAATTTTCTTTTGTATGCTCACCAGATTAACTAATTGACCAATGCCAACACGATTCGTCAAGTGTTGCCATTTTGGTAGGATGTCGCCTATCAGCTAAAGTGAGCCATTACCAGAGGTTGGCAATCGCTCCGGCATCAGAACACACCTGGGACCTGGGACCCTTCTCAAACAGACAACTGACGGCACACTTCACTTGTCTCAGATTAATTCTCTACAGAGGAAGCGCTTTGACTCACAATTAATATTGTATAAGTAGTTCCAACAAAAGAAAAGTGCGACACGATACAATATAGTAGGGCAAGCATGAATCACTATCGAAAGAGTATTATATATATAGTACATAATATACATACTATAGTCACGACTTTTTCCCTTTGGGGTAGGCAGAGACTACATCTTTCCACATGCTACGGTCCTGACACACCTCTTTCGCTTCTTCCACTTTCACGAGTAAGTAATGGGTATTTTTGACAATGCTTACCTTTAAGACGAGTCTGCATTTTAACAGTGGTAATGCTTGAGTGAAATACAAGGGCCATGGTCTAGCACCCAATCATGCCCATACTTAGACCAAAACCTGGTTCACACACACATTTGCCACGTGCCGAAATCTAATTCGCAACCAAGCGAAGCTTCAACTTACGCCGCGGCGCTCGTCAACCGTTTAACCACTAGCTATCTGTTAAAAAACGATATAAAACAACGCTACAAGTACTCACAAACTTACACATCATTTTTTTTAACTTCGTTTAAAAACAATATTCCGGTACCGCCTCTTCCTTAATTGAAGTGAACCAATTTGCTTTTGTTTAGACGAGAACGGCTCTAATGGTGCATTAAAATAGCATTTAAATGATTTATGAACGAAGAAATTAAAGCAAGTAATAGTTTAATGATTAGAGGAAGGTATTTTTGTTTAT
Source organism: Hylaea fasciaria (assembly GCA_905147375.1). Classification (NCBI taxonomy): domain Eukaryota; kingdom Metazoa; phylum Arthropoda; class Insecta; order Lepidoptera; family Geometridae; genus Hylaea; species Hylaea fasciaria. The sequence goes on from LR990218.1 coordinate 3,542,773, forward strand.
TACAATTTTATAGGCCGGGAGGTGGAAATCAGAATGCCTAACCAATTAAGGTTTTAAGTCGGATAGTTATGGTAGCGCGTTATTGCTGTAAAGTCACACATTTTGACAGTTATGATTGTAGGTATAGGTACGTAAATTGACAATAAAATTTGACAGCTTTGGCTATTTTTAATCTTGGAATATATACAAATACGTATTTCATAAATGTTTCATAGATTTTTTTATTTTTTTTACAATAACTACGTAATTTTTAAATAATGATAGTGAACCCAAGTAAAACATTTTCTTAAAATGTTTACGTCACCGCCTCTTGGACTACAATGAATGGTCCAAAAATCGATGTAATCGTACGGTACCTACTAAAAATTATAAAATCATTTATAAATCGTGATCAATATAAACTTGTTTTGTATCGTTGTATTAAAAATTTCAGTTTGATAACTCGTATAAAGTCTCAAAGAGAAATGAAGAATTTCAATTTATTTGACACTGGTTAAAGCATAATGCAGTCGCTAATCGTGGCTAACAAAAAAAAATTGTAACAAATTTCGGAAAGAAAATAATTATTTCGACGTACCTAATTAATAATTTGTAGTGTAGAGCTCCCATAACTATACCCATAGCGAAGTTCACTAGCCCCAAGAAGTAGCCCACCATTATAACTCAAAACTACCCTGCCGTCATAAACATGGCATATATTTTTCAAGCCCTAAATGTATTTATGAAGGGCCCAGTCCAGCCCAGCCGGTAACGGCGTAAACATCCCATGAATTATTTAGTCTGACCCTGACTCGTATATTACCATATCATTGTTTTTTGCCTAGTGGCTGCCAGAGATTTATTTATGGTGTTTGGTATACTGTCTGTTTTAGTTTAGTAGGGGGAAAAAGCTGTGTGTACTCGTCGAATCTTCGGCCTTTTATGTCAGAGTGTGTCAGGCCCCTTTAAGACCTCTGACGTGGTTTACCGAAAGTTATCTACTTTGTTCGATAGTTCTTAAACTATCGAAAACTAAATACATCTTTACTAGAATTTAAACGGGTTTATTCACGCACAAACTTATATCAAAATATATAATTTTTACCAGTTTAAATTCTAATTAACGTAATAATATATCGATCGATGTTGACCGTATACTGATGTGGCAATGACCTAAAATCTAGCAAATGAACAGAATAATGGATGCATGGATGTTGAATGGGATAGATGATGAATAGTAACTTGTTAGGTCAATGCATAAGTCTTTTATTTAAATTCACTGTAACAGATTTCTCGTGTTAGCACTTGCACTAAATCTGCTTCTACGAAGTTCTAATTGACTCGAACAGCAGTTAAATACTATTTACTGAGTAGGTGGGAGTTTAATACAACCTGCCTAGTTCAATCAAGATAGCTCCCCGTACTAGGTAATGGTGCACTAAGGATTGCAATCTGTATCGGTTAGAATGGACTGATAAGAATGTAGCCTAGGTCATTTTAGTGCTACAACTGCAACTCCCGTTTGTATACCTAACTTCCAAGTTTTGATAAGCTTTATGCTTTGATAAGTTTGCAGTTTATCGTCGTAAAAAGTACCCTATGCCCTTTGCCAGGGTTCAAACTATTATCATACTAAATTTTATCAGGATTCGTTAAGTCATTTAGCTGTGGCGAAGAGACAGAGAGACGGTTACTTTTGCTTTTATAGTATTACTAGCAGACACGGCCACTCGTTGCTGTGGCTAAGGTTTTTGTTATTGCGACTATAAATTGAGATGTAAGCTACCCTATCTTTCAAGTTAGATCAAACTGCACGCGCTGTGCAAATTTGATTAAAATCGGTCAAGTAGTTTAGGAGTCCATTGAGGACAAACATTGTGACACGAGATTTATATATATTAAGATGGGAAGATTGAATTTGGATTTGAATTATGATCACAATACCATATACTTATATATTTATAGCACAAAATGAAGGAGCACTCTCGCTATTTTGAAGTTAAATCGTGATAGCACGAACGGGCTTTCGTAAGTCATTTAGAGCATGTCGGGTGACTTATTGAGTACCAACGCAGTATTAACGAGGATGCCGCTATTGTTTCGCTTACAGATTGATTCGTTTGTATGAAGTACACACCCTGTGCCTACAACTAAATTAATATTCCTCAAAGAAATGAAGCGTAATGGCGCAACCACCATATTTAATTTCCCTCCGACAATAAACGGTTTCATTTAGAACAAAATACTGGCTGCCAAAGTTCAAAGATTAAAACACCAGAAAGTTTTTAGAAATTTTATTACCCACAGGCTGATAGAGTGAGAAGGGGCAAGTCGTTACAACTTTTAGAATTTATGCGACTTGTTTGTTTTCCCCTGCGTACTGGTCGAGTGCAAAAATTAAACTCTTTAGCGCTTTGTCTGTTTTAAAATGTTTTTAGTAATGTGAGGGAATTGGGCGGAATTTAGGTTTTTCTTATTGTGATACAGTTTTAAGAAGTTAACGTATTTTTGAAACGTGAGCGTACAATGATTGCATCAAGTGGGTTTGAGTTTTGTTTGGAATACTACCTCTGTATCTACCAAAATAAAGTTAAAACGCGGAATTGAAATTGTGGTCTACTTTTTAAGAATTTTCTCAACAAAATAATAAATTATGCACACAACATTTCTTATAAAATTAAAATAGCTAGAAATGTGGTGAGTTTTTTCGGTATTTTCTTACATTTCTTTTTACAAAACATAGTCTTATAACAACAACATGTTACCACGGTACGTGCACAGCGTATAAATGCAGTAAGCGAACTCCCTCAGAATTCTTGCCACACCTCCCCCTAGTATTTTTAAGCCTACTTACCTGCGCTATGTCTTTAGTTCGTACATTTATGGCGCTATGTCGAGGAACGATATTAGAAAAAATTGATAGCTGACGGCTGAGCAAACAGTGGTGGTTGAGCATTGTGCGCTATGTATCCCAAGGACGCAGTTTTCGGTTATTTGGCCCCGCACAAATTTTCATGTTTCCATCACTAACTACTTCAGAGGAACCGTTAAACCATTGATATCGGTTGTTATCTATTGATAGCAATAAGTAGAGGCCCTTTTTGGGGTGGTGTGAAAAATTATGAAAAACTAATTACACACAAGAGTATCGGGTGTATGAACTGAGAACCGACAGTTTGTCGTTCTTATTTTTCTTGCAAAATGCAGTGAGTATTTTCCACGCTAAATATTGGCTCATTTTATCGTCCCTCCTAATAGCCCCGGGTTAGAAGCCAGCCATGCTTTTGTCTACCAAATCTATTCTGTTTGCTGTTAGGTGTTTACTCTTTGATCTTTCTTATCGTTATTCTAGAAACGATGCTGCATTCAAAACTGAACAATGGACGCCCTGAAATCTAGACTTTGCTACCTACTAAAGATTTAAGTGAGGTAGGACATATCGAGCGTCTGCCGAGGTAAGTCACATCGGATAATGCAGTGTACAATGCTGCAAGGCGATTCTGTACAAAACTCACTTACGTGACAGCGCTGAATCCGCGCTGCGGTACGTCAGTGTCAGATTGGTGACGTACCGCAGCGCGGATTCCGCGCGGATTCAGCGCTGTCACGTAAGTGAGTTTTGTACAGAATCGCCTTGCAGTATTACCTATAGTTTGAAATACAAGTGTGGATGTAGAATTATCGAAATGCTAAACACTTTATTTGATTTTGGAGTTTTCCTTTTCACAGGTGGGTTGTGGGATAACACTGATGGAGCTAACCTCTTCGATACATTTGAAAGTTTTGTACAAGGGTATTTCCTTTCATCGTGATGTCTTTAGGTACACCCGTGACATATCGCCAGGAAAAAGATGGCGTATGAGGTGGTGCTAGCCTCTAGTGTCAGAGTGTATCAGGCCGCTGAAAGGCCTCTGAAGTGGCTTAACGACTGTTATCAATCGATAACAACTGGGACCGACTCCGAAGCACGGAGCGATGAAGCGTACAAAACTTACGAAAAGTCATTGGTGCGGGTCGGAAGATTGAACCCGGTATCGTTATATTCTAAAGCGTACAAGTTACCACTTGGCCACTCATTGCGAGGTCAATGGCAGGTCGTGTTAGTTACGAACAACGAACGGCGGGATAGATTTTCATGATCTTTTCTTTGTTGGATTCGTCTCCGTTCGGAATAGCAGAATAAATATTATACGTAACATAGGAAAAATTTACGGAAAAGAGAGAAAAAGGATAATTCATTTACTCATAAATTTTTGACGGGAGTCTGTCGGGACTGAATCCACATTCGTCCCACGGAAGTGCGTCCCACATGGAAAAATCTGCTTTCGTCCCTCCTTATATGCCATATTCGGCCCAAATTTTATTTTGATTAAAATACTGTTGTTTAATAAATTTCAAGACGACTCTACGATATAATATTATCGTTAGTACATTCGGCGACGACCCCGCGACCCCAGTTAAGTGAACTGCAAAATATAAGTGGTTGCTATATCGAAGGTAAAGCAAACAAATCAAAGCGGTAAACAGTAATAAATCATACGGCTTAGCTAGCCGTCACACCTGACGGATTGCGTTATGTTTACGTTACGTTTTTGTACTGAAAATGAAAAAATATTGTTTGTTAATATAGGGATTTAGAGCTAAGTGGGTGTTCAACTTTATCCTCTTCGGTAAGTGGATGGAATAATCTAGGGGCTTAAGAAGGCACGCGAAAGGTCACTTTTGATGGGAACAGGCCGTCCTTGTCCTTGACCGTCTTGCTTTTTTACTGACCATTTTAATGTCACATTAAATTGCATCGAAATCCGTTCAGCTGTTGCACCGTGAAGAGGGGCAAGCATACAAACTTCTTTATTAAATAATATTAATACACGAACTTCTATAAGAAAATTATTACATAATAATATGAAGGAGCAACACTTTTCAATAAAATACCCTTACATAATAAGAAAATATCTACACTCATTTAATGCATTCAAAGCCAAACTAATTGGACACCTTTCAGTTAATAACATGTACCTATGTGTTAGATGAGTAGGTACGTTGAATTATGCACAACGGATCGACGGATTTGAAATTGTATAAATTTACTATGTTATCTTTGGTATTTGTTGAGAATAAATATCTTTAAACCTAAACCTATTACTTCATACGATGTTATGGGAAATTGTTAATACCTACGTCAAACCACCGGACTGGTGGCGTGGCGGAATATGGCCTAATCCTCCTCATGGATGTGAGGGGAGACCGTTGCTTAGCAGTGGGTGGATAAAGGTTGATGATGATGATGATGACGTCCAACAAAACTAGGTACCTACGTTACAAAATAATTCTCATTTTAAATCATAATTCTCGCTAAATGCTATCCAATAAGTGTTATAATTATCCTTGCTACTCTTAAATCTATAAAATTAACCAGCACAAGAGTAAAGAAGTCGCAAGGGTCGGAAGGCTGTTCCTTTGAAGATACCCTGCGGTTTATCTACAACATAATTAATACAATTAACCCTTTGCATCCCCTATAGGCCTTTTTATAAGCTATAGGGCCTTTTACGCAATACCTTTGTGGAGGTAGGGTTGGCGCTCGTGGAAAATTATTTTAACTTCTATTTTTTTTCTACTCGTATGGCATACAAAGTTGGTACAGTGTATGGGAACTTGAAGCTAAAAATAATTATAATATCAGTCATTATTATTAGTAATATGAACTGCGTCAGTCGACGTTTCAAGATACATTTAGGATTACGCCACGAAACATACTATTTTTAGTTTTTCATTCTGTGCATCCATGGGTAGTCTGGATGAATAGACTGTTCATAGTACTTACTAGGTACACGTTACATTAACGAGTAACTTATTAAGGTTTGAATATTATTATGAAATAGGTTGTTTCTCTTTCATGCGCCGACTTGTTTCAAGTTGGCGAATATTATATAGGTACGCGATAGAACCAGAATCTTGTCACAGCGTGTATTTTCGACCGAGTCTTTGAACGCTTTTTGTGCAAATGCAATGTACAACACGATCCTGAAGTGAGGCCCGAGTACTTTCGTGGCAGCCCTACGAGTAAGGCCGTTTTTAATCGTACGCCCTCTCAATTATTTAAGCCTTTTTCGCTTACCACCAAATTAAGTGGTGTAATATTTCGCCCTTATTGTGTACTTGTAAATATTTTTGTTGCTTTTTAATATTGTGGCGGGGTCTGCACTTGTTTTTCATGACTCTGCGATGCTGGAGATTATGTTGGAGTTAAAATTTCAGACAGTTTTTTTTATTTTTGTAATTGTTATAAAATTAGTGATGTTTGTAAAATAGCGGTTACAAACGATTTAAATGTCATTTGGATTTAACTATGTCCCATTCAATCAAAGATCATGTATTTAAGTTAGTTAAAACCGGTTCAAATATCTTTAAAAATAAGGGAAAGTACCAAGATATATCTGCTTTTAGTAGTAGGTACTAACGCCCGAAATTAATATTGTATCTTCTATCCAAGATTAAAATCTATCTTGGATTGCTGCCTATCGTTCGATCGATCTCCAGCCTGCGTGCTTTCATAAACCAATCCACGAATCGGTTATTGGCACGTTTGACCCTAAAATGGATTGTGATATCAATCCCAGAATATGGCAAAATTTGGATTAGGATTGATTATTAATTTCGGCCGTAAGTAAGACAAAAAATTCAGTATTTTTTAAATTTTACTTGATTTTTGCTTCTAAATGATGCATTATATTTATATTTATTTATGTTATTGAGTAACGAGAAAAACAAGTCAATCAACCAGATGGTTAAAACCAATTTAGATTGACGACGCTAACCCAAAAAATCATAATAATTAGAAGATATTAACATGAACTAATTTTCAAATACAAATACAAAAGGTAGGTACAATAAAATTATACTACAAAATACAAATAACATATAAAGAACTACAAGAAATAGCAATTTAAATAACGTGCACATAACGAATAAGAATCCCAAAAATACAAACGTAAAACACGTTTGTATTTTTGGGATTCAACAAAAATACTGATTTTCCGTAAAAAAAAAGTGGTTTTCGTTAATAAAACATCCCGCGGAATTATTTACCGCAATTTTTACCGTTATTTCTATGCAAATGATGCCTTTATCTGCTGGTGGAAAATCGCGGCTTAACCTTATGGAGTAAAAATGCTTTATTGTAACATAATGGAGAATTTATTGAAATGGCAACAAGTATTTTACTTAGGAAAATTTACATTATTAACATATATTTTGTCTTCGGTTTGTTTTTGGATCTTTGGAAACTTATCATCACTCTCTCATTTCGTAGTGTTAAAGTGTCAATCATCGCTCTTATAACGTATCAAATGTCCTATAAACAAAACGTTTTCAAAATTCGTTCAGCCGTTGCGGAGCTAATAAATCTGTAGAGGCCCGCTTCATTACGTGTAAGATTTTCCTGTAAACTTCCTACACATAAAATGGTATACAATTATATTCTATTCTATAAAATCAGTACATGAAGATTCAGTCACAGGAGAAAAAGTCTGATAGTATATAAAACAAAAAAGTATCCAGCTACAATGCAAATAAAAATATGTTCAAAAAAATGGTCTAGAAAACTTGAAATAATCTCATCACATTTAGTTTATGTAACACTTGTTTTTATGACTGTACAAATATACAATAGCGGCCGAGTTGCCTACTAAAAATAATATTTAAATAAAAGGTAAACTCGACCACGCGGGCGAGTTTTATTGCGGTCGAAATGACAACCAACTCAGATCATCACAACCCATATCAGTCCACTGCTAAGCACTGTGGTGGTGCTTTTGTGAAGAGGATTAGTCTATAATCCACCAAGAGAACCCGGTGCAAGTTGGTGGATCTTCTACGAAATGATTCTACTATTACTTGCCTACTCAAATCACGACCCGACAACAATACGTTCATGAGCGATACATATTTTCTCTACGGTAAACATTCACGTCTTATACTATAGGGAGAAACGTATGAAGTAGTGAATACGTTCACATATAATAGCTAGCGCTCGGTAGAGTGCATGATGGTACAATCGAGAAGAAAACTCCTTACTTCTTTTGTTTTTTTTTGTGACGCATCACCGACTTCAATTTCAGTATGTTCCTCGATCTTCTCCATCTAAATGTTGTTGAAAAAGATTACTATTTAGCAATAAAGCCGCATACTGTACCTCAAAAAAGTATCTGAGTCTAAATTCATCATGGCAAAGTAAAGACAAAGGTTTTAAGGTCTCCAATTAGTGTCAATTACTTGATACCAGCTACATTGCGACTTGCTAATTGCTCCAATTTCGTAGGTCAAACATTGAGTTGTTAATAGTTGATTTGAAGCAAGAGCTATCGTTTATTTGAAATAGTTTAGATTTATCTACCACGGTTGCGGTTCGATTGATCCACGAGAGAAGTATTGTTCAAAAGGGATGACTATAAAAGTTAACGTCAGTTGAAAACACTTTTATTCCCGCCAGTACGCCTTATACAGCGTGTTTACTCTTCAAACGGTCTCAGGATTGAGACCCACAATAGCCAGACTAGACTCCTACTCGGCTTTCATAACGTGAAACATGGTTTTTCACCACGGCTTTTTGTTCGCAGACATTAAGATAGTGCTTAACGAGGTGAAGATTTGTTTGAACATGCTGTATGTTTACTGGGATTGTGTGGGTTTTTTTTGCAAGCTAAGCAGAAATGTTTTGGCAACTTTTATACCTTTTATGTTGCTGAAATAATATGTAAGTAACTGATATGTAAACAAACAGTGGAATATTTTAGTAAAAATTTGATAAACCGTCTGGTGAGCAGACAGGATTATAACAGTGTACAATTTCCCACGCTTCCGACCATGAAACAAATTAATGTTTCCAAACAACACTGCAACATTACCGTACAACAGTCTTACAGCGGCTCACTGCAGTGTTGTAAAGGCTGAATGCATAATAACGAGTGCAGACATCATGCGACGTGGTCACTTTGAGTGCGCTAGTAACTGCAAATTCACGAATTTTTAATAAAAAAATAACACACGACAAGCGGAAATATTTTATAATCGGGTTTTTATTTCCCAGTTAGATATAATTTAGTGAGTAGGTACATAAAATAGCTACTCACAAAATAAAAACAACAAATTGAATCCAATACCGCGTTTCGTTAACTCTGTAACACAAAACAAATTGGTGCAAATTAAATTTACATTCCATCGCGCCACTTCCTATTCGGAAATTGTTTATATTGTGGCAAATAATAGCTTAGCGCCTGCGAGTGTATTTGCAATATCACGTTAAATAATTACATTTAAGATTTAGAAAGGATGATTTAAAAAAAACCATCATGATGACTTTCAGAAAAGCTGATTGTTTGCTATAATAAATAATAATGCTTTCAACGTAAACGACTCTTCGTCTTCTATACGTTAATGTTCGTTTAGCGAGTTGAAACTTTATACAGTAACTGTTGTTAGCACTTGTGAGAACTTATTTGACGTACAATCGACCGCAATAATTCATATCGGATAATTAATAATTGATCGTCTGCATTCGCGCATCGTTCCTTCGATCGCTTCGAACGTAAAGCACGAACGAAGTCACGGGCAACCAGCCACTGTTATTTAAATTATAACATTATAATACAGCACAAACGTATGCGAGAATATAACACCAGAGAAGATGAAAACACTCAGCTACGGCATTATTCATGCAATGCGTCAGCGTATCGCACAATCGGACGAATATGAGTGGCGTGGACAAAGCGTGGGGAAATGGAATTTTGTAGTGGGTACCTACTTACTTGCGCTTTAGTCTTGTGAGATGGACGGGGAATAGTTCCGATGTCGCGAAGTTATAAAGAATACTATTTTGATGATGAGGTAGAGGATTTTGAAATACAACTTCTTTAATTTTCCCGAATTGAATTTACAGTTGCAAAGTTTCAAGTAACACGTTTCGTGATTTGATTGGAACTTCAAGGGTTGTCGAAATGTAGGTTTGATTTTTATCTGTGAGCATAGCAGACGAATGCTTGTCTAGTTAACAAAAAACTAGAGTGGTAAACAAAAATAACCAGTAGGTTTTCTAGATTCGTATTAAAATTAAAGGAACTTTATCCCAATCTTTTTACCAGATCAATTCAAGTCCGAGAACGACCACCGCTACTGCGTCGACTGCAGTGTGGCAGTCATGTAGTGAGATAGAAAGCCGAACTTTGCACCGCTATGTAAGTTATGGCAAAGAGGAGACGGTACAGAGGGTGACAGAGATGTTTGAAAAATACCTATTTATTACAACTGAGGTTTGAATCTGACGCAACAAATATCTGATGCTATATCCATGAATCGTAAAGTAAATGTACGTTTTGCAATACAACGACAGCGGGTTCGATCCTGGGCTCAGCACCAATAATTTTCGTAAGTTTAGATTTACATCGCTTCGTGCTTCGTTAGCCGTCGTTTGGCTCCCGTTGTTTTCAGTTAGTAGCAATCGTTAAGCCTCTGACGTGGCTTGTGGCGTGACGTGTGTGTCTGCAATATCTCGCCAAACAACAACAATATATAATAAAAATAATAATAATAATTCAGCCTGTAACTGTCCCACTACTGGGCAAAGGCCTCCCCTCACTTTCGCGAGGTGGATTAGGCCATAATCCACCACGGGGGCCGGGTATGTGCACGCACTGAGAATTGAACTCGCCACCTCCGTTTTTAAAGGCGGACGTTCGCCCACTAGGCTACCACCGCTTTTTACAACAACTTTATTATTATAATCAAGTAAAAACCATGTCCTCTGAGAGGACGCATGCAATTAGGCAAGACATCTCTATCTCAAAGAACATGCACAAAAGTAGGAACCATTGGCATTCCGCCAAACATGGTCTAAGTAAAAACCGTAGTAATAGCCTACGGTTCCGCACATGTCTTTATTGGACCAATTTCTAGAACGGAATTGTCTTTGTGCATCTAAAATGGTTTTATCCCGGTTTTTATTTAAGCAAATACAGTTCTTTTGTCCGGATATTCAAAGGTTTTATCTCCATATTCTCAGATTCGATTAGTTTACCTACCTTTGGGTACAAAGACGTAATGTCAATGATCAAGAATACATTATTTTTAAGGTATCTTTAGAATACAGTTATATCTACAAACCCACACAACCAGTTACCCTGAAAATAGAATCTCTTACATCCTAAATAAAATATCACAACACAGTTAATCTTTTACTCACTCTATTTTATAGTAGTCTGGAAGGATCACTATTAATAATTGTTAATATTATTATCACTAATTATTATTGTAATCTGAATTACGAACTTATATCGATTTGAAATATCGAATCATCCAGATATAGTACAAAAATAGTGACATGACATTTACAAAAATTATAATTTGCACATGTTTTATTAAAATGAAATGAATGTATCAATCGATATTTATTGATAGATAATATCGCATCTGTGGTAGCTTCAAAGTTTTAGTAAAAATATCGATATCCAAACTCAATATTCCATCCCTCATATTTTTATACAATTTGACTGTGAGTATATCAATAGACATGAACAAAGGGGTTGTTTGTAAAGAAAATTGTCAAAGCACTGCAATGCCTTTGACGATTCAGATTCTATGGTTTCTTAGAGGTACCTACCTATCTTCAGATTTCTTCCTTTGAATCCAATAAAGTGAAGTGAACTATAGATTTTGAGATACAAACAAAGAAGCAATGCCATTTGCAACTATTGTATCCATATAATGAAATGCTGTTCGTTGGTAAGCGACACTTGAGAACGGCTGGACCGATTTGGTTATTTATTTTTAGACGTGTCTGTTATAGTTTGTATTAGTTTTTGGTGGAGAATAATCTGTAAAGCTTCTGGCGAGTTAGGAAATTCTGAAAAACTGTGGTTTTTTTTGTATGAACACAATATCATTATTCTTTCAACGACGATACATTATTATTATGTCATATTTGTGTTTCGTAATTATTAATTACTGAACGATGTTTTTCAGGTCAAAAGTAGAAAACATATGGTATCGGATATTGCGTAGACTACAGTGCCACCTACAGCACGGGCCGCTAATAGGAAAATACTTAACCCGATGGTCGAAGATTCAAACTTGATGCCTAGGGTTGAAATCGGCACCAAGTTACCGCTCGACGGCTTTCTCTGCTATTATTGAGTAGAGGTAAACAAAAAGCTACGAGCTTGCTACGAGTGGGTCGTAGACGTAGACATGCGTAGCAAAACCGATCGTAGACGTTGTAGCACTTAATTTCATGAAAATAAAACTTAATTTGTATAACAAATTAATCAAAGTTGCGCCACAATAAATTAATACCGACGTATTTACGTAGTATAAACTTTTTTTTTTATAGGTACGTTGTGCATGTAATGCCACAATTTATTTTTAAAATTAATTTCTCGTATCTTAATAATATACTGATGCCTGTAAAGTTTATTGTTATTTTCCAAACGGAAACATATTTTGAATTTCATTGCAGAACCGTGAAACAAATTGCAAAAATGATATACGGTCTCAGATTTTTTACGAGCTATTTGCCTGAAAACTGTATGATATTCGCGTACATGTGTGTGTGTATGTACTGCCTACCGCATTGTTGTATGTAGGTAGGTAGGTATATTGTATAATGCATCAGAATAATGATTTGAGTAAGAAATTTGAGATACGGTTTAGTGAAAAACGTTTTCAAATATTATTATGATATTTTTAATAATTGATTTGATTTATACTTACTTAAGTATAAAGGTGATAAAGTATGTAGACATACCTATTTATAAAGTTGATCTATTGGGAAAAAAAACACAATAACAAAAATAAAATACATTTTCTTAAATGACAATGTAGTTCCACACTAGGATTGCTCTTGTATCGTGGGTACCGCTTACAGACATATAATTTCACATACACATCACACCCAGACCAGAAACAAATATTTGTGGATCGCACAAACTATTTGTACCGGGCGGGAATCGAACCCGTGACACCAAGCGCCGCAGTGCGATTGCTCAGCCACTACGCCAAACGCGTCATCGTAATTGAACATACATTATTAATATTACCGAAGGTTTTAAAACTGCTTCTATTAACTATTTACTTACATAATAATTTACGGAAATACGAAATAATACGGATAAACTACGGAAATAGTATTACCGCTTATCTAAACTTCGAGACAGCCATATCCATCATTTACTAGATTCGTGCATTCATCCCTTTAATCCATGGGGTGGTTGGAAATTCCATAAATTCCGTCGATTGCAGATACAGGCATTTATCATTGTTTTCAAATAAATTTGCAGCACGTATTTTTTTGTTCGATACTACCGGTTGGCAATTGGAAGGGTTTTGGGGCTACCAGAGGTTTGGAGCTTATTCGCTTTGAAGACTTCAATGAGGATTTTGTAACTCACATTTCTATTTGCACTGTACCACGTTAACATTCCTTGTATCTAGAGGATTTGAAACTACAAAACCCTGTTCAGAACAATGCCCAGACTCAGAAAAACTAGCAGAAATCAAACCTGAAACCCCACGCTTCCAATCACATCAGCCACGGAAGCCGTCAATAGTTAGCCGAGACAACGAATCGTGGACTAAAACAACACCAAGAACATTGCTTAACCGCCGCCCTTGTAAAACCAAAGGGTAACAACCCTACTAAGCTTACAAGCAACATCTTAGTAACTTAACAGCGGGTTTGTTTGATTTGCGCCGAGTTTACTTAGGCCAGCATTAGGCAGATTAGGCCTGTTAAGCACAGATTTCAGAGACAATGTTGGCATAATTAAGTAATACTTAAACCTTATGATTTATTAGACTTAAGATAAGTGTGTTTATAGAGGGCTAATATTTGGCATCTAGGGTTTAGAAGGGCTGTTGTAATTGTAAGGTATTTTGAAGTGAGTTGTTTATACTGTAGGCTAGTTTTTAACCACAATCTCACCTGGTGCTAAGTGATAATGTTGTCGGAGATGATAAACGTGCTCAGCCAAGAATAAAAGAACTTAGGATCGCTAAAATGATTTGCAGTCAGTGGGTAGGGTTGGCTTTTTAATTTAAAGGTTAGTTTGGGGTTAAAATTTTCGTTGTTAAATAATGTTAATCCATTTTTTCTCAGTAAATAGGTATACACTATTTTGAATAAAATTTGTTTACATATTATCTGTATAGTATGTTGTGGTGTTTTTAGCGCAAAACATAGTTTTTAGTAGCATAAGCGCAGTGCGTGAATTCCTGTGACCGCGCGGTTGTATTCATAGCCCTCCGGAAGCTTATTGACGCGCAATGTGAGGCTGGTAGTCATAAAATGGCGCATGAATAACTATCTAACTGAGTAATAATTCATAGATTTTTTTCTGTTGTAGGTATTTATTTTAATTATTATCTATGAAATATTTAAAATAAATCTGTATAAATAATTATTATTTACCTACTTCACACTTTTTATAGCTAGCATTTAATTTCATATTGATGAAACGTGACATATACCTACAGCTAAAATTTATGAGATTCGTGTTTCGATATCGATGCCATTATATTTAAGATATGCCACTATATTTGTTGTATTTCATCACTATTATTTAAATAACTCAAATTTGGAATAATTTTGTAGATGGCTTTTAATAAATTACAGCTGGAAGATACGGCCATTTCTGTCAACCTGATTCAAATAACTACGTAATGTAACATATTCGTAACTCGTAACAAACGGGGTCTTTCATCATACAAATATACAAATAGTAAAATTTTGATTTTTAGTTTAAAAAAAAAAAAATAGAGCTGCAGCATTTTACACCTCCTTAACCTATCTGTACCACATAATGTATGCACATACATTTGTCAGGGATGTCGTGCGGGCCGTCTATCGGTCGCTTGCGCCAACCCTAACGCTTCACATGCATATGAAAATGTATGATTTTGTACAACCCTAATGTTTTGCATGCCTACCGAATGTATAAAAACCTATAAACCTACCTATTTTCGTGTCGTCAATGGTTTTGACACGCTCGTGAATATTTTGTACGGGCTGTTTTTATTTAAAACAAATTAGCTGGGTTTTTGTGGGGTTTTCTTGACTGGATGTATTACTATTTAAAGTCTTGTGGTGTAAACATTTTTTAGTTTTGTCTTCTAGACTTCTTTTATAAAATACTAGCTGTTACCCGCGACTTCGTCTGCATTTATATCGGTAACAGCTAGGTGACCACGGTTGATTTAACTCGGCAGAAACGTCGAGGTAAGTATGTCATAATTATACGAGTATAATAAGTTGCTATTCGTTTGTGCGCGAATTAAACCCGTTCTCAGTTAGTTCACAATATGATTTCTTTTCGCGAAAGTTTAAGATTAGCTTCTATGATTTAATAAACTTTATTTTAGTAAATTTTTCTTCGTCCCGCTAGTGCTTCGTGCCACGCCTTTACATGATAGATTTACATTAACACCTTGGCATTTGAACATTTACGAGCTCACCAAAGGGTTTACAACGTCCAACATTGGACAGGATCCATTTGTGAACAACCATTGGCAAGGTTCCGGGTGATAATTTCATTTCGAGAATTATACTGCCCGCTTACACGATAACGTACTGACCTTACGTCTGCAAGACGATTGGGACCTTCACCCGTTGTGTTGGAGTCGGTTTTGCGATGCGGTTCCTTGTTTCAGGAAACCGTTGGTACAAGAAATTAAAGCTATGTACGTTGTTTACTTTTAGAGTTGGCTTGTGAGATTAAGGGGAGTAAGAATTATATTATTGAAATAAGTGTGGCTGTTGGTTAGGTTTGTCGGGCTTTGATGGTTTTGCTAATCGGATAGTATTTTCGAACGATCTCTCTGTGCGTCTTACGTGAAATCATCGGAAGCTGTTATTTTTAGATTAAACTAGCTACCACCAGATGTGCTATCTGCTGTTTGACATAAATCATATAAAAATGACGTGTTCTTTACAGTCTGTTTCTAAAAATAAAGCTAGGTAGTTTTTCACCGTTTTATCGCACTGATGATGTTGATGGTGATGATGATGATGACTTGTGACCTATGTGAGGAATAAGCTATCACCGAACCAAATTTCAAGCGAATCTGATCAACCGCTTGAGCGTGAAGAAGTAACAAACATACAAACACACTCACACACTTTCGTCTTTATAGTTTTCATTGAATCATATTGCGTGCCTATTTTTAATCTCTTAACAAATTGTTTAGATTAGAATGTTATTAAATCTTCGAAATCTGAAATGACCGGCGGTTTCTGCACCAACTGGTAAGTCTGTCGTTGTCTCTATCTGGCACTAAACAGATGACAAAGACCAATACACTTATCTGTTTGTCAAAGTTACCAGAGAATCAGAAACCGGGTTCAGTCGGTTTTGAATAACCTATGTCACAAAGGTAGCCACTATTTTCATTACACCTTCTGGCTAACACATAATGCTTTGTGCGTAAAGTAAAAATGAATAAATGAGGTAGCCATATCAAAATGACTCGTACAAAACGTCCCGGAAAACATATCGGGGGTCGTATCCGTCAACATTTGTCATTCCACCCGCCGGTAGCGACCGTAATTATATGAGTTAGGGTGTCATTGTACGCTGGGGGGAGATAAAACTTGAGGGTTTGTATCTGGTTACGGACTCTGGTCCACTAAGCCCATTCAGTCCTGGGTGTGGTGACGTGAACTGTTCTACCCTAACCTTGCTGGCCTTAGTTCTGCCCTGTAAACCTATCAAGCCTATTCAGCAATCTTGCAAGCTAGGCCCCACATTTAATTCCCATTTCAAGCCAGTCTGTTACCATCCTTTAACTAGAGCCGTAGTATAAGGAAACTAAAGTACTTTTGATAATATATTCCAAGCTAAATTAACAGTCTCGAGTTTTAAATAGTTTTTTTTAAAAAGCTTATCCTAGTTAGCGATATAATAGACCGTACCGTTTGGATGAAGCTTCCAAGGGTTTCCAGCTCACCTGCGAAGGTGATTCGTGAGACGGCAGCACAGCGTATCCACGTGAGATAGAAGACTTTAAAGTGCTATCATAAAGAACAGTTTCCTTTGGCTAACACGCTCACCTTCTGTAGTTGTCTCGCTCGCACACACCATGATATACAATTTAATGAAACTAAATATCTGTTAGCAGCATTGTAAAATGAATTCAATAAACTTACTTAAAAATAACGTTATACCGATCTCTTCAACAAACTTTCATCACAAGTCGGTACTTGCAGTTTTGGCGGGAATCCGATAGTGAGACGTTGTTGGTTTTGTATTATTTTCTCAAACTTGTGTTTCTTCGAGTGTTAATGTGTAATAAGTAATTGGTGGAATATTAAAAAAAAAGTCGGTACTAAGTAACATAAAGAAACTCGAGAATGATTTATTTCAAACACTAATAAGATGTACCTGTAGTTACATACAATTACCGTGAACGCGATTCGTAGAATTCGTAGAAGATTTGACGTCTTACCTAGTTGGATTGTTCGCAACCACAATCCAGTTGAAGCGGCGTGGGTTGGAATCTAGCTTCTAACATTCAGTGCGGTCGGCTCAGATCGTTCATAGGCACAGCTCCAAACCTCGAAAGATGGATGACGACAGAATACAACTCGAACAGTAGTGATAGCCTAGTGGGAGAACAACCGGCTTGCAAACAGAAGGTTGCGTGTTCAAATCTCTATGAAGGCACGTACCAATTTGTTTCTACTAACATAATATGTACGTAATTATTACTCGAGTGAGAGATGAGTCTTCTCGTGACCACGACCGATGTAACTTGGTCGAAACGTCGAGGTATGTCAAAATTATATATTTCGATATTAGTTTGTGCGCGAATTAGACCCGTTTAAATACTAATTAACATATAATTATCACTCGTTATTCCATGAATATGTTGTCGTTGATCCGTGTGGTAATGAACAGGCCAAATAGCTGGTAGAACTGATAACCGATGGGGAAGAAAGGCTCTAGAGTGGCGACTACTGACTGGAAGACGCAGTGTAGGTAGGCCTCCTACTAGATGAGCCGACGACATCAAAAAAGTCGCAGGCAACCGGTGGATGCAAGTGGCAAATTGTCGTTCGGTGTGGCAGTTTATGGGGGAGGCCTATATTCAGCAGTGGACGTCTTCAGGCTGATGATGATGATGATTCCGTGAATTAACATAACGAGGAAACTTAAATGTCCGAGAATTACTTAGGAAGGGTTTGATCCACCAACCCGTCAGTAGTTCGATCCACCAATCCGGACCGAGCCGCCGCGGTGGATTATCGGCTATTTCCTTGTTCTATGCTTTTTTTCATGCCTTTTCGTATTCTGAGAAAGAGGTAGGTACTATTATTGCAAAAGTCGAAATAATAAAAACAAAACATAACCGTAAAATTAGACATTAAAAATATGGTTAAAAAAAGTTATTATGCATTTCAGGTGCATTTTATGAGCACGCGATCCTAATATGACGGTTGTGTTCATTCATAAATTACTATGCGAAGTTATTACGCATACCTACCTACATTGTGTGTGTGTGTGTGTGTGTAGTATATTATGCCATGTTCTAGCGCGGTCATGGTTTTGTTTCGATTAATCGTCACATTCACACTAATATTGTAAATGCGAATGTACCTATGTGTGTCGTGTTTATTTTATTAATTTTGTAAATAGATAATTTAGGTTATCTAATAAATGTCCCATGAAATATTTTTTTTTTACTTAAAATTTTCATTATTCAACAAACAATAGGTAAACATTTATTATTAACGCAAACACAAAATAAAAACCTAATACTAAATTAGTAGTTATAACTAATATATAAATATACATATAATAAATAACTATAGGCACTTATAATAGTATATTACATTTTATCGGTTCCTGTTAATTATAGTCTATGAGGGCGGAACCGCGGTACAGCGTTAGTAAATCATAATAGTAGGTATATTATTACAAAATAATTATAATTGGTAATATATATAATTGGTAATACGAGTAGTATAATTGGTAATAATAGTTAATTGTTAAGACTGCCAAGCAGTAATAAGGTACAATGTAAAACTCTTGAGTTTTTATACAAGGCGGTATATCATTTGTTTTCAAAGTTTTCCATAATTACAGGAAAACTTTATGTACAGACAATAATTATCCACTTTTAACGTATAAGTTGTACTTTTTAATAGCAGTAGTGCCGGCTTTAAAAAGTGTTGTTAGGCAAATTATATAGTTTTTTTTTGTAACAATTTTACTAGCACCGGTCACTGAAAAAAAAGGCAAATCCATGCATAAGTAGTAGGTAAGTAGGAAATTTAATAATATAGCACGCTTCGAAGTCAAACAAGCCTCAATAACAAAGCGGAGAATAAAAACAAACCTATTACGGATCAGCACCTGGCAAAAAAATCTAAAATACGATTGTTAGAGAATATAGAGAAAGAAACGTAACCTAACGAATTTTTGTTTTTCTTTCATATTTAAAATGAACATTTTTAAATTTTAAATTGTCATTTTATTCTATTTTGTAAGTCACAAACTCACAAGTGTACTGTGTTTTGATAAAATAACAAAAGTTGTGTTTTACTCCGTATTGCTTTCCGATATTTCAATACCCCATATAGTATTAAAATAAAAACCCCGTTTCACCATATTATATTACGAGTCGAATGAAAAAACACAACAAAGCCATTGGCAAGCCATATTTTCTTATGAAGCTATGAAAGTGCTTAAATGCGAAGGGATCTCTTACCCGCTCCCAGGGGTAATGTTTTAGAAACAAGCTCACCCTTTGATTTTTTGCATATTTTATTTTTCCACCCCCAGCTCGGGCGGAGATCTTGAGGCGGAATTATATTGTTTTTCTTTGTGAGGTCATGTTAATATTAAAAAATGCGTTTCGGGAAGGCTCGTTTTATTTCCCCTTCGTTTTTATATTTTCAGGAGTTGTGCGGTAAGACTTTTTTTTATAAATGACACAGTTTTAAAATAATTTTGTATTATGTCGCAGTGCAGTGCAGTTCCGCGCAAACTTTTGCATTTTGCAACTGTTACGGGCAGGCATGAAACTTACCATCAGTTGAATGACCTGTCCATTTCATGATTCAGTAATATAATAAAAACAAAAAGAATACAGTCACCAGCATTGGTTACAAACCGTTTGTCTTCCTCACGAAAGCTAGACAAGAATCATGAGCGGAATTATTATTAGTAAGTTAAATAAATGTCGTCCACTGGCCACGGATTGTATCTTAACTTAAATATAACTTTAACATTCAACTTGCCATCACTTGGCTTCCGAAATAACTTAAAGTTTTCATTAAAATAGCTCCAGCTTATTGTCAAAAGGCACTCGACTGTGGTTCTCGGAAATGCAGATCTGCTTTGGAATAAATTAAGCTAAGAATAAATTTAGTCTACATTTGCTGCTAGTTTGAGACATATTTAGGGTTCCGTACCCAAAGGGTAAAACGGGACTCCATTACTAAGACTTTGTCCGTCCGTCTGTCTGTCTGTCTGCCCGTCTGTCACCAGGCTGTATCTCATGAACCGTGATAGTTAGACAGTTGAAATTTTCACAGATGATGTATTTCTGTTGCTGCTATAACGGCATACAACAAAATTGTTTTTTTTACAGTTTTTCTAGATAATGGCACGGAACTCTTCGAGCGCCAGTCAGACCCGCACTTGGCCGGTTTTTAATGAGGACCTAACGGAACGTTGTAGGAATCTCTTTATGTCGAATGCCATGTTTGTTCGAACGACGGGGATTGGTGTCCCAGTGGTAGCTTGTGCGCTTTATAATCCAATGATACCTGGTTCGATCCTCGACCAAAGACTTTTCGTAAGTCATATGCGGATTTTCATCACTCCGTGCATCGGAGGGCACGGGCGTTATCGCTAGACAGCAGTCGTTAAGTCACGTCAGAGGCCTTGGGGACCTGATACACTCTGACACTAGAGAATGGCGCAACCTAAGACGACCACCACCAAATTACACGTAGAATTGGTAGTGGAACTGGTAAAATGTAAACTGGTCCAAAATCACCGCAATCACAGTCCAACCATTACCCAACAAGACAAATGGGAGAGTTCTTCACAGCTGTCTGCCCCCAGACGGATAGCATCTGTGGTTAGTTCTGTTTATATTATTACTAGAAGCGTCTCGCGGTTTCACCCGTGTTAACTACTATCCCGCGGGAACCGTTAATTTTTACTGGTAAAAAAGTTGCCTATGCCACTCGGAGATAGTGTAGCTTTCCAACAGTGAAAGAATTTTTCAAACAAACAATCATAATTATAATAATAGTGTAGAAGACTAGCTGCGCCCCGCAGTGTTACCCGCTGTTTCAAGGATAAAAAGTGGCCTATGTGTTAATCTGGAGCTTAATATTAGCTATCTTTATACCAAATTTCATTAACATTGGTCCAGCCGTTTGAGCTTGAAGTAGTAACAAACATACAAACACACTCACAAATTTTCGCGTTTATAACATTAGTTAGATAAGATAAGATTCGATATAGCTACTAGATTTAGCTGAGCTTAGCGGTTTTGGACGTGACGTGACTAAAATGGGGCCTTATGCCCATGACCATTTGACCAACACTACAAAATTGTAAATAAGTTTAAATTACATAATCAAATTTTGGGGAAACAAACACAATAATGCTTACCCACAAATCGCATATTATTTCTTTTCAGAGTCGACAACGTTAAGTAAGACTAAAAGGCTCGCATGTTTTTTTCAAGATCCAATCAATTTCAACACACTCATCAAAATTTGTTCAGCAATTTAGACGTGACAAATAAACAAACGAATACATTTTCGTATTTACATTATAGTAATCTGTGGTTTCTCTCCCGATATATTCAGCAATTATATTGATCCATTAACTAAAAATAATCAACATAGAACAATCATTTTCATTAACCTATTTTGATACGGCAAACAACCTAGACTTTATAAATAGACCACGATAACATGACCCGAGGCTGCCATTTGAGTAGCCTAAAAATAAACCTAATAAAGATAGTTTGGTTTATGCATCGTTCAGATTCAAAATACGTAATTAATACTAGTGGTTCTGCGAGCAGTAGACCTCGCGATCAGAGGGTAGCTTAACCAATATCATGGTGATAGGCATCCCCCCTTTTTTGCTCCCGTTTACCCTCAACTTTAACACCTCTTTTTCACATAAAAATCATTTCAGAATTCAGTCGAGTTTGATAAACCTAGGCTAATAAATGGCGCTATGGCAAAAATTCTCTTTTTTTGCCTCCGTCTCCCTCCAACTTTAAAAAATATTTTTTAAATTTTTGACTTATATAATGTGGAACGCAATTGTTTTTTAAAGTGGCGTATTATATTTTCGTTGTTTAAACTACTGCATGGTGTGCAATCGGATGAAACGCAACAATATAATCGAACGTGGGAATGTAACAGATGTAACTCAACATAATAAATTATGAACTTTCAACAATGGAACAAAAGGTTAGAAGCGCATAATAGGGCTAGACCATGGCTTTTAAAATATTCGTGCACGTTACTGGAAACAAATTGCTTATTGTTCAGGGGGCTAACGTCTTATTGCGACCCAATTGAGGACCTAAACATAATCACATGGCTTTCGATATCATTTAGGTAGACGTCAATCCCTTTAGATTTAAAATCAACCTAAATTTATTGAGCGTCAAGATGTCACAACAAGACGTCACGGTACGAATAAGTAGTAAAACGATTGTGTTTAGGTCCTCAATTAGATGGCAATAAGATATCATGGTAAGCCCCCTGTATAAAAACAAAGTCGTGTTAGATACTCCATTTGTAACTCAAGAATGACTGGACCGATTTTCATTATCTTTGCTTTGTTGAATTAGTCTCCGTTCCGAATAGCAGAATAAATATTAAATCATAATTATGAAACATTTACGGAAAAGAGATAATAATTATATATCATTGTCTCATATATTTTTGACAGGAAAACATCTGTCGCAAAAACTAGTAAATATATAAACTTTGAATCAGAAGTATAAAACTGTTGAGTCAACAGGTTTACAGAGCAGTGTTGAAATGAAAAACTTTCAAAGGCAAAACTGCTAGCGTCACGAGCTCGTCAGTGCGACTGATGAACCATTGTTTGGACATGGATGTAGGTCTGGAGGTTCCACCAAGAGCTTCATGGTTGAAGATTTGAAGGTGAGAGAATCTGTAAAGCTTACTATTGACTTCTATGCCACATAATATTTATAGTGCATAATGAAACGCAGAGGTGTTTGACTTGAAGGTGCCACGCAGATCCTTAAAAGTTTTAGTTTTACGTAGACCTTCGCAATAATTTCGCTGATAGTTCAAACCGGAACGTAGTAGCGTTTGCGCAGTTGTTCCCAAGAGAACTTTTGCAGAAAAGGCGTACCACTTCACAAATCACGTTTTTAAGCAATTGGCAAATTCTGTAAATACCACCTTTATCCCTTCCATCCTCTATGTTTCATATGGCAACGTGACACGGATCCGAATGGAACCGTTCGACGATGAAAAAAAACTGGCCAAGCTCGAGTCAGACTCGCGCAGGCAAGGTACCATTTTATTTATAAAAATGGCAAAAAATAATATTTATTTTATTTGTTTTTCAGTATTTGTGGTTATAGCGGCAACATGATATACATCATCTGCGATTTCAACTGTTTAACTATCAAGGTTTATGAGATACAACCTGGTTGACAGACGGGCAGACAGACAGACGAACGGAGAGCAGAGCCTTAGTAATAGGGTCCCGTTTTACCCTTTGGATACGGAACCATAAAAACTATCATCGAATGAATGGATACGTTTTGTTGGAATTGAAAAATCATATCTTTGCCTGTGGCAATATTTTGGCATTTTATGATACGTAACAAGATAGGTACCATTAGAAAAAGAACAGCTATCTGTAAGGAGGGTTAGTAAGTAACCAAAAATAGCAGGTATATGCTAAAATTACCATATATATTACCATTCTAATCATTATCATCAACCCATATCTTGCTACAAAACAGTTCTGAAACTTAAGTCTATTTAATGTCCTTGTCGTTTATATAATAATATTATATAGTTCCAGCAGATAGAGAACCACATTTTATCGGCTGTCTAAAGGGGTGATAGCTCAGTTGGTTTTTAGATCGCACGCCATAGGACGTAAGTTCGAAACCAGCACTGCAAAAATGGAGCATGGGCTTCCGATGAAGGTAAACATCGTTCAAAACCAGGTGGTAGCACTATAATTATAATAGTAGGTACCCGCCTTTCTAGTACCACCCGTGAGTAGAAAATGTGTCGCCAAAGGGTTCTGGCAGCGGCCCCTGAGAAACACTCCTCATTCCACGCTGAACATTTTTACCACCTTCAACCAATTATGGATAGGGTTAATGTCATTTGGGAACACGTATCGTTGAACCAGTGTAAATTGGTAGGTACTAGAAAAACGATTGTACGGTTTCAAAGTATTTCTATAATTAACACTTCAGCCTCTGGACAAACAACTCCTGTACTGTACTCCCAAAATATTTCATGTTCTTTAATAAACGCCGCCCGTCACCTGTCGTATTAATTTTGCAAAATTTAAAGGCCCTCATTTTTGCCCTCGCGTGCTAGGGGCGAGGAGAGGGGTGAGAGGTGAATGAAGTAACAAATTGGTGGCCGTCGCTTTATGACGTTGTTGTTTGATCCATGCCACAGTGGAGGCAGAAGGGATCATTGAGAAGTTAGAAATTCATGACCTGTATTTTGAAATAGCCGCGCGTTATACCCGCGATTTCTAGCCTCAAAAGTATAGATCAGCAGTAAGGTTTCTACAAAAGAGGTCAATTTTAGCAACACAGTAAGTTTATTGCAGTCCTAGTTTTTTTGCTTAGTGTCAGCAAGAGTCCACGATAGACTTAATAACTTAATCTGCTTACGAAACTGATATAAAAACCGCACGTGAACATTATAGTGTCTAGTTTACCGCCGAATTTTAATATGATCGCCTGTTTTTTTTATTTCTTACTAGCTGACCCGACAGACGTTGTCTTGTCCGAAAAGTTTATACGGTCGTTAAGTTTTCTTAAGTGTCGTGAAACTTTCTATTGGTTTCTTTCGAACCGTCTCCTGACAATAAAATATACAACAAAAAAATAATTAGCAAATTTGGTCCATCCGTTCACGCCTGATGCCGTGACCAAGGGAAATTGGGATTCATTTTTATATAGAGAAGATAGATAGCTCTACTTGTAAATAAATGTTTGCAAATGTTTATTCTTTCTTTCTTTCAATCCGATTCATAAAACATAGAATTGACCTTCTGCGTGCCTACGCTATGGCCATTGTAGGCAGGTATGACTCGCATGGGATTCATTAGCTTGCAGTCATTTGGACGGGAACATTTCAGGAATGTTCTCTCTTTATTTTTCCCGTTGACTTCAAAAAGGTTTTAATTTGACTCGCGTGTGTGCTCGGGGTTTAGCGTAAACGTTGAGAACCTGAGGGGGTAAACGTTGACCTTCGGGGAATATACGTTTCCATTTGAAAATTCAACAGCTCATGACACCTTAAGGTGTTAAGGTCAAGACGGGTGGGTAAAGGAAAAAAGAGAGGAAAAACAATAAGGAGGATGGATGAGGCGGTAGAAGTAATAGAAAAAGAAACAAATTCATGTAAATCCTCACTCGTAATCCTCATGGCTATCTGTATATTTTCCTTTTTTTTTCAGGCTACCAAACACAACCCCTTCCTTGCATATATGTAAACTTTTTATTGACAACTAGATGTGTAAAAAGTACATAAGAACAAGTGCAATGGGCTTTGCTACGTCTTTAATACTTCGTCTAAGAAGTCGGCTAAGATAATATTACCCTTCTGCGGCGTTCGGGTAAAAAGATAGCCTGGCACTTCGTTGTTACCCTATACGTTGTAGTAGTTACCCTATACGAAATGAACTTTTCAATATCAGCAATTGACAATATCGTTGATGTGGGTAGGCTATTGATTCGACACCTCCTCGCTGTAGTGATTGATGGAGTGATCCACCACCTGAGGTTCTAGGAGGGAGGGAGGCTTCGTGGGGAAACTTACCCTACCCTACCACAGAATAAATAAAAGCACAGTCAGCTACAAAAAAAAATGAACGTGAAATATTTGGAGCACTAAAATTTTTTTTTAATGTGGTGCATATTGTACATATTATGTACTTGTATTTTCTGTGTGTAATTTTTTTGTTGGTTTATGTATTTTTTACTGCGTATGTAGTGAGTGTGTGTTGTATAAGTAGGGTGTGTGATAGATCGGCTAAGATGACATCCCGCTCGTAAGTAAAATGTTACCGCATGACACTCAAATCACTGTTGGTGAGTTTCCTATTTGCAAAAGTAATTTCACCTTTTTTTTTGCAGAAAAAAAAATTGTAACTCTTCATTCTACAAATTCTAAAATTGTGACACAGAAAATATCGGGTAATTTAGGACAGAATGCTATTCTGTCGATTGTCTAAACACCTCGGAAGTCACCTTGTAACTAATTAGTATTACCTGTCACGTCTGCGTGATAATTATAAAGCAGCCAAGTAAGCATTCTATCTACATCGACAACTACATAATAATATTTACTTTATCAAAGACAGTTTGTAGCCTCGATACGCTAGGGCCGCCACTAAAGCTCGTCCGCAAAGTGGCCTCGAGTGACGGCGCTTTGTGCCCCTCCATTGTCTACACCCCTGCAGACTACAAAGAAAAATTTATTTTTAAAGGCCGACCTGGATGTTGGTTACTGGAAGGGCCTATGTTATTGTTCTAGTCAAGTGACCACTCGCTCTAGTTAAGTTGTGCCCAATTTTGGTACGCTTAGTTAACTTTGACTAACCGATAAGTGTATCGCTGCCACTATCTGGCACTAAACAAATGACAAAGATAGCGATACCCTAACGGTTGGTCAAAGTGAACTAGGATTTCAAAAATTGGGTAATTATATTTAATCATGTAAAATGAGACAGTAGCAATGTGTTGCTTAATGCTTATTTCACGTAAGGAAATAATGATAAGTACCTACTGAGAGCTGTTTTTGTTAAGTTGGCTCAAGGCTCAAGGACTCGCAGTATTATTATTTATTAAACCTTAATATAGTATTCATCAAACGAAAACACATTAAAATAATATAAAACTTAATAATTTTAATATTCATTTCTACGTTGTGTAATTTACCTAACGTAATTTATTGACATGATGTGTATTACGAAAATTGTTTACTCAAAAATCACAGTGTTTAGTTTATATTAATGAGGAAATGTTTTATAATTATAAATGATACAGCCTGAACTGTCCCACTTCTGGGCAAAAGCCTCTCCTCAGTTCAGAAGATTAGGCCATAACCCACCACAGGGGCCGGTCCGGATTGGTGGATAACATGCCTCGAAATTATTCTCTAGCACATTGGTTTCCTCCCGACGTTTTCCTTCACCGAAAAGCGAGTGATAATTACGTACGTATGTTGAACAAGAAACACATTGTAGCATTGGCTTCATTACAAAATAATTATACACCCTTGTCGCTTCCAGCTCCCCTACCACGGAGCCACTTGTCTTTTCCGGTTTGAGAACAAACTAAGCGGTCGTTCAGTGGCGATGGCATTTTGCTATGGGCTTGTCAGTTGTGATACACGGAACCGTTAGACAAACAACTGGACAACTTGTATCGTACTCATTTCTCAGTTGTTTCTCTGTATTGACGGGTAATGGCAAGTTTGCACAGTACTCGCCGATCAGCTGGCAGATACTCGCAAGACGGTAACCGGGACTAAATGATTCGTTATGTCCCTAAAGGGGTTATTGATTACTCTTAGCTCCTATTGTCTGAAGTCAATTAGTAACCAAACTAACATTCAACACATAATTTAGACATCGATTTGTGGAACGAAACTTTAGACGTTTGTTCAGCTTATGTTTAAATCTATTGTGGTAAGAGTCAGAATCGAAGATTTTTTTATTTTTATTGCATCAACAGTTTTCGAGATCAGTCGTAATTACAGCAAACATAACTCATTAGATTTCGTTATTAATACAAACAGAAATAATAAGTTGGTGTCTACCAACGACAAACCAAAATCTTTCCGAATCTAATAAAACCAAACCAAAGACAAATCTTCAACAATTTATTAGAAATTCTAACACCTAACAATTGTAGCGAGGGATGAGACTCGGGCGAAATAAATGTTACCAATTGGAAACCCCAAGTTTAGATTGGCAAGTATTTGTCATCTTTGTGGGTTGAAATCGATGATGCATTAAAATAACAGACACGTTACCTTTGTCGTTAGAATAATAATTCAGCCTGTAATATCCCACTGCTGGCAAAGGCCCACTTTCGTGAGTAGGTTTTCGTGAGTTTAGGCCATAATCCATCACTGGTCCATGGTTTTCTTTCACCGAAAAGCGAGTGATGACCTTTATATATTGACAATTGAATTAACGGGGATAAAGCGATTCATCGATGTGTGAATAGCGCATGGTTGGATGATGGTTTTTACCCAGATCGTGATTAAATCGAATCGTTTTCATTTTTCACCGCACCAAAATCTATAACGCGTCTCTCTGTTTATTGATCTGAGGTCGAAGACGTTTGTATGGGATTTCATTATAAGTTTTTAATGAGTCTTTGTTTCCTGTTTGTATTAGGGACTTTGCGGTTTCAACGGTTTGAAAGGTGTTGAAAGTTCTCTGGGTGGTTGGAAAGTAAAACCCGATAAGTCAAATAAATATCAATAATCCGGGCTTGGGCGGCGTTGTAGACTTTTGCCTCTTTGTGTAACAAACTGAGAGCACAATCTAAATGCTCTTACAGGTTCAGCATGGTGATGGTGGTGGGGCGTTTCGCACCGCGGACAGTTCGCGACATGGTGTGAATGGCCCCAGTACTCTTTTTAAAAAGCGTCATTCGCACTACATTTGGACCGCATGCAAAACTTTCAAATGTATTTTACTATCCAGTGATGATTCTTTTTCAAAGTTCTAGTGCGTTTAGATATTTTTGTTCCGCACGGGATAGCACTTTTATTAAAACTTGGTACCTATATCTGGGTTTAATTAAAATCGAGATTTGTGATATATTTCTCGTTGACTTCAGCTATGACGTCATACTACCCCGTCACTTCCTATACAGGCGAAATTGGAGCCAATGTTTGCATAGTGTTAGATAAAAAACATGAAAAGGCAACCCTTTCTGTAGTATAAGTTAATTTCGCGAATGAGGGGCTTAATATTAGCAACTATTTTGTAATATCCAATTATTAGTTGTGCCCTCTTACGAATAGTGCAGGGAAATAAGTATCCGGCCGATTTTTGTCTAGTCTGATATGGACGGACTGTGTCTTTTTCCTCAAATATTAGGACTGAAAATTGTGCGTTAATAATTGACCAATAAGTACCTACGAAAATAATTACAAGATAACAATAAAAATAAGTGTCATCCCAACTCATATCTGTTCAATGAGCACGGATGTCCGCTCACTATCGTAAGGAAGAAGTCATCATCTAATATACACACAGGCTCCGTACTCAAAAGGTACCCAAACCAACGGAAGAGAGAGACAACACGCTGAAATGTCATGCAAAATCCATCATCCCCGATCATGCTATCTCGCTTAAGTTGAGATTGTCTTCTAGCTAGGGTATTAATTTATAAGTATTCTGTGTCACAACGACTAGTCCGGATCACTGCGATTGTGACATTATCCTTTAGTCAAATTAATTTTGAGGTATTGATATTCCAATAACCGTCCAAAAAACGGTCAGACCGTCAGTCGGTCGAATGGTCGGCCAGTCGATCGGTCGGTAGGCCGGTTACATCACTACTAATGCCTTTTACGTTTTCATAGAGTTATCCTGTGTAGAGCTTGAGAGGAAATTAAAATGTAAATTATATCGCTATAGTCTATTCATCGGAGCTATTTTGGATACTATATCCTGAATATAATGTTCACAGTAACGGTTGAATATAAACGTAATTGTTTAAGGCTGTTGCTCTGAATGTGTAGGTACTGCTACTTAACTATAAGAAATTACCTTAATAATATTAACTGATATTTTTATTCGATTATTGAAGTGTATTATGAAGCTGTAACATAAATTTTAATATATAATTTATATTAAAATTAATTTATATTAATTTATATAATATATAAAAAATAAAACAGTTATGGTATTATTATTACATAAACCATCCACACCCACCAGATGACAGCTACTTTTTAGCCGACTTCTAAAAAAAGGAGGTTCTAAATTCTACTGTATGGTGTTTTACGCATAATAAATTTTATTATGGAATACTCAACTACCACTGTAATTGATAGTCCAAAATATTGCAGCTAAGTTGTCAACTTTACTGTTTCAATTAAAAAGTATTTCAGGATACCCAAATATAAAAATGTGTGCAAAAACTAAGGTAAATTAAAAAAACTAAGGTAAATTAATTTAGATTTACTACATTACTCTCCGTAATAAAATAAAGCAATATTTGTCTTCATGCCTAGTGCGAAAGTTCATCAATACATGTTTCTCACAGTTTTGCGGGTAGAAGCTAGTCCGTATTTGCTTAGGATTTCAGTTCAGACAATGTGGGTGCAATGTATAGACAGTAGGACAACTTTGGACAAAAACCTTTTACCGTGTAATCTGTTGCCATAATTAATAAAAAAAAAAAAAAAAATAGGAAGTATCACCTGTATCGGAGTGTTCCAGCAGCGGTTCTATGCTTAGCATGTTTACCACTTTCGATCACATTGTCACCTTCAATCGGGTGAGATAGGGGCCGTCCATTAATCACGTGATGTTTTTCATCATTTTTTAGACCTCCTCCCCATTACGTGGTGATGTTACAGACTAACCCCCCACACAATCACGTGTATTTCTTAGTAACTGCAAAGAATGTTACATAAAATTTTTAGAATAATAACTTGAAATCCAGGTATAAGTATAATTTTATTCTGAAAATGAGGATTAGAAAATAAGAAAAGTTGCAGGCTGTTTGTGACTGGCATAAATAAATACACGTGATATCTTACGAAGCGTTCCTCTTGTGATACTTCATGACTTTTGCTAAACCCCCCCTCCCCCCCGCCTTTCAAGCCTCACGTGATTAAATTTAATGGACGGCCCCATAAGTGTCAGATACGATTTTAATATAGCTACCAAGTTAAGTACCTAGTAAGATGTAAAGCGTAAGTTAGGATACTGTTTGTATTGCACCATGTTTATTTGAGGATATCAGGCATGTCGAAGGGTGGAAACAAAAGGGTATATTTCCGAATTTCTTATAGTTTGATGTGCTTGTTGTCGGTTTAGGATAGGGAGTGGAAGGTTCGTGTTTTGGTGGGAATTATTTTACAAATGGTGGCTAGTGAAGGTTCAACGAACCTAACAACGTTCAGTAATGTATCAAATTAAATCAAGTTTTTATTCGGCATTAGTGACTGCTTAATGCAAAGACTAATATTATTCTCAATCTTTTAATATTAAACGGGTGTTACGAGTAAAAATGCAACTTTTTTTAAAATGGGAAATGCTGCCTTTCTCACTATCATTTCTGCCACGAGGGTGGCGGAAGGGGGGCGTGTGGATCTTGAACCCCTACAACCCCCCCGTGAGCCGTCGATCCGCCTGGAGTGGGGCGAGATGGGGTCGTGTGGGTATTCACCAATCACCATCCCAAAATGTTACGTACCTCAACTTAAAAATAACGGTTTTAAAATTAACTTTTTAGAGAGATACAAAAATTTACTTGGAATAAAGAGTTTAACTACACCACTTTAGTCCTTATCTATGACAGAGTCAACAACACAGATTAAAGGATACTATCGTATGTCAATAATAAAGACATCTGTCAAGTCATGGAGGCCAAAACACACAACAATATTTAATTTTGTATTCATAACTAAATCAATCTCCCACCGAATAATGTTACTTAATGGGCAGAAATAATGGCAACCAAACAATGAGTTATATCAGTTAATTATTTTAGTCGGAATCAAAAACAAGATGTCGTACTTAAGCAAGTTTGCTGCAAGAATGGGAATTACTGGAAGCAAAGGCTCTGGAAAGAAAAGAATAGATGAGGCTACAAGCAATACCAGGTAACTCTTAATCTCATATTTATTTCAGCCTTTTTTCGCGTCCACGCTTCAACCTTTTCGCTTTGAGATAGGCTGGTTTGGTTGGAACTTGGTGGCTGGATTAGGGTGTCCGCGCACTTGTAGTATTTATAAGGCCAAGAGTACTACGTGGCCTACCTGACTAAGCGACCAAGCGCTCGATTGAATGAATACTCGTAGTTTCATAGAACATCTGGTCTAAGAAGGCAAAAGGGCTTGTGCCTGGACTACTAGTGCGCGTTCACTAGTAGTCCAGTCTCAATCACTTAGGCTGAGGTGGTAGCTTAACGGTAACTTGTCTGCTTTGGAACCCAATGTCAGTAGGTTTGATACCCAGCACGACACACGACTTGATGACTTGACACATGATTCTAATTTTCTCAACAACTGTACTTAAATTACCATATAAATACAGGTTAACCCTTATTGTAAGAAAAATAAGGGTCAATATATTGTATTGTTATTAATTTTCCTATTTAAGGCATGGTCACATAATAGTGACAGATTTGTTTCACTGAATTCTATTTTTTTTTCAATGCAGTTATTTCTGATTTTCAGTTTATCAAACCTACGTTACGTAATTACTGAAAAGCCAAAATGGAAAGTATTCCGGAAACGAGAGTAAGTCGTAATTTTCTTTGACTTAATTGTTATTTTGAAGGGTGTACTATGCGTTTTCGTCGAGTTTATAAATACCTTATACCTAGTTATTTCGAATTGTGTCTGTTTGCTAAGTGAAGAAATTATCACCTAATCACCTCTGGCGTAGCTGCGTTATGTCAATCGATAACAACCTGTGTTCGATTATTTACATACCTACCTAATACAGTCACGCCTTTTCCCCGTAGGGGTAGGCAGAGACTCCATCTTTCCACATGCTACGATCCTGACGCACATCTTTCGCTTCTTCTACTTTCATGACTCCCTTCATACCGCACTTTTACCATTTAAAACTAATTAAGGAGAGTAGTAATAAAATTACGTAAAATATAGATTTATTTGAGATAGGTATTATCTAATGCATCGCGAAGATAAATGCGTTTCGTATCTTCTAAAATAAGACTTTCATTTCTGTTCGCCGGTTATTGGTGCTTTTCACTAGACCACCTTATTGACGGTGTTAGTAAATAGTTTTAATTTGATCTGCATTACAGGGTGGTACCAATACCAGCATACCAGACAAGCGTGAAGTCGAAAAAAGGTTGCCCTTGCGGAAGTGATGGTCCGTGCAAGCAAAAGATCACTCCAAGAGGTGTCACCATACATTATCCACAGAAAAAGTAAGAGTTTAATCCACCATCTTTATTATAAGAATAGCTGCGCTCCGTAGTTTCACCCGACTGGACGGTAACACTAAACGTCTTACCACAAAAGTTGAAACCAGAGTTGAACAGATGTTTCTAAAATTTCGTTCCACAAAATCGACGTCTATCACTCGCGTTTTCTTACTCAATCCTGGCATTCTTAATTATTTTACATGTGAATTTGTTATTGAGTTTGAAAAAGCGAGGGTTAGACGTCGATTTGTGGAGATTTTTAGACACATCTGTTCAACTCTAGTTTAAATCTTTTGTAGTAAGACTAAATAGTAATAAAAAGTAGCCTATGTGTTAAGCCAAAGTGTTCGTCAAGCCGTTTGAGTGTGAAGAAGTAACAAACATAAAAGTAACCCCACTCACAAACGTACTCATTTATAATGTTAGTAAGATGTTTTTTCTCTTTATAGAGTTGCATTTGACTAGTGTTGAGTGACGATATGGTCGAAGGTGGTAAACATGCTCAGTCTAGAATGTGTCTGGCTCTCAAGGACCGCAGTCGCGACCCTGATAGGGGTTGATGACAGTTTTTTCTACTAGGCTGCTAGCCAGTCATACTTTACTACTTGGTCCACTGTTTTTAGTTTAGATGCATCTGCATGTTTTGTTCATAGTAAAACTCACGTTGTTTTGTTGGTTGGTCGATCAGATTTCGGGTAAACGCGATGCTCTTCCTCAAGGACAAAGCCCACACCGGCCTAAATCTCATCACTTCCAGTCGAGACTTCCTCAAAGCAACGTGAGTCTTTGAACGTTTACTTAGTTTTGACAGCCTCCGAGGCTTAAGTTGGCGATGACCCGACAGCAAAAGGTGATGTGGGTTCGAATCCTGCACACGGCAAATATTTGTGATAATCATAGGTTTACTAGGAGACTGACCATGGCAATATCAAGAGCGGTACTGCGCTCGTACACCAGATACGTCTATTATTATACTGCTCAAAAATAATCAAGCATTATTATGTTGGGAGGTCGCACAAGCTTCGTAATCGTCTCGGATTAGGCGCTTCGGGCTCGGGGTATACGTTGAGAACCTAATTAGCACTAGCTTACGGCACCAACATACAGTACACACAGTATGGACTGTAATGACGTGAAACGCTGACATCCCCGTAGAGTTTGTTGGGGCTTAGAGTCAACGGAGTTTCTTATTCATGTCCGCGATTAAATCTTGAATCAGTGCATGAAAGTGAAACAGAA
Organism: Hylaea fasciaria; assembly: GCA_905147375.1. Classification (NCBI taxonomy): domain Eukaryota; kingdom Metazoa; phylum Arthropoda; class Insecta; order Lepidoptera; family Geometridae; genus Hylaea; species Hylaea fasciaria. The sequence continues at coordinate 3,577,423 of LR990218.1, forward strand.
TTGTTCATACTCGAACTATAATCAATTAGGTAGGTACTCCGTAATTTGGTTTATCATAGTTTATTAGTTTTATTCTGTTTTTAAAGAGACTTAAGTGTTTGACTTGTAAAAGTACGATATCATTGCTTATTTACAATAAATGCTTTGATTTGGATTTGAATGACCATAATAATTATACCTAGTCAGGTCATAAATTCTGTCACATGTTTTATATAAAATAATTGAAACAAGTTTATTCATTATGTAACCATTTATATACCAAAATGAACTTAACAAAACATAGATTCTTATGACACTAAAGTTTATTCAAAATGACCTCCGTGATTTTGAATACAGGCCTTCAATCTGCGCGGCCAGTCCTCTATCGCAGCACGAACGAGGTCCATATCAATATCGGCGGCTGCCTTAATCAAGGATGTCTTGAGTGACTCCAAATTGGGATGAGGCTTTGAGCACGCCTTTTCCTCCAAGTGTTGCCATATCTTGTAATCTAGCGGATTCAAATCTGGACTGGAGGAGGGCCAGTCTTCGTGCCGGATGAAGTCGATTTCACGCGCCGCCAGCCAGTCTTGTGTGCTCTTCGCTCTATGAGCTGGCGCCGAATCTTGTTGGAATACCCAGTGCCTGTTATTAAACATGGTATGAGAAACAGGTTCCACAAGGTTCGTCAGGACTGTATTTTGATACACAACTGCATTCGTTTTTACACCTTTCTCACAAAAATGTACCTCTGTTAAGCCCCAATAAGACACTCCCAACCATACCATGAGCGAGGATGGAAAATGACCTCGTTGGACACGCGGAATACGGTTGCTCGCTTCTTCACTACTGTGTGCGTACACCTTATCATTTTGTTTGTTGTAGCTCTCTTCTACGGTAAAAATTTTTTCATCCGAAAAAAGAATTTCCCGATATTTTTTTCCCGCGTACCGCTTCAACAAAGCGCGGCATCTCTTCAGTCTCAGGTCCATTAGACGAGCATTCAAATGATGTCCTGTTTTTCTTCGATATGCCCGAAGCCCTAAGTCTTCATTTAACACCCTTTTCACCGTGGTTCTGCTTAATGCCATCTGAAGGGCCAACAGTTTCTGCTTACGTTTGGGATTTCTTTGAATTCGCGCCTTCACAGCTTTTATCACTGCTGGAGTCCTAACAGACCGAGGGCGACCACTTCTTGACCTGTCATCTACACTAGAGTCTTCATTGTATCGTTTGATGGTACGATAAACGAATCTCTTGGTTATATTCAAATTTTTCAGTATGTCATAAATTTGAATTGGCGCGTAACCGCAACGATGCAACGCAATAACTGCAACACGGTCTTCTTTAAGCGTCCACTCCATATTTAAAAATGAGTAAAATTCTAAAAAGTATACATTTTTATTTTCATGAACAATTCGAAATTCGAATTCAATAAACTTTTTTGTGGCCAGCATTCTAAAAGAAAAGTTTTTACTGTGTGACAATACTTATGACCTGACTAAGTACATAGCTAAGTATTATGAAGACGTAAAGTTTGCAAGTTTGTTTCATAGAAGCAGGTAATCTTTGGAAGCTAATCTCGAATACCAATAGCATTTTTTAGTCCTTGCATTTCCGCTTTTTCCGGGAAAACATGATTGACGCGGATAAAAAGCATAATAGGTAGTTTATTAGTATACAATATTCATAAAAACACACGTCACTATACTGTAATTACCTTATTATTTATATAAATTAATTACTATGATGTTAAAACTTACAGCCACGTCAAGGTTACCTCAATCTTTTTTTTATAATTTGTAGGAACCAGATAATCAGAAAAATGGACCAAACCTCTGCAAAAAAATATTTTACATAACTAAATGACTACATAAATTATTGTTCGGCTCATATTTTGTTGTACACGTAGCAAGACCTCTTACTGTTTATATGGTGGAATATAAGTTATAACAACTTTTTATAAACAAGAATCGCGGCGAGAATTTAACCAGCTTTTCAAATAAAAAACTAGAGACTTCTGCTGTAGGCTATTTCTTTTCATGAAAAGGTTCTTTGGACATATTAAAAGTATTTTTCATTAAAAACGTTGAGTTATAACCAAGCTAATTAGCGAATATAATTTATTATCATAGTGCACGCCCGCTTTGCAAGCAGCGGGTTGCGAGTTCGAATAGCAGTGCGCACCGGACATATTGTAGCCATTTAGTTTTCATTTAATTTAAGTTTCTTGTAAAAACATTACGTACGTAATTGCTCACTTTTTGGCGGAGAGCGTAAGGAAAGCGTAAGGAAACTCACATACTTGAGAAATGTTTCGGAGATATGTAACTTACTTGTTCGGACCGGCTACCATGGTGGTTTATGGCCTAATTAGCAGTGGATTGTGATGATAAGATGATGCAATTAAGTTGCTAAGGGTATGATGTTATTAGTGCCATATTATTAGAGCGATTGTAGGCTAGTGAGCGAACGATCGCCTGCCAAAACGGAGGTGCATAGTTCAAATCCCAGTGCGGGCACGTACCAATATGTTTCTTGTTAAACATATGTATGTACCTAATTATCACTCGCTTTTCGTTGATGGGAAACATCGTGAGGAAAAAAACATGCCCGAGAATTATTTCAGAGGTATGTTATCCACCAATCTGGATTAGGCCCCCGTGGTGGTTTATTGCCTAACCCTCCTCATGAAAGTGAGGGGAGGCCTTTTTCCAGCAGTGGGACAGTTACAGGCTACATTATTATTATTATTTATTGGGTACTTATATTAGCAGAGTATTCCGATTCACTGCTGAACATTGGCAAATAGGACAGTATGGGAAGAAAGTATAATAATTATTAATATATTACTGTAGTGTTATCTGTTCTTATCGTTTTGGTTACAGAAAGAAAACGTTTCCAATGTTTAATCCCAAACGAAAACCTGCGCCTAAAGCCGACTACTATAATACAAGGTAACTGCGTTTTCTACTAATGCAATTGTTTCGTTCATAATTGAACTGAATAATAGTAAAATAATAGAAAAATTAATTATCACGCAGTAAATAAAAACTAAAAACCACGTTTTTTATGCATGGCCAACGAGGTGTGATTCTGTCAGCTACACTGAAAGTTTCAGCTGGATCGCTAATCGGAAAGTGCTCAGACAGAAAGACACACAAGAAAGCGACTTAGCAATATAATATAATGCTCTCCTGGAAAACGCCTATTAGCAATATTCTCTATTCTTAGGTTAAATTCAAAAAGATTAAGAATGTCACCAATAAAGGCAATAAAGAAAAAAACACTCAGAACTGCAAAAAGAAGTCTGAGCAAGGATTTTATGTTCATGCCTTTTTTCTCCTGAAGCACAGAATACGTATTAATACCTTAGCCTAATAATAAGGTGAGACAACAACATTTTTATACGAGCGTTAAAGCTACTAAGCCTTTTCTTTAGCTAGCTAGCGCCGTGCCGTGGTTTTGTTCGCGTTGTATCCCATTTAGTTCTTTCTCATTTGTCCGTTAGGTATTATGAAGTAAGCGATATCGTAAAAATCGAAAAGTTAGGTACTTATAGTCAATCATAAAACAAAAGCGATACGCACGTAAAAAATCGCATAATAATAATAGTAAATCATAAAAGAAAAGAAATCCATACATAAATCAATGTATTAATAAGTATATTCGTATTAAATGACTAATATATTCAGATTTTTTAAGTTTACTCCTTACAAACAAACTAAAAGACACTCCTCCGTTATATAATTACTTTGATAATAATAATCTGTGTAAAGCTCTGGCTTTGTCAATTTAATAAGATATTAATTGACGTTTTTGGCACGGAGTTTGAGAGTTTAATAAGATTGCAAAGTTAAAGCTGGAAACTCATGCTATGGTTTTTCCGGGTTCACCCTACCGAGATAAATTTAAAAATGTATGGAAATCGAAGTATAGGTACAGTTGCGGAGCGCGTATAGCTCGATGCGGCTATAGCCAAACAAATAATGAAAAATAGCATAATATTGATTTGCAGAATTGCTCAGAAAATCTACGGACCGTGTTCAAACTCACGGCGAACGAGACTATAATTGCGTTCGATGTTAAATTTACAATCGAGTTTTAATTAATATGTTTCGCTATTTAACCATCGAGATGTTCTAATTGACGATTGTTCTGAGTCGAGTAACAGTAGAGTGAGAAGAATATAATTTTATCCATGGTACAAGAAAACAAGGTTTATGCCACTGTGGAGAATATCATGACGTAGGTTGTTCCTTTCTACGTCATCGACGTACGTGTAATAAATACCATTATTTCGTAACTCTCCGATGTACGTTGATGACGTAGAAAGAGACACTTACGTCATCATCTTGCTCGAGTGCCATGTCTGGCATAGTATACGTAGTATTGTGCCATAATTTTATATATTCGATTGTTGCTCGATCTCAACCAATTGTCTCTTTGTTTCAGCCCAAAAGGAGGTACTAGAGTCAAAACTATTAAACCCAAAAGGTTCCCAACATGGCGACTGGACAAGATTACTTACAGACCATTAGGGTAAGTTTAGGTTAATTTGATTTCTCTGACCATTTCATCTGCAGACCTAACGTAGCGAATTATAAATCGAGAAACATTTTGTATCAAGATTTAGATATCTCGATCCAATTTTTTTGTATCGAGAACCGATACGCATAATTCATAATTACCATCTCTAAATCATAGGTAATAATGTGTTTTTTTTCAGACCCAAAATAATCACGCCGAGACCGTATCAGGAAGCGTGAAATCCAGTACCCGTTTAGCATATCAAATGTATATTTACGATATGAATAATATTTTATGTTGAATTCAATACAATGTACTATGTATTATACACCACCATGTTTGTTTTAATGAATATCAATCGAACTGCTTGAAAGGATTTTTAGCTGTAGTAACTTTACGAGAACATGTGTATAGAACATAATTATGCGTTTTACTTGTATACATAACATAATAATAATGTGTAGTACATTAATTATTATAATGATGTGTTCTGGTTTAATTGCACTGTTTTCAGGTGTTTTTAACTATCTGCTTGGAGGTATTCGGTCTCCACCCACACTATCTCAATGGTTAACAGCAACAGCTAAAGAAGCTCCTTAAAAATATTTAAAAAAAAACAAGTCTTAATTGTCCCCATTCCGAATTCAAGTGGGGACAATATTCAAAGTTGCCCCGACGGAATAATGTATGCGCATACATTTGTCTAACTGCCGTCAAACAGTGCAAGTGGGGTGTCATACATACAAACATACATCCAGTTGATATTAGTAGGTAGTGTACAACTGGTAGGCTCACACGTATGGAGAATGCGATGGAATTTCATCTCCCAGTTTGCTAAGGTAAGCGATTGAGTACCTTTCTCGAAGTGATTTAATATTTTTCTGTGCAATTTCAGTAGAGACAAATGATAGGCAGCTACAATTTTAACAAAGATAGAATGAACTATTACTTAAAATAAATAATTAAGATACAAAGGGTCGCCGTTGGCAGCAGAGTGACGTCTTGGTACAGACTGGATGAAGAGAGTCGAAGATGGTTCAGTGGGTTTCACTAGGAAAAACCTACGCCGAGCAGTGGACCAGTATATGCAGAGGATGATGATGATGATGAAAAGATAAAAGGGCTGAACTTTGAAGATGTATATAATTGGCTAGAAGACTAAATTAAACGTAGACCCTCTACGCCGTAGCTGATGCTAACGTTTGTAATAATTATAAGGACGGCTTTAGACGGCGGGCCTGTCATAAAACATAACATACACAACACACCATTACACACATACATACATTAAAAATACAACAAATTAGCAATAGTATTAGCAAAACAATAAATAACGACAATTATAATTAAAACTGTTTTTTTATCATTTTGTTTCATTGACCGGGCCACGAGAAGGTTCGATTCAAATGGCGAAACTTCTTTCTATAGTACACATCATGGCTACTTTTTGCGAAATAGAAAGGTATTTTCTTCATTAAACTGACTTTCTATATTTTACAGTTTTATTAAATTATTGAAATAAAGACCACCCCATTGTACAGTGTATACCTAATTCAATAGCCATTGAGAAAACCCTATTAAAAGTTCCGCGTTACTTCGGAATACTCAGGTATTTACTTTCAATCAAGTGAAGGAGTTAGCAAAGTTAGATTGCTTAAACCTTGGTAAAGCTCAGTCTCAGTTCGGGGGGTTTTGGGGCTATTTTAATTGTCACCCTCTCCAATTTCAGTGGACTGAGCTCACTCCAAAGAAGCACAATAAAATTAAAAATTATAAATATTAATTAATTCACGGCCTTACTCTTTTCGGTGAAGGAAAGCATCGTGTGAATATCCACATGCCTGAACATTGTTTGCAGTCATGTCATCCACCAATCCGCATGGAGCAGTGACTTAAATCCTCCTCTCGGAAGTGAGGGGAGTCTAGTAAGTACTCAGTTTGTGTGAGGGTGTGTAAGGGTCTGTGGATGTGTGTGTGGGTGATGTTTTCTTATACTATATAGGTTAGCATTGGCCTACATAGATGGCCTACACTTCTAGAGTATTTTTCTACTAGATGTGTTTCTTCATGGCTGGTACCTCACCAGACGGGCGCTATAGTGCCTTATCACCAAGTAAATCTGTCTAGCACTTTTTCTTATCAAGTGAAATCGATTATCAGCCTCAAGGGACCAGGGACTGATAGAAAAGCAATTTGCCCGTCCAACGGTAGAAACCACAATACCTAATATGTTTGAATCTGACGAGGGTACCGATAGTGAATCATGATTTATGTGGTAGGTGGGCGCATTCGTAGTTGAAAAGAGGTTTGTTGCTGTAAAGTGGTAGGATGAACATTTTTGAAAGTGAAAACTCACTTTATCACCAAATTCAGATCAGCTTCGACCACACACGACTAGGTGCGATACCGGCCAAATACTGATTTGTAAAGGGAATAAAAATTAGAATTTATTTCAACCTTTTTCCATAAATATTTTGCGCAAGTGTAGAAGCTAGGCATAGTATACAGCTATCTTTATCTCGTCCATGAAATAAAGTTTAGGTCCGTAGGGGCTAGGTAGTCGCCAAATTTATTAGTTTCTGCCAAACCATTTCGTGGAGGCGACAAGTGACCAGAATGTTTCTGCAGAATGGATCCTACGAGTATTATGCCAAAATTAGCATTGCAATTTGGCGTGGCACTGCAGCCTACGTTCTGGACACCCGTTTGCTACATTTTTACATAGCTGTAAAATGTTTTTGCAGTGGCCAATTTTTAAGCTTAGTATTGTAACAAATAAACTTAATCACTGCACTGGTAAATAACCATTAAATTAATAATAACTATTAATTAAAAAAATAACGTTCCGACATAGATAATTAGTAGGTACGCCGCGCCGCATAGATAATATTTATCTTCTCGTAGATAACTATAAAAAGCCCAGTTTTTTGCTATCATATAAAGTCCAAAAGCATCATAATTTCAGTTATAAATAATAACGTAGGTACCTACCAAAGTCCCAACATGAAATTGACCGAATTAATTCGTACATCACAAAAGTTTGGAGTCCAGAATCAACTTATTAATAATGCATAAAGGATGGCTTCCGAACCTTTCCATAAATAACGTAGACCTTACACGATAATAATGCGTGTGAGATGAATAAAAGAGATACGGCATCGCGAAGCATTGGTATGAGTTCACGTGGAGTGTTTTGCAGTTTGATTAGATGTAAATGCTAGGTCCCCAGCTTAATACAATAGTATCATTTACGGTCTTTAAAACCCCCATTTAAACTATTAAAAGAGCAACCAGGTTTTAAGCTGTCCTGTACATTTATTTATTTATTTAAATATTTATTTATGTAGTTTATAATAGAAGCTAACAGTATAACACCAATATGCTCACTACTCGTATCTTAATTAAGTAATTAGTTATATATAAATTCAAGTTAACAATAATGGTTCTTAAATTATCGTGGAAAATGTCGACGTGCTGGAACTCGAGTATAAAACTGTTTAATACCGGCATAAGAGTGATTTTATTTTTTATGTAGACCAAAATTATTGTTAAGGAACTTAGATCTCCTCACCACAAAATATAAGCCTAACGCCCATTTCTTCAGTCAGTATAGTAAAAAAAACATCCTTAGTCACCGGCCATTTTCTTAATTTTATGTAGAGGAACATTTCAGCACAGCCCCAAGCACGACGTATCTACATTCCTCCATCTAAGGTTACAGTTAATAAACTGTACAAAATACATGGTAAAATGAACAACACAAGTTTATTTCTGACTTTAGCGTAGGTGTAGTAGTACAGACACAAGTTTATTAAAAACCAGATTGCTTCTTGTTGACAAGGTTGGAGGAATCTCTACATTAACATCGATATATTATTATATGTTAATATATTTTTGTTCGTTGAATAATCCTACTGAAAACACGATTAAATAACTTGCCGCCTTAAAAAAAATACATTTTAGCGTTTTATTCAGCCTATTTTTTATTAGGTAGGTACTGAAGTATTTTGTATTTTGTAGACAAATATAGGCGAAAAATACAAAACACATACAAATATTCTGAAACTAACTGTGCGCCGCGGATTATTATCGTCATTACCATACCTACAAAACCGTTAATTCTTCATTAAAAAGTGTCTTATGTTAATTCAAGACCTAAAGTATCAAATCTTGCAATGCGACGTTATTTCACTTCACCAGACTATCTCTTCTACAATCTGTTCTCAGAATAGTAACCTTTTTAACCACTTGTTAAATGGGTTTGACCTCAAGAGCTTAAACCGCAAAAAAATTGCGTGGCCACAGATCTTTAAACAATATTGTCACCAACAAAAAGTCTCTTCCGGTGTGTGGTAACTTGTATCTCCATATTTATCGCATCCTGCTTCAGCGTACGTGCAACAAAGACCAAGTCCGAGCATTAAAATAGAAAATGCTCTTGATGCCTTGTAAATTTGCAGTAACATACAACCTTGCGCACTATTTGTCTAGCTAAGCCCATATTAAACTAGTAAGTTTCAGTTTTACAACTGTGTATGATTGGAATATACGGGACTGTATTCTGGCAATCTTTTTCTTCACATTCCTGGGTCTCTTTAGTACAAATAGCTGGTGGATTCTGATCACCATCCACCAGTGTTAAGAAGGTTCCCAGAGGAGACGACGTTGAACGATGACCGTTAATGGAACGATGGGCTCTTTCGTCGGTCTTGGTTGTTAGTTATTGCAGTCATTAAGCCATGTCTGAATATTCTTGTTTAACCTGACACTAAATACCACCGAGATTGACTGAAGTACCTAATGTTAAAGGCATTTGACATTGAGATAATACGCTTGGACGACTTTCTGCCCCCACGTACACTGTTAAACTAAGCGATCGTACAGAAATCTGGCACAGTACCTTAGATTCCCCAACGTAACACTAAAAGTCACTGACTATGTGATTAGCCTACAATATTGAAATCGTTCTCATAAAAAATATTGGATACAACGGATACTAATTTATATTATTTACATAAATGAGTAAAAACGATTGTTTGGCATGATATGAAAATAATTTAAATATCAAATTAATAGAACAGAAAACAGAAGCTTCAGCTAGTGTGAAAATAGACCAACAATGGAAGTAGACCTAGATAATAAAACCGGTCACGGTATTCACGTACCACTATATATGAAACGAATAAAAAACTACAAACCTCATTGGTGGAAAACTTCACTGGTGTTTAGATAGTTATAGACACGAAATTATTAAAAAAAATTGGTAATATAAAAACAGAGTTTTTTTTTTCTTTTTCACTTTTTTTTATTGTGATCTACCTGTGTATTTCACAGGTGTTTGACCTATGTATGTTATATTGGTAGCATTTGAAATCAAATAGCCTATAGTCTGATACCAGAAAAAATATTCGTGTGAAATAACGTACTGTATTCCATTGTACTAAGCTTTGCTGACTCCAGACAGTAAATATAATCTCTGGCTTCTGCACGCTACGCTAAAACAGAATTATTTTATAATTCTCCATTATTTGTTTATGGACTTTTCTCGGAAGATCCCAAGCCGGTCCAAGTTGCGTCTCGTGGCCGTAAAATATTAATAACTTTGCTTTTTTATTAACTAGAAAATGTTATGTTTACTTGACAGGAACGAGAAAACATTATGCCTGAATTTAAATTTGTCGTTTATCGGGTTGTATGAATCTGTATAAAAGAAAATCTTTTGAGACAGTGTATGAATTATTGAGTAAAAACACCTTATTATTACGACCAATTATTAATATCAATGTTTTTATTTTTATACTACATACCTACATTGTCGACTTCAACAGTTTTATCAAATCAATAAAAATAGGACTTAAATTTTATATACCTACAATGCCTATTTGTTGGAATAATACCTTTGAACATAAAGGTCTTTTAGATTCATCAATGTCTGAGAACCCGATTCATCATCTCAACTTGAACTTAAAACAACTATTAGTATACTGGCAAATAACTTAAACAGAACTAAGTTAAAGCATTGTTAAACAAGTTGACAGAAGTTTATGGGGACGATTAATCAGTATCAAAAGTGCCAAGTTGGTTTGTTGTTGGTTAAGTTATGCCTTGAAATATTTTTAGTTTTAGTCTTTAGTTATCATAATGTGATAACGTCACTAAAATAGTAACTTATATAACAATCATTATTAAAACTGCTATTGCCAGCAATTACATAATAATATTATTTTGTAATTACCATTGGTTTATTTTTATTATGTTTTCATAAACTGTTATATTTTTCATAACTGTTTATGTAAGTACCAAAACACAGATTTACACTGCTTTTTGCGTGTGACCAAATAACACTATGACCAAACTACACTAACACCTAGGTACATTCGTTGGTTATTTAAATTTTATTGTTATAAATATTTACAATTATTTTGTATTTTATTTGAATTAGGATTTTTCTTAAATAGTTATGTCTTCTTGCTTTATTACATTACTATTTGTTAAACGTAACTTTGTTCACTGTGGTGTATTTTTTTCGTTATTAAAAGGCAGTTTTTCATTAAATCTTCGGGCCTATTAGAAAGTGTTTTTACCTGTAACAAAAATACTCCATAATGAAACCAGTCAACTGGCAAAACCAAATCAAGAGGTTATTTCTTCAAGCCAAAATAACTTCAACGAAATATTATTAATTTCTTCCTGAAATTAAAAAAACGTAGTCGTCGTCATCCCCACGCGAGCGTAAACAAAAAGTATTCAGAAGTAATTAGTGCATCTTGAGCAAAACACAGAAATACCCTGAAGGCTAACTTTATTTAAAAACTTTGGCTGAAATACGAAAAGGCGAGTTACGAGATACTAACTGTTTAGCTTGGTTGTGCTCGGACGATTTGTATTGATGGATTTGTGGGTACAAAACTGAGGCGTTGTTAAAGTCAAAGTCAAAAGTCAAAGCATTTATTGCAAATAGGCAATTAAATCGCACTTTTACAAGTCTAACAGCTAATTCTCGTTAACAAAGAGAATCATAAAAACATAAAGTATGATACATTAAATGAAACAGTAATTGATTATGGTTTGAGTTTGAAAAAAGGATGTTTCCATTTGTAGGTATTACACATGGTGCTACCGCCACCGCTGTCGCAGTCATGCGGATCGCTTCTGTTGCAAATAAATTATTTATTGTTGCATTATTGTTTATAGCTTACTTTTTGCAAAGGCAACCACAAACGCTTACGAAGTTTGATGTAATTTTTGAACGAAAATGTCATGTATTTATATAATATCAAATTACATAACAGACATTTATTATACCAATTTTCAGTCTGATACAGTGCGGAATTTAAAAAAAGAATATAAATAATTATGAAGGAGAATGGACTACTTACCTATACGTAGCTGAAGTCAAACAAACAGAATTACTTAACTTATGTGCTATAGCTACAGACAAAATGCCAAGGCACGTGTACTACCAAAGCAGTGCCGAGACTGTTGGTGACGTTTTATAATCTTCTTTTAGGTGCTGTTCTTAGTTCTCAGTTGTGAAATGGAACAGTCTTAATACGGAACAAAAAGCAATTCTAAAATTGTATGATTTATTTTTGTATTATCATTGGAGTATCGCTTCCTATTTAGTGTTTGAAGAATGAATATAGTCTAACTGCAATAACCAGTGTGATCATTACTGTCTCAATGATGAGGTTATACGGTAAACTTGCTCATTGCCCATAATAATTGAACTGGATTATTGAATAGACAGTAATGAGAATTAGTGATTACGAAACTCCCTCAAGCCTTAAGCCGTCTCTTAAGCCTTGAACCCATTAAATTAGTATTAACTTAAAATCATGCATTAAACATCAACAGTATTATATTAACTTAAAAAAAAATTCGTTCATTTTCTGAGTCAACAGTGCTTTACAATTTCGAGCGTCTAGACAAACTCGTTCGCTTCGCGTCGCTTTAAGCGATAAGACCGCCTATTGTACCTAGTATAAGTTTGATCTTTCTGTGTTCTGTACATTTTGGTGTCAATAATGAGTTATCTATCTATCTATTTATCAAAGTCGAACTTTACCTGAATGAATCCCGAAACTATGATACTGATGAATGTTTCTATTCATTGTGAATCCATTGATACCTTAACACCACTGAGATAGTGGTCATATTTAATTAAACAAACATAATCGATTTGTTTTATAAATATCAGGGTTCTGCAAAACATGTGTTACTAAAGGACAAAACTTATCGAACTTCGGTGCAATGCCATCTGGATTAGACCCTTAAAATTTTGCTTTAAAAACTTTTGACTCTTATTTTTAGGGGCTACGGCTGAAAATAGCGTACAATTTGGCGAACATTTCCGAAGTTTTCATCCCCTTTTCCAATATAGAACAAAGACAGTTAACAAAGTCTTATTAAAACTTTAACTTCTATCACTTCAAATAAAAACGTTTTCTTTTTAAATACTAGTTATATTATAGCAATTAGCAACCCATGTATGACGTCATTATAGTCATACTGTACGTTACACAATTTAGTTCGATGCTTATTACCTACTAATGCCTGATTAGTACTTAGCGGTAAAGCCGCCCATTAAACTTTTACATAAAATATGCCTTCCTTACTGTTTACTTGCACGCCTTGGAGTGCAATAAAGAGTGATCATCATCATCTTCAACCTGAAGACGTCCACTGCTGAACATAGGCCTCCCTCTTAGACCGCCACACCGAACGACAAATCTCCACTTGCATCCACCGGTTGTCTGCGACTCTTTTGATGTCGTCGGCCCATCTATTGGGAGGCCTACCACTGCGTCTTCTAGTCCGTGGATTGAAAGAGTGATCTTATCTTAATATAATATAAATAATTAAAAATTATAATATTAGAAACAGAAGTCATATTTCATTGTCAATACCGATTAACAATATTATGTGGATCAAATAATACTCAACGCTCGAACCATGAAACGGTTTTTCGAAATCACACAACTTCGGGTACTGGCTGCCGCAAATACTGCGCCCGGTCTCCAGCTGTCTATTTTGACAAATGGTAACTGGTAACATCTTTGGTCGTGAAGGGCTGTCAGGGACTCTTGTAAAAAATACCTCCATTGAGACCCCGAACAAGTACTTTGGGAAGATTAACGTTCGGTATTTGAGGGCTGAGATCTGAATCCGCTTTTGTCTCAAAGCTTTTGTCTTTTCGGGTGTTACAGGGTATTACTTAAGTTTGAGGACCGTTTTGGAGATGTAACGTTTTAAATTATTAAGTACCATTTATATTTTAAATTTCGTTCGGTAATTTCTTTGGGGCTTGTTGGTAACGGTTTGTCAGATTAGAATGATCTGGTTTAGAAATCAGTGATCATGAATTCTGACCCCCTAGATGCGAGGGTTCTCGTCAAGGATGTTTATCAAATGGGTAGCACCTGACCTTGTCAGCGTTTATCAGACCACTCAAGGGTCTTTGACGTGGCTTATCGGTGGTTATCAACCGGTAGCAACTGGGGCTTCCCCCGAAGCAAATCAATGGAAGTTCGCTAATTATGGAAGTCTCATTGGTGCAGTGGCGAGCTTCGAACCCGGTGTCACGGGGTCGAAGATGGTGAAACTACCTCTCAGAACTGTCAACCACATCCTCAGTACGGATCAGGATGTTTTTGATCGTGAAGCAAACTAAATTGAGTTTTGGCTGGAATCGGAAAAGGGACGTTGATGCTTTTGTATTTTTTTCTCAAACTTTTGTATCTTCGGGTAGGTAATATTGGTGGAATAATATTAATGATAGTGTGTATGTTAACGAGCCCGAGCGTGGGCAAATGATAAACAAAAAAACGTGTCATTTTGCATTTTTCCCTCAAACACCTAGGAAGCATCCACCACTTTTCTGAATCGTTTCATGACGCTGACTACAACTTGACTGTAATTCTGAAAATATAATTATACTTAATTGTGAATATCATACATTGTATTACACGTTTTGACAAGTAAGTCATGCGAAGCCAAAACAAAAAAGAAAAGCAAACAACCGGTTCCGACCAGCACTGTATCTAAACCACGTAAACCCTCATCCGGAAGAGTTCTTCAGCGAGAAATATGATAGATAATATTTCGAGTGAGCCGGCTTCGAACAGATGGGGCGGATACACGGACACTGACAAATGCCAATACGTTTGTCGTCACATGCCAATAAGCTGGCTTCAGCCTCTGCTTCTGTATTGCCGTTAAACATTGTACCTTAGACCCTTAATTTACGTCTTTTGTTTATGTATACATACATGTAAATTAATTATTTTATTCATTTTAAATCGTTTTTTTTGTAAAAGTAATCTTTTCTGAGAATACTTTATAAAATAAGTACCTATGCACCTATCCGTAAATCTAGTGTCAATCACTAACCATGTTATTCATATTCATAAGCTTATTAAAAAAGCGCACTGAAAAATTGTATTGCGCAATAAGTACTAAGTGACTCATAAGCTTATTAAAAATGCGCACTAAGTGACGTTTAATAAATGTTTATGAATAAGGGGGTAAGAAGTTACATAATCAACTTCCATTTCAGTTATTTTCACTGTCAGTATGTTATATTGTATGGAAATGGCAACCGTTATCCGTCAACCAAAAAAAATGTATAGGAATTGTGTTGCAAAATTGTATCTAAACATACACCCATCCATACATCCACAATAACTAAAACGTGAATCTAAATTATACATTGTAGAATTAACCCTTTGCCCTTTCAAAAATAAATCTTTTGATCTCAACCTAAAATAACAAAACATCAAAAAAGCGTCCAACGCGCTGGCCTTTATAAGAGTACCATCCCCTGGAAACACCCGGGGGTGCACTCTGTATTATCATTGTTTTGAGCCTGCGGATCTCTATGGTGGTTACTTTCCTAAGCGCGAAATACTTTCTACGGGATCAGCTTTATTTGACTGCTATTTCGTTATTAGATTCCGACTATTGAAGACTTATGTTGTAACTCCTCTTATTTATGATTAAGCTGATTGAGTTTTAACACAGAAATCATGGAAAGAAGGTGGATTTTATTTCGGTTGTATATTTTTTCATAGGTAAGTACCTAGGTCGGTAAATACATTTCAGAACTGGTTTGTTTTTATTTTTATTTTAAAGGACATTTAATGTACTTTCTGTTAAGTCTGTTCTGTTAGTGTCCATTTGGGGTACTTAGACATTTTTGTAATGTTTTTAGAAATGTATAGGTAAGTATAGCGCGAATGACTAATTTATGGTTAACTAGCTGATACCCGCAACTTCGTTCGCATTTTTATATAAAATGTAAACTGTTTAGAAAACAGTTATAGGTAAGAATATATCTGTCTCTTTCTCACTCCCTTTTCCTCTATCTTTCTCCCTCTCTAGCTCTTTTTCTATCTTTCTCCTTCTTTCGCTCTTTCTATCTCTCTTCCTCTACCTCCATCTCTTTCCCTCTCCCTATATCTCTATATCTTTCCCTATCTTTCTATCATTAATATCCCTCTCCACTCTCAATCTCTTGCGTTCCCTCTCCCTGTCCATTTCATCCATTATATTTATTTCCCTCACCCTCTCCGTCTATATCTCTTCCTTTCCCTCCTTCGCTCACTCCCTCTCCCTCTATTTCTATATATTTCGCACTCAATCTCTCTCACCTATTTCCACCCACTCTCCCCTCCTCCTAGCCCCACTCTCCCCTCTTTCACTCCCACTCTCCACTGTCTCCCCCCACTCTACCCTCTTTCTCACCCACTCTCCCCTCTTTCTCCCCCCACTCTCCCCTTTTCTCCCCCCACTATCCCCTCTTCCTCCCCCTCTCTCCCCTTTTCTCCCCCCCACTCTTCCCTCTTTCTCCCCCCACTGTATCATCACTTTCTATTCACTCTACACTCTTTCTCACCCCACTCTCCCCTCTTTCTCAACCCACTCTCCCCTCTTTCTCCCACCACTCTCCCCTCTTCCCCCCCACTCTTCCCTCTTTCTCCCCCCCACTCTCCCCTCTTTCTCCCCCCACTATACTCTCATTCTCCCCGCTCTCCCCTCTATCTCCCCACTTGTGACGCCTATGTACCTTAAATTAATTGTAATAAAACTTAATTATAACAATATTAAAGGTCAAGACCTTCTTCTAATAATTAATTAAAATCTTAGTCGATTCGATGAGCGTATCTATTTCTAAATTTCCCGCGTTCTCACGCCTCATGACATTGACAGCGTCGCACGCATAGATTTAGCATAATATCTATGGTAGCACGTCAGCTTATGAGTGAATCAAGCAACACTTGTCAATCAAGAACAAAGGATTGGGTTTGCTAGGTTGGACTGACTGGATAGACTTGAGAAAACTCGATGTACCACTTTACGTTTGAATTGCTAACGGGACTTGTCGTAACGTAAAACCTTAATAAATCTAAACTAAAACTACAACTTTAATCCACACAATTAACTTCCTGCTAAGTGTTGTGTTCGATCTCCCGGAACTTGTGAAACCCCAAATTGGGGTTCTCCCTACGGGCAGTAATCGTCTACTGAAGACAATTCGAGCTGACCACCTGTTGCACCATCATCATCATCATCATCTGGCTGAGACTTAGAACTCTCGCGTCGTCGCGTCGCCTACTTGCATTCAGCCTCGGACCGACTTCCGCTTTCGCTAAGGCCAGTGGTTTACTAATGGTTCTTCAACGTGACTCAGATACGATTTTCTTTTACTCACGACCTTGAGTGTACGAATCTAAGTACCTACCTATTAAATATTGTTAGCAGTTTACTTTGTTTTCTTGCTACCATCCTAAACCCTAAGGTTTAACAAAAAGAACAAGAAGAAACGTTTCATTGGCGCCCAATAAAGGTAATAGTCGTATCTGTATCACGTTGATTAGCTTTACGCATTTAGTAGTTTTTCTTTGGTGTTGGCTAAAATTTTTTGTTGTAGTTTAGTAACTAGTTTTAAGACTGATTCTCTGCGTTAAGCTTATATGTGGCTACTGTTTTATTAAATTGTTATCTATTCTTGATTTGTTATTGCTTTATTGAAAAATTAAAATAAAATAAAAAATTTAATTTTTAAATTTTTACCACATATAAGTTAATTTTGTTTATAACTGTAGTTTACCTACTCTAGTTTAAGCTTTCAATTATTGTTATTAAAACACTCACTCACTATGGCGTACATCATAAAGTTCCTCTCGCTTCAGAAGTCTGAATTAGAATACGAGGTCGAGCTTCGCGGTGGTACTAAGGGTTCAGTACAGGAGCTACGCAAACTTATTGTTAAACTTGCCCCGGAATTACCTTCTGAGGACATTTTAGAATCACATCTCGAACCGGACCAAGACCTGATAGGGTTACACGAAAGCTTAACTAAAGCTCAAAGTAATTTGGCTTCGCTTAGGCAAAAATTTGAAAAAAATCTATTTGCTAGAACAGAAACTTTGCTACACCATATTTATCACAGAGTCAACAGATTGAGTAGCACGAAATCGATAGTAAGTGGCTATCAAAAATGCCTCTCCACCTTTGAGGCTTTGTATAAAGAATTGATGGCACTACGGCCACGATCTTCTCAGACTGTGCCTGGAACAACCTCGTCCTCCACTTCGACATCCGGTACTGCTTCGGAGTCGTCTGTGCCTACTGTCGCGGTAACTTGTGAGCGTAGTGTGACTGCAGAAATAGGGAAATTAAAGTATTCTGGTAAGACATGCGTGCGATCTTTTATCCAGAGAGTTGAGGAATTTGTTCAATCTAGGAGCATTTCTTACGAGAAAATTTTGCCCTTGGCATTTGAGATTTTCACTGATGATGCCTTGCACTGGTATCGCTTTAATAGGGGTAGGATTCAAAGCTGGTATGAGCTTTGCGAGCTACTTAAAGAGGATTTTAGCAGTAGCGATTACGACTACAGACTTTCTGCCGAAATTAGGTCACGCACTCAGGGGGAAACGGAAAGCATATCCATCTACCTATCTATCATGCACGGTATGTTCTCTCGCCTTAGTAAGGATATTTCCGAAAATGAGAAGTTGGATATTCTACTTCATAACATCCGACCCTGTTATGCAACTACCTTGTTAGCCTCTCCGGAAATCAAAACAATCGACTCGCTGAAATCTACATGTCGTAACTACGAGAACATTCAGGCGCGATTTTTACAGTTTCGCGAGCCGCCGAAAGCATCTACGAATACCCTAGCCCCAGAATTTGCCTACAAGGGCAGTGACAGTGGCTCTAACTCTGCCAACTATAAAAAGGTAGGCGTCTCGTCACTAGAAAAGGAGGATAGTGAGACTGTCGCAGCCTTGGCTTCAGTTTCTACTAAAGCTAGATTCTGTCCGAGATGCAGAACTAATGATCATGCCTTAAGGTACTGCAAGGCAGAGCGCTTCCTCATTTGTTTTAAGTGCGGAAAGAAAGGTGTCCGTCGATCAGAATGCCCTGATTGTAAGAAAACTGACAATCCAAAAAACTAGCGGATCAGGATTGTAAAGATAGTGTATATCATCATAAAAATTTTGATATAGACGAGTGGAAGAAATGGTTAGGCTTCATTCATTCATTTTCCACTTATAACGCTGTCTCTTCAATCCGCGATGACACTAACGTTGATAAGTCTCGACCTTATGTCGCAGTGACCATCAGAAACAAGCCATTTATCGGCCTTCTTGACTCTGGCTCCTCTACCACTATTCTTGGTAACGGATGTCATGAAGGTTTACTGAAATCTGGTTTCAAACTGTTAAACTGTGAAGAGGTTCATTTTGTCAGTGCTGGCGGCAACAAACTTGAGGCTATTGGGGTTTTGGAACTACCAATTAAATTTCAAAACCAAAGTCACACACTGAAAGTGTTTGTTGTTCCCGATGTAAAACACTCTCTCATATTGGGAATGGATTTTTGGAGAACTTACGGTTTATTTCCAAAATATCTGGACCATATTGCGTACTACAGGGATTCCGACAAAATCCTTACTGCTGATTTTGTTACCCAAGAAACTTGTAATCTTCATTGTTATGATAATTTGTCAGATGAGCAACAGTCTATAGCGGATCAAATGACACAGCGATTTCATGAAATTTCTTATGAGGAACGTGGACTTGGTCGCACTAGCTTGACCACACACGCAATTGACACTGGTGACGCCACTCCCATTCGTCAACGGTACTATAGAATGTCCCCAGAGAAACAACGCATTCTGGTGGAACAGTTGGACGAGATGCTGAAGGAGGACGTTGTGGAACCGTGTGAAAGTCCTTGGTCGTCACCAGTTCTGTTGACACCTAAAAAGAATGGTGAGTTGCGGTTTTGCCTGGATAGCCGGAAACTCAACTCTGTAACCAAAAAGGACGCGTATAGTCTACCATATATTTCGGAAATTCTCGATAACCTTCGCGATGCTAGATATCTTTCAAGCATAGACCTTTCCAAAAGTTTCTGGCAGATCCTTATCAGGGAGGAGGATAGGCAAAAGACGGCATTTTATATACCTTCCCGTGGTACATTTCAGTTTAAATCCATGCCCTTTGGCTTGACAAATGCTCCTGCAACTCAGCAAAGGTTGGTAGATGCCTTGTTCTATGGTTCAGAGTTTGAGCACAAGGTTTTCGTCTTCGTTGATGATATAATAATCGTTTCCAATAGCTTTGAACAACACATCTCGCTGCTTAATCGTGTATTGGATAAGCTAAAGTTGGCTAATTTGACCACTAACTTCAAAAAGAGTCAATTTTTCAGGAGCCAACTAAAATATTTGGGATATGTTGTTGACTCAAACGGGCTGCAGGCGGACCCAGATAAGGTTAAATCAATCGTGGACTATCCTGCACCCACTAACAGAAAGGAGGTACGACGTTTCCTCGGAACTGCGTCTTGGTACCGTAGGTTTATACCTAATTTTAGTGCTTTAGCTTCTCCCTTAAATAAATTAACGTCCCAGAAGAAAAACTCACCACCTTTCACATGGTCTAGCGATGCTGAGGACGCTTTCCGTAAACTAAAATCTCATCTTGTATCTGCGCCTATCCTATCCTGTCCTGACTTCTCTAAGCCTTTCGAAGTACATACGGATGCAAGTGATTACGGTATCGGAGCTGTACTTACTCAAAATCTGGATGGTCAGGAGAAGGTTATAGCTTATATGAGCAAGTCACTCACACAGCAAGAACGCAACTACAGTGCCACAGAACGCGAAGCCTTAGCCGTTTTACTAGCGTTAGAGCACTGGCGGTGCTACCATGAGAATGGCCTGACTTTTACTGTCTACACGGACCATTCCTCACTTAAATGGTTTTTAAATATCAATAACCCGACAGGTAGGCTAGCAAGGTGGGGAGTACGCCTCTCTTCTTTTAAATTTGAGATTAAGCATAGGAAGGGCGCCGAGAACGTGGTTCCTGATAGTTTATCACGTGCTGTTCCGATTGTTGCTATTGACTCCACTCCCTCTATGCCTCAAACTAGTGACGCTTGGTATATAAAACTAATTGAGGGCTGTCAAAAGTCCCCTACATCGTTCTTAAATTATCGCATCGAGAATAATAGATTGTTTAGGCACATTAAATCCTTAAATCCTCTCACTAGAGAATTTGAATGGAAGGAGATAATTCCACTAGAACGACGCCAAGAGACAATTTCGCAAAATCATTCGGAACCAACTTCCGGGCATTTTGGAATTTTCAAAACCTATAGACGACTTAGTCTTAAATATTTTTGGCCAAAAATGCACCAAGACGTAACTAATTTTGTCACTAGCTGTGACGTGTGCTTGTCTCACAAGCATCCTACTCACGCTACGCTCGGCACCATGGGTCGTCCTAAAGACTGTAGCCGCCCGTTCCAAATGCTTAGTATGGATTTAGTTGGTCCCTTACCTATCACTAGGAAGCAAAATACATTTCTTCTTGTCATCACTTGCTGCTTCTCAAAGTATTGCCTCCTATTTCCAATAAGACGAGCAACTGCCGAGATAATAGCTCGTATCTTGGAGGAACACGTTTTTTTAGTGCATGGTATTCCGAGCACAATCCTCATGGATAACGGCAGACAGTTTACTAGCAATACAATGAAAGCTCTGCTAACTAGTTATAAAATACCCAATGTCTGTTTTACCCCCCTATACACTCCGCAGGTAAATACTGTGGAAAGGTACAATAAGACTATTATGACCGCGGTCTCCACCTTCATTGATAATGACCACCGCACTTGGGATACTAACATACCTAAAATACAATTTGCTCTTAATAGCGCCGTAAATGAGGTAACTGGGTTCACTCCTTCATTTCTTGTTTTTGGGCGGGAGTTAGTAAGCTGTGGATCACACTATATTGATCCTGATTTAGAGGGTAGCATTATATTTACACCACGTGACAGTTATGCAGAAAACTTAGGAACACTTCACAAAATTTTCGACAAAGTGCAATTATCCCTATTAAAAGCGCACTCACGGAATACTTCGCACTATAATTTAAGGCGCAAAAACGTTGAGTTTAACATAGGTGATATTGTATGGAAACGAACCTTCTATCTCAGTGACAAGGACAAGAGATTCTCTAAGAAACTGGCTCCTAAATTCATAAAATGTCGCATTTTAGCAAAAAAATCTAAACTTGTTTACGAACTCGAAGACATGGCCGGTCATAACATAGGAACTTGGCATGTCAAAGATTTTAAGCTTACATGATAGTTTTTTTCCTTTCAGATTTTCCTTAGGAAAAATCCAAACCTAAAAAGGGGGGTATGTGACGCCTATGTACCTTAAATTAATTGTAATAAAACTTAATTATAACAATATTAAAGGTCAAGACCTTCTTCTAATAATTAATTAAAATCTTAGTCGGTTCGATGAGCGTATCTATTTCTAAATTTCCCGCGTTCTCACGCCTCATGACATTGACAGCGTCGCACGCATAGATTTAGCATAATATCTATGGTAGCACGTCAGCTTATGAGTGAATCAAGCAACACTTGTCAATCAAGAACAAAGGATTGGGTTTGCTAGGTTGGACTGACTGGATAGACTTGAGAAAACTCGATGTACCACTTTACGTTTGAATTGCTAACGGGACTTGTCGTAACGTAAAACCTTAATAAATCTAAACTAAAACTACAACTTTAATCCACACAATTAACTTCCTGCTAAGTGTTGTGTTCGATCTCCCGGAACTTGTGAAACCCCAAATTGGGGTTCTCCCTACGGGCAGTAATCGTCTACTGAAGACAATTCGAGCTGACCACCTGTTGCACCATCATCATCATCATCATCTGGCTGAGACTTAGAACTCTCGCGTCGTCGCGTCGCCTACTTGCATTCAGCCTCGGACCGACTTCCGCTTTCGCTAAGGCCAGTGGTTTACTAATGGTTCTTCAACGTGACTCAGATACGATTTTCTTTTACTCACGACCTTGAGTGTACGAATCTAAGTACCTACCTATTAAATATTGTTAGCAGTTTACTTTGTTTTCTTGCTACCATCCTAAACCCTAAGGTTTAACAAAAAGAACAAGAAGAAACGTTTCACACTCTACCCTTTTTCTCACCCCACTCTCCCCTATTTCTCCCACGTTCTATCCTCATTCTCCCCTCTACCCTCATACCCCACTCTCCCCTCTCTATCTCCCCACTTTCCCCTATTTCTCCCCCGTTCTATCCTCATTCTCCCCTCTACCCTCATACCCCACTCTCCCCTCTCTATCTCCCCACTCTACCCTTTTTCTCACCCTACTCTCCCCTCTTTCTCCCCCCACTCTCCCCTCTTTCTCACCCCACTCACCCCTCTTTATCCCCCACTCTCCCCTCTTTCTCACCCCACTCACCCCTCTTTATCCCCCACTCTCCCCTCTCTTTCTCCCCACTCTCCCCTCTTTCTCCCCCCTCTAACCTTTTTCTCACCCCACTCTCCCTTCTTTCTCCCCCCACTCTCCCCTATTTTTCCCCCCACTCTGTCCGCTTTCTCCCCCCACTCTAACCTTTTTCTCACCCCACTCTCCCCTCTTTATCCCCCACTCTCCCCTCTCTTTCTCCCCACTCTCCCCTCTTTCTCCCCCCTCTAACCTTTTTCTCACCCCACTCTCCCTTCTTTCTCCCCCCACTCTCCCCTATTTTTCCCCCCACTCTGTCCGCTTTCTCCCCCCACTCTGTCCGCTTTCTCCCCCCACTCTAACCTTTTTCTCACCCCACTCTCCCCTCTTTCTCCCCCCACTCTAACCTTTTTCTCACCCCACTCTCCCCTCTTTCTCCCCTCACTCTCCCCTCTTTTTCCCCCCACTCTGTCCGCTTTCTCCCCCCACTCTCCCCTCTTTCTTCCCGCTCTCCCCTCTCTTTCTCCCCACTCTACCCTCTTCTCCCCTCACTCTACCATCTACTCCCCCTTTCCCCCACTTTACCCCTTTCTCCCCCTCCTCCCATCGCACTCTCCCCCTTAATTACTTTCCAATTTAAATTACGATCCGTTTAGCCGTTTATTGTGGTCCGTAGGGGGTGCATCTAAAGAATACCTCATAATTTCAACCCCCTTGCTTTTCCCCCTTTAGGGATGATTTTGCAAAAAAGCTGAAACCCGTATTTATTTATTTCTTACCAAAAGCCTAAATAACAATTTTCAGATCCCTAACTTGAGGAATTATGGATTCCCCATACAAACTTTCAACCCCTATTTCATCCCCTTAAGGATAATTTTTTGAGACAAAAGATAGCCTATGTCCGTCTCATAGGTCCAATCTACCCCTATACCAAATTTCATCGAAATCGGTTCAGCCGTTTAGCCGTGAAAAGGTAACAAACAAACAAACAGATATACAGATAAACAGATAAACAGAGTTACTTTCAGATTTATAATATTAGTATGGATGCCTTTTCATGATTTAATGATTCAATTTCCGTGTAATACAAATGTTGGTATAAACCCTGTGTAGTTCTAGAGTTTGCAAGTTTAAATACAGACAACACGATACTAGATATTGAAGCCAGCTTGGCTCTGATAAAACCGCCTCATTTCATTTGTCGGAAAATCGCAGTACCCTACAACATAATTTAAAGTACAGTGCGACGCTAACCGTATCGAAGTATATTATTAAAAATAATTAAATATTAGTTCTTTGATATAAATTATAATTCTACGAGTTTTTACCTAAGGAAAAGGACAAATAGAATGGTAGCTAGGTCTCGTTTTTGTCAAGTGACTCTAATACAATTCATTTGCGCACGATTATCATAACAGCCAGGTTACTGTACGCCCTAGTATAAACTATATTTTTAAGCAATTCTAGTCGATTTTTGCATAGACATGCATCGAACTTTTATTCGGTCTTGTCCTTATATAATCTGTGGTACGGAGCTGTCATAAAATTGTTAACAAATTAGTACCATTATTACTTATTTCGCGTATTTATTTGCTGATTTTGATCTTTATAAAACCTATCTGACATAAAGGTTGGACATAGACAAGAAAGATCTATGGCGGATCCTTCTTGTCTATGTCAAACCAGAATAATATGGATAACGGAAAAAGCTCGGGCATTCGTTTGTTAGCCACCGATTGGAAAGGTTGTGTTCTAGCAAATAAAGTTATTGTTACTTATCGAGTATATTATAATTACACGTTCCCCAATATTAGCCATTAAAGTAAATATGCCGGTGTAACGGCACTATAATTTGGCTTTGTGAACCTGGTTGCTGCTCAACGTAGGGGTGGTAATAAAATATGTCGGAAACCGAGGATTTCTTGCGGCGTCTGGAAAACGATAACTTGTGACAAGTGTCTCGACTCGAGGAGACTTTGTGGGGCTAATGTGGACTGGGGACTTGGACAGGGACTTATTATTTAGGGAAGTGAAAAGGTAACCTTATTGGGGAAGTGAAATATAAAATAAAACCGGCCAAGTGTGAGACGGACTCGCGCCCAAAGGGTTCCCTTAACATTATCTATGAAAGTAAATAATTATGTTTTTTAGTATTTGTTGTTATCGCAGCAACAGAAATACATCGTTTGTGAAAATGTAAACTGTGTAACTATCACGGTTTCTGAGATACAGCCTGGTGACAGACGGACAGACAGACAAACAGACGCCCTTACGCCCTTTACCCTTTGAGTACGGAACTTAATTTTGTTAATTACTAAGCGTCTGTAGATGTAAATGATATTCTATCGACACACAAATATACAGTCTCACGTTTCCCCGGTGGGGTACGCAGAGACTACATCTTTCCACATGCTACAATCTTGACGCGCCTCTGTCGCGTCTTCCACTACTTATATATTTCAAATTTCATTACAAACCCCTTTCAGCCGTTACTAAGGCCCGTATTAATAAATCAAACTTAGCTCTGAGAGTTATCTTCAGTGTGCGCTTGCTCTTTCGTTCTATTTAATATATACATCTTAAGTTGTAGATTAGGAACAGAAACTTACATGATATCTGGCAAATTAATAAATGACACTCAGCGGTTAAGTGCTATCCGATTATGACACAATTGACACATACAAGACAGTATCTAGTAGCCAGTGCTACATCTCAATATCCATTTATTAACTAGCAACGATTTCAAGATGCAGATTACATTTTGAGTGTGGATCAGCTTATAGCGCACTTGGTAGCGCTATTGAGGTTCATTTATTAATACGGCCCTAAGTAAGTAAGCAGAACTTAAATTGGATTAATTCTAGATTAAACAAGTTGGCGGAAGTCGTCCTTACTTAAATTTGGGAACTAGCTAAGTAAGTTAAGTAGGGTATTTACCCTACCTACCTGAACTGTGAAGCCTTGAAACTTTCCAAAGATAAAAGCTAATTCTCTCCACGTGTGACCTAACCCTAGCAGGGAAAGTTTCACAACAATTAATAATTGCTGTCAATGGCTCTCTCAAGTCGGGTAATTGGCCAAGCCCCATCTCTCGTTAAGGGTAAATAAACAGTAGGATAACTTTAATACTTAAAAGAAACCAACTTTTTTTGTTTTTGTTTTTAAAAAAACGTAGCCTCACAATAGGATTGCTCCTGTATCGTGGGTACCGCTTACATACATATAATTTCACATGCACATCACACCCAGACTAGAAAAAAATATTTGTGGATCGTTCAAATATTTGTTCCGCAAGGGAATATCTTTCAAAATCATCAGTTTTTGTATAGCACCTATGGTCCAGTAACTTTGTTTGAACCCTATCGAACATCAACAATGTATTTCCGATGTTCAGTGCTGTTTTCAAAATACAGTTTCCCTTTAGGACTTTTTGGAGTTCCGTATTTCGATACTGTGGTATTCGTGATTAAATCCTTCCACAGTCCTAACGTGCCGACTGTCATTACGTCTCAGTTCACACATAAAACTACGAAATTGTATTAAGAGCCATTATTCTTTGAATAAATAAACGCTTTTATGAGAAAATATGGCGTCAAACAAAGTTTATCTGAATCCGTGAGCTCTGGCGGACATTCAAGAGAAAAATATTGCGTACAAAAAATAAACAAAATCACCTTTCATGCATAAATCTCACCTTGAATATCCCAACAAACCTATAAAAACGAAAAACCAATATAACTTTCACACGGAACATACCAAAATGAACTCTACGGCTAATAACTTAAAAGTTGTCACAATATTTTTGACACCAAAAATAACGTTGCTTAAAAACAAAACAACATTATATTCTTCTGCCACTTAACACTAAAATGAACTCTATATATAGGTCACAACGTCTTTTGTTAACGGCAACATAAAGTTGCCAATCTGAGTTATAAAATATGAATCAACAAAAATGTTTATGCGTATAGGATGGTCATTATCACAGGCAACATAAGGGTTATATTAGATAAATATTTTTGGGAATGTATGAAAAAAGTCCTAAAGGCTACCTAGGGTTTTTCGTGCTCTTTTATTCGTTATGGCTTTCGATGGATGGTTGATGTATGGGATACTAAACCAGAGGTTTATAACAAAACGTGCCTCAATATTGAGTAAAAAAAAAAAAAAAAAAAGGTACAAAATAACTTTTTTTTTCAACTCGAAAGATTTGTGTAGGTTGATTTAGTCAGTGTCAAGTAATTTTTTTTTATTCTTAAATACTTGCCTCACGCTAAGATTGCTCCTGTATCGTGGGTACTGCTTACAAACCTATATAATTTCAATGGTAGTACTTTATGTTTAAGTATATTTTTTTTACCGCAAATTAGTAAAAATGTCGAATCGAGGTCATCAGCCAGGTAGACTAATACCAACTATACCTGTCTGCTACTCGACATTTCAATACCTATTCAACGACTCCGTAGATACACACCAAATATGCAGATTTATTAGTAAAAATGAAATGTCACTAAAATTTTAAGACATTTTTTAGACTTCTCGCACCGTGCGATACGAAAACAAAAGACCTCAAGAGAGAAAAACCTCAAGAATCGAACCCGCAAGCCTCCTTTCGAGACCCGACCTGCCTAACCACTTCACTATGGCTGCCAGGCTCTCTCAAGTTCTCTCAAGCAAAAGCAGAAAGGACTAACGATTAGATTAAGCAATGAATCGATATTGAAAGCAAAGTTGCGCATCAACGTCACGAACTTTCCAAGTGCCCATTTACTGTGGTCTAAGTTAAAAGGAAGTGATAGTGTCACCAGGTTCAGTGGTCTAGGGTCGATGGTATGGCAGCTAAATGAAGTGAAGTGTCGGAGCTACAATGTCCGTCCACACCATAATACATCATTTATTTTTATCTCACGAATCTCACTTAAAATCAGTCGTAGGTACATGATACTGCATGAGCCGTTGCGATTTCTCCAAGCAGTCAGCAGAACGGCAAAAATCTATCACACAGTCGAGCATAGCTCAAGGTTTAATAGAGACAATAAATCATTAGACACACCTTATTTAAGTTTTTATAGAGAAAGTACACATTCGCTTAGTAAATATACTCAAAAACAAATTTTTATTGAATTGTATCATCCAAATAGCTGCGCCCGCGGTTTCACACACGTGGGCGGAAACACTACATTTTGTCAGGATTTACAGAGTAGCCTATGTGTTAAGTTGGGCGATAAGCTATCTACATACCAAATTTCATGCAAATCGGTTCAGCCGTTTAAGCGCGAAGAACTAACAAACACACAAATACAAACTTTCGCTTATATAATATTAGTAAGATAAGATTTACATAGTCATGTAAAATTTCAGCTCAAACGGAAACAGGGAAGTGGGTCAAAGACTTGCAAGACTTCATTACAGACACTGGAACAGGTGAATGTAAACAAAACGCTTGTTAAAAAACTTAGAGCGCTATCTATATGTATATTAATAAAAGAAAGTCGTTTTAGTTACACTTTTTATAACTCAAGAAAATTGCCGAAAATTGGTGGGGAGGTAGCTGAGAATCAGGAGAAGAATATAGGGTGCTATTTATCCCGTTGCCATGAGAAACAAATTAAATCTTGGGAAAATCTATCTGATAAAATCGGGTTGTACAGTTGACAGCTGTCACTCAGTTTGACAGCTGGGGTAGGGGGAGAGACAGAGGGAGCGGGAGAGGAAGAGAGATAGAGTGCAAGGAAAAGAGATACATATAGAGGGAGAGAGATAGGAGACGAAGCTTTTACCCATAGAGACAAAGACAGGACAACGTCTGTCGGGTCAGCTAGTTACATTATAAAAAGTAGATCGTCGGCTAGCTGGTAAGTAGCCAAGAAATCGCTAACGCCACTCACTTGCTCACCAGCAACTAGGCCAAGTTGCCTGAACAGGTTTAAGCGTAGATTTAGCCTTCGCGAGTCTAGAAAATGGAGGCTGAGTGTTGGGAGACGAATATTTACAGCTTTCAGCAGAGAGACCTGCTTAGCGGGAGCTAGGACAAAGAGAATACATTTGAGCTATTTTTCTTCGTTGACAGGAACTATGCCATTGTTTTATTAAGATTTATCACTGATGCCGTTTTTCGTATATAGATCTGGAAGGACAATTTTGACGAATTATTGTATTGTATTTTACTACTACTAATATTGTTGCGATAATTAGTGTTGGATTAACATAATTTAGGGCTATTCGTCTATGCTTTATAATATTTCTGTACGGCCCATGTATCCACCAATCCGGACTGGGCTCCGGTGGTGGATTATGGCCTAATCCTCTTCAGTAGTGGGTGGATAAGAGTTGATGAAGTGAAGTGAAGGGATATAAACATTTTTGCTAAGTTGTGAAATCTAGAATGAAAGTTTGATCGTAGTTGAAGATCTTGTAGATATGACTTCAGTTTAGATCTAGATTTAAACAATTTAAGTAATATTTCTAAGAATTATTAAGGTAGTACCTACTTACCGCAGTGAAAAGCTTTTAGAAACTTCTGAGAAAAAAAGTTAAAGTAACCACATCATCAAGTATTACCGTAAGACCATAACTAAACTCCGTAAGCAAAAGACGAAAGTAATCTTGCAAATCCTTAATAGGTAATAAATTCAGCCATTACAACTTCGCAAGTAAAATACCTACGCGGAAAATTAGATTTTCCACCGTCTGTAAGGATTCTTAAGATATATTTACAGGTGATGTTTGTCTGTTGTTAGTTAATGAAAATATATATTTTTTTTAATATAAGAAAAAAAAACTTTAAAAACCGGCTAATTGCTAGCGGACACGCGCACAAAGGGTTCCGTAAGTACCTACCGTTATTTATAAAAATGTCAAAAAGTCACGTTTGTTGTATGGGAGCCCCCTTAATATTTGTTTAATTATATGTTTTAGTATTTTTTTTGTTATAGCGGCAACAGAAATACATCATCTGTGAAAATGTCTATTGTTTAACTATCACGGTTCATGAAATACAGCCTGGTGACAGACGGACAGACAGACAGGCAGACGGACGGACAGCGGAGTCAGTAATAATAGGGCCCCGTTTTACCTTTGGGTATGGAACTTTAAAAACTACAAAAAAGTATGATTTCGTCTGTTAGTACCTAATAGCTTGCATAAACTTATAGGTAACCGTCTCACGTTAATTATCGAATCGCTAGTTTCCCTTTAATTAAGTATAGAAACTCTACCCTAAGACTTATTGGGTCACTAGCTAAGGTTTCCTTAACACAAAACCCTTCCAAAGCAACAAGTGACGTCAGAAACAACAGTCTACCTCCAAAATCACTGGAAACCAGAAAACGAATACATTTTCATTTGAAAAGATAAAAGCGCCAAAGTTGCGTTCAGAAACTTTGTTAACAGGCTAATCTAAACAAAACAAATGCTTTCAGAACGAAGCGGGCCTTTTAGCGGCACAACAATAGATTGTTGGGAATAAGCGAGCCTTATTATTGTCCTTTTGCGGTACAGAGCGTAGGGTAGAGCCCACAGACATAAAGAAGAACCAGACCAAGCATTCAGATATCTAGTGAAGCCAGAAAAAAATACGTTCAAGCGGGACTTACTGAGGCTGACAAGGCAACTATGTATAATGTTGATAAATTTTAGCTATAATTTAAAAACATAGTCTCGTTGATTTCTTCCTAATATTTTACAAGTAGAAGTTGCCTAAATGTCACCAAGGTGGCAAGGTACATCAATATTGTGGCTGGCTTCACAACTGGATCCACTAGTAATCTGTAATGTGTGGTCTGCTTCTTATAATGTCTGTGGGTAGAACCAAGCTAAGCTTTTGAAACATAGCGAGTTTACCATAATACCCTATCACTGAAAATACTGAAACCACAAAAAGTACAAAGTCACGTTAGTTTGTAAAAGTCATTTTAGTTTGACTTACATAAGCGATCATAATACCCGACATCAAAAGAGTCGCAAGCAACCGGTTGATGCAAGTGGCAAATTATGGTTCGGCGTGGCGGTCTAAGGGGGAGGCCTATGTTCAGCAGTGGACGTCTTCAGGCTGATGATGATGATGATGATGATGATGACAAGACCGATGAACGTTAGTGCAAAAGAATGCCTGTTCAATGTCACTGTGAGAGGAGACAAGCAATTTAAAGTAATACCACCCAAAATAGGTAGTAGTGGTACTTAATGTGAATGGTAGACTTCGCGGTCAGAGGGGCTTAATCAATATAGACCCTTTGTGCCCTCCACTTTAACACCCTTTTTTCACAACAACTTGTTTAGAATTAAATACCTAAGGTTTCCACCAAATATCAGAACTTTAGGCCAATAAATGGCGCTATAGCAAACTTCCCTCCTTTTTGCCCCTGTCGAAAATAGCTTTCGAAACAAAATCAACAAAAATCAAAGATCTTATATAATTATACTTACTAGCAGACACGGCCACGCGTTGCTGTGGCTAAGGTTTTGGTTGTTGCGACTATAAATTGAGGTGTAAGCTATCCTATGTTGAAAGTTAGATCAAACTGCACACTGTGTGCAAATTTGATTAAAATCGGTTAAGTAGTTTAGGAGTTCACCGCGGACAAACAACGTGACGTGTAAATACCAAATCTGATAAAATCGGTTGAGAAAGCCACCTGTAGCCCGGAGCAAGCATACAAAACATACGGACATACATACACTTTATGGAGCTTTTCGCTCACTACGTTTGCTCGGTCAAAAAGTAAAACAACAGTGAAATCGAATACGCCCATATTATATCGATTACCTTATCGGAGTCAAGATAGACAATCTCGGTAAACGTTCACGAAACTTATTATCGGCGCTTCGATAATCGATTGCCAGATGTTAATCGACACTTTTGTAACCGAATATTAATCGGATGCCTGTCGATTCTTATCCCTACTTTAAACGTAACTTCGGAACGCATGTGTGTAGGTCTGTTTTTAATTACACGTATTAAGTATTACATTTATTACAATACTTAATTGCGAAATAATTACGAGATATATTTAAATTATTTTTCTATGCTATTCAGTTTGACGATTCGTTATCCCAATAATATATTTGTGTGACGAAAACACGAAAGAGAGACACAAGTGGAAGTGAAAAGTGGGCAGGGCGCGCGTGCCAAACATATGACACGTAGCTCAAAACCAACGCCAGTTTTTCCATACATACTATGCCATAATCTACGTGTGCCACACAATGAAAAACGCCTTATGAGCAGTTATAGAACCCATTAAAATGAACCATGTCAGTTTACCCATACGGCACAATTTCAAATAAACTGCAGTTGACTTATACCTTTAGTGACAAAGTAACTTTCAATACATTTTTGGCGACAGCGGTTCTGATACAGTGTTAAAACTAACCCAATTCAATTGTCTCTGTGTTTTGTGGACGAAACGGCCCAGCCAAAAAGTGGACCCTTGACATCACTCTGGGTCCGAGGACGTTTAATATTTGAAACTACGCCGGTATTTCAAATTAAGTGTGATGCAGTGGTCCAGATCCTCAAAATAACAATACATCACTTTACCTTGATAATCCAGCCTTCAACGTGCTTCCAGATCTTTCTCGAAGCAAATCATCTCATCTTTCTATCTAAATCCTATTTAGATATTCTTCGCGGATGTGGGTAGCCTCGCGCATCCGCGGACTCGAATGCACTACGCCTAGCTATAGGTTATCCATCCACAACACTTCTCAAACAGAGAATAGTTCTACAATATAGTTATAATATTTCGCAATTAATTACACTTTTATTGAGTTTTACAACAAAATAGATTCGTATACACAGGAGATAGTTTCGCTCCTTCTCGCGCTCATGGCTTGCCGGAGCCAATCAGAGACGAGCAAGATGCGTATGCTCGAGCTCGCGCGAGCCTTGTTATTGGTCCAAAACTGAGCCACACACACAACGCGCGAAATTTGAATCAAAACATTAGAACGAATAGAGAACAAATAGGTATGTAAATATTTTGCAAAAAAAAGTGGCAGTAATTTTTTTTTATAAATTCGTATATCTAACTGTGAGTTTCATTCTTGTGTTCCTTTTATTATTCTACAATAATAAAATACGGTGTTCTACCTGAAATAGGTACTTACATTTAAAATATTATTTGAAGCGAGCCATGTCAGGAGCTTAAACTAGTTCAAAACGTCTGATTAATTATTTTGACACATGGTTATAAACAGTTAACGCCTGTACGAGATCGATTTGATAAAAGAGTTTGTTTCTTTTGGAAATAAATTATTTTTACACCTTTTTCTGTCGCGTTCATTTGTAATGTTTTAAGAATTAGTTTTAGGCGTGAAGTTATTTAAATGTGATTAGGTATCAGTTTTATGAATGTAATCTTCATTTTTTTTTATGAAACTAGGTACCTACTCGTTTTACTCCGTCTCACCCATCTAAAGACTATTGATTGAATTAGCTACTTAATAAATTAGGGTTCGATAAAATGCTGACGATGAGTGCCTTCGATGATGATGATGATGATGATGATGAGTGCTGTTGCTATTGATGATGAGTGGTAAGTATTGCTATTCGCGCTTGACCACATTCGCAGTTAATTTTTTTACCTCACTTTCGCGAGGAGGCTACGTAGGTACATTATCATTACTAAGTACATACACATCATTACATACACTATCTCTTGATAAAGACATAGTAAAGTTACTATAATTATAACAAAGAATGGAACAAAAATCAATCTAATTGACAACCTCTTCCTTTTTTTGAAACCGGTCAAAAAGTATTTCAAGCAGAGTCAGTGTTTTCAAATAAAATGTTAGTTTCAAATTCAATCCGTTCACCGATTTCAGTAGAGTTTGTACAAAACTGGATACTAGCCCAATTTGGTTAGTTTTGTTTGAACCCATTTTAAACACTTTTTACTACAGCGCCTTTCCGCAAAGGCTTTATAAAAAGTTATATATTATGTTCCGTTGGAACGCAGTACAAACTATCATGTTATATACAACGGATATTATTATGTAGGTCAGGTATATAAAACTGCAGTAACATAAAGCTGAATAAGGTTCCGCCCCCTCGGCGAATTCCAAACGAGTTTGTAATAAAAACTTAGTGTTTATATTCATTATTAAAAACTTGCAAAGGACCTATGGAGCCAATAAAACTTTAAGTTTACTTGCGTAATATAGACTGGGATTGGTATCTACTTATTATCGAAATACGTTTCACAAAGATTTAACCAGAGGTTATTATATTAATTCACCGTTGAACTACCTATACCTACTAACAATTAATATATTATGAATTTATGAAGTAGGTAAGTCTATATTACAAACTTATTTTATAGACGACGTACTTAAAGTGATATACCTAACCTTTTCGAAAGCTACCAGATTCTTAAAAAAATGGATGCAAAAAAAGAAAGAAAAAACATACCTACTGTTGAATTATTATTGAGAACCTCCTCCTGTTTTTAAATCAGATAAATCTGTGTAAATAAGTAAATATTTTATTTCTTTCTTTATTGATTTTAGGCATTGAGCTATGTGATATTGTAACGTCAGCTTTTATATGTTTTTATCAGAAAATAATGAATAGCGATATTTTTTGTATTTTCATTAATTCTAAATTTTCAACTCTATACAATTATTTGATCACAATCAATCATGACAATCTTGTTTAGGAATGCAATGAAGTATTCTTAGCTTGCATTTACTCAGTTGTTTATTTTGTTAAATGGAAATGACTGTTGGAAACAAAGTACGGCGGTGACGTAACCAACAAACAAACAAACTTTGGCATTTATAATATTACTATGAAAGTACTCCCTAGCCTCCAAAGCTAGGGTACGGGCTCCTGTGGTGGATTAAAGCCTTATTATCCTCACGGATGTGAGAGAGTCATTTTGCGAATAGGTAATTTTTCTTTTACTTTTCCGAAGCCGTTTCTTTTACTCCAGTAGGTCAGGAACTTCTATCGAGAAAGTATTCGACACGTTAACTGTCAAATTGCGCAAAAAGCGCTGTCAAAAAGCTGTCAAGAAGCGCTTGCCCTATTGTAGGATGTAGGTGTACTGTGTGCCTAGTGCGAGTTTTGACAATTTATTTACGCGCTCGGGCCGTTTAGCGTAAACTTGAAATTGTATGGAATAAGAGCATCGCCATCTAGCGTCACTAGATCAGTCACTAGATGGCGCTGCTCTTATTCGATACAATTTCAAGTTTACGCCAAACGGACCGAGCGCGTAAATAAATTGACAAAACTCGCACTAGGCACACTGATGAAATCCAAAACAAATTTGACAGTTAACGTATCGAATACTTTTCGACAGAGGTTCCTGCTTGCCCTACAGCTAATATTATAAGGTTCTCTAAAAACCACGTGAACGAAACCGCGGTCGGAAGTAAAGCTAAAAATAATACAATTCTGCGACTGTGTATACGTAATTCCCCTCGGCCATTTCTCTATCTCGCTCCGTGCCTCGAGAGAGTGAACGTTTGTCAACGTCAGAGCGGGGTGTTATGATTCAAAGAGTTGAGAATGAACACGCTCTTGGGTATGTCCAAGACTATTCTGTTTCTGTCACAATTTCAGTTATCAGATTTGATTTCGTTTTAGTTTTTGCCCGTGAGCTCGTTTGGGGTCTGAAAGATTTTGTGTGGCTCTAACATCTTTGCATTGCGTTATGCGCTCGTCAGCCTAAGACATTGATTCTACTGTATCATTCATATATCCAGTAGTTTTGCTGGAAACAACGGCTTTCACACCTAAACACATTTATGTTTGCACTGTATTGGTTGGTGGATAATATCTGGCGACTTTCTCAGACTGTCTTTTAGCCACTTTGACTGTTGTGATATCGCAAGTTGCCACATTTCTCTGTCCTGTGAAATCCAGCCCCATTCTAAGCTGAGCATTTATACCACTTTCGACAACATCGTCGCCTGAGATAGTAGTCAAAGCTCCCTTCACAGCATACCAGATATATTTGCACATAGATTTTAGTATTCAGTTTTTATTTTTGATTGTGTCAATGTTTTTGTTTGTTGAATAAATTAACTTTCGTTTGCACAGAATTACAGTTTTACAATTCATACATTCAGTTTATACTCTACCAATTCTGTCTAACGTTAATCGAGTTGTTAACGATGTTAAAGGTAAAATGTAACAATATTAAGGTACACTACGTTTTACATACCGAACTATAATCTATATAGAACCTTCTCGACGTTCCCTTGCGGGGAATATCTCTAAAAACATAAAGGGTTTTGTCCGATGGGAGCGACCTATATGTCAACTGTGTTACAGTATACAGAACATCGCAGTATGGTCAGTTACGACCGGTTTTATTTATGCTTGGAGTTTGAATATCGACGAAGTCGAGACGTATTGCGTATAAATATAGTTTGTGATCAAAATTTATGAATGCTATCACTTTTTATATCTTTAAGAACATGATGAATAATTGTTAAAAATTTATGAACATGTCAAACACGGATTTGCGAGGCTAATAATTATAAAGCCTTCAAACATGGACGTTATTAAGCACAGTTTTAGTGCCTAGTATCTTATATTTTATTTAATAATATGGTACCTACACTTTATAATAATATTATGTTATGAGGGCACAGTAGGCATATTCAATGGTACGTGCGTT
This sequence comes from Hylaea fasciaria, assembly GCA_905147375.1. Classification (NCBI taxonomy): domain Eukaryota; kingdom Metazoa; phylum Arthropoda; class Insecta; order Lepidoptera; family Geometridae; genus Hylaea; species Hylaea fasciaria. The sequence continues at coordinate 3,614,361 of LR990218.1, forward strand.
TGGATTGTTAGACGCGGCTCTTGTAATTATCCAGCTAATAAAATGAATGGCGTACCATTAAATAACCTACGTAAAGCTGATTATCATGCCGCCTCTTAATCTCTGTTGGCATTTTGCGTGGAGATATTATTATTATTATTCATTTTACACAAGGGTCATGCAAGGTTGCACCCTACTTTTATTAATGTCAATTTCTGCCAACATTGCCTACTGCGTTTGATTGTACAGTGATCATATTACCATTTTGTCTTGCGGGTAGAATGGATATATTAGTTTCTGGCTTATGGCTGTGGGCCTTGTGTGTGTCTGTAAATGGCATGTCACAGTTCGTATAGATTATTATGGCGATAAATGTGGGTAGAATTTAATAGACGTTTGCTTACAGATTTGTAGGGCGTTTATAGTTTTGAAACGGGTGTGAAAAACTTAATTTCCACGTTTGTAAATAAACTTCTTAGAAGGGCAATTTTGCTTACTCGACGTTGGTGTATCGATCTGTACTTTCGATATAGCGTACATCGGAATTTTATACTTCGAACTAGGGAAATACAGCCACCTTAGTCCCAACCCATCTCTTTAGACGGTAAATATTGATGAGGTGCGTACAAAAAATAACTCCCTCTTTCGCGTGGGTGTGTCTCATGATTTTATTTAATGTTAAACATGTTTTAATTTACTTCATAAATGCCTCGTAATTTTTTTAAGTTACTTGAAACCAAGTTATTTGTTTTTATAATTTGGAATGAATTGTTAATTTTGCGAGCAAAGCAAGACGTCTAGCGCGTCGTACAAATTTGTGCGATACGCATTCGTCACGCCCCGTTTAGATCGTGATTCTGATGTAATGTGGCTGATTATCGTGTCACTTTTGCAAAATGCCTATAGGCTGTAATAATTATTATAACCTTTTATAAAAATAACAATATTAATATACTCGTAAGCGTGATAGCACCTACAGCTAATAATTGTTGCCCTGAACATAATTTCCAGTGCCTTGAGTATGAGTTTTTACTAGCTTGACATAGTACGCGTCACGGCGCGCTTTGTATGAAGATTTTTAGTTCATAAACGCGCCGGTAGGCGCGCTGTATAGGATCTTCATACAAAAGCGCTAGTTGACGCGTACTATGTCGAGCTAGTAGAAACTCATACTAGGGGGTACTGTTTGTTAGTTTACTCGTCAGGCCGCGCGAAGCCTCTGACGTGGCTTATCGATTAGGTACTAACAATCGATATCAGCCGGGACCAATACTGAAATAATGTAAATTATTGTGGTGTGTAAACCGAGTGGAGGTTTATGGATAGTGTGTAAAAATGATTCTCAAAAGTAAAAGCAAAAACAACATTCATGTTTATATTATAATCAAGACAAACCGACCAAGTGCGAGTCAGCATCGCGCATGAAGGGTTCCGTACCATATCTATAAAAAAGGCTAAAAATTGCGTTTGTTGTATGGGCACCACCTTAAATGTTTATTTTATTCTGGTTTTTTTAGTATCCGTTGTTATAGCGGCAACAGAAATACATCTTCTGAGTAAATTTCAACCGTCTAACTATCACAGTTCATGAGATATAGCCTGGTAACAGACGGACAGAGAGACAGACGAACGGACAGCGAAGTCTTAGTAACAGGGTTCCCATTTTACCCTTTGGTTGCGGAACTCTAAAACGCCGTTATTGTGCTAACATATTTTGTGCTATTTTTGCGTTACGCCACCAACTAAACACGCGTGCAAATTCGCCACGGCGCCATTTTGATCGTGATTTCTGGAGAATCGGGCTCATTACCTTGTCGCCATTTGTCTGGTTGTTTAGTTGTGGATTTAAGAGTTGTCTACTGTGAAGGATACAGAAAGGGTTGCTGAGTGGAGTTGGTTTGGTTGATAAATGTCGGTTAGAGAAGTATAATTTGTATTGCGCTTTATTATTTCCTTAGGTAAGATTCTTGGGTGTGATCTGGGTGAAGTTGTTCCTCTTCTCTTTGATAATGAGATTTAATTCATTGACTCGTTAAAGTACGATTTTATTGGCTATTTACAATAAATTACATATTTGACTTTAATTTTGACTATGACGAAATAACCTAAAAAACTGATTAAGGAATTGAAATGCTATCAACATTTATGTGGGATTTTCTTTAATGATCATAATTCATTGTCTCTTATACAAGGTGTAACAGCAAGGTGTAGTAATACTGAAACTATGCATACACATACTTATTTCGAAGTAGTCTGGAGGTACTATAAATCTGTAAGTAGGTAGGGTAATGAATTAAGACACGTCAAAGTTTACTGCAAAACTGACCATCGTTCAACCCTAGTTATCAGCTGGGCAATGTCAGTGAACGTCAAATCCGTCAAGACAAATTCATAAAAGTACTTAGGGTTCCGTTTGTTTTTTAAATAATGATTTTTACCGATTTGTACCGACCCGGACAGATGCAACCGGACAAAAGTATTCCTTGGCGGCTGATTGATATCTGGTCCGTGTAATGTACATACCAAAATTCTATTCTAAGGCGGTAAGTATCTGAAATGAATTTTAGAGGCTTTCAACTTTGTAACAATACTGAACCCTAAAATATTGTCGGCAAATTCAAAGACCGCGCGGTGCACCGCGGTCTCTTTGCGGCAGAAATAATTCAATGCCAGAAAATATTGTCGGCAAAATTCAAAGACCGCGGTGCACCGCGGTCTATTTGCGACAAAAATAATTCAATGCCAGTGACCCGCGTAACGTGACGTCATCCGTATCATGTTAGGGTTGTAATATTTAGTTATTTTGTGAATTTTAGTGAAAAAATCGATTATCGATTTCAGGTTTTAGTACCCTGGCAAATGATTCATCACCAGGTACACATACCCACATTTCAATATTACTACACCTTGCCGATACACCTTGTATATAATATAATAATAATTCAGCCTGTAACTGTCCCACTGCTGGGCAAAGGCCTTCCCTCACTATCGTGAGGAGGGTTAGGGCATAATCCACCACGGGGGCCTAGTCCGGGTTGGTGGATAACATGCCTCCGAAATAATTCTCGGGCATGTTGGTCATTGTCTCTTAAAGACTTTAAAATATATTTGAAAAGTATTTGAAAAGCTGTCTTAGTAATAAATAACACTTTGAATTATTTTATGAGAGCGCTAGATGACTCCGGCAAATATTCTTACACAGTATTTTGCCTAGATGAAAACCCCGATTATATATTTCCTCCAAAGCAAATGTGAGAGAGTAAAAGGAACGAAGTTATAATAGCAGAAAGAGATAAATAAACGAACCAATTACATCTTAAATTTATGTAATCCGTATCAATTGATTAGTACGTGTATTTTCTTAGTGTAGTCAGTTTCATGGTGATTTCACTGAAACCGTGTTAATTGCTATGTCAATGTTGATTTAGTTGTTTAGTAAGCAAATTTACGATCTGGTGGCTGCGGTTTAGTCGAATTAGCGAGGGGAAATTAAGAACACCGCTATAAATTAAGATGGTATAAAATTTAATATTGTTTAGCTTTTTCGTTGTACTTTGCACTCCAGCCTGACAAGTTTAGCGGAAATAATATTTTAACAATAAACCTTAGTAACTTAGTGTTATAAAACTATGTCGGTACGATTCAGAAAGTTAATAAATATCGTTTTCAGCCGCTAAGCTTTAGGTACAGTAAAATATCAGAGTTTCTCTACTGTCAGCGCATTTACACTTTGCCATCGTTACCGCACATAACTCTCTATCCATTCTCAAGCAAAATGTATTACGTACACACGCACGTAAACGCAACGTGATTACAATATAATTACGTATGTCCTCGGGTGAATTTCCATTCAATTAGAGCTCAGACGTGGATTTCGAACAGTTTTTTATTCACTCGCGAAATGAACTGTCGCAGAAATTAAAAGTTGTATACAAACAAGAGAGGAAAGGTAAAATCGGCGTTATTTTCTCCGTTATTTTTGGCAGTTGTTGTTGAGAGGTAACTCCATTGTGGGCTGAGTATGTTGAGTGCGAATATTTAGTTCAAATGGCAAATGTCGACCACCGTCCACCGTCGAAATAGTGGTCTAATAGTAAGTAGTCTATATCATAAAAGAATAACACATAGAAACCAAGTATACGCTAGAACCGTGTAGCCATTTTTATTGAGACTTTTTGGGCCTAGTTCAGCGTTTGACTCGCTATTGCACGAAAACAAAACTTTAAAATATTTATTAATTTTCCCTGCTTTTAGACTAAATAGCAACACGCATCGTTAAGTCATGGAAGCTTTTGAACGGCATGAGTTATTCTTGATCTTTACATAACAGATATACCTACCTAATTATACTCGTACTTACTTAGTGCTTATCTGACTAGCCACCACTCTCAAGTACCTACCTATAGAAAATCGGTTCTATTGCTAATCTCGGTCCGTGTTACCACAAAAGATTAGACCACAGTTAAACAGAAGTTTCTAAAATTTCGTTCCACAAAATCGACGTGTATCACTCGCGTTTTCTTACTACTTACTTATTTTCTTACTTACCTGTCATTCCTTGTCATTTAACTTGTAAATTATTGATTGAGTTAGAAAAAGAGAAGGTTAGACGTCAATTTATGGAGAAATTATTTAGACACCTCTGTTCAACTCTGGTTTAAATCTTTTATGGTAAGACCGTAGGTGTCCCGGCTTTGAGAGCCGGTCTTTGAGAGCCAATCTTTTCATATTAAATCCAGTTTATTTCGACATCGACCTACGGCTGAAATTAATAATCAATCCCTATCCAAATTTTGCTATCTGGGATTGATATCACAATCCATTTTAGGGTTAAAACTGCCAATAACCGACCCGTGGATTTGTTTATGAAGGCACGCAGGTTGGAATCGATCGAACGGTAGGCAGCAATCCAAGATTGATTTTAATCTTGGATAGACGATACAATATTAATTTCGGGCGTTAGGAATATTCGTGTAGGTTCAAATGGGTTTACTTATACTAAAGAATGTAAAGTTCTAAGTTCTAAATTAAAAATATAAGGTTCTAAGTTAAAAATAAAATATAATTATGGTTCTAAGTTCCAAGTTAAAAATATATTGCTCTAAGTTCTAAGTTAAAAATATAAAGTTCTGTGTCACAACCTCGATTCTGAGTTGATTCTAGTTAGCGACAAGAACAAAACGAAAAGTCACGTCGTAAAATGAGAATATATTGCCTATCTACGAAATATATAGGCTTTGTGTCCAGAATTAAAAGAAAGTAATACATGTCTGGCATTTAACTTACTTATAGCCTCTAGAGTTTTTGCAAATATAGGTACTGATGAAATCTTGATCAGGTTTGTATTTATTATTTACTTATTTATTTAAATTAATGAACACGGAACCAAATAAATTAATTAGCCACAGTTCAAAGGTAACATGTCGGAATAATAATAAGAATAAGGAAATAACATAAAATGTAACAGGTTAAAACATAGTAACAGATAGGAAGATGCACAAAAATGGCAATATTCATTGCAAATTAAATGTCAAATATCAAATACCAGGAACAATTATAATAGAATAGAATAGGCACAAAAATAAAGATTACAAACATTATAATATTATTTTCAGCATTGTTCACATATAATTTTAAGTTAAATATGATAATTATTAGCTGAATTATAGATTATAAAAAACATGCGTGCGTACAAAGTACACATGTCAGAAGTGAAACTTCTTTGGCGAACTAATTTATAAATCTTGTTTATATTTATACCTTTTTCTCTCAATCTTTCTCACTCGCTTGCTCCCTACTCTCACTCCACGGCTAGTTGCTCATGCTACGTTCGCCCTGTCTTACTCTCTCTCAATCGGTCTCGATCACTCTCTCTCTCTTTTCCGACACTTCCGTTGCATACCGGCGTGACGTTTCATCTGTAAAAATTTTACCCTCATGCGCGTAAAGAAGTTTCACTTCAATAAATATTATAACGCGTCACGATCACTTAAAAACTAACTAAGGAACTCTAACTAGGATTGCGTGTATCTAGAGAATCATAATAGAGGAGGACCAGGGCCCTCAATATATAATTATGCAGACAGGAAAAATAGGTACCAGTCGGATTTACATTTACAAAACTTCTGTCGTGAAATTAGTTTCATAACACTCGTTTTCTGGGCAATTTCACGTGTGAACATCATGTTTTACAATGCATGCACACTGAAACAGTTTCGTTCCACGCGCGATTTTTTGATGAAACTATAGTGGCTGCCTGCAACTAATTCCACAGTGTAAACGCAACGCGTAACGAATGTTACAGCGAACATTACAAATGTTTGCACTTTGCTAGGACCTCGGGTTCGTAGTAGCATCAAGTCATGACTTACAAAGTCGCAAAAGAGTCGTCAAAGTCATATTTTCTTCTCAAATACTGTACCAAGAATAAAGATGACCTGAGTTCAATTCAATTTCCTCGTCAAATCACAAGTTTTCATAATATTTCCGTTTCATACCTGATGTTTTCCGAAACAAATTGATGAGATCCAATTTAAAATAAAACGAAAACAAGGTTTCCCCAATTGTCCAGGTTGCCCAATCAATTAGAATGTTTTCCCAAGAATACGATGGAAGCTATCAATAACATCGGTGCTCTTACAAATTTCCTAAATCAACAACTTTCAAGAGACATAAATTGGGAAATGGGGAAGCCATCAAAATTGTATAGCAATGAGCTTTTCAATTTCAATAATAGAGGATTCCAGCTCCGTTGTTTGTGGTCCAAGGGAAGGATAAAGAGCGATTTTCAATTTACTCTTACTCCTTATTTAGTCCTTATAACATCAGCAATTAGCAAGTATCTTCTAAATCGGTTCAGTCGTTTCAGAGATTAGCCGAAACAAATAGACAGTCAGATAGACAGGCAAACATACAATAAAAAAGTGCGTTGTCATAATAAGTATAGTACAATTTAAACTTTCTTAATGCATCTAATAAAAAGCAGTTATTTTGACTTTCCGAACAGACAATTTATTTATTTGTTGGATTATTATTATTTTATCATAATCATCTTTTTATCAAATTTTTATAAAGTGGGGCACATCTACTAAGTAAAAGGTAGTGAGCTCAAATCCCAATGAGGGCACGTACCAATTCTGTTTCTTGTTAAAACGTTCGCGTATGTAATGTTTCTTATTCAAGCGTACTCGTCTATAGTAATTATTATCACTGGCATTTCGGTAGAGGACAACATTGTGAGGTATCCCATAATAAGCCCAAGAATTCTTTTGAGGAATATGCACCAATCCGAACCGGGCCCCTGTGGTGGATTATGACCTATCCTCCTCACGAAAGCGAGGTCTGAGTCGTGCATTTAGTTATGACTGTGTTGATATTAGGTCAACTTGCTCCATACAATTTTAGTTGAAAGCTAATTATATTAATACTGTTCAAAAGTAATTAAAATGATACTGGTGTAAAAGCAAATAAAAAATAATTTGTCCCATAAGTCTATGAATTGTACCATCGATCTTTTGTAGGAGTATTGCGAGTCTCTCATAGGAAAACATGTCATGTGATGTAAAAATGCTTATAGAGTATCGAACCTTTTTCAATACGTCTGCTTTGCCGTATGTTATTACCCGTGCAAGTTTTAATATTGAGCAGGGGATATTTCATAAAAAAAATATGATTATGACTAAATTCATGGATAACTAACATAAAATTATCTGGGTACAAGGAATTGTGTTGTTCCTACAAACACGAATTAAATAGATGTTCTTAAAAACAAATAGTCATTGATATCAAAGTGTTAATTAATGGTTACAAAGTGGTCAAAGCATAGAGAAAAAAATATTTTTTTTCGATCTTTGAATAAAAATTTGAGTGCTCTTAGACAATATAACTAAAATTCGCCCGGTTCTCAACTGTCTAGCTCTGGACCTCGACCGGCTTGCGGTAGCCTCTCACCACCTGTGGATCCGGACTTTAGGCCGGTAACCCCTCCGAGCCGGGCCGGAACCCCTCGGATATCCTCGAGGATTACCAGCCGGCTACCGAGACCGTGTTGATAACCCGGTTAAAAGTTTGCCCGTCGAGATTTGCACTGGTTTTACGGGAAAAGGGGTGGATCGATAGTTTTAAGTAGCTGTTACTTTTACTTTGGTAAAGGGTTTCTTTATAAATTGCTCTATAAAGACCATTTCAGTGTATTTTCCATTTATTGCCATAAAAAGTACCTATTTCATATTTTTTTTTTCGTTTTCTTACATTCGTAAATTTGGTAAGCAACCAGGTGAAAAAAACACCAATTTAAGCAAATTAAAAAAGTGGTGCAGAAACCCCGGATTATGGTATATACCTACATTTAATGTTATTAATACCGACTTAATGTTATATAAAATTTTAAGCCCAGTTAAAATGTAACTATTAACTAGCTAAAAACGGGTCTAATTCGCGCACAAACAAATATCAAAATATATAATTTTGACATACCTCGACTTTTCGACCGAGTTACATCGGCCGTGGTCACGAGAAGACTGTTTGTGCGCGAATTAGACCCGTTTTTAGCTAGAAAATGTAACTAGTCAAACTGAACATAGTAATTTTAGAGCCGGTTTAAGTCGATAGCAGTATCCGCTTCTCCGGACGTAGAAGTCTTTAGTCCGGGTCCCCAAAAGTGATGTCGGGTTGTACATATACCAAACTTGAAAGCGGATATACGCTTTCACGATGTAGTACGTAGTATCTTTCCATGAGTAATGTGTTATGGGATACCATAAAATATTGTCCCTACACAAGGGCGTGGTCGCATTACAAGCGTGTTGTGACGTTCTGTAGAAGATTTGCATTTAGAATTTCAGGACATTACTAGCTGTTACCCGCAATTTCGGTCGCATTTGACGGCACGTTTGGCGTAGTGGTTGAGCAATCGGACCGCATCGCGCTTGGTGTCGCGGGTCCGATTCCCGCCCGGAACAAATATAATATGCACGATCCACAAATGTTTGTTTCTGTTCTGGGTGTGATGTGTATGTGAAATTTTATGTCTGTAAGCGGTACCCACGATACAGGAGCAATCCTAGTGTGGGGCTACGCGTTTAAGAAAAAAATAGAAAGAAGACACTGGCCTACCAAAATTCACGCATCCTGTACTGTTGAAAGAAAGAAAGAAAATAAATTATTCGTATAAGTCACACCAATAATTAGAATAACAAATAAATAAAAAAAGGAAAATTCAAAAAGAAAATTGTTACTCTAATCACCAATGTGTACTCACAAAATCAGAGGAAGAAGTCAAGTTAGAGGCTAACAAACAGTTAAAACCGGTCCGGAATCTGGATAACAATCAATTCAGTAGTTTTTAAGTGATGCAAAATTAACCAAACACACAAACAACATTTTCAAACATAATATATTATATTCTTATTTATTAGTTATACTCATATAATTATAATATTATAAAGAGGAAAACTTTGTTTGTTTGGTTGTAATGAATAGGCTCCGAAACTACTGAACCGATTTGAAACATTCTTTCACTGTTGGGAAGCTATGCCATCTCCGGGTAACATAGGCTACCTTTTATCCCGTAAAAATTAATGGTTCCCGCGGGATATTAGTTAACGCGGGTGAAACCGCGAGGTGCTTCTAGTTGGTTATATTTTAGATCTTCTAGACCATTTTTTGCCAGTTGTCTTGGTCCTCCACTGTTTTATTATAAGGACAAAATGTTATGCTATTACGCTTGTTTATAGGTGTTATAGACAAAAAAAAACACTTTATTCTCACAAAAAATATTACCAATACCTCCCACAAGCCATATACAACCCGACAAAATCACTTAAATTAGAACCCTAACACTATTTTACTTCTTATCTTGAAAGCGTAGAAAACTATTTCAAAATTTTCCTAAGAACCTCTCGAGGATTGCTTACCTAATTTTCAGCTCCAACATTATAGGCATAAGGGTGGCTATCCGTTGGCAAACTTGAAATATATGTCGCAGTTTTCCTACTAGGCTCGAGGCACGTTGGGTAAAATTGATTTATAGGTATCCCTGTACATCATAGTGTCGAGTTTGAAATTATGTTACTTCGATTGTAGGGGCTCTGCGTGGGAAATACCGTGCTAATATTGGAACGAAAATTGTATTACAGAGCTACATACTTCTCGAATAGTCGAGATTATTTCCAAGGATCGGTGTAGGTCTAGGTATATGTGATCGCTAAAACATGAGTGTTGACACTAATCTTAAGCTTCTTAAAATATATGCAAAACAAAGTCGAATTACACCATTTATAACTCAAGAACGGCTGGAACGATTTTAATGATCTTAGCTATGTTAGATTCGCATCTGTTCCCAATAGCAGAATAACTAGAAATAGCAGAATAAGCCGCTGTTTAAAGCTTGCAAGTCCTCAGCGTTGTTTTGTTAAAATACTCAAAAATTCTATCAGCTTTGACAACCGTATTCACAACGTCACAAAAGCGTAATAAACACCAGGTAAATATTCCGTTGTGCCGTCCTCAACAATTTGTTGACAAACATACATTGGGTTCGATTTTGATGTGTACGTATAAACAGTAAGGCATTATCACTCATAGCCGATTTCTGAACCCTTAGTTAACTCTGGCCAATCAATGTCTAGTATTGATGTATTAACCAATGTGTATTGCTGTCTTTTTCATTTGTCTAGTGCCAGACAGAGACAAAGATAGACTTATCGGTTGGTCAAAGTTAACTCAAGAGTTCAGAAATCAGGCATTAGTGATGTAAAACTAAAGCGACTGTCAAGTGTCAAACCAAACCAAAAAGGAGTATACTTTGCCTTCTATGTGAAAATCGTATGGTAGAAAAGATGGTACAAAGCAGGCCTTTGTTGAAGATGGTCAAGTTTAGTTGAGTGTTCAGTCGCCATACCGTAAAGCATGTGTTCAAAACTTGGTAAAAGTGCAAGATGTAATTTAAACTGTACATTGGATTTTGTTTATAATATTATACATCAAAAGATTTTCTCCATTTGAGGAATCTGAAACAACGACCACGCTTTGCCAGTGGCTGTACCAACACAATGGTGTATCAAGTTGGAAGTTTCCTTACTGCTCCTAATCTGTATAAATAGGATTCAATTTAAATGGTAATCATTTTTGTATGCATAAAAATTCACGATCATTGCGGAAGATCAATTATCATCCGGTTGGCTGAGGCTTCAGCTCATGTGTACGAAAATTTCGTTTATTCGTGATGGTGGAAAATTACTTGTATTGTGAAGTTGTGACGTCACCGCTCCAATTCGATTCCACACGAAAGAATACCGAGATGTGTGAAGTGAAAATCATTTATTTGGAACATAATACAATTCTGCATAATATAATATATTATGTATGTTATACCAGAAGCTGATATACAAAAACGTATTAAGGGCGATTTTTTGAAAGTCATCAGTGATTACATGTTACCAAAATGGACGAAATTTTAAATTATTTTGTTAATTACACAGCGAAGGATCAAAAATATTATATTATTTTTATCTCGATATTATGTACAGCAATCGATTTGATTATGGTATTGTAACAGAATCGAGAGTAGTAAAAAAAATAAAGGGTCAATTTAGTCCTGGATAGTTCGAAAAATTGAACTTTCAATTAAAAACAATATCGGATCGAAGAAAATTCGGAATCAACTAGCAAAGCATACAATTAGCACCTATAAACGTGCCCTGAACTACGAGAGTCAACGGACTTTGCTAGATTAGACACAAACCAATCAACCAAAAACTATGGCAACATTTTCCCTATCCGAAAAAAAGACACTTTCATTACCGGCGCTAGTTAATCGCAGTACAGGATTCCATAAAAGAATTCCCTTTCTAAGAAAACGTCTGGCGCAAGGGGAGATAGGGGGAAATTTATTGGCGAGATTAAACCAAGCGGCGATTGTTTGGTGCGGTGTCAATCTGGGGGAACTGCGGGCGGAAATATGTTTGGGAATGTGGCTTTATTATTACCCGAGTTTACCCGACTAAGGGGAAGGGTTATTTGATTACCGAGGTTTTAAATTTATGAAATTATTCTTGTTTAGTAACGCAATAAATAAAAAACGTTATTTGATATCGGCAGGGTTCATAAATAGCGGTCGTTTTAAATGTAACGCAATTTATTATATTTCTTTCTTCAAACTTCGTGCCCATTTATTCAATGATTTTCATGTAATAGATTGTCATAATCATTTGAAATTTTATTACACGATAGTGGCTATAATTGTCATGCGGTGAATAGGTAGAAGATAGTTCATAGAAGATACCTAATAATACCTATATCAGCCAAATTTCAACCATTTATAATTTCCAAGTAAAATAGGTCTGTCTCACGGGTCGGACAGACATGATTATTATAATGGTTTTGCTGACTACGGAACTCTAGGAGCCTAACAGGAGTATAAAGCGGCTATTAGCCCAAAACAAACTGTTTAAACTATAGTTTTACCAGTCAAAATCTCGTCATGGCCTACGCGTTTATGTAAATCAACATAAATAAGGGCCCTATTACGTCTTTCACTTTTATCCCCAACCTCCCCCGCCCCAAATGCCGCAACACCTCTTGAAACGTATATTATTTTATACGCCGGAAGTGAGTGCGCCCCCGGAATCACTGTACATTATGAATACTCGGCTTCAGGTTGGATCGACCTGTCATTTTGCGGGCGGAAACGCTATCAGGGGTGCTTCCTGTTTCCCTGTTCGGATGTGGGTACTTGTTGAAAGGCAGCGCGTTCAAAACATAGTGTTTTTACGATAGCGAAAGGTATAAGATTCAATGAAAAAATATTTCGATCTCTCCCGTGCTTTGCCAAGGATTCTGCCAAGACACAATTGAAAATGTATGTGTCTGGAATTGCAGCAGTTGTGTAGCAGTGTAGTGTTTATTAGGTATGTTAAAATCAATAAAAAATAACACGTTATGTCGTACACACCATAAGTTTGTAGACAGTTATGGCCATTTTGGCCAATGTTCTTTTTACTGGTGAGTTTTTGTAAAATACGCATTTGTCACTGTGAGTAAGACACTGTATGGGAATCGAGTATATCGATGAGTTACTCTGAAATGTGTGTGAATTAACGCGCGCCCACGCGGAAAATCACTTTTTACAGTAAAATGGCGTACTTATTGTGTTACCCACAGTGTAGTGTGACAGTAGCAATCATGTATGGTTAAAAATAAGGAAAAATAATAGTTCTATTGTGTTACTGAAACAAAAACTTGGAAAGTATTAATGTGCAAAATTAACGTATATATTTCCACTTCGCCAAATTATGCAGATTTATCGTAAATTTAATTCAATTTGAGCTTAATCAGGTGCTTTCAGTGGCTTCACCGCTACTTCTAACCCAAGCGTTTCAGTTTGAACCCAGACGAGCTGATCTGCATTCAAGCCGCGTAGGAGCTGACTAGGCAAAAATTCCGCTTCGCTATGCGGTTTTGACACATGTTATGTAGGCATATAGGCCCATATTAATAAATCAAACTTAGCTCTGAGAGCTATCTTCAGTGTGCACTTGCTCTTTCGTTCTATTTAATAATATATACCTACATCTTAAGTCGTAGATTATGAACAGAAACTTATGATGATATAATATGGCAAATTAATAAATGACACTCGGCGGTTAAGTGCTATCCGATTATGACACAATTGCCACTTACAAGACAGTATCTAGTAGCCAGTGCTACATCTCAATATCCATTTATTAAATAGCAACGATTTCAAGATGTAGATTACATTTTAAGTGTGGATCAGCTGATAGCGCACTTGGTAGCGCTATTGAGGTTCATTTATTAATACGGCCCATAGTGTTAGTGGGATGTTATGTTAGGTGGGTTACATAGAAAGTAATAATGACGTCACTGATGAAGAAAACAATCCGAAATTGAGTATCCTGATTTCGTTGCAACTATGTTCAAATATTCCACCACAATAATAAAAAATTCGCTTAGGTATTTATTTATTGTAGACCTAGAAAGTTGCTTCAGAAATCGATCAATACGCTAATCAGCATAAAAACTCATTAGAAATAATATCAATGATTAAAAAATTGTTGAGCTCGGCTACGGCAATATCGACCTTTTCCACTAAGAAATAACGCCTGCAATCTGCCAAGCATTGTCATCTAAGTAGGTATCTAACGTCGAATTCATATAAGCGAGACATTCATATCGAAAAAAGTAACTTTTTTTAAATATTAATCTGTTCACTAATAAGAACCGTTTTGTCCAGTAAATAAGATTACGTTTTGCATACCATCTGCCAATGCAAGGTCTCTGTATTCCTCTCGGCGTAAAAGACACAAAATGCGGTAACACTGACGCAAATATTTTCAAAAGTAAAGTATTGACAACGATGCAAACATAGGCCTTTTCAACTGCTACAACGGCACCCTACAAACATCACCGATTCTTTGACATCACACCACCTCTACAAGATCCTGTACAAATTTTACCTCCTGATCTTATAATCCTAAGCCTGACTATAGAAGCTTGATAAGCGGAAAAACCTTCACAAAGTAAATTGACTGAAAAATAACAATAGAGGAGGACCTTTGGAGGGATGCTTTTCCAGGTTTGAGGGCGAAAGGCACTAAGATTTTTTGTTGATTTTGACCGTTTCAATGCTTTACAGTTAAAGTAAGATTAGACTAGAAGCACCCGCATTAACTACTATCACGCGGGAACCATTAATTTTTACGGCATAAAAAATGGCCTATGTCACCCGGGGATAGTGTAGCTTCCCAACAGTGAAAGAATTTTTCAAATCGGTTCAGTAGTTTCGGAGCCTATTCAATGCAAACAAACAATCAAATCTTTCCCCTTTATAATATTAAAAGTATAGACGCACAATTATTGCTCTTCTTTCATGGTGCGTTTAGACCCTAAAGATATTTTCTTCAGCCGCCGGCGGGCATAAAAGTTTATCTTTTATTGGAAAGGACATTTCAATTTGTCTTTTCTAGATGACGTACTTTGTGTAGATAGGCAATTATAGTTTGTTAATTCAAATAATAGCTAAAAGTAGACAATGTCAACGGTGCGCCAAATAGGTGCATCATAAAATTCATGGTGGGGTATGGCGCGTTTTGCAATACGGTTGCGTCACATCATAGTAAAATTAAAAATCATCGAATAACTAGATTTTAGGGTTCCGTACCCAAAAGATAAACCGGGAACTAAGGCTCCGCTGTCCGTCCGTCTGTCTGTTTGCCTGTCCGTCCGTCTGTCAACTGGATTTATCTCATGAACCGTGACAGTCGAAATTTTCACAGCATGAGGCAACAATATTTAAGGGGGCACCCATACCACAAAAGTTTTTTTGCCGTTTTTATAAATAACGGTACGAAACCCTTCATGCGCGAGTCCGACTCGCCCTTGGCCGGTTCTTTTTTATTTTACTTACCTCATTGGCTAGTAGTTGACCATTGGTCTTAGAAGTAAATGTTGAATTTAAACATATCCCCGATATGAATTTTCACGATCGATTTTCCATTAAAATTTTCAAACTTGGATATTATTAAAAAAATACAATTATTTTGATAATAGATATCATTGATAGTATAGTATAGCATTTGATAGTAGGTAAGTATACAATACATGAGTAAGTAAAAGCTCATTGTCAGACATAATTGTATCACACATTCGATCATTGTACCAGCCATTACTCAAAATCGATGTTAATCCACCTCAACAGCCGTGTTAAGTAGTTAACATCCGATTAATAATTAACGCGGCACAAATAATAATCTATTATGTACAGACAACGTATTATATTATTTATTATAACACTAGATGTTACCCGCGACTCCGTTCGCGGTGGTAATGAATAAATTTAGTGAGACCGATAAGGCGTACTTAGCTTTATCGAGTAACTTAGAGTAGTTCATACATTTGTCTTTTTGCTATTTATGTACTGGATTTTATCAAGCATAATTAATCATGTTATAGATACGCTATTAAAACGTATGTAGTTGCCTACTAAGTTGATCAAAATGAGCTTAACAGTCCTGAAGGTCAATTCTTGTAAATTTAAGAACACGCCAATCAAATCTCAATCAATCGGAACAGTTTGTAACAGTTTGAAGTTTCCTACTTTTTTCATTCAGTTAGTTTATTTATGTCACAATGAAATGTCGCAAACTATTCCGAAGCCACTTCATTGAGATTCGATTGAAGCGTTCTTGAATTAGCAGACTTGAACCTTCGTCTACCTTCCACCGTCTCCATCATCCAATCAGCTCGCACCCCAATAATATTACCTTTCAAATATGGATCATAATTGAATTCAAAGATTGCCCGAAACAATTAATATTCAATTTCATCCATTCATAAACTAGCTGCTGCCTCCGATTTCGTTCGCACGGAATGACAGTTTATTGCAATAAACAGTAAATCTGTCCTTTACCAGAGTCAAATCTATCTTTACACCTTCCACCGAGACTGATGCTAAACGTAACAAACAAACAAACAAACACACTTTCGTATTATAGTACGGATTCCTTCGCTATGGCCACCAATGTCTCGTACTCATCAAAGCGTCCGTCCTAATTAACACGATTTCTTTAAGCTTCCTTTCATAATCAGCTAATCGGGGTTGTCATCTAAATCACAGATATGCTAATCAAGGCATGATCGATGCTGACCGTGATAATGTCATTGCTGGTTGGATTAGTCCCTCTAACTGCGTAATCGATGTACCTACATATCTCTGTATTAATATACCTACTTAGTTTGGTTTAGACGATTGACTAAAACGCATCAAGCGAAGTGATGAAGGATTAAATTCAAAGTCTACTGCAATTAGTATTCATAGTCATGGGGTTTTGTGTATAGTAGGGGGAGGGGGGAGTTCAACTAGCTAAACAGGGGTTTAATTCGCGAACAAACTAATATCAAGGCCTTTCCGTAACCACATTCGATGTAACTAGGCCGAAACGTAGAGGTATGTCAAAATTATATATTTTTTATTTACCCGTTTTCAGCTAGTTAATACGTTTACTTTTCGCGAAAGTTTAAGAACTAAATAGGGGTTGTTTATCGTAATGTAGTATTTAGGTAACTAGATATGGATGTGTTTATTATGGGTTAAGATTCTAATAGTACTGTACCGACCCATAGTACCTACCTCAGTTAAGTTAAACAAAATATTAGCGCGTACGCAAGTTTTGGGAACAAGGGCTCGTTGTATGAGAGTCAAGTGGAATTACAGGGGTGAAGGGGGGCACCTGTCGTCAGGAGAGACGTGATTTCAGTCGGGATAGTTGGTCGATAATTGGAGAGTAACGCACACGCATCCGCAACACAGTGGTAGAAAGGGTTGGGGGGTGTAATAATATTATGCATAGGGATAGCGGTGTGCTAATTCGGGTTAGTGGTGTTATAGTGAAGTGCTAGTGGTCTTCAAGCCGAGGTCGTGAGTCGATTATCTATTATTTAAAGATGTTTCGGTTGTAACTTTTCTAGTAAGAAGTTGGGACGTTTTCCCAGTACATTGTTCTTTTGTGCCGGCATCTTTATTTGGCTTAGTAAAATGTACATGTAAAGTTTTCTTTTGCAAATTCCATTAAACATGCGCATTTTATTATGCTACCTTATTTGAATTATAATATGTGTGACGAGAACTGATGACTGATGGGTGCCGGAGGAGATCCTTATGGGTTGCCATGTCTCCGATTAGCTAGTCACTTTCTTTCAGTTATATTAATCGTTTAATTGATAGTAACAAAACCTTCGATCGGTTTTTGTATTTATTGTGATCCATCTAGTTCAGTTTTCTAATAAGATGAAACCTTCGATGGGTTTCGGTGTTTAATTTGGTGTATTCAAGTAAATTCATTCCAACTTAGATTTAATGAAATCTTCGACTGATTTCAGTAATTAAATGAGGAGTAATAGTGCTCATCCACTTCCGTAAGCTAGGCTATTTCAGGTGAACCTAACATGGCAATCCTAAGGTAAAAGAAGCCTTCGCGAGGTTGGTGGAACTTTTATTTACACGCCTAATTGGATCGAATAATAATAATATGGCTATTTTTATCATGATATTAATATATTTGTTTAAATTACTTTACTGAAATTATTATCTACTTTCATAACTTTTGCTGTGTAAGGATCCAATTTGGTCACATCAGTCGTTATGGTGAGTGATAAGTTTCCACATTTTATGCAAAGTAATTTATAAATCACTCATTGTACTTCTGGTACCTATTTAAATGTTTACATTGATTTCATCTTTTGATTTTATGTTGTGTTCGTTATTTGATTTAAACTTGTGTTACATTGGAAGGCTTTACCCGGCCAATGTTTGCGGCAATTTACGTTTAACTACTGAATTTACTTTACGTTCGTTATTCTGCCTTTTTATTTCGTCTTATGTAATATTGGAAGGCTTTACCCTTCTGGTGTTACTGTATTTACTTTACATACTTACGTTATTCTACCATTTTATTTACGGCCATAACGAAACATTATTTACTTCGATACTATTTCTACGATACGGCTTTTATGATTACTCACGATTTTGAAATTATTTTACTTTGATTTCTACTATTTAACATGCTTACATTGTACGTGTTTATTTTCAGCTTTTGACTTATTTTGCGTTTATTATTTTATCTCTCATGTAATATTGGAAGGCTTTACCCTTCTGATGTTTGCGGCTATTTACTGAATTTACCATACGTCTTCTGAATACTACCATACTACCATACTATCTACTGAATTTACCATACGTTCGTATTCTATCATTTTATTTACGATCATAACTATACGTTATGTACTTCGACACCACTTTTACGGAACGGCTTATATAAATTACGATTACTCACGGCTTTGAAATTATTAATTACGTTTATCTCTACGATTCTACGTCTACGTGCGTTACGTGGACATTCTATATTTACGATTATCATGACATTTTATTTACAGCTCTAACTAAACCTTACTTACTTCACTGATTACCATTTCTACGAAACCATTTATACAATTATTTTCAGCTTGAATTTATCTTACCATCGTTCGTTTGACATAATATTATATTTACGGTTCACGATCAAACTATTATTCACATCGGTAATCATTACTATTTAACGGCATACATATGGGGTTTATTTCTACAATTATCATACGCACACGCAATTATCTTACCGTTTATTTACAGCCTTAACCAACTCGTTGACTATGTCAACATATTATTACACATAATTTACTACATTTCTTCAGCACTAAACTACGATCTATAATTGACTTTAGTCTTAAACAAACCTACTAGCTACTTCAGTTATATTATGAGTACAAGACTGCGGGATGGTTACACATTGTTTTATTTAAAGCCTACCAGAACCCAGCTCTATTGAAATAAGCTGATGCGCTATAAAATTATCTGACACTATGTGTTGTGCAAGGTACAGGCAATCCCATTTCAGTCGGTAAATTGTGGACAATGGTGGGATCGTCTATTATTCTTTTACTGGTAACTAAGGTTTTGAGGTAACGTTTTGTCCAGGTAACATCCCCTAGTTTAGATTAAAATCAACAACCTTTATATTAATTGCTGATGTGCAGTCGTTTGCTCATATAACATACTGTAGGTGTTTTCATAACTAGTAAGTGACTGCTTGGAATCGTTGTTACGTCTGAGGCCTCACAACCCTTATATGCTTGGAATTATTCCGATGAAGTTACTACTAGTGATTACGTCTTACTGCAAGCACTAACACTATACACGCAGGGCACAAATATTTCCCCACACTATACACCGAATCGGCGAGGAAATGTTCAGTTAGGCCAACTGTGCATCCCTTGTTTATTCAAAATTACAACACTATGACCAAACACATTAAGTAAATTATTGCTAGTCAGTAACTTTCGCAAATAGTGATAGGGGAGTACCGACTCCTATTAGCTTTCCTCCTTTTAATCATTTCCTACCCATTCTCTCCGTTAATTTACGACAAAACTGATTATGTATTTACTGAAAACTATTTCAGCCTGGATGTGATTGATCCATGCCAATTACCGGAGCATTATTTACAAATGATAATTACAAATTATAAAACAGCTTTTATGCAATTATCGGATTTCCTTGGGGAAATATATGTGGGCTCAATCATTTCCGCAGCTGGGCACCCAGCACTCCTGGAACATCACGTATGTACAAGCGCTACATAGCAGTGGGACCCCTGGGTGTACCTTCTGGCTCTGCTTTACGCATTGTGGATTGGTTGTAGTCATGAGCATTGATCTCTTGATGAAGTCTAGTAATTGGGAAAATACCCAATATGAAAAGAACCGTGAATGGTCAACAAACATAAATAATGAATTCCGGGATTGAGTAAAGGGAAAAAAAAGTACAATCACATTTGGACTGAATGGTTAAAACAAGACCTAATGTCCTTACCTTTACCTCTTTCCCGGGGAGTGCACTCTGTGGTTGGCACTCACAAGGATGGGCGTTGGCTGGGGCCTATCCTCCCTCCCCAATTGGGGGGGGCTACATTCTTCACAAAAGGAAAGCAGCCTTTCGTTTTCCTTGGTATTCACAGGTTAATCTCTCTCTTATATTTAAAAGACTCCTTTTTACTTCTCCTTTATTTAATTCTATACTTCTTACTTATATACTTCTCCTTTATTTAATTATATAATTTTATTTGTATTTCATTATAAGCAGTCTCTAACTCTAAAAGAATCGAGGTTACTGTTATTTCACAACGAAGGGTTAAGACGATCATTTGGCCATATATTTTATCACGTGTATTTTCTTGTTTAGGTAGGTAGGTTAGTTACAATTTGGTGCCTTAGGACCAGGATATTTTAGAGTAATCTTTATATTAAAAGTAGGCTTTACAGCCTACAATTTGGTGTTCGTGAAATGGAAAGAGTTTATGAGACTGTTTTAGGAAATTCACACACGTTACTTATGTTCAGTACCTACCTAAATGGTTAAAATACCTAAGATCTTAAGACCGTGGGGGTGTTGCGTTTTAATTTTGTTAACTTCAAAATATTTAGGACATTAAGGGCGTGGGGGTGTATTGAGTCCAAAGTTTGTGGGGGTGTTGGTAAAAAGAAAGATAATAGTTAGATAATGTTAGTTACTTAATTTTCATTTACGCGGATAAGTAACATAATTATACGGTATTAACTACTCCATATAACGGTTTCAATATTGGTATATAAAACTTTATATAACGTACCTACAAGTTAGTTAAATTTTGTTGAAGTTTATAAGCCGGGCATTGATAGGTACAGTCTTAGGAAAATAACCGTTCTCTGTCACGAAGTAGGTTGAATGTTTGTTTACAAGTCAGCAGATTTTATATCGGCGTTGCTAGTGCTGTTTGTGTTGGTAGGTTATGAAAGGGGATCAGTATTAAGTATTGTTTATAATTAGTAGGTAACGAGAGCCCCGCGGCTTAATCTTGCGGCCACTTATTGCTCAGCATTTAATTGTTTATTTTTTGTATTGTGAATAGGCCAACTGTGTGGGGTTCAATGAAGACTTATTGTATTGTGCCTTAAGTGCAAAGAGAAATGAGACCTGGCGTCATAAACAAGTCAGCCACTTTGCTTACGAGTATGTTAGTATTAGCATGGTGGGAACGGAAAGGAGTGACGACTGAGCAGGGCTTTGAGTGGGGTTCAGCTACTTACTTGTGCCGTAGTGAGTACGAGTTGGAATGCCCCTATTTCTAAGTGTTATAGCTGCTTATCTATGTGTATGCGTTATGTAAATGTACACTAAATGGGTAGGTACTTGCGGATACGGTGTTTATGGTTATAGGCAATTATATTCTTATAAATAAAATTAAATATGGTAGGAAGCGGCAAAACTAAAACAATATCGTCTTATTTTAACATAGGAACTTTGCACAAAATAATAATGATATAATTAGACGAATATTAGGTAAGTAATATGTACAACATAGTTGCATACGTATTACTAATAGGGTATCGGTCAACCACACTTAGGTTGTGAAATATTACATGGGTTTTGTCGGTACCTATTTTGGTGTTCGGATTATATTGTCATTAGGAATATTGGTCTAGGTAGGTACTTAAAAACAATAGGCTGCTCGTATACTATTGGTAGCAAACCAACTTAAGTATTTACATATTGTTGGTTGTAACAGATTTACAATTACGTGAGTAGTTATTTGAGGTTTTTATTTTGCTGTAAACAAATAATGGATTAGCGAAGAATATTGTTAGCACAAATAGTAATTGTCACCAGGGCGACTGCTTGTGAATTGTGAGCGCGTGAACATTGATAAATATCGCGAATATTTATGAAAAACTTAAGTACTTACCTTATATCTTAATGAATGTCGAAAAAAAATTTATGGGTTGACAACATTATTGCGATCGAGTTAAAGGTGACTAGTGGGGTGTAGGGCCACCACTTTCGGAAAAAAAGGAGGATATAAATTGAATCTTAGAAATCTGTCAGTGTAATATGAGATGGAGATAAATAAATTTCGGTAACTATGGTTCGTTTTCATGAAAAAATTTTAACCGGATAGACCTTTTAAAATTTTTGGGGGTGAGTGTACCGACCCATAGTACCTACCTCAGTTAAGTTAAACAAAATATTAGCGCGTACGCAAGTTTTGGGAACAAGGGCTCGTTGTATGAGAGTCAAGTGGAATTACAGGGGTGAAGGGGGGCACCTGTCGTCAGGAGAGACGTGATTTCAGTCGGGATAGTTGGTCGATAATTGGAGAGTAACGCACACGCATCCGCAACACAGTGGTAGAAAGGGTTGGGGGGTGTAATAATATTATGCATAGGGATAGCGGTGTGCTAATTCGGGTTAGTGGTGTTATAGTGAAGTGCTAGTGGTCTTCAAGCCGAGGTCGTGAGTCGATTATCTATTATTTAAAGATGTTTCGGTTGTAACTTTTCTAGTAAGAAGTTGGGACGTTTTCCCAGTACATTGTTCTTTTGTGCCGGCATCTTTATTTGGCTTAGTAAAATGTACATGTAAAGTTTTCTTTTGCAAATTCCATTAAACATGCGCATTTTATTATGCTACCTTATTTGAATTATAATATGTGTGACGAGAACTGATGACTGATGGGTGCCGGAGGAGATCCTTATGGGTTGCCATGTCTCCGATTAGCTAGTCACTTTCTTTCAGTTATATTAATCGTTTAATTGATAGTAACAAAACCTTCGATCGGTTTTTGTATTTATTGTGATCCATCTAGTTCAGTTTTCTAATAAGATGAAACCTTCGATGGGTTTCGGTGTTTAATTTGGTGTATTCAAGTAAATTCATTCCAACTTAGATTTAATGAAATCTTCGACTGATTTCAGTAATTAAATGAGGAGTAATAGTGCTCATCCACTTCCGTAAGCTAGGCTATTTCAGGTGAACCTAACATGGCAATCCTAAGGTAAAAGAAGCCTTCGCGAGGTTGGTGGAACTTTTATTTACACGCCTAATTGGATCGAATAATAATAATATGGCTATTTTTATCATGATATTAATATATTTGTTTAAATTACTTTACTGAAATTATTATCTACTTTCATAACTTTTGCTGTGTAAGGATCCAATTTGGTCACATCAGTCGTTATGGTGAGTGATAAGTTTCCACATTTTATGCAAAGTAATTTATAAATCACTCATTGTACTTCTGGTACCTATTTAAATGTTTACATTGATTTCATCTTTTGATTTTATGTTGTGTTCGTTATTTGATTTAAACTTGTGTTACATTGGAAGGCTTTACCCGGCCAATGTTTGCGGCAATTTACGTTTAACTACTGAATTTACTTTACGTTCGTTATTCTGCCTTTTTATTTCGTCTTATGTAATATTGGAAGGCTTTACCCTTCTGGTGTTACTGTATTTACTTTACATACTTACGTTATTCTACCATTTTATTTACGGCCATAACGAAACATTATTTACTTCGATACTATTTCTACGATACGGCTTTTATGATTACTCACGATTTTGAAATTATTTTACTTTGATTTCTACTATTTAACATGCTTACATTGTACGTGTTTATTTTCAGCTTTTGACTTATTTTGCGTTTATTATTTTATCTCTCATGTAATATTGGAAGGCTTTACCCTTCTGATGTTTGCGGCTATTTACTGAATTTACCATACGTCTTCTGAATACTACCATACTACCATACTATCTACTGAATTTACCATACGTTCGTATTCTATCATTTTATTTACGATCATAACTATACGTTATGTACTTCGACACCACTTTTACGGAACGGCTTATATAAATTACGATTACTCACGGCTTTGAAATTATTAATTACGTTTATCTCTACGATTCTACGTCTACGTGCGTTACGTGGACATTCTATATTTACGATTATCATGACATTTTATTTACAGCTCTAACTAAACCTTACTTACTTCACTGATTACCATTTCTACGAAACCATTTATACAATTATTTTCAGCTTGAATTTATCTTACCATCGTTCGTTTGACATAATATTATATTTACGGTTCACGATCAAACTATTATTCACATCGGTAATCATTACTATTTAACGGCATACATATGGGGTTTATTTCTACAATTATCATACGCACACGCAATTATCTTACCGTTTATTTACAGCCTTAACCAACTCGTTGACTATGTCAACATATTATTACACATAATTTACTACATTTCTTCAGCACTAAACTACGATCTATAATTGACTTTAGTCTTAAACAAACCTACTAGCTACTTCAGTTATATTATGAGTACAAGACTGCGGGATGGTTACCTACACATTGTTTTATTTAAAGCCTACCAGAACCCAGCTCTATTGAAATAAGCTGATGCGCTATAAAATTATCTGACACTATGTGTTGTGCAAGGTACAGGCAATCCCATTTCAGTCGGTAAATTGTGGACAATGGTGGGATCGTCTATTATTCTTTTACTGGTAACTAAGGTTTTGAGGTAACGTTTTGTCCAGGTAACATCCCCTAGTTTAGATTAAAATCAACAACCTTTATATTAATTGCTGATGTGCAGTCGTTTGCTCATATAACATACTGTAGGTGTTTTCATAACTAGTAAGTGACTGCTTGGAATCGTTGTTACGTCTGAGGCCTCACAACCCTTATATGCTTGGAATTATTCCGATGAAGTTACTACTAGTGATTACGTCTTACTGCAAGCACTAACACTATACACGCAGGGCACAAATATTTCCCCACACTATACACCGAATCGGCGAGGAAATGTTCAGTTAGGCCAACTGTGCATCCCTTGTTTATTCAAAATTACAACACTATGACCAAACACATTAAGTAAATTATTGCTAGTCAGTAACTTTCGCAAATAGTGATAGGGGAGTACCGACTCCTATTAGCTTTCCTCCTTTTAATCATTTCCTACCCATTCTCTCCGTTAATTTACGACAAAACTGATTATGTATTTACTGAAAACTATTTCAGCCTGGATGTGATTGATCCATGCCAATTACCGGAGCATTATTTACAAATGATAATTACAAATTATAAAACAGCTTTTATGCAACTATCGGATTTCCTTGGGGAAATATATGTGGGCTCAATCATTTCCGCAGCTGGGCACCCAGCACTCCTGGAACATCACGTATGTACAAGCGCTACATAGCAGTGGGACCCCTGGGTGTACCTTCTGGCTCTGCTTTACGCATTGTGGATTGGTTGTAGTCATGAGCATTGATCTCTTGATGAAGTCTAGTAATTGGGAAAATACCCAATATGAAAAGAACCGTGAATGGTCAACAAACATAAATAATGAATTCCGGGATTGAGTAAAGGGAAAAAAAAGTACAATCACATTTGGACTGAATGGTTAAAACAAGACCTAATGTCCTTACCTTTACCTCTTTCCCGGGGAGTGCACTCTGTGGTTGGCACTCACAAGGATGGGCGTTGGCTGGGGCCTATCCTCCCTCCCCAATTGGGGGGGGCTACATTCTTCACAAAAGGAAAGCAGCCTTTCGTTTTCCTTGGTATTCACAGGTTAATCTCTCTCTTATATTTAAAAGACTCCTTTTTACTTCTCCTTTATTTAATTCTATACTTCTTACTTATATACTTCTCCTTTATTTAATTATATAATTTTATTTGTATTTCATTATAAGCAGTCTCTAACTCTAAAAGAATCGAGGTTACTGTTATTTCACAACGAAGGGTTAAGACGATCATTTGGCCATATATTTTATCACGTGTATTTTCTTGTTTAGGTAGGTAGGTTAGTTACAGTACCTATAGGGATAATGTCTTCTACAATAATTATTATATTATGTCCTACATTCATGTGACAATTTCTAATTATCTTCAATCTTTCATTTGACAATTATTTATACTTTCTCTTCAATAATATGAATTTCCGCAAACTCAAAGTCAGATAATTTATTGTAAATATGCAATAAATTCGCACATTTACAAGTCAAACACTTAACCTCCATTAACAAATACAACCTTAAAACAAAACAAAATAATATAATTAACGACTAACGAAGTAACGACTTAATCTTTAAAATAATGTATGTACTTAAAACATTTTCCAAGAAAGATAAAATAACCCAACATGAACCAAGAACAACTACATCACCATTGAAATGTAATCTATCAAGAAATTACACAATTTTGTCAACTTATCTGAAATACAACGCATTTGTCGTTCAAATCCAACTCCGTCTATCAATATGGAACCAAATTCCCTCATTTGCCAAACTGCATTCCGTTATCTCGCACGAGCACCCTGTATACCTACTGGTCACTCGGTCATTAGTTATATCAAAACAATGGCCGTGTGTGGGGGGGGGGGGGGGGGGTCATATATTATCCGAATCAACCCCCACTTTGTTTGTATGTAAATTTGACCATTGTTATCGGAACACTGCAGTTGTAGGGAAAGTTTTGCGTAGAACGTGTAGGTTTGAACATAGAATACCTATATTCTTTTCCCTTTGTTAAATAAAGTATGAAGGAAAATAAAATAAATTAATTCTAGTAAAAAGTGTGTTTGTGGGTCTGGCCTTCTACCACGTACTAGTGGAGCTACGGATTGATGTGATTCCGTGGGAGTGATATAATATTTTCCCTTTTCCCGAGCACAGACCGACGGTTACACCCGCATCGACTAATCAGACAACGCGAGTAAAACCACGGGAGGCAGCTAACAGAAAATAATATACCTTCAAATTTAAATAGCTCAACAAGTTGACAAAAGTATAAACGTTGAGACTTTTTCACTTCTAAAAAAATTTTAGAACCCGTTAAAATTCTAAATATTAATATTTCACGAAAACGAACTGTAACACAAAAAAAAATTAAGAGTTAAATTTGTAACGTCTCGCCGGCAAATCTTTACATCCACGCTTCCCCACTCTATTTTCACTTCGCTCCACTACATTTCCGCTTTTCCCCAACAAAACTTCCCCAAAATGCATTAAACTATTAACAAAAACGGGGCATGAATCGGTATAAGCACCTTCATTTGCATGTACCAGCGCTCTGCGATCTCAACCTGCCTGAGGTTGGTTAATCTTTTAATGGAATTAACCCGCACCGCCGATGTCACTAGCAAAATAGCGCTAAAACAGAATTAGGATAACTAGAAAGGATATTCTGAAAAAGACCATCAAAGAATTGCTGCAAAAATGTGTTTTTTTTGGAATCGTATCGTAATTTTATTATAAAAACATTGTAGTGCCCATAAAATTTCACAGTCAACTGCATTGTAGGGACAATCGCACGCGAAAGCACCTTACTCAGGTAGATGCCCGTGCTTGTTAAAATTTTGTATCCATAATTATTTATCCATGATTATATTTTATTCTAATGATAATAATATACTAGCTGCGCGCCGTGGCGTAGCCCGCTGTTCGGAATAAAAGGTAGGCTATAAGAAGTCAGCTACCTCCATACTTAATATCATCACAAGCGTGAAGAAGTAACAAAATATACTAACACGCTCACAAACTTTCGCCTTTTAATTTATTTGTAGGATTAAAATGGCAAAGGAATTTTCAAGTCCGCTCTCCACTTACCCCAAACTACGCTCACGTAGCGCTCCAATAATGGCCACTTCCATCGTTTTTATGTCTAGTCCCCCTCGTAGATTGTTTCCTACCCTGCATAATTACTTAGTCTGTTACTTAATTATTGTAAGTAAAATGGGGGTTTTAGCACAACGAGATGAACGAATAGGGGTTGATTTATATATACCACCCCTCGAGAAAAGAAATGGACTAAGTGGTTAGTGAATTGGGCGTTAATGTGAAATAAAAAGGTTTTATTACTTAAGTGGTCACGTGAGAACGAAAGTTTACTTTTTTTTTTAGTAATGGCTTCGCACGGTTTGTGCATATAGCCAGTGTCAAGTATTTTGTTATTTAAATAAGTATTTCTTAATTTCACATTAAGAAAGTCACAGAAATATAGCAATCGTGGTCAAGTAGTCAAGTCAATTATTTACATCGTCAAAGTCACGATTCAGTAAAGAGTGGATGCTTTACTGAAACTTCGTGGGAGTTTTGGAAAAAATGCGAAATGAGACGTTTTTTGAGTTTATATCATTCGCCCACACTCGTGCACGTTAACGAACATGTTCCACCAATATTAGGTACACATTAACACTCGAAGAAACACAAGTTTGAGAAAATAATACAAAACCAACAACGTCTCACTATCGGATTCCCGCCAAAACCCCGAAAGTTTACTTGGAGGTCTAAGATACGGAAGGAACATTTTCATATCATTATATTCATTAGTAGGGGCTGATCTGGCTTAGACATTTACGGTCTTACCACAAAAAAAAAACTAGAATTAAACAGATGAGTCCAAATATATTCTCCACAAATCGACGTCTAACCCTCGCTTTTTCTAACTAAATAACAGATTCACAAGTAAAATAATTAGGTACTCCAGGATTGAGTAAGAAAACGCGAGTGATACACGTCGATTTTGTCGAACGTTATTTTAGAAACATCTGTTTAACTCTGGTCTAAACTTTTGTAGTAAGACAGTTAGAGATAATAGATGAAGGAAGATTGACGAAACAGATTTAATTAAGGATCTAGTATGAATGGATCAATGGATCAGCCGCTAGGGGTCGTCGTAATCGATTCTCAAAGAAAGACGGAGCACAATTTACCTATAACAGGCGAGAATGTATGAAGGGATACTCATATAAGTGGAAGAAGCGAAAGAGGTGTGGGACGGGGGTGGCAGGGTCGTAGCATGGGGAAATATGTAGTCTCTGCCTAACCCGACGGAAAAAGGCGGACTGTATGTATGTATAAATGTATGCACATATTATACAGTCTGTATGTATGTATGTATGTATGTCTGTAATGTATGTATGTCCCGCGTTTTCCCCGTTGGGGTAGTAGGTAGGCTGAGACTACATCTTTCCACATGCTACGATCCTGACGCACCTCTTTCGCTTCTTCCACTTTCATGACTTGCTTCATACATGCTATCCGATGTGTGTACCTATGTACAATTGTACATTAGTGGTATTTGCGTAGGTGTGCACCTTCCACCTCACTTTATTCTACAATGCGTGGTTGACTGGTAGATAATGCTTTTAGTATTCAGTCTGCGAATTGTAGCTTTCTGTGCAATAAGTAAGAAACCAAGGGTGTGCTTTAGACAAATAGACATTTTCGTTTATTTCTAGAAGCCTTGCTAATTTAGGAGTTTTTACTTTTAGACCATACATTTATATGACTTGCCTTTATATCTTTTTGCTTAATATTAAGATAAATATAACATAACTAGAATGTTATAACAAATCCAGGATCAAAAGATCCAATTTCATCTCAAAAGGATCTGTGCCTACTAAGAAAAATATAATCACCATTAATTATATTTCTCTTTATTTGCTTATTTCGCAGAGAAGCATATTAATACGAATTTCCATAAAAATGATATCCCGCTTGCAATACGTAGTAATAAATATGGTACTCTGGGTGGGAATAAAAAATATAGGCACGTAATTATGAGGGTTGGGTTATTCGGTAGGGTTCCGTAGATATAATATTTTATGGTATTTTATTTGATAATACGTGACAGACAAATAAAACATTTTGTTGTATGTATAAATGTCAGCTCGTTTATGTATTTTACTGTATGCTCCTAGAAGTGTGACATTTATGTCTACTTCTACCAAAGCTTTAATTAATTTGCTTTTTTTCTTCTCCCTAAGCTACTAACTAATAACTAAGAAAAGTTAAAAACTAGAAGATAAACGAAATTAACTATTTACACTCCGTGTCACCAATGATTTCTTACTAGTCTTAAAACACTAAATTCATAACAATATCCTTCCTTAGCCAAAAACATAAACCAAACAACTTTGAGGACTTTACAATAGTTTAAACCCACAAAATCTCACCTTGGTAACCGAAAAACCGTTCAACTATCCCAGTCACGGGACCCTAAAACTTGCTACCTATAACATTAACACATCCAAAACAACGATGTACGAAATTTCGGATAAGCAACTATATAATATTCAGCCTGTAACTATCCCACTGCTGGGCAAAGGCCTCCCCTCACTATCGTGAGGAGGGTTAGGCCATAATCCACCACGGGGGCCTAGTCCGGGTTGGTAGATAACATGCCTCCGAAATAATTCTCGGGCATGTTGGTTCCCTCACGATGTTTTCCTTCACCGAAAAGCGAGTGATAATTACGTACATATGTTTTAACAAGAAACACATTGGTAGGTACGTGCCCGCACTGGGATTTGAACTCGCCACCTCCGTTTTCGAAGGCGCACGTTCGCCCACTAGGCTACCACCGCTTCTTTAGCAACTTTAGTCATTTATTTTTGGTAAGAGTCAAGACACACCCCCAGTTTCTGGAACGCTTGATGGCGTTGACAGCAGATTAAAACTATCGTTGTCTCTATCTAACACTAAACAAATGACAAGGATGGCAACAGAATTAATCTCTAGTCAAAGTTGGCTGACGTTTCAGAAACCGGGTGATAAGTCTTTCAGGTAATTTGGTATCATTCTCAGTCAGCGTTGTTTATGGAACTTTGTGTAATAATTGTAACAACTGGACATCATCGCATTTACAACTTCTGGTCAGTCTAGATAATAATCAATAATAATTAATTAAATATTGGAGATGAATATAGAATAAGTACCTACATATTATCTTCTTCTTCTTTCTTCTATATAAAAATCAATCGCTGTTCGTTAGTCTCGCTAAAACTCAAGAACGGCTAGACCGATTTGGCTAAATTTGATCTTGAATTATGTGTGGAAGTCCAGGAAATGTTTAAAAGGTCAAAGTCACTATTCCACGCGGAGGAAGTCGCGGGCACGGCTAGTCTAAAATAATGATTTAAAAAGAGTAAGCATCGGGCGGGGTTAGTGTAATTTGGTCATAGTGTAATTTCAACCGTTTACTGTCAGGCGGGCCGTCAGTTTATTTGCCGATCATCTTACATAAAAAGCCGGCCAAGTGCGTGTCGGGCTCCGCACGAAGGGTTCTGTACCATTACTTATAAAAACGGCAAAAAAAACACACATTTGTTGTATGGGAGCCCCCTTAAATATCTATTTCATTCTGTTTTTTTAGTATTTGTCGTTATAACAGCAACAGAAATACCTCTGATTATGTGAAAATGTCAACTGTCTAACTATCACGGTTCATGAGACGGACTGGTGACGGACGGACAGCGGAGCCTTAGTAATAGGGTTCCGTTTTACACTTTGTGTACGGCACCCTAAAAAAAGAAGAATATGAATATGAACGATGAACGTAACACAACCCTAACCGATCTCGATCATTTGTCCTTGCTAATATAACTTCGTTGTTCCCGACATTGATAAACGATGCGCCGAATGTTGCTCAGATGTCAGTAAGTTGGAAATATTTTCTTTTTTACAAGAATAGATGTTACAGTGTTCTCGGAGGCTGATTAAGATTAAATGTTGTTAAAATTTGTGTTGCGTGTGCAAAAAGTTGTGATTAATGGTCAGGGGAAACGTGTTTTTGGGGCAAAGGTGTTTTGGGGAAATATGTCGCGGTGGGAGATTTCTCTGAAGTTTAATCCTGATTATATGACGTGTTTTGGATTGGTTATAGATAAAGGTATGTAATTCTTCTGTATTTATACGTGCATACATACATACAGTTCCGTTTTTTCCCCATTGTGGTAGGCACTATTTACCTGCTACGTAGGTAACTTTTCACATGCCACGATCCTGACACACTTCTTTAAATTTTTCTACGACCATGTGGTGATTGTGATAAACAATCTCAGCTTAGAATGGTGAAACGGTACCTAATGTGTTGTTACAATAAATTGTTTCATTATCTATTTATTGTATTTAAATGAAAGTGTCACATCCATCGTCTCCTTACCGATTCAACGTTGGCATCCCTTCGAGGAAAATCAGATCATTATTATGTTTTTCGTAATCCCATTACCTTTTGGGTGGATATCTGGAATGCTCGTTGCCCCTCGGAATCCATCTGATTTGCTTCGAAAGAAAAGTAAAATGTGATGTTGAAGCGAAATACTCACTAATTTTTAAGGAACATATTTTAATAGGCAACATATCATCATTATCAACCTATA
Organism: Hylaea fasciaria; assembly: GCA_905147375.1. Taxonomy (NCBI): domain Eukaryota; kingdom Metazoa; phylum Arthropoda; class Insecta; order Lepidoptera; family Geometridae; genus Hylaea; species Hylaea fasciaria. Next base: position 3,646,942 of record LR990218.1, read on the forward strand.
TCCGCTCAGTCTCTCCGCACTTTTTTTTTTTGCCTTAATATTGCGCAGAATTTTGCCTTAATCTATGGTAATAGTATGATAATAATTATAGTGCCTCCGAAACAATTTTCAGGCGTGTGCGTGTGTTTCAATGCAAAATGAATGGTGCAAAAGCACCGCTCAAAATTATTGATTTTGAACGTTATTATTTACTCTTTTTTGATAACAATGCGTAGTTTTCGAACGAACAAATTATCGACAGTTTTTGAGTGTTGTACAGATTTATATTTCTCGGTTTTTTTTTCCAAATTAGTGAGTGTAGTTTTGACTCGTATTGCCGCTCGGTGGTCGACCCGCGGAAGAGCTAAAGAGTACCTATAATTAGGTAGGCACTTCACAATATATTGTGTGAAGTATTAGTTAGTAACATTTTAATAATAATATCTTTAGTATGGTGCGGTCAAAATAAAATAAACATATACTACGTAGGTACATGCTTCATCCACTACACGTTGAACACGCGATTGCTAAATAACCAATTTACTTTGTTAATAACTGCACAAAAATGTAGGTAGGTATATAATATTACTAAAAATGTACATAAATATCACGTGACTGACAGTATAATACCAACATATTTGATAGCAGGCGTATTTGTGGGAAGTGACTATTCAGCTTGTCGATATTAAAACGATAAATGCGCGTTTTGATAACGCAATCGCAATCGTCTAAAGGTTTGTTGATAAATTAGTGTCTGTCATAGAATAAAATAGAGTAGGATTTTTTCATTACAGCACCTACCCAAAAAGATTCACAATACAGAAAAACAACAGACACAACAAAAAAAGTAAGAACGAAAAATATCGCGAAACATAACTGTCTGATAATTATATTATGAATGCTGAGGTAAGTACGCCCCTCGATTAAAAATCACGTCTCGTCTAATAATTTATTATATAAAAGAAACAAATATTCACTTTCTTGGTTGTCCAATTTAAATGGGGTAAAGCATATGCACTAACAACACTCGCTTCTTTTTTTCTTTTTTTTTTTGATATTGCAAGAAGTGTTTTTCTATTTTGTCACTTTCTAACCCCCAGTTTCTGAAACGTCAACCAACTTTGACTACAGATTAATTATATTGCCATCCTTGTCATTTGTTTATTATCAGATAGAGACAACGATAGTTTTAATCTACTGTCGAAGCCAACAAACGTTCTAGAAACTGGGGGTAAGTCACCCGTAAATAACGACTTCTAAGTTTGAAATACACACTAAAGAATTAGAAAAAAAAATCTCTATACTATTCACTCTGATTTAACTCTCGTTACACGATTACAAACCGTTCTATTTTCGACCATCCGAATAGCACCGGATTATGAATAGTGCGATTCTGCGTGGATGGCCCCCCATTTATTTTGTATGACAATGGCCCCTGATTTCAGGTGCTCTCGACCATGAATAGGGCATTCCACATGATACATGGTTGTGGACTTGCCCTGCTCTCGATATTGAGGATGGAAAATGTATTTGAGCTGCAAAATCATATTAAATAAACATAAAGTAATAGAAAAGGAGAATATAATCCTTGTTTGCTCGAAATGTCAGTACAATCGATTACACTCTGCGCTGTAACAATGAGAAAGGACTTAACACATTGTGATGATAGAATGAAAACAGAATACAACATTTATAGAGTAGTATTACTTATTCTTTTGTTAGGAAAACAACTTGGCTTCGGCTGCGAAAGGCATAATTCGAGAGATTACTAAGTATCGAGATGTCTCTAAACAATCGAAACAATCGACTATAACCTCTCGGACTTGTCCATCACTAGTCTCAATACCTACACATAGATATATTTTATTTGTATGTACAATATGGACTGCCTTAGTAATACCATAATCTGTGGTAAGGCAGTTAAGCCCAAGGTTCACAAGAGTTCAACTCGGCAATTAACCGAATTAGCAATAATTAAAATTTAAGTGAAAATTAGTCGTAAAGCTTTTGCAACAAAAAAATGTTTTAGAATAAAACTGTAAAATGAGATTCTGGGGGTGTGCTATGAATAAGTATGCGAAGTGAAAACACCTATAAATTTAAATAGTGTGTTTTTACAAAATTTAACCCATTTATATAATTACAAGTGAAACGTCCGTTGGTTTGTTTTAGAGGCTTTCACTACCACAAACAAGGGATTAATCTCGGGAAAATCCGTATGGAAAATGACACAATGTAACTGTAGCTTCAAACCTCAAACACCGGATCAGTAACGAAATAATAAAACATTTTTTTATTGATTTATGACATTAATTCATTAAATAATAGGCGTGTCGAAAGATTTTGAAATCCTCTTCCATAATAGCGGTACATATTTACTATTTACGAAAAAACCTTTATTTCGGTAATAAATTTGAGTTTAACGAAGTTACAACCCTTTTTCTAATATTTTTTCAAATAGTGCGCCAAAACAGCTCGTGGTATCATGGCGTCGGCTCTGACGTCACGCTTAGGTAAACATGTAATTATGTCTATGCGTTACGAAGAATTTAAACAAAACATTTAGATACTTAGTGTGATACAAATGAATTCCGTAGTTTATAAGTGGTGTGCAGTACCGCAGTGTAAAAACACATCAATAAGAACACCCAACAAAGTGTTTGTACATTTTCCAAACAAGAAAATAATAAGAGTTAAGTGGTTAAAGCTCGCACGGTGAAACTTCTGTGAAGACCACTTTGATGTGAGTATGTTATCATGTAATTATAGGTCTTAAAATGTTTGTTTGACTGGAAATAGTTGAATTAATGCGGCTATGGAATAATTAATTTATTGAGGTTATGTTTGTTTTGGCCTTGGCTATCATTCCTTATCAAAATTAGTTTTCTTTTTTGAGGTGCCAAATGACATGGAAAATTATATGGAGTATCATGTGATGGTATCAGTATCACCAGTACGTATGAAACCAGAATGTTTGCCTCATAACTTTACACGCCAATCAGACAGGAAAATACGAACATCCGACACAACTGAGCGACCTTATATAGCTAAGAAACGAAGAATGATGGTTCTTGAAGTGTCTTACAAAGAAGTCTTCACGTTTCGGAACTCAGACGAGCAAAATTCTTTATTTGTTGCGAGGAAATCGCCCAACATTATATATCAATCCTGGGCAAATTAGAGCTATTTGCCTTAACAAAGCTTGGTTCCATTGTTATATTGTAGATTAAAGTCGATAAATCACACGTTAAATAATAAAAAAAAACACTCCAAAAGCGCAAAGCAGTATTCACAACAACAAAATACAGTGGTATCAGCAGAGTTTACCTAAGCGTGACGTCATGCGCTGTGATTGGTGTTTCAATCAAAATGGCCGATAGCCATATTTTAATGTTTTATTTTATTGAAAATCTTAATAATCTGATTATTTTATTTATTTATTTATTTATTTATTTATTTATCACCAACATAATGTGCATCTTATCATTAAAAATGTACAGACATGCAGAATTAACGTTTCATGCTTAATGCCATTATAATTATAGGCGATGACAACATGCTAAGAATAAAAAGTAACATCTGAGGTAGGTATTAAAGACATACACTATTAAATTAAAAAAAACTACTAATATAAAATAGAAGGAATCCTAATGCATAATACTTGAATTTGGAGGAACGAAAAATAATAATTATAAGATAAAATGTGACGCTAAATATTATTACGAAATTAATTTCCTTACCTTGCGAATGTCGTCTGCGAACAAATCAAGATCTTTGGCTATACCAAAACTGTTGAACTCTCTGACAAGTCGATTAAGGGGCGCATTTTGACCCAAGTTAGATTTGTACAAATTAACCTTGAGAATTTGGAATCTAGATGCACGCGGGAGGCGTGTCGGCGTGGAGAACGTTAGTGAAGAGAGTAATTCTGGGGTGTCTAAAACGCCATTCGCAAGCTTATGAAGAAATACAATGTCAAGCATGCGTCTTCGATCCGATAATGAAGTTATCTTGAAATGTGCAAGTCTTTCGTTGTATTTTAAAATTAGCTTACCCATGTTAAGTGAGTATATTAAATGCCATAAAAATCGCTTTTGGACACTTTCAAGTCTTTTAACATAAATATCATAAAAGGGATTCCAGGCCACACTACAATACTCCAAACCGCTGCGGACAAGTGAGTTATACAACAGGATTTTTGTCTTTGGAGATTTGAAATCCTTGCAATTACGGAGAATAAAGCCAAGATTCTTAAACGCTTTGGTACTTATGCTATCAATGTGAGCATTAAAACGTAGTTTACTGTCAAGCATAACACCCAAGTCTTTTATTTTGTCTACTTTAACTAAGGCGTCATTCTTTATTTTGTAAGTAAAGTCCAAATTAACCTTCTTTCTAGAGAATCGTATAGAGAAACATTTAGAAACATTTAAGTCCATATTATTATGTTCGCACCATAGAGTTAACCGATCGAGATCCTCTTGTAAGAGACCTGCATCAAAATAAGTGTTAGTGGGCCTAAAAAACTTCAAATCGTCGGCAAACAGATAAAAACGGGAGTGAAGGAAACAATTGCTAACATCATTAATAAAAATGTTAAACAATAAGGGACCTAAATGTGATCCTTGTGGTACACCTGTAGATACTAAGAATGGGTTAGAAGTGTACCCATTTACCACAACCCTAGACTTACGGTTTGAAAGGTATGATGCACACCAACCTAAAAGCGGTTCAGCAATTCCATAATTACAAAGTTTTTCAAGTAAAATCTTATGATTAACTCGATCGAACGCTTTACTAAAGTCAGTGTAGATTGCATCGACGGACGAACGGTTGTCAAGTTCCAAAGACACATAGTTAATAAAAGACGTAAGATTTGTAACTGTAGATCTGGCTTTCATGAAGCCATGCTGAAAAGGATTTATCATTTGCTTAAAGTGCCAAGCTAGGATAGGATAAAGTAGTTGTTCAAAAACCTTAGCAAAAACTGGCAAAATAGAAATGGGTCTATAATTTTTAATTAAGTCTATTTGACCATTTTAAATAAAACTTAACCCGTGTTTTAAATTATTTTAGTATGTAGATTGCCCTAAAATTATTAAATCGACGATTCTTTGATACTGTCGACACGCCTATTATGGTAATAACCCTATTACACTATCAAACACAATATTTTAAATTCCATAATAATCGGCTCGAATTAGAATAAAAAAATATCGATGTAAAATTATCAAAAATTACAATGTTTATTTTTATTTTTAAAATTAAATTGCTTTTAAGACACATTTCACATGGCGTCCCAGTACGCGGCTATACGTCAATATATCACACTACACTGTAACACACGTAGAGTCCGCCGGTTTTATGCGCAGTGTGAGACGGCAACGGGCGAGAGCGAGCCTCTAACGAAATACACCAAAATAATTCTACGGACCGTGATGACAGACGACGCTGTGTGCGATACGCCTAAAGACAATGAGAGAGAGAAAGTTATTTATATTTACGTATCTTGTAAAAGAACTCGTATGTTTGCCAAACCCAAAGTCTAAATGTACATTTCAAATTATAGGCTCTCCAACACAGACGGAGATAATACGTCCCGCGTCTTTTCCAAATTCTATCACGGCAATAATACTATCGCAACAGTAAGTAATTACGCGCGTTCGAGTACAAATTAATGTAAGTACCAAAAGCATATCGTAGGTAAATATTAAAATTATCGCAAAAACGTAAGCGATTCTATGGACCGCCACTAACGCGATAGTAGGGGGGTAGATAATATGCCTATTTATTAACAAAACACTTACGAATTGTATAAAATTAAAATTTTAAAATAATAGACACATTCAAAACCCTGGAGAAATTTACAATGGTCTAGAATTCAAAACCCAATTATATTAACAATAAAAGCAATTTGAACGCAAAGTAATAATAAATAGCGGCTATTATGTTATTTACGACCAAATAGAAGAAAAATATTTAATTGTGCGCAAAATGAGGTTTTCATTGCAATCTTGAGAGTAGGCACTTTTTTCTTTTACATTGCACGTTAATTTATATGGCACATCTTATTTTCGTTTTTTCCTCTCAACCAGGCAAATTTTACAAGGTTCTGCTTTTACAAATCATACACCTAAAGTTATCTCAAAGGTGTAGGTTGGTTCATTGTTTTTTATCGTATCTATAAATAGTAATCATCACTATCGAGTACATCATTTAACACCAGTTGACATAAAGGTCAAATTAATGTTAGGATATAATGTTTAAACATTATTCAGACAAGACAAAAAAAAACATTTATGTACCAAACATTATCTTCACCTGATATTATGCTATAACCACTGACAGGCATTGTTACGGTATAATAGACTATTTTATCTGCGTTACATTGACCTGTTAAGCAGAGCGTACACTAAACAAAGCATAATAAAAAAACCGACTTAGTAAAAACACAGAAAAACGCCCTAGGTAGGTAATAGACAAAAATCCGCATAAAAACACCGTGACATATTTTCTGATGGAGCAACAATGATTTAGTTATAGGCTGTCTTGTTTAGATTGCACGGCGCTGTAATGTAGTATATGGAGAAAACGCAGAAAGAAGAATCCTTTTTTAGCCAATCAGGCATGATGGGCCGATAACAGATTTGTAGGGTTCCGTAACCATAGGCAAAAATCAAAACCCTTATAGATTCGTATTAGAAAAGTCTTGCAATTCAGGTTATTTAGTTTTTTTTAGTACAAAATAACAATCTTGAAGCTTTCATCCGATCGCGCGAGCCCATCATCATAATAATTATTATTATAAATGTAAAAAAAGAACTAGTAAATAATGTAAAATGAAAAGAAGCTGTCTGTCTAGTTACTATGCATATTCTGTATCATGCTACTAAGAAGCGTGCCGGATGAAAGAGACACATTATACGTTTCCTTCTCCAAAGGAAAAGGACAGAGCACATTATTGGAAGCTCGCGTTCACAGAAGCGCGTGTGACTAATCACAACTTTCTTATATTTTATCGTCTATTTTGTGTGCGTTGACCTTAAAATAAATAGGTAATGATTTTTTTAGTTCACGTATTTATTACTTTTTCATTCATGAATCTAATAACATTAGATTCATTTATACGCAGCGTCGATGACGCGCGTCTTAGCCGCCAGATAAAATCAGGGTCGCTCGAGCATTAGTCAGTAGCAGCTTTCGCCAAGTTCCCACAATATGTCAATGTAAGGTAAACAGTACGCATTGCGGTCGCGGTTTAGAGCTGTCAGTGTTTTGAGAGCTGTCATTGCGCCTACTAACTAACTGCTCGTGTAGGGATGCCCTAACGATCAATCACATACAAATAAAACGCTCTCTTTGTCCATCTGTCACTACCGTACTACCCTCACATTCGCTCAACTTCACAACTTCTATTGACAGCACTATAATCCGTTATAACAAATTGACAAGTCTTCGGGCTTTGATAGTTTTACAGACAGTAGTGAAGACTGACATATTTTTTGTTTGTTTTTAATAATTGCTTCGCACGGTTTGTGCATTTAGCCAGTGTCAAGTATTTTAATATTTGTGTATTTCACAATAGGAATGTCATAGCGTTAAAGCAATCCTCGTGTTCTCGTAGTAAAGTCAATTATTTACTTAGTCAAAGGCACGATTCAGTAAAGTGGTGGATGCTTTACTAAAATTTACTGGGAGTTTTGGAAAAAAATGCGAAATGACACGTTATTTGAGTTTATATCATTCACCGACAATCGCGCACGTTAACGAATATTCTACCAATAATAAACATTAACACACGAAAAAACACAAGTTTGAGATAATAAAATAATATAACCAACAAAGGCTCACGATCGGATTCCCGCCAAAACTCGACTGATATATTTTTCTAGATTGAAGTATGAAATCCGATGTCACCACAACCAACTAATAATTATTAAGTTGTTCTTTACACTACATACATGGTTAATGAATATCCGACTGTTTCATATAAAAATAACCATTCTACCTTCTTCATAAGTATGTTTTTCCTATGTGCGTGTGTCAACGTAAAAATGTAGCAACCTCATTCTCTGCCGTACACTGCAGGTTAAGTCTCACAAAAGTTGAAGACACTTTTTGTACGAATTTTTCGCTAAGTGCGAAGTTTCGTGAAAACTCAGCGAAGGATATTAGCAAGTTTTTCTTTATGTCAATTTATGTTTGGAAGCTTGTCTATTGTGATTTTTTTTTTGTGTTAGTTGACGAAATAACGTGGAATATGTTAAGAATTTAACGGTCTTACGACAAAAAAATAGGTCAGAGTTAAACAGATGTTTCTGAAATTTCGTTTCACAAAAGCGACATCTATCACTCATTTTGTCTTAGTCAATACTGGCATTCCTAATTATTTTACTTGTGAATTTGTTAGTTAGAAAAAGCGAGGGTTAGTCGTCGATTTGTGGAGGAAATATTTAGACAAATAATATCTGTTCAACTCTGGTTTAAATATTTTGTGGTAAGGCCGTAAGAATCGGTTTATAGCTACGTGGGGGACCTACAAATTTTAGTAACATATTTAAGTTCAGATCTGCTCTAAAAGTATATAAATGTATACTGTTATTATGTGGGTACAGTTAACTACAAAAGAGTTTTAACTATTGTCTATTAGGACTAGGGTTAGGAATTGATAAGGGTAGGATTTCAATTGGAATTTTACCTATAATAATGAATTGCGTAGAATAGGTTTAAATACATCGTTTAGTCACTTTTTTTGGTGATTGTAAAAATTACCATCCGTGTCCGCTACACCACTGATTTGAACAGCCTCTTACGCAGCCTTATCGCTATCCCAGATAAGGTAATTTAAGACGCTATTGGTGGAAAAAGCTACAAAGCATGACCAGGGGCACATATATTATTTTACATTAATTTGGATTTATCTGTTCGTAATGATTCATACGGTGACATTTACACATTTGATTACATAAATTAATCACTATTTTGGATAGACTTATCAACATAATATACGTCGTAAAGACATGGCTACGACGAAAATCGGGTTTATTATACAGGAACGGGGTCCGGACATGTTTTTATTTTGTTGTTTAATGTAACAAAATAAGCTAAGCTAAATTCATCGTCATCATCATCAGCCTGAAGGCGTCCACTGCTGAATACAGGCCTCCCCCTTAGACCGCCACACAGAACGACAATCTGCCACTTGCATCCACCGGTTGCCTGCGACTATTTTGATGCCGTCGGCCCATCTAGTGGGAGGCCTACCTACACTGCGTCTTCCAGTCCGTTGGCGCCACTCTAGAACCTTTCTTCCGCATCGGTTGTCAGTTCCACGAGCGATGTGGCCTGCCCATTGCCACTTCAGCTTGCAAACCTCGAGAGTTATGTCGTAAACTTTAGTTCTTTGGCGAATATCTTCGTCCCGAATTTTATCGCGCATAGCTCTCTCCATTGCCCGCTGTGACTCTGAGGTTCTCCAAAAAGACCACTGCAGAATAAAAAACAATTGAGTTATTATAATAGAAACCGTGTTTCAGTCATTTTGCTCTATAATATCTTTGTTGTTTGGTCACAACAAGAGCTTCTTTGCTATTTTTATTTACTACTTATTTGATTTTGTATCAGTTTCGCTTGAAATAATTGGTGCAATCACGCCGTATAAACATAATTACAAATCCAAATGAAGCTCCGTCATATGCCTGTTATGCAAAGATGTAGGTACCGTACCTATTTGGAACCGTCTTAAAACAATGAGCTGAAACATTACTACTTCCAAGAAGAATAGCGATTCTGCGGTTGCAGCAAGTGAGAATAAAAATTGGTGCATAATTATTTGCATAATATAAATAAATAGCGCCAAACGAAACATATTATAAATAAAAAAAAAACTAGTGTATTTTATTTTCGAAAATACAGTCATGCATTTAGTCTATAGAAGACAACTAAACACACCTTTGTCATATTATATAATTATTATATAAGTAACTACCGCTAGTGCCCCCGCCACCGCGCCCGTATCTTCAGACCTTTACAACCGTGACGAATAAAACGTATATCAGTAACTACCAGTTAATGCTCCGACCGTTCGAAACGTATCAAACGAAGTGATAACGTATTAATTTAATCAATCACAGTGTACGTACGAGGCTTTTGATTCAAAACTCGTTATTTAATGACGCCGACAAATTAACGGTGTATATCAGTTTTACATCATCAGTGTACGGTTACGTTGTATAGGCGTTCTACGATAACATGTCTCGCCCGTTAGATATGCAGCTGTCACTATTTTTGTTATTATTTTTAAATCAAAACTGTACCTACACTAAAATTAATGGATTCACCAAAAAATTTACCTACCAAGAATGTTTGTTTTCAACCCCGACCATAACGAGAAAAGGCGTCAGTTTTCATTACAATTATAATAATAATAATATGGGCTACATCAAAACACTACTTAACTCAAAAAAAATATTAAAATTAGATAACAAATAATACGAAGTGATGGCGTGCTGGTTTTTTGATTTGGTTAGATTATTTTGTTATACGAGATTGGAAAACGTATAGGTTGGGTATATACAAACAAAAACAAGACGTTATTGTGAGAAACACAAACAGAAACGCGAAGTAAAAATACGTGTGCTAATAAAGATTGTATTATTATAATGTTGATATCAGATTGTCATATTTATACATTCTCAATTTAAACATGGCATTTTTTTTTATAAAATTAATTCCTAAAAAGATCCCAATCCAACAGTTATAATAAATAAAAATCGGAAATAACTGATTACTTAGTCTACTTATAAGTAGTTACATAAATAATTATTTATGTATAATTAGTAAACTAATATCAGATTGATTCATATTAATTATTTCCTAAAAGTCTTAATTATTTCTTTATATTCCGTTCATAGGAAATGAGGACCACACAACGCATATTTTTATTACTTCATTCGTTTACGATCATCCGCCTGTAGTAAAATGAGAAAAATCCGATATTTTATTGCCACAAATAAAGAAAATAATTTACTCTTAGCATATTCAAGTGATATTTAATTACCTGATTATATTTTTATTGTTTAACTAGCTGCGCCCCGCGGTTTCACCCGCGTTTCACATTATAAAACCTACAGGGCGGTGGCTATTAGTTACGACTTGTAATATTGTGTCAGAGAAAATACTGAAGTTAGGTCGTTTTTCACAGTTATTATTGCACTGATGGACAGGAAAACAGTGATGATGATGATGACTTGTAGCCTATATTGTCTCTAAACTATCTGCATACAACATTTCACGCAAATTAAGGTACTATTTCACAGTTAGCCCACTGTGTATTGTGTAAGTTGGTGTATAAGTTATCAAAATAGCAAATTTCAAGCCAATGGGTAGTTTTTCACAGTTTTTATTGCACTGATGCAAAACGGTGACGATGATGATGATGAATTAAAGCTCAAGTCGTAAGTTGCGGGATAACCTATCTACGTACGAAATTTTACGCACATTGGGTGTTTTATCGCATTGATGGAAAACGGCGATGATTATGATGATGACTTAATAATATGTTCGTAGCCTATGTCCTAAGTTGGAAGATAACCTATCTGTGAACCAAATTATCTCCCCCCACTCTCCCCTCTTCCCTCTTCCCCTGCTCCTTTATTTCCCCCACTCTCCCCTCCTTTCTCCCCCCACTCTCTCCTCTTTCTCCTCCACTCTCCACTCTTTCTCCCCCCACACTACCCTCTTTCTCCCCCACTCAACCCTCTTTCTCCCACCTCTCCCCTCTTTCTCCCCCCACTCTCCCCTCTTTCACCTCCCACTCTTCCCTCTTTCTCTCCCCTCTTTCTTCCCGCTCTCCCCGTCTTTCTCCCCACTCTACCCTCTTCTCCCCCCACTCTACCATTGACTCCCCCTTTATCCCCCTCCCCTCCCCGCACTCTCCCCCTTTAAATATGGTATGTCGGATAGTAGTAAAACGACCGTCTTGCTCAATAGCTAGTTTATTACTGAGGTACCCTTAAACATATGGCATATACCTAATTATGTAGGTAAGTATGTATAACAACTGTTAACATACAGTTCATCCCTCCAACATTAATTTGGGAATCTGCAACAATAACAAAAGGATTCTTACTAACATTTAGTAGCTTAACTACTACATACAGTTCAAAATAACGATCCGTTCAGCCGTTTATTGTGGTCCATTGGGGGTGCATCTAAAGAATACCTCATAAATTCAACCCCCTTGCTTTTCCCCCTTTAGGGATGATTTTGCAAAAAAGCTGAAACCCGTATTTATTTATATCTTACCAAAAGCCTAAATAAAAATTTTCAGATCCCTAACTTGAAGAATTATGGATTCCCCATACAAACTTTCAACCCCTATTTCATCCCTTTTGAGATTATTTTTTGAGACAAAAGATAGCCTATGTCCGTCTCATAGGTCCAATCTACCCCTATACCAAATTTCATCGAAATCGGTCCAGCCGTTTGAGCGTGAAGAGGTAACAAACATACACACACACATACACACTCACAAACTTTCGGCTTTATAATATTAGTAAGATTAGTAAGATTAAGGCAGTTGTATTGTGTCAGTCTTGATGGTCGTGTACAATTTTATTTTGGTGGTAATGTTGTATTAATTCTTATTAAAATTATTACAGAAATTCTTCCAGTCAACGAAAAAATGTTGGATGCGATAAAATTCTTTGCAATAATGTGTAATTGGCACTTTAAAATTATGATTTGGAATTGGTAGTAAGTATTCTATCTGCAAGCTGTTATTTATATAAAAATTGAACTATGGAACTATAATGTACCTAACTACCTTCTTTTAATTGTGGATATTTAAATAATTAGATAATGAGTTAAAGTTCAATGACTACATGTAATTCATACATGTAAATTAAGTTATTATTTTATTATTGATTACATTTATAACAAATAATTATTTTAGTCTTGATAAATTTAATACTTTATCGTTAGTACATTCATGTGTTATGGTATTATCATAGGTAATTCTCAGGAAATTCGACATCATAATTTTCACGTTTTATGACAATCACGTCATAAAAGTAAATATTTATAACTATCCACCGCAGTCAGAATACCAAATTTATTTTACCAATTGACGCTACCAATGATCCAATTTATTCGATCATTATTTACTTATGCCCATAAAAAATAACGTATTCCATAAACGTAAAATTAAAATAATATTTTATATAACAATAATTCCAATAAATATAACATAACAAAGAAATCAGATCAATATTCTAGCGACGATTCCCATGGCAACCTGTATCTTAATAAACTACACACACACATACATACACTCCATCGCATATGTTATTATAGAACTAGCACACATGGATATAATAACAAAACCTGATTACCGTGCTTCTATTCGAACTCCTTATACAGGCTGTTCTGAGAACGTTTGCATGATAATTATGATATTTTTTTATTATTTAATGTCTAATGTCTATTGTATTTTATCGAAATATATGAAAGAACAGTCTCTTACGAAAGGTTTAAAAGCTCGTTACTTACAGTTTTTTTTAATAATTTTTAAGCAATTGTTTGAAGTTAAAAGCGGGGACGGGGCCGATAAATTCATGGCATAGAATAAGTTTTTCAGTTAATTTTTGCTAAGACACCAACAAAAATCGTAGTATTCAGACAGACATTATTTTTACTATTCAGTAGCTTTAACTTGAAATCTCCTAGATGAATATTTTTAAATATAGCGAACCTAATTGAAAATGTCTATAGGTATCCATGAAAATTTCTAAAAGATTCTTATTATAGAAACATACAAATTGTATAATATATTACATAATTTTATCAATAATAATTATTTTACTATTACATTAAGAGCAAGACACACTTGTTACCTATACAATTAGTGCATTATCACATATCACTGTAGTTTATTTAAAAAATGCGAGCGTGAGAGCTAAGAAATGCCTAGCAAAACATACATAATGGCCAAAATTCTTTTTTAAATAATAAACTACGTTCTAACTACCGTCTCCACAGTACAAAGCGACATCAGACGTGATAGTGACGTTTTAAAAAATGATACCATGACATGACAGAGCACCCTGTATACGCCAGAATAGATTCATTAGGTGTCGACTGTGCACCTGCTTTTATTGACCAATAGGGATGGCTCCTGCACACCTATACGTAATAGCCGTGTGTACCGCTCGCTATCGCTACTGAATTCTAATGTTTTGGTGTCTTTTAACCGAAGCAGATGTTACACGTTCAATCCTACGTCAAAACAATCAGGGTTACCGGTAATCAAATGTCAAAAGATCCAAAGAGGAACAAAAGAATCACGCCGGTAACGCTTGAGATCGTTTTACTGGCAGATTGACGTTGGGTCGAATGTGTGAGGTCTTATTTAGTTCAGTATTTTGTTATCCACGAAAAAACCAGTCAAGTGAGAGTCATACTTCGGGAATAGATTGCATATACTTTGATTAATGTATAGTTTTTGTAATATAGATATTCTACAATAACATGACTCGACCAACCTCGAAAACATCAATTTGCTCGTAATCATGGCATATTTTGTAATCGTGCCGATATATATAGAAAAAAAAAATCATAATTTCACGAATAATTATTTTTCCAATAAAGTGTGTTTGTTGCCGTTCACTGTTCAGTGCCGTAATACTTTATGTTTTTGGGGCGGACCATGTTGTCGTTAGGTAGTAAACATAATAATATTATGAACAAACTCATATTATAACTAAACTAAACTCTTATGAAAAAATATGTTGACGCTCCTTATTCTCGAAATAACAATATCAAAGTTTGTTATTAAGAAATTCTTTCAGCAGTTTCAGCATCATTACTTTATTCCAGGAATAAACTAGTAGAGACCTTTCAGGAATGACGATGAAATAAGGTTGGTTTGGTTTTTTCATAAGTTTAGTTTATCATTATTAGTTTCGTTTTTCATTAGGTTTTGCTACTTTACCTATTATGAATTATTCATTATTGTGTATTAACCAATCAATCAAGTTTACTCGTATACATCATTATCAAATTACTAACAAAAACCGCTCAAGTGCTTTTATCAAAACATTTTATTCGTTTTATAGGCTGTATCGCACGAAATCATAATAAAACTTGTATTGTATTATTGGTAAAACTGATTATCTCACAAATTATCGTAGGTGATTATACAAAGCAGTAAAGCGAGCTGCACGGAGTCAACTATCTCTCTCCTCCATATGAGAGGTGAGCGGGATAAATAACATGCCCTTAGTTTATTTCTTGCCCTGAAATACATGTTCCGGGCTGGGGCGAACCATGTTGGCGTAGTAGTTCTGCAGTAGTACATGTAGTAAGTACTACATGGTAGTGTGTAGTTACCCTGATAGAAGACTGGTGCACGGTGAGGCCCCGAGCGGGTAGTTAACAGGTTGACTTGTGATAGCTCCTGTAGTTTGGAGGTTGGTGCAATGTAGTGAATAGAAGCGTTTTGCTGAATAAAAAAATAACTGACTACATTACTCCTGTGAAATTTTAATATGAGTCGCACACACATGCCCGAGATTTCAGAGAATGAGATTCAGATGTGTGTTCGTGATTAGTGTTCACTTGTTCAGGTATGTTTTAGTAATCTGTGCTCCTGTGGCAGATTACGGCCCTCTCCTCATGAAAGTGATGATGATGATGATGTTTTTCTCGCTCACCGTACCATAACGCTCAACTCTTACGCTTTAAGCCGCTAAACCATTGAAAATCTTGTTGCAGCTACGTGAACAATAAACTTTGAGTAGCAATAGCGATGTTACAAGGTAGTAAAGTGAGGTGGGGAGTGGCCGGACTGGTCGTTGCGTACATTGTGTACGTCCTGGGAGTAAAGGCGGACCAGTCGGTACCAACGACTCGTAAAAAGAGTACAATCCAAATAAGTTTCTGTTGAAAAATTATATTTTTCCACACAAACTTTTATGCTAAACAAACGTATTTGGATATTTGGCTATATACAAGTGGCAATTTACATTATTACATAATATATATAACATACATTTACACCTAGTTATCGTCGGGGTAAGCAGAGACTACATCTTTCCACACGCTACGATCTAGACACACCTCTTTCGCTTCTTCCACTTTCACGAGCTCCTTCATACACGCTCGTCCGTTATACCTACTCGTAGTTACTATTGACACTTTTCTTTAAGACGTAAACTGTTATCGTTTAAACATTCTTTGACAGAATAATACACGTCATGTTTCACCTCATCTTGTTCAGTAGTTCACGTAGGTACACCTATTCGTAAAGTCGCTGGGTCTGTAGCGAGCGCATCTCGGGAATTGTCTGCTTTGCAAATGTCTTGCGCAATCCTAGAGGTACCAATATCAAAATGGATCTAACGTGTGTGGCATTTTGAACACTTCCACACTATCCTATAATTTTCTACACCATTATTATAAACGTCTTCCACAGTCGTAGAGGTTCGAAACTGCCGCATTTAATGTGGATGGCAGCGGTCCTGAGCCAGTCCTATTTTAGGCTGAGCATGTTAACCACCTTCGACCAACTCTTCACTTTAGACCAGGTGAGATAGTGGTAAAATTATACCTTAAAATAATGCACAAAAAATATGTAGGGTTATTGATATTTACAACACTATCTACACTAGTTATATAAAACATCGTTCGCAGTTGTAGAGATTCGAGAACCTGCAGAGTCTTCCTGAGTAGACCATGGACATTAAGGGGTCACCTTTATCGATCTGAGTTTCTTTATCGTATGAGATTGCGCTAGCATCTAGTGTCAGAGTCTAGTCTACCTACTACTGGTGGCCTGATCTATCTGGGTGAAAAAAGGAAAATAAACTCGGCGCATCACGACGCGTTCTACCGCATCCAAAACTTTGTTCAGTGCTCCCCTACATCCATGCACCATGTGGCATTATTATTTCACGGTAAATCTCCTCTTTCTTTTTGCCAGCTATTTATACACTAGGCTGTCCATATTCAAGTACAGCTCAAGTGGTGCACTCCATCAATGCATCCACATCCTAAGCCATACATCTGCGTGCTTCTATTTTGTTTCATGTGGTGTTCAAGACTTGTTATAGAGTAGCTACATCCGCAGCATAAGAAGTGTTTGTGTTAATTCAGGGAGTAAGCTGCATCCACACCAAATTTATTTAAGATTTGTCCACTCGTTTGAGCGTGAAGTGCAAACATACAAACACACTAACTTTCGCCTTTATTCAAGCAAAACTACCATGAAATACCACTACAATAAAACATTCAAGTCAGTTCAAAAATCACGGTGAAATTAAAAAACAAAGGCAAATAAAGTCGATTTCAGAAGACGCGTCTTTGAAGACTAAATACGAAGACCTTATCAGTCACACTATACAGTCTTTGATCTGTATCAAGGTAGATACTCTTATCTACCTGTTTTCTCCTCGCATAAGGTAGGTCCGCCTAATAAGGGCCGGTTTCTTATAAGGGCCACCATTTCAAAAACCCAGTTCCAGACGATAAATAGAAATCGAAACTCGTGCCAACGTTCCTTATTGACCAATCATAAAATATAAGAGCATTGGCATTGTTACACCTCAAAATCGTTCCGTTCGATCAAAAAGTCGTGCCGACAGATTTAAAATCGTGCCGTTCGATCAAAAGTCTTGACGACAGATTTAAAAATCGTACCGTTACACCTCAAAATCGTTCCTTTAGATCAAAAAGTCGTGCCGACAGATTTGAAAATCGTGCCGTTCGATCAAAAAGTCGTGCCGACAGATTTGAAAATCGTGCCGTTCGATAAAAAGTCGGGCCGACAGATTTGAAAATCGTGCCGTTCGATCAAAAAGTCGTGCCGACAGATTTGAAAATCATGCCGTTCGATAAAGAGTCGTGCCGACAGATTTGAAAATTATGCCGTTCCACCTCAAAATCGTTCCGTTCGATCAAAAAGTCGTGCCGACAGATTTGATAATTGTGCCGTTTGATCAAAAAGTCGTGCCGACAGATTTGAAAATCGTGCCGTTCGATCAAAAAGTCGTGCCGACAGATTTGAAAATCGTGCCGTTCGATCAAAAAGTCGTGCCGACAGATTTGAAAATCGTACCGTTCCCCCTCAAAATCGTTCCGTTCGCTCAAAAAGTCGTGCCGACAGATTTGAAAATCGTGCCGTTCGTTCAAAAAGTCGTGTCGACAGATTAAAAATCGTGCCATTCCACCTCAATATCGTTCCGTTTGATCAAAAAGTCGTGCCGACAGATTTGAAAATCGTGCCCTTCCACCTCAAAATCGTTCCGTTTGATCAAAAAGTCGTGCAGACAGATTTGAAAATCGTGCCATTCGTTCAAAAAGTCGTGCCGACAGATTAAAAATCGTGCCATTCCACCTCAAAATCGTTCCGTTCGCTCAAAAAGTCATGCCGACAGATTTGAAAATCGTGCCGTTCCACCTCAAAATCGTTCCGTTTGATCAAAAATTCGTGCCGACAGATTTGAAAATCGTGCCGTTCCACCTCAAAATCGTTCCGTTTGATCAAAAAGTCGTGCCGACAGATTCGAAAATCGTGCCGTTCCACCTCAAAATCGTTCCGTTGGATCAAACAGTCGTGCCGACAGATTTGAAAATCGTGCCGTTCGTTCAAAAAGTCGTGCCGACAGATTAAAAATCGTGCCATTCCAGCTCAAAATCGTTCTGTTTGATCAAAAAGTCGTGCCGACAGATTTGAAAATCGTGCCGTTCCACCTCAAAATCGTTCCGTTGGATCAAACAGTCGTGCCGACAAATTTGAAAATCGTTCCATTCGCTCAAAAAGTCGTGCCGACAGATTTGAAAATCGTGCCGTTCAATCAAAAAGTCGTGCTGACAGATTTGAAAATCGTGCCGTGTGATCAAAAAGTCGTGCCGACAGATTTGAAACTTGTGCCGTTCCACCTCAAAATCGTTCCGTTCGCTCAAAAAGTCGTGCCGACAGATTTGAAAATTGTGCCGTTTGATCAAAAAGTCGTGCCGACAGATTTGAAAATTGTGCCGTTCCACCTCAAAATCGTTCCGTTTGATCAAAAAATCGTGCCGACAGATTTGAAAATCGTGCCGTTCCCCCTCAAAATCGTTCCGTGCGCTCAAAAAGTCGTGCCGACAGATTTGAAAATCGTGCCGTGTGATCAAAAAGTCGTGCCGACAGATTTGAAAATCGTGCCGTTCCACCTCAAAATCGTTCCGTTCGCTCAAAAAGTCGTGCCGACAGATTTGGAAATCGTGCCGTTCCACCTCAAAATCGTTCCGTTTGATCAAAAAATCGTGCCGACAGATTTGAAAATCGTGCCGTTCCCCCTCAAAATCGTTCCGTTTGATCAAAAAGTCGTGCCGACAGATTTGAAAATCGTGCCGTTCGTTCAAAAAGTCGTGCCGACAGATTTGAAAATCGTGCCGTTCCACCTCAAAATCGTTCCGTTGGATCAAACAGTCGTGCCGACAGATTTGAAAATCGTGCCGTTCGCTCAAAAAGTCGTGCCGACAGATTTGAAAATCGTGCCGTTCGATCAAAAAGTCGTGCCGACAGATTTGAAAATCGTGCCGTTCGATCAAAAAGTCGTGCCGACAGATTTGAAAATCATGCCGTTCCCCCTCAAAATCGTTCCGTTTGATCAAAAAGTCGTGCCGACAGATTTGAAAATCGTGCCGTTCGCTCAAAAAGTCGTGCCGACAGATTTGAAAATCGTGCCGTTCGATCAAAAAGTCGTGCCGACAGATTTGAAAATCGTGCCGTTCGATCAAAAAGTCGTGCCGACAGATTTGAAAATCATGCCGTTCCCCCTCAAAATCGTTCCGTTTGATCAAAAAGTCGTGCCGACAGATTTGAAAATTGTGCCGTTCCACCTCAAAATCGTTCCGTTCGCTCAAAAAGTCGTGCCGACAGATTTGAAAATTGTGCCGTTTGATCAAAAAGTCGTGCCGACAGATTTGAAAATTGTGCCGTTCCACCTCAAAATCGTTCCGTTCGCTCAAAAAGTCGTGCCAACAGATTTGAAAATTGTGCCGTTTGATCAAAAAGTCGTGCCGACAGATTTGAAAATCGTGCCGTTCCACCTCAAAATCGTTCCGTTTGATCAAAAAGTCGTGCCGTTTGACTCAGAAATGGTCCCTTGTTATTTAAAAATCAGTCCATTTTATCAAAAAGTCGCGCCGATAGGATTCAAAGTCGTGCCGTTTGAGCCAAAAATCGTCCCGTTCCACCTTGAAATCGTTCCGTTTGATCAAAAAGTCGTGCCGACAGATTTCTTTGCAAATCGTGCCGTTCGATCAAAAAGTCGTGCCGACAGATTTCAAACTCGTTCGGTTTGACCCAAAAATCGTCCCGTTCCACTTCAAAATCGATCGAAATTATATGTCTGTAAGCGCGATTACCGCTTACAGACATATAATTTCACATATACACATCACACCCAGACCAGAAACTAACATTTGTGGATCGCACAAATATTTGTCCCAGGTGGGAATCGAACCCACTACGCCAAACGAGCCGTCATATTAATAATATTATTTTTAATTAATTTTCTTTACTTTGATAAATAATTTTTGTCCTATGTTTTTACTTAAAAATATATAGGAAACTTATTTATTTTAGATGTTTTTTTTTTCAGTTGAAACGCTTCTTAAATCAGATTTATAAGGATTTGTGAAAACGTGGTCCTTATTAGGCGAACCTACCTTACGTCAAGAATGGTCGCGATTCAGCAAAGCGTGCACCCCTAAGCCCCTAGATAATTGATTCTGTTCAATCCCCAAATCTAACTGGGTGGGATATGCTTTATTTTACGGTCGCTGCTCACTTTGAAACGGTTTATCATTTTGATTTTGTTTAGAGGTGTTCGTAGTGTAAGGAAATTTACCTTCGGAATTTTACTAGGTAGGTAACTAAGCCGGCATCCCGTATGTTAACAATCGGTTAAACGATGGGCCTGATGACTTTCACGTGATGATGCCTTTAGAGAGATGGTGGCTGGTGGATGGTGGAACGGTAACTTGTTAATTTTAGAATCCAACGGTACCGCGTTCAATTCTTATCATCATCATCATCATCATCAGCCTGAAGCCTTCACTGCTTAACATAGGCCTCCCGCTTAGACCGCCACCCCGAACGACAATTTGCCACTTGCAACCACCGGTTGCCTGTGACTCTTTTGTTGTCGTCGGTCCATCTAGTGGGAGGCCGACCTACACTGCGTCTTCCAGTCCGTTCGATTCTCGGCCCGCACCAATTACTTTTCGTTAGTTATGTGCGTAAATCCACATATTTATTTTATTATTATACTAGAGAGACTGGCACAATCTTAATAAACAAACAACATATTTGATACGATAAAATTATAAATTTAAATTGACATCTAAAATGATATTATCTAGTAGCATTCATTTTAGTACGACAAACAAACAACAAATTCTATACGATAATTAGAAATTAAAACTCACTTCTAAGATTCTATCTAGGAGCATAATATTATAATATTACGCCACCAATTTCATTTTTCTAAACACCGCAACCACAATAATTCTCAATAATTTCTCACATTTTTTCTAACCATGTGATGTTTTCATTCCACAAGACCGCAGTGTCTGATGGTTCTATCTTAATTCAATTGTGGATACATTTGATATAATAACTCTAATGGTAGCTTCATATTTTACTACGGTCAGAAAGAACAAATCAAATCATTAATTTTTGTAAGAATAAGTGCATAAGATAGTGTAAATTTTCGGGTGAACAACGAAAATAATTTGAGACTAAATCTTTGAACCAATAACCGACCGTAATAGAAAATGCTAATGTACATAATTATTTCGTTCACATAATTCATAAGGCACAGAAAAACATATTTCTAGACGGGCGAACCTATCGATGAAAGAGACCTCTGCTCGCTAATCTTTGGATAGGATTAATTGGTGGTGGCGAAAATGACAAATAGGACCACAATATTAGCAATTTAATCTTGCCACAAATGTTTCGAGTAAAATAGCAGCACAGTGCACACTGGTTACAATTACATGACAAAATAAGGAATTTTTTCTCTCTGACCGTACCTCATAATAAAAAAAAAACACCTGACCACCGCATCAAATAGGTAATGGCAATAGTAATTGCCCCGGTAGTGGTCTACACTGGTGTTTTTATAAACATTATGGTATAATATTATTGTATTGACCTTTATTTTCTCTGAAAAAAGATATTATGAGAGTTCATCTGAACATTTTAAAAGGGTACACGTACGATATACATTTGATAAATAGATAGTTAAAGGCTGAAAAATTTAAGTCAGTAACGGTATATAACCTATATTTCACTCAGAGCTGGTTTTTTTTTCATTTTAGCTTCGCATATTTTTGGTGTAAATTTATTCAATCTGTGTCAAGTTATACTTGATATTTTGATGTAAATATGTGTGTTTTGTTTATAGAATTTTAATAGGATGTAAACGAATCAAGAACTATGTGGACCATAGACCCAGACACAGACAAACTATAAAATTTTACTCAAAAACTCTAGTCCATCTCAACGACGAAGATAACAAAGTGTCTAACGATAAGACAGCATTCACCTCTCACTCGACTAAGTACAAGTAAATAGAGACAGCTATAAATCAGTGGTCCAGCTGACTGGCCCCCTGCCAGACGATGCCAACTTTTAACATCAGTTAATCTAACACAGGGGGCGCTGGCGGCAACTCAAGTTCTTTTTTCAAAATTTTGGCACTGGAACAAAATAAAAACAAGCTAATTGCTTTGACCGGAATTGGTGGAATCCGGACGTTCCCTTTGCTTGCGCCCGGATAATTAAAAAAAGGGTTAGAGTTTAAGCTTCGAGTTGGCCTTCCCCATGGATATAGTTCATCAAAGTTTGTTCAAAGGGCTGTGTATATTCGGGGTCAGTCTGTTCGATTCTGTTTTTGGAAATAGTTCCAGCCCAAAGTACAGGGAACATAAGAAAGGAGTTACAGGGAGAATACAGGGCGATTCAGGGAATCCTAGCTTAAAAGTCAAGCTCTATATAAACTCGGAGCAACTTGTGCCAAGAATTTCACGTTCTCTGTCAGGTACAGGGCAATGAAAATCCGGACATTACTCGGAATAAAATTGTCATTGGTGCAGGGCCCAGGTTTTCAACCCAGTATCGTTGGGTTGCAAAGCGCGCAGATTAAAACTAGGAAGCTTATGAACAAAAGAAAGAGAAGTTTGAGAAAAAGGAGGGGAGAAGTAAAGAGACGTTTGAGAAAGTACATCACTTTCACAAATAAGTACTATACATTGTGATGAATCTAGTGAACGACAAAAATACTGTAACAGAATAATAATTGAACCAAAAATCAGTACCATTCAATATGAAAATAAAATCTATTACACTCATGGCTCCAGAAGGCACAATAAAAAAGATCTCCGTGAAATTCAGGTGGCAAATCAACTGTTTTTACTTCAACATCCACCATTTTAAGTGGACCTCTATCAAACGTCAACATCCTTAACAAAATGTAAGCACGTCAGGGATCTTAGTTAAGCGGGTAGGTTGTTTTACACCAAAAAATCATCCAATTTATCTTGACCTCCGCTGCGTTAGACAGAGTTTGGAAATATGGGCGAGTCAGGGGTCTTTGGGAGTGGACAGTTGAGTCTTTCAGCGAATCAAGGGTTATCGAAGAGAATTCGATTTTCGATAGGAATGCGATAGTAGTGCGGTTTCGGTCTGTTTGCTGGTTCGACTTTTGCTATTTTGTGTAATTGATTTCCTCTGCTCTAGTGAGCGTAGATTCTATCCATTTGCTAACTTTATACCTAATGTAGTTAGACTTTGAGTTAAGTTTGAGGTGTACAAAATCTTGTTTTTATTACTTTTGCGAATTGAATTCATAATAACAAATTAAAAACTTGACAAATCTATGGATTAGTGCATTTCCTTGCATGATGTTTGCTCAACTTAACTAATGGCATTGACAGACAGCGGGCGTGGTCGGGATAATGACGCGACGCTCTCGTGACGTGAGCAGTTGTAATGTACTAGTTACAAGACACGCGTCCCGCTCCCGTCCCGTCCATGCCCGGTGTCTGTCGAAGCCTTATAAAGCTTTAAAACGGCAATGTGGTACTTAACAGTCGCGTTACAGCGGACTCTAATACAAACGTTATTACAAAGTAACTACGATTCATTTTTGCATAAACAGGCATCAAGCATTTTTGCTACAGGTTTGACCTTATGGGCCTTTCGCTTCATACTGCCGTCCGATGACTAAAAGACCGTTATGTGACATTTTGTCAAATTTGAGTTAGAAACACCACATGAAAGCGAAAATTTTGCTCTATCTTCTAGTCTGGGTCATTTTATTTAATGTTTATTAGTTCCTGAGATACAGACACTATGCCCGCGGTTAACTACTAGCTTTTCCAACTTTTCCAACGCTTAAATACGGTTACCTTGCTTTAAAACACTTAAATACCGATAGAATCACTTAACTGTGTATTTAAACGTTGAATTTACCCTGGCATTCAAGCTTAGAAAACGGCTTCATGCACGTACGATACTATTAAGCCGTTACCTGACTTAAGACGTTTTTTAGTGATTTACAATAGCATATAATTTCTTAGATCTACGACGTCTCAAAGACAGTTTTTCAACAACAACTATCCTATAAAACCGCTAGCCAGACTTAGCCGCTCCGTCGTTGGTTAAGCAATTAGAGTTTAAAACATTTACAATTCTAAAAGACGGTGACCGTTTTTTTAGTTATACGTAGTTTTTAATTCACGCCAATAAAAACGATATTAGATAACAGTTAAATTACATTACAACGCTAAAAGACGTTTATGCGCTAAGGCTTTTATAAACCTCCCAACCCCGCGCGCTCACGCATTTGTGGCTAGGACGCTACGTGAGCGCGAAATCCCGCCAGAGTGGATTCGAAAGCAAGGAGGTAAGCATTTTATGTACTTAATTTTAAATGTTTTATTGAATGATGTTATATTAGCAGATTATACTTGTGACACGCTATGGCGAATCTAGGTAATCTATACAGCTTTATCATGGGTAAAACTATACTTACTGTTTTTAGTTTATAAGTAAAGCCAGAATCTATTTCTGATAATAAGTTCTTTGTTAGAATTAATACTACTGATCCTCTATATATTTTTTTTATTTTGTTGCATACCATACTTTTAAAGTGTGTTCTGTGATTATAGTATAGGTACTTAATAATAATGATAATATGTTGGGTAGTG
Organism: Hylaea fasciaria; assembly: GCA_905147375.1. Taxonomy (NCBI): domain Eukaryota; kingdom Metazoa; phylum Arthropoda; class Insecta; order Lepidoptera; family Geometridae; genus Hylaea; species Hylaea fasciaria. The sequence continues at coordinate 3,672,187 of LR990218.1, forward strand.
CTCGTCGACATCACCATCCCCCATGACGAGAACCTCGTGAAGGCCGAGTAGGACAAGCTCAGCAAGTACCTAGACTTGGCCCATGAGGTGACTGCCATTTGGGATGTTGACTCGACGATCATTGTCCCGATAGTGGTTACGGCGAACGGCCTTATAGCGAAGAGCCTCGACCAACATCTTAAGAGGCTCTTGCTAGACGACTGGATTCAAAGACAAAGTCAAAGTCAAATCATTTATTGTAAATAGGCAATAAAATCGCACTTTTACAAGTCAAACACTTCAATCTAATAAACAAATTAAACCATAAAAGAAACAAACTATAATGAATTGATTATGGTTTGTGTTTGAAAAAGGATTAAGGGTCGGATGCAGAAGGCAGTACTCCTCGACACGGCACGTATTGTCAGGAGGTTCTTCTCTCTGCAGCCCTAACCACCGGTAGCCTGGACCCTGCTCCGCTATCGGTGGTACCCTAGGTTTAAGTTTTTTATAATGTTTTTAGGTTTTTATAAAAATATTGTGAAAATTTTAAATTTAAGATTATAAAATAAATAATGGGAATGATAATATGAACACTTTTATTGAGGTACTAACTTCAATAACATTAATGACTACTAATATAATTATTATCCTACGAACCATATAATAGTATACTTTACAGACTAACAGACATAACTAAGTATGTAATATTATAACTACCTACTACGAGATATTGATTACTTATTATGCTACTAATATCAGGTAACTATTCGCCTACACTCCCTGTATTGGCGGAAGACCACCCCTGAAGGCCAGAAGTCCGGGTTGAGGAACATCTCCAGGTGCTCGGCTGGAACCTAGAGCACGTAGGACTTGAAGTCAGTGGTACTAGGCTGCTCCTCCAAGTGCTGCAACCTCACGCTGATAGGCTCCTCACGCGAACTTCGATACATAGCCATTCTCTCCTGGGCATACAGCTCAGCTTCTTCTTCCTTCGTATTCTTTGTCCAGACGAGAGAGTTAGATGCCGACAGTCGGGGCTACAGACAACTTGTAGCGTCTAAGTTGTAACCGAGGCGGTGCCGCGATGGTTGCGATTAATTCGTGGAACCTGTGTTTCTTCTCTACAAGCATGAAGCAGTTTTCGTCGGTCTGGTTCCGGGTAGGTGCAGTTGTAGTACGCAGCGATGGTTTGCGGCTGCGCGTTTGTAAAGTGCCGCTTCACTGACAGCGACGGTCGGGATACTTGGGCATACAATCAAACGACGCAGGGATGATGCAGAGGTGATGGAACAGGAGCGGTGACGGAGTATGAACTAGAGAATTCAAGTATCTTGAAGTTAGTCGTCGGAAGAAGTGGTCCTTAACACCAAATAAATCCCTACCTACCAACTTAATCTAATAGTATGTACTTAAACTAATATGTACAATTTATTTTTAAGCGGGTATTAATTATTATTTTTTTGGATTTAGAACTCTGTACATGATATTTTTACAGGTGGATTATGTTTTACCCAGTTAAGGTAACATCTTAACCGTAACGTAACCCACAAATGTCAATTGGGCACCATTTGACTGTCCAGTTTAATTCTACTGAGTCTAATTGGTTTAAATGGTTACTAATTACTAACTTTTATTAAAGACGAGTTTAGAAAATGCTACCCAATTTTATTTAATCACCATTTCAAGACCTAACAACAGCTTCTCCATTCAAGGAAAGTACACTTAGCCGCCCATTTAACATAATGTGATTTTATCTCTGACCTGTGTTTCCTACACTAAAATACAGTTACTATGAAAGGTTCTACCAGGCACTGTTATTTAACGTTGAAATCTGTAAAAAATGGTTTATTTAAACCATAATAAAAACCGTTACAGTCCGATAAAGGCTTTTTTAGTTGTGGTGTTGATTAAATTTTAATTATTGTCAAATTGAAAAAAAAGTTAAAGTGACTTAACTGTTATTTAGCTTTGAAATTGTATGTAACTGTGGCTCGATAAAAACTCGCCTTACAGTTGTAGAACATTACAATCCTATAAGACGGCTGCGCTTCAGCCAGCCGTTTTTTAGTATTGTAAATAAAAACATTTTTGAATTGACAAGCACTACTAAAACACGAAATTTTAAATTTTAAAATAAATAAAAGTCGTATGGCACATTCTAAGCCATACATAGAAAGCTTAAACGCATACAAGTATTTTGGTTTAGGAAAAACTTCTCTATGTATTCATTTTTTCGAGATACAGAATTTTTCACGTTTTTGCTCATATTATCTCAAAATTAGGGTTGTGCACATAACGGTGTTTTAGTAATCGGACGGCAGCATATGTCTGCGTTAGTAGTAAACAAATTAAAATCCTACTCAAGAAGGCTTACTCACGTGTCTATCTAAAAGCCTGAAGTACCCTTACTGCATTGTTATGTATGGCGGTAAAGGACGTTGTCTAGACCGTGTACTGTTAATATTTTAGCGAGTTCTCATAATTAACGTCTTAAGATGCCCTTATCTAGTGATAAGAGGTCTATTGTGGATACTTAGGTACCTAATTGATTAGATCTCTGAGCCTCTGCGGTTAAATGGCAAGGATGGTAAGAGTTGATAAGTGTCTTTGTCGGATTTTAAGGCTATATGGGATTAATAAAGTGTCTGAATTAGCTTGAAACTTGATTTGGAGAAGTGATTACAGATTTCACAGGTTAGGTATAGGCCTTGTTAGTGTTGAGTTTGGGCCACTGTACACCAAATTGAACTCTATCACACCATAGGTATATAGGTCTCCCTCTTCTATGATTTATAGTTACTCAAAATTATAGATCTGAGTTTAAAACAAAATATAATTAAATATTATCTTGACCTGTTTGTGTGAAGTTTGATTACTGTTCTAATTTTGTATGTTGTGCTATTCGCTTTATTTATTCAGTCAAAATCAAGGTGTTTCGGCTTGAAATTAATAATGTAGGAGATGGTTTGACCGACTCAAAGGGAGTAGATGTAGATTGAAGGATAATAATTTGAATAATGGTTTCAAAAATTCTAAGGCAGATTTCCTTTAACCAAATTCGACTACATTTAGGAATAACTTCTGTGTTCAGCGGTGATTCAAAGAATTATTGAGTTAAGCTTTATATTTGTAGGTAAAATAATTTTGACGCAAAACTTTTTTGTCAAGTTTTTGTATTTTATAAAGCGACATTCATCACAAGTTAAACGCTGGTTCTTTGGCAAACAGGCGGTTTTCTATATAGATTACTATTCTTACCAAAATACCCTCCACAGGAGCGCCATAAAATCAACAACCCCGAATAAAATTAGCTGCAAGCACCCCAAGGGATGCAGGTAAAAAACACTCCAAACTCGATTCCAAGCTTTCCCTATAAAAAAACTTGAAGGCAAAGAAACTTTTTTACTGTTATTAAGAATTTAGAAGGAATTGCGGTCGAACCTCGCCCCAACCTCCCCTGAGAAATCATTGGACACCGGCTCCTTAGAGGCACAAATTGGGAAATACTCTTTTGTAAATACAAAGAGGTTGTTCATAATTTATTATTTGAGACAAAATGTTGACTGTTTCGATATTTTTATACATTTTTTAAGCTATTGCGTCCCACTGCTGGGCCAATTCATAGACATATTATTGTAAGATGATGCAAACCGATCATTACAGAGAAAACTACACATTAATAACATTTAATTATGGTTAAAAATATCTTGTGAAACCAGTCGCGAAGCCCCCCGCCATATTGATGAAAGACGCTGGTGATATTTTGTCAGCTCATTTTACTTGACGTCGGATTCAGCACTAATTCAAATCTTAGTTATAGGTAATTTGTTCGCTTTTGCATGTATTGTTGTCTTGTCAGCCTTAGTTCGGCCCTGTCTGATTTATGTAGGCATATTTCGTCTGACTTCACTACATAGATAATAATTTGTAAATATCTTCTGACTTCACTAAATAGATATATCTATAATATACAGTCTGCTTCCTCTCATATGTCTGTTGATATTATGGTACCAAAATAAATATCGAATACTTATAAGGAAAATGGGAATCGGGATTGTGCTAAAAAGCAATTATTATGCTTATTATAGTAATATTATCGCATCAAAGATTATCCCATGACGCGTCATTGTATACGGAACACATGGTGTTTGGGCATACCTAATAATATCTTATTGGAGGCCCGTATTCTGTGCAATCTATCTTTGTGGATTTTATCATTGTCAGCCATTTTGTTACATTATTCCTGTTGTTGCTTTCTTGTCGCATGAGATGGTTTTGTTTCTCAGTGTAAAACTTGCCTCTGTCTATAATGCTCGTAAAAACATTATAATTAACGTTTTACTAGACGTGGCCCATGGTTTCGTTAATGAACTCGCGTTAATGAAGTTTCACTCGTATGTAACGGTTCCTGTTTCTTGTCTGTTGCGGGTGAAAATAACGTGAATTGCGGGTGAAACCGCGGGTGAAGCATGTTCTCCAATATCTAGTAGTCTACCTGTTTTGGATATTATCTGGAACAAACATACAGACAGACATACAAATATTATAAAAAAGTGTCATAACTACCTTATAAACTTTCACGATAATTAAGGTATTTTAGTAAAAGCTGTTATTTTCACATTACAAACAGACACTTTATTAATATAACTATAATAGATTTTAAGATGTTACAGTATACAAGTAGTTGTAATAATAATAATAGTCATTGTATGCCACGTTGTATGGTAATAATGAATTTTTGACTAAACTGAAGACCAGTATTTTGGTCACGTGTTGAAAATTACTTGAAAATCTCACCAATAAACTAAGCAAACTCGGTTGTTAAGAAGTTTCGAATCAAATCATCGGAATCTGAGATCGAGTTCGGAACGTCTGTTAGGAACTATCGAGTACACTCAAGTAGCTTCTTTAAATCAACCGATATGATGTTCTAATAAAACGTATTAATAGTCGATCGTTATTGAGCAATTTTCAAAGGCTTATTAAACAACTAGCTGCGCCCCGCGGTTTCACCCGCGTTATATATTATAACATTATAAAACCTATAGGGCGGTGGCTGTTAGATACGACTTGTAACATTGTGTCAGAGAAAATACAGAGGTTAGGTAGTTTTTCACAGTTATTATCGCACTGATGGACAAATTGATGATGGTGATGATGATGATTTGTAGCCTATATTGTGTCTCTAAACTATCTGCATAATACATTTTATGCAAATTAAGGTACTATTTCACAGTTTTTAGGCCACTGTGTATGTGTAAGTTTGGGGTATAAGGTAATAAGTATATAAGCTATAAAACTAACAAATTTCATGCCAATGGGGTAGTTTGTCACAGTTTTTATTGCACTGATGCAAAACGGTGGTGATGATGATGATGAATTAAAGCCTAAGCCGTAAGTTGCGGGATAACCTATCTACGTACGAAATTTTACGCACATTGGGTAGTTTTTCACAGTTTTTATCGCATTGATAGAAAACGGCGATGATTATGATGACTTAATAATATGTTCGTAGCCTATGTCCTAAGTTAGAAGATAACCTATCTGCGAACCAAATTCTCTCTCCCCCCCACTCTCCCCTCTTCCCCTCTACTCAATTTCCCCCACTCTCCGCATTCCCCCACTCCCCTTTTACCCCCCACTCCCCCCTCCTTCTACCCCCACTCTCCACTCTTTCTCCACACACATTACCCTCTTTCTCCCCCACTCTCCCTCTTTCTCTCCCTACTCTCCCCTCTTTCTCCCCACTCTACCCTCTTTCTCAACCCACTCTCCCCTCTTTCTCCCTTCACCTCCCCTCTTTGCCCCCCACTCTCCCCTCTTTCTCCCCACTCTCTCCTCTCTCCCCACTCTACCCTCTTTCTCCCCCCCACTTTCCCCTCTCTTTCGCCCACTTTACCCTCTTTCTCAACCCATTCTCCCATGTTTCTCCCCCACTCTACCCTTTTTCTCCCCCACTCTCCTTTATTTCTCCCTCCACTCTACCCTCTTTTCCCCCACTCTCCCCTCTTTCTCCCCGCTCTCCCCTCTCTTTCTCCCCACTCCCCCTTTTTCTCCCCCCACTCCCCCCTCTTTGTCCCCCACTCTCCCCCCACTCTCTCCTCTTTCTCACCCCACTCTCCTCTCTTTCTCCTCCCACTCTCCCCTCTTTATCCCCCACTTTCCCCTCTTTCTTCCCGCTCTCTCCATCTTTCTCCCCACTCTACCCTCTTCTCCCCCCACTCTACCCTCTTCTCCCCCTTCCCCCCCCCCCTATCCCCTTTCCCCCCTCTCCTTCTTTCTCCTTCTCCCCTCCCCACACTCTCCCCCCTTTCCTCCCATCGCACTCTCGCTCTTTAAATAACGATCCGTTCAGCCGTTTATTGTGGTCCGATGGGGGTGCATCTAAAGAATACCTAATAATTTCAACCCCCTTGCTTTTCCCCCTTTAGGGTGATTTTGCAAAAAAGCTGAAACCCGTATTTATTAATTTATTACCAAAAGCCTAAATAAGAATTTTCAGATCCCTAACTTGAAGAATAATGGATTCCCCATACAAACTTTCAACCCCTATTTCATCCCCTTCGAGATTATTTTTTGAGACAAAAGATAGCCTATGTCCGTCTCATAGGTCCAATCTACCCCTATAACAAATTTCATCGAAATCGGTCCAGCCGTTTGAGCGTGAAGAGGTAACAAACATACACACATACACACACACTCACAAACTTTCGGCTTTATAATATTAGTAAGATAAGATAAGATTACGCAAATATTTCAGTTTTTAGTTTGAACTTATTTAATAATTAGCTGCGACCCACAGTTGCTGTTTTCGGAATAAAATGTAATCTATGTGTTAATCCAGAGTGTTAACTACCTCCATACCAAATATAATAATAACTGGTCCAGTCATTTGAGCGTGAAGAAGTAACAAACATACAAACACTCTCACAAACTTGCTTCTTTTTATATGAGTTAGGACAATTTAGGCTACTAATAATAACTAACAATTATTCTACCTGGGTTTGACTGATCAGTCAAAAATTATTCAGTCTCTACACCACCAATCTAATATATTATTATATCGTTACGATAAATTGATTCAATACGAAAAAATTTGCCCTTCAAATTGTTTCGTCGTCCGCTCAGACGACATTAAAATTTCTGATCGTTGTGATCGCAGTTTTATGAATTCTTGTTATAGGTAATAATATACTAATTAAATTAACTAATTATCAATATTTAAAGGCTAACAATGTTGATACCATCAGTGAGTTAGACAAAGTGCCAAAGTCGCGCCGGACCGTCTAAAGCGCCTCTAGTTGGAAGCCGGAACTAAGTGATTGCTAAGTAAACCACTTTAACTTGGCTCGACTCGTTATCGAGTTGCATTCGCTGTGTGGATTTGAAAAGTGACGACTGATTGCTTAATTGAACTGATTGATTTCGCTATAACTTAACGTAACTTAGTTGCGTTTGAATGGGAGACATTATTCTATTGAAGTTGGTAAAGTTTGTGCAGTTTCTACTGGTTTCTCAGTAGTTAGCTTTTTGTTCTATGAACTAAATCTTATTATTTGTAAAGGTACAATTGAGGAGTGAAACTCAATTGTTTCACTTTAAAATAGAAGTTATACATGGCTTTCGATATCATTTAGATAGACGTCAATCCCTTTAGATTTAAAATCAACCTAAATTGAGTGTCAAGATGTCACAACAAAACGTCATGGTACGAATAAGTAGTAAAACGATTCTGTTTAGGCCCTCAATTGGATCGCAATAAAATGTCATAGTAAGCCCCCAGATCATTGACACAATGTCGTAATGCTGTTTAATTTTATATACAACAACATTTTAATCACTTAAATTAGCACAAAAAAAAACAAAAGAATACAAAGAAACTCTGATCCCTAGATCACAAAGAATCCCTTCCTTTACCCAAATTCGATTTCACGGGTTAAAATTCACTGAACCCTTTAAAAACCTGTTAAAAATGACCCTTGAAAGGGTGACCGCTGTAAAGATGCCCTTATCTCTGGCCTTTTCTTATCCAACTGTGTTTTTCCATTCGATTTAGTTTCTTGGTATATTTGCTAGTACTTTTTTATAAAGGGATCGAAGAGAAAATTGAAAGGCAATACGCCCCTTAACTGGACAGGTTTGGGGCTTAGGCTTACTACTGTAAGCAAACTGAGCCTTAAGTATGTTAGCTATTTGAACCTACCTAACCGACCTACGATACAAAGACTGTTAAAATCAGTAGCTTTGACAGCTATAGCGTGTTTCAAATTGACAGATAACATACCTACTAACTGCCGCTTCCTGAAACGTCAGCTACCTTTGACTACAGATTAATTGCTATCCTTGTCATTTGTTTAGTGTCAGATAGAGACAACGATAGTTTTAATCTACCGTCAAAGCCAACAAACGTTCCAGAAACTGGCCGTTAAGATACGAGAACTGTCAAAATCTGCTACTTTGACAAGAATATACTTTAATTTTTTTAACATACTTTAGACCCTGCTTCGCGACAGGCATACAAAAAGTAAATCATTTCTCCCGGTGCTTTTTCAACTTGTTACCATTCGCCCCGCGGATTCCGTTTGTCTTTGAAAGGAAAATATTTGATTTCGCCCTGCATTTTATGTAAATGCTAAGTGTGACTTGGAATCGGCTTATGCCGTTTTGAGTTTGGGGTGAAAAGGCACTTAGCCACAATTTTGCGTTGAAGCTATTTGATATTATGATATGATTTATTCGTCTTATAATATTATTCAACTTACCTACCTAGAAAGACTGTTCGTTCACGCTGGCTATAATTTATTACTATTTGAGTATTGAATTGAACTCAATGTTATTCTAGTTTTTAATTAAATTTATTCGTAGTAACTAGACTTTAACGGGTCTAATTTGCGCAAAAACTAATAACAAAATATGAAATTTTGACATACCTCGACGTTACGGCCGAGCTAGTATTCTGTTCCCAAAAGTTTAACTTGAATTTATTCATGATTTCAGATTAGATTTAAATGAAACGTAATTATATGAGATTTTGCGGGAGATTCTAAGCTACCTAACTCTAAATTTTCACGTGATAACGTGAAGCAAACAGATACACGGTCAGGACACTTCCAACAGAAAATAATTATTTTCTGGGACAATTTTTTACTGCATTTTTTTTGTTTTCTGCATATTTTTTTATTAAACTTTAGGTACACTCTTCATATTTTAAATTGCTCAAGAAAGAAATAGTTTTACTATTTGAATGAAATAATAATAGTTATAGGGCTAGGGGTCGATCTCAGGGCGTGTAAATGAGTTCTCGTACAAGTTAGAAGTAAGGTAGGATATATTTTAAAACAAAAGGAACACGGCAAAACAGGAATTAGCACTGATTTGGGTAATTAATTGACAATATCTCACGCGTTGCGTGTATCGCGGCGGGCGGCGCGTGGCGGTCTCTCTCTTGCGCGCGAGTCGCGCCGTCGCGTGTGAGGAGAGGAGTCGTTGGCGCATGCGCGGTGTTACGCGTAGTGTTTAAGGGCCGTTTTCGAATGCAATCCTGCGCGTCTAAATAAGCGTCCGCTACATAATTATAATTATGAAATAAGCAATAAAAAAAATAGGTAGGTACGTGTTTATTGCGTTTTACCCTGATGAGTTCGCACCCTCTCTCAATTTTTAAAATACGTACTCATACATTTCGCTAATGCGTTACTTTTGTCTCCCGAGCATTTGGGGTAATCTTGGAGTGTAAAATTACTCATGAATTTCAGAATGATGCCCTACTTACAGCCATTTAGGGGATGGTTTTGAAAAGTGCGCATGTACCAAAATAAAGACGTATTAGATGGGTGTGCCAATTTTTTAAGTAATTTCTAATAGTTGTGGTAGTCTATTACGTTATGTAGGTACATTGTAGGTACATAAGTTACAATCATTTCTTCAAGTTCATAAAAAAAGTTTAGTTAGGTACTCATTTAGATCCCAAAGTTGAATCTACTCATAATTGAACACAAAATTTACCATTCGATAATTGAAAAAAAAAACATGAAATTTTCGTCCCAATGTAACAAAAATCTACCACTACTGAGCAATATAATTTGAAGTTGAGGTATTTATCTCCTCCCTTTCAAATTACCCCTCACCCTCCCTCACCGCCTCCACCCCCTTTCTTTACACGTCAAAAGCTAGTGACATAAACAAACCACTCAACCACATTTTCCCGCTTCAAGTAATGCAGGACATTCCTATGAAAGCGTCGCGTTGGCTTCGAGTTATTTCCTCACACTTTATGACGTCATCAGATCTCTTCCTGTTCGCGCTTCCTTCGCCCTTTATTGCGAGAGAGAGGGAGATAGGAGTAATGGTGGTCTACCGTTTTGAAAAATGATTTTGTGCAAGTTTTTACTATGTAATAAATGTATGTAAACCGCACGTGTGTGTGCGAGGGAATGTGTGTATGTGAGCATCAATTACGTGATGTTTTTGCCACCAAAAAACACTATAAATGTTGTTACGACATAGACAAACAGTCTACAAAGTTTGTACAATAAATCTCCTCATTTATATTCTGTAAGAAAACAAATATGCAAAACGATGCACTTCCGAGCCATTTTGTAAAATATGAGCTCAAAATCTGTAGGAAACATTTTGCAAGTACCCTATTTGCAAGCCGTCGCATTATTTTTCAGTTACCCGCGAAAACTGCATACCAAATTCCTAATTTGAAAAAGAGCGCCGCAATTTGTAATTCGAATTCGTGCCGCTTCGGCTAGTGATGTACCTACTTGCTTATTTGGTATGGGTATGGTAGAAATATTCTGGCAACATAAGTTCTTTGTATTCGTGTTTATTGTTATTTGTTTGCTTGTCTAATGAGGTAGTGCGGCTTCTAGTGTTCATCAGCCCGCCCAAAGTCTTCTGACGTGGCTTAAAGTCTGATATGAAGTCAATAACAACCAAAACTGACAGCTTAACTCGCCCTCCGAAGTATGAATGGATTTACTAGGTTATGAAAGTGATACGGAGCGAGGATTCAACGCCAATGACATTAGATTGAAAAGTGCACAAGTAGGCAGACGACCATTGCTCTTTACATTATTACTATTATGTACTATTTCTACTAGTTTCGTATAAGTGAACGTACCATAACTATGGCAAGAAGCGACCGAGGAACATCACTGTCTCAGTCGGCGCTCGGCCACGGAAGAGCTAGGACGTCTTAATGAAGTGCATTTAACAGACGGTACCCTAGAAGTAACGAAATTAAATTACTTTGTCCATCCCCTTCTCATTAAGTCAGTGCCAGGACGTAGCTAGGGTCGTTCGGGGCATCTTTGCTTGGCCTAGGGTGGACACTCTGTACTCAAAAGGTACTCCAACCCACGGAAGAGAGAGACAACACTCTCAAAATGTCATACAAATCATGATCATGCTATCTCACTGGAATTGAAAGTGCCCCTTTTTCTAAGGCATTATTATAGGTATTCTGTGGTTTAGGGTAACCGCCAATATAAAAACAAGCACGATGAAGAATCAAAAAGAAGTGAAGAGCTAAGATTTATAGTTATTAAGAATATAATAAACCAGCCAAGTGCGAGTCAGACTCGCGCACAAAAGCACAAACTCCCATTATCTATAAAAATGGAAAAAACAATCTGTTTGTTGTATGGGAGCTTAAATATTTATTTTTGTCGGTTAGACGGATAGACGCACGGACGGACGGACAGACGGCGGAGTCTTATTAATAAGGTTCCGTTTTACCCTTTGGGTACGGAACCCTAATAAGCAGCCAAAAATTAGTCGAGTCGTTCTGAAGTGCTGATCCTTAGTACCTAGAGGGGCAAATTTTTAAAATATAGATAAAAATCACACGTCATCCACCAGCAGACTCAACCATGTACCGCAGATGACTAAATAGCTACTTCCTCCTGTACCAAATCTAAAACGAACCTGCATAAAAGAGGGGGCATTAGCCCCACCTTAACTATGTACCTTAACCGCCTCTGTGAATCAGCCAGTACCCCCCTGATCTCGTGCCAACAGTTCTCTTCCGTATCTCAAAGATAAAAGGTTTCATTATACTCGAATTTTCTTTTTATTGCCTACCGTCTTCTCTCGGTGATTACAGAGATCAGCTGTCGGCTGTTATCTTGGTTTTTGCAGATTTATTTGCTTCGGTCCGACGCAGATGGTGTAACAGTTACTGTGCAGCCTCTTGGGGAACTGATAAGTAGGGTTGATGATTCTAAATCTGCTTTTTTTTTTCTTTTGTATGAATAATTCGTGCCGGCGCGTTTGTTTCGTCTCTTCGTGTAACGAATGAAAGGAAAGAGTTTTTGTTTATTGTTGCGGGGCGTGTAATTTCGTCAGGGTTTAATTTGGCCACACATTTTCAGTTTCATATATTGAGTGCGCAATGTCACTAGTTTCGAACTGGGGGTCAATACTGCTAATTTAAGAACGTTTCAATCGAATCTCAATGGAGTGGCTTTGGAATAGTTTGTGACATTTAATTGTGATGTTGATTACTAAAAAACTAATTAGAAAAATAGCAGACTTCCATCATGTCAGAAACTATTCTGAAGCCAATCCATTGAGATCGAATGGAGCGTTTTTAAATTAGTAGAATCGATAGCCAGGTGTTTCGCCTTTGCCATAGTATCTAAACATTTCTAATACAAATTTACTATGAAATAATATAAGAAAGATACATAAAACCTAGGGAGCTGGTAGCCTCTCGACGACAAATTCAGGTATCGAGGTAGGCGTACTGAAAAGTCGTCGAAAATAGACATTCCACACATTCTAAAACGGCGAATTCTTCCAAAAGTGTCCCAAAAATGTCACGGTAAAGTGTCAGTGGTGGCTTCAAATATTATTTTAAAGAGAGGGAACGTCGCAGAGCTGTTGCCAAAAATATCACGTAGTGCCTTTATAGGTAGACGTATTTTGTACATAAAAAGAAGTTTACGGTGCGCTCGGGAACTGCGGCTGTAGTGTTGCCAGTGGGGCAACTTCGCGGAACGTTTAGTCAACAATTATGAGAGTTTAAATGTTCCAACTAAAAAAATGTTTGGCACATCGTTTAGTCAATGTAAATGCGGAGATTGCGTTTTACCATTAGCCCGTTGTTTTGAGTGGATTCGACTTCATGTGTTACAATTTTAAGTATTAAATTAAGCTTTCAGTTTTAAGCGCCGAAAGCTTAATTAAATCTGCTAATTCGCGAACTAGTAACAGAGCCCGAAAATCACCAATTAGTTGAAAGCCTAATTAAACAAAAACATCTAAGATTGTTCATCCTAAAAGTTCACTGTAAACGGGGCAGGATCACTGAGCAATATTTAAAAGCGTAATTTCTCGCACTGGCTATTTCATTCTGTGGCTAGAGTTTCGTGAGATAAAAGTCGAAACATACCGCAATTTTGTGCTCTTGATTATCCTTTTTTTGTTGGTGCAATATTCTGAATGAGGAATTTAGGTATTGTCACGTGGGTGTGCCTCGACGTGTCAATTTAGTTTTGGCAACAAAGTTTATGTTTGTTCCTTAGTTTATTTATTTGTGAAATGCAAAGTAGGTAGTCATGCGACCTGAATCCGGCCCTGTTACTTTTGCTGTTCGCGCTTAGTCAGCGCATATGGGTGGTATTCAGAGAAATGGCCGATAAGACGCGACTCGGGATGTTTTGTCTAACGACTAGATTTAATTAAATATTAAGTTAGTCTTTAGCGATCCGTCGAATAAACGACACTTATAAATTAAATAATTTGTATTTTTAAAAAGTCGTCCTTAGGCCGTCGAAATTTGACTGGCGCAGCCGGTAGGATACCGTTAAGTCCTACTGTCGTGCTTGCTGCCTTTACAAAGCCCCAAAATCGGTTTTGTGGTGTGAAAAGTGCGTAAAATAGTAGTGCGGGTATCCATACGAACCAAATAAATTAGTCTCTCACGACGCGCAATACAAAGGACGAAGGATCTGCTGCTGACTCATTCAAGGAGGATAATGGCTGGCTTGTGAGTAGTCCAAATTCACTATTCCCTGTTTCCATCATCTATTCCATTTCAAAAATTGTTAAAAATTATTTGAGGTCAAACTTTACCTTGTCTAATTGGTTAACTGATTTTCGGTATAATTACACCAAACATCGGTAATTATACTATTTTAGCTATAAGAATTATAATTATAGGTAACTTACGGTACTATTATATTTCGATCTTGAAATTTTGTGCTTAGGATTTGATTGTTGAATTTATAAAACTTTACTGTGTTTTAACTGTGTATTATACTTATATCTGTGTGTGTTTTAAATTGTGTGTATAAAATGGCTCACTCTGCGGTAGAGGCCATTCCTAGGGAGATTTCCTCCATTATACCGAAATTTGACGGTGACGAAAAACTTTTAAACTTGTATATCAAAAAATGTGAATACGTTATAAAGTGTTACAGAAGGGAAAATAATCCGGCACAAGATGTTTACGTGTTTCATGTAGTGACAAGTAAATTAGTCGGCAAAGCCGCTCACCTTATAAGTGAAAGACCAGACATAGAATCTTGGGCCGAATTAAAATCTGTTTTGACTCAGCACTTCGGAGATCCGCGTTCCGAAGAATGCATTGCCATCCAATTAGAAACATTGAAAATTAACCAAAGTGAATCGTATCTCGATTTTTGCAACCGAATCCAACAAGTGAAAAGTACATTGTTGTCGAAAGTCAATCTTATACAGGATGACCATGTTAGGCGCAGTAAAATTACAATTTACGATAACATGGCCATGAACGTGTTCCTATATAATCTTCCAGAGGAACTTATTCGTATAGTTAGATTGAAGGGCAGTAACACATTGGAGCAAGCGCTTAGTATAGTACTAGAAGAGGTCAATTTCCAATTCCAGTACAATTCGCGTAATAAAATGTTGCGATCACAACCGGGATTGACTAACAGAGTACAAGCTCCAGCTTCACACAATCCCTATGTCGAAAAGTTCGGGTTAAAACCATTTTTCACTGCTAATAACCCACCAAATCAGGGAGGTTTTCGATTTGGCGCCCCGAACCAATTTCGACCAAATTTTAATGTGCCTCATAATTCTAATTTTGGTAACCAGCAGGCACCACAATTTAAATTTGGTATTCCGCATACAAACGGCTTTAGGCCTCAGCAGCCTCAACAAAACTACAAATTTGGAATTCCAAATAACCAGGGTCATAGATTCGGCTCAGCCCAAGCTCCACAAGGTTACAGGCCTTCATTCGGTCAAATAGCCCCTAGACCGGCTTTTAACCAACCGCAAACAAATCAATTTAAATTCGGCATTCCTCAATCAAACCAAAATAAAATTGGTGGATTACAGCAGTCAGACGTAACTATGCGCACGGCGTTACCGATGCGCCCTAATCAAGCTCATCACAATGAGATTCAGGTATATTCTTCAGAAAATAACGATTATCAAAATTACGGCGATTATGATTACGGTAACGAAGTGACCTATAACAATAACGTCTATTGCGACGAACAAATTGACATGCAGGACTGTACTGAAATGTATGACGAGACAATTAACCATGACCAAAATTTTCACGAACTAGCCTCGAACATGAACCCACCGAGTTAATTAACTTAAACTGTGATAACTTTGCGAAATTACCGTACATATGTTTGCCAGAAATAAATGCAAAATTTATGATCGACACTGGCAGCTCGCGATCTTTTATCAGCCCACGCAAAGCAGACGAGTACTTCCATCAATATAAATATTCTGTTCCATTTGAGGTTATCAGTACTCATGGCAGAAGTTCTCACGGTGAAGCAATTCATATCCCCCTGCTAGAATCATTTAGATGTAGAGATTCGCACACATTCTACATATATGACGTAGACAAAGATTACGACGGGTTGATAGGTTCAGACCTTTTGTCGCAGCTTGGTGCAAATATAGATATGAGAAACCAAGTACTACGAACTCACGATACTGAAATTCCATTTGTATATAACCCACAAATAAACATCCGACTTGAACCACGATCTGAAACCCGAGTGGTTTTACCAACCAACTTACACGACGGTACAGGTATTATAGAATACCAAGAATTCGATTATGGGGTTCGAATGCCTTCCGCCCTTGTTAATTGCGTCAATGGGCAGGCACATACGGTTGTTCAAAATACACAACAAAAACCAGTGACATTGAAAATAAATCGACTCATCAACGTTACTCAATATGAACCACAAGTTTGTGAGGTAAATGCGATATCTGACAATGATCTTGACATTGACGACTATTTGATCGACAATTTGGAAAAATTAAGACTCGACCACATGAACACAGAGGAAAGAAACGTTATCAGTGCTTTGTGCTATGAATTTAGAGACATCTTTTACTGTGACAAGTTGCCATTGACCTTCACAAATAAAGTCAAACATCAAATTCGGACCCAGAACGAAGACCCTATCTATATAAAACCATACAGACAACCACAAGTAGTGAATGACGAAATAAATCGACAAGTTGACAAATTACTTAAAGACAGAGTAATACAAGAATCTTTTTCTCCTTGGAACTTCCCAGTACATCTTGTACCAAAGAAACTGGACGCTTCCGGAGAAAAGAAATATAGGATGGTTATCGACTACCGACGTTTAAATGACACTACGACCGACGATAAGTATCCGCTGCCTAACATATCCGATTTATTTGATAAATTGGGTAAATGCAATTACTTTTCGACCTTGGACTTAGCCAGCGGATATCACCAAATTGAGATTGACAAAGCAGACCGACAGAAGACGGCATTTAGTTCACAGGCAGGCCATTTTGAATTTTTACGTATGCCATTTGGTCTAAAGACGGCTCCAGCCACTTTTCAGCGAGCCATGGATAGTATCCTGCGCGGCTTACAAGGAATACACTGCCTTGTATATTTAGATGATATTATTATCTATTCATCTAGTCTCCAGGAGCATGTCGAAAAACTTCGCAATATCTTTGAAAGACTGAGACAGACCAATCTAAAAGTCCAGCTAGATAAGTCCGAATTCCTTCGTAAGGAAGTACTTTATCTAGGCCACTCCATAACAAAAGACGGATTAAAACCCAATAACGACAAAATCGATGCAGTTCTAAAGTTTCCCCTACCAAGGTCACAAACCGAAATTAAGAGCTTCCTCGGCTTAGTAGGTTACTACCGGAAGTTCATAAAGGACTTTGCAAAATTGACAAGACCGCTGACAATATGCCTTAAGAAAAATCATAAGGTTGTAATTGACAAAGACTTTATTGAAGCGTTCGAAAAATGCAAGGAGTTGCTAACAAATGCACCCTTATTGCAATTCCCGGATTTTGAAAAGCCCTTTATTTTGACCACAGATGCCTCAGATTATGCAATAGGCGCTGTCTTGTCTCAGGGCACGGTAGGTAGCGATCGTCCCATTGCATATGCCTCTAGAACTCTCAACGATCCCGAAAGTAGGTACAGCACTATAGAAAAGGAGGCACTGGCTATTGTTTGGGCCATTAAACACTTCCGACCTTATCTGTACGGCAAAAAGTTTACGATTTACACCGATCATAGGCCGTTGTCGTGGCTACATTCTTTCGAAGAACCAAGCAGTAAAATCACGCGCTGGCGTTTGAGACTTGCCGAATATGACTATGACGTAATTTATAAAAACGGACGTCAAAATACAAACGCCGACGCTCTGTCCAGAGTAAAAGTGAACGCGATAGGTAAAAATGACAAAGACAGTAGTTCGATGGAGGTAAATTTAGATGAAAGAGAATTTGAGCTACAAAGACATTGTGACAATATTACGAATGAAATAGTTAATCTTCAAAATAAAAAGACCCCGACCTCTCCAGACTCAGAAAAAACTATCTCAATACATTCCGAAAGTACACTCAGCATTAGTGAAGATGAAAACCAACAGCGTTCACCATATCCAATACCAGAACCATCCAGCGGAACTATCACGCTATCGGGTACGGAAACAAATTTAGGATCTGAAACCGTACACTCAGCACGTAACACTGATTCTGCAGGTATCCCCATTTTAAATGAAGCGGTCGACACAAAGCCTAACCAAATATTGGTATATACGTGGTTTAGAGATGAAACCGCCATTAAAGACATATCCAATAAAAAGCAAAAAGTATTAGAAGTTCATATGCCCCTAAATAGACCTGACCTAATAAAAGATTTTCTAAAACGATACATACGTACTAAAATTAAATACTTTATATACTTTGAAGATCAAAACCATAGAGTCGGTTTTACAGAAGCAGTAATATCGCTATTTAAAAAGGGAACTGTGAATATTTTGGAGTGTACAGAACGGGTAATTTATGTAGAAGACGAGGATGAGCAAAAAGCTATCATTAGCAAATATCACGTTGGTAAAAATTGCCATCGTGGCATCAAAGAAACCGTGGCACACATAAAACGCACTTATTTTTGGCACAATTTAGATATTACAGCAGCCGCCATAATTAACGCGTGCGAAGCATGCAAAAAATTAAAATATGACAGAAAGCCCCTGAAACCTTCATTACAGTTAACGCAGACGCAAAATAAGCCTTTTGAAGAGCTTTTCATAGATTTATTTAAAATAGAAGGGAAATCCTATTTGACGGTTATCGATGCATTTAGTAAGCTCGGTCAAGCGTTTGAAGTTTCCAACCAATCAGCACCTGAGGTAGTAAGAGCGCTGATTAAATACTTCTCCTTTTATGGAACACCAAAGAAAATTAGCTCAGATTCTGGTTCGGAATTCAATAACTCCCTAATTAAGGAATTATTGGATTTTTACAAAATTGAACTTCATTTAGGTACGCCGAATAATCCAAATTCAATGGGTCTGATAGAGAGATTTCACTCCACGCTCTTAGAGACTTACAGATTAGCCAAATTTGAACGTAAACTAACTGATGCCTCAACAGTAATGACCTTCGCCATTATGGCCTACAACCATAGCATTCATACAGTAACAGGATTAACCCCTTTTGAAGTAGTTTTCGGTCACACGGAATCGAAAAATACATTTGATGTCAACTCAGATAAAGAATACATGCAGGTGCTAATGCGTGACCACAAGAAACGAACCAAATTTTTGTATAAATATCTAACTGATAAAATGATTAAAATAAAGGAAGTTGCTAAAGACAAAAGAGGAGGTGAAACAGAATTTGATATAAATCCAGATGACACTGTGTTCTTTAAAGGAACTAACGTTAGGCGAAGCAAAGATAAGCCCCGGTATGATAAAGGTGTAGTAGTAGGAGAGACAGATAAAAATGTTGTTACTGTAACAACAAAGAATCGCGACGTTCGAATTCCCATTAAAGACATCAAACGTCCTCCACAGAGACGCCCTAATCATGGTGCTGGTCCTGATGGCAGCGACCCAACTCCAGGCCCTTCAACTGCAACCACTTGAGGGTATTCCAGGAGTCTTACCTTTAAAAGAAGGAACAGCGGTTATCAGTATTGAAAAATGGACACTACTCAAGAGATTAGACCTTAATTTGATATCTGAAGACTTAACATTAAATGTTATTAAATTTGGTGACCTTAATAGCATTGTAGACGCTAATTATAATGATACGTATAAAGACTTAGTTTTCTCCCACTTTAGAATTCAAGTTGAATATGCTATGAATTTAACTATAAGTAAGTATAGACAGTTAGTTCCTAAGTATAGAGTAAAAAGAGGCCTTGTTAATCCCTTAGGTTCTATCATTAAGATAATTACGGGAAATTTAGACAGCGAAGATGCCTATAGATACGATAAACTAATCGAAACACTTCAGTTGAAACAGGCAGACACAAATGAAAAGGTAACTCTGATCTCCGAAGTCATAGAAGGTTTTTATAATGTGACACAGTCTATCAAAAATAATGTATTACATCTCTCTGATAAACTTAACGACTTTCAAAACAATTTAGCACATGTAGAGCAGTCAGAAAATGAACACTACGCAAGCAATATGATAATTAATGTATATTCTATGATTTTACACAATTTTCAAAGTACTTCTGTTAAATTGAACGAAGTTGAAACTGCGATAGCTTTTAGTAAGTTAAACACTCTGCATCAATCAATAATTGATTCCGACAGCTTGTTAATTGTACTTGAAAGTATTGAACAAACTGAGAAATTAGTTTTTCCAGCCAATCAAGATAATCTTGTGAAGATTGAAGAGAGTATTAGTATTAAGTCATTCTTTAAAGAAAATCAGTTAACATTTGTATTAGAAATTCCACTTATTGGTAAAGAGACCTACATATACTATAAATTGTACCCTCTCCCTGTTCTCCATGATCATATGACATATATCATCCTACCTAAATATCCTTACCTGATAGTGAAAGGACTGACCTCTGAGCCGTTAGCCCAGCCGTGCAAAGCGACAGGCGAATCCAGCTTTGTCTGCTTCGAGGACAATACCGCCCAATTCATCGAAGATCCATGTATTTCGGATTTGATGAAATATTCTAAAAACATGAGTTCCTGCACCTTGATTCCAGTAAAACTTGGAAACGTCGTTGTCCAGCGTATCCGATCAAATCGATGGATATTATTTTCCAGAGAAAATACACTCATGCAAAGGATTTGTACGAGCGAAGTGCAGCAGGAAAATATCCAGGGAACATACATTATCACCCTGGAAGATACAGAGTGTGAAATAAAAATAGATAGATTTGTACTGAAACTTCGGCCACACCAGCTAGATAAACTAAATTACGCCAGACTGCCAATTATCAGCTTGCCGCATATAAGTCGCATCAAGATTGAAGAAAGAGAACCTATAGAATTAGAAGACATAGATTTGAAAAACGTCCAATTAAGTGTAAATGCATTAAAATCAAAAAGTTATAGTGAAAATGATATGAGTGAAGTGAAAATCTATAGTGTCAGTATTTGGACAATTGTGTTATACTTCATTATTGTAATCTGCGGACTGATACTTTTATATGTTAGATTAATAAAATTAGGATATAAATGTAATTTTCGAAACTCTCCGAATCCTTCGGATAATTTCGAATCTCAGGAGGGAGAAGTCATGCGACCTGAATCCGGCCCTGTTACTTTTGCTGTTCGCGCTTAGTCAGCGCATATGGGTGGTATTCAGAGAAATGGCCGATAAGACGCGACTCGGGATGTTTTGTCTAACGACTAGATTTAATTAAATATTAAGTTAGTCTTTAGCGATCCGTCGAATAAACGACACTTATAAATTAAATAATTTGTATTTTTAAAAAGTCGTCCTTAGGCCGTCGAAATTTGACTAGGTACAAACTATGAGTGAGAAGTATATTACTCAACAAAATTGTGGTAGCGTAGTGGGTGAACGTCCGTTTTCAAAGCAGAGGATTGTGAGTCGAGTCCCATAGCAGATACTATTAATAATAATTAATGTGTTTCCTGTTACAAACATTGTTATTTTTGGGTTTTGATAATCAAAATGATAAACCATTTCTAGATGAAATGCTGCACCAGAAACGAGCTATAGGCACTACTTAAGCGAACGAAAACTTCGCGACGATATTAACGCCGTGCCACTTTTTCACGCGGCGACATTTCAACCAAATCGCCTCTATACTTTAACCCTATGTTACCTGTTTTAAGATTCTGTTTCACTCGAATTTTAACCACTCCGTTCCTCCTTGGAAACACTCAGCAGAGGTGGTTCTGAGAGCACGTCACTTACTATTCACTTTTATGAGGTCATCTAAACCTCAACGTTGTTCAGAATGTTCAGGAGTCTAATGTTCTAAAGTGCTCTACTTTTTTCGATCAAATCCAAACGGCGTACCATTTCGTCTCCGCTCGTACCATCTAAATTTCACGGCCTACCGCTTACATACGACCTTCTTAACCTATATCGTTCCTAGGCACTGTGCCTTTCACTAGAGATGCACTGGTCATTGATTAGGTGCTACATTTTTTGGCCGGATGGCTATAATTGGGGTATGTGGCGTTTCGTTCCACGACTGGTTCGCTTTATTTTTATGTTTATGCATTTGGTTATGCATTTGTCGTTTCGGACAACATTTCTTTAGTCTGGCGAACTGGCCTAGAACTCGATTTGCATTGGTTGATTCGTCCATAAAGTTTTATTTATCGTTAACAAGTTACATTGGCTGAATCTCGATATCAAATCAAAGTGTTGGTAATTCTAAATCTTGTTTGCTCACTTCTGCGGTAGTTTGCATGAAACGAGGTAAGAAAGTCGTGTCATTATGTGTTCTCTCCAAATTATCCGGAAAGTTTAACTAAAGCGTCCACCATTTACCGAATCGTGACGTTGATTGCTACTTAACTAGGCGACTGACTACCTTACGGAGACTCGGTATTTTATCTATACCTATTACAAAGAGGTAAAGTTTGTTCATAGGAAGCGATATCCGGAACTACTGATCCACTTCAGAAAATCTCTAGTAAAATATAAAACTTGTAATGCCCTGAATAAAACTTGACTTTGCTTTCATGCCCATAAGGTGTATTATTTAACCTAGTTAACTTAACTTTAATCAAGCGATAGGCTATTGTTGTCTTTCTCATTTTTGTTTGCTGTCAGATACAATGATAGACTTATCGGTTGGTCAAAGTTAACAAGGGATCAAAGTTAAGAAGGTTTTTCGTTCATAACCGCGCCGGTAGGATCGCTGTATCTTCATACAAAAGCGTTAGTTGACGCGTACTAAGTCAAGCTAGTAGAAACTAATACCAGGGGTATACATAACAGGTATCAACATCTGGCCGGAGGCGGAAACTATTCCGCCATAAACTAGCCGGATTTGCCACCTCTACCCCACACCATACATATCTATTGTTTCGTAAATTGTCTGTGACAGTTTCGCCTGTACCGGCCCAGGTTTTTTGCATAATGTGAAAACCTCCAGATTGTTTAGCCTCTTGCCTAGTACTCCTCAGGGGCTATGAATTTATATGGGATGTGGCGCCAGACCCCTTTCTCGGGGTAAATAGGTATTATGTTTTTTGGGGTTTTTAGATGGTGATGACAATGTTGCGTTGGAAATGAGGAGGTGAGAGTAGGTGTATACCGTTTCGCGTAATGCCCTGTTACACTTTATGCAGAGTTAGGTAATACTTGATATACATTTTGAGAGTCTTTGGTCAAAACGCTTACAGTCAATAAGCTTAAGGACAGTCAGCAGAAAAAACAGTTTAATATTATGGAAAAAAATAAGCACGTTAATGCTCTGTGATAATATGGAAATAAGAAAAATACGTGATACTTTAATGATGAAAATGGGCCGACGACATCCAAAGAGTCGCAGGCAACCGGTGGATGCAAGTGGCAAATTGTCATTCGGTGTGGCGGTCTAAGGGGAGCTCTATGTTCAACAGTGGACGTCTTCAGGCTGATGATGAAGTGATAAATATTTATTTGTCATCGGTCCCGGATGTCATCAGCCCCGACCTAAGACACCAGCACTACCTTATACAAAAAACACAGACAACTATATGATGTCGTAGTGATTTCAAACACGGTATATGACTTCTGGACCAAACTGGACCGGGCCCCCGTAATGGATTATGGCCTGAACCTCCTCATGGTAGTGAGGGGGTTGAGAGGAGGGCCCATGCGTAGCAGTGTGCTGTGCGGATAGGGGCTAATGATGACGATGATAGCATACGACTTGAATACAAGGAAAAAAAGTTGTGACCTTTTGCCAGCCAAAATGCTAAAGGCTATCTTAAAGGCCTATCCAGTGTCCGCGTAGCTCCCACACATCGCCAATAATAATTGACATTACGTTTACAACTAAATGATGTCCTCTATGATACAAACTGTGCAGTTAGTTCCCCTCTGCGCTAGTCCCACTTCGCTATACTAGAAAAATACCTACATAAAGGGCCGCTCTGCACGAATTTATTTGGCTATACAAAAACAATTGAATATACAGTTGGAAAGAAAAGTGTTTTATGGTTTAAATTTATAATTTCTATTTTTCTCTAACACTAACATTTTGTTATGATACTTTATAGCACACGGCGACCTAATCCCGCACTTTGGTCACGCTTTTCCGAGTGTAAAGTAGCCTATTATTACACGGTGATTAAAATGACATTCTTCTTACATTGACGTCATGATGACGCCACGCTGAACGAATATATTAGTTTTCCTACTATCTACGTTCGTGTCCCATAAACAAAGACGAATTTTTCACATCTAATCCCTGAATGTGATAAGGACAGTGTATCATAATAGTTTACGCTCCGACAGTGGCTTCTAAATTGCTATTCCAACTGGAACATTTGAAACCTACACGATCGCACATTTGTTTGGAACTTTACGCCCTAGGTGCGGACAATAAAAGGGCCATTCCAAAGGGAGCCGCTATCCCAGGCCGCAGATAGATGCCACATAACTTTTATGGGTTTATGTTGCAAACATGTAGCGACTTACAGAATGGAGACGTTTCGAAATGGTGACCAACGGGAAACATCGCAAAGTTGTGCGACTAAAAAAAAAAGAGTTATTTAACACTAGATTTGAATCGCCATTTTTGGGATAAAAAGTAGCCGGCCCGTTTGATGATGGTAAATGGTCACAGCCACCTGTAACACTCAGACGGTAATTTATTGTCGATGCGTTGCGTACTCTCTACTTACTCTGTTCATCGTTCCTAACTTCCTTTTTGTCCTTGTTGATTTCTCGTGCGGGTTCTTTTTCGAGACAACATTTTATGGCGTTTTGACCCAAAAGCCTTGAATAGGTTTGTGTTAAGTCAAGCGTTTTAATACCGCCTCTGTCCCTTGAAGCCAGGGGAAATGGTCTAGTTGACTTATTTTTTATCGCATTGACCGGGATATTAAAATATATTATGAGAAATAATGGGTAGGTAGTAAATCAAGTTTGAAGCAAAACCATTCGGAGCATGAGGTTCCGATGAAGGAAAATATCGTTAACAACTTTAGAGGTGGTACTAGTAGGCATAGATTATAAACTAATCATAGTGGATGCCTGATCCTTGAGAGCCAATTGACAGAACAGACAACAATTTTGACGATGTTAACAAAGCAATCACGCTAGTTCTTAAATGGTTCACGGTAAATAATTTAGTGCTAAATTCTAAAAAAACGAAATGTATAAAATTCTCACTACCCAATGTTAGAAGAGGCCTCACAAATTCAAGTATTTTAATTAATAATGAGCCGTTAGACCAGGTAGAGTCAACCACGTTCCTGGGAATTAATTTAGATTCTAGATTACAGTGGGGTCCTCACATATCATCTTTAACTGGAAGATTGAGCTCTGCAGCTTTTGCTGTACGTAAAATCAGACAATTTACTGATGAAGCCACTGCAAGATTAGTATATTTTAGTTACTTTCACAGCGTTATGTCGTATGGCATTATGTTGTGGGGCAAAGCCGCGGATATCCAATCTGTGTTCGTGCTACAGAAAAGAGCAATTCGGTCAATATATAATATGAAAACCCGCGATTCTCTCCGGGAACGATTTAAAGACATCAATGTTCTTACAGTGGCTTGCCAATATATTTATGAAAACTTATTGTATATTCATAAAAATATTAACAAGTTTGCTAAAAATTGTGACGTACATAATTTCAACACTAGAAATAAAAATAAACTCCATGTACCAAGATTTCGGTTGCAGAAGGTTAATGGTTCATTTATGGGGAACTGTATACGCTTTTATAATAAGTTGCCAGAGGGAATTGATCAATTATCCATGCAAAGATATAAAACTTATATTAAGGCTAATCTCATAAAGAAAGCCTATTACACTGTTAATGACTATATTAAAGATACAAAGGCATGGCCTCAATGCCCCCAGCTCCATGGTAGTAATAATGAACGTGAATTTTATTAATATGTTTTGAAATTTTTATTTTTAATGGTAATATTTATACCTACTTATGTAAATATTGTGATTGAAAAAAAATGGAAAGAAATTATACAATATGAGAAAAAAAAAGACATCCCCGTAGAGTTTCTTGGTGCTGTCTTCTCTAACGGGTGTATTCCGAAGCACTGGTAGAATCAAACGGAGTTTCCTTTTCCTGTCTGAGATTCAATCCTGGACTTGAAAGGGAAACATCCTTTTTCAAACTCAAACCATACCTTATCAATTAATTATAGTTTGTTTTCTTTTATGATTTTATTAATTTGTTTATTAGATTGAAGTGTTTGACTTGTAAAAGTGCGATTTTATTGCCTATTTACAATAAATGATTTGACTTTGACTTTGACTTTGAATTTTTAATCTAATTATACTGATTTTTTCCATCAGAACATTCCAGACTTATCCACTTTTATTTGTGGAGCAAATTGACCATTGCTAAATGAGTAGTACTGGTTCGGTTCACCCCGCAAAAGGAATGGCGTCCGAAACGACAAACGCAAAATTATTAGTACTGGGTCAAAGTCAAATTCAAATAATTTATTGTAAATAGGCAATAAAATTGCACTTTTACAAGTCAAAATTTCAATCTAATAAACAAATTAATAAAACCATAAAAGAAAACAAACTATCGGTTCGGTTCGGACCGTGGGGTGAACTAGGCGCGGGGGAAATGCCCCGTGCCCCGTGAGATTGTGGTCAGATGTTACCTCACTAAGTACATAAAACATAGCACCATTAACTCTTGTTTAATTATTTCGATACTGTAAACGTTAATTAAGGTAATGATTATTACACGTCGTAAAAGCTTTACGTTGTTCCAAACATTATCATGTAATCATCGCGTCAACAACTTGTACCAGTTAATGTGAAATCAATATAACAAATGATAATGGCGACAACTTACCAATCAATAATGGATGAGGATACAAAATAGATGAATCGTTTTAAAGTGATATTCAACCCAAAAACCGTGTGATTTGGTGTACTTTCCAATAATTATACTCCCATGATGTTTCAGTAAAGCATCCACCGCTTTACTGAATCATGGCGTTGGCTGCGACTGAATTACTAATTAATACTTGACTGACAGAGCCAAATATAATTGGCTAATTTTAAATTACGAATTATATTAAAATAGGTATACTCGTGCTTCAATCTCATCCTTTTTTTGCAGTCGGTTAAAATTAACAACAACAGGCAACTAAAATTTGACAACAAATGACAGACTATACCTTGACAACTGTCATACCTACGCACTTCCGATAAACGTCATCACTCGGATAATATCTTATGTGCCCAAAAAATTACTCCCTACTCCCTACTTCTCTACTGAAATGTCGGATACAACAGTTCATTACAATGGCAACATAACTAACCATATTAAGTCATCATAACCATCAGTTAAATTGCAATAAAAACGGAATCTTGATTTAACAATTGGTAAGTTTGTAAACCATAGCTTAACGGTCAATTAGATTTTTACTACGCATCAAAAACCCGTCCGTCAATTGCTAAAAAAGCACGTCATAACTTTATTCATTGTCACGTGTTTATCTCGTGATATTTTAACGACTCGTTGTGTTCTGCGTCTGCATTCGCTTTTGTTTCTTGCGAGTGTTTTCATGAGATTAAACGCCCTTTATTTAGTTAGTTTTTGCAGTATATAATGTATACAATTTCAAAAGCCGCTCAGCCCGTGTGTGCACAAGCAGACAACATTACACTTATATTATGTGGGTTAAGGTAGAAATAGATTTTGCCGTACTTACCCTAAAAGTGACTTGATTTGAATATAATAAATCTTAATATTACACCAGGGAATATTCCATGAACCAAATGTCTTTATTACCAGACAAAATGAAAAAGTTGTATCTATCCAGAATGTTTTTATGAATATCCCACTTTTATTGTACTTAGTCAGGTCATAAGTATTGTCACACAGTAAAAACTTTTCTTTTAGAATGCTGGCCACAAAAAAGTTTATTGAATTCGAATTTCGAATTGTTCATGAAAATAAAAATGTATACTTTTTAGAATTTTACTCATTTTTAAATATGGAGTGGACGCTTAAAGAAGACCGTGTTGCAGTTATTACGTTGCATCGTTACGGTTACGCGCCAATTCAAATTTTTGACATACTGAAAAATTTGAATATAACCAAGAGATTCGTTTATCGTACCATCAAACGATACAATGAAGACTCTAGTGTAGATGACAGGTCAAGAAGTGGTCGCCCTCGGTCTGTTAGGACTCCAGCAGTGATAAAAGCTGTGAAGGCGCGAATTCAAAGAAATCCCAAACGTAAGCAGAAACTGTTGGCCCTTCAGATGGGATTAAGCAGAACCACGGTGAAAAGGGTGTTAAAAGAAGACTTAGGGCTTCGGGCATATCGAAGAAAAACAGGACATCATTTGAATGCTCGTCTAATGGACCTGAGACTGAAGAGATGCCGCGCTTTGTTGAAGCGGTACGCGGGAAAAAAATATCGGGAAATTCTTTTTTCGGATGAAAAAATTTTTACCGTAGAAGAGAGCTACAACAAACAAAATGATAAGGTGTACGCACACAGTAGTGAAGAAGCGAGCAACCGTATTCCGCGTGTCCAACGAGGTCATTTTCCATCCTCGCTCATGGTATGGTTGGGAGTGTCTTATTGGGGCTTAACAGAGGTACATTTTTGTGAGAAAGGTGTAAAAACGAATGCAGTTGTGTATCAAAATACAGTCCTGACGAACCTTGTGGAACCTGTTTCTCATACCATGTTTAATAACAGGCACTGGGTATTCCAACAAGATTCGGCGCCAGCTCATAGAGCGAAGAGCACACAAGACTGGCTGGCGGCGCGTGAAATCGACTTCATCCGGCACGAAGACTGGCCCTCCTCCAGTCCAGATTTGAATCCGCTAGATTACAAGATATGGCAACACTTGGAGGAAAAGGCGTGCTCAAAGCCTCATCCCAATTTGGAGTCACTCAAGACATCCTTGATTAAGGCAGCCGCCGATATTGACATGGACCTCGTTCGTGCTGCGATAGACGACTGGCCGCGCAGATTGAAGGCCTGTATTCAAAATCACGGAGGTCATTTTGAATAAACTTTAGTGTCATAAGAATCTATGTTTTGTTAAGTTCATTTTGGTATATAAATGGTTACATAATGAATAAACTTGTTTCAATTATTTTATATAAAACATGTGACAGAATTTATGACCTGACTAGGTATGTGGGGGGCGCACATTCCACTTTATTCTGGGAAAAAATATTATGTAGCGGATCTCATAGAAAAGAAATCTAATAAAGATGTATGGCTTATCAATTTCGCCAATGGTTTTGACGCGTAACGGAGTTTTAACTTCTTGCGTCTTTTATTCAAGTTGTAGCGTCACCAATTTGATTTAATTTTCCGCTTTTATAGCGTGTTTTTTAAACTTGATTTAACTAAGTTCAAACTATCCTCAACCTTGTTCAAAATTTGCAACTATTTTGTGCCCTCAAAAGTAAACCAAGAATCTAATTATATTTTTTTATACATGTAGTTGATTACATTTATTTATTATAATTTAATTACTGTCCTCGTGTCTCTTATTTCCACTGAATTAAGTGGTCTAGCCTACTAGCATACAATACAAATGCTGAGAATACCAGGAAAGTGGGGCGAATAGATATCCAGGGGGGGAAATGGGACAAAACTAGGAGACATGTTGAGTCTCTTTTGACGGCCATCAGCTGCTGTCGATCCCTGGACGCCGTTGCGTATCAAACAGCCCCCAACATGAGGCTCGTGGTTTGCCCCAAATAATTTCTTAGTTTTGTCCCCATTCACCCCATTGCTAGGTGGTAAGTAAATGTTACTCTATTTAAATTTATTAAATCAGTGTGTTGGATCCTACAAACATTTACAAAATGAAGTTGTATTAGCTTTTCATAATATTATCTTAATGCTCATCGTAATTATTGTTAATTTTCAATAGATGGTGTCGTCAAAAGGCGAATTCAAATGACACGAGTTTTATTGCGCCGTGTTGCTCATCAAAATCACCTCTTAATCATGGATGTCTTTTAGAAATGGACTTTTCAATTTCACAATTATTATGTTTATTTTCTTTAAGGCCAGCATTAAATTCAATTTCTTTAGTTCGTATCACAAATTATGTTTATTTGATAGCCATGAAATAAATCTTTATTGCCTTATGTTCAGTTTTTCACTGAGCGTCTTGGCATAAAACCCTTTTTGAATTAATTACTATCAGTTTAATATTGTACCTATAGAATTCTTTCTTAACGATTGAGCGCTCTTTATGCCTGCAGAGGTACAAAAGAGTAATTAATTTATCGTTAATTAGAGTTAGAATTAGGGGGTAGGTGAAGGGAAGAGCAATTAGGTTGAAAAATAAAATAAATTAATGAAAAATAGATGCTTACTTATAACCGAG
Organism: Hylaea fasciaria; assembly: GCA_905147375.1. Classification (NCBI taxonomy): domain Eukaryota; kingdom Metazoa; phylum Arthropoda; class Insecta; order Lepidoptera; family Geometridae; genus Hylaea; species Hylaea fasciaria. The sequence goes on from LR990218.1 coordinate 3,702,485, forward strand.
GTAAAAATGATTTTGATCTAATATTGTATTCTTAGATTGTGTGATAGCTGACCTTATCTGATTATATCGAACCTTCTCGACAGCCTTCACTTACGATCTTTTTTCTAAGGGTGCAGTATAATCTTAGAAAACTTAACTATAGGAATTAATTAATGTCATCGGTGGGATTCATACTTATATTTCTATTCATAATATTTATTTAATTTTACTGTGTAAAAAATTTCATTTAAAATATAAAGTTTATTAATCCATCTGCTATTTTACTTTACTACCCCCTAAATATCATCAATGGGCGAAAACTTTTTAATTTAATCTCTTAACTTCAGCGTAATGCTGCGCATAAATAAAATAACTACATTTCCAAAAGTCAAAGCAAATGTCAAAGTGAATGTCAAAGAGCCCAGCGAGATTAAATTTCAGGTGAAGCCTTAATTTTACGTATTCACAAAGAAAACTCTGGGTACGTTTCAACTTGAAGGTAAGTTAGATTACTTGCGATGTTGCAAAGTTATATTGCCCGATTCTTAGAGGTGAGAACTAATGATAGAACTTTGAAAAGGATTTGAAGCAACGCGTAGGGTCGTGGATCAAATTATATCTAGGATTGAAAATTCTAGGATTAAAGTCTGGATTGATTTTCTACACTCGTATTTATGAAATTGGAATTGAATTAAACTTGCTGACTTAATTATTTCTCCAATAATTTTATTATGGTCAAAAGATGAGTTCATCCTAAAACGATGAACGTTGGACGAGTCATAGATATTTAGACAAAATTACAATCGATTCTACGAAAATTCGTACAGAGAAATTTCCGTCTCGAGATGTTTGAACAATCGAGACAATCGACTAAGTCATCTCGTCCTGCCCGCTCGCTACATACCTTGTGGAATCGCTGGTGTGGTCATTTATCTGATTGAGTATGTTCAAATCAAATAAGTCGTGTGACCATTTGCTAAAAATAAACGTGGTTTACCAAAACCGTCGGATATGTCCCACGGCTGGGCAGAGGCCTCCCTTTACTTTCGCGAGGATGTCAAGGCCATAAGTCACCACGCTGGCCCGGTCCGGATTCTATAATATACTACCTATTCTAGTTCCAGACCTTAACCTTACCACAATTATTAATCTTACACAAAAGCTTAGACCAGACTTAAACAGATGTTTCTAACATTTCGTTCGACAAAATCGACGTATATCACTCGCGTTGTCTTACTGAATCCTGGCATTTCTAATACTTGTGAATTTGTTATTGAGTTAGAAAAGTGGAGGGTTAGACGTCGATTTGTGGAGAAAATATTTAGACTCAGGTGTTCAACTCTTGTTTAAATATTTTGTGATAAGACCGTTTGAGTTTAGCGGTCAACTAACGCATAAAATAATTGTCATAATTAATATAAATCAGCGTGACCTATTTGTGATTCACAATAATAGTTATGACAATAAATAAAAAAAAGATAATAATAAAGAAGAGGAAGGTTTCAAAATGAGAGATAAGGTTACATAGGCCAAAGTTTCGTTTTATTTAGAAAAGTATTTTGTACAATTTACTAATTTACAAGATGCTTTACTCTCAATCTCGCTTGTCTATCTAATTTTATTCTCACTCCATAAAAACAACATTATCATTCCACTAATATCTAATGTACGATTTCGGAAAGCTTTACAGTAATAGTACATCTTAACAAGTCACTCGTATTTAATAGCGATTATTTACAAAAAACACCTTTATTCTATGTATCACAGAAAAAATAATTATATTTCTAGCATAATAATAGTTTGAAAAAGAGGAAATATCTTTAACACACGCGACCCTTAGAAATACTTCTTTTATTTCAATAATAGTGAGTCATCTGCAACTCACATTAACACTTTAAGCCTCGTTTACATTGACCGACTTTACCAATAATAAAATGATCATGGTAGGCATAGAATAATAATTATGATCATGGTAAGCTTCGCTATTGATCAGGATGAGGGTTTTAAATGGTTCAAAATTTCTAAAATAATGCCGGTTGTTTATGTAAACAAGGCTTTTAGCGCATTACACAATGAGATTGTATAATAACTTACTGGGAAAATGGATATGTTTATTTAGTTACATTTTTATGTGTTTTTATGAAAAAAACACAATCACAAGGATAATATGTAAGGTTATCGGATACACTGCTATTTTGCGTCGAGACACAGGTTAGTTACAAAAACTCAATACAAAGAAATTAGTCGTTCAGTTCCAAGAATAAATTAATGATTTATGTCAGAGGACTCAGTGCGTACAAATACATGGATTTTAGAATAATTATGTGTTTGCATTCAATTAGCGAATTAAGTATACGATCAGCTAGAGTCGTGGAAATACCGCCGTTTTAATCATGTAGATAATAACTATGTCTTATACTAAAAGTAGATTCATGCAAAATAAAGGTAAATCATAGGTAGGTACTTAACTTACTTCAATATTAAGTTACAGAACAATGGTCATAAACCACAAATAATCATTATTTGATCTTTTCTGTCATCGCTTAAGACGGATGAGGTGATTCTTATTAGTTTTATTAGGTACTTGGCTAATGCTAGGCCTTAAGCGTTGTAACAAGTAATCGTTATCAAGTTTATTTTTGTTAAATTTCTAGATAGGGAACGGCTATTGGAAGATAAAATTTGAAAATGAGTTCTTGCATTAATATTATTGCAAGCATTCACTTCAAGAGTGTACAGTATTTTTTGGAGCCAATATTGCGGTTTGAAACGTTTTATTTTTGGATTTGATTGATTAAGCTTTTTTATAACAAGTGAATACGAATTTTCAATAATATCGCTTTCAGCTTTTAGGGACTGGCTTTGTTTTATTTTTGGTATTGTCTATTAAATTTAACTTTAATTATGATGCAACAAACTATCTATTTGATGAAGTTAAAAATCTATAGAAATCAGAAGTGGAATCAGGTTAATCTAATCAGTCTTAGATTGAAAATTTAAAAATGTTTTTTTTTCGACTATAGAATATTATTTTATTGAGCATCATAGTGATAAGCTGTATATTATTTAATAGCTATTAATTAAAAATGATATCTTTTTACATAAAATATAAATTTGAAATAATATAAATATTTTTAAATTGCACCTCGAGAGAAATGGAAGATCCGTGCTTGTATAATAATAGTTATTTATTATAAATAAATTTGTATTTTACTACATAAGTTTTAAAATAGTTTTTTTTACTAGATGTTATCAATTTGAACTACAAAGAAGAGATATGTAGGTATAATTATAACAAATGGCACGACATTCTCATAAGAAACTAAAACCTATTTGTGAATTATATTTAAAAATATTTCTACGAAATTAATGCTCATTGTCATAGGTATTCAAGTGATGTGTATAATATCCCGTGACATAATCTTAATTGAGATTTTTGATACTTTTGAATGTTTGTTAACACGTTATAGTTAGTGTTTAGTTACATTGAATCGATGGGATATTCTCATTTAATTTTATCAGTGGTAAAGATAGTAACGTAGGTGCTGTCTAGTCTAAAATTGTATTTTCTTTGTTTATTTTAACCTCATCTACGGCTAAGTATTTAAATTTTGATAGTTTCACTAAAACTAATTTTGTTATTTCTATAAAACGTATAAAATATTTAAAACATTTAAAAACACTCTAGTGTTCTATATTTTACATTGTTCTAACTAGTTCTTAAAAGAAACACAATCTTTAAAGATATAGTTCATAGTTATTTAGCAGAAATTTACATTTTACTCAATTGTGTAATATTAAAATGTTAGAATAACTATAAAACATGCTGTTAAAACTTCTTTTTTAAAATAATAATATGTGTATAGTACTAAAAATGTTTAAAAATAAACCTATTGCGAATACAAGCCGCTAAATCTAAGAACATTTGACTATAAATATTTATGCTATAATTTTATACAGAAGTGTTTTTACAATTATTTAACAAGAATACAGTCTCAGTCAGACGTTTTTGAAATTGACGAATTTTACAAATTAACAACAGTAGGTATAATCAAATTGACAGAGGTGACATCTTTAGGCCGAAATTATGATCACTAACACTATGATCACCACTGAGATGGGGTTAGGAGTAAACTCGGCCTGCATAATGCATAATTATCTTCTCGGCCCGTGGACAGAGGTTTCACGGACATGTGCAGCACTGAAATGATCCCGTGATCCAAGTATGATCATGGGATTGTATTACCATGATCATAGGTAAAAGTGACCGTGGTCATCAAACCCGTATTAATGTATCAAGGATACATTCTTTGAATGATTATAGTGATAATCATAGAGTTAATGATAAATGTATAATTAGGCCAACACGAATAACTATGTAGTTACGATAACTCCTTATGAACTAAATTATTTTAACTATACTGATTAAAATAAACTTTTTATTAACATTTAAATGCGTTAGTCTTTTAATAACGTTACACATGCGTTGCTAATGGCGATTGGTGGCCATTACCTGAAATAAAATGTAGGTTTATTTAATCACGTTTTGCCATCTGAATAATTTTGATGATTCAAATAACTACATACTTAAGTCACAGATGATTTTGTTTAAGACATGAAAATGAAAAGAGACACACAAATGAATGACAATTATTATTTCAAATGATAATTTTGGCGAATTATTATTTATCATCTTAATATTGACTGATAATACGATAAATAATTATTAAACTTGTTTTGTGTTAACGTTAAGCGTTGTCGCAAACAAATGTTTCTTTAGTCATAAAAACTTATGTAATAAACAGTACATATTTTATCGTTAAAGGTAATTCGCAAAACATTACAGTCACTCGTTATGCCGAGATCTAAAGTCTCTTATTATATCTACCAAATTTCATCAAAATCAGTTAAGCCGTTACTGAGTAGAGTGACAACAAACACAAGTAACACACTCTTTCACATTTATGATTACTCTTACCTTTTTTTGTAACGGTGGCGTTACTTATCGTCCTGTTCGACGGTGCTAGGATGTAGTGTGCGCTCGGCGACTGGGGCGTCGCCGATGTAGTGGCCACACTCATCTGTGTATTGCATTATTTTACATCAATAACTTTTGACCTCGGACTCTCTATTATCTCTGTCTGTTGAATGGTAGAGATTGCCATAAGTACGCCCATTGTTCTTTAGATTTAGCGAATGCTTCCTCTGTAATACCTAGTCTAGTTTTTATAACTGGCGTATAATATAGTATTTTCTATTCTAATCTTTATTAAATATTCACGTAGACTAAAATCACGTAGTCATAAAATCAAATCACTAAAATCACGGCGCGCAGCTTGTTCTAAAATAAAAGTAGCCAAAGTCACTCTTTATAACATCAGCTATCTGCCAGTGAAAGTAACGTCAAAAATACTACTTCAAACTCAAGCTTTAAAGCAGATTTTTTTTACATCAAAGGTATGATATAATTAGACAAGATTTACCGTAGTTGCCTGTGCGCTGTCCGTAGACATGGTAGAGGTGGTGATTGGACTTGTCGCGTTCTGTGGTGACGCTACGCTGGTTGGCGACGTTATTGAGTGCGATGAATTACCTGATGTAACGAAAAAAATCACTTTAGACCAACGTAATGTTGGCTGCAAGAACGAAGAAAATTTGACGTATCTTTTTAACTTGTGAAACATTGCAGTTGTAATGAAAGAAACGCGTTAACTATTATATTATGTGTGTCAATCGATTAAATTTGGAAATGTTAATTTATGTTACCTAATCCTACCGACTGCGCCACGAGAGACCTTGCTTCTTATGTTTGTTCAATCAACATTTTGTTCCAAGAGAAAGCAAATAATACCCAAAGAAAATGCCAATGTCTTACCTGAAGGTAGTATCACACTACTCCTAACAGATGAGTAGGGCGGCGGTGCCGGCGTGGATGCAGGCTTGGCAGTATTTACAGTGAAGCCAAGACCAGCCCCGGACCGGAGGTGAGGATTGCCGTACGTGGCAGCGTACCGCACGTCCACGCCGTGGATGATGCCGCCATTTGGCACTCGATTACCTGTTGAAAAGAGGACGTGTTGAAACTCGCAGCAAAGAAAAGAAAATAGCGATAAACGAGCCTACAAAAGAGGCAACCTCGTATCAGTGACTCCCAGTTCCTTAAATTACCATATTAACCTAAAACCAATCACAAAACCACATGTACACATTTTAGCTCCAAAGGTCTCTCACGCAGTTACTGTTGGCAAGGCAGCATTCTGCTGCCCCGTGACTTCAGAGCATGGACCCTACCAGTGTCGTTGCCAATGAAATTCTTTCAATATAACCTAATGCTTCTAATAACCAATGTTTCTAATAACCAATGCTTCTAATAACCAATGCTTCTAATAACCAATGCTTCTAATAACCAATGCTTCTAATAACCAATGCTTCTAATAACCAATGCTTCTAATAACCAATGCTTTTAATATCTTCGTTCAAAAATATCCTTACCTTCAGGATTAGGTAGACCTAAACTATTCAGCGCGCTGCTGCTGTCTTGCCGCTTGGTAGACCGTTGCAGCGAGTTGTTCTGAGACCCACTTCCAGGGTTGAACTGGACGGTGGACGGCGTGTCTACGCTTCGGGGCAGACTGCCGTTTATAGATCTTCGGGAGAAAAGAATGGATTTAGAGGAATCGTTTCATTATGGATAAGGCTGATGCAGTAAATCTGATGTAAATTGAGCTTGAGTATCAGATGAAGAAAATATCCTTAAAAATCTTGAGGATAAGAAATAAAATGGTCTGTCGCCAAACCATCTATCTGGCAGTGGTCATTGAGAGCCAGCCCCATATTAGACTGAGCATGTTTACTACCTTGATGACATCATCACAAGACCATGCAGGTGAGATTGTGGTCATGTGCCAGCTTAGTAAAAAACACCGGCCAAGTGCCAGTCGGACTCGCGCACGAAGGGTTCCGTACCATTATATATAAAAACGGCAAAAAAATCACGTTTGTTGTTTGGGAACCCCCTTAAATATTTATATTTTATTTTGTTTTTTAGTATTTGTTGTAATAGCGGCAACAGAAATACTTTATCTGTAAAAATTTCAAATATCTAACTATCACAGTTCATGAGAATGGTGACAGACGGACAGAAAGACGGACGGACAGCGGAGTCTTAGTAATAGGGCTCCGTTATACCCTTTGGATACGGAACACTAACAACGCAACAAAACGTCTGCAACTTCTTTTTTGTTTGTTTGTAACCTGCTAATAACCTCACCCTAAGGATAAATATTCTCCTAGAGACTCACCTGTTAGGCGTCAACTTATCACCCCCGAGGGTGGGCGACTTCACCCTCAAAGACCCCGGCGTGTAGTCATGTCCGTAATGCACGTACGTCTGATATCCATTACTAAACCCGTTGACCTGACGAAGAAATTAGGCCATGTATCCACTGGGTTAGAAATGTTACGCGTAATATTACACAGAATTACGCGCAACATTTTTAGTGAGTGACGTTTGTCAGTCGAGAACATAAATCTGTTTGTCATATAAAAAAAAATCATTGAAACACACTGAAATTCATTTAAACACAAGCAGTTTAAGAAAACGAATGATATTATCATAATTACTCTGAAGATTATGTTTGATAATAATATCAGCTGCTTTTATTTATTGAAGAAAAGATTTTTACACAAATTATTATATTTGTTCGGTAAAAACACACACTTTACAATGAAGCAACGAGGCGCGACGTATACTATGTTACGATTCAATTAGTGCCTAGTGGGCACTAGACTTTATATTCACACGTGATATCAATGGCGTAATGGAGTGGTTGAGATATATGATTAGATCTAGTAACACTCCTACACTGATGGAATTGGATTAGGTAGATGAGCGGAATGCATAAGTAAAGCCCATCCCCCACTGACGTGAGCATGTTTGTTGCCGCAGTCGATCATTAAGCTGTATACTGTATCACATTAAGGTCACATTTAGAAGAGCAAAAGTATGGCAGTCACGCTGTTTGCGTGTCAAACTAAGATGGTAACTATCATGACGAACTAAGACAATGAACTAATAAAATTTACTAAGGCAATGAACTAAGGTAAGTAACTAAGACAATGAACTATGACAATGAACTAAGACCGTGAACTATGACAATGAACTATGACAATGAACTATGATTATGAACTATGACAATGAACTAAGATGACGTGTTTAGCTCGCTCCCATCTCTTATGGACTAATGCCTTACCTTATAACAATCCGCATAAGTCGGATCCGTATAGTCATTGCTATACCTATATGGCTGGTATGTACTCTGGTTGATGGACGATAGGGGCACCGTACCAGCCAATGGTATACCACTGCCTAATTTGGCGTTAGAGCACAATGTACTGTCAGACCCCGTGTTAGAGTAGTCCTAAAAAGAAAAAGGTAAATATAACATAATGAAATGTAATGTAGTGTAATCTAATGTAATGTAATGCAATGTAATATCGTTTCGCATAATATAATTAGCGTCAATGCACCTAATGATAGTTAGCATAATAATTAAGGATAGTAGAAAGAGTCATTTGGATGGGTAGCCAAGTTTAACATTTATGAGACTAATTTTATATTTTAAATCATATTTGTAATTATCATCTACCGGTCGCTGGCGGAAAACTATAACTCTATAATGAACATAATTCATGGAATCCATAATATTACATACAGATTTCAATAAGTAGGGATAGTGACAAGACGTAATGATTCAAACTTCAAACACATAAATTGGCCATACAGATGTCATACATTGCGCCACTGTTCTGTCGTAAGCCTCGTATACAATACAACGACGTTTTAGGTACGTTAATAGTATATTTTCACATAAAATTATGACACTTCAATAATAAATGTCCATAGTATAGGTGTATGCTTGTCACTTCGTAAAAAAGCTTTGTTTCTGATTCTGCATTAGCGATTTAAGAATCAACGAAGTTAGCTATTTTATGATTAAAAACCATGTGTTTTCGCTACTATATCTAAAGAACTAGGAGTGCCATGGTCGCACAAAAACCAGGATCCAGTGATTCACACAATTATATGCCACGTGCGACTTTTGGACCCACAATCTTATTTCTCAGTTAGTTCAACAGCCACTTACGCCACAGTATCTACACTTTTACACTATATCTAAACTACTACTATTATAAAGAGGAAAGATTTGAATTTTTATGTGTAGGTTTGTAATGAATGAACTCAAAAACTACTGTGCCGATTTCTAAAATTCTTTCACCATTGGAAAGCTACATTCACCCTGAGTAACATAGGCTACTTTTTAATCCGTAAAATTTAAAACGGTTCCCGCGGGATAGTAGTTTAACGTGGGTGAAACCGTGAGGCGCTTCTAGTAATAATATTATAAAGAGGAGAACTTTGTTTGTTTGGTTGTAATGAATAGGCTCCGAAACAGCTGCACCGATTTGAAAAATTATTTCACTGTTGGGAAGCTATGCTATCCCCGGATGACATAGGCTACCCTTTATCCCGTAAAAATTAATGGTTCCCGCGGGATAGTAGTTTAACGCGGGTGAAACCGCGAGGCGCTTCTATTTTTTAATAAAGATACTCACAATTTCACAGCTTCCATTGGCCTGCCTCAATTCCAGTTTCAAGTCGCTTATATTGGAGTTCCTATCGTTCTCCTTGAACAGTTCTTCGGCTGTCACGGTGACGTCGGGCTTCTCCGTCACGTTGGTCTGCTTGCTCTTCCTCTGCTTCCTCTGGCATAAGATCACGAGCATGATCACGGCGGCCACCATGATCGTACCAGACGTCACTCCGAACAGGATCAAGAGCAGTGGAAAGGTTTCTAGAAAGAGGGTTGTTAATTAATCATCTTAAATAGACTGTCATTATTCTCTACCTACTAGTTTCTTGATTGGGATATTTTAAAGGCGCAAGTTCGTAAGAGTGTAAGGCGTAAGTTTATATGTTTGTTACGATCAAATGGCTGGACCAATTTTGGTGAAACTTAGTATGGGTATAGCTAACACCCTGGATTAACATTTAAGGTAGGTACTTTTTTATTCCTAAAACAGCGGGTTATACTGCGGCCTGTCGCTAGTTATTATATAAAATTGACCTAAACCTCCATAATCTTATCTGGGTGTATAATATGAGGTATGGTGTCAAGTGACATACTTAGTCTGCATTTCAATGTTGAATAGGTAGTGATTGATATTGTTGTGTTGATGCAAATAAATAGTATATCTTTCTTTCCTTTTAATGTTTCGATTGATATGCTTCTTTGATGTTAATTATGTTAAAAAAAAAAAAAAAAAAATATTTTTGGCATAGTACATATAGTCTTTTGTATAGGTAAAACTGTATAAAATATATATATTTTGATAGATTATATTTTATATGTTAATTTGTGCGCGAATTAGACCCGTTTAAATCTAGTTAATATGTTTTCTGTTCGCAAATGTTTAAGACTTTCTAAAGAAATTATACACCAGTGATTACTTAAAGAACATGAATAACGTGCCAAAAATGTCCAATGAATGTAAATTCTTTGATATGGATCAAGCATAGAACCATAAAAAAAGGAAATGTTACCACAACCAAAAGCATTCTAAATCTTCAGTACGGTAGGACGTAGGTGCTGTAATATCCTTTACAAAACGGATACAATAAAGAGTAAATTTTATTATATCCGAGGAAAGGTCCGAAACTCCGGTATTAACACCTACCACAGAGCGTATAAAACATAATAAAATTGAGCTAAAAACCCTAGAATTTATTATAAAGAAGGCGAAGACGGATCGCTCGTGCTTATGTGTGAGCCATAAAGTTAAAATGGCTATACATTTACGATAATGTTTGGTCGTTCTGGAGTAATAGCGGTTCGACTTAATACTAAGTATAATGGCGATATCCTTAGTGCTGTCAACTTGAAATTTTCAACAAAAAATCGGTTACTTACGATTTTTATGTGCGATAAATTTTGCGGGCCGCTTGTAATGACAGGTTGGTGTGGAGTGAAATGAAAGTGAGGGTTTGACGTTAATTATTATTTATTACTTAGTTATTACCTAAATGAATAGTTTTCTTTTGATTTTATTAATAGCTCCTTTTATTTTTATTTTATCAGAATCGAAATATTTCATCGGAATTTTCGAAAGGTCATTAAATATTATTTCAATACATTTCAGTATTTTGCGCATAATATTTTCTACCATTGATTCAGTAAATAATGAAACAGTACAATGACTTGTTTGGAATGTAGCATAATATTGGTTTTTGCTTCAATTTCCAATTAAAACAGAACAGAAACGAAAATAGAGAACCGCATTGAATGATTCTCGTATTAATTTTATTGATAACATTCAATTTAACTGCTATAAAGGAATTGTGTTGTGTAATATTATTATCTCCATTGACGAAAAGTCCGTTACTAATAATGAATTTTATAAAGGAAGTGTTTTAATTTGTATAATTTTGTTGTTTGCGAACAACTTACTATTATACTCAGCCGCCATCTCTCACGTTCACACGCGGGCGCGGTGGCGGGCGCGGGCGCGGTAAACGTGGCTTAGACCGCACGTGCGTTTTGCACGTGAGCACTTGGATATTACACCATTTCATATTTCCTGCCCGCGCTCGCCACCGTTCGCGCGAGTTAACGTGATCGAGCACTACGAAGCAAACTTATGACGTAGTTAACTGTATGTTATTTAACTGTACCGACCCAAAAATATTTTACTATACAATATAAAGTTATTTCTAAAGAGTCTATGATTAATTCCTAAATATTAAGGGGTAGGTAAGATATACACTGAAAAAGGTCCAACAGAGTACTAAAAGCTAATAAAGTGATACACTTTAACTAAACAAATGGGACTAATAGTACCTAAAGAGCTATAAACTTTAATTAAAACCTTAGAACAAAGACTTTTAAAAGTCGTAACTTCAAAGATAGGGGACTCAATTTACGCATCATCCAAGTAATTTAGATAAGGGTAACCCCATTCAGAGATAAGAAGAAAAGAAGCCATCAGATAAAGGTTTATATCTCATTCCAATTTCCCTGATAACTTGGAAAGCAGTAAATTTAAAAAAGTCTCGTAAAGTTCGTCTCGTAAAATTAGATACTTTAGGTGATCATGACTGCAAATTCATTTTTTGGTCGTCTGGGTGGCGATTCTGGCATCGTTAGCTAAAATATAGCATTCGCTGTTTGAGCGTATTGTAAAAGTAAAAAATGTCTACTGAACACTAAAAACTTAGATTGTTGCGAATACGTGAAATGCGTTATCGTTCGAAAAGTATGACGTCAGTAGAAATATTCAGGTGTTGGTCGTGAAAATGTAAAAAACAAGCATAGAGATACACTTTTCTATTATTATGTAACTAGCTGACCCCTTAGACATTGTCCTGTAATTGTCTATAATTATTTCTCCCTCTCTTTCTATCTCTCTGCCTCTTCATCTACCTATCTCCCTCTATATCTTTCCCTACATCTAAGTTAACGCCATGGTCGCTAAGTTAACTTAAGTTTTTCATATTCCGCGAAACATTCTAAACTTTTTCTTTCATAAGAACCTTCTCCTGAAATAACAAACACAACAAAAAAAGAATTAGCAAAATTGGTCGAGCCGTTCACGCGTGATGCCGTGACCAAGTGAAATATGGATTAATTTTTATAGATTAAATTATTATTATGATGCCTACAAAAGATATGAACATCATTAGATTGAATAATTTTAGGCGTTACCGAATAAAGAACGTTAAAATTACTTAACCCCTAGTAACGCCGCAATAATTTTAGTAAAGTTAATATACTGAGGATCATAATTGATAATCTAAGTCTAGCCATTAATTAAACAGACTCAAAAGTAGCTAAATAATTTACAGTAAAATTGTAAACACCAATTTTTTTTTTTTTTAAACTTTAACTGAAGAATTGTTCAGTTACTTCTGAGAGCGACCGTACCTACAAAGAATATACTACAGTTAGTTACTCACTGTTAGGCCTCAGAACGATGTCCACTGCGTCGCTCCCGTAATCGTTCGAGACGTTACACCTATAGACGCCGAAGTGACGCGACTGACTCTCCCGGATGATCAGGGTGGAGTTAATGACGCTTCCTGGCTGAAGGTCTTCCAAGAACGCGTAGTCCTGTTGAACAACCAAATTGGGTTGAACAATCTAATCAAAACAGGTACAAAACAGGTAACATTAAGGTATTTTTTTTTTACATATACCTAAGTTAGGTATATGTAAAAAAAAATACCTTAATCTAAACAAAACAGTCATACCACAAAAGATTAGACCAGAGTTAAACAGATGTTTCTAAAATATCGTTCCACAAAATCGACGTCTATTACTCGCGTTTTCTTACTTAATCCTGGCAATTCTGATTATTTTACTTGGAAATTTGTTATAGAGTTAGTAAAAGCGAGGGTTACCCCGGTTTCTAGAACGCTAGTTGGCTTTGACAGTAGATTAAAACTATCGTTGTCTCTATCTAACAGTAAACAAAATATGACAAGGATGGCAATATAATTAATCTGTTGTCAACGTTGACTGACGTTTCAGAAACTGGGGGTTAGACGTCGATTTGTGGAGAAAATATTTAGAATCATGGTGTTCAACTCTAATCTTTTGGGGTAACACGGTGTAAATCTAACTAAAGTGGGTGGTCATGTGGCATAGTACCAAGAACACTGGCTGCATTACCTCGCGGAATAGCAATGGCTATTCTCTGTGCGAGATAAGAGCCAGCTCTCTTGTCACCTGCGGCATCGACCAGCGGAAGACACAATTTTTGAAAATTAAATTGAGTTTAGGGTAACCGGTGAAAACCTAGTGGGCGGACGTCCGCCTACCAAGTAAATTCAAGTCCCAGTGCGAACTCGTACCAATGTGTTTCTTGTTGAAACATGTCCGTAATTATCACTTGCTTTGCGGTGAAGGAAAACATCGGGAGAAACCCTGCCCGTGAACTATTTCGGAGGCATAATATTTATGTTATCTTTACCAATCCCCACTCGTAATGACTTCCTACTCGGTTTGAGTTATATTCATGTGTATGAATTCAATCTAAAACAGTTTCAGCCTTACCACAAAAAATTAGACTAGAGTTAAACTGTTTCTTAAATTTCGCTCGACTAAATCGACGTCTTTCACTCGCGTTCTCTTACTCAATCCTGGCATATCTAATTATTTTACTTGCAAATTTGTTATTGAGTTAGTAAAAGCGAGGGTTAGACGTCGATTTGCGGAGAAAATATTTAGACCCATCAGTTCAACTCTGGTTTAAATATTTTGGTGTAAGACCGTTAAAGACAAAGACAGTATACTTGGTTAAATAAATAAAAATTACTTATCATATTATTATACTCGTAAATATAAACGGAAAATCGATTTTCATGAAAGAACATTGTAAAGCGCAAAACTCGTAACATTCTATTTGTTTCCCATATTCATTCTCACAGCCAATTTGGCATCTATTCACTTGACAAAATAATGATGTTTTATAGGGACTTTAAATTGATATTAAGCGTGTTACAGCACATTGTTGTTGAACATCATTGTAATTTAGATGCTGGCTTTTGCAAAAAAAACTGTTTAAGTATACTTATACCGTCTTACCATAAAAGTTGAAACCAGTAAAAATTCGTTCCACAAAATCGACGTCTATCACTCGTGTTTTCTTACCTATCTCTATCAATCCTGGCATTCTTAATTATTTTACTTGTGAATTTGTTATTGAGTTAGAAAAAGCGAGGGTTAGACGTCGGTTTGTGGAGAAAATATTTTGACACATCTGTCCAACTCTTGTTTAAATCTTCTGTGGTAAAGACCTGAGTGTCGTGGGAATAAAATATTGATACGTCTATTTTAATACGTGTAAAAAACAAATGATGTAGGTAGTTTGTTCTCAATTAGAAAATAAAATTAAATCTAAAAACTAAAACCATCCTACTAATATTATAAACGCGAAAGTTTGTGAGTATGGATGGATGGATGGATGGATGGATGGATGGATGGATGGATGGATGGATGTTTGTTACTCTTTCACGCAAAAACTACCAAATGGATTTTGATGAAACTTCACAATAATATAGCTTACATATCAGAATAACACATAGGCTACAATTAATTAAGATATATTATTATATATTATCCAAATGCGGGTGAAACCGCGGGGCGCAGCTAGTAGCTAAATAAACCTAATCTGAAACGCGACTATCAATGGGCAACGTTCCCAAAATGCTGGCGGCATTTTTTGGCAATGCTCAATCTTTGACCAAATTACAGGCCAGCATTTAGGTCGTAGTTTTAATCTGATTAAGTTAAGTACTATTCAAATAATTAATTAGTCAAAATTAATATTACTTAATATTATACCTGATGCCTGCCACCAGGGATTTTACGAAATCTTTGACTTATTACGAATTATTGAAGTAAAATTAATTAGGCTCTCACGTCAAGGCCGTATTGCGAACTTTCAGGTCGGGAGCTTAATAAGGCTCTATCAAATCTTTTTTACCATTGTAAAAAGTAGACGCTCGTTTTTTACCCGACTACCGCAAAGCAGCGTAGGGTTATGTGGTTGACCACTACCTCACTGGATTTAAAAGACGAAGCGGTCTATGATGGTGCAAGCTTACCTTAGAAGTAACATGTTCACTTGACTTAAACACTCACAGGCTATATAAACTATGGAATATACTACATAATAATATTAATAACCTAGAAAAAGGACACTCTAGTTTGTATTACGTGTTGGGTGACCTATTGAGTACCAACTTAGGATCAACGCGAACGATGCTATTGCTACACAGTTTCGCTTGTCCGATTCTGACGTTTGTATCGTTTGTATGGAGTGTCCACTCTATGGGTCAGGCTTGTCTACGGTCATTAGCGGTATAAACCCATTACCTGATCGTAGGAATCAATCTCTTTGCCCTCGAACGTCCACACGACGTTATCGATCCTTGGTAATACTGAGAAAGCTCAAGCATAAGCCGTAGTAATACTTAGGCTTGTCTACGGTCATTAGCGGTATAAAATGTCCAATACCTGATCGTGTATGGAATCAATCTCCTTGCCCTCGAACGTCCATACGATGTTATCGATCCTTGGTACTGAGAAGGCCGCGCACTCGATGTTCACTGTGTCCCCTTGAGAGCCGAACTGGGTTTGATTGGAGATTATTTTCGGTGGACCTGTAACAAGGGATTCATTATTGAAAATGTTATGTTAAGTTTTTTTATAGACCTGTTACGTATTTCAGTGGGACTGTAATGACAATGACACGATCGTAAATTATTATAAATTGTTTGTTTAAAAAAATAAACAAAATCTTAACAGCGTCGAAGCAGCTGTTTATCTCTTGTTTTCACTGTGTTTTTGTTTTCAGTAAATTCATCCAATGTATCCATTCCAGTAGCATCTCAGGCCAGTCCATTCCAGTACTGGTACACACTATTCCAGTAGCATTCCAGCGCTGTACTGGAC
Organism: Hylaea fasciaria; assembly: GCA_905147375.1. NCBI lineage: Eukaryota > Metazoa > Arthropoda > Insecta > Lepidoptera > Geometridae > Hylaea > Hylaea fasciaria. The sequence continues at coordinate 3,718,978 of LR990218.1, forward strand.
ATGATTCTATTGCAATAATTATAAGACCGACTCATCACTGAATAAAAATAATACTAGGACATATTACTGTAACCTGAAAACTCCAGGTTTTGAACAGAGTCGACCTAATTAAACCCTGGAGCGATTAACTAAACACAACTAAAACTTCCTTCCATATTTTCCACCTAATTAACCGTCGGACTGACTAAAGTAGTAGATTACACAGTGTATTTTGGTAACAGTACGTAAGCTTTATAAAATGTTTTGGCCCCGCCCCGTGGTGCATTATGGCCCCGACCCGTGGTGCATTATGGCCCCGACCTGTGGTGCATTATGACCCCGACCTGTGGTGCATTATGGCCCAATCCTCCTCACGAAAGTGAGGTAAGCCCGTGGTCATCACCGGGCAGATAATATGAGTTATAATATGATGATAATAATATGATGATGATGAAGATTATGTTAAAAAACTAGCTGCGCCCCGCGATTTCGCCCGCGTTACATAATACGAGTATTATTACCTATAGCTGAAAAGAATTTGAAAGGTTGGCGTAACAATTTGATTTATGACCCGATTGATTTGAAACAAACACCTAATGTTATGTGAAGCTTATAATAATAAAATAAATAACGACAACAGCAGATTAATTGAGTTTGATTTTTCTACTAAAAATACAAATTTTTCCATTGCTAGAATCGGTACACTCCATTTTTTTTAACTTTTGTTTGTGGTTTGAGTCTTATAAATGCTATTTGAGAACTGGGTCGCGATTCGCCCCACAAAAGGAATGCGGGGTGAATCGATCAATGCAAATTGAGTACCCCTTATTTATTAACTTGCAGTTTACTTATAGTTTTTTTCTATAACTTTTTCTCACTGTCCTGTTTACCCAAAGCTCCGATAGCATCTCTCTGTGTATGCAAGGGTGTGTGTGTGTGAGTTCCACATCACCTCACGTATAGTAGTACCCAACTGATATGGCCTACCGATGTACTTGCGCAGAAGATGAATTTTCAAAGCGCGGGAAATGCTATTGACCGCTATTGGTCGGCAACCGCCGCCATCTTAGCGAGCTTAGAGTGAGATGGAACTAACAGCTGCAGTGTATTATGAACCTTATAATAGTGATCTTAGGTTGATTGTAAGTTTTAAGCATTCTTTCGTTAATCTTCGGACTTTAATTTCTTTTCTGCGCGAACGAAGATTCACGACGCGCCTTATAAGTTGGGTACTAGTATACGAAGCTTGTCAACCCTACATTCCATTACACGTGTTTCAAGGCTACGCAACCCTTTCTAACCTAGTTCGTACCGTCCCGCCCCCGTTCGGTACGTAACCTGCGATTACAATTACAAATTAGTTGAACTAACTCGCAAGACGGGTATGATATGAGTTTGGTTGTAGGGAGTAGCTACCGGGTTGTATTCGGCTAGCTAGGTATAGTTAAACAAAGGATGTGATTTGATATCTTCGGTATCTCACATCTTATCTATTTTATTTTACTCTTTTCTCATGAACCGAGATAGACAGTTGAAATTTTCACAAATGATTTTCTGTTGCCGCTATAACAAGAGATACAAAAAAATATTAAGTAAATATTTAAGGGGACTCCTATAAAACAGACATGACTTTTTTATAGATAATGTACGGAACCCTTCGTGTGCAGGTACGACTTGCACTTGGCCGCAATTTTATTGTATATATATGCACTACGCTGGCGATACGCAGACTTTTCATTATTATAATTATTTTTATAAGGAAAGTGACCTTGATAATAAATTCCATGAAAAGTAATACACGTGGGCGGCGAACTTATGCGGACTTCAGGAAACATTTGTTTAAATTTCACTTCAACAATATTATTTTCGACCGACTTCCAAAAGGAGGAGGGTCGAAATTCGAGTGTTCTTTAGAGTTCTTTATTTCATTTTGATATTATTTTACCAGCTGGAAATGCGGAAATTTTCACTCGGGTGATGGACAAAATCAATTCTTCGACAAACAGATTTGTATGGTTTTATTGATAAAAATGTATAGATTTACTGCGTTAGGCTGTGGTCTCCTATAAACCCCATCGGCCGCTTATAGCGTCACGCCATACGTCGCGTCACGATGTACTATAGAAAAGTACTGTGTGCCTAGTGCGAGTTTTGTCAATTTATTTACGCGCTCGGTCCGTTTGGCGTAAACTTGAAATTGTATGGAATAAGAGCAGCGCCATCTAGTGACTGATTCCCTGACGCTTGATGGCGCTGGTATTATGCCATACAATTTCAAGTTTACGCCAAACGGACCGAGCGCGTAAATAAATTGACAAAACTCGCACTAAGCACACTGTTCTAGTCTCTTTCACATGCTGATATGAGCGTAGATTTCTATATTGTACATTGTGACGCAGCGACGCTGTAAGCGGCCGTTGTCGTTTATAGGAGACAACAATAAAACTATTATACTTATGGCATTCTATATGTCATGTTCAGCAGTGGACGTCTACCAGCTGATGATGATCATGGTAAAAATACTCATCAATTGACACCACCACCACTTGACATCACACAAAAAGGGCCAAGGAGGATCTCTAGTCTCTACTGACCTTTGATGTAAACTGATGCCTCAGCCTCGATTTCAGGGTAGCCGTCGACGCTGGCCTTGCAAAGGTATCTTCCTGAGGTATGAGTGTCCACATTCAGCGTCAGGTTAGCTGTTCTGCCGACGCGCTGCGAAGAAAAAAACTGTTGGAGAAAGTCATACCATTCCATCATCTCAGCCCGCGTAGTGTAGTATCATCCGTTCATAAAAGATTATCTACCAGTGATAATCTTTTATGCTCTCTATTTTATATCGATTTCAAAACGATAGATTCATAGAATTCGTAACAGCATTAAATCTAATAAATCGTCGATTCTGTCATCTCGATGTATACACACGTTACAGCGTTTGCACTAACGTTACATCGAATTAATACAGTCTTACCACAAAAGCTGAAGCAAGAGTTGAACACTGAACAGTACTCCTCCTAGTGTGAGTTTTTACTAGCTCGACATAGTACGCGTCTACTAGCGCTTGTATGAATAACCTGTGTAGCGCCCCTACCGGCGCGTTTATGAACGAAACATCTTCATACAAAGCGCTAGTTGACGCGTACTACGTCGACCTCGTTAAAACTCACACTAGGGGTAGGTACAGGTGTTCCTAAAATTTCACACCACAAAATCGACGAGTGCTAGACGACAATTTGTGGTGGAAAATTTAAGACACATCTGTTTCTACTCTTGGTTAAATCTTTTGTCGTAAGAGCGATAAGGCTTATAAACATTAATCCATCGTACTATGCGGTGTCGATAGAAAGTGTTCGCAGTAAAGACTTTAGAACATAAAATAGGTAGGTAAGTATGTTTCGACTTGACCTTGGCAACCCTAGAGACACACCTGAAGGTTCTCGCAACCTACATAAATATTTTAAGGTTACTATACCCAGTTATTTAATTATGTAGGTACAACTTATATTCGTACTACTAATTTACTCGTATAGTTTTTGACCTAAATAGCATCATCATTATAAGTAAAATGTAAATGAGCTATCATTAATGTGTCCAGTAGAAATACTAGGAAACCAAAGTACTTTTAGGGTAAATTGAAGTGCTCGTTTGGGTAACCCTATCTAGTTCTATCACCATAAAATTAGGGTTGGCACTCTATATTTTATGATCATTTGAAAAGTAAGTAGATTATAATATTATGATAGTAAAAGTACCTTTCATGACATCGTATCAGATACAAAATATGTGATCATAATATTATATGATCAAACCCTATCAAAGAAGTACTTAGTCAAAGATCTGGACGAAAATGTATATAAGGATGACAATCCTAGCTCTTATTAGTTTTACTTTTAGTAAACGTCAATTATTAGAATTACTATTTTAGACAAGAAGGATATAATGTCTGTGATTTACATACATCTAAAAATATATTTTTAGATCGCTTATTCTAATGTAGGACGTAGATACCTACTGAATACTTTTGCGCAGACAACACAATCACAACTAACAAGGAGAGGACAAGGCAAGGGTGTGGTCCTCAAATCAAACTTAGGTTCCGCGTGTAGTTAGCACTCAGTGAGTGTATTCATATTATACTCAAACCCTAGAGCGCACTACTTATTGTAAGTGAAAATTCAGACAAGCGAAAAGCTACCAACAAATATAGGTACTATACCTACCTACCTATTATTTAGCAGAACGACACTATTATTAGAAACTAACAACAGAACAGCAATAATAATATGGAAACTTCCAGCCTTGTTGATGAATGCCAACTCCCACGGCGAATTTATTGATTCACCCCGAGGGCTCGCTCTTGGACCGAATTAGAATTGGATCGGCATTGATACTATGACGCTATGTACTGTGACATATTATACAGACTGTAGAATACTACAGTGATCGTACAAGACTTAGAATAACAACGCAGAGAAGGATAGTTCCATCCGTAGTTTCACTCAAAAGTGAAGCCACTTTTTTATCAATGTTGCGTGAGTGCCGTGTAATGATCTTCTTCAAAACGCACACAAGCGCAATGAAAATGTCGCACGGGTGTGGTATTTAGTCCAAAAGCAGGGAAAATGAATAAATATTTACCGTAAAAGGTTTGATTTCGAACAATAGCGAATCAAATCTGAACTAGGACCAAAAAGTCTCAGTAAGAATGGCTACACGGCGATAGCGAGTACTTGACTTCTATGTGTTATTCTTCTAAGTAAGAGTTATATTTGCGCGTAACCATATAACGAGAAAAAAGCAAAAAATATTCTTGTCCATTAAAAATCGATCGAAATACGTTGAATTAACGTTTATATTAGCGTGTGATGTAACACCATACCCTGAATTTCAGTAAAATAAATTCCAATGAGCATCAAAATCTCTTTTTCAAGACTAACATTATTTATGATCGCTTGAAAGTTTGGGCATGTCTTTAATGTAGGTACTCACAATGTTCTGGTCCTCTTCATAATGCAGCCACCTGATTTCAGGAGTGGGATACCCGTCGACATCGCAGCTCAAAGTGACACTTGTTCCGATTTCAGCTTCCACGTCTTTTGGATGATTCCGAAAGGAAGGCGCGTCTGAAAAATTATGTTGGTTTAATGTCACGTTCAGACTGAGCGAGTTGGTGACTAGTCAGTTGATAGTGGCTATCTTTGGGTACTCGCATGTTGTAAATAACTAACTGACCCGACAAACGTTGTCCTGTCATTGAAGTCGAGATATTGTCATTTGTTCTGTCAAAAAATGATCTTTAAAAAAGTCAATATGGATGTTGTTTTCTAAAATTTTGTAATGTTTTGCGCTACTTTCTTAATTTTTGTCTTTCATAGAAACCTTCTTTTGACCATAACAAACAACAAAATTTCTTGAACAAAAAAAGTTGGTCCAATTGTTCACGCGTGATGTCGTGACCAAGGGAAATTGGGATTCATTTGTATATATAGAGAGATAATTATTATTAACGTTTTTGTTTTATAAGGTGTCTTATATTTTATAATATTACATTAATCGCTAAGGTTTCACTTATTTTTTCACTATGTTTAAAGAATGTAGTGAGCTGAGTGAGCACTAAATATAGCTGCTCCAAAGCTTGGATGTATAGAGCACAAGAGATGTAAAGAGTTACTGGCTTACCTATAGATGACATGAATCTGTTTGACTTTGTTGTAGGAGGACAATACCGAGTAAAATTATAAAATATGGAACTGGCTCGCATGCTTGCTGACCTACTTGCGTAGGACAGTTACAACACGCGTTATCTGTTCACTCAATGACCGCGGCAGTATATTATACCAGTAGCTAGCATTCCAACTCGCACGATAGCTCGCCCCGTGTGAACTACCCATAAATTAGTTTCTCTGCTTGCGTGCTATAACTCATTACTATAATTTATATTGGGAAAGACAATTAAACAGAGCTTCTGTAATTTACGATTCATTTTTCAAAGATAAATAATGTTCATAACATAAGCTATTTTATTATGTTTTATGGTTGTTATGAAACGTCGTTCTATTTTAATATACCTACCTAATATATTTCTTATGCCCTGGGGAAATAAAGCTGAAGACTCATTAAGTTTTTAGTATATATTTGAATAGTTTGACTTTAGGCACAATTTTTAAGTGTGTAAATTATGTGTTTTCTGTCTATATTTTTATAGACTTGGTCAAATGTTTGGTAAAGGTGATTTGTGGCAAGAATATCTCTATTTAGAATATTAGATTAACAAATCTTAAATTGACGATGCTTACAATATTCTACTAATGTAACATAGGTACGTTATTAGTCACAGGAAAATGACTAACTAAATAGATTTGAATAATTATATATTGAATGTTACTAGCTCTAAACATACTTTTGTACCCTATTGGTAAAAAATAGACTAGGTATGTTTAGAGCTACTAATATAAGGTAACAATAAAAATAATTTATTGGAAAAATCTACCCCTAAAAGGTTGAAATGGGGAGTACAAATGTAAACAGTGAAATAAGAAAATCTCGTGCAAACCAGGGGATCGTAGCGTAAACAAGTGAGTAGGTCCTTTAGTTTTTCCAAATTAATTATTATATGCGACTTCTTCCACAGACTGTAGGTACTTCTACCAATCAAATAGATTATGAAATTTAGACGTCCTTACATGTGATTTCCAGAGTTTCTGTCTCCTCGCTTTTACCGACGTCGTTGTATACCGCGCACTTGACCGTTGCATCGTGGTATTTTCTAGTAATGTTGTAGATTTTCTAGAAAAAAAAGTATGGATTAGTCCAACTGTACCTGTTTTTTTTCAAATATGGTTTAATTATTGAAAAATCGACCTTAAAAGCAGCTTCTTCAGTTACTACCATCACCGCGCCTAATGGCACAAGATGGAGCGGTTGTAGCGTGCCACGGCCGTACTGAGTGTTAGATACATCATTTTCAATGCATCTAATAGATCATGTTTACGTGTATTTGTTGATCTGATCCTTTAATCAAGGGTTAAGAAGCGAATAATGACATTTTTTTTCGAGCCAACTAAACGTCATTAGCTTTGTATTGCGCTGCCATCCGTAGTAGACAGAAAATGTTACAATACCGGATTTGCTATTAAGACTGGGTATAGTGCACCGCTTACATTCGTTTTGCGCTCTTGCTAAAGCGACCTAGCTCTATGGTATATCAGTCTCCCACCAGTAGTGTACGTGCAGAATACAAATATAGGTACATAAATTAATTCCAAAATTGGGATCACTTCAACGTTCATTCACATTGCCGCTCAGAGCATTATCGTTCATGAATCATTCATTGGTTAGAATCATAAATTGAACAGAATTGGCCTCGTGCATCGATGCCTTTCAGGCTGCCAATTCGCTAAGTGCCACTTTAATGGAATCATTTGTTTGCATCGGTTTAGTGCTGGGGCGAGTTGATAGACTGGGAATAATTGAGTGAGTTGGTAGAGTGAAATCATGTGGGTCTCAGGTATCATTGTTTTTACCGAAACTTTGCTACTGGTATCGATGTGCAAAAACAAAACTGTCAAAAATGTACAGCTCATATCCGAAAAACTCATTAAATGTTGAAAGAAGTCTAGATCTCTTTATATTATTAATTAATACAAAGAAATAAGTACTCGATCCAGTAGCTAGAAAGCTATAAATACTTCTTTACAGCTCAATCAATAGCACTTTCCAGGTCCGTTGAATTTCCGCTAATTACTTCGTTAGGTACCAACTTACTTAGGCACTACTTAATTAAGATAGGCACCCCTATTCAGGCTATTCCAGACGTTAATGGAATTGCGTATCCAAATTATTATTTATTATATTTTCACTACACGAACATATTCACAAATACCACTTTATCTATCAAATTACGACTAAGTATGACTGAATACCAACATTCTCCATAATAATATTATAAATAGCTATGATAAACGAACGCATATTTATTCACACTAGATGGTTCGACGACATCAAAAAAGGGATGCAAGTGGCAAATTGTCGTTCTGTGTGGCGGTCTAAGGGGGAGGCATATGTTCATTGTTCAGCAGGGGACGTCTTCAGGCTGATTATGATGAGGATGGTATTCACAAGACCGTATCCAGTCTTATTGTGACTGTCAGAACTGACGTCGGACGTCCGTAGCTACGCTGCCGTGCGTGCATTTACGTAGTAACGCGCTAACTCGTCCGTGCTGCTGCCGTAGCCGTAGCTACGGACGAACGACGTCAGTAACTGACAGAATAAGACTCAATACGTCCATATTCCTTTGTTGCTATTTGCTTATGCATGGGCTACACGTATCGTCAACGGCCTACATCGCTTTAAACAACGCGGATATTGTCCCCATGATTTATCGCCATTAATTTGACTGGCCACACTATCGTCATCGTCAACAGCCAAATTCAAAATAAACAAATATCAAAAAACAAGTGAACGTCAAAAACCGGGATATTCAACGGCAATGCCAATGCCATTTCCCGATTATGTGGCTACACTTACGGCGAACGTCAAATGACGTCACACAACGGGTAGTCAATGGGATATCACGATACGTGTGGCCCCAGCATTACGGAATCATAATATCGCTTACCAGCTCAGTAGTGTTTCCGCTGATGAGTTCATCATTCATATACCACTTGTAGGTCAAATTCGACGGATTTGCGTCTGCTCTACACACTGCAACAAAGTAGATCCTGTTAGTATCCTTTTGGAGTATAAATATGTATAATTATAAACATTATAATAATTATACAGAAACGTCAAACATTATTAAGTACTACACTTTTAGTATAAAGTCCGCCACATTGTACTACTTCGTAAGTTTGAAATAAATAAACAGCACAACTTTTACTTCGTCTACTATTTTTTCAACACTTCGTGTCTTTCATGACAATACTGTAGTGTAGAGCGATGTCCGATTCCGGGATGTTTAGACAATCGAATGAATGTCATTCTGTTCAACGTTACAATCGAGTTAATAAATATCTCACTCGCCAACGATCGCAATGTTTTTCGATTGTTCAGAATGGACAACTCGCAACTGCGCTCTTCTCTCGCTCGTATCATGTCGTTTGCAGTATAAACTCAAATAAATTGCAGTCCATGATTATCGCTTTTCAGATGTATAACTTAATAACTTGGGTTTACTCAAATTCGACTGCAAGAGAAGTCATCGAGAAATTAACAATCGAGATGTTTGAACAATCGAAACAATCGACTTAAACTTCTCGGACTAGCCCATCGCTAGAACTATGTAGTGCTATTTGCACAACTTGTTCCTCTTGCCTTGTTTGCTGCTACCGACAGACACTCAAGATTGTACTAAAGTATACTCGTACACTTCGTACAGCCATTGAAAAGTAAACACTTTTGCTTAAGCTTGGAAGTGACCGTTGGAAAAGCAAGAATAGAACACTTTAATGGGCTTTTAACAGTGATTTTTACAACAGGTAAGTGTCCTATCTATGTGTGTCTATTATTAGTGATATTTGGATTATTAATCCAAATTACACTAATAATACAATAACTTTAAGAATTCTGAAAAAATATTATAGATAGATAAACTCTTTTTGAAACACCATAGAATAAAGGAAACTTAAGGCAACTTAACAGTGCATTGGAAAATATAAAAACAAAATGAAAACTAAAAACTAAAACTCAATAAACCTAATATTTTAACCTAACTTAACTTTAGTTATTATACTTACTGATAATGACATCTTGGCCTTCAGGAATTTTCCCGTTGACGCCGGACTTGATTTGAATCTTCACTTTTGGCGCGTATTTAACCTGAGGACAAATATTAAAAAACATGTATAAATACTTACTCTCTCTAGCCTTCACCTTTTCACAATAATTTAAAGTTATCTGCAAAAATAACGTCACGCTACACTAAGCTATTTTAAAATTTGCAATCAGTCTATTTTGATACGGAGATGAATCTGCCAAAAACCGTATAAAATTATTTAGAGCGTTACTCGTATGTAGGTACATCGTAGGTACCATAATTCATTAAAAATACGCGCACCAAAAGTTAGACTTTCAAACGTATCAAAGGCAATGAAAATTTATATCAACCACCGTACCATTACGGGTAAAAAACGGCCAGGACATTATTCCGTGTACGAATGGCAACATTCTCGATATCAAAGCGATATTGTTGGCCATCTGATCGTAAAAAGTAATTGGGTTGCCAGTAAAAAGGGTTTTATTTTACTGCCGAAGAAAAATACATGATAAACATGGCTGGTGGACCCGTCATAAAGGGTAGGGATGTACGGATGCTAGAAGTGATAAGAGGGGTGAATATTTAGGGGTTTCGAAGTGTTAGGGTGTTCTAGAAGTGGCAGGGCGTTGGGTGGTACGGTCGGCATCAAAAGTAGCTTAACATGTTTTAGTTTCAAATTCCATTGTACTCGTAGATACGCAAAATGTACATTTTTAGGGTGTACATTAAATTTAAGATACGGAGATGTTCATCTACTTTAGAGGCCGTTCAATTGTAGATACGCAAAATGTATATTTTTAGGGTGTATAATAATTTAAGATACGGTGATTTTAAGCTATTTTTGATGCCGACCGTACATAGACAAACGCGTCCACTGGAAGTGACACGTGGGGATATTAGGCGAAACATATTATTACAACTAGCTGCGCCCGCGACTTTGTCCGCGTGGAATAGTGACTTTGGGTAGGATTTTTTGAATATATCTTTTGGTTTATTTTGGATTATAAATACCGTCGTTTGTTGATTATTTATCTCTAAATTAAATTAGCATAACTTTTTAATTTATGCACCGAATAACATGAAACAAAGACTAAATATTGAATGAAACTCACCACAATATATTAGTGAAAAACACATCTAAATCGGATATTCCGTTTCTGAGATTAGCGTGCACAAACGCACAGACAAACAGACAAAAATTTTAACAATTATTGTAATAAACAGACAAAAATTCTAACAATCATTGTTTTGGGTGCTATTTGCGTTGATAAAGGTCCCAATAATCTTTTTTCACAGAAATATTCCATGTACAGATAGCGATCCGTTACATATAAAGCTCAGACATCCAATTATAGATTTTTATTAAAATTTCTACTATCATTATATTTCAATTAATTTCAGCTATACCTACTTATAAAAATCGTGAAAAATATTTTGCCAGTAACACAGATTCAAGGATCAATCTCGCGCATAGTATAAGTAAGTATATAGTCATAAAGTGACTTATTCAATTAATAACTTAGTTAACCAATGAACAAAAATATATATAAAGTACAATGAATAAATAGAACCACATCTAGAGTATTATATTTCCTAATCCCCACGTACAAATATAACGGTAAACAATAATCGAGAGCCAATAAAAGAAGCAATCTATAAATATTAATATGCCACATCCAGTCAATACTCATCCGGGACCGGAATAGTAATTTCCTACACAATCTTTCTGAGGACAATAATTTTTATAACTGTATATTTATACGGTAAACGTATAGTCCGTATAGATTGGGTACGCATTAACAGATTTGTGGAATACGGACTTTTTCAATTTAATGTTTAGCTAATTTTTTGGGGAAAATGTTCTGCATATTGTGTTTAGGGCATAATGTCTGGATAGTTTTATTGATTACATGTTAGTGCAAACTAAAAAGTATTATTAAAACCAAGTATTATTTGAACGTATATTATCATACAATTTCACAGTATATACTCTACAGACAATTATTTAGAGTACTGGTATGATGGATTTCCTCGGTACATACGTTTTTTTCTGCATTGAAATGCGTATACCATGACACCTTTTTCGAGCAGTCTTTTATTATTATTAAACTCCTCATTAGGGTGCCGGGTATAACGGGTATACGGTAACCGTATAACCTGTAGGTCCGTATATACACACTGATTAACCGTATACGATTTCAACATCTAAGGCTCTTTGTCTTAATTCTCAGAAGGGCTGGTTCCACCAGTTAGCTTGTTTGCTTGTCAACTGCCTGTCTCTGGTAGGTACCAGAGTTCGTCAGGCCTACATTTCTCTGAAGCTGTTGTTGAAAACAGCGCACAACTGTTAGATTTACAACAAAGGTAAGTTTCTATCCTTCAGGGCCAGGACAGAGAAGCGCTTCTGCTGTCTGAAAAAAAACTGATAGGTGCACCTACACCTATCAGTGAATTAGTAACTACTAAAAATAGCCACTAATTCATTCGACAAACAAACAAACAACCTAGTACTTGTGATATAATATGTCTGATACAGAAAATATTATTAACTTTCGCATCTCCAAATCTCTATTCGAGAACCTTGACTCAAGGTAACAAATGCCACAGAATAGAGCAGACTCATTCCTTAAGTCAGCCAGTACAAATGGCCGAGTATAACTCTGACCGAGTGCGGCTTCGTAGCTGGCTGAAACTCGCAATAGCATTGCTACGACCGCGCTCATTGCTCAAACGTTGGTTTCAGCTGAAACTGCTTCTAACTTTTCAGGTGGACTTCGATAATGAACTGTAAAAGTCAGGTTGTTTCCCAACTGGACGCGAGTGGTTGGATACGTTTGTTTGTATATTACGTAGGTATCACTTGTTATTCCATCATCGGGACATGCTAAGTTTTTTATGGGTACCTACCCAGATAGTCAATTATTATAAAAATAGATCACTTTGGTTTTCACCAACTAGACACGATTTGGTATTCTATCGGAGGGTTGTGGCATTAAATTTCTATTTACAGAATATTACTGATAACATTTTTACAGAGTATTATAATCATTTTCGTCGTCACACCCTAATAATATCCGCCCATTGCTGAAAAAGGACTCCTCTTAATTTCGTAAGGAGGATTAGGCCATAAACCACTACAGGGACTTTTAATCTACAATTATAATTTTTAGCTGTTACAGCGCCTGCTCACGAGTTCACGATAAAAATAAAAAAAGGTTATAATTAACAAAATAAATAATAATGCAATTATTTTTTACACAATTTAATTAATTTAAGCACCTTTTCTAGATCTAAAACAGAAACGGCTATAATTGGTACCCCGTCGTGGGTACAATATTTACTAGTTATAAATGGCACGATTGCCGGCTGAAACAAAGATCCACGCCGACGTTTGTACATAACTATATAATTAACCGTGTTTTCGACATCCGTCACTTGGCATTTGGCATATTAATGTTTCTCTATCTATCTTCCGCCTATACTCTACAATGCCTTTTCCCGGTAGAAACTCAAACGGCTATCTGTATTCCCGACGCGCAAACAGTATTTACTCTCCGTCATGGTCCAGTGTTTGTTTTGAAACGATAGCGCTTCCCAAATATACACACGTACTGTACCTACTGATTTGTGTTATTCAATAGATATAGCTAACTATAGATATAGCTAACTAAAGATATAGCTAGCTATAGATATAGCTAGATATAGCTAACTCATTTTCTCGTCCACAATTATAAAGTGCCTGCGTGAAGACAAGGGTCTTCAACCAGTGTGTGCTACCAGTGATGATATATGGAACTGAGACGTGATCATTAACTGCAGGCCTTTTGGAGAAGTTTAGAGTCACACAGGGGGCAATGGAGAGAACTATGCTCGGAGTTTCTATGCGCGATAAAATCCGGAACGAGGATATTCGCCAAAGAACTAAAGTTTACGACATAGCTCTCAGGGTTTGCAAGTTGAAGCGGCAATGAGCAGGCCACATCGCTCGTAGAACTGACAACCGATGGGGAAGAAAGGTTCTAGAGTGGCGACTACGGACTGGAAGACGTAGGCCGGCGTAGGCTGGCCGGCGTCCCACTAGATGGGCCGACGACATCAAGAGTCGCAGGCAACCGGTGGAAACAAGTGGCAAATTTTCGTTCGGTGTGGGGGTCTAAGAGGGAAGCCTATGTTCAGCAGTACACGTCTTCAGGCTGATGATGATAGCTAACTATTTATTGTGAGAGATCGTAACCGAGTAGTGACTTGGTGAGCTTGAGAATCCAACGATACCGCGTTTGATCCTCGCACTAATGACTTCGTAAGTTATGTGCGGATTGCCATCGCTTTGTGCTTCGAAAGGCACGTTAAACCTTCGCTCCTGGTTGTTATCCTTTGATATATGCCTTGTATCGTTACAAATACCTTTGATTAGCCAAATCTAACTCATCCTTCATCGACCAGTCTTTCTTCGCGCAAACTAAATGTCTCATGCAAATTCACTTTTCTTTTACGGTATCTAATTACGGTAGGGCGCTGGGCCGTCACGCAATGCCAATTTAGCATTGTTGCGAGCCTTCTTACGTATTCCGATCTCGGTTCTTCTAGACCCTTTTTTCTTTCAACTAAGGCATGAGCTTTACGGTGCGTATCGTTGATAGCAAATGATACGATTGTTTCCACGGCGCGTATTTAAAAAATAATCTTGTCTTGTATACACCGAGCTTTGGGAAAAATCTTTCGGGAACGTGTAAGAATATACATTTCATCAAGGCCATTGCAGCGTGAAGATGGGTGAAACATTCACACGGATAAACTTTCACATTTACTATATTAGCACAATACATAGGTACTTACTTACTTACTTGGGTACACATTGGGAATACATAGGTAATTATTATAGTAAGATAGTAGGATACACAGACATAATTATATGAGGAAGCAGACTGGTAACCAGAGATATATTCTATTGAACCCGGTCGGCATCACGACCGGATTCAATGAATTCACAGCTCATTCTCCTTGTAAAAATAGTATCTTGGATTCAGCATACCTAAATATAAACGTATGCAATATGCATGTCTTGTCAGCTGCGTTAATTAGCCCAGCCTAAATGTTTTTACTTTCTGGCTTCACCAGGTATAATATATAATATCTAGATGGCTTTCTCTTATATGTCTGTGGTAGAATAGGATAATAAAAACAAATACCATGCAAACAAAGAATCCGAAAGTGATGAGATTCGCAAAACTGATTCGCCCGTGCGTTCTCCCCTTTCAGAGCCACGGAGGTAAAAAATTATGGAGTGAACCAAAAGGTGTCTACCCGAACATCGGTTATTTATACTCCTATATTTTTTTTCGGAATGTGAAGATGTCGATTGCAAAAGGACCTGTACGGGTTTATTTATCTGTTTATGTTTCGTTGAACACGTTCTTCTGATATTTCAGGAGATTTTGGGGTGTTTTAGATATATTGTGAACATTCGTGTGATGTGTGAAAATATAGAGTTTTTTTGTAAGAATTTTTGCTACTACGAGTATTTATTTAAATACAACTAATTTGACAGAGTCCTGTGATGAAAAAATCACTTAAGTATTATCGTTAAAATCATGAGTTATAATGATGCAAGGAAGACTGTGTAAATGCAGTCGATCTTGTCTGCTTCAAACTGGCTTATATTGTTTTTAAGAAATATACGCTCTTACTACAAAATATTTAAACCAGGGTTGAACAGATGAGTCTAAATATTTTCTCCACAAATCGACTTCTAACTCAATAACAAATTCACAAGTAAAATAATTAGGAATGCCAGGGTTGAGTAACAAAACGCTACTGATACACGTTGAGTTTGAGGAACGAAATCTTAGAAACATCTGTTTAACTCTGGTCTATTTTTTTGTGGTAAGGCGGATAGCGTATAAGTTTATGTCAAAGTCAAAGTCAAAGCATTTATTGTAAATAGGCAATTAAATCGCACTTTTACAAGTCAAACAGCTAATTTTCGTTAACAAAGAGAATCATAAAAACATAAAGTATGATACATTAAATTAAACAGTAATTGATTATGGTTTGACTTTGAAAAAAGGATGTTTCCTTTTCAAGCACTGTACCAAGATTCTGGACAGGAAAAGGAAACTCCGTTGACTCTACCAGTGCTTCGGAATACGCCCGTTAGAGAAGACAGCACCAAGAAACTCTATGTTGAGACTAACTTACCTCAATCTGTATGCTGGCCGCTCTATACGCTCTATCTGCTGTATTCTGCGCTTGACAAGTGAAGGTTTGGTTGTGATGCTCTTCCTTTGGTGTCATATTTATAATTGACCTGCGGACAAAGGGAGTCAAAGTTAAACTCAAAGCATTTATTGTAAATAGGCAAGAATATCGCACTTTTACAAGTCAAATAATTAAAGAAATCGTTAACAAAGAATAAATAAAAATAATATTATGATGAATCAAATTTGGGTTTAAGTTTGAAAAAGCATGGTCTCCCTCCCTTTCATGCACTGATGCAAGACTGAATCTCGGACAGGAAAAGGAAACTCCGTTGACTTTATCAGTGCTTCGGAAATACTTCCGTTAGATATCTTAATATCATAAATAAATAATATTTGTGTAACAATATACCAAATACGAAGTGAACTAGAATTAAAAATGCCCTGTTCACATTCTTCCAGTACCTATTCCAATCCAACGCTGGATATGCCACTGGAATATAATTTAAGTAGGAACTACTGGAATATAATTTATGTAGGTGGGGCACGTTTCCGACTGGGGCACGTATAGAGTTACCCCGAATGAAAATCTAACTAAAAATATATTAAATTACCTGGCAGTGAACCTCTGGCCGTCTGGCAGCGCTTCTACCGAGTACGTGACGCCTTGCGTTAATACACCCGCATTGCTATCAACCCACGTGATCTGAAACAAAAATGCTACCTTTACCATTATGTTCGCGCTTCAAACCTACACCTGCGTCCATTCGTCTGTCACTGTCAGTGTCAGCTGTCAGATGTCATACCGTAAGCCATAGAATACAAGCGCTCATTTGTTTTTAACTTCACTTCACCTACCTACTTTGCCATCGCTAAAAGATGTACTACCGATATCTATATTCAATTTATAATTGAAACCAATTACTAAACCGAATAAATCTTATCATTTTGTTACGTCGTGAACACCATACCTCATTAAATTAATAATTGTGTGAGAAATGTCTGCCAGCAGATCAGTTTAAAGGTGCGGGCAGACCTCAGCAGTGGTACTTAATCACAATGATGCAAATTCAACTACTAAGTAAAATGCTGTAATGCCAAGCACGATTACCAATAGCAACGAAACAATAGACAACGGCAAAATAACATCAGCGAATTTTTATATTCATTCTACCATGATAGTGATAATAAATTGGTATAACATAAAATACCACGTCGCTAATAACAAAGTGAAGACTTAATGACATTTCGTTATAAGGTACCTAACCAAAGTTATTACAACCATAACTTTCAATAATGATCGAGTTAAAATACAAATGACTATCATTATATAACAACTGACAAAGTTCTCAACAAGTCAACAATAATAATGAAAGCAATACTGGCTTCTCAAATTATCTTCATTACCGAAACAATCAATGTTTCTCTCATATTAATTTCGATGGGAAAGTAACAATTCATCCTCATTGGACGAATTGTTCGGCTGTTCAGACGAGCCATTCTTAGACCACACCATGAGAGTTAATAAAAAAAAGTTGGCCAAGTGCGAGTCAGGCTCGCCTGCGAAGAATTCCGTATACCATTATTATAAACGCGAAAGTTTGTGAGTATGGATGGATGGATGGATGGATGTTTGTTACTCTGTCACGCAAAAACTACTGAATGGATTTAAATGAAACTTCACAATAATATAGCTTACGTATCAGAATAACACATAGGCTACAATTCATAAAGATATATTATTGTATATTATCCAAACGCGGGTGAAAACGCGGGGCGCAGCTAGTTATCTATAAAAATGTACAAAAAATAACGTGTTATTATTAAAACGAAGCCCCCTTAAATATTCTGTGTTTTAGTTAGTGTTGTTATAGCGGCAACATAAATACATCATCTGTGAAAACTACTAGGTATTACGGTTCATTAGATACATCCTGGTGACAGACGGACAGAGAAACAGACAGCGAAGTCTGAGTAATAGGGTCCCGTTTTACCTTTTGGATAAGGAACTCTATAAAGAAACAACGCAACGCGTCATGATCGCATACATGGATCCTGATCTTTCAAATCTCCGGCCTCATACATAAAATATGAAGAACTAGAAGCACCTTCCGAACAGTGAAAGAATGTTTCAAATCGGTTCAGTAGTTTCAGAGCCTATTCATTACAACCAAACAAACAAAGTTTTCCTTTTTATAATATTAGTATAGATAAAAACTTAAGTAACAATGTGGTTGAAAGTGGTAAACATGCTGAGCATAGAATGGACTCAACTCAAGGACCGCTGCCAGAAATCCTCGACACGTTTTTATCGGAGTGAGTTAGCCAGGCAGACACTTACAGCCGAAATTAATATTGTATCTCCTATCCAAGATTGAAATCGATCTGGATTGTTGCCTATCGTTCGATCGATTTCCAATCTGCGTGCCTTCATAAACCACCCCACGGATCGGTTATTGGCACATTTGACCCTAAAAATGGATTGTGATATCAATACCAGATAGCAAAATTTGGCTTGGATTGATTATTAATTTCGACCGTTAGTAAGCTTGTGTCCTACCACCAAGAGATTTGTATCATATCAATAAGCATCAACCTACAATTTTGTGGTTGTAATATGGTCACAAAGTGGTTAATCTGTACGGAGCCTTAGAATAATTTGCTTAGCAATATCAATCTGGATAAGAAGTAAATAATTAACTCGGGATTACGACCTCGTGTTTCCGTAGCTTCATTATTTTAGGGAGTTTCATTTCGGACAGTCATTTTACTGGGAGTATCGAGCATTATAAATTTGCGGGATTAATTTTATGAAACATTATGGGTCTGTACCGGTTTTGGTTTTAGAAAAATTATACCAATGAAATTTAAGAGTATAATTTATTTGCATGCAACGCGGCATTGGTGATAAGAGGTTTTGATTTGGTTGGTTTTACTTTTCACTGGATAATTTAGTAAAGTAGCAAAGTTCAATTTACGAGACGAACAAATTGTTTATCTGATGGCAAGCACAATGGCTTTTCAGGCCATTTGTTTATATAGTTTTATGCCCTTCGCCTACTACTACCCCACCAAATATCTTTAGGAAAATTATTAACCCATTTTATTCTCTTTACCAATCAGAAGCCTATGTATGTAGTCTATCCTTAAATAATTATTAGGATTAAGAGCTATCTCAATACTTTTGCAATATTTCTTCGTTCAAGGTCACGAAACCCAAGAACGTTGTATTTGCAAAAATCATCATCATCATCATCAGCCTACATTCACCCGAGTTGATCCAAAGTCGCCAACAACAATATAAATTTTACAACCCCCTAATCCGTTACATCAGCAATATTCATGTCTCTGGAACGGTACCGCCCCAGGGATTGGACGCAATTAGGAGTTAAATTGAAAATGATGCTGCTACAATTCCACCCCGCTGACGATGCAGCCTTAGAGACGGGATATTCGCGGGGCGGGAGGTTAGATTGTTTAGAGAGTTGGCGATAATTAGTTCTGTTTTTGTTGTTGTCACTGTCAAAGAAGTGCACCTCTTCAAGGCGTCATTATTACGCCCGATATCGAATTTAAAAGAAAAGCTTTTTATTTTATTCTATTATAGGTAAACACAGACTCTGCTAAGGAGTTCCATCCCATAGCGGTACTCATAATAAATAGAGTAGCTAATTGCTTCGAGAGTAGTGGTGAAGTCTACCGCGTACCGGTAGTGCATCCCAATACTTCTGGTTGTCCCATGATGGAACTGGTCTGGTGGAAATAGTGGAGTCATTGTAACCAAACCAGCTGTCATGTATCTTCATCGTCGCATCAATGGTTCAGATAGTCTACCACCCCACTGCCACTGTGAGAATTCATTCGAGATACATAACATGATGTGAATGCAGTTTATCTGGGAAGCTTTAACGGTATCATGTTTCAACCACCGCCCGTTTTAATGATAGAAACGTCAACACAAAGAAGATCCTATTTGGGAACCTTCGAATGGAAAACCAACAGTAAAGTATAATAAAATAAAATAAGGCTTAGGCACACATCTCGATTTCATGACTACTAAAGTGGTTCTTGGACCCTGTAGTCCCTAAGACAACATTAAACCCTGCTGCCAAGAGTTCAAAGGCCCTTGATATAGTATGTTGAGATGTAAGTATCTATGTTCAAGATAGATATGAGCTGGATAGAAGTTTTCCGGATATTTCTTTATTCCGGTAAAAAATTTGTTTCATAGAAATTATTTTAGACGGACAAATTTTAGTACAAGATCCTGATTTTTGATTTGTCATAATAATAGTTTTTTTTTTAATTGAGCAAAAGTATCAATAATATAAGTCAAACCATACAACGTGGCAATGCAGCCAGCGTTTTGGGAACGTTGCCCATTGGTAGCGGCCTATTAGATTAGTTTTAGTTATGTTTAGTTTTAGTTTTCATTTTATTTTTATATTACCGAATGATTTGTTGAAATAAATACAACTTCATCTATAGGGTCCTTCAGTCAAACTAAATATTCTTGAAGGTAGGTGCTTAATTCCACCATATTTAGGTACCGAGTCAGTTACCTACTATAGTATATAATTGTACTGAGTGTTCGTTTATATTATCATCATCATAATCGACTTACTATGTACTTCTTATAGCTGGGGGTCTTCTCAAAGGTAAGGGTCATAAATAGCATTAAATATTCTACGTTAACAAATGCATAAAAAGATCTACAAATTATTACTTACACATCTAGATCATCCCAAATCTACACTTGAATTAAAAAAGCCGGATACTGGCCGGATACTCCCCCCATCCCTCCTCTAAACTAGGGCGGAAGGGCGTTTTTCATGAATTCATTATGTAGAAAGCAATGAAAGGGGTAAGACAAATTATCCACCATTATCGGATTGACAGTGATTTGTAGCCAATCTAAAATAGTGTTTATTTAATAGGGTATAGGATTGGATTTAGGACAAATAGTTGGGCCATGAATAATTAGGAATCTGATAGATGACTGTGAATTAAGGTAACTAATGGATAGCAACTAAGTTTTGGTATCGATTTACCTGCCCCAATGTTTTAAAAGGGTTCCCATTACTAGAAACTTGAGTTTACGTTACAGATAAATTCTTGCGAGAAGATATTAGATACCTACCTGTTTATAAACAAACGAAACTTATACGAACATGGTAATATTATCCTCTTTCAGAGTACAACGTAAAATCTCACCCCCAGACGCTAAATTTATAGAGACGCTGCAGTTTACCAATATTCCCTAAACAAATATACTTACACCAATTTAAAGAGAATCGTTTACTCACCAAATCTCACACATAAGCAAACAACACACTTCATTTGCTTTTGAAATAAAAGCAAGAGCAGTTAGGCTCAGAGACAAGCTTATAAAAAAGAGATTATAATCCACTTTGTCCTTACAACGGAGGACGATCATCATTCACTCCCCATAAATAAAGACAGGAGCACAAAGAAATTCACACTGTCACCGAGAAAGGAAGCGTGATTTGTGAAAATTGTGAAAAATATGAACAAGGTGAGGTAATAGCGGCAAGCCTGCAAAATTCCATTTAGACTGTGACATTGATTAATTATTAGATCGTTGACGCAAATGAGAACTGACTCGGTCTAGTCTTGAACACAGGGTTGGGACTTAACCATAGTTAAACCCAGCTAACTAAGAATCGTAATGCTTTTTTTAAATTACCAAACAATGCTTCAATGTTGACAACTCTAAACTAAGCATCAGCATTGTTTTGAACTAACAAAATAACCAAAATTATTGAGAGGTCTTGCGGAATACAGGCTAGCAAAGACTGGGTGAGGAGAGTCAGTAGTGACATTGATGACACAAAGAGAGGCCTACGTCGAGCAGTAGACGAATATAGGTCGATGATGATGATAATATCATGCCAAAACATAACCTAAAAAGACATATATTATATAAACTCTTTATTAAACATTACAGAACAAAAGAAAATCAAAAAACTGGAACACAACCAAACTTAGCAATAAGTGTTACAATGGACAGTCATTTAGATCAGAGCGATCTTCCAGACAACCATGTATGGAGAGGAATAGCAAATATATAATAGACGGTAGCAACTAATACACAAAGACAAGCTGCAATCAAATCGAATATCAAAATGCAAAAGTATAATTTTAAATTGTAATTTTCCACAGCTAACGTGGTAGGTTCAAATTCCAGACACTATTAATATGAGGCAGACAGCGATGACAATGAATAAACGTGAAGCCACTTCAATTAGGCTATAGGTATGTGTCATTCATTCATACCACCTAATTCAAGGCAATGGTATTAATGGCCAGTTTAATTAATTTCATAACACTGTTATTATAATTATGAAGTTACGCCAATATATTATTCAGACGTGAATATGATATTACGAGTACTATTCAGTTTCAGGACAATTATTTATTTATCACGTTAACTTAGGTCGTGATAATTATTATCTTGCATCTCTACCAATAATATCACTTTATCTACTTGCCCCTCCCTATATTTTATTGTTCTTGAATATTTATTGGGTGCATAATAATAATAATTGTGTTGATGACAATAAAATATGATACATCGATCAAATAACTATAATGATGACGATTATAAAGTGTTGACAAACGCATTCTGCATGATAAGTTTGTACCAACTATTATATTAAAAATAAAAATACATTAAATTCTGTACATGCCATTATAATAATCAATTAAAACGTTTAATACGTAAAATGCAGAGATTGAGACAAGTCCGTTTAAATAACAATAACTTGAATAGGCCTATAAAAATAGGCAAGAGAAAGGAGTAGCAAAACCGATTACCAACTATCTATATACCAACTAGATAGCTTAGGCCACGGTATTCAGATTCAAACACCAATACAATAGCACCAGGTAATAATTTCTAACAGCAAGATGAAAAAGCTAGCGTAAACTACAATATACGTACAACAAAAGCACTAACAAACTGTCCGACAAAATTGCAATCGGACACATAACCGCAAAAATGTCACCGACGCAAGGCCGAACCATCTAGAACAGTATTACAGTAATTCAACTTCTAATAATTCCATTCTATATTAGAATACACCAGAACCTAGGAGATGAAAAATTAGGCGTGCTAGATGGGGGCTTCCCATGGCGTATTGATGAATCAATCCCAAAGATTCTATAAACGGAAAGACACTCTGGGCAGATGGATTAAAACGTTACAGTCCTCAATCCTGAATGTGTCAACCAAAACAGGCCAAACATGACAATGGTTGAAACGTCGACGTGAAAGTAGAACGAAATAAATAAAAAAATCAATAATTTCATACTAGGCGTGTGTCAAAATAAAACGTGCCACGAGAATTTGTCACTCTGTAATGGGTCGTCTTGTCAATCAGTGCATGTTTATTGGTCTTGCAAGCATGACTTGTTTGAAAGGCAATGTCGATCTTAATATTATATATACTGCGATCAGCACCAATCTAATGCTACACCGCGTTTGCTTCCTTATTAACCTGATAAACTTTGAACGAAAAAAGGCTAATCTCCTCTTCTATCCACCATTCACATTGCTAGTGCTTTCAAAGTCAGCTTACTGCTCCATACTGTTACAACTCACCTCGGCCGGCGGCTTCCCGCCGATCGACACGCACTCCAATCTGATGTTTCTGTCCTCGGTGGTAGAGTAGAAGCTCCCTTGCAGGATCTTGGGCGGTTCAGGCGGCACCAGCACAGTGAGTCGGGCGTACCGCGACCTGATTGCGGGCTCACCTGTACAAAAGAGTTTTAATTTAGTTTCGAGTGTCCAAATTGATAGTTGGATGTGTGTGTGGGATACACGCTAGCGCAAGGTGAGGGGTTGTGATATGGCCGACCTCTTTGGACATGCGTTGTGTATTTGGGCGGGTAAACACCCTAGTACCCCCCTACCCCTTTGGGGTCGTTACGCACGCACTGCCCTCTAACCAATGTACAAATATTTGATATTTTTAGTGAATGAATTTCGTGGACAAATTGTTGTCCATCTGATCGACTTGAATGGCAATCTTTTGGCGATCGATATCATGTTGATAATAATATACTAGGTTTGCTTTTGGGTTTGAATTAAGTAACAAAGCACGAGGTAGAATAAATAATAATACATATCATCGCTGTAGAGTTTCGTGCTACTATGTTCTTAAAGCTTAGCAATCTATCGTCGTGGCTTTCTATGGGAGAGGGATTTCAACGATGTGATTCCAACGCGATGATGGTGATATTGTCTATTAAAATGAAATATGCTTTAACTTCACTAGAAAAAAATCAAAAGCAGACCTAGCAGCTAGTTCCAACTTTGTTACTTAAAGTTATGCACTGAGAAATTAATATTCCATAACACAATAAGTCAGCAAAATTTGCCATTTCGCGGTTTCGCTAACTCGTGATAGAGTGAACCGAGAGACAATGCGAATCTCGCTTCCCGGAAAAGTTGGAGAAAGTTGGAAAAGTTGCATGAAGTTGCGAGAATTTGCACGAAGTCGGGAGAATTTGCCGCCAGCGGTTGTAGATTGTGCTCTGGGTTGAAAAAGTGAAACTGTTAGGGAGCGTTCAGATGATACAACTAAGAAACAGGTATCGTATGCGGCAGAACTCATGGCTCGAAAAACCGCGAGCCGCTAACCAGGGCATAATAATGTTAGCTATTCACAGAGACAACGCGATTCAGTAGCTAACAACTTGAATGTAGACTGAGAGCCGACATTCTAAGTCTATATTCAAGCTGCTGCAATAAGCTACGTACTTGGATGTTGACTTATAGCGAACTACGCATAAGATAAGAACCACGTATAATGCATAGACAACATTTAGAGGACACAGAGGCCACACGCTTTGAAAGAGAATGGGATATTGAAGAGTGGATCACAGCATAACGACGATGACTCATTTAACATTAAGTTCACTAAGATTTGAATTGCATTCTTTCTCAATTCATATTCTACATTTAAAAAAATTTATATTTTTTTCTACCCCTTTCCTGCCTTGCGATTTGTGGACCAATACCTGAGGAAGGCGTTCTTTGAAAACGCTAATATCATTTGTTGCGTTGTATAAAAGCAGCCTTAGGTAGGTACTAATAGTTCATGTTAATCGTGTTTTTCTCCGGACTCTGCAGTGATGTTCAAAAGCATGTCTCTTCAGCCAACTTAGCGTTTGTCCCGTTTGTTTCAAGTTTTTGTCTTATATTTACTGAAAACTTTTCAGGTTGGCGTTATTTTATTAAAATTCAGTGCTTTTTGTTTGAAAATTCTAAGAGTTTTTTTTAAAGAATGTTGTGCAAGTATTAACGATTCATAGTGTCTTATACTAGATTGCAGTTTCATTTCTGTTGTTTATTAAAACACTTTTATCGCTAGCTGTTCTTACAATAATTTTGACATGCGGGACGAATAGGGACAAATGTTATCGTGCGGGACGAATAAAAACTTTTTAATGATGTGGGCCGAAAAACTGTAACGAATATGGCATAAATCATTGTCTCCATACAGGATAAAAACAATCCTATGTGTTATATTCCAGGAGGAATGATACTATTAATCTCTCTCCCGTGCTTTATCAAGGATCCTGCCGAGACACAATTGAAAATCTATTGTGTCTGGAATTGCAACAGCGAAAAAGTTACGAGACTGAATACAATTCACGAAAGTTTAGAATGCACTAAATGTAAATTCTGTAAGTACTCAGTCCACACTCTAAAACATTGACGTAACTCACCCTTACTAGAGTCTATAAGTTACATACATTCGTTTAAGGGCTTAAGGTTATAATGTATAGTCAGTATGGTTATACGTTGGGTCGGCCTTTAAAGTCAGTTAACCATAAACTCAATAGAAAACATTCCATCACAAATACGGGCAGACCTTTCAGGGAATCATCAAACCCACATGTAATTTGTCTCACCCAATCCCAGTTTAGGCATCCCAGAATCCCAGCTTATGATTGAAGGCACGCAACTACAGTGTTCATTAAGCTAGTTCACGGGAAACTGACTCTTATTACAAAAGGTGAACGGTTATAACTCTTCATTACAAAACCCATCTCTATTGATTACGGAGACCTGAATAAATGTAACCCCTATTGCGAGGTGGATAAGGATGGCGCTGTAGCAAATTCAGAGACGGGCATGAGTAAACTTCAATTAAAATTAATCAACAAAACTGAATTAAACATTTAGGGTAGGTATTTGAAATCCTTGGAGCAGGTAAATTGAGTTTGTAGATGAACTTTCGCTATTATAATACACTGTCATATTTTTACGCCATTTTATATCTAGCAAAAACGGCTTACTCGTAGCGTTGTGTATACTAATTTATGATATTTTAATCGACGATTTTTTATTATCCGAACACCGAAATCAAAATTTAACAAAATGTCTAACGCGAGACTTTTGGAATAAGTATTATAGACATGTATTTTGTCAAAAGCAAATCCTAAATTAGCTTTCAATAAAGCTATCAGATCAATTTATTCACAGACAAATCAAAAGCTAATTCAATTATCTTAATTAACCAAATTTAACAACATACCTAACCTTCCTTTGATCTATTCGCAGCCCCAAAAATAAAATGACTTCAAAGACTTTAAATCCAAGCTTAACCCCAGACCGGTAAACATTCATCCGAATTCAAAGGCTCCTTTCAAAACCTTATCCGTTGCAAACAAAAAGGCTACACACACTCAGATATAAACGCTAATACTGTTCAGTTAGAGGATACAAAGTCGATCCTAAATCCTGAAACAAAAGCTCAATCTACCCCGGGGCGAGCTAACTTGAGATAAGGTAGACTTGGAGGTCGCAGTGCTCAAGATTGCTCTTTTTACCTGACTGCCGAAGGAGGGTTATATTTTTTGAGAGTTTGTATGTATGTATGTCTAATTCTTTGTGCCACTCTACAGCCTAAAACACTTAGTTTGACGGATTTCAACATAATTATGGGGTGTCATTAGATTCGTCTCAGTTGTGGGAGTGCTAAAGGCTATATTTTTTTATATGGTGTTAAGATGTATCTCCGGCGAGCTATGTAGTTCTCACTTGGGGTGACGAAGTGATTCAATTTGATGAGCAATTACAGACTGGCCTTTAAAAATCGCTGTTGGGTCACCCCGATAATGGGTTCAACGACAGATTTTCTTTTTATGAACGATTATAGATAGATAGATTTATAGATAGATAGATAGATAAACTCATTATTGAAACACCACAGAACAAAGAAAACTTCTAGCTAGAGCAATACAATAACAATTATTTAGTGTTACAATGGGCGGTCTTATCGCTCATAGAGATCTCTTCCAGGCAACCATGCATGGAGAAGAATATCAAGGTTACCGGACGGTGGCTATCAATATAATATACTACAACAAAATAAATAAATAGTCATGAAATACACATAATACTAGTTGCACATAGATAAATTTAATACATACATATTATATACAATAATTGTAAGGATATTATGGAGATAGGTTGGTACAACGAATTTAGTACCCTACCAAGGTTTTAAACGATGTTCCTTCATCGGAAGCATATTATGTTCATTGTTCAGTGGTTTTGATCACCTAGTTTTACTACGCTCAGTGATGTGAGATCCAAAAACGGAACCTACTGAGTTAAAATCTTTTCAAAGCTTCAGTATATTATAAAATTACTATAGATCTATCGAGTCATCAATCCATACGCGAAAACTTAAAAGGAGCATGTAAAAAAGTTGTAACTAACCTACCCTACCTACACAAGAAAATACACGTGATAAAATATATGGCCAAATGATCGTCTTAACCCTTCGTTGTGAAATAACAGTAACCTCGATTCTTTTAGAGTTAGAGACTGCTTATAATGAAATACAAATAAAATTATATAATTAAATAAAGGAGAAGTATATAAGTAAGAAGTATATAATTAAATAAAGGAGAAGTAAAAAGGAGTCTTATAGATATAAGAGAGAGATTAACCTGTGAATACCAAGGAAAACGAAAGGCTGCTTTCCTTTTGTGAAGAATGTAGCCCCCCCCATTTGGGGAGGGAGGATAGGCCCCAGCCAACGCCCATCCTTGTGAGTGCCAACCACAGAGTGCACTCCCCGGGAAAGAGGTAAAGGTAAGGACATTAGGTCTTGTTTTAACCATTCAGTCCAAATGTGATTGTACTTTTTTTCCTTTACTCAATCCCGGAATTCATTATTTATGTTTGTTGACCATTCACGGTTCTTTTCATGTTGGGTATTTTCCCAATTACTAGACTTCATCAAGAGATCAATGCTCATGACTACAACCAATCCACAATGCGTAAAGCAGAGCCAGAAGGTACACCCAGGGGTCCCACTGCTATGTAGCGCTTGTACATACGTGATGTTCCAGGAGTGCTGGGTGCCCAGCTGCGGAAATGATTGAGCCCACATATATTTCCCCAAGGAAATCCGATAATTGCATAAAAGCTTTTTTTATAAATTGTAATTATCATTTGTAAATAATGCTCCGGTAATTAGCATGGATCAATCACATCCAGGCTGAAATAGTTTTCAGTAAATACATAATCAGTTTTGTCGTAAATTAACGGAGAGAATGGATAGGAAATGATTAAAAGGAGGAAAGCTAATAGGAGTCGGTACTCCCCTATCACTATTTGCGAAAGTTACTGACTAGCAATAATTTACTTAATGTGTTTGGTCATAGTGTTGTAATTTTGAATAAACAAGGGATGCACAATTGGCCTAACTGAACATTTCCTCGCCGATTCGGTGTATAGTGTGGGGAAATATTTGTGCCCTGCGTGTATAGTGTTAGTGCTTGCAGTAAGACGTAATCACTAGTAGTAACTTCATCGGAATAATTCCAAGCATATAAGGGTTGTGAGGCCTCAGACGTAACAACGATTCCAAGCAGTCACTTACTAGTTATGAAAACACCTACAGTATGTTATATGAGCAAACGACTGCACATCAGCAATTAATATAAAGTTTGTTGATTTTAATCTAAACTAGGGGATGTTACCTGGACAAAACGTTACCTCAAAACCTTAGTTACCAGTAAAATAATAATAGACGATCCCACCATATGTCCACAAATTACCGACCGAAATGGGATTGCCTGTACCTTGCACAACACATAGTGTCAGATAGTTTTATAGTGCATCAGCTTATTTCAATAGAGCTGGGTTCTGGTAGGCTTTAAATAAAACAATGTGTAACCATCCCGCAGTGTTGTACTCATAATATAACTGAAGTAGCCAGTAGGTTTGTTTAGGACTAAAGTCAATTATAGATCGTAGTTCAGTGCTGAAGAATCGTAGTAAATTATGTGTAATAATATGTTGACGTCATAGTCAAAGAATTGGTTAAGGCTGTAAATAAAGGTAAGATAATGGCGTGTGTATGATAATTGTCGAAAGTAGAATTAAACCCCATATGCTGTATAGTATTGATTATCGATGTAAATAATAATTTGGTCGTGAGTCGTAAATATATGTCAAACGAACGATGGTAAGATAAATTCAAGCTGAAAATAATTGTATAAATGGTTTCGTAGAAATGGTAATCAGTGAAGTAAGTAAGGTTTAGTTAGAGCTGTAAATAAAATGTCATGATAATCGTACATACGAAATGTCAACGTAATGCACGTAGACGTAGAATCGTAGAGATAAACGTAATTAATAATTTCAAAGCCGTGAGTAATCGTAATTTATATAAGCCGTTCCGTAAAAGTGGTGTCGAAGTACATAACGTATAGTTATGATCGTAAATAAAATGATAGAATACGAACGTATGGTAAATTCAGTAGATAGTATGGTAGTATGGTAGTATTCAGAAGACGTATGGTAAATTCAGTAAATAGCCGCAAACATCAGAAGGGTAAAGCCTTCCAATATTACATGAGAGATAAAATAATAAACGCAAAATAAGTCAAAAGCTGAAAATAAACACGTACAATGTAAGCATGTTAAATAGTAGAAATCAAAGTAAAATAATTTCAAAATCGTGAGTAATCATAAAAGCCGTATCGTAGAAATAGTATCGAAGTAAATAATGTTTCGTTATGGCCGTAAATAAAATGGTAGAATAACGTAAGTATGTAAAGTAAATACAGTAACACCAGAAGGGTAAAGCCTTCCAATATTACATAAGACGAAATAAAAAGGCAGAATAACGAACGTAAAGTAAATTCAGTAGTTAAACGTAAATTGCCGCAAACATTGGCCGGGTAAAGCCTTCCAATGTAACACAAGTTTAAATCAAATAACGAACACAACATAAAATCAAAAGATGAAAACAATGTAAACATTTAAATAGGTACCAGAAGTACAATGAGTGATTTATAAATTACTTTGCATAAAATGTGGAAACTTATCACTCACCATATCGACTGATGTGACCAAATTGGATCCTTAACACAGCATAAGTTATGAAATTATATAATTATTTCAGTAATGTAATTTAGACAAATATATTATTATTATGATAAAAATAGCCATTTTATGATTCGATCCAATTAGGCGTGTAAATAAAAGTTCCACCAACCTCGCGAAGGCTTCTTTTACCTTAGGATTGCCATGTTAGGTTCACCTGAAATAGCCTAGCTATTGGATGTGGATGAGTACTATTACTCATTTAATTACTGAAATAACTCGAAGATTTCATTAAATCTAAGTTGGAATGAATTTACTTGAATACACCAAATTAAACACTGAAACCAATCAAAGGTTTCCTCTTATTAGAAAACTGAACTAGATGCATCACAATAAATACAGAAACCGATCGAAGGTTTTGTTACTATCTATTAAACGATTAATATAACTGAAAGAAAGTGACTAGCTAATCGGAGACATGGCAACCCATAAGGATCTCCTCCGGCACCCATCAGTCATCAGTTCTCGTCACACATATTATAATTCAAATAAAAGTAGCATAATTAAATGCGCATGTTTAATGGAATTTGCAAAAGAAAACTTTACATGAACATTTTACCAAGCCAAATAAAGATGCCGGCACAAAATAACAATGTACTGGGAAACGTCCCAACTTCTTACTAGAAAAGTTACAACCGAAACATCTTTAAATAATAGATAATCGACTCACGACCTCGGCTTGAAGACCACTAGCACTTCACTATCACACCACTAACCCGAATTAGCACACCGCTATCCCTATGCATAAAATTACTACACCCCAACCCTTTCTACCACTATGTTGCGGATGCGTGTGCGTTACTTTACAATTATCGACCAACTATCCCGACTGAAATCACGTCTCCTCTGACGACAGGTGCCCCCCTTCACCCCTGTAATTCCACTTGACTCTCATACAACGAGCCCTTGTTCCCAAAACTTGCGTACGCGCTAATAATTTGTTTAACTTAACTGAGGTAGGTACTATGGGTCGGTACATTCACCCCCAAAAATTTTAAAAGGTCTATCCGGTTAAAATTTTTTCATCAAAACGAACCATAGTTACCGAAATTATTTATCTCCATCTCATATTACACTAACAGATATAACACAAGACAGATTCCTAAGATTTAATTTAAATCCTCCTTCTTTCCGAAAGTGGTGGCCTTACGCCCCACTAGTCACTTTTAACTCAATCGCAATAATGTTGTCAATCCATAAATTTTTTTTCGATATTCATTAAGATATTATTTTTCATAAATATTCACGATATTTATCAATGTTCACGCGCTCACAATTCACAAGTAGTCACCCTGGTGACAATTACTATTTGTGCTAACAATATTCTTCGCTAATTCATTATTTGTTTACCGCAAAATAAAAACCCCAAATAACTACTCACGGTACCTTTTAATAATTATTGTAAATCTGCTACAACCAACAATATGCAAATACTTATGTTGATTTGCGACTAATAGTATAGCAGCCTATTGTGTTTTAGTACCTACCTAGCTAGAACAATATTCCTAATGACAATATAATCCGAACACCAAAATAGGTACCGACAAAACCCATGTAATATTTCACAACCTAAGTGTGGTTTACCGATACCCTACTCGTATTAGTAATACGTATACAACTATGTTGTATCAATTTCTTACCTAATATTCGTCTACTTATATCATAATTATTTTGTGCAAAGTTCCTAATTTAAAATAAGACGTTTTTTTTTTTTTTTTTTAACGCTTCCTATCATTTTAAATTTTATTTTATAGGAATATAATTGCCTATAACCATAAACACCGTATCCGCAAGTACCCATTTAGTGTACATTTACATAACGCATACGCATAGATAAGCAGCTATAACACTTAGAAATAGAGGCATTCCTACTCGTACTCACTACAGCTCAAGTAGGTAGCTGAACCCCACTCAAAGCCCCTGCTCAGTCGTCACTCCTTTCCGTTCCCACCATGCTAATACTAACATAGTCGTAAGCAAAGTGGCTGACTTGTTTATGACGCCAGGTCTCATTTCTCTTTGCACTCACTTAAGGCACAATACAATAACTCTTCATGGAACCCCACACAGTTGGCCTATTCACAATACAAAAAAATAAACAATTAAATGCTGAGCAATACGTGGCCACAAAGATTAAGCCGCGGGGCTCTCGTTACCTACTAATTATAAACAATACTTAATACTGGTCCCCTTTCATAACCTGCCATCACAAAATCTGCTTACTTGTAAACAAACATTCAACCTACTTCGTGACAGAGAACGGTTATTTTCCTAAGAGTGTACCTATCAATGCCCGGCTTATAAAGAACAAGTACCTACTTCAACAAAATTTAACTAACTTGTAGGTACGTTATATAAAGTTTTATATAACAATATTGAAACCGTTATATGGAGTAGTTAATACCGTATAATTATGTTACTTATCCGCGTAAATGAAAATTAAATAACTAACATTATCTAACTATTATCTTTCTTTTTACTAACACCCCCACAAACTTTGGACTCAATACACCCCCACGCCCTTAATGTCCTAAATATTTTGAAGTTAACAGAATTAAAAACGCAACACCCCCACGGTCTTAAGATCTTAGGTATTTTAAACATTTAGGTAGGTACTGAACATAAGTAAAGTTCCCAAAACAGTCTCATAAACTCTTTCCATTTCACGAACACCAAATTAAAGGCTGAAAAGCCTACTTTTAATATAAAGATTACTCTAAAATATCCTGGTCCTAAGGCACCAAATTGTAACTAACCTACCCTACCTACACAAGAAAATACACGTGATAAAATATATGGCCAAATGATCGTCTTAACCCTTCGTTGTGAAATAACAGTAACCTCGATTCTTTTAGAGTTAGAGACTGCTTATAATGAAATACAAATAAAATTATATAATTAAATAAAGGAGAAGTATATAAGTAAGAAGTATATAATTAAATAAAGGAGAAGTAAAAAGGAGTCTTATAGATATAAGAGAGAGATTAACCTGTGAATACCAAGGAAAACGAAAGGCTGCTTTCCTTTTGTGAAGAATGTAGCCCCCCCCATTTGGGGAGGGAGGATAGGCCCCAGCCAACGCCCATCCTTGTGAGTGCCAACCACAGAGTGCACTCCCCGGGAAAGAGGTAAAGGTAAGGACATTAGGTCTTGTTTTAACCATTCAGTCCAAATGTGATTGTACTTTTTTTCCTTTACTCAATCCCGGAATTCATTATTTATGTTTGTTGACCATTCACGGTTCTTTTCATGTTGGGTATTTTCCCAATTACTAGACTTCATCAAGAGATCAATGCTCATGACTACAACCAATCCACAATGCGTAAAGCAGAGCCAGAAGGTACACCCAGGGGTCCCACTGCTATGTAGCGCTTGTACATACGTGATGTTCCAGGAGTGCTGGGTGCCCAGCTGCGGAAATGATTGAGCCCACATATATTTCCCCAAGGAAATCCGATAATTGCATAAAAGCTTTTTTTATAAATTGTAATTATCATTTGTAAATAATGCTCCGGTAATTAGCATGGATCAATCACATCCAGGCTGAAATAGTTTTCAGTAAATACATAATCAGTTTTGTCGTAAATTAACGGAGAGAATGGATAGGAAATGATTAAAAGGAGGAAAGCTAATAGGAGTCGGTACTCCCCTATCACTATTTGCGAAAGTTACTGACTAGCAATAATTTACTTAATGTGTTTGGTCATAGTGTTGTAATTTTGAATAAACAAGGGATGCACAATTGGCCTAACTGAACATTTCCTCGCCGATTCGGTGTATAGTGTGGGGAAATATTTGTGCCCTGCGTGTATAGTGTTAGTGCTTGCAGTAAGACGTAATCACTAGTAGTAACTTCATCGGAATAATTCCAAGCATATAAGGGTTGTGAGGCCTCAGACGTAACAACGATTCCAAGCAGTCACTTACTAGTTATGAAAACACCTACAGTATGTTATATGAGCAAACGACTGCACATCAGCAATTAATATAAAGTTTGTTGATTTTAATCTAAACTAGGGGATGTTACCTGGACAAAACGTTACCTCAAAACCTTAGTTACCAGTAAAATAATAATAGACGATCCCACCATATGTCCACAAATTACCGACCGAAATGGGATTGCCTGTACCTTGCACAACACATAGTGTCAGATAGTTTTATAGTGCATCAGCTTATTTCAATAGAGCTGGGTTCTGGTAGGCTTTAAATAAAACAATGTGTAACCATCCCGCAGTGTTGTACTCATAATATAACTGAAGTAGCCAGTAGGTTTGTTTAGGACTAAAGTCAATTATAGATCGTAGTTCAGTGCTGAAGAATCGTAGTAAATTATGTGTAATAATATGTTGACGTCATAGTCAAAGAATTGGTTAAGGCTGTAAATAAAGGTAAGATAATGGCGTGTGTATGATAATTGTCGAAAGTAGAATTAAACCCCATATGCTGTATAGTATTGATTATCGATGTAAATAATAATTTGGTCGTGAGTCGTAAATATATGTCAAACGAACGATGGTAAGATAAATTCAAGCTGAAAATAATTGTATAAATGGTTTCGTAGAAATGGTAATCAGTGAAGTAAGTAAGGTTTAGTTAGAGCTGTAAATAAAATGTCATGATAATCGTACATACGAAATGTCAACGTAATGCACGTAGACGTAGAATCGTAGAGATAAACGTAATTAATAATTTCAAAGCCGTGAGTAATCGTAATTTATATAAGCCGTTCCGTAAAAGTGGTGTCGAAGTACATAACGTATAGTTATGATCGTAAATAAAATGATAGAATACGAACGTATGGTAAATTCAGTAGATAGTATGGTAGTATGGTAGTATTCAGAAGACGTATGGTAAATTCAGTAAATAGCCGCAAACATCAGAAGGGTAAAGCCTTCCAATATTACATGAGAGATAAAATAATAAACGCAAAATAAGTCAAAAGCTGAAAATAAACACGTACAATGTAAGCATGTTAAATAGTAGAAATCAAAGTAAAATAATTTCAAAATCGTGAGTAATCATAAAAGCCGTATCGTAGAAATAGTATCGAAGTAAATAATGTTTCGTTATGGCCGTAAATAAAATGGTAGAATAACGTAAGTATGTAAAGTAAATACAGTAACACCAGAAGGGTAAAGCCTTCCAATATTACATAAGACGAAATAAAAAGGCAGAATAACGAACGTAAAGTAAATTCAGTAGTTAAACGTAAATTGCCGCAAACATTGGCCGGGTAAAGCCTTCCAATGTAACACAAGTTTAAATCAAATAACGAACACAACATAAAATCAAAAGATGAAAACAATGTAAACATTTAAATAGGTACCAGAAGTACAATGAGTGATTTATAAATTACTTTGCATAAAATGTGGAAACTTATCACTCACCATATCGACTGATGTGACCAAATTGGATCCTTAACACAGCATAAGTTATGAAATTATATAATTATTTCAGTAATGTAATTTAGACAAATATATTATTATTATGATAAAAATAGCCATTTTATGATTCGATCCAATTAGGCGTGTAAATAAAAGTTCCACCAACCTCGCGAAGGCTTCTTTTACCTTAGGATTGCCATGTTAGGTTCACCTGAAATAGCCTAGCTATTGGATGTGGATGAGTACTATTACTCATTTAATTACTGAAATAACTCGAAGATTTCATTAAATCTAAGTTGGAATGAATTTACTTGAATACACCAAATTAAACACTGAAACCAATCAAAGGTTTCCTCTTATTAGAAAACTGAACTAGATGCATCACAATAAATACAGAAACCGATCGAAGGTTTTGTTACTATCTATTAAACGATTAATATAACTGAAAGAAAGTGACTAGCTAATCGGAGACATGGCAACCCATAAGGATCTCCTCCGGCACCCATCAGTCATCAGTTCTCGTCACACATATTATAATTCAAATAAAAGTAGCATAATTAAATGCGCATGTTTAATGGAATTTGCAAAAGAAAACTTTACATGAACATTTTACCAAGCCAAATAAAGATGCCGGCACAAAATAACAATGTACTGGGAAACGTCCCAACTTCTTACTAGAAAAGTTACAACCGAAACATCTTTAAATAATAGATAATCGACTCACGACCTCGGCTTGAAGACCACTAGCACTTCACTATCACACCACTAACCCGAATTAGCACACCGCTATCCCTATGCATAAAATTACTACACCCCAACCCTTTCTACCACTATGTTGCGGATGCGTGTGCGTTACTTTACAATTATCGACCAACTATCCCGACTGAAATCACGTCTCCTCTGACGACAGGTGCCCCCCTTCACCCCTGTAATTCCACTTGACTCTCATACAACGAGCCCTTGTTCCCAAAACTTGCGTACGCGCTAATAATTTGTTTAACTTAACTGAGGTAGGTACTATGGGTCGGTACAAAGTCTTCATGATAAAACAACCTACATTTACTTGCAGCCATATTCACATGTAATAGATGACGTAATCTACCTACCAGTCTTTATAATTGGCCTTTTGTGGCAAGCTTGAATACTCCCTCACAGTGTGTGAAAGGCGCCTGAAGCCAGTGTTCCTCACAAGACTACACAGCACCGTAAACAAAGGCTATGCAAATTCATTTCTGGAACCTTTTCGTTTACATTTGAATAGGCAAGACGGATCATTGGTTCAAGTGGCGTATTTGCGTAATCTAAAGATACCATAGAATCTTAATGATCGGTATAATGGTAGGGGATGTTATATTGTAGGGTGAATTCCTTTGAAGGGATGTTGGAGTAAGTTTGACGTATTGTTAAGCCTCATTCGAGATTTAGTATGTTAACTAACGGAGCCGGTGGTTGTGCTGATTTGGATGATCGATAATTCAATGTTTTGCTAGCTGTGTTTGTTAGGTTATATTTGATTTGTGTGGCTTTGATGACGTCATACGGAGAGTACGTAACGAAATTACATCGGTTACGAAACGAAATTGTTTGGTTTGCGTTGTAAATCCCTGATACTCGTCTATACTAATATTACGAGTATAAAGAGGAAATATTTGACTGTTTGTTTGTTTCTTTGCTTTGAATAGGCTCCGAAACTACTGAACCGATTTGAAAAATTCTTTCACTGTCGGGAAGCTACACTATCCCCGGGTGATATAAGCTACTTTTTATCCCGTAAAAATTAACGGTTCCCGCGGGATAGTAGTTAACGCGGGTGAAACCGCGAGGCGCTTCTAGTAGATGACATAAAGAAATATATTACAGCAAATGTTATGCTAACTTTGTTTCATATAATATGAGCAACGCCTATCATGTATAGGATAGTATCGGAGTAGCATAATTTTTGGAGAGGTTAGAGTCTTAGGGTTATTTTTGTGTTTTGCCATCCAATGATACCGGATTCAATCTTCTGTCTTGCATCAAATGACTTTTAGTTATTTGCGGGGTTTCGGTGGACACCAAAAGCCGTCTATCCTCAGTCCCCACATAGAGGCTCTTGGACCGACCCTTGAGTCTGACATACTCTGACATCTTAGGTCAGCCAACATACATAGTCAGTCAGTAGGTACATTTTTTCACACATTGTGACACATTTTTTCGAAAGATTGTTATGAACGAAGCTACTCTTAAAAATGTTCTCAAACACAGCTCCAAAGTAAGAAATTAATTGCGTTATTCAATTCCTTGACATCTTTAATTAAATGAGCCGAACAAAAAAATTACAAAGAGATCTCGCTACAGAGAAAATGCAAAAACACGAGACTGATTAAACATAAAAAGAAGGGAAGGAAGGGGTAGGAAAAAATTAAAAACAAATTATGGTTCGACCCTGAGAGGAAAAATTGCCTCCTGGAATAAGAAAAGCTGCTTTTTTAACGACAATGGATTTTTTGCGGTATTTCTTAGGAAAATTAATCGGTTCATAGGTTGAATTGACTGCTGGCTGTTTGCTAATAGCTCGCGGTGGGAACAGTTATTTTCTTCTAAATTTTGGCTTCACACATAAATACATCAGAAATTAACGAGAAAACACTTGTTTGCTAATAATGTGAAGATACCTAATCGGGAAACGCTGAAAGTTTCAGCCGAAATTTCAAAAGCCTGTTGAAACAGTCTGTTCTAAAAGTTTGAAGACAAACAAACGGCTATTGAAATTATTCAGGTATGTTAGATGTTTCTATAGTTTTACAATTATCACCTTCTTTATAGAGCTTTCTTGAAATAACTCGGTCTAACGCCGTGCGTAGCGGGCGCGGCACGGCGACGCGCGCGACGTTACAAACGAAATTGGCAAAGATTTTCAATTTGTTACGGCAAACACAATTTGGCAAGTTAAGCTGAAAGGATCGAATAGTTTCAGGCTGAAATATATTGTGGTTCAAGTAATGCGACAAAAGAGATAAATAGCTTTAGTTTGATGTATTATAAGGTTCAACAAATAATATAAGATTTGTAATGTGCGATGGTGGAAATTTTGTTTCATAATTTCGAGGATGGATTTCAGCATAGTAATGGCTGATTCTATCGACTCTGATTATAGCTGTAAACAATTAAGTACCTCATGTTTGTTTCAGTCACATCCTGAAAATGTTAATCCACTTTCAAAGAAAACTGATTAAGAATGTATCTATATATTATTTATTATATAATATTAGTAATAATACATTGATTTTGACCCAATTGGACCAGCTCTCAGCCCGCATGCGTATTTTTCAAAAAAGTGTCTAGTAATTCTAATAGGCAGGCATATTTATCAACAAGAACACTTTTTTGTACCTTTCTCTCTTAACTTAATCGGCAGCATCTTATAATGTTTCCCTGCATACGGCTCCCAACATCAACAAGCACTTGTTTGAACAAGCGTTCCGTACCGTAATTTTGTTTATCGAAAACTGATTTATTATTTTAAATAATACCAATAAAGTACGGCCTTCAATTGTGATGAGACGGAGTCGAAAATTCAACCTTATACCTTCCCGTTCTGGGTTGAAAATAGGGTAAGCCTATTAAATGTATATCGTGGGATCGCATTGTCTTGAATGAAATTAGGGGGTATTACATCAATTTCGAGTATTCATTAAATGTTGGTAAACAACGTCTTTTTATGTTTCTCAAGTATTGAAATGATTGTTTGCTTCGATGGAATTATGGTTTGGGATGCTTGAAGGAGCTTCCTTTCGTTTAAATAATAATTGGAGGTTTCAGTCATTGACGGATAGAAAGGCGGTGGTGGAATGTAATTATTTATGCACTTTTGCTCTAGAGCTTACCATGGCGTCTTATTTGCGATCCAATTATTGAGGACCTAAACAGATTTTTTTGTTACTACTTACGCGTACCATGACATCTTCTTGTGACA
The DNA here is from genome assembly GCA_905147375.1 of Hylaea fasciaria. Classification (NCBI taxonomy): domain Eukaryota; kingdom Metazoa; phylum Arthropoda; class Insecta; order Lepidoptera; family Geometridae; genus Hylaea; species Hylaea fasciaria. The sequence goes on from LR990218.1 coordinate 3,758,693, forward strand.
TCTTGCTCAATTTAGTTTGATTTTAAATCTGAAGGGATTGTCGTCTACTTAAATGATATCGAAAGCCAGGTATTACTATTATTTAAAGTGAAACATTCCGCGTTTCGGTCCTAAAATTGGATTGCTATAAGACGTCGTGGTAAGCCCCCAGCTAACTCTCACGGAGTAGACAATTATATCGAATTTAAAAGACAACTTTTAGGTTATAACATTAGTGAATAATATCTAGTAACCAGTCAGGATTACATACATAGATCCTATCCCCTAACTGGCTCCTTGTATCTACAGGAACTACAAGGACATAATATTATGGTCCATCAAACAACCAGAATTAAATCAAATGTCTGAACACAATAAATATGTGTCCATAGCGTCGTCGGTCGGTCAGTTCGTCATACAAAGTACCTATCTGTATCCACTATTCTCTCCCGTACTTGGTCAAGTATCCTGCCGAGAAACAATTGAAATCTGTGGCTGGAGTTGCAGCAGCGGAAAAGTTAAACATCACTCAAAACTCTTGAAATACATACCTCTAGCCCCCGAGCTGACCTGGCACTGGTATTTTGCATCATCATCCAAGGTCACGTCCCGGATGTCCAAGGAGTAATCACCTGTGAACGAAAACATGTTTAGAATACATATTTTTAAGTAGGTCTTTGGGGGCCGTTGGATGCGACCACTGCAGTGCGAATAGTGCTGTCGAACAGGTTATTTCTAGGAATTATGCACTATCGTAGATCACATCGTCACTTTATAATGTGATAGTAGTCAATTTAGCAAACCTATTCTATAAAAAAATTGCTCGTTGTGGCGTACTATGTTGGAGGCTTATACTCAGCAGTGATTGTCTTACAACTGATGATGAAGTATTACCATAGCAGAAATTGTGCGTTTTTCTACAAAATAGCATCTTTCAAGATCAAGGTGCTTAGTCTTATTAAATGGGAGCGATACGGTTTACTAGACTGAAGACTATGGAAATTGAAGTTCAGTGTGTAAGAGACCGCAACTTTACCCTTAGTGTGAGTTGTTACGAGCTCGACATAGTACGCGTCTATACTAGCGCCTTTGTATGAAGATCCTGTACAGCGCCCTTTCCGGCGCGTTTATGAACGACAAATCTTCATACAAAGTTGACGCGTACTATGTCGAGCTCGTAAAACACACACTAGGGGTGTCGGTACAGTACATTTATGCTATAGTTTCCACACCATAATATAATATATGATACACATATTCCATAGTTACCATATTATATGAAACACCTAGACACACTAACTGCCTAGACTATACCATAATTACATGCTCGTTATTTCAATAACTTGTATAATTAAAACATATTTAGGCATAGGACAAATAGGTCAAAAGTATAATAATTCGAGCACTAATGGGGTTGAAAATAGTGAATACCTTTAATTTGTTAGCACAAGAAGGCTAGAGGTTATACGACGTTGATGTTTTATTACGTATACGTTCGTATTGAAGTAATTTTTAATAGTAGGTACAGTCAGGCTAAGAAGTACTTAGCTGCCGAATTTCCAATCCAATTGTAACTACGTAATAGGCTAATATCATTAATCAAATAGGATTCATACTATTATAATATAATGGACCTATATTTTTGTGTTTTATACGTACAGTTTTATATTTTTGTCAGAAGAAAAATTGTATTTTACAAGAAAACCTATAGGTACAAAAGTAAATGTTTGTAGCTAGCTTATATTATAAAAAAATGGCTACCTAGTTTTTTAATTTAAGTCATGTAATAGTAATTTAATTTTAGTCAATTTCTACACGTTATATAATAATGTTTATCTCAACTAAAACTTATTTCTACGGTTTTTCTTAGTCTTTATTTCAATAAAACTAATGTAACATATTGCCTACGCTCAACGTACGAGAAGAGATGACAAAAAAGATGATTAATTGCTTGCCACAACCTAAGGACATGTAATATGTCTATGGAAACAAAAAGGGCCTCTGGGGGTAATGCTAACATTAATAATTAGGTTACAGTGAGGGAAGTTTTATTATTTAACGTGAATAAAATGGTATCGATTTTTTTTCGAATTTATTTCAACATGGAGCACAAAACTGACATTGATTTTTAGATAAGAAATAAAAAGAAATAACAATCAATTGTAGTATAGATATGCAGTTATTTAGCTACTTTAAATTTAACGGTATAATTTTTGCTTTGAGTCGTGTACCAATCAAGCATCATTCTATAGGTACTGCTCGGCCGTTCGGACGACATTCCTTCGGCCGGGATGACCCCCAACGAGTTCATATCAAAACTTGATGGTTAAAATATGATAGGTACCATCTTTACGAGCCATTATGTCTCTGTGATGCCAAATGTAGTCGTGCAAAAGATATAGACCAATTTACATATTTTTTACAGATATAAATTGTGGCCGTGTTTTGCTTCGATCTGGCCTGAATTGCTTTTACTATGTACTAAGTTAGTAGGTAACTCAGTGTGATTATCGCTGCGGGAGATTCGCATGTGGAGACTGTACCTACTTAGTGGGTAACATTTTTTTTGTACCAGTAGGTATGCTAGATGGGCTCAGTTGACCGATTCAAATATTGGTTAGGTCAACTGATCCCGCGGACTCAGTTTGGAGTGGGTTCAGTTGACGTAAGAGCCTAAATAACAGTCTATGAGTATGACACATTAGGGTTGCGCTGTTACGTGAAAAATGTGACTGCTGATTTTGAATTTTTAGAGTCATCTTGCGTTTATCTGCGTTAGTATGTAGTATTATTGGTGGAATATTCATAATTAGGTATAGTGTGAGCGTGGTCAAACTATACAAACCAAAACATGGAGTCATTTTAGACTCATGTGCCCTCTAAAACTTCTAAGGCATTAAGTTTAAGTAAAGATTCACCATTTTACTGACCATTTTACCAAAGAACTGAGACATCGACATTTTGACTCTTAACATAACAAAAGTAACCTTGACAATTATCGATTTTCTCGAGACTGGCTAAGTGCACAAATCGTGCGTAGCCGAAACAATTACAAAATCTACTAAAATCTACTCCATTGAAGCAATAATACAGCTAGGTATAAGTCCTAGATATAAACCCGTACTTTTTCATATTGGAGAAAAATAAACCCAAAGAAAAAAAAATCATAATTGCACCAATATAAACACAAAACCACACAATACCATGTTTCATAAAACTCCAGTCATGTTAAAACCAACCGAAAAATAGCAGTCATAAAACCAGGAGCACAATATTGAACGTACTGATTATGTTTAATTAAAAAAATGTAGAGCTTTTTTATTGACAGTAAAAACGGTGACCTCATTCCTAATTAGATTACAAAATGGCGGATACTTTTCGTTATTCCGTGGAACGGTATGGAGCAATTTATTATTTGTCACGAAATATGGAAGTAATGGGCGTTTCGCATCACGGCCGGTTCGCCCGCAATGCAAGTCGACCCATTCTGTTTGCGAATCGGGTATTTTGCACCACATTCCGATCTCGGTGCGAAACGACCAAATTAGAAAAAAGTAGTGTCAATTTGCATCTCACTGCAAAAAATTAACCACCAGGGGGCTTACCACGACGTCTTATTGGGATCCAATTGAGGACCTAAACAGAATCATTTCACTTTAAATAATAGTAATTCGATAGGCTTTCGATATCATTTAGGTAGACGTCGATCCCTTTAGATTTAAAATCAACCTAAATTGAGCGTCAAGATGTCACAACAAGACGTCATGGTACGAATAAGTAGTAAAACGATTCTGTTTAGGCCCTCAACTGGATCGCAATAAGACATCATGGTAAGCCCCCAGGCATCTATGGTAATAGGCAGGGTCTTCTAAAAAATTGCACCACTAAAAACTTGTGGGGAACAGCGTTTATCCAATATAAGAAGAGCTTTCAGCACACTCACCTTCTTCGTCGCTTCCGATCATTTTATAGCGGTCATAGCCGCTCAGTTCCCTATGCAGGCCCAGTCCGAAGTCGTCTTTCGTCCACTGCAGTTGTCCAGCCTTTTTCTCCACTCTACAAGGGAGCGTCACTCTCGATCCTACGACGGCAGTCTGTGAAGGAAAATAGACTTTATTATCATGGTCTAAAACCCCCTAAAACTGACTCGTTGGTTGGGTGACCGATTGAGTAACAACATTGCTTCGCATTACAGTTTCTCTTGTTTTTTGTTCGATTCAGCAGTTTGTATGAAGTACTCTCGTCTGATGGTAAAAAAAAAACTGGTTGAATTTTATTGTACCATAAGAAATGTAGCAGTATTTAATTACTGTGTTCACGGGCAGAAGCAAAGAATTCAATATTATTACAATCATCCCGTCTCTCTCCTCTCGTCTAATGAAAAAAAAAACCGATGAATACATTAAAATTACAAAAAAGTTTTCATGTTGTTTTTATATTACCGAGTGATTTTGTTGAACTAAATATAACTTAAAATATTAAATATCGTACCTGATCCTGTGGCTCCATAGCAAACTTCTGTTCCTGATACCCGACACAAACACCACACAAAAGCACTGTACAAAAACACGCGCACACGCACAAAGTCCGCAACAGCAGGAACAACGAGCTAACACCCCTACTAGTTGTTCTCACTCGATTGCAGTTCGACATGTTCTCACTTCGACATAACAAGGATATCCGGAAGTCTAAATTTATTCACATTTCAGAAGGAAGTCAGACTTCCCCCTCGGCGCGTGGTTCTATTTTTGAAAGCACGAATTTAGGCGCCATGTTTATTTTGAGTCCATTTTGGTGGCATGATCTATGGGGTTCACTTTCTGCGGCGACGGATCTGAAACAAAAACATGGATATGTGAGAAATTGATACATGTGTGCGTAATGTAAGAGGCAGCACTCTGAAGTCTAATAATAAACTTACTGCTATAAAAGCGCGACATTTCATTATCGGTCGATAATATCGCATCGTTATTCCAATAACCCGCCTTCTTTTCACATCTAGCACGGTGATCCTACTTAATATTATAAACGCGAAAGTTTGTAAGTATGGATGGATGGATGGATGTTTGTTACTCTTTCACGTAAAAACTATTGAATGGATTTTGATGAAACTTCACAATAATATAGCTTATACATCAGAATAACACATAGCCTACAACTCATAAAGATATCGTATATATTATCCAAACGCGGGTGAAACCGCGGGGCGTAGCTAGTATCGCAATATAGCGAGACAAATCGCATCATATTGTTCTGATACAAAATGAACTAAAATAAATATATCGCAAAAATGCCTGTCATAATTATCGACCGATAAAAACGCGCTAGTGAATTATGAATTACGGTGATTATGGAGATCAATGTGTCAGACTTTTGCGTCAGTTTTTCTCGTACCTATGTAGTTATTAATTTGGTGGTAGTGAAACATATTATCTACATTTTGATCTATAATCATAATTATTGCACATTAACGTTTTTCTATCACGTTTTTTTAGCAGGAAATAATCTGTTGACACATTAATATCTCATTGACACATAAGTGACACATGTCAGACGTATTAAAAACCAGCACTCCACAAGTTTTTTCGCAATTTCAATAAAAAATATGACAGCTCATATTTAATCCTAGTGAAATATGTTTTGAGAACTTCAAAGAGATGAAAAAGATAATAAAAATGAGTAGCTTTGTTCCGATTAGTCCCCATATGCCATACTGAAAGTTTTGCTATGCCACAGGGTCCCATTTGGCCACGAACTCTAAAGTTTTATTTATTTATCTAAACACAAAAATCTACCTTGGCAAATATAAAGCAATTTGATGTCACTTCCACAAAGTATCATAAATTGTCAAAGCAAACGAACTTTGAACCGGCTTTGAGAAGAGCTAGCTTAATATTTTAAAAGCGACAAGCTTTCATAATATTAAAAATTTTTACTAAAAGCCACCATATTTACGCTAGACATACAGGGTTTATCTTGAGACTGTAATTTTTTGCAACTTGAAAATAACCGGTGAAACTTTCAAGTTAAACTTGTCCAAGCTCTTACGGTTTACTTCGAAACTTGGAAACTACAGTTTTGTATAAAAAGTGTTATAAGAGTCTCACTTTATCTAAAAGACGTTATGTACGTATAATCGATTTTGTATAATCAGACGGCACGTTTGGCGTAGTGGCTGAGCACTCGGACTGCTACGCTTGGTGTCGCGGGTTCGATTCCCGCCCGGAACAAATATTTGTGTGATCCACAGATATTTGTTTCTGGTCTAGGTGAAATGAGTATGTGAAATTATATCTCTGTAAACGGTACCCCCGATACAGGAGAAATCCTAGTAGGGGCTACGTTTCAAAAAAAAAAGAACTAAATTAAGATTATAATCCAAATAGTTAATCTAATTCACCAATATTGTAACCACAATGTACCTATGTCACTTGCAGATAGATACACACTATTACCGTCAACTCTGGCAACATTACCATATTTTTTTACATTGTGGCTTACTGTTTCCATATGGCGCTAGTTAGGAAGGTTTTCATAAATGTATTATATACACACTATTACCTAGTGCAATCATCAACACGTTTGGGAGGGGATGGTGAGTGCCATCGAAACCCCATCTCGACGACGGCGGATGGGATTCAGGCGGATCAACGAGTTTTAGGGGGTTCAAGCGCCACACATCGCCTTTCACCACCCCCATGTAGGAAGTCATGGATAGACGTAAGAGATTCATGAAATAAGCTCATTGGTGCGGTTCTGCGGTTTCGAACCCGCTGTAGTTGACTTGCAAGACGCACAAATTACCACTCCACCATATCACGGCCTTCCCTATAAAACATTATTGGTACCCATTTACTAATTTGATGTCGTTCGATCGAGAGAAAACTTGATTATTGTATTAATAAATCTATTATGTAAATTAATGAAAACATTGTGTTGTAAAATTCGGTTTTTAATGTCGAACGGTGTTCCCGTGAAATCAGATCGACATTTAAAATTTCAATTTTCGGCTGGAGTCAAAAAAATCCGTTCCGATGTCCATTTTGAATATTTTAAATTACACACGGTGGCCGTATAGATGTTTCCGATAAATAATGTAAAGTACTGGATGATGATTTTGACATAATTATGCATACTTTTTATGGCGTTATTAATTATTTTCTCATAATAAGATACGAGTATACTACACCCAGGCGATGTTGTATACATAATTATAATAGTTTTCCATCGAAGTATCATACTTACCTTTCAACCTACTATTGTAAACATTCGATTTCTAAGTCAATGAAGAAAATTAAAATTCAGTACAAATTATAGGTTTTTTACCTTTATTTTGTGTCGAATCTTAATTTTAACCCGTCCCGAGTACCCACAATTTTTAGGTTACAATGCTACTAAAAATGCTTTAATTGGATTATTTAAAATTCAAGTCAAGTAGGTAGCAACCAAAAATTAATATTCCATGTGAACTTCATCATTTATCTGTAACAACTTTTTTAATTATCCCCCATAGATTGTATCAAATTTTTATCTTTAAACGTTTAATTTTATTGCTGATAAGTAAATCGGAGGTTTAGATATGGGACTAATTTAAATCATTTGGATCGGTTATGGGAACTGTAGTAGATTATGGGAACTTAAAATTACATTATGGGAACTGTAATAGATCTCGAGTGAAGCTTATGGAGTTAGGTTATACCACGTGGCGCATTAAAGCTGTAATGGTGTATTTACGAAGACTTTTGGAGTGTTATTTATTTATCAATTAAGTGGGCTTATGGGAAGTCTTAGAATATAATGGGGATTTATAGATTTTATATCTTTTTCATGGGTTTTATCGTACATTTTATTTCTGTTTTCAAAAAAACTGTGAGTGAAGAGGATCAGTATATTATTTACGTAAGTTTTAATAAATGGTCGAATCGTTAAGAAACCTTTGAGTAATCTCAAAAATTAAGCACATAATTTGACTTTACTAAGCTTTACTGAGACAGCGTAAAGGATTATGATTCATATTTCTAGGGAGCTTGAGTGTCCGCAGTGGACTCAAATGTTAAATCGATTTTGAGGTCAAAAACCACAGCACTCATGTTAAGTTTTACTTTTTAAGTTCGTGTACTGCGCAATTTATGAAACACTAAACTACCAAGATCAATATACTCAACTGTCATAATCCAGAATATCCTTAATGTATTTACAGACTCGCCTTTTTACAGTTTTATAATAGTATAGATCTTTCTAAAACTGACATACTGAATTTTCTAGCTGAGCGAAGTGGAACAAAATATTTTTAAAATTAATAATCCAATTGCATGGTGGTGGAGCGATTTCCACGATTCGTGGAGCGGAGAGGCATAACCTTATACTAAGATCACACAAGATCGTACTAAACCAAAGCTGAGTTCAAAGATGTCAAAAAGTACTAGTCGTAAAAACATTTCTTACCTGTAAAACCAAAACTACCCGTAACTTCAATGTTACCCAAAAAATCACAATTCACTGGGTAAGTTAAAAATGCTGTTCAAAAATTTAACACCACCCGTTAAGGCGACTATATCTCCCGGTTCCTATTCACAACTGACAGTGACTGGATATCCCAAGTCCAGGGTATTTTTAACTTACCCCCTCGTAAGTTCAGTTCCCGACTGAGTCATTACCGGCTTAGGTATGGGTTTAAATTTAGAACGCATTAAAAGGCAAGGATGTGTCTGTTGAATTATTTTGAAGTCAGATTTTATTTTTTTATTTGTAAGAGCGGGATAGCTAGCGCCCCGCCTGATGGCAAACTTTCACTGCCTATGGACAATTGGACACTCGCCTTGGACTTGAGGACTGATGACAACTTTGCTGGTGATTTCGTCTATAGAGATATTATCGCACGGTGCACTTGCATAGGGTCGAAATCACGTGACCATAAACACTAAGCATGAGCTTCCGATAAAGGAAAAAAATTGTGAAAACCTTTAGTGCTAGCTACCACCCTCAAGTAGAAACCCTGTCGGAAACCCCTATCGGGGTTTTCTGGCAGGGTTTCTGCTTGGTATCCATTCTAGGTTAACCTTTACTCCGTCACACCGCACCCACCGTCACTTACGACGTGAGATAGTAGACATATGCTAATCTGGTATTTATAAGGAAAATCACGCAACATTCGGGCCTTAAATCTATCTTAAATTTATCTTTGAAAGATAAACTTGTAAGTCAGCTAAGAAATTTAATCCGATGGCACATTTAAAAGGCTTTTAGTAAGCACTGAATACGTATTTTGTAAGCCTTTAGCTGGAAAAAAACAACGAAAAAGATTTTAAAACATTAGGGGTCTTACCACAAAATACTTAAACAACAGTTGAACAGATTGTGTCTAAATATTTTCTCCACTAATCAACATCTAACCCTTTTATAACTCAATATCAAATTCACAAGTAAAATAATTAGGAATGCCAGGATTGAGTAAGACAACCGCGAGTGATAGACGTCGATTTTGTGGAATGAAATTTTATAAACATCTGTTGAACTCTGGTTTAAACTTTTGTGATAATACTGTAGCTTAGGGGAGTAACTACTACGGAATTCCAAACTGTCATCGAATACAACAGTTTGCATTTTAAAAGCGAGTCCCGGGTTGCTATAACTATCTCGATCTACTATAAACGCTCGTGGAGCCATCACTCCGACCTTAATCACCATTGGGTACGTTTACAAAATTCTAACAGTTTCAAAACGTTATATAGACAAATCCCTGGAAGCCTGAAGTGTTACGTTTTGTCTCTTTTTGGTATTTAAATGAGTATTTCAGCTAATTTTTGTGGGCAAATAGGTGGTTCACACTACGGCCGTGGTGCAAATCGATTCAGTACATTTTTGAAATGGGACTTCCTCACTACCGTGGTGCGAAACGAACATCCCACATGCAAATCAATGAGTAAGCTGAAATGCTCGTAAATAATAAATTATTTGCTTATTAACCATCTAGGTGAGTAATCCAAAATAACCAGTAGGTAGGGCGAGCAGGAACCTCTATCGAGTAAGCTTTTGGTACGTTAACTGTCAAATTTGTATTAGATTTGATCAGCGCCCTTGCTATCGACAAGATGCGTACGCGAACGGTTACCTTGGATCGATACGTTAAAGATGCGAACCGTTAAAATTTTCATTCTTGCCCTATTTGTAGGAGTACCTACTGATCAAATCTAAAACAGGAGTTTTGGCGGGAATCCGATGTGAGACGTTGTTGGTTTTGTATTATTTTCTCAAACTTGTGTTTCTTCGAGTGTTAATGTGTAATATTGGTGGAATATTAATCATTAAGTGTTCGTTAACGTGCACGAGTGTAGGCGAATGATATAAACACAAAAAGCGTGTCATTTCGCATTTTTTCCAAAACTCCCAGGAAGTTTCAGTAAAGCATCCACTACTTTACTGAATCGTGACTTTGACGATGTAAATAATTGACTTGACTACTTGACCACGATTGCTATATTGCTGTGACTTTCTTAATGTGAAAATAAGAAATACTTAAATAATAAAATACTTGACACTGGCTATATGCTCAAACCGTGCGAAGCCATAACTAAAACAAAAAAAAAATATATATACCAAATTTGACAGTTAACGTATCGAAAACTTTCTCGATAGAGGTTACTGCTTGCCCTACGCACTTTTGATTCAATCAATGATTTTTTTTTATTTCTACATTATATCTAGAGTATTTCAAACCGCAGTGGTTGAAACAGAGACGCGAAAAATCATAAATTAAACACCATCTCGCCACGACATCAAAGGTGCCCAATTTCCATAAAGTCCCGCGACAAAGCTAATTCAATAACATTAACTTGCTAACGGCTATCTTAACGGCTGAAAGCTTTAGCTTTGAAATCGTTTCAGACTATTACGAATACCAATGTTTTCTTCCACCATTCTTATATTTCACGGGGATTAGGTCGAACGCACACTGCAGGGTAAGACGCATATTTGCGATAAATGGACACCTTGATTTTAATACTGTCTCATCTCGTTTCAAATATCGCAATTTCCCGTCAGACACATCTCTTTAAAGATCATCATGCCAATGTTTACTTGACCTACCTCAGCGCTCGCCATTTTGACTGTCAGTATGCATCCTAGCTACGGTAGCCCATACACAATCCTATTTTAATTTAGTAGCATTGTAGACTCTACATTAGAGACTACATTTATAGACTCTGGAAACTATACTATAGAGATTATACATTATATGTGTACGAGTGCATATCTTTAGTTCGTCTTACAATTGTGCGAAACAGTGCCTGTGCGAAGAACGATTTCGCGAAAGAACACGTAACATTAAACTTTACTATGTACTATGAATAAATAGGCACATTATAATCTTTGCCTCCATGGTATTAGGTGACCACTAAACTTTAGTTTTGTAGTGGCTTATCCAATTTTTACTTAGGCATTTAGCATAAACGACAATAGCATTTAGTATCGGCCTATCCTTAAACCAAAATGGCAACAGTACCAAAATGCACTCTCTCCCTTTAACATAAAGCGTAGATTATTCATAGATCTATCCACACTCCGAAGCAGTTTAAAATGTTTCTAAATTTAAACGCAGCCTCTGGATTGGCTGATCCGGAAATGGAATGCATTCTGTTACAAGTCTGACTCGTTCTTTTTTTAAATGACTACTTTTTTTATTTAACAGCAGTTGTGATTAAAGAAGGTAGAATTACTTTAGTAAACGACCATTTGCCCGTTATGTGTTTATTTTGATAATGTTATGGTAGAAATAGTTCATTACTAACGGATGCGAAGGGTATAATTTCTGATAATTTTTATGCTACTAACTAGTAGCCGGTTGCCGGTGATTTAGTTATATTTTATTTATAGCGCTTTTTTAATTTTTTTTCACGATCTAAATGATTATGAATAAGGAGATGATAGAATTTTTAATAGTGAAATATTATAAAGGTTTTGTCTGTAGCCAACTTTTTGTCTAATCAGTATTTTAGTGTAGGACGCCCGCCGACAGGTGGAGTGACTTGCAAAACACGAGTGCATAATTTTAGTTCAACTGACAAAATGTCCGATAAACCTTAAGGCGAAAGAAATACCTAGGTATTACTCGTAGTAGAGATAGAGGTAGAGAGGATAGTAGAGTCGAAAATCACTCAGTGACTTTCACTAGGAGAGGCTACGTGGCAGCAGAGCTAGGTATATAGTATAGGTATGAGTATAGGCTGGTGATGGAGATTATATAAATTAATCTTTATTGTTTGTATTCAAGTTTATCGTTAAACAATCATCACATTGAGAGGTTAGCGTAATTTTTGGAGCGTCGCTCAATATCGTTGAAGACACACGGTCTATGGGAGTGTCGAACTTCATGGTAGTTGGGTGAATCAACTAAAATACCCACACTTTGCTGTCCCCGCAAGTGTTTGCTAAAAATACGCAAATTTACAATAAATCCATAGTTAAATACTATTCCAAACGTATTTCAAATCATAAGGCATTATTAAAACACTGTTTATGTGTCTGAAAAGTTTAAATTTATATATTTTTTTATAGTAACTCCGCATACAAAAAAAACACTCCATACAAAAAGTTCGTGTCCTGAGAGCTGTATGATAGGTGAATATTTCATGGCAAAGATTTTTTATCAATGAAACCATAAGTGAATTTTAATTGTAGAAAATGATGAAATTAGTATATTTATCTTTATCAATAAAACATAAAAATAAATAAACAGCTTTTTCCAAAAAAAATTGTTAAACTTCTGTCCCCCGATAAGCTACATTCTTCCGCGTATGCTGAGTTACGTTCAAGTAATGCGTTAAGAAACACATAGATGGCTTTGCTTGCCATAGCAGCTTTACATTACGATTGGTTTTCACATCGCGCGGGCGGCGAATCTTTTGATCGTGTTCGACGATGGTCCAGGCTGCGACCAACGTTCGAAGGGAGTGTGTACCTTTTTGTGCAGTCTACTGAGTGACCGCTTTTTCTCGAAGTAAGTAATTTATTGATAAATAATAATAGGCTTAATTTGTAGTAAATAGCTAAGGTTATTGACCGAACCAGCTGTAAGGTACTTTATTTAACATTTTGTGTGTGGTTTTGATAAAAGTAAATCAATTGTCTGCTGAGATACCAGTATACTGAGTTACTATGTGGGTAACTCCATAGACATTATTGGTAACTCCAGAGACATTTAGTACTTTACTTTAAATATACATCGTTAATCGTATAATAAAACTAATTAAAAACACTTAAAATTCTATTAAATTTAACTACTATTTTTTCAGATAAATTATTTTACACAATGGTGCGGCTAACAGCGGCTGAAAAACAAATCCCATCAAAAACATTACATGTACAAAAATGCACAAGTCTCGCAACGCAGTTTATCTGCCGTAAAAAGTTGTGAGATCGAATGTAAACCAAGTCGGTTAATTTCAATACCTACCTATACCTATCTATGGGAGCAGTTATATCTTTATTTCTTTAGTAAATAGAGTGACTTGGCAATTGCACACGGCAACATAAATCTATGTTAAGCGCTTTGTGCTTGTATTTGTTTGAAAGTACACCTATACGGAAGACTATATTTAGATTGCCTAGTAGATTATGCTGCCGTGTACAATCGCCAAGATACTCTATTTACTAAAGAAATAAAGATATAACTGCTCCCATAGATAGGTATAGGTAGGTATTGAAATTAACCGACTTGGTTTACATTCGATCTCACAACTTTTTACGGCAGATAAACTGCGTTGCGAGACTTGTGCATTTTTGTACATGTAATGTTTTTGATGGGATCTCATTTCTTTTTGTAGGGTTTCTTTCTTTATTTCGATTTTTTGCGAAACACGCATCAACGTGCGCTCCGCGCCTGGGCGGCCGGGGGGGGGGGGGCGCCTTGCGACATAGGTAATGCGCATAGATTATCATGATCGAGTGTCTTTGCGTCTTCACAGATGCGTATTAGGTATAAGGTACCTAGGTACCTATTTTAATGTACCTAGGTAACGAATTTGTTCAACCTATAAAAGTGTATGTAGGTATAGAATAGGGATTTGTATCTCTCTATCTGCGGTAGGTGTACCTCATCGTGGAAGTTTTAAAAAGCGCTCCACTGTCCAATTTCTCGAAGCCATTTCTCATTTTTAACCCCTGTTACCCATTTCATTCAATTTCAATGAAGTCTAATTATGAACTGTAAAAGTAACTTTGTTAACACATACAATTTAATGGGATTTATATGGGAATACAAAGTTATTTATGCAGATTATATATCTAGAAAACGGGATGAAAATTATGGAATGTCAGAATTTTTCCATAGTTTATAGGCTAAACAATAGCTATATTCAAAATTTCAAACTTGTGGGACGGCTAGAAGTACCTTAGAATTTTGATGATCGGTGAGTCAGTCAGTGAGTGGGTAACAAAATTAAGGAACTTTGACTTGCAATAATTCTTAAACTACTGGATCAAATTTAATGTAATTTGGATTATTATCTGTAAACGTGACGCCCTCTTGGCCACTAAAAATTTAGGCTTCTAAGTTTATCCATAACGAAGTTACAGGGGGTCGAAAATGGCCCGAATCGCTTCGAGAAAAGGATAGTACGGCCGTGCCTTTTGTTTTGCTCGACTTGGCGGGGGCACTGCCGTGCCCCCAGAAAAGGTACAGGGAAAGACTAAAACAAAACACTGAAAAATATGAAGAAACTAAAATAAAACACCGCGCCCACTACCATAAAGTTAAAAGACATATTCTGTTAAAAAAGAGATATTCCGCCTTGATAAGAGTGATTTAGCTACGTCAATCACGAAGATATCATTAAAATCTTGTCAATACCTGGCATTTCGGTAAATGACCAATACGTATTCAAAGCTTCGATTGACATTTTTGAAAAATAAACTGGAAGGTTCTGCTATAGTTGATTAAAATATTGAGATCTCATAACTCCTAACTTGATTGTTATATTATTATTATTATTTTACACGATAACTTTAAGTGTTTTTCAGATCTATGTCATCTTATTGTTTACATTCTTATTTTATGTCTTAGGCGTTACCCAAATTTGTCTCTGGAGTTACTGCTTGTCCCCAAATTTTGAATCGGTTTTTCAGTAGTAGCATGCTCAATTCTTGATTTTTTGCCATAATTTCAGCAGTACTAAATACTATTAATTGTTAAGCATAGTGCACTATGTATATTTTGTTTTTATTAGTTTGTGACTTTGTTTCATTTAAAAGTAGCCCTTCTTTCAATGTACGTCGGTAACGCTAAAGACAAAATGTTGCTTATTTCTATGTTTAAAAATGTTTAATCGCAAAGACTGATTGTACCAAACGAGTAAACTGTGTTTGAAAAATGAATATAAAAAATACAGTAATTTTAACTTGTTTAATTATCGATATAATTAACATTGAATGTAGGTAACGCAAAATACAGTTTATCGGGTGTGTGTGCAGTAATTTTAAAATATTGACTAATACAATCCATTATCTTCGTGGCTCTTCTAAACCATGATAGTAGATGATATTGCTAATACATTGGCTCATTCAGAATATTGAAAACGTATATTGATTTATTTTTCATTTTATGTTCCGAAAGTGATCCAAAGTGAGGGTAAAAAAGTTGATTCACCCAGTTAACAGTTACTTACAACATTTAACTTAATGGCATCCATCGGCTTTCTTGCGGATGAAAACTCTATCAAAATTGTGACAGGATAATTCCTGGCGGCTTGCTAATTGGGACCGCTAGGTATGGGGACCGCGGTCCCAATCGCCGGATTGATTTAATTCTCTATTGATTTAATATCTGTTCAACTCTAGTTTATCTTTTGTGGTAGGACCGTTAGTGTCTTATCTTTACGATCTAAAGGAGATTTTAACCGTTACTACGATGGGGCTAATTTAGGATGCCCCAGTAAAGATTTAATTAGTTTTGATTATGACTCTTTAGGAATGAACTCAACCAATTTCAAAAAAAAATACGTTAGTCAAAAAATTCATCGGCCTTAATATCTTGGTTTATTTCCCGAACAAACAAACCGTATGTCCGTAGGCTTTTTAATTTTTTTCCATCCAATCCTTCTGGGAACGGATGTTGAGCAGCACCCGTTTAATCGTACCATCTGATACGAAATACCTATTACTGTATCCACATCTAAATGATACCTTAGCTGTCAAGAAACAAAGTCGAAAATACCGTGCGTTATTTTTAAAACGATACAATTTGTATGACTGTACATTGTGTCTATTCGTTTACCAGTTAAATATAAACCTTATAGGTGAGTTTCAAAGTCGTTATTCGCTTGATGTAATTTAGCAGAAGATCCAATGTTGGACTGTACATTTTGAAAATTTAATGATAGTGTTCACTATCTTTTGGATAGATACAGTTTTTATAGATTTCTTTGAAGTGAGGTTTTGTTCTCTATATGATTGTTTGGACATAATAAATGTGGGCAAACTGGCTTGGTGTCTGTGAGATTTTTTGAAGTGTCTTGCGTATGAGGTTTTTATAGGTAGGTATAAAGGTTAATTTTGAGATTCCATGTTTTGAGAACTTAGTGCCAAAGTATAGTGTAAGTAGGTACTTTTAATTACACACAAACGTTTTACAGAGAGGCAATTTTGTTTGTCATTTAGTTCAATTAACTTACCTAGTCAAAAATAAATGAATACAAAATCCTACTAATATTATAAACGCGAAAGTTTGTCTGTATGGATGGATGTTTGTTACTCTTTCATGCAAAAACTACTGAATGGATTTTGATGAAACTTCACAATAATATAGCTTATACATCAGAATAACACATAGGCTACAATTCATAAAGATATATCGTATATTATCCAAACGCGGGTGAAACCGCGGGGCGCAGCTAGTTTAATATAAATATTTTATTTTGAAACAGAAAAACAAGTTAAATTATTTAAAATAGTAAACTAAAACCAAAACTTCTATTTCTAACCTATTTTTGAATCATAAAAAGGTCCATGTGGCAAGGTTCCAAGAACACTGGCATTTAATATATTTTTTGTCAAAGAAGTTTTAGTACTTCTTCATTATCATAATAATTATTTGAGTTGACTTGAAGAATCTGTTAAAATATTTTTTAATATTCAAAATTTAACATTGTGGATGTCGGGGAACTAATGTTACTTATATACCTATCCATTAATTATGTATAATTAAAGCCATGAACCTACACAAGCCTAGTTATTACACAAATAAGGTTACTAACAACTTATTATAGGTCATTATGCTCCCATTTATTTCAATAACAAGAAAACCAGAACAATAAACATGTTTTACGTAAAACAAGTTTTCAGAAACAATCAAACTGCTAACAATGGAACTTTTAGGTAATGGAACAATTGTAACAATGGAATATAAAATTATTAAGCCAACTATACACAAAAGAACTATTTAACTAACTTTCTCTATTATATTTATTATATACATAATAATATGTAGGTACAAAACAACGTAAGTCCATAAGTGATTGACATAGTTTGTCGAAGTTGATTGTCAAGACTGAATTTCAGCATACAAAATACAAATACAAAATAAAAAAAATATTTATGATACAGTAATTTTACTGTTACATTTTAAATCCATAAGCTCCCGAACTAGTGTTTAACTGTGAATAGATTTGTGTTAGAATAAGTAAAAGTTTAACTGTGAATGGAAGAAGTATTTCCATGAAGTAGGTATCTTAAATTTAGAATGAGCCTGGTCTTTTAGTGGCAGAGTTTGTCAAGCCACCCCAGATCCTCTAAAAATACTTACTTTATACCTCTGAGACACAAAAACATAAGTTACATTATAATCGGGATCATAATAATTTATGGTAGATACATAAATTACTAAGTATACAGACGAAATTTCAAATGAACTCGCATTTTCATTAAGATGACTTGCGCATGCTTAGACCTTGTTACAGGCGCTAAGCATAGTAGTAATATCTTAGTCTATAGTATAAAGGCGCATGCGTTGCGATGAGAATAAGAGCAGCGCCGTCTAGTGACTGGCTGACTGACGCTAGATGGCGCTGCTTTTATTCCATACAATTTCACGTTTACGCCAAACGGACCGAGCGCGTAAATAAATTGTCAAAACTCACACTAAGCACTCTGAACCGGCGTTTGAAACGATCGTATGAGGCGAATGCTCACAGTGAGCAACTATGCTCACAGTGAGCAACTACGCCCACACAGTCCGAGGCACGCGTGATAAATGTGTCTGTACGCGCCTTAAGAGAGACGACTGGAGCATTATAAAACAGTAGCGTTTTCCAACATTTCTATTTCTGATTCCTCAGTTGAATTGAAAATCTCCTGTTCACATAGAAGCGCTTAGATTTAGTCACGCCACTTCACTCGAGTGAGTTGGCTCACTCGAGTGCGCTCACATATTTGACTCGAGATCGCTCCAGCGTCCACGTTTACCCTTTCAGGAAAGAAATAGTCTATTGACTTTCAAGACTAAATCATTGTATAGCGAACTGAAGGATTATAAAAGATTTGTTTTATAATAGGTATCATAATCTGTTGCCTTTTTCAGTATGTAGGTATTCTATTTTAAAAAACATCAGCGTATGTTGATAGCGATCAAACGAGAGCTATTTACAAAAAAAAACCCTATCGAGTCAGTATTTACACTCATCTGATTGAATTGAAACATAACGTAGACCGAAACTGAATAACGTAGACTAAAATTGATTAATTGAAAATATAAAACTATTAAATCCAAAATATAAAATCCTCAGACTCACAGGAAGTCTGAGGATTCTTTATTTTGGATTTGCCAGAGCCGCGAGAATTTTGAGTGAAAGAGCACTATCGTGTTTGATCGGTCTAAAGATTGGGGTTTTGTATTCTATTAGGTATAATTAATTGTATACCTATGTCAAGGAAGCTATAATATTATGTTTTCGTTAAAATGTAGTAGGTATGTATTTCTCTGGATTATAAACGTATGGACTCTGGCTATTGACACTAATGACGTTTAGTTTGATATTTACCAATTATTTTAAATTCGATTATGTTTGTCCCCAAGAGAGCAAGCACTTAATGAATATTAACTGACTTTACTAACTTCGAAATAGGTACATGATCCATAAAGTTCAATAATTAATATAATATAGGTACGTACATTTATAAAAAATTATTTAACATTTATAAATCTGTTATAAAGCTTTAAAATTAACTTTGGTCGAATTTTAATCAAAAAGTTGGTTCTAAGATCTAAACTTTTACACTAACATAGCGTTAATACAATTTTTCCGCCCCTCTGAAGCGTTTCACGACCGACCACTTATTCAAAACGGGCTGTTACACCTAAAATTCTATTTCAACTTTGCGCCGATCGATATGGTACAATCGCGACGAAATTAGGTAGATTGAGCAACGAACGAAGGAAATTTCATTAGGGCGGGTCAATTTTGACATCCGCCCGAAGCGTGATACAGTTCGGAGTAGTAGCTCAAGTAAAGTTTTCAGGTTTACAGGATGTGTTTCAAATCCGGTAGTAGCGTCATTCACTTTCATGGGTGAGTCATTAACCCAGTTAGAGCTCATGGGAATAGCGCGTTTTTGAATTTGCGAAGGCAAAAATGTGCCGACTTTGTAGTTTGGTTCATTTAATTTCATGTTTTATGCTTAGGTATTATTTTGTGTGTGGACTTTTTGATTTGTTGATGTCGTGGGAATTTATTTAACTTATTTCACACATTTTATTTTATTTTTGTAGTTTTATTGCTTCCCATGATACAAAACGTCCGTCACGTCAATCTATAGCAATCCAGCCACGTCAGAGGGATTAGATAGCCCGATACAATAATTAACATAAAGAACTATTGATTATGATTTACCTACTTTGCTTGTTGGTCTGCCATCGATTTGTACCAAAGTCCCATACTGTTATTAGGCCACTCGATCCCGTAGGGTGACTGATGGTGACTGTACAATCCATTTATGCCTTGTTTAGGATATTGTGCTTTGTGACGAGAATATTCTGTTAGGGATGTTTAATATAAGGGTCGTGTTTGCATTTCCGCAGAATTATATTGTTCTTAGAAATTGAATTTGGCACTGATTTTAGTAATGTAAGCTTTCCCCGGTGCTTGGAAAGGTGAATAATTGAATTATGTTGAACTATTTGTAATTGAATAATGTCGAGTAATTGAATAATGTTGAAATATTATTCATTGAATATTGTTGAAGTATGGACCTAGAATACTTAATATTACCTTAGCAGCAGCTATAGCTATAGACTTGCATCTTTGAGTACCAACAATACTAACTATAATAATAGTTTCGTGTCTAACATCAGATCTGAATGATACAACACACAAAGTCACACAGCAAATAAGTCTATTTAAATTATGGTTAGAAATTGTTTTCGGAGCTAGTCTTTTCTACTTCAAAATCTACGAAATCAACATATCTCCTAAAAAGCTTCCAACGGACGTGGATCTCGTTTGAGACATAGAAAAAGGTACTTGATACTAATCAATAAATATCGATTTCAATTAACTGTTACTCCAACATAATTTCTTCCCGAGTAAACTAATTTCTCAAATTGATCTACATTCGTTTATACATATTTGATATACCGGTGCTATTTACAGTACGGTCATTCATTAGCATATTGATTGGAATGTGCTAGCGGTCTTCAAACAGCTTGACACTGCTCCCCGCTGTCAAACTATCAAAACAAATCAATCTTTGAGCTCATGCTGCTATAGACACGGGTGACGATACTTTTCACGTGGTTCGAAGGTGTGACGAAATTTTACGTGTGACTGCTCAAATGGAGTCAGGTGGTTTGAATAAATTATGCATTGCAGTCGTTGATTATTAGGACCATGAATGTTTGGAGTCGAGAGCGGATGTCTTGTATAGAATAGAGTAGAATAGAAATTACTTTATTGCACACCAGTTATAAAAGAACACAAAGTATATGCAGAAGGAGCTTCAGCTAAATCGAAAGTACAGTGTGTGGAGTTATCGTTAAAAGCGATTTCTTCAATCCAACCTTTGGGTTGAGAGAGACAATGGAGAGTCAGTGGTTGGTGGTGTACCTTCGTATATAGTACCTTCATAGAAGTGAAGCACTGCTCATATTTACAGCAAAAGCAGATTGGAATCTGATATGTGATTAAATTTCCTTGATGAAGTGATTACAATTTTATGACTCGCTTTTCCAAAGAAGAAGATACTAGGAGTGTAAATCTCAGCTATTCTCAACCTACATGGTGAAGAATCTAAAGACATCTGAAGGTGCCCGAAACGCACCAGGCTACTAGACGGCAGTCTCATCACCACATCCCATGGCCACCCACTGCGGAGCACGGATCTCACCTCGCTATTGCGTGCACGACAAACCCCGTGGTTATCATTCGATTACACATAAAAAAAAACGAAGAAACACGAGTTTCATAAAAGACATCGTCACATAGTTTCTCACCGGAACACCTCAAAAGTTCCTGGTTCTTCAGATCACATCAAACTTGTTCATTTAAAATTTAATAAATATATAACTCTATTGCCGTTTAGTTATTGCCAAAAACTGTCATCGTAATTACATACTCGGCCACTTTCTATAAGACTTCAACTTTAAAGCTTTAATTTAGCACCAGAATTTATCCTTTAGAATGGGTCATATTTTACATTTTAACTTATAAATATTCATGTTTTTTAATGATTCTTGATGTGTAGGTATGCAAATATTATACACTTTTAGTGGCGCTAAATTTTTAGTACTTTATTTATACTCAAAACAGGATATTGCTTGTTGAACAAAGTTAGCTATCTTGGCAAAAACAAAACACTGTTATTTTAACGGTTTGTAATAGGTACGCTATTTAGTTTGTATCAACTGTTTATAATGAGCATTTATAGGTTGTAATCTACCTCGGTGTTGGAGGCCCAGTCCGTATATTTGGTGGATACGACATGTCTCCGAATAATTCTGGGGCATTTTATTTTCCTAGCGATAGTTTTTTTTTCATCGCAAAGCGAATGAAAATTATGTTAATAATAATCAAGAACCACATTGGTACGTGCCCGCACTATTATATTGGTACTATTCCTTCCTTCACTTTGCCCTTCTTCTCTTCACCATTTCTTCATACACGCCTCTTTTCTTCTGACCTTTACCAAACTAGTTAACAAAATTGCGTTAGCCACCACATTCATAAAAAAACGCTTACCACCTTCTTGACAGCCACCAGTTCTCAAGCGGCTTCTGTTACCTAATTCCCCATCAATTATTGATCCCAGAATACCATCATCAACTGTACGGGAGGTCTTGGCAGGAAACCTACTAATTTTGTGACACTCCATCTTAGAAAGCGATAAGATCTGTTCCTGTACAAATTCAATTAATTTTGGTAATGGTAGGACAGTATGGTGTCTGTCTGAGGAAATTGGTTATAGCTCAGGTTTCCGTTTTGGGGAGATAGTATCGGTGAGTTCTGGTGCTTGATTAGGTTTACAATTATTGTCAATAGCTATTTTATTGTATAGTCTACTGTACTATTGGGCCGTTGCTAGGAAACCCGTGGTCAAGTAAAAAATATGTAAATATAATAGAGATTCTAATAACTTAACATTAAAACTATGATTGCCATTTTTAATCCGTTAGATTTGTATGAGTCATAAACACCTATGTTACAAGGCATTGTCTTCTTTTAAGCTCTTTAGAAATTGTTGTTGGAATGAGAAAAATAACTACAATTTCTCAAAAACTACTAAAGTATTTGCAACAAAAGCCGTTTTGTGTGCACATTTTCCTTCGGTTTCACTTAATAACCTCTTGTGGTCGGATTGAAAAAGAAATAGATTGACTCCGCCATTTCCCATCAAGATGCAGTTCTCCTGGGACTGCGGCTGTTTTAATAGACGTGCGAGAGGGACAAAACATCGTCTATTTCAACTGTGGTTTGTGTAG
Source organism: Hylaea fasciaria (assembly GCA_905147375.1). Classification (NCBI taxonomy): domain Eukaryota; kingdom Metazoa; phylum Arthropoda; class Insecta; order Lepidoptera; family Geometridae; genus Hylaea; species Hylaea fasciaria. The sequence goes on from LR990218.1 coordinate 3,781,632, forward strand.
AAATAATTCAATATTCCTCGACCGACATCACCAGTCCATTAAACATGGAATGAATAAAGCTTAGTATATAAAAACGTAAATATTTGACTACAAATTTATTTAAATATATAATAATGTAAAGAAATCTAAATTGAATATTAATTAGAGACGACATCGATCATTAGTAATCAGCATTGCCTACCAACGGATCTATAACATGCATATAAACAAATACCTATATTTCAAACCCGCACCACCACATACGTTAGAAAACCTGACACTTGTAAAAAGCGGAGCCAGTGCGAGAGCCGGGGACCGGTCTGATATCCGCCGGTTGCACCTGTCGTGTGCAACGACCTTATAGTGTGCTTTCGTTACGTGTATCTCAGTGCCTATTTAGATGACTTTATTTTTTTAGGGAACGAACATCGCAAGCATTCCATGTTATTCTGTAGAAGGGTATTTGAACGTTTACTGCTCCCAAGTGCTTGAATATTAAGGGTACCAAACCTGTACCAAACTTCAACAAAGTCAGATAAGAGCTGATGAACATGTAGCCTTGTAGACACGCATAGGTAGAACAATTAAATTCAAAAGCTACGAGTGTTCTGGAAATGTTGTCGCCGACTATGTTGTTATGTTGTTTAATGTTGCTTCAGGATAGATACGCATGCAAAAAATTTAACATAAATTATTATAGTTTAGGTACATATTCATTGAAAACAAATTTTAACATAGTATAGATAGGTAGTCCAGCAGAATCGATTAATCTTGAATGGGGTAGAGTCGTCCTCTGGTGTCAGTGCTTGTCCGTCCTCATTGACCTTTGACACAGCTTTACGAGTGCTATCAATTTTCTTGACAACAAACGGACAGACATTTTCAATTATTATACAGTATTTAGAAATAGCAAGTTCCGTGTTGGAATTTACTCTCAAATATTCTTACAAACATGCCATTTTATATTCACAATAGATGGTTATTAAATATTTGAGCGTATAGGTAATTATTAAGATCGATAAACATAACTCCTGCAGTATATGAAAATGCAGATAAAGCTGCGTTAGATTGAAATGTTAACTCCAAAGCCTCTGAATGAAACTACATTTTTCATGACAAAATCTAGAGTAGAAACAGCTTGTGCATACAAAAACGTTAAATAATTATTTACCTTCAACATACGCTTATTATTTTAATGTTATTCCACTTAAAACGAGCGTAACAGTATACATAACTGATCAACAAGCAGGTGGTGCAATGGGAGTGCTATTGTCACAGCAAAAAGATAAGACCAACATTTCGCATTCCTATGGTAATAAGAGTTTATTATACGGGATCCAGGTGTAAAGTAAAGCGTGAGAACAGGCAAAGGTTAAGGCTGATGCGTGTGAAAGATGCTGTTAAACATAATAGTAATGGAGCTTTTATGGGACAGAATGATGGGAAAATTGAAAAGACGTCTGCAGAAAGCAACAGTAAAGTTAGTAGTATGCTGAGTGCAGTAGTACAAAACTGTGAATGTATGTGGGTTTTGTGCGCTGTGTGTGTTGTTAGAGCTATGAAATGGAACACAGTATTGTGGTTAGACGGTTAAATGGACATTTCGCATAATTTCAATAAAGATAAAGTTGATTTCAATACTTATCTACATTTACTTATCTAGGTCACGTCAGAAGCCATTCATATAATAATTCAGTCTGTAACTGTCCCACTGCTGGGCATAGGCCTCCCCTCACTATCGTGAGGAGGGTTTGCATTGCAGAGTAATGCAGAAGCCATTGGGCCTGATTAACTCTGTTAATAGATGCTGGTTTGTACCAGCATCTAGTCAATCTAGTCATTCATCATCATTCATCTAGCCACTCATTCGATAATCAAACAACAATAATTTTACCATAATCTGTAGAAAATATCGACACAAAACGTTTCATCTGATCTAAATAGCAATAAACGGCCCCTGTCTCATCTGTCATAAAACAAAATACCTTATTATACCCCCGGCATGACGCATATAAAATAGAACGATGAAATAATCTTAAGGTACGTCTTCACGGAGTGTATTCGCATATGAGCATTATTAAATGAATCGGAAACTAGCACCTTCGTCTCAATTCTCAATAAAGTGAGTGTAGAGCGTGGCATTGATTTGTGATTGGGTTGGCATATTCTACAATGAGCATACCGTTAAAAGTGCCACTACCTACCTACCTATCAGTTTTATCTGTTGTATATTATTTGCGAATAAGCGTGTTAATTGTAGTTTTAATTAGGTACCTATCTGTTTTTATGAATTTTGAGGTGAAGTAAAATTAAGTTACTAATAAGATTATATTGTTCATTTTGTGCAATACCTATATTTAAAAACGTGACACATTTTTCGTGTACTACAATATTATGTACTTATCAAAAATTAATAAATACAAATGCTCACAAACGAATCCCATTGTAGCGACGCACTTTATCCCAATGGGCAAAAAGAAAAGCATTGGATAACCAGTTGCCAGAGTACATTACACGTGGCGCGGCTCCCTATACTACAAAGGGTGGTATATCGCTTTTTCCTTTCAACCGAAATTGGCACTTAGTTGCGCGACGTAAAATTCAAAATGGCAGTTTCGCGAACTGATTCGTTCGCGTGGCTGTCAACTTTATCCCACAGAGCGATAAAGTCGTAACTACTCCTGTATCGACAAAGGAGTTTAGACCGTATCACGGTAAAGAGAAAGGAGAACGTAGGGATGAGATTAGCATAGTTTATAGGCTGCAATGTTTTGTGATCCAAGTCGTCATTTAGCTACCAGTTTTGTGCGGAGTGCGTTAAACCATAATGCAACACACTTGATAACAGTAGCATAACTCGATCGAAAACATAATTAAATAGTACACACCTCTTACACGCTAGACGTAGGCAAGTAAAAATAAAATTTAAATAGCGCAATCTAATTTATATTAGGTATAATAGATACTTCCACCTTGCAACATTTAAGAATGTACAAAGTTTTGATTTAGTTTTGTCACTTTTATTACCTATCTTGTTATTTAATTTTATCCAGTACCCACAAACGACGGATATTAAAAATTAGAATTTAGTAATTTTTCATCATGAGTTCATTTTATTCAAGAGTTCCCGTAGTTATGTTCAAAAAATCATGCTTTAAACTAAATCTGTGTGCGTCAACTAAGTTGTATTGATATTGTATACTGTCTCTTAGTATATGGCACTTAAGGCTAGACTAACACGAGTACTAAGGGGATGTGGGGGGTATCATCACTACGGAACACAAATTGGTTTGTGTGAGTTTTTACGACTGTGCGACGGAACACTAAATTTTATGACAATGAACGAAAGTGGTGGATTACCGGATTTACTGTTTAGGTTGGAAAGAGACAGTTAACACCCCATTTTAGTGTCAAATGAATTGGGTTCTTTACATTATATTATTGTTCTTACTGCGCCCCGCGGTTTCGTCCGCAATTGCCGGGATAAAAATAGGCGTATGTGCCAGTGTCGTATCCATCTATCTACCAAATGTCATCAAAATTCATTCAGCTATTTCGGTGTGATTTTGAACCAAATATGGAACACATTTATAAAATTAGTAGAATCACACCAAGTCAGTTTTACTATAATAATATTGTCTTTACGTATTTACGTTTTCTATATACATAGATATTTATTGAAAAAAAAAACGTGATTATGTCTATTTCTAGAGCCAATAGCATGAGTGATTAAATTTCATGAAAATTGCGACCAGTATTGCTATTTTATTTTCGTTTCATTACATTTGCTTTTTTTATTGACGGTAAAATAAATTCTCGATTCTCTCTCCGGTTTCGATTCGAAAACCGGCGGATCACGACTCACAGGATTGGAAAGGTAAATAAACCAGCATTTCGATGATCAAATAAAAAAAAAAACAAACCGATACCGAGCCGGTTCCGGGTGTTAAAGAAAAACATACAATTACTTATTTCGGAGATCCCTCTCGGAAACAGCGCCCAATAAAATATTTTTTTGTTGCAATAAAATAATTGTGTGTTTTATATACAAAAATGGTGTCTGTAGAAGTACATTTTATTATTTTAAAATACGACGAGGTGATCAAAATGATAGCATACACCATCAAGTAATTAATCTACTGTTAGTCACGAAGTTCCGTTGACTATCATCGGTCTTTATCGTTATGAGCGCGTTGTCCCATTACAGATTGACAGACTTAGGTAAATAATCCAACTACCTACATTACAGAAATTTTAGTTCTAATGTTTTAAAAAGTATGTGATAAAAGACATACACCAACCAATTTATTATATTCTAGAAATTTAACAAATCGAGATAACAGTAATTAAACATTTACTTTAATTTATATATAAAATAACATTTTGCAACTGTAGATAACATTAGTAATGTAATGTAATCTAATGTAAGTAATGTAATCTAATATAAAATATCATCTCTGCATACGGAACACCTTTTGCAAAGAGTTTTAATTCAATTTTTCGCGCACATCCCACGCGATGGCGGGACATACCTAATCAAACTTTACCGCGCGGCACGGAACGCAAATAAAAACACTGTTTATTTGCAAAACGGGTTTGTTCACAATCGATCGAAGAAAGGCTGTTGAACAAGTGTTGCTAGTGATGGGGTAAAAGGACTCGAACTCTAAATTCTGACTCATAAAAAAATGTTCGTTTAAAAAATTATATTTGAATTATTTATGTACGAATAGGAACGTTTACGTACGTTCTCATGCGTTAGTCTAGCTAAAACTGAAAAAAGCTCATTCAATTTGTATTTTATTTTGAATTTTTTCTACTCAGTATTAGGATGGTTACCTAAAAGTCAACAGGAATCACGGAAAAAGCTACAAATAATATTGGCAATGAACAGGACAATAATAATAATTATTATAGTCATCAGTCAGGTTAGATAGTGGCAGATTAACTTATTAAAATAGTAAGTAGGTACCTAGATAATATGAAGTTATAATGGCAGCTTGCCTTAACGCCCCCTAAAACGTAGAAGGAATCCTCCATAGATTTGATTAAAGTAGGCAGATTTCAACAGAAATTTCATAGTAAAGGCCTTAATTATTATGAATAGTTGAATATTATAGCAATTTTTCGGCAACTAAGTTCATTATTTCGTATTTAAAAATGTTACAAAGGTTATAAGTGGATGTGTTTATCAGCCATCAAAAAAGGGAAATAACTTATTGGAAACAGCCATCACTAAAGATGCAAATATTCATGCATAAACGTCGGTAACTGTTAAAATCAATTCTGCGCGCGATAATCATGCTAATTCGAGTTTAAACTTTGGCAAAATTGACTAACGTAGCGAATTGCACTTTGCTCAAATGTCATGTCTAAATTGTAAATGACAACATAATATAAGTCTACGTTATTTTATAGCTAACTGCAAGACCAGCCCCACTTGAAAAATATTATGATAGAGTTTATTACTCCATAGATAAAAACCACAAACGTTCGAATTTGATTGTTATGAATGTAATTGAGTCGAAAACTAAATAAACAATAATCACTTACTCATTATTACCCAATGCATGACATAACAGCAGATCCTTTACAAAATCTTTGGTTATGTACAGAGATTAGTATGAATATTTTTTTTCTAGGCCAAACCCAAACTTTGTCGAGAGCAAGGAGAAACAAACTCAATTAATTCGTTAAATCAACGAACTTTACAAGACAACACCAAATTGTTCAAACAAAATGCTTCTAATTAGGAGGGGTTTGCTCCAAACAAACTGGTATGAACTGCTTTGATACAATTTAATTACGCATCCATAATTATTATGTAGGTTTCTATCTGGGAAGCGTATAATGTTCACATTTAGGGTTCATATCCTTTTCTCAAAATATCATTTTTTTGATGGCTTCTGTGGTAGAAAATTGATGAAGCACAGGTTTTTGGTCTGAATTTAGGTATTTGTGAATCCATCGTCGCAGCACTTTTCAGCGCTAATCGGATTCAATCGTTTACAGAAGAGATCTGTCACTCCTTGGCTGATCGATGGACAATGGACATTCCTCTATGGAAAATTATAGTCGTTACAGGCTTTTTCCAAATTCCAATCGTCAGCATCACGAACACGAGCGCCCCATGGCTGGGAACTGGTCTCACTTCACTATCTTGAGGCGGCTTAGACCATAATCCATCCAGGCTGATTTGGTAGACCACAACCTCGGGCTTGTGGGTATCCTTGCGATGTTTTCCACCATGGAAAAGCGTAATAATCACCTACTGGTGATAGTGAAAACACAGTCTTAATGATTATAATGTTTGTACAAAACCGGTAATACGTGCCTGAACTGGTATAAGTACGAACTCAATAAATGGATATGGATGGAAGGCGGTTCTCCTGTTAAACCATCAATTCTTTATTATTCTGCTTTAATATATTCGCAAGAATATAACACCATTACGGCTACAACTCTTACCTAAATCCTGTTCATATTTATGAACCTGACATCCGACCACAATGTTGGTCACATAAATGCCCGCCCACATGCATTTTGGTGTGAGATAAGACTGTTTCTTTAGATGCGCCGTTTTGCCCAATTACCGGCAACAATGTCCCTTGTCCAATTATATACGAGTATCTATGCGTTTGACTATGCGTGTAGAATACAAGAAAGGCGGAAGTGACCGTGCCCTTTTGACAGTACTTTACATGAAAGTTACAAATGGGTCGCACTGAAAAGGTATTCCAACGAAATCGGTTGGAAATAGCTTTATTCCAAAGAATTAAACCGTTCGTGCCTTTGCTTACGTCCGTTGACCTCTCTTCATGTTTGTTGATCATAGAAAAGAACAAGGAAGAAAGATAAAAATGACACATGCTATGAAATGATAATAGATATTATTTTGTTGCCCAAGTACAGGCCTTAGATTATCGTAAAATGTGAAACAAGTGTTTTTACCAAAAACGACAGTGGGTGTTATTGTTCGCGAGCCCCAGATACAGTATATCTCAGACTTGAATTCAGTTCACTTTCACAAAGTAGGTACCTACTACAATGGTTTTTATTATTGACGACATAGCGCCGTTGAAATTGCAATGCAAATTCGACGAGCCAAATAAGTACCATCATTTTCGTCTAGCGTCATAAAAATAGTCATAAGGAAGTCTCATTTATGTTAAATAAATCTACTATGAATCACACACGAAAACTTTCATACTAAAACTGTGATATATAGCACCGGAAGAGGCCGCGTTCCTCTGTCATCGTTTTGCGAGATAGTACTATCTACAAATTTAAAATTCACTCCATATTGCCGTGCGCCATTCGATACTGGTATTTACTGCCTTGCATAACGATACAACTATCCATAAAAACCGATTGCTCAAGCCGCAAAAAACTATGTCGTAAATTATGTTTTATATTATGCGGTTTTTGGGTTCCACAGAGCGAATAATGAAACTGCATGGGCACTGCATACTACTGCATAGTGTAAGTTATTTTTAGTTAAAAGTACAAAGGTAAAGATTATTAAACTAATTTATGTCAATCAAAAACTATGCTTAGTTGGTATAAAAAATATAAATAAATTGCATATTTTGCATACAATAATAATATTCCATACATGTTTTTTCAGTTACTATGTTATTCCACAAAAAAAGATACCGTTCTATTGCCATTAATTAAACCTGTTGCCATATTGGGACCCGATCAGATTTTCACCTAAATCAATATACGGAACCATACGCCACGCGTGACCACTACGCACTTGACCATAATTTTTATGTACCAGCATGTATATTTCCCAAAACGGTCGGCAGTACTATAACTCATTTATATAGCGCAATAAACGTCAAAGCAGTACTTGAAACTATCTGATGTGGTACATGCACTATGTACCGTACCTATCTATCAGATTCGTTGTTCTGCGGCACATTTTCAGTAAACAGCGAATCATAATTGTTGCTATTCTGTACAATAAATAATTAATGTTTGTATTTCATATGCAATAGAATTCAATTAAAAAACAATAGAAAAATAATGTTGTCCCGTGGCAAAATCTACCACCGGATTAAGAATAGTTAGATACATTCGCGAAGAACCAGCAAGAAATTCGATAAAGATCTTTCGAAGCACTAACTTCAGTGCTCATCATTATCATCATCAGAAGTTCTTAAACTTTCGCGTACTGAATACATGTTAATTAGACCCGTTTAAATAATAATTAACATTATCATCATCATCCGCAGCCTTTACCCTCTCACTGCTGAGTATGGCCCACTGTTTGCGCCACTCTTCACATTATTTTTCTTTTCTTTTAATTTTTTTTTCCATTCGAAATTGGTTCTACGCAATTGGAGGTTCGACTTACGGATATTAGTCAAAACACCACCATGGCGTGTAGGATAATGATGGGGTTTAAAAGGTTGGTATCGATTGTTTTTTAAATACTTGGCCACTAATAGTGGATATCGGTTTATTGTTTTAAAAATACTTGGCTACCACGTTGGCTGACGCTTACTAAGCTGGAGACAGACCTTGGCATTACGCACACTCGCCCTAAATTTCTCCACTTAAATTTTATAGATATTGCAAATTTCACAGTAAATCAATTCAGTGGAACTTTACGGCCCTTTCTTTAGTAAAGATTTATCTATACTAATATTATAAATAGGAAAACTTTGTTTTTGGTTGTAATGAATGAATAGGCTCCGAAACTACTGAACCGATTTGAAAAATTCTTTCACTGTTGGGAAGCTATGCTATCCCCGGGTGACATAGGCTACCTTTAAACCCGTAAAAATTAATTGTTCCCGCGGGATAGTAGTTAACGCGGGTGAAACCGCAAGGTGCTTCTAGTTTAAAGATAAATTTATGAGGGTAGAGATAAATTCCGGAACGGTGATGTAAATTCGCGAAAGGGATCAAAGTACTGACAGAGAAAGGTCGAGTTTGAGCAGTCATTATTGAACTAAAGGTTATGTCATTATAATTTAAGGTAATAATATATAAATAAAATATATTTAATAATATATAATTCAAATAATGATAATTTTGTATGTTTGCAATGACATATCTAACGCGAGCGATATTGCACTGCCTCGGCAGCTCTGCGACGCGCATTACCTCATATTATATTCCTAATATAAATATTAGGCAAAGGTGCTTCCCAAAGCACACTTGCAAAACCCTAAAATATAATAATTCTTTCATTGTAGACCACAACAATTTATAAATAACACTTTTTCAAAAATGTTCAAACTACGTCATATCGGAAATAGATACTAATAGACGTAAACCCATGCTAAACTGTAAATAACCATTAGAATTTGTAATAAAACTATACAATTTATTTACAAACTTACAAAATGCATTAACTTAAGTCACATTTAACGTCAAACCAGTTAAGATTTCCAATAAATTTTAGTACAGACATAATTTATATTTCAAGCCAAATATTTGCGTGGGTGATTTTGATACAAGAGCATTATACTGATAAGTTCGTGTCTACGGTGCATTAAATAAATTTGCCAGTCAAAATAATAGGTTTTATATGCATAAAAAGTGTGTAAACATAAGATACGTCTATTAAAACTGTTTATGCTTATTTTATACTGATTTGTGCAAAAAGAGTAGGGCGAGAAAATCTTTGAAAAATATCGATAAAATTGAAAGGAATATATTTTTTTATTGCACACCAAAAAGACACAGAAACACAATAGAAACACCAAAACAGAGAATACAGATCTTATTGCTTATAGCGATTTTTTCACAAAAACTGCGGATGGATAGAAAATAATTAGATATTTTAGTATGATCCGTGGCGTAAATAATTTACAGAATAATACATTATAATATACATGAGATGTGTAATCTGTGCTTGTACACATAACATGATAAGTAGTAAATTTAAGTTCAAACGAGCAAAACTGAAGACAACAGCAAAATTTATCATTACCACTTTTGCGATGTGAAAATAAAATAAAATGATTGTAACTTTAAACCTCTATAAAACTTTTGGGCATTGTAATTTTTTGCAATAAAAATACCTGTGGCCTTAAGTCATGATTTCGTTCGTCATAAATTTTGCGTAGAAACTTTACGTTTAATAATAAATTTTGCGTTTTATGGTTTTATGAATTGTGAAACTCGTCATTTGTCGGCTGTGGTGCTTAATTTTTCCGTCTAGATTTTTTAAATACATAGGTAATTAACGAAGGTCTTCGTTTGCTTGTAAATAATTGATATTCTAATATACCTATGTATTGTAGGTGAACTCCGATTACATTTAGTTTCGGAACATTTTATATATATTATAATAATATGAGGTGTACCTACGTACATTGTATACAAAGTTCATACTTGATAATAATTGTATACAAGTGTATTTTCTTCGAAATAAATGATCGATAAAAAATGTCTAATAAAACCACATCATTAAACGCACTTGGTAGGTACATCAGTCTGCGTGTGCTAACCTCGATTTAAGCTGGGTCAACCAACAGGCACAATATAAACATGGACAGTAAACTAAAGTTCAACTTCACAAATTAGGGAAAAAGGAAGTTGTATACATAAATATAGATAGGGTCAGCCTGATGATAAACGCCATGCTAGTGAAAATTAATAGTTTGTGCTACATATATATATAATTTTTTACTAACGTTTGACATTTGACTACTACCCCACCCCGGGGGTCACCTATTATTATGCTAATTTAAGAATGCTTCAATCGAATCCTCAGTGGAGTGGTTCCGGAATCCGGAAACTATTCTGAAGCCACTAACCCATTGAGATTCGCTTGAAGCGTTCTTAAATTAGTAGAATTTACCCCCCCTAGTCTTAAGTGACGATGTGGTCGATGGTGGCTAATATAATTTAGAATGTGATTGGCTTTCGAGGACCTGACCATTTGACCAATACTGCTTAAGCACATGACTTCGCTAATTAACTTGTATCTCAGCTTCAAACATTTCGTGCAAAGTTGAGCTACTGCTCACGCTTTATATTGCGACAAGTGCCTTAACCGCACCCTACCTTTATAAGGTGAAGTTATTACCCTGTAACACCTAGTTTGCCAACTTTCTAGACCCACACTTGTTCGTTATTTTCACCACATTATCGGAAGGCTTTTATGTACCTACATAGCTGTGAAGCCAATGACAAGAGGGAATGTAAACGTTTCACCACAAAAGCTTTGACCAGACTTGAACAGATTTTCTAAAATCTAATTCCACAAAATCGACGACTACACTCGCGTTGTTTTACTCGATCCTGGAATGTCTAATGATTTTACATGTGAATTTGTTAGAGTTAGAAAAAGCGAGGGTTAGATGTCGATTTGTGGAGAAAATATTTCGGCTCATCTGTTCAACTCTGGTTTAAATCTTTTGTGGTAACACTGTATATTACACTTGCAATTACAAATTCATTATTTCTGTGCATAAAAATAATATATTGAGTTATTCATATATTATAATTGATATTATATCGAGTGATTATTCAAATGCAGATCCTTTTTGCGCTACCTGACATACTGACGCCACAACCACCACCACTACCACCAATACCACCACCACCACCACTGCACCACCACCACATTTTCAAATATAATATCGAAAGTCATCAGTCATACTCTAAAGGAGGTTCTAAATATGGCTTCTTCAAGATGGTTGCTCATTGTTTCTCCTAGATGGCACTGCAATCAAAACCACAAACCTCACGCAATGTGGATTCCCATAACAACGTTACCATTTTTTAAGACCCCATAACAGTTTTGCCATCTTAAAGCCATTTTAAGCAATCAGTATTCTTCAAAGCTTCGCGGAGCCTAACCGTTGGTACAGTGTAAAGCAGTTACAGATGTTTGTAGAATCAATGATATGAGCAAAAATAAACCGTGAAAAGGAATGGACAAAAGATACAAACATTGCGATACAAATTTGAGGTTTGAAATCTAATAGTTTGCAACAAAATCAAAATTTTAGTTTGTGTTGTTGCAGTTGATATTTATAATATCTGCGTAGAAACTAAGAAAGGTTACCTTCTTCCTTAATGGAAAATTGATGAATTTGCATTTTATTTGCAGTCAGGGTGCAAGGCTAAGTGGCTACAATTAATTTCGTCTCTTTCTTTGATTTTTAAATCGTAGCCCCACAGTAGGGGTTCTCCTGTATCGTGGGTATCGACTACAGACATAATTTCACATACATAATATAACACCCAGACCAGAAACAAATTATATTCTATGGATCACACAAATATTGCAGCTAGCTTACAGTGTCAATGCAGATCTTCTGAATAGACACTAACGGTCTCACCACAACAGATTAGACCAGAGTCAAACAGAGATTGCTAAAATTTCGATCGCCAAAATCGACGTCATGCATACTTAATTATTTTACTTGTAAATTTGTTATTAAGCTAGATAAAGCGAGGATTAGACGTCGATTTATGGAGAAAATATTTAGACTCATCTGTTCAACTCTGCTCTAGATATTTTGTGGTAAGTAAGACCGTACGTATCTCGCTAATATCAATAGCTTAGGTACTGTATCACAAGGCGTGTACTGTGCCGTTGGCAAGAATGAAGCAACTGGCTCGTCCGCCCACGCCCCCGTAGCCCGTTGCCTTTTGAGGCCCACAAATTAGATTGCTGAATCGCGGGTTGTATAATCTTCGAGATTAGTTGTTGTTGTTTTTGTTTGCTATGCTCTCTGCTTTTGGTGGTGTCATTTTTCTTAAGCGGCATAATGTAGATTTGGTGTCTAAGAACAAGAAATAAGTAGGTACTTATTCAAATTGTATTAGAGGAAACCTTCATAATACTTATTTGATATTGTTTAAAAATGACTATGTACCTATTTGAAATAATGTCTTTATTGAATAAAAATATGATATTTTTCTTCACTTTTTTCTATTTTTTGATCTGATTATTTTCATTCACCATGAGAATACAGTACTTCTTTCAGACATAATAGCTCTCTAGACGGCACTTAATATGACAGTTAATTGACACTAACTGGATTTTGAATACATCCATTGAAGAACAAACTCCAAGAAACTCGATATACAAGTACTTTCTTTGTTTTTTCCTTTGTATTAGGTACCTACTACCTGCATTGAATAAAAGTATTTAGTAGCACTGCAAGTAAAGCGAAAACAAATGTCATCTAGAATTTCCACCACCAGAAAATACATCGTGTTTTTTTATTTCATTGCTTCCAATGCCATGTAAAATGTCTGATTAATTGCCACCGTGGCATAGCGGAACTGTAGCATACTGGTAACCATTTTTTACAACTAGCCAGCGATGCTGTAGGTAAAATTTACGATGATAGAAACCGCTCACTAGCGGCCTACGGCGTCGTTGCACGACTTCCCACTTTGTCAATAAAACTAAGACATAAAACACACAGAATTTCTCAATTTTTCCTAACGTTATAGGTTGTCATATAAATTGTACTAAATAAATGATGCTGCAAATAAGTTATATTCCGATTATGAACGCTTTTCATGATAGCTGCAGCTATGCAATTAGTACCTCTCCAAGCAAAGTAGAAGCTAGAAGTACAATACGTACTTACGAAGTAAGGTTTAATATAATATTTAAAAAAAAATCGTATAAAAAAAAAGTAGGTATTAACTTATATAAATAATAAATAGGTACTGCTCGTATATATTCGCACAATGGATAAAGATAATAGGTATATTGCAATTTGAATAAAACATTATACCTACAATTAATTGAGTATACCTACCTAACTCTAATCATTTCTTTTGTATAAGTAGGACCAACATAAAGAGGACCTAATTCTTCATTTAAGTAGGATGAAAATATTATGCCCCCTAACATAAAAAAAAACTAATAGAACCTCTGGTCATTCCAAAGCTCATCGCCCTTACATTACACGCAAAGGTCAAAAATAATTCATAGTTTGAAGGTAGACAATATTATACTCGTAGGTAGATACTTTAAACAAAGCCCTTCAGACAAGATAATATTTATCAACTTCAACCATTCCTCGAAAAGCGTCTCATATCATAATAAATCGCTTTACTCGAAAACTAAATAAGCAATCTCAAATTGCCATGAGAAAATGCTACTTACTTACAAGCTTACATTCAATTTGCCATAAAAATATAAATCTTACACCTGCAACAATAAGTTCAAATTCGAGTGTACCCGTCAAAAGCTCTCCGTGACCGATAGGCGAAGTCTCAAGTAGCACTCAATGAAGTAATTTCTTGCGATAAGAGTTCATAATGCATTATTAATGGCAGGATTGCTGTTTGCTCCACTGAAAACAATGGAAAATGTCGTAGGGTTAGTGCTTCCTGATTTACGACGTGATGAAAATATGGTTTTACAACCTGGTTTTATCTAAACAGGTAATGACGTCATTGATTTAAACGCACTCACTAGATTTCACGTTCCGAACATCACTGTCTCACCACAAAAGTTTAGACCAGAGTTAAACAGAGGTTTTTTTAAATTTCGTTCCACAAAATCGAAGTCTATAACTCGCGTTTTCTTACTCAATCCTGGCATTCCTGATTGTTTTACTTGTAAATTTGTTATCTAGGTAGAAAAAGCTAAGATTAGACGTCGATTTATGGAGAAAATATTTAGGCCCATGTTAAACTCTTGTTTAAATCTTTTGTGGTAGCACCGGTACTGTTCTGTAAGTTTTAATTACACACGGGTCATCGCTGATAAAAGGCAGGCAGCCGTTCTACAATCACGCTTTAGTGTTTATTTACGCAGTTGATATTGATACTTAGTATGCATAGCGAGCAAATGCCTCCTGTAAAAGCCCTTGATTAATTGACCTTTATCTATTCTAAAAGCATGAAATTGATATTTCTACTAAGTAAATACCGTAAACTAGAGCGATGTTGTAAAGTTTCCCAGAAACTCTACAATTACACCGAGCGGATGTACTACAAAGAATCCAAAAAAACAACTTAAAAAAACATCAGATACCCGTAACAGATCTTGGTACTCTCGATCGGCTAAAGCAACCTTTAAAGGACGAAAAAAGTGGGCTACCGCTGGTTCTCATTCTAAACCCACGCAGTGAACCTGGCTCTTTGTCACGCGATGAGCCATTTGACATTTTGGTTGCGTTTATTAAATTTATTTTTATATGCCACCATTTGTCACCTTCGCGTTTCAATCACTTAATGGAACCGACGACGAAGTGTTAAAAATAGATAGGATTCATTTATTCCGAAGTTTTATTTCGACTTAATAACAGAGGTACCTAAGTAAGTGATAATATTGCTGACGATGAAACAAATACAATCAATAATTCAAGAATATATTATTATGTATTGTTGAAAATTTAATTTATAGCCCAATAAAATATAATATTATTATTTATATAGGTACCTAGCGAAAATGTTCATGCCAAATAGTATATTATGCGTGACCATTTCATGATTCTCGGTATCAACGGATCAACCTTACTGAGCTATTAAATTCACAATACTGTGTTGATGATGATTAAGAAATCCACATTTTCATAAACCATTAACAACAAACCACTGGTTAAGTTATGCAATCGAGGATCGCAACGTTTTGAAGCATATCAAATCATAAAGATCGAAAAAGGAAGCGGTGATTACAAAAATGACTTATTGTTCGCATGATTCAGACCGTCACTTCATCAACCGTCAATATAGATAGAACAAATACAAAAAACTCACAACGATCACGTTTCGAAGAGCGACCGAGCGTGAACCTATCGGGTGACCGTAGTACCTCTCCAATTAAGCTTAGGGCACAGTGTAAAACAGAAGTTATGATACAGAAAATTCTGAAATCACTCGTGTAAAAATTTTATACGAGTTATGGACCTAAGTTTAATTTGATTAATCAATCGAATTTATTTATCCAGGTTTTTAACCCCTAGCCTGGGATTGACACTCCGTAGGTACTCAAAAGGTAGATACTTAAGGTCGGTCAAAGCTAACAAGGGGCACAGAAATTTATATTGTTAATGCCCTAGAAGACTTAACCACTCTCAATTATTAAAGCGAGATAGCATGTACGGGATTTTGCATGACGTTTGAGCGTGTTCTCTCTCTTCTGTGGGTTTGAGTATCTTTTGAGGACGGAGTGTCCACCGCGGCCCGTTAGTTCAACTAGTAATAAAACAGCCGACCCTAACCGTCTTACCACAAAAGAAAATTAAACCAGAGTTGAACAGATGTGTCTAAATATTGTCTCCACAAATCAACGTCTAACCCTCGCTTTTTGTAACTCAGTAACAAATTCACAAGTAAAATAATTATGAATACCAGGATTGAGTAAGAAAACGCGAGTGATAAACGTCAATTTTGTGGAACGATGTTGTAGAAACATCTGTTGAACTCTGGTCTAAACTACTGTGGTAAGATGGTTGAAGTTCAGACACTTCAACCTCGAGTTTAGGTACTGAGTTAGACCTCCACTGCGTTTAGAGCGAGTTTTTGTGAGATCCCTTACCGGTATAATCGGACAACAGGTGTGTCGGCTACTGTTGTTTATTTTCTGGAGCCCACGGCGATACAGGGCCCGACAGGGCACCCTGTGCAGGAAGGCAACGAACAGGGTCGATATTGGGAGCACAGGTACAGGTTCCTTTACAGCGAAATTCGGCGAGGATCGAAGAATAACAAAATAGGAACAATTTCAGACGGAGTTACCTACGATTAGGTAGGCAATTTCGATAGTAGTGGTATCGAAATTTGGTGAAAATTTATGATACCGTAAATTGTTATTATCTAGACAAAGTCTAATGTTTGCCCACTGCTACTTAGCATATATGTAAACTTATACTTTTGTCAAATTCAAATTTTCAATTTTATTTTCAAAATAAAGTCATTAAATTTTAAATTTGCGTCTATACCTGTGTTTCTCTGTAAGTTTATTTGTAATTCTAATGAAAAATAAAATTCTTAAACCATACATTAATTATTATTCTAAGATCGAGAGCTGCAATTGTTGAAATTGAATTTAAACCAATACGACATTTAATTAATGATATAGAGATCAACGTACATTTTATTCAAGCAAAAAAGAAGAAAATTTAATTCAATTTTACTGCCTCAACTATTTCCAACCATGTTAATTACCTCTCTATTAGTGTGTGAATTCTCAACCCACCGTTTTGGTACCTACTTACAAAACATGATGAACAGCCGACGTCTCAGATTTATATCTACATAGGTATACTGCTATCTCCGCATTTATCTCAGTACAAAAAGCCTAACAAATATACCTAGCACAATACAAAAGAAATTACCCTGCTTACCACTTCTCGCCTCTAGAACGTTATACTTGCCTACTTACCTAGTATCATGTATATAATATATACTATAAACAGTATGAGCAATGGAAGAATGACGTGGTTTATATTAAATCTTCGACCTAACTTTCATTGATAGAATTAACACTCACATATTTAAGAAAAAAACAACCACCACCAATTTATTTATTATTGTATTATCAAAATAGATATACGAGTAGTTTAGATTTTTGTGTTTGTTACGTAAAAACTTTCAACGTTATAATAACATTTACATACAAAGGTTATGTCAAATAGCTAAAACGGGTCTAATTCACGCAGAAACTAATGTTTCACTTCTGTAAGTAAGTACTCGAAATTTTAAAAACTTCTAAAGGCAATAATATAAGTGGGTGATATTTTCTACTGAAATATTATAATAAAATGGTAAGTTTTGTAATAAGTTTTATTGTAATTTCGTTTGTTACAGCTAATTTCTGATAATTACTGATCTAATTAATTCTGAAATGCTTAAGCACCGGAGTGTTCTTGCAGCGGTTCTTGAGAGATATCAAGAGACTATTATTATTGAGAGCTCATAATATCATATTGGTTCATTATATGCTGGCCATTTGTCTACTATCACCAGCTGAGATAGTGGCCTATGCCAACCTATACAGTATAAAAAATAAGACAGTACTTAAGTCACCGTTTTGACTGTAAATAATTGACTTGCCCAAGTACTTGATCACGAGGATTGTTATTGCTATAACTTTCCTATTGTAAAAATACAGTATTTTTAGACAAGTATTTTATAGACCTACATGAATATAAAAATAGAATAAATGCACAAACCGTGCGAAGCCACACTTAAAAAAGTCACTTGTCCATACGGTTTATAGGACGCGTTGTGTTGTAGTCTATTGTTATGCAAAAGCATATTTTACACGATAAAAAAAGGCTTGTTAGTCGCCAGGTTAAATGCTACCGTAATTGGTTTTAGAGTACTTTACTGGACTATAAAAAGTGGTTAAATTATTACCTACTATATAATATACTATACTATACGAAAATCATAAAAGCCGTACTTACTATGAAGTGTTAATAATGTCAGTATATACATATTTTGAAGCTTTGACTACGTGGAAAAGAAAATCATGTAGCTAATTCCGCGAAATGAAATTAGTTGTAATGATTTACATTATTGCTTGACGAAATAAGCTACAAACTAAAATGGATATTTATTGGGAATGTATTAACTGGAAACGGAATACATGTGAAGGATTTTGCGCTTGTATATTTCTAGGAAATAATATCAACTACAAAGTCCACAATTGCAATATTAATTATTCGTATTATTCTGGTAATTCGGATGCATTAATGTGTGATAGGGTGGCGAAATATCAGATACGAGACATATCCAGCGTAAACAAACAAAATACATTTCTTACAAAAAGACCGTAATCTCAGTTTCGAAGACCGTAATAGGATGAGAAAAACATCCCGCGATTTCTTACGTTATTACCGGTTACCGGGTATGTTGGCGCGTCGCCGGTCCGCAATTATGCCGAATTTGGAGACACTTTGCGTCCTAGAGCATGTTTTGAGACAACACTCAAATGTTCTGATTATGTTAATTAGTTTCGGGCGTTATAATTATGTGGAACATAATAATGTTGAACATTATGTTTAGCAGCTTTCGACGTGGAAGACATTATTTCGGATGTTGTTAGCGATGGTATTATCGTTATTGTGAAGGAAAAGTGTGAGGTTGTTTGTTTAATAAATTGATCTTCTATGTTTCTGGGTTTTTAGTAGTTCTCTTTATCTTCCAGCTATTTTTATGTCATAACTAGCTGTGCCCGCGACTACGTTCGCGTGGAATAGTGATAAAATTCACCTTTTAAACCTTCCCTGGACTTCCACAAATCATTCAAGGCCAAAATCAGCCAAATCGGTCCAGCCGTTCTCGAGTTTTAGCGATACACACGAACAGCATTTGATTTTTATATAATAATATGTATATAGATAGAAGATAGATAGATATATAGATAGATAGATAGATAGAAGATAGATAATAATTGTAGCCCCCATAATTACCGAGTAAATTTTCATAGAAAGGGTGAAGCGAATTGATGGCAAATCGATTGTAAATCCTTCATCATCATCATCAGCCAATTACGGTCCCAACTGGGGAATAAACTTCTAAGCTGAAATTGAAACGGTGGCTAAAACCCATTAGATAATCAATCACCAGCCCTAATAATAATATGGCAGTTTCAAGTTAACCGTGGCTTAACCTTGGTTTAATTCTTTGTTACTTATATTTGATAGGCTTTTAGCATTTCACCAGTATGTCACCTAGTCTTAAGTGGCGATGTGGTTGAAGATGGGAATCAGCCTAGAATTTGAGTGTGATTGTTTGCAATAACTCAAGACTCTACTCATTTATTACCCATCTGTATACTTACGTACTTTTATAAGTCACACAATCATAAGAAATCTAATAAACAAAAAAAAAAGAAAGATAAATATGATAATAATTCGTGTATAGGCCAGTAGGTTGAGTTTGAAAAAGGAAGTTTCCACTGTATAAAATATGTAATAATATTACCTATTATTTAATACACTGATAATATAATTAAATTGTTTTTATAGATACACCTTACGAACACAGCCTAGTTTACTACTAGTTAATAACAAATTATTCTTTTCACTATATATTTTGTAATATAATAGATATATATTTACCTAATCAACGAATCTTTCGCTAAGCGATCTCTACCTTATAACCTTAGAATGGGCCAAATGTCAGTAACAATAGACATTTTAGTACAGATGTGATGGGTAGTTTAACGCTAGATTATTATTTAACCTGTACGAAGTACTAGCCAACTATATACCTACGTTTAAAAAACCTTCACGGTATAATCACTAGTTAGGTACAATATTATCATAACAATGTTTTACTAACCTTTGTATAGTCACAGTAGGCGCAAAAACAATCCCTCAATCGTCTGTCACATAAAATCCAAATGTCAAAACACAACACTTCAAAATTCGAACACAATAATTCCAAAATGACAATCACTAAAAATTCCCACCAATGGTATGTTCTAAACACGAATAGTATTTTCTGGCCGGTCACACGCACTGCAGGTTTGTTTTTTTTTTTTGACGTTCGAAATTCGAATGCCGCGTAAAATCGCGCGGCGGTTGGGCGCGGACGTGAAGCGGTCGGAGCCCGTCGGCGACTGAGGGTGTTCGTAAGCTCGCTTGCCCCGGCCAGGCTGAGTGGCAAAGATTATGCGACGGTGTAGAAAGGTCATGCTTTTGATGGCACAAAAAATTCCAAATAATTTTATTAACAATCTCAACCTGTCATGTTAAGTAAACGGATTGTTTTCAGATATTAGAGTATTGGTCAAATTTCTTGCCTTTGAGAACGCATCAAATATATATCATGTTTTTATTTGTTGAGGGTGAAAACTCATTGTGTAAATCAAATACTCGTATATATATTTTTTTAGGTAGGTATGGAGTAGTTACTTCACTCTTCTTTGGCAATTGGGTAACAAATTTAACTACTGTTTCAGACGGAGTTGATGTAAATGACGAAGAGAAGCAATCCTAATTTACCAATGATGTAATGTTCCAAGCACGAACTTAAGTTTTTTTTTATATTATATAACTAAATTGGCGATTGACAATTAAATCGTTAAAGATGGTATTTCAAATGCTTTTACAAGTCCGAAGTAAAAACACCGGAACACCAAAGCATCTGTTGCCTCACCGACCTTCCCCAGTACGCGAAAATTCAATTGACCCCTAATTAGGCATCTGTAAATTTTCCCGCCTACTTACTCTTTGACTCGACAACGACCTTAATCTGAAATCCCTTTTCAACTCCTCGTGCCTCTCATTATTGATCTCTTTCACTCCTCACTACCGGTGCAATAATATCGCCGTCTCTATCCAACACAACGCAAACGCGTCGCACCGTCTCTTTCTCATCACTGCAGAGCCTCAAAAACGAGGTAGAGCCTCCGTACTATCAGAGTGTGCGTACGGAATAAGAAATTTTTCCCTTACACTAGCCACAGACTAATTTAACTCGCTTCATTTGCTTTACGACACTGCAAGTTTTCCGCTCAACCCGCAAGAATTAAATTTGCATGTGTCTTTTTGTAGCGAAATGAGAGGCAAAGTGTGAGCGAATGGATGACTTATAAATTTCTTTTGAGAAGAAAAACATTCGGAATAGGGACGGGAACCGTATCTTATTTTTTGTTAGTACAAATTTTAGCATTCTTGTACGCGAGTTCGTACTGGGCCTGAATAAAACATCGGATAGGTACAGTTAAAGAAAATATTTTCTAAAAGATCTGGTTGTATGTTGAAACCATTATTGAACAAACCTGGTTTGTTTGCGCGGGCGTACTTAAGGCAAGTTAAATGGGCCACTTACCACTTATCAGGCGCAAAAAAGGTAACTATATTTTTCCTGTGACGACTTTTGCTTGCATTTTTTTAAATATTATTTTGACTCTCAAATAGTATTGCCAAATTGATAGAACGGCCCTCTATAAAACCTCGTGGTAACTTTTGACCTACAAGCCTACACGCTTTGAATATAATACTCCTAGAATTCAGGTAAAAATTAAAATGAAAATCTGACAGCTTTTTCAACTAAAAGAAAAGTACTTAAGTATTTTGGGAAATGGAAAAAGATGTTTTATTAACAATTGAACTTTTTAAGAAAATATTGCCAATCAGAGTTTTCTATAGTAATATACCTAAGGGTTTTCAAAGTAACGCCTGATCGTAGCAACTAAGGTAACTTATACTTAGGTATCGTTTATTAATTTCTTTGGGCAAAGAGCTCCCTAAAACAAATTCCTGACTACACCCATGTGTATTGTACCGGCACTTTCGTCGAATAACCAAATCTGTTTATTTGCATGCCATGTTGGTTTCCTTCAATTTAGTTTTGCTGTACCTAGTGTTGAATTGATTAATTGGAAAATTGTTCATGAGAAATTCTCTCGTTGTAAATACATACTAGATATGTGAATAGATATCTACCTACATAATTAGTCGATGTTTTACCAATTTGTTTTATGCTCGTAGAGGTTTATAAGGCTTTATTTCGCTTGTTAGTTATATTAAATATTTGGAAAACATGCGATTATTTTTTCAGTCTTTGGTGTCCAATTTGCCTGAGAATACTATTGCGAGAGCGAGCTAGGTATGAATAATACTTATGATAGCTATTAAATACACCATCGATGACGTCCTAAAGAAAGACCAAATCAAAAGTACCCATAATCGGCGAGCATGTATGAAGAAACTCATGAAAGCGGAAGAAGCGAAAGGTGTGCCAGGGTCGTAGCATGGGGAAAGATGTAGTCTCTGCCTAGCGCCTACCCCAAAGGGGAAAAGGCGTGACTGTATGTGTGTATGTTGTTACGGTGGAGTTCCACTGTCTACTATGTCTACCTTCCGTCTCTACAGCCTGACCTGCCTCAGCCTGTCAGCTATGGAACCATGTAGGTATAACTGTTTTTCCTACCATAGGTACCTACCTAGTCTACCAAGTCGCCGTTTTTAACAGTTTTTTTTTTAGTTTTGGCTTCGCCGGGTTTGTGCATATAGCCAGTGTCAAGTATTTAATTATTTAAGCATTTCTTAATTTCACATTAAGAAAGTCACAGCAATATAGCAAACGTGGTCAATTAGCCAAGTCAATTATTTACATCGTCTAAGTCACGATTCAGTAAAGTAGTGGATGCTTTACTGAAACTTACTGGGAGTTTTGGAAAAAATGCGAAATGACACGTTTTTTGAGTTTATATCATTCGCCTACCTACACAGTCGTGCACGTTAACGAACACTTAATTATTAATATTCCACCAATATTACACATGAACACTCGAAGAAACACAAGTTTGAGGTAATAATAGAAAACCAACAACGTCTCACTATCGGATTCCCGCCAAAACTCTTTTGCTAGTTCACTGTCATGGAAGTAAAACTTGACTGTGTTTGTTTATGTATGATAGCTGTCAAAGTTGGTCACTTTGACAGTGATTGTAGCACTCACTAAACTTGAAGTGATCATGATAGAAACGGAAGGTAGACAATGAACCTCTTCAAAGACTAATATCAGATTGGTGGTGTTTGGAGTCATTTTATTCAGGATGCGGTTGCCGAATAAGTAGTATGCTTTTTTATTATAATAGGATATTTAATTAGATAGGTTATAATTCTATACTATACGAGTCTGTTGTTTGTGTAATATATATTTATCCATAACATTATTATCTCAAGCTATGACTCCTACCAAGACTTTATTTATATCGAACCAAGTAAAAACTAGCTTTCAATCAGGTTTCGAACTTGAATGAAGGAGATAGATGTAATAAGCGTGCCGCTAGAACGAGACGGAATGATGAAAATGTATGAAACGTGAGTGGGACAAAAGAGTCGTGCTAAAAACTGCATTGACACAAGTACAGTATATTTATGTTAACAGTTACAAAGCTCGTGTCTTTCAAATAATTATGTTGAATCGAAAATGGATTTGAAAATTATTATTTTAAAACAGAGTTTTAATAGGTACTGTGAAAGACATTATGTAGGAGTTTGTTTTAATAGGTAGCTATAATAATTATCAAAACTAGAATATTATATGTTTTTTGCAGGATAATTACGACATTTTTAACAACATATGGTTTGCATACGGAAGCACGGAGCGATGGAAATTGACGAATCTGAATTTATAGCCTACGTTATTATCTATAATATTATCAGTTCTCGTCCCATTCGGTCCAGCCATTTCGGAGGATAGCCGGAACAAACAGACAGACAGAGACATCAAATATAAAAATGTTATAATGTATTAGTAAACCCCTGTTATGTTTACAAACAGACGCTTCAATTGTATTAATTTGTATAGATTTGGACCATCTTAGACTATGCTGTCACTTTGTGACCCACGTAAGATATTGGTCAAATAAAATTGACAGCCCATGAACAAAAATTTTTTTTATCTAATGATACATTCTAGAGTTCTGTCAATGATTCCAGTGTACTATCGCTGCAAGGCTGTCATGCCATAATTATAGCAAAAGTGCTTTAGAATGCAAATCATACCCCCAAGTCATTCCTTGTAATTTGTGTCTGAATATATTATTATTCGTGTCAAGTTATTTCAATATCATGGGAGAGGATTTGACGGTAGGTATGTTGCCGTCAGTAGTAGCTGGTATTTTAATATGTGGTACCTAGTCAAGCGATTTGCAGCCGGCTCGTTGTAATAGGTCCTTAGTCTGTGGTGCTGTGGTTTCTTTTGGCTTTTTTTTGTTTTAGTTATGGCTTCGCACGGTTTGTGCATGTAGCCAGTGTCAAGTATTATATTATTTAAGTATTTCTTAATTACACAATAAGAAAGTCACAGCAATACAGTAATTCTCGTGGTCAAGTAGTCAAGTCAAATTATTTAAATAGTCACGATTCAGTAAAGTAGTGGATGCTTTACTGAAACTTCCTGGGAGTTTTGGAAAAAATGCGAAATGGCACGTTTTTTGAATTTATATCATTCGCCTACACTCGTGCGCGTTAACGAACACTTAATGATTAATATTCCACCAATATTACACATCAACACTCGAAGAAACACAAGTTTGAGAAAATAATACAAAACCAACAACGTCTCACTATCGGATTCCCGCCAAAACTCCTTCTTTTGGCTTTATGTTGTACGGTGGTTATTGTTTTATGCTTCAGTTGAAATTATTATCGTTGTTTAAAACTTAAACGGTCACTTTTTTGATACTTAATATTTATTTTTTAACTACTTTTAGCGGTTTAAGTTAAGATTCAAATTCTGTAATCTTGTCATTTTATATTTTCTTGTATAAGGTTGTACTTAGCCACTTTGAATTTGAATACTATTTACTTTACATTTTAAGTGCTAGCATTTGATCACTATCTCAACTGGTCGTAAGTGACGATGTGGTCGAAAGTGGTACCTAAGCATGCTCACATTGCTCACTATGTTACAAATTCGAAGTTTATGCCAAAATAATGTATCTTATTCGGAAAGGTGTTAAGGTGCAGTATGGTTGCTTCTATTTCATTAGTTCGTTCAACGTCTTAACACCTAAGCCGATTCACAGTGCCGTCACCGTCACCTGCATTTCTCAGTGTGAGAACAGATACATATACCTGCGGTAGTATTGTACCTAGAGAACAAAGACGATAGACAAGGCAAGGCTTAGCTGGAAATTAACGTGGCCCACTAAAAGTCATGTAGAGCTGTATTAAGTTATACACTTCGGCAATCTTACCACTACCAGCTGCATAAATGCTACATACAGTGCCTTTATGGTACCATTTTGTGGGCAAAAAACTTTCAGTGTTTAGAAGGCTGAAACATCTGCTAAATAAAAACAAAAAAAAAGTTAAATTACAATTTGACTTCATATTTTTGAATTTACTAACTTTCTCACTAAGTAAACCTACCACTTTTTTCATCGCCGTCCAGATTTTATTAAATTCTTTTGGCTGTGGTGCAAATGTCTCATTCTTTTTTGAGTTTAATATTTCCACCACATTCATATTATGGTGCGAAACGATCACAGTAGTTACAAATTGAGTGTTGGGTTGATTCGTAGAGAAAACAGGTCGTGGTGCGAAATGCTCTGCATATACCTACAGCTGTTCTAGTGACTCAAAACATGAAACACTAAAAAACTTTTCTACAAAAACTTAGTAACTATTGTTTCTAAAATCAATATAGGCACTTGCTTAGGTTCAAGTTTGGTATGTACTTACCTACCTGACTTAAACCGGTAGGTAATTAATTAATAATCTACTAGCCACTCTATTCGTGGCAATGGATGTAGATCCAAACCTTTACGTCGGGTAAAATTTATCAATGCAGTATCTCTTTGAATGTCGTACAGCCAGCGCCTTACATTGCATATCTAGCGCTGTGGCTTGATAATATCGCTGCACAATACTCGGTACACTTGGGGGCACAATTAGTAGATAAACAATAAGTGCATCGCATATTTGGGTCAATCCTTTTTGTCCCCACAACTTTGTTTCATCGGTAGGGTAGTTCTTTTCAAATAAAAGTAATGTTGAGCTTTCGCTTTTCTATAAATTTGATGCGCTGTGGAGTAAAACGGAATACTTGTAGTTAAAAAGCATCTTTATCCGTTTTATATTGTGTATCGAACTGTGTTGATAAGAATAATTTTATTGTTGTGTTATAATGCTGACCCAGGTCATCCTAAGAAAAATAATTGAACTGATACGCGCCCGTACCGGTACAAAAAAGCATGTCCTACTAAACAAGTAAAAGTGTTCCAAAAAAGCGTCTCGCACTGTAAGCTGGTTAGTTTGCAACACATTCGCTGCGTCAAAGCCTCGACGTGTCAAAGGAAACGGACCGAGAGGCGAGGCTCGAAGAATTTACCCTTCACTTAGAACGGATCTCTTGTACCACTCTTGTACAGCTTATAGAGGAGTTTGGACTTCGAATTCGAGTCCTTGAACCCTCCTTGTTTAGACGGGGCTGTTAATTAATCCGATTCACACGTAATTGGATCACAAAAGCTCATAAAAACAAAACAAAATGGCCGCCAGCTGTCATCACCACTACGCAATAATCCGCCATTTTACAAATTCCACGCGTGCTCAAAATGGCCGCGCTGTTGTTATACGTGTATGTAAGTATAGAAGCAGTATGGATTATTCTAGATGTATTTATTTATCAGCCAAATATGTATACGCATATATGATTTAGATTATAACTCGATAATGCTATAGTGAAATCATTTGCGAGTCACTCGCAGAAATTTTGACTATAGTACAGAAAATTATAAGAACACTGCCTGTGATAAGAAGGTTCACCCGCGTATTATACAATAGCCCTATTCATTATTCTAGAATAACGGACTTGAGACAAATATGCTTACATACCTACTTACAGACTTATAGTATGTTTAGCATTAAAATATTATAGTATGAGTCGCTTTATAGTATGATTGGTATATAGTAAGATTTTGAAAACGCTTTTGGGATCTGCTAAAATAATTATCCATACTAATATTATAAATCTGAAAGTAACTCTGTTTATCTGTTTATCTGTTTATCTGTTTATCTGTATATCTGTTTGTCTGTTTGTTTGTTACCTTTTCACGGCTAAACGGCTGAACCGATTTCGATGAAATTTGGTATAGGGGTAGATTGGACCTATGAGACGGACATAGGCTATCTTTTGTCTCAAAAAATAATCTCGAAGGGGATGAAATAGGGGTTGAAAGTTTGTATGGGGAATCCATAATTCCTCAAGTTAGGGATCTGAAAATTCTTATTTAGGCTTTTGGTAAGAAATAAATAAATACGGTTTTCAGCTTTTTTGCAAAATCATCCCTAAAGGGGGAAAAGCAAGGGGGTTGAAATTATGAGGTATTCTTTAGATGCACCCCCTACGGACCACAATAAACGGCTAAACGGATCGTAATTTAAATTGGAAAGTAATTAAGGGGAGAGAGTGCGATAGGAGGAGGGGGAGAAAGGGGTAAAGTGGGGGAAAGGGGAGAGTGGGGGGAAAGGGGGAGTAGATGGTAGAGTGAGGGGAGAAGAAGGTAGAGTGGGGAGAAAGAGAGGAGAGTGGGGGGAGAAAGCGGACAGAGTGGGGGGAAAAGAGGGGAGAGTGGGGTGAGAAAGAGGGGAGAGTGGGGTGAGAAAGAGAGTAGAGTGGGGAGATAGAGAAGGGAGAGTGGGGGATAAAGAGGGGTGAGAAAGAGGGGAGAGTGGGGTGAGAAAAAAGGTAGAGTGGGGAGATAGAGAGGGGAGAGTGGGGTATGATGGTAGAGGGGAGAATGAGGATAGAATGGGGGGAGAAAGAGGGGAGAGTGGGGTTAGAAAAAGGGTAGAGTGGGGAGATACAGAGGGGAGAATGAGAGTATAGTGGGGGGAGAAAGAGGGGAGAGTGGGGGGAGAAAGAGGGAAGAGTGGGGGGAAGAGGGGAGAGTGGGAGGAGAAAGAGGGGAGAGTGGGGAGAGAAAGAGGGAAGAGTGGGGGGAAGAGGGGAGAGTGGGTTGAGAAAGAGGGGAGAGTGAGTTGAGAAAGAGGGGAGAGTGGGGGGGGGAAAAGGGGAGAGTGGGGGGAGAAAGAGGGGAGAGTGGGGGAGAAAGAGGGTAGAGTGGGGGGAGATAGGTGAGAGAGATTGAGTGCGAAATATATAGAAATAGAGGGAGAGGGAGTGAGCGAAGGAGGGAAAGGAAGAGATATAGACGGAGAGGGTGAGGGAAATAAATATAATGGATGAGATGGACAAGATAGGGAAAGATATAGAGATATAAGGAGAGGGAAAGAGATTGAGGTAGAGGAAGAGAGATAGAAAGAGCGAAAGAGGGAGAAAGATAGAGGAAAAGGGAGTGAGAAAGAGACAGATATATTCTTACCTATAACTGTTCCCCGCGACATCAATTGATTTTCTAAACAGTTTACATTTTATATAAAAATGCGAACGAAGTTGCGGGTATCAGCTAGTAATAAATATAAATGACAATATTTTACATATTTTTCAGCACTAAATTCTTCAGCTAAACTAGCGCATAATTATAGCAAGTAGCAGCATAAATTACAACAGCAGAGCATTGTATTGAGCAGATCTTTTGCCTGATTGTTACCTACACGTTTTTTTATTAATTAATTTTTATCATTGAAGTTTTTATAGTAGGTACAGATCGCGCGGCGAGAGTTTGGCTTTGACCTTCGGGTGGAGGGGATTACTGCGCATGGTGTGTAGGCGCATGCGGTGCTCTGATTGGATTGCTCTGATTGTGTGCGTGACAGTATCCATGCGCAGTAATCCCCTCCACCCGAAGGTCAAAGCCAAACTCTCGCCGCGCGATCTGTAGTAGGTATACGTATTCGATGAGCGTATTTCGCCCATACTGTTTTCTTATTGTCGTGTTATTCTTCCAAATGCTACAATAAATGTCAAATAGCAATCGTTACTTGTAAAAATAATGGTTGTTGTGTATACGTGTTCCGAACAGTAATTAGAGGGTCAGTCTTTGTTGGTTGCTGGGTTCCGTATTGAACAATGAACACTCGAGAAAGCATTGGTAAGGATTACAAAAAAAATGTATCTTGAACTCTATGAAATTCAAGTAGGCAGATTACGCACTTCGTTATCTATGCATAAGCCTATGAACTTAGTTACGGCTTATTTAGTATCTAATCTGTGACATGGGCTCTAAAAGCACTTGCTAAGTAGTAAGTAGGTCCTTAAACAGTGAGCTAAGTAATAGCTATATTAGGTGCATTAATTCACTCAAATACCTAAAAACCTGACTAAGACAACGTACGGAACTCATTAAAAACCGATCAGGATCAAGCTTTGCGAGTCGTCTTTTTTGAGGTTTCGCCGCACAGCTGCCTCAATCCAGGTTAATTACAGTATTTACTGAAATTAGCCTGATTTTAAACTGGAACTTGCAAACCGTGAAGTAAGTAGGTGCCTAGCCTATGGTTATTTTTGTTTCTCCTTATATCAGCCAGATAATTTAAAGGTGCGGGATTGCGGTTAATGGGGCTTTTCGCACCACAACCGGTACACACCGTGGTACGAATCGGCCCAGTCTCTCTTTGCATTGGTCGTTTCCCACAAGATTAAATGCTTAATAATAAGGATTCTACTAAAAGAAAAAGTTGTATATCAAAATCAGAAGTACTAGGGTCGCATAGAGCACGAGGAGGCCTCACCTATTTTAGCCATCTAGTAACTGTATCGGTCCAGCTTCAAAGGTCAAATGTAAATCCCAATTCGTGCGCGCACGCACAGGATTAAACTATTACCGGACTTATATTATGTCTCGTTAATCTAATCGATAGGCTCAAAGAGGCATGGACAATGGAATTGCTTTTAAGGTAGCACCATAGTGACACCAATACTGGTCTGAGAACCAATGTATAAATAGGAACCTAACCTATTAACTCTATAAGGCTTATAGTTGCCCGATTCAGATGCAATATCGTTAAATCATGAATTAACCCAATTTAAACTCCGCTAGAGCTTAATTAAACGAATAAACATACCTAGCATAACATCTTGCGAGACGTCCGTCAACCTCCATTTAGGCAAACGTCAAATGTATTTGGATACGTTTGAGTTGGCTTCGCAGATAAATAGGTACCATTCGTAAAATACACTATACACTATTTTAGAAACGACTTATTCGTATTACGACGTACTGATAGAAAGACTCATTCTTGAAATGACTCATTTTTCCCAAAAATAATTAATGGAATAAGTTTTAGCTTATCACTGGGTATTCAAAGGATAGTGACACAACTGGCCCTAATATTTATTTGTC
Organism: Hylaea fasciaria; assembly: GCA_905147375.1. Classification (NCBI taxonomy): domain Eukaryota; kingdom Metazoa; phylum Arthropoda; class Insecta; order Lepidoptera; family Geometridae; genus Hylaea; species Hylaea fasciaria. Next base: position 3,812,278 of record LR990218.1, read on the forward strand.
TAAACATGGCGTTACATTTTCACATTGGTATAGGTACATAAGTACATGCAAAAGTTCAAGTCACGTCACGAGTGAATAGGTTACTTCTAGATGAGCGTACCGCATACAATCGTAGCATAGACTATATCGGTTTGATAGTGGTCAAACGCGAACGTATTTTATTGAAAAAATAAATGAGTAAATAAGTTTTTATTATTTATTATACCTTCAGTCTTCATCATAATAAAAATACTTCCATGCAACCAGCGAGCAGTAATTTTTATTTACTACCATCCCTCTTCTTGATCTATTTCAATCAGAGCAATTATTTTATATTAAAGAACTCTTATCTTTACTTTCAAGTACCACGTTGACTTTGTAATGTATTTTCTTCTTTATGGGCGGAGAATATAAGGTTTAAATTTGATTATGTGTGTGTGTATCGAACTCGTATTTTATCATTTCCGTTGCTATTACTTCACCGGAAACTCTGAGATATAATAATTTGATATGTTATGCACTATTTTATACGTGCATCCTTCTGGTGTTTTGCATTGGTTAGTATTTTATTAGTATTTAGTTTAAGCAGTTTATTAACAACTACATAGCTGTTGAACAGCATTATATACTTAACCCCAAAGATGTAGACTTTGACAGTCATTGTTATTAAGTGTCAGAATTTGCGATAAAACTACCTACAAAGTTCACATTCTTGACAAATAAACAATCATACAAACTTCGCAAGTTAAATAACAGTCTAAAATGTGCATTGAACAAAAACTTATAAAAACAACACAGTGAACAAAATCATAGGTCAAAATCAAAGTACAAAGTCACTAGTGTTATATAAATATTATAAATAAAGCTTCCTTTAATTGACGCACCACTTTAGATGACGCTACAATGCTCCGTTACCAAAAGAGAAGCAATAATTATAATTGTCATCAAATTACAGATAAACCACAAATTCATCAGCATTAATTAAATCCTGGCAAATCAGGCATTCTGGCAACACCAATTAGTTTAATCAGAACCCCTACCATCGTTATAGAATAAGGTCTCGGTTCAAATTCTTGGAACTCCAAAGATATTTCGGTACGAATTTATTTAGACCTTTTTGACTTTAGTGGATTATATTATGTCCCAGACTATTATGGATTGTGGGATATTCATCGCTCCGTGCTTCGGAAGGTAAGCCGTCGCGGTTGTTAGCGATAGATAACAATCGTTAAGTCACGTCAGAGACCCTTGGCAGCTTGGCGCACTCTGACACTAGAGGCTATCTCATGTGATAAACAAACAAACGATGGTAGCATCCAGAACAACAAACCGCAACCCGAGCTAGACTGTATTGAATTCCATCTAATGAACCCATTTATTCGATAAACGCTGCGTGTATATGTGATACACACAGACGCTAAGAACACACAGTATCCAATTGTATTTTATGTTCAATTAGCTGGCCCGAAATACGAAGAAGTTGTCCTGTCAAAAATGTATGAGAAAATGAATTAGAATTTTTCTCTCTTTTTTGTGAATTATTCCTGTGTTTAATAGTTATCCTGCTATTCGGGACGTAGGCGAATCCAACAATGCAAAGATCATAAAAATCAGTCCAGCCGCTCTTGAATTATAATTTGTTTAGTACTTAACACGACTTTGTAAATAATTTAATAGATTGCTATTCTACTTTCATAATGGCTTACTTTGCAATATCTCCTCTCTTGACTTATTTGTATACAAAAATCCATGCTTGTCGGTCCTAGCTGTTACCAATTCTTTACAGTCAATTCTTAACAGCCACTTAACAGTGCGACCTAAGACACTCTGACACCTAGAAGTTAAAACTAATTCTTCATTCTGGTACTCTGTGTGTCACTCTAATTTCAAGGAAACTCAGCTCCAAATTGACGTTGAGGTTTTTTTTCGTATAGTAACTTATACATGAGTCAGTCAGTATGTCATTGTAAGCTTCACTGACGAGGCAGCGAGAGTGATCTTAGGCTCTACCGACTTGACATTTTATATTTGAGTACTAGAGTACATTGGTATAAGATAAAACTGATTCCATTGAGGCAAAATTTTTCTTTATTTCGTCTTGTATGTAATATCTCTAGCGATGGTGATTGCGAAATGATTTAGTCAATCGAGTCGATTTTTGGAATTCGACCATAAGCTTCACTGACAGAAGCCGTGGGTGGTGCTTCTTGATCGAATTTGTATGCGTACTTTAGAAAATTGGGGTTTTAAGGCTTTAACTAAATGAAACTTTATCTGGTTGATAAAGAGATCTGGTTGATAGAGAGTAGGCTAGATAAGTTTGACGTTACCAATCCTTGAGAATTGGATTTTGTTTAATTTTAATATTGTAGTACTGGTTAGTGGTAATAAGAAAGGTTTTCTTGGAAGTACTGTGTACTTTTATCTCGTTTTATGTAAAGTTTGTCTATTGTTTGAGCATCTCATTGGGTTAGCGGAAAACGCGGTAATCCTAAAATAAATAGCTCCAAGTAACTGCCTTTCGAAACATCTTTAAAGGAACTTTGCGATAGATCTCCTGTTTGTTAGACATTACTATAGCTCTACCGCTGGGTTGTTGTGGTTGTTATTTGTTGTATGTGCTAACGACTCTAGGCTTAACGACTGCTACCAATCGATAACAACCGGAACCGAAGACAACTTCCGAAAAGTCTATGGGTCGAGGCCAAGGATCGCGCCCGTTAACTTTGGATTCTAAAGTTAATAAATTATAAATCCATCCTGACATTCATTTTTACGCTTCAATCGCATAGATCCTTACTCTTACCTAGGATACCCTGTATCTAGGGTATCAACGAAGACGGCGCGTGCGTAACAACATGATTGCTTGACCATCAATACGAATGGTGAACCGCATAAATACCAACGAATGCAACCATTCGATACGGCCGCAACTGATATCGTTGACACCGCGGCGGTGATATGGAAATACATATCGACATTCCTACGCGGCGGGCTTGTTCTATTAATGTAGCTGTGCTGTGCCGGTTCACTCACGTTTACTTTGATGACAAGGAAAAGGAATAGTGTCATCATCATCATTATCATCATTATCGTCATCATCATCAGCCTATTATATTATACAAAATTATATTTGTCAACCGCCCGACGTAGCCTGAATGAAAAGTTTGCGCTGTGTCACTTCAGAACCTAAACCTAAATCCTTAGTTAATGACGAAACTCATATGCCTTAAACTATGCCATTTTGCTTCCTTTACAAGACTAAACGGCTGAACCGGTCTTGATGAAAATCACTGTGGCTTTTTTTGAAATCTTGGAGAAAGATTGTGAGATCATTTTTATTGTGATAAACTGTAGTGGTACATGTTGGCGAAATTTCGATACCTATAGTTTAAAGGTCAGTTAAAAAACTTCCACCATAATACAAGTGTGAATTTAGCTTTCCCCGAAATTGCGTACACCTAATTACCCGCAGAACATAAACGTGGCAAACTTTACCCTAACTTTACAGAAATCCCGATCTCCGATACGGGCTCTGTAATTTGTGAAATTACTCTTTTCCTGCCTTTACTGTTGCGTGTTACGTGACCCCTTTTTGTTTGTCACCGTGTTCTGTGACTTTCTCGCCTATATGTTTGTACTTACAGGAAGCGACACGACCGCAACATTAAAAAATTGTACTAAATTCTACCTCTTTTGTGCTTGTTCGGCATCGCTACCTATTTCCATAGTATTTGGTAATGAAACTCAAAGAATGAAAAGGTTAACACTGACTTCATACACTTTTTCAACCTTTATGGTAAAAGGCATAAAAACATTTAAACAAGGTATAAAAACATATCTGACTATCGATTGTTTCTAAACTTTGTAGATTTAAAACATGAAAATATAATAATACATTATTATTGTACCTTCTACATACTCGGATTAAAGAACCAATCCAAGTGTACACTGTACGTACATTGCAAAGTCGCAGATCGTAGCAAAACACTACTATAATAATTGAAACGACTGGTCCCTTTAATAGTATGGCGCAGTCGACAGGATTCCCCGAATACATGAGCGAGCTACTACCAAGTACCTACGGTTCAAAATCGGGTGGAGTTTATCGTACATAGTGGGTAACTTCAGGCCTTCTGAAGGTCACCCCAAAACGTGGGGTAATCATTGGATGTTGGCGACTTTGGTAACTTTGTGCCGGCTTTGCTCAATTAGCGGTAGGTAACGTTTTGTTGTGGTCACGCAAAAGTTCGGATTCGTGAGAGCTGGTCGGACGGCAGAGGATTTTTTCTGGATGTGATCAAATATTGAATGCCTCTTTAATCTCTAGTGCGAAAACAATGTTTTTCTTGTTTTTTAACCATAGATCCTGTTTGAATGTTGACAACCATTTTTTTATTCTTAATTAAGTTTAAAAAACTTAAATGTTATTGTGTTACTTTATTACATTGGAAATGTTTCAGTTTCATTGAATATCTTTATCCCCATGGTGCTGCGAGCGCACTTATGAAAGTTATCAGACTCTACCAAGTGCATTCGTATCCATTGAGAAGAACCGGTATGCAACTAAATGGTGATTTTTATCTTTATACATTCACGCCAGGTAACTAAACCAGTAGGTACACCTTATAAAATACTCTATACTGAACGGACAAACTGAAAATACTGGTCATAGACAGTTTCCAAATGTTCAGATTGTTCAGACTCGGTACCTAAACCACCTTTACATAATAATAAGAAACCACTGAAAAACAGATGCTGTGTCAATGAAGATATTATTATATTCAGAAGAAACCAAATATTATAGAGACTAAAAATAAGGTATTGACAAAAATCTATTTATAGGGCTCGCGCCGCGCTGGCTAGACCGAGTTTGGAAAATTGTATCAACTTGTATTTATAATCTATTAAAAATGTTATCGCTTACAAAATTGCGGGTAGATACAAGATAATATTTATAATCGAATCTTAGCTAAACGAATCTTAGCTTAGCACCTCTCGCTTTGACAAATAACAATATATAATAATATTATCTATTTTAGAAAGGAAACTACGCTATCATAATACTAATCTCAAATTCCTACTCTAGTGAAATGCATAGCTCAAAACTGTTTAACCGTTCACTACCTCTTTATTGACTTTATAGAATAGCTGTACACAGTGCTAGCAGTAAGTCATCTACAGACAAGTTTTCTTTGTTTTTCTAATGAGATACTGGTCTGGAGTTTATCAGCCTTCCCAAGGCCTGACGTCGCTAAATTGATCGCTATCAATTTAATAATAATTAAACCTAAAAAGGATACCGAGCGATGATACCAATAATCAACAATGATTTTATAAAAGACTTACTCGTGACACGTGACACTCAGTAAATTTGACGTATTTTATGTTTCATTATAAATGTGAGCATACATGCAAGACAGTTGCGTACAATCAAGCCATTTTAAAAACGACACTATTTTAAAAAGTAAACATTAACTATCCGTTATCCATTCATTTATTTTTTCATCTCCCTTTTGTAGACAAACGTTTTCTTTCGTTCATAAAACTTTTTATAGTTCGCGCCCCTATTTTGCTTTTCATTCGAACTTTAGAAATGTTCTCAGGTAGCATACTGTATTTATAATACGGTACTGTGACACAGCTAACATCGGAAATTGCACGGTCCGCAGTCCGGACTGCCTCTGCAAACTGTACGGTAACCGAATACGGATATTCTATTACGGATCGCCGATAGCTATTAATGCGTTTCAAGCCGTCACACTGTGTTCTCTCGACTGTGTGTTGTCTGTGTGAAATCGATGAAATGATGTTTTGTATGTACAGATTTCTATAGTTTTTGGGGTATTGGATAATTTATTTGAATAGGTACCTCTCTAATCTATTATATTTTAGTAAAATTGTTAGTGTCCGTCTTAGTTTAGGTAAAAGCTTTGTTGCGATATCCTTACCTCGAATCTCCATCAAATACATTGCACCTCAGTCTTCCACGATTGTAGGCGCCTTGTTTTTATAAAAAAAATAAAGAGCGATCTTTTCTAGGGTATACAATATGTAGGTATTCTATGTTAAAATCTGCAGTAATAATATAAACGATGACTAATCGCCAATGACTTGAATTTAAAAACAATCTAGAGCCAAGCCCACGCCCGTCGTTTTAAAAATTTGGGATCAATTAATTAAAAAGTCTCTCAGACTCTTTTAGAGCCAAAACAAAACTGCGTATCCATTCGAACTCATTATAAAAAATACGTACCTAGTTAATATCATTAATCTAATCAATAATGAGACCGATCATACGGTACAAAAGCTTTGATATCTTTAGCGGTATAAGCGAAAACAATGCTAGCGCAGAATTATCTTCAACCACACAAAAAAACGACCTCTGAAAAATCTGAACCTTATTGTAAAGATAACAAGGCGTATATCAACGGAAAAGTAATTTATGGAACTACTAATTCAAAGACTGTACGATTGATACGTAACAAAAGATGCCATCAGATAACATCGCACCACTTAATAAATCAATGTTAAAAATTATATTGATTCCAACACTGAACCACAGAGCAGACACAACTCAACATTTGAACTTGCATTCTGGATGGTAAACTGATTTTGAATGTGAAAATTTCTAGGCTGTATCTAAAATTTATGGGACACCATAAATTTAGAGACATTTAATTATAACAGATAAAAGATATATTGTTATGTGCCTCAGGATATAAGGTAGCAGACATGCTATCATTTGTAAAGTGATAATAGGCTGGTGTATATTCCCACAGAGGCATCACAGAAACATTTAAAAGTGGCAATCAGTTGTTAGAATAAAATTGCTTGTGATATTAATTGGTGATAGTGGGTGCTGATAAAGTGAATTTGAATGAGAATCATTTTTTTTTGTATAAATTATTGTGTACATACGTTGTTATAAGTAAAAAGTTTCAACAATATAAAAAAAACTTACAGCTGTCATGCCTACTGTTCTAAATAATAATATCTGGATGACCGAACTTTGCTCGGTATTTTTATTTTTTTATAAATATGTGTTTTTTGGAAATTATATTTAAGTACGAATTACTAATAAAATGATGAAATATGAATAATATTTTTGATCTTACCGATAAATAAAAAAAAATATGAACTGGTTATTTAAGGAAAAAAAACGAATAAAATGACATTTTCTAAAAATGATTCCTAGCTAGATCGATTTATCGCCCCCGAAACCCCCCATACTATACTGAATTTCATGAAAATCGTTGGAGTCGATTCCGAGATTCCAATTATATATGTTATATATATTATATATACAAGAATTGCTCATTTAAAGATATAAGATATACTCGTATAAATGTTATCTAATAATACGAGTGAAAGTTTATCATTTCTGTTACTACGAGTAGAAGGAAAATTTAAATGAGTTTCCAATAAACTTTGAACCGATTACTTACAATATCACTACTAACTTATGTTTTTGTAAAATTATTATAGCACCTTAGGTCCCTAGAATTTAAGATTATTGGGAAACTTTGTTTAGCAAAACAAATTCAGATTAATATTCATGTTTCGTGCCAGTTTTTCATTGTTGAATTCGAAGGTAGAGTAGAGCTTTCAGGGAAGGCATTTTTTTAACATCCTAATTTTGATCCAAAATTTGATGTGACCGACCATAATAGCCGATTATTTAATTTTAGGTACTTGTTAATTACTACGTAGAAATATTACTGTTGGTAGACGGCGTATGAGAATCTAAAATATCATCGTTTTTACAGTGTTAATAATATGACATTATTAATTATTATCATTGATGATTAAAATAACTCCCTAGGTTGGCTATCAATAATAGTCATTTGATTTGATTTATTTCCGATTAACTGGACATAACCAACAACTAATAAAAATATTAAAAGTCTCTGAAAATTTGCAATGATATAAACCATAACACTTAGAGTTCTTTTTCAGGCCTTAAATGCGACCTTAACGAGTATTATACGAAAAGATATGGGGATGAACGCCCGTAACACTGAATAACACGATATTTAAGCGCTTCTTGCCACATTTTCAGGCTTAATCTTGAATTAAATTGCTGAAAATATCTTCATTGTTACTTATGACTGTAAAAACTGTTGTCGTTCAACAGTAAACATTTTTCATGATCCATGATTATATTATACGCTGTGGTTTTTCTGTTTGTTGCCGTATTGATGACAGATAGTGACAGCGAGCTGTGTGCCTAGTGCGAGTTTTGACAAATCAGTCACTAGATGGTGCTGCTCTTATTCCATACAATTTCAAGTTTACGCCAAACGGACCGAGCGCGTAAATAAATTGTCGAAACTCGCACTAGGCACACTGATCTGATGGTAAAAACTGGAGATAGACAAAGGAACTACTCGGTGTTACAGAAGATTCATGGTGATTGGCTCATTTTCAAATAGGTACTCTGTTTTTCATATTAACTAGCTAAAAATGGGTCTAATTCGTGCACAAGCAAATATCAAATATATGTCGAGGTATGTCAAAATTATATATTTTGATATTTGTTTGTGCGCGAATTAGACCCGTTTTTAGCTAGTTAATATGTTTCCTGTTCGCGAAAGTTTAAGAACTCTGTTTTTCAATGCATGTCAGATTTTTATTATTATTTCAATTGTAATCTTATGCTCGTACCAAAGACGGCGTCCTACTAAATGACCATCATCAGAGTCGACAATTATTTTTTTACGCCGAGTAATGGACATGTAATCTATGCTACTGACATGGGTGTCATTAAACTAGATTCAAGAAGGGTAGTGTAAGAGGTGACGGTAGTTTTGAGTAAAGTGCTTGTTCTACTAATTGCATAGAGCAGCATTTTCATTTTGATTTAGTAGTTGACCGCCGACCGCACAGTATTAAAACTAAAAATAATGTGCAGGTACGTATGTTGCTTTGAAAATCAGACAGTAAAACTATATTGAAGAGTATTGTAAATAAAGAAAGTTTTATACTATTATCGTTATGGTTACAAACTTTCATATTTTGTTATTTTCGTTACATTAGGCTTATATAGCTAAAAGCGTTTATTACATTACTTTACGTACATTCTTTTCTAAAACAATTTTATTTATTATTGCTCTATGTTAAGATCCAGCTGATATGCCATAAAATTAATTTGATGTTTCAAAAATTCATGTGTTCTTTGCTAACGCACCTTAAAAAAATCAGCCAGACCTCCCCGACTGTTTCATTTGCAAATAGAAAAAGCCGTAATGCCTTAATCTTTGCCGCGGAGAAAAGCCAGTCCAGTGAATGTACGTCTGTTATTTTGTAAAAAAAAATTCTAAGAAATGTGTTAATGATGATACGATGAACTTTTTAAAAATGATACGTAGTAAAAGTTGTAATGGAACCGCAATTTCTTGCAAGGATATAAATGTCGAACTTGCACTTTCTTTATAACATCTTTTGAGGAGAAAGTATGTAACTATCTAAACTAATAATACACGCGTCAGAATCACATTTTTATTTCCATTATCCTGCCTGACCACTAAGGCTGTGATCTCCTAGGGTTATATGCCACTCCGCTCCTCGCCTATTGTTTTGAAATAAGTAATTGACTTGTTCAATACTTGGTACTGGCTGAATACCTTCGGCCTTGTGTGAAATCAAAACTTTGATACCGATCGAAATCTAAAACAGAAACAGTGGTATATAGCTAAATAACTAAAAACCTAAAAAATGTGACCAATTTACACTAGTTTTTGCGTGTGACCAATTTACACTATTATCAAATTACATCCCCTGGTTAGTCCCCCGAAAGTTACCCAAAGACACCCCACAAACCCACAAACTCTATGAAACGTCACTTAGGCCAGTCCTTTAAAAAACATAAAGTTCCAATGGAAACTTTTCAAATAACGGCTTCGAGCAATCGCTGTTAGCGCGTTCCGGTGATCTTAGCAGATCGACGGCTTAGGGCCGGATTAAGGTTAACAAACGTTTTTGTCCTCTTTTGACGTGATAAAATCGACGAAAAATATAAATCGAGGATCGCTGTACGCACGTAAAAGCATTTGACTCATTGTCACGTGCCGCCTGAGCCGGGCGTGCAAGCGAGAGCGCGGAACAAGCGATAGAGAGGCATGATCGGCATAATGTTCATAAAAGTATGCAACTTTTCATCAATGTTTTCTTATGACGTTATCACGTAAAATGATCATCCGTAAACAGACTTTACAAACAGATTCTTGCAGATGATTGTAAAGAAATTAAAATAGAAGTACAAATCGTTTTTTTAATCACATTTATTACAACCTAAAAAAAAAGTTTGCTGAAGCTATTTTGCTTATCTAATACACCAGTTAGGACACTAACAATTGCTTACTTAACAAAAATGCTTTACACCAAATTCCAACATACAAAAAGAGGAATATTCTCAAACGTTCTGTAACTCCAATCCAAACTTTCCACCAGTTAAAGTCCGCCCCTGTGCTCGACCGAAATTCAAGCCTCTAAAAGAAAACTTAGATTGGAGTTTTGTGAGGCTTCCCCGTTTTAGGCTGGGAGCTGGATTTGAGGATTACCACTTCACTTGTAGTTTGTGGTAGGTATTAGATAATGTACTAAGATAACTAAGACATGTAGTGGTTTTCGAACCCCATAGTCCCGTGCTTTCAATCTCAAGAGGCTCAAAACCTGCTGTCATGATTTCATATTTGCGTCTTTTATTTATAAGATCTATCTATACTATCCAAGTTGATTTTTTGTTTGTAAATAATTACTGATGCATGAGTCACACCTATCGTCATCGTCAACGGCCGACATAGTTTTAAACAACGTGGAAATGGTCCCGATGATTTATCGCCATAAATTTTACTGGCCACATTATCGTCATCATCAACAGGCAAATCAAAAATAAACCAAAATTAAATAACGGTGAATACCACGACATGCGACGCGTCGTGATGTTAGTCTCTGGTGCGTCGAAGTTGACAATCTTCTACAACTAATTGTTTGGTAGATGTAATTCTTACCCAAGTTCCTACCTAACACCGCCTACCACCAATACGAGATGTTTAGTTATTTCCCAATTAACGTCTAACCTATGTAATTATTTGTACATTTTGGTAATTTTTAAAAAAACGTGGGTTATATTTTTGTGGTAGTCATTATTTTTTCTTAAGAACCAGCTCCTCGTCTATGACTTTAGTTGCCTAGGTAACGCTCCAGAGATTAGATTTTCTAGCAGACCCTTGTTAGTGTAATTTAACAATTGTGCGTTTATTTGACGTTGCCGAGGTTGTTAGAATTTATAATTTTATTTTAAACTAACCTTTGCCACGTCTTTGTACGCTAACAGAAAATGTATCATCATTAAGGGGATTTCTGGAATTTTTGTACAGAAATCCCCTGCGCAGGGGATACTGCCAGGGGATTTCTGGAATAAGCCATTATGACAACATCAGCCCAGTCAGTAACTTTATTTAAATAGCCCGTGTAACATAGTTACGTGCCCAGCAAATACTCACTGTAATAGCAAAGTTGAAAAAGGTTTTCACATAGTTACAAATTATGCAACGTATACCGTTAATTTACTCGAAATTAAAGCTACCATGTGGTGCAACTTCTATCATAGTTCGTTGAGTAGTTTCTGAAATCTAAAATTACATTTTCAGCTTCAGTGACCTTAAAATAGTCGTATCCAGTCAGTTTTTCAGAAATATCTTCAATGTACAGACATGGCTCAGTTACAGTTTTATAATAGTATAGATAGATAAAGGAAGACTAGCTACTCCCCACGGTTTAACGCGAGTAATCTCGTATATATTATTATAATTTATATATATTATATATATATATCTTTATAGTGTATTCGCTCGTTATTTGGAAAACAATGAAGGCAAATATTTATTTTGTATAATCATAAATTTATCGTAAGTAAAATACATATAAACCTACATTTATACCACCTGAACGTATATTTATATTCAATCTGAAACCGAATATACAATCGTATACGGGTTGAATACATTTATCGTGCCCGTAAGCCACCCAAAGCCCATTATATTAACAAATTAATATCATTTTATAACTTATTTTATTATGGTAATCGCATTGATTAAATTTCGCTCGCTTTGCGAATTGCCATTATGAAGTGTGAATTTGGAAATGTGTGTTTATGAATACCGTCCCTTTTGGAATAAATAATAACGTTTATGTAAGTCGAGATGGTTATTTGATAAAGGTTATTAAATACCTGAGCTATTGCAGCGGTGTAGACCTACAAACACAAATTGCTTTTTTAATGTTTAGTGCAATTTGTTCATAGTGTTATTTGGTAAGTAACACGTAAACACCAGTGCACCTCTTATGTTCATTATTATTATTCAGCCATGGTCGTCCCATTGCAGGGCAAAAGCCTCCTTAACTTTCTTCCACTCATCTCGACTCAAGGATCTTTGCGGCCAACCCTTCCAATAGATGTCCAGCTCGTTCTGCCATCTCCTCCTGAGCCTGCCGCGACGTCGTCTAACGTTCTATGGACTCGACTCGGTGGTGAGTTTTGCCCACAGCTGGTTCAACTTACGATTAAAACCCTTATGTTTCTAGTAATTGCATAATTATGTTACAGTAGACTTATTACAAAACGCGTTGGAAATATCGGTCCATAAAAACACAGCTGTGTATCGCGATAACGCGGGATGCATTGTCAAAAATACATGTATTTTAGTTAATATCGATATAGTTACTATGATATCGCGTGTCCTATCGAAAATACGCGTTTTTAATATCGATATATTATGATATCGCGTGGCCTTTAAACTTTTTTACAAACACAACAGACAGACAAAGGACACATTTACACTATTCGCGAAGTTGTTTCGTAGAAGTGCTTGCCGAAGTTGAACGAAGTTCGAAACGTGACACTAGTACAACCTCGCGGGGAGCTGCGGGACGCTTCGATGTCCTTCGACTCGGGCCAAAAACTGACAACCATCCACAGTTGCCAGAGGCGAGTCAAAATTGCACGAAGCGAACCGAAGTGACCTTCTGCACTCTCGTTCTCAACTTCAGTCAACTTCGCAAGTTATGTAGTGGCGTTTTTATGTTGCGGATACCTAAGTAAGCAGTAGGTACCACGTGGCGTGGAAACACTCTGTCTACCTCAAACCTACCTACTCAAACCTACGCATATAAATTAAGCACAATCCATCCCCCGCAATCCCATTGCGTACCTAAACCAAAGCAATTTGTCTGTAATTAATTGCTAATTCAAATTATATCCACAAAAGCGTTGCTTTAACGTGAGCAGTTAAACAACGGGTTAATTACCTACGTAAACTAAATCTGAATGTGATTCCGATTCGGGTTGGTACATGCTGTACACGGGGTAGAAAATATGCCGTCGGTGGAAGGTTAGATCTTGAAGAAGGCACGGTTCTCATAGCACAGGGAGTCCTAGAATGAGAACCAGGGCTATAATAACTAAGTTTTGTAAATTAGAATATCAATACTATTACTATACATACACCTATAGCACTTCAAGCCCAAGTAGTATTCCAAGTACTTATAACCTCTGTTTTGTACACAATGTTTTTCTGTTGCTGAATAAATTATTATAATTATAAGTTCTTTACCTTTTGGCTCTTCAAAATAATAATTGATCCCGGCAATAATTGCCGCGACCTACTTACAAATTAAAGTTATAATTCTTGTCAGGTTGATGAAGTTTTATTGTGCCAACCCTAATTCTGACTGTGCTGATTGAATCTTGCTTTAATCCAGCTAAATGTTCATGAAAAGTTGAGTATAATAACCAATTTCGCAGGCAACTAGCCCAAATTGACATAAACATTTTAGAGGCAAAATTAGTTCAAGCAACGCTCTCTATTAAACGGTCGATTTACCTCACGCCTCCATTATTTTGCAACTTAATGCACCTTAACTAGTGCGGGCAGGAATCGGCTTTGGCTCCTCGAGGCCGAAAATACGGCCGAAACTGCGGCCGAAAAAGTTTGACGACGTTCGGTAATTGGAGTGCGAAATTTTCCTCAAGATTATTTGTATGGAATGTTGTTTGTAAATAAGTTATTTGAGGTGTTTTTTGTTTACATAAGAATAATAATCGTGTTTTTTAATGCCCTTGTTTTTCCTTGAAAAATAAGGTAGGTACGCAACTCAGCTAGACACATAATTAATAGCAACGTAGATGATACGATTTTAATTGTTCGCTACTTTAGATAACACTATTATTTCGGTTTGAGGTTAATAATTACTTAAACAGTAAAAACATAGGTACTTATTTTATGAATTAACTGGTATACGGCGCGTTGCTGAAATACTTTAACTGATTTTGATGAAATTCGATTCCCAGGAACTTTATATTCCAGTTTATAATAGTAGGTAATCATAGATAGATACTTTTCATCCCAAAAATTTTAAGGTTCCTGGAAATTACTGTCCACGAGAGAGAAGCGAGAAGTGTAATTAAAAGTTTGACCTAAAATAATTAACTAGTTTTGCCGAACGTCGGCCTCAGACGAATATTAACTTCACTTTCTCAATGTCAAGGTAAAGGCGAAATCACTGGGTCGAAAAGTGTAAATAGATTAAATTCGACGCACCTTTCGGCTTCTCTATTGATAATTATTTTTCAAGCGTTTTGTGCCGACTTTGGAACAAGATTTCGAAAAATGTTGTCAATTACGTTTCATGTTTAATTAATGACATAAATACCTATTTTATATTTTGTGTATGTAATATGTTTCGTTTCACAAGTACTTGTTTAGCGGGCTTGAGCCGCCCGCCCTCGCGTGGATTATGATGTCCGGTCTGCCATCGCATTATACAAATACATCGCATAATATACGAAAAGCTAGTTGACGCGTACTTCGTCGAGCTAGTAAAATGTCATACTCAAAACACAGTTCAGATACCGGGCATGGCTAATCGACAGTTTTTTAGCAAGGCCCTCCAACTTCAAGCTCGAGTTCTGTACTAACACATAACTGACACTCTCAGAACCGCTGCCTAGAGTGTTTCCTATCATCTATACGACACGGTTTAATAGTGTGCCTATATTATTTATGTAACACGTAAGTATAGTGTTTTCGAGTGGCGGCGACCGTAAGATTGCTAGCCAGAAAACCCAGAATTTATCCAGCTTCCGTTCTGTCGAGCGCTAAGATAGTATGGATAACTTTGTATTAAAAAAAGCAAAAGACATACGTCCCGCTCATCTTGCATACGGGGGAACGGGAAAGGTTATACAGCTCGTGGAAAAAAGACGATTAGGTCTTTATTTTTTTTTACTAGTCGTGCCCGCGATTCCCAGGATAAAATGGTAATTGTGTTAATCCAGCCTCTTATTCATCTACCTACCTTTCATCCAAGGTTGTGGACTCCTATAAACGCTAACGGCCGCTCACTCACAGCGTAAAATTCCAGATAAAAAGTAGCCTATGTCACCGTAGGGATAGTGTAGCTTCCCAACAGTGAAAGAATCCTATTCAATGCAAACAAACAAACAAACGATCAAATCTTTCCTCATTATAATATTATATAATTATAAATGGTATACATAGACAACGCCGATATCAGCGTGTAAATGAGACAACAGTAGCTACATCCGTGTAACCGTTTTAGCGTGATCAAGTGAAAAACATCCAAATAATATAATAATGAATATTAGAAGGATAGGATTGCATGATTGTTGATGTCGAGACGGATGCTTGAAAATAATAAAAAAACGGTACACGTTCAAGTTCTTTTTAAATAATGACTCTTCTCCATACTAATGTAGCCTTAACCGCCAGTCGGTAGGTAACCAACCAGTGGTTCAGATATCACAAAAAAAATAACGAGCGGCACGAAATGAAAGGCTTCAATATCAAGTTAGCGTATTATATTCATTACTAGTATTTTAAGTAACCTTCAGACCTTGATAAATTAAAAAGGAAAGATAGGTTTGGTAAGTAATGAGTATAATGTACTTTGTTATATAAATTACTAGCAGACACGGCCACGCGTTGCTGTGGCTAAGGTTTTTGTTATTGCGACTATAAATAATTGAGATGTGAGCCTATCTTTCAAGTTAGATCAAACGGCACACGGTGTACAAATGTCATTAAAATCGGCTAATTGTAGTTTAGGAGCATATCGTGGACAAACAACGTGATGGAAAATTACCTTTATTTATATACTAAGATATAAGTAGACGAACTTCTGACCGCGTTTTTATGTCGTAGGAAACTATACGTGCAAAAGTCGAACTGTTTTAGGGGCGTTACGCACTACGGTTGGAACGCACTGCAGTGCGAAACCCCCAGTCTCTTTTATTAGAATTAGGTCTTTTGCACTGCATTATTTGACTTCTAGCTCTAGGTCAATAATCATTACAAAGTACCACCTATTAGAAACAACACCATAGATTCTTTATTAAACCAGCGGCCATCAACCCCAGCCCTAATTCGACGTGAGATCGAAGACTATTCTAGGCACAGCGATAATGCAAATTAATTTGATAGGTTCTAAAAAAATGATTGCTGTCCTTTGAGTTTTCATTAAATATGACAGAGTTAGCAATGATTTCAGACCTGTCCAAATTATTAACCTTTTTTTTTTAGTTCGTTTTAGGCTATAAGTTTTTTTTTATTTGTCTCAATAAATTGATTTGGTATACCCCAATTCGACATCACTATTAGACTAAAAATCAATAAATCAACGAGCTGACGTCAGTGGATGACTGTACAATTTCTTTGCAAATCTTTGAACTGTCTATTTTAACGCGAAAGCCTCTAAAATCCGTGACTCGCGAAACTCTTTTTTAACTTTGAACAAAAAGACGAGCACGCTTCTTTTCACTCAGGAAGCCTTGAAAAAATCAACTGACAAGTCCGTGTTGGACACGCGTACACAGGGTTCTGTAGGATTATATACCCAGCAAAATTTGTACTACCATTTCAAGTGACAGTAGGTAAATTGTTTAGTAAGTAGTAAGTAATTGTTGTTTTAGATTCATACGAGTCAATAAGGACTAAATCCTTTTATTTAATTTAAATTCATGTTAAACATGTAGTAATACCTTATTGAGTTTTATTTATTTTAACTCGGAGTGTGTGGAAGAACCTTGCAATAATTTTCATTCAGTTCCGTTGTTTGAATTACCAATGACGTTACCTACTATATTTTGGACACAGCGATCTGATCTGTTGCTTGCTTTTATGGTTTAATTAATTTGTTTATTAGATTGAAGTGCTTGACTTGTAAAAGTGCGATTTTATTGCCTATTTACATTAAATTATTTTGACGGCTCGTTTGGCGTAGTGGCTGAGCGACCGGACTGCTGCGCTAGCGGTTGCGGGTTCGATCCCAGCCTGGGACAAATATTTGTGCGATCCACCAATATTTGTTTCTGATCTGAGTGTGATAATTATGTATGTGATATTATATGTCTGTAAGCGGTACGCACGATACAGGAGCTACTACTACTACTAGTGTGGGCCAATGATTTAAAAAAAAAAAAAAAAAAACTTTGCCTTTGACTTTGATATAGACAATCGCTTAGTGCTTGTGAGGGCACTATTCTGGTGGCTTTCAACCGATACAGTTGCTACGCTACGTCATAAACCTTTAGGCTACCTAGCAAACTCTGACATCAGTGTGCCTAGTGTGTGATTTTGCGGCAAGATAACGCGCTCAACACAGTACGCGTTAACGCGCGCTTTGTATGTAGATCCTGTACAGCGCCCCTACCGGCGCGTTTATGAACTTCATACAAAACGCGCGTTGACGCGAACTATGTCGAGCGCGTAAAACTCACACTAGCCACACTGAGGGCGTACTAAGTACTACACACATTGCCAATTTAGCACATTTTCTATACCTATACTACGTAGTTTGCAGTAAATAAAATATAAGTCCTATTCGTTTTCTTTTTTAACAAGGCCAACATAACCCCAAAAAACTTGCTAATAAAAACCTTCAAAAACGTTTCTGAATACCTGAGTTACCCCTTAAAGTTACCCTTGGGGGTGAGTAAATAATTATTATTTTGTACCCACATCACGTTGCCAAAGCTTTGGAAAGCTGAGGAGCCCACGTGTAAATTTCACGTGAATATAAATGGTGTTTTCGTATGTATACGTACGTTTCTTTTTAGGCGACGAAAGTAGGTTGGAAGTTGAATTTCGGGGTTTGTTTGTGGAAGGAATTTGTGTAAGTATTTCTACTACTGTGATTTCTTCATAGATAGATAAACTCGTTATTGTAACAGCACAGAACAAACAAAACTTAAAAGATATAACAAAATTAGGAGAAATAGGTATGATAACGAGAAATGTTTCGGAAAGTTGCTTTCAGTGCTTAAAATCCTACTAATATTATAAACGCGAAAGTTTGTGAGTATGGATGGATGGATGGATGGATGGATGGATGTTTGTTACTCTTTCACACAAAAACTACTGAATGGATTTTGATGAAACTTCACAATAATATTATATAGCTTACATATTATCAGAATAACACATAGGCTACAATTCATAAAGATATATTATTGTATATTATCCAAACGCGGGTGAAACCGCGGGGTGCAGCTAGTAATTATATAAACACACATACCAAGTACATGTATGTAGGTAGGTGCAAGTATCTAGGTAAATTTTAAATATTTATCTACATTAATTTAAAACACTAATTATAAAGTACGAGTAGGTACGTAACAGGGTGTGTCTGTATCTGTGTGAGTGTTGATGTGCTATAAGTAAGTATAGAAAGATCGGTAAAAACAATTTGAAATAGCTTCCATAAAAATATTAACCGCCATAATAGGTACCTACCTATAAAAAAGTTGACAGTATTAATTTTCAACAAATAAAAGTTCAAAGCAATTACTTACGTCATCCTCTTTCTCTATAAAACTCCAACCGACCTCGCTGAAAATTAAAATATTTCAGCTTCATACCGCTGTAATTTATTACGACAACTGAAACAAAAACCCGTGGAAAGGCTTCATATTTTTTTTTACTTTAGACATCTCCATCTCGTTTCCATTTCATCTCTGCGAAAACAAGGCCTTGACTAAATTAAAAGGGGCATAAAGTATTCCAAGCACGGGTTACGTGTGATAGCCATTTTTTTCTTTTAACGTTATGCTTTTACCTACCCTTATTAAATTTGTGTTGAGAACACCGACTTAGGTACATTCGCTTTAGTGTTTTTTAAATTTCACCTAGTGTCATTTATATTTTCACGGTCAAGTTATTCAAGACGTATTCATGACAACCTAATTGTTTTAGGTAAACATTATATATTTTCACGTAACTTTTTTTATACCTACTTTTATTTTAACAGTGCCCTAGTGGTTTTTACACAAGCTTAATAACAGTAATTAGGTACTAACAACAGATATATTGGAGACATCGAAATGCCACCAAAAACGTAAAAATTTCAAGATCGCTGGATGCTTAACACAGATTTTGATTGCTGTTACATTATAGCGACTAATTGATATGATACGTAATTAAACCCCATCCTAACCTGTTGACGCAGCCTTTTTGCTGTCACTCCCATAGTCCATTGTCCATTTTCAGTTGGACACTCGACTTTATTAATGACTGGATTAATTTATCTGACGTTTAAAGAGTCCCCAAGTGAAGTGAGAGTTGTCGGGTCTAAAGGGTGACTGAGTAATTTGAATCAGGGGGCTTACCATGACGTCTTATTGCGATCCAATTGAGGACCTAAACAGGTAAGGTACAGGTCTAAACAGGTAAATGGTAAGGTCCCAGTTTGCTTTTAAATACTATAATCGGACAACAACACAGATGGTGGGACCTTGCTACCGGTTATTTTATGTTGTCTCATCTACGAGCTCTAAATTTTATTTATTTTTTCTCATTCCTTTCTAAGTAACCTAATCTACGCGAATGTACTTCGAATGTGTAATTTTTTTTACAGATTTTGTATAGCTTGCCTTTGCCAACTGATATCAATATTATTGAAACACATTCTTACTACCTGCATTACCTACATTTATATTTGGTATTTTTTTTATTTTACTGTAGATTTGTAAAAATAATTATTAAATGGAATTTAAATGCCCTATCTAAGATTAATATCTGTTTCTGGCGTTCCGTACCTGAAAGGTAAAACGGGACCCTATTACTAAGACTCCGCTGTCCGTCCGTCTGTCACACAAAATTAGACAGTTGAAATTATCACAGATGATGTATTTCTGTTGCCTTTATAACATCAAATACTAAAAAACCGAATACAATAAATATAAGAGGGCTCCCCATAGAACAAACGTGATTTTTGAATGGTACGGAACCCTTCGTTCTCGAATCTGACTCGCACTTTGCCGTTTTTTTTGCAGTTGAGTAAACCGAGTAGGACACAATTCATATAATTAGTCCAGGTTGTTATGAGTTAAATGCAGTTGTGGTACGTCACAAGCTCCTGCCAGTTTGGCAGCCTGACTAACTTTGACACCAGAGGTCAGCACTACCAAAACATCTATAGTTACAATTGCCAGCATCATAAGCCTAGTGACGTCATTTCCTATATCAGTCATGGCGTTATGACCGGGACAAATTTACATAAATTATCCAAAGTCGACTAAATAAAACACCTGTAATTTCCGAAGATAATTAAAGGCATGTACTTCACTTAAAGCTTGCACATTAGAGTTAATATATTGTAAGTATTCTCTTCTAAGTAATCAGTTGCGGGCTACAATTTGGTGGTAAGCGCAAGCGAGTATGTGAGCATAGAACCTTTTAAAATCAGACATAGCGGAGGCGGAAGTGCCCAGATTGCTGGCATTGCTACGCTGTATAGCAATGCTACGTTTTTTTTTTGGCTAAATATGAGCCTGTATAATATTATGGTGGTCTAATAACAAAAAAGTTTTTGCCAGTTTTATATGTATTGTGTTAGAATAATGTTTAATGTACAATACGTAAAAAGTGTAATAATATATAGATAGATAGATAACTCTTTATTGACAACAAAATTTCATTTTGCTGATTTTGCTTTTGCTCGGATATTTGTATGTACATTTTTTTCGAGCTACAAGTCGTATTTCTGAACCGATTTTTACTAGATTTGGTATACAGGTTTTTTTTTTCTTTATTGCTTCTTTTGTTGACAGTCGGGCTTTTTTTGTGGACAGTGTTTTCGATAGGGGGTAAAATGAGGGCAATAAAGGGGGCAAGTTTGCTGTAGCGTCATTCATTGGCCTAGATTTCTATTTGGTGGAAACATTAAATTCTGAACAAATTGTTGTAAAATAAAAACGTTGGGGGGAAAATGGGAAAGTTTGCTATAGTGCCATAATAAGGGCCTAGAGTTATGATATTTGGAAAGTTGATGTGAATAAAGGTTTTAAAGTTGGGGCAAAAAGGGGGGATGCCTATCACTATGATATCGGTTAAACTCTGATCGCGAGGTCTACTGTTCACAGAACCACTAGTTAATTACTACCACCAAGTCCGATGCCTTACCAGTGTTCAAGAGTCGATCGCGTGTGAATAACATTTATCATACTGCGGCCGCGCTTGCTCGGACCTCGCGTTCACTAATGTATGATAGTCGCTCGCTACGATAATGCTAATTGATGTTTAATTAGAAGAAACATAAGGCGAAACAACTGTACCGCCGGTTTAATTGGATTATCAGACGGAGCACCTAATACGAAAGAAGAAAACAATATTACGGGTAGGTATATTATTGCCACCGTTCACGTAGTTTTTCGAGGCTATTCGTTAATGTTAATTGGCGTCTAAATACTAAAACATTGACCTTTACGAGTATAATATTGGTAAGAATAAGTCCTTAGTAGAATAAGGTATTCCGCGAATAGGTTTAAAAATGCATGTGAGTTATTTTACGAATAGGTAATTTATCTACGAAACCAATGGTTGTTGCTTTGTAAAGAGATATAAATGTATGGATTTTAGGGTAAACCAACTGAACTAATGTTACGGTAAGTATGCGTAGTCAAACAAGTGCGAGTTGGACTCTCGCATGAAGGGTTCCGTAACGTACCATTATCTATAATAACGGAAAAAATCACATAGTTGTATAATATGTACCTATGCTCTCTTAAATGTTTATTTTATTCTGGTTTTTAGTATTAGTTGTTATAGCGGCAACAGAAATACATCATCTGTGAAAATGGCAACTGATTAACTATCACGGCTCATGAGATACAGCCTGGTGACAGACGGACAGACGGACGGACAGCGGAGTCTTAGTAAAAGGGTCCCGTTTTACCCTGTGGGTACGGAACCCTAAAAAATCATTTTAAAGTGAGAGTTGAGACAGAGACTACCTAAGTAAGTACACCATGTTTTTAAATGAAGCTAGATTTAGATTAAAGCATCAAATTGTTTCATAATGATTTCAAAGAAGTTATAAATAGAAACCTGTTTCATTTAAAGTTTGTTCGCAATTAGATGTGAAGCTGAACAAGCTCCAGAAAACACTCTTAAGATCTATTATAAAGACAAAAAGGCATTAATACTTGCTCTAAGATCTTAACATTTGAAATATTAGATAGGTACTTAGATAAGAGATTTATTTCAGGTGACTTCTGAAAATAACCACTAAAATAAATGAAACAAAACACTAATAACATAACTACGTGTATACTCGTATACCTACTTATAATTATGATTAACTTAAAAAATGATATTAGGTGTTAACCTGCAGTCGTAAGTATGTCATGTCGAAAATCTTGTGTGGCAGCAAATTAAAATCTATTGTGTCTGGTAATGAAACAGACGAGGAATATAATTAGAGTCTAGGTTACAAGAGAAGAGTTGCGCGGAGAAAAATAGTAAGCGACAAAACGAGGGTTAGACGTCGATTTGTGGAGTAAATATCATCACAATATTATACTCATCTGTTCAACTCGCTTGTTTAAATGTTTTGTGGTAAGACCGATGTTTTTATGAATGGGTCAGGACCAAATTCTTTGCAAAAACTGGTATAATATTTTGTCCACAGCCTTTCTACCTAAAAATAAGTAATGTATTGTATCAGTGAATACTTTGTGAAATTGGCAACACATTATCAGTTCTACTAAAGATCAATTACTCAGAAGAATAACATTTTTTTTAAACAAAATTGTAAATTATTTAGCAATATTTATTTTATATTTTTAAACTCTTCATACAAAATGGGCATGTCCCAAATGAGACAACCATGAAATATTGTGGTTTTATTTGAAAACTAAACAGTTAAACTTATAATTTATTGCATAATATATTGTTTTTTGAATTGTCTAACGTATTTCTGTTTAATTATATGGAATAACCTATATAGTTTTTAATTTAGCATATATTTTATGTATGTCTCAAATTAACCTCCGTTGTGCTACTTAGGTGTGCGACGACCCAACGGGGAAACCACAACGTAATGTCGGTAGGTTTTTAAATTATAATGATGGCAGCACTGACTCCGAACTGTCAAGACAATTTCGCACACTTCCGCCATGTAGTTTTTTTGTCAGATTTTTGTCATGATTGTTGTGCACCACAGGTCGTTAAAATTTTGTGACTTTGATTGAAGATTCTAGTGATTTCTATAAGATCTTTTAAATACGAACGTTTAAGAATGAACTATTATGTATTCGACTTCGGAAATATCCCAAAGATAGTTAGTTTTTCTGTTTAATTTAGCCTATGTGAAGCATTTTAGGTAAAGTCGTGTAGTATTTCTATTCCATTGTGCGACGAGTGACACGAATTCTGCTACGTGTCACAACGGAAATTTCTAAAGGTATGTATACATTATTCTGATAACATATTCTTGTGTCCGTAAATTCATACGCGTAGAACATACAATTTTTCGACGAGCTTTATGCGTCGCGTGCGTGGTCAGAAAATTGCAGACTTAAAAAAAGGTCTTGGAATAATATAGTGTTCCCCCACTCATCAACACGAATAAGCATTTAAGTAAATAGTGGTTTAATAAATTGAATAATTAACTTTTTTTTTCAGATGCCTTTATCTTCTGCAGAAAGATGACAAAAATACCGTAAAAAACTAAAACAACAAAATCCTGAAAAATTGGAAGCAATGAAACAAAAGAACGCGGCAAAAGCAAAAACGGTGTATAATAATAATAGTTGATATGAAAAGTTTACTTTAAACTTTTATTTTTGTTTGCTATTACATCGTGTTTTTTTTAGATCTCATTTTAACTTGTATTTTGATATACTTGTGTTTTGTGATAATAATTATTTGCTTACCTACTTAAATTTTATTTTTAGTCCTTTTAATAACCTAACCTGAAGAATTATGTTAGATCTCAGAATAGCAGTTAGTGGCTACTAAAAATATTTTTATCTTAAGACTGATATCATAATTATACCTACCTACGAGTACACTACAGACTAACATACCTACTATGTACAATGTACCTACATAATATACTATATTATTTTTGACTATACTGTTTTATTACGCTACTAAAAGGGAACTATTTTCGCCTACTTACAGTCACTGTATCGGCGGTAGACCACCTCAACTATGTGTACACACACCTTTATGATTCCAGTGTGCTACATAATTTTCCGTTGTGACATTTTCCGTTGTGATTTCCGTTGTGCAACCCTGCAAAGAATTTGGTCCTGACCCGAATGCCAATAAAAACTCACAAACGAAATAAACGATGTCAGTTTGAAGAACAATAATTAAAACACAGTTTTCGAGATAATGCCCGCGGCTGTATAATTAATAATGGGTCTAATATTCAAATGTGAGATTTCGTGTCAGAGATTCCACATTCACATTTAAACGCGTCTGAGATAACAATTGGTATTTGTTAATGTTTCTGAAACAAATCGTTGTTTTGGGATATTTTTGATAACAAACTGGATATTTTTGGTGAGATTTTTTGTTAGTCTATTGTGGAGGCGATCCTTCAAAAAATTTGCCATCTCATTTATTTTTTCTATGTTTTATGTATTTCTAGGTCTGCCCGCGACTTTGTTCGCGTGGTACAAATTACATCAAATATTAAACATTCATATCTTTTGAACCTTACCAGATATTGAAATGAAACATACGAAAATGTATGTCAAAATTTCTGTTTTACCTATACATTTAACATCTAAAGTTTGTATTTTATTCTGTTGAGCCATTTTGGAGCCCGTACGATACAAACTTTCAGACAGATAAAACGGGCGCGTATAAATGATATAATTATGTAGCAGTTTTCACTTCAATCTTAAATTCGCATTAATTTTGCAGACATTCACATATATTCTATTGTTTGGTATAAATAACAATTTTATCAATGTGTTTTTTTTATTTTAATTCAATCTAACCATACTGATACACATATTTTAATCATTAAACATTTTTATAAGCTGCCAAATGCTTTGGCAATAATGTGAACGAAATCACAGTGGGTAAAGTGAATTGATATCTAATTTCAGTCTCCTATGCTACGTTTTCGTATACCAGCTTTGTTAATACAACGCCTATTCAGATTTTTCACACACGATCCCATCAAACTCTTCCCTCACTATCAGATTATGTAAGAAGAGTGTAAAAAACAAAAATGCGGTCATTAAGCATCGAAAATGGATATTTTGTAGTAACCAAATAACGCCGGACTTCAATATTATCGGCGTTTTCAATCTTCGGTTCAAATTGTCTTGTCTTTATGCTTTCTTAAGCGGATTAAATGACGATTTTCTTAAGTTCTTCTTTAAGGGGAAGTTGTCATTTGGTACGATGTTAATGGATTTTGATGGTGCTTAAAGAGGGGTTTACTTTATCGACGTTTATTAAATGATAAAATTGTTTGACAATGTTTTTCGAAAACTATTGGATTGTGTAGTATGTACCTACGTACTTTTATTTGGTGAGCGAAAGACTGGATCTTGCGTGAAAAAAAAATTTATCAAATCGATTTTTGTGTCGGAATCGTGGATAATATTGATTGATCCTATTTGAAAATTCTTGACAATGCACAAAATAAAGAGAGATAACTCATAAATAACCACATGTTTGCAAATAATGCAAATAGTTCAATTCGAGATTCCTGCCTTAGCTTTCGATGTTGTTAATCAGAAATTTCATGACGTATACACTTATTATAATACTATATTAACAGGCCTCGATATCTTGGCCGTCTTTTTCTGCCTTATTAGTATAAGTAATAAGTATAAGTATCGTTATTGGTAGATATCTTCAGTATAAGTATTTATTTATTTATTAAAATAGTACAGCCACGTCGTACACATTAACACTAGTACTGAATCTTTATATATGAGCAATATTCCGATGTGTACAACAAGTACGGCGTACATAGCGTTCGCCATGGATGCTCGAATTATGGGTAATGGGTGTCTTCCCCTTAACACGCGTGTCGGTCGACATGTAACCCGCTATGGGCGCCGCACTAGATCGATCAAGGGTCTAATACGCGTTAACGGACTATGCATTTGATACTATCAGTATGGCAAATACGTACAGGTAGATGTGGCAGTTATAATCTATTTTTTTTTTAATAATTTTGTCTCACGGCTTTGTAATTGATGCCATATTCGTCCCGCAGAAGTTCGGTCCATATAAAAAATGTGCTTTCGTCCCATATTGTCTGCTGTATTCGACCCAGAATATATTTAAATTAAAAAAAAACTTATTTTGTCTTACTTTTCAGCTCCATATTCGGCCCAAGTGGTTTTGTATAAGTATAAAATTAGAACTATTTTAGTAAAATGCAAGGAATAAGGCTTGCAATAAAATGTATCCCGCCCTCTCCAAAGTCCATTCGATCTCTACACAAAATTTCATCGAAATCGATTCAGTTGTTTAGCCGGGAAATCAAAACTTTACACACTTCACACTAAATAATATCAGTATGGATAGCTGCGATCCGCATTTTTTCTCATGAATGTATCAATAAAAGGTATTACTGTATATCGTAAAGTACCTCTGAAAAGTTCTGAGTAACAAACAAACGGTCATCCATACTTTTGCACCATTATTATTAAAAACTAGAACAAGATCTAGATATTTCGATCTTACACATTATGCAATCTGTATTTATAGACACCTTCCGTGTCTTAAGCAATTAATAAATGGACAGGTTTTAATGCAGTTTTCTAAACAATAATTCTCTACGTATGAAAAAATAATAGAGTGGACAGGCCATTTGCCTAAAGATAAGCGCCACAGGACAACTACTGAATATTTTTATTAGGCTTGTTATTAACTACTTATTATGAAAAGCAAGTGCCTTCTCCATAAGTTGTTTACACTCCCACATCCTAGCGCAGCGGTCGGGTAGCAGACTGGTTGAACTAGTTTGACAAATTATTTTTATTTTCACTCGTCTCTCATTTGCGGTCAGCGGTCAATGGATAACGTTTGGATGTTTTATCATTTCATCATGGGGCTCTGTCATAATTGGACGGCGTTATGAAATAACAGAATAAGCGACAAATCAGTAAAACTGAGAAAAAGAGCTTCAAAGTTTTGAAATTTAAATATGTTGCTGAGAGCACAATATTTATGTTATAGGTGTGATTTTTACTTATGTGATATATTATTATGTATATTTTATTTCATAAAAGAACATATTTTTGTATGATGTATAGTATAGAAGATATTGTCATTTTTCCGCTTAATTCCATATTACGTTTTGCATTATTTGTACGATTTTAAAATTGCAATATGGAATCAGGCGGCATTTTGTCATTTAATTCGTTTATACAATTTAGTTTTGGGGGTAATAAAGGGTATAAAGGGATTATATCCAGAGGCAAAATAGTTATGTATTACCAAAAATAAACAAAAACTTGTTTTTTTACACCAAAACAATCTGAAAAACGGTTGAATAAATGAAAATATACCTACAAAATCGAAAATGTAAAGCAATTTCTACTCAATAGCCCAGTGGAATTTAATATTAAAATCGCGAAGCTTGTTGTACCTACTGCATTGGTGTGTTGTATCGAACAGTTATGTTAGTGTACCTAGTATAAATCCAAACATGCAACCTAAAAGTCGTAAACGATGCGTTTTAGACAAACATACTTCAGTCCTTTTATAAAGTCAATTAAATTTACACCAATTTAATCCCAAACGAAACTATAAGGATCAAGCTATGACCCTTCCATAATGTGGTCCATTACCCGGCAAAATGACACTTTTAAGTTTTGCTCCCGTCCGAAGCTAAATATTGGTGAAATCCCTCGTCCTTTGAAAAAGGTCACTAATACAATGTTTTTGTACGTTTAATCAACTTTCATTTAAGTACAAGACGAAGTCTGTGATACTAATAGTTCACTTACAATCTTGAAGGTAAAAATGGGATTTGAAGAATGCATTAAATCATATAAAAAGGATAGAAATACGTTTTCATTTGTAGCCACCTTGCTATACTGAAAGCTAGTTAATCGTACTACATCATTGTTTCAGTGAATTTTTTCATAGGACCAGGGATTTTACCAATATTCTGCTTCAAACGGAAGCAAAACTTAAAATTGTAATTTTTCCGGAAAAACTTACCGTATTTGAAGGGCCACAGTTTGATCGTTATAGGGTTTAAAGAGCTGCGTTTGGGTTTCAATTTTTGCAAATTTTATTAACCTTATAAAAGTCCAGAAGTGCACTTGTCCAAAACGCATAGTATATGACTTATAGAGCAAAAAAGTGAGAAAAGTCTCAATACTTCATAGTTTTTTGCGTGTTGCCCAGCTAGCACAAGTTTTCCAAAGTTGCTAATATGGATTTAGGTATACCATATCCTTACTAGTCCATACAACCTACCAAAAATGCAGTACCACATCAAGCATTGCGATTTTAGCCCTATTTTATATCTAATTCCACTGGGCTATAATGATTGTTTGATTCTCAATCAATGAAATAGATGAACCAATGGATACTCAATAACGAACTATGCGCCTATTTTGGTGGGTAATTTGATTTTGCATTTTAGATATTATAGTTGTTTAATAATGAAACAACGAATTAAGTCGAATGTCTCAGGATTTAATTCGTTTATGTTTAATAAAACCTTATTTATCGTATTTTGGAATAGCGACTTAGGCGCTTAGTTTGGTATTACAAAACGATAAAATGCACAGAACCTAACATTTTAAGACATGTCGCTTGATTCACCCCTCTATATTAAGGTAGGAGAGTTGATTTTTGAACAAAAAAACGACTAGGAATATAGTTTAAAGTCTCTACAATCGAACTGCATCATTAACTTTTTTTTTTTGGTTTGTTCGTGTAATTCGTTATTCCATAACGCCGTCCAATTGTAGGTCAAATTTGTTTAACAGTTTTCACTTCATCTGTACAAACTCTAACCCTAGTATCTTGAAAATTCACTATCTGTACTCCTAGTAGGAGTTGTTACTATCTCGACATAGTACGCGTCAACTAGCGCTTTTGTATGAATATCATGTAAAGTGTACAGCCCCTACCGGCGCGTTTATGAACGAAAAATCTTCATAAAAGAGCTAGTTGACGCGTACTATGTCGAGCTAGTATAAACTCATACTCAGGGCACTGGTGACGAAATAACAAGTGAAGTGAGTTTCACCAAACGGCCACTCGCGAGTCCAGCCGCATGTGGCCAGTTGGTAAATAGTCCAGTTATTCAGTCTTTTTGAGTCCATTTCTGGACATAGTATCTCTAATTTTGTCTAAGATTTTTTACTTTTTCCACGAGATTTGAAATTTTCCATGATTTCTTGAGATCCCTACTCAGCGGTTAGCGGATATGGGTAGTGATGATTGATTGAATGATAGAAATATACACTTATGTTGAGTTCTAAGGATCAGATTTTGGTGGTTTAAGTTTTCTATTTGCTTAGTGTTTGTTAAATGAACATATTTTGCGACATAGTGTAACCACGTACCTATATTTTTATGGTTGAACTGCATCCAAGCCAGAGCGCGTAACTAGTAAAACCCATCTTGTTTTCAACGGAAGCTTATTTATTTATCTCCTCATGCTATCAATTATTCATACCTATAAAACAAAGTCATATCACAATTATTAAATTCTCATCTCAAAATTGACTCACGCACAATAGTAGGTAAAAAAAAATGATAAAAAAAAAGTTCAAACACGATGATATCGTTTAGTCACGATTTTCAAATTAGTTACTGGAAGTGTAGACGGATGCTTTCCTGTTTCTGCTGTAATACTTTGTCATAATAATACGTATCAAATTTTGTTTGCATTTGCAATGCAATGCGTTTTGTTGTGGTGTGACAAGGTATTACACAGGCAATCGAGTAAAACAACGGTAAGTGTAAACACCGTGTCTTTGAAATGTTATTGGCATTTTATTTGGAGTGCCTTATACTTAAATTAACTATGCAGTAAGCAAGCACTGTACGCTTGTTAGCACAGTACGGCTAAGAGTTTGCGACTGAGTGATAACTTGCGCGTTTTACAACTCTATAAGACCGGGTTCGAACCTCGGCTCGTAGTAGCAATGTCTTTTCGTAACTTATGTGCGGATTTTAAACCGGGCGTCTTTGGAGGGCACGTTGCCATCGGTCCCGTATGGTAAAGAACTTATTTTTTATTGGTAGCCTAGTGGGAGAACGTTTGCCTGCCAAAACGGAGGTGGCGAGTTCAAATCCCAGTGCAGGCACGTACCAATGTGCTTTTGTTAAACGTATGTACGTAATTATCACTCGCTTTTCGGTGAAGGAAAACATCGTGAGGAGACCAACATGCCCGAGAATTATTTCGGAGGTATTTTATCTAGCAATCCGGACTAGGCCCCCATGGTGGATTATGACCTAACCCCTCCTCACGATAGTGAGGGGAGGCCTTTGCCCAGCAGTGGGACAGTTACAGGATGAATTATTAGTATTTTATTGTAATCCACTCAAACATAGACGCGGAAAAACAACCTATAAAGAGTAGATTACTAACAAATGTATGTATTTTAATGTATTTGTACTACACCTTTTTGCCTACTGTTTGTTACCCTTATTGACCTTTCGGTCCTGTCGTTAGCCAAATGAAAAGCCACCCTTTTTTAATGATACCGTAATAATACATGTAATTGGTCTATCCCATTACAACGGAATACATTTTAGTCACAAATTAAGCAGTAACGAACCTAATTAAATGTTACCCACTCTAGAAGTCAGTATCTAAGGTCGAAAATTTCTGCACATTTAGAATTCGCAATGAAAATAAGATAGCTAAAGAGTTATTGACATCCCTTTCATTTCCATAAGGCTTGTAAGGGACAACAAATCACTTGACACGATAAAACTATTTAGACTATATTTTAATAACAACAGAATTGTTATCATAGATAGTAACTATCTCTTTTTCGCACGACGCAAACGACAGAGCTACCTCGCGGCGAGCATATTAATAATCCACGACATATATATAATCCACGACATTAACTCGCGCTACCATAACATACGAGTATAAGTCATAATCTTAATATATTATATACTCGTATAATATATTACGCGTCACGTTGTTTGTCCGCGATGGACTCCTAAACTACTTAACCGATTTCAATAAAATTTGCACACCGTCTGCAGTTTGATCTAACTTGAAAGATAGGATAGCATAGGTCCATCTCAATTTATAGTCGCAATAACAAAAACCTTAGCCACAGCAACGCGTGGCCACTGGCCGTGTCTGCTAGTATGATAATAAAAAATCTATCAAGTTGCAGTTAGTTTCTCGGAATAATAAATTCATGGACTTCATTGTTATGTTTCAAAAACATTTGTTTCTTACCGATTATGGTGCTATGCAATCTTGAGAGTTAGTGTACTGGTTTTCCATTGTCGTTAACGGTGTAATTTGCGCAAACTACGTTTATATAGCCGCAGCGGCGTAAATATAGTCTTCGCTTGTGTAGAGTTGAAACTTTTGTCAGTTTCGTATTATTTTGCCGTGTGTCAGACAGTGGCGTAAGGCCTAGCCGTATTTCGCATTATCCCGACAATCAGTTAACACAAAAAAAAAGAAAACATTTATATTTTCAACAACAAGGGCTGGTGTAGATGCTGTAGTTTTTTACGGTTTATTTTTTATTTCCATTGACTTATAGCTACCTATTTTATTATGTTTGTATTTTTCTGTGTAATATAATTTCATCGCAACACAAAGTTAATGTATTTTTTCGTTTGGAAATTTCGTTTAGAGACTTTCGTTTAGAAATGTTCGTTTAGAATTAGGTACCTAGCTTTTTTTACTGACTACAAGTAGAAGTTTTTCAATACTATAATATTTTTGAGAGAAGTAGGTACTTAAGTGATTAAAAATATCTGCGAGACGTTAATCAACCTATATATTATATTATAACAGGTAATATTATTATTTTGTGAGAAAATTACAGTAACTTGTTCCCGACGGTGTGACAGCGAGCCGCGTCTGTTAGTAAACCGACAAATAGTCAGAGTGCTAACTTCAACTTTCGAGTTTTAGTTTTAGACCAGTTACAGTTTACGGGCGTTACTCACGATGCAGCCGCCGTGAGTAAAGTCGGAGAATTAACTTTTAAAGCGGAAGCGTTACTTAGGCTAGATTTAACTATTATTATCTAGTAAGTAAAGGTAGGCAATGGGAGAGCGCAACATTTACTGTTACAACGTGTGTGTGTGTGTGACTGTGTGTTGTTTGTGAGTGGGCGAGAATGTGAGGACGTAACGCAGCGAAAATAATATTATGTATGAGAGAGAGAGAGAGAGAGAGAGAGAGAGAGAGAGAGAGAGAGAGAGAGAGAAAGAAAGAGAGAGAGAACATTTTTAAAGGTTATGTATTCCAAATCTTTTCATTCAAACAGATTGTGCAAAGACAAAAAAGAAAGGTCTGTAAATTCGTTGAACCACGATACACTTTGTGATAGTAATTATGTATACTTTTTCAAGCTTACGTAAATTTTTTCGTGTCACATTTTACAGTATTTTATTAAAATGTGTCAACCTAGTTTTTTCCTGGACTGTACCCCAGTAATCGTGCCCAATGTTTCATGCAACTGCTTTATGGGTGGTGTAAAGTAATTTAAAATTGGACTGCAATTACAACAACGTAACTTTGTACTTGCAATGCAAAACCGTGACAACCGTATAATATGTGATAGGATGGTCTGTTGGCTTTTATGCAATTTTGAACTATTATTCTTGCAAAAAACATTGGATTAATGATTGTTAGGTTTTGTACTATATTGATTAATTTACGTACGTATTTTTTTACTTATTTAACACAAAATAGATAGAAAGCTAACAGATACCTAATATACTTAGGTACCTACCTACAAACTTGCTGCTTCAAATTGCGTCATAATTCTATGATACATAATACGAGTATAACCAAGAATACTTACACCTTGCAAGAGCAATGTGTCCGTATTTACATTTCCTTTATGCCGTCACGACATTCGTATTAACATATTCTAAGAGGTATTACGCCACAATACTTCTCGAGAATTAAGTTATTTCTGATACATAGAACAAATATGTAACACGTGCTTTCCCTCGGGCTGTGGGCGGTAAAGCTTGTTACAACTTTCAACAAGCGAAGCGATCGTAGAGCGAGGCGTTTTTTTTTGTTTTTTGGAACAGCGGATTTTGACTGTGCTTCGCTAGCCGTAAAATATGTTGGTAGGTTTGGAACGGCGACCGCAACTAAGATTGGGCTTCCGATGAAGAAAAACATCGTTTATACCCTTGGTCGTAATACACTGTATTGTCGCCTAGACTCTAAAGTAAAAAATTGTCTTCTAAACTATCCGGGCGTTCCAGCAGCGGGCCTTGAGAGCCAGTCCCATTCTAATCTGAGCATGTTTAGCACCTTCAACCACAATGTCACTTATAAGAGGTGAGATAGTAGTGAATTAAAAGTTTAGTACCGGTAGGTAACTAACAAAAAAAAAATTTTTTATCGAATGTAGGTAATAATAATTTATTGGAGGAAAGAAAACCAGTTGCATTAAATTGTTTATTATGTTGATTTGATAATAATTTTATTACAAAATAGATAGGTAATTATAGATACAATAGTTTTTGATGGAACAGATTACTTCTTTTTTACATCTGCATTTATGTAGTGTACTCTTGAAGCGTAAAATATTATCGCTTAGATCTCGCTGTCAACATAACCTTTCAAAGACTTGTGTAGACATAGTAATTATAAGGTTAAATTTAAACCTTTTTTATGTATCTTTTAGTTAACATAATAGAACGATGAATAATAACATAAAGATTATAATAGAACTGTGGTTTTTTAAATGATAAATGTAATTTTAATATAGTAGCTGCTCAAATAATTAACCTTAAGGCAAATATACACGTTCAATCTTTCATCAATCACTTAACTTTGCCGGCAGTCAAACGTCGAAAGAAACAAAACCAAACATTAAAAAAAATCGTACGTTCTTATTATTAGATCAGTAATTAAAAACCACCTGGAAATTCATGACAACGCTAGCTTGAAATACCTGCCTAGAATTTTACGCCACCAATGGGAAACGCGCACTTGAATTTGATAATTTTATTTTATACTATCATATTCTCATGACTTCTTACGCGTGGACTACGTATAAAACATACAAACAAACAGACAAACATTCTAAAAACCACATGTTTAGGTTCAGTGTCCTATAATACATCCTAAGTTCAAAAATAATATCTTCAATGTAGGAATGGCTTAGTAACAGTTTTATACCTAATAGTCATAGAAAACTTACCATAGCTTTTACTTTCGACTGCAAAATAATGCTTAGTTATATCTAGTGGTGGCGCTTTGTGCATGCAGGCGCTATAACTGTTTACCACTGCGTCACCTTAAAACAGAAGAACCAGTAGATAAGTAACAGTTGTTTTCTTATTATTTTGTAATTGCATCCATCACCTGTTTACTTGCACGCGACGCATTCCGGAGCGGGTAACTGTGCGCCACAATGGGTCCCACGGAAACCGGAGCGGTGGGTGCCAACCCGTTTTTGCGTGGGACGCGGTAGGAAGTTTTGGATGCGGCATCCGGAGGTTCCTAATTTGGACCGGGCTTTTGGGGTCGAATGGTCTAATCGTTCTGAGTGTGAAAGGAGACTCGTATTGGGCGAATATGAGTTGATGATGATGATGATGATGATGATGATTTTGATGCATAAAGTGCGGGCACAGGTGGCGGGATGACTTGCCTGTCTTACGATAGAGTGTTGTTCAGTTCATGTTTAAGGCTTTTATCTTGATCGATTTATATACAATATTGATTCAGTCACCAAACCGGACTGAAAATTATATTATGTATATGGAATTAGGAGGCTGGGCTTGAATTTATTACCTAGCTACTAAACTTTGATAACCCAATAAAATCACTGGTTTTGACAGTATCAAAACTGTTAAGATTCGTAACTTTGACGCAAAAAATAAACTTAACAAAATACACTCTAATGTTTTGCTTACGAAGGTATATTATATTATATTTTTGTAACTAACATTAATGTTATATTTAAATTTCCAATAACATAAAAATATGATTTGGGTACTCACTTAAGCTTGCGTGTAAATATTACCTTCTCATTTTTTAAGCTTTCTTACCTCTCTGTATTATCATGCAAACTATTGTTAACCCGTACAGTACAGCTCTATTCTGTTTCTGACCTTGCTTTGTTCTTAGTAAATGTTATTCCTGAGAAGTGTTTTTTAGGTTTTGATAGGGTTTGACTTCGCCAGCTGGTTGACATGGCCATAAGGCACTTAGTACACGTGGCAACTTCGAGGTACCAGTTTTGGCAATTGAGAACTTGCAACTAGCTGTTTATACGCTATTAATTTGAATTTTGAGAAACTGCGCAGACGTAACAACTCAAGTCGCGAGGTTCAGTGATCGCAAGAGTTTATAGATGCTTCGATTGGCAACCGTAAGCATGTTGCAGTATCGGCCGAAATTAATAATCAATCCAATCCAAATTTTGCTATCTGGGATTGATATCACAATCCATTTTTAGGGTCAAACGTGCCAATAACCGATCCGTGGATTGGTTTATAAAGGCACGCAGATTGGAAATCGATCGAACGATAGGCAGCAATCCAAGATCGATTTCAATCTTGGATAGGAGATACAATATTAATTTCGGCTGTATATGTTGCAGCAACTGTCAACTTTTAACGAAAGCTTCTAAAAAGTTGTCAGTTTATAATTTCCATAATATTATAGGTACCTCATATATTACCTCAGCTTATAATTTCTGCAACTGTGTCTTGTATTTTTGACATATATAATAAACATGGTCGATAGTATATGGAAATTGTGTATTTTCCATCTACCTAATATGGCGAGTATAATAAGGAAAACCAAGTATAAAAGTAATAGAAATTACAAGCAATAACAGGCTATTGTGAAGGTCGTGCCATATTAGAATATAGGAGACGTATGTGATCAAATATTTATTATATTTACGAGGAAGTAATAACTGTTGTCTTCGAATATTAAACGTAAAAGTATTTAATGATAGGTGAGGCAAATTAAGTTGTTTTTCTGTAGGTATTTATAATGTACAACGTTTTATGATATTAACGATTAATAACTATATATATAATATATATATATATATAATAGATATATAACTCTAATAACGCGTACTATATCGGTATCGGCTGTAAATGGAAAGTGGAATGTATCCCCCAGATAAATTATTCACAAAGGTGAATAAAGTGGAGTAAACCATAAATAACTCCTCTATTTTTGTCATAAATTTCACCGCAATAGAATTAAACGGAAAATCTATGAAAATTATCTTAGTGATTATTTTTTGTGGCGAATTTGTTTTTCACGTTTTCGAAATTTGACAGTCAACGTATTGAATACTGTCTCGACAGAGGTTCCTGCTCACCTCACGTGATTTTTGTCTTCATTCTCGACTTAATTCAAGTTTTCTTAAGTCAATTTAGCTTTACAAAGATTAATGTGCATTCATGAATTCGTTCATTAATGAGTCAGAGCGTTGATTGGACTTGTAACAAGCTACCTAATTAAAGGTAGGTAACATCATTGTATAATTGAATTACCGTTTCACTTGAATTCATGCATAAATAAATTCTAGATTTGAGCCCTATAATGTAAGTGTGTTTATGAACTCAAGCTCTAGTTTTTGAACAGATTCCGGTGATTATTTTTATTTCTTAAAATGAGAACTTCTTTGATTTCATGAAAATTGCTACGTCAGTTCTTTTTGTAGAACCATTACTGAAACATTATTACACAGACATAATAATAATATATTATGTAAGAAGTTACTATATTTTCTACCAGAACAAAGCATTTATCATTTAACCTTAGTCGAATTGAACAAAAACTCCTTACCAACTTCCTTTATCGATTCAGACGCCCAATACTGTTAAGGGTTGGATATTATGCTGGAAGTGACATATAATATGTTCGTACAAATCACCATCATCATCACCATCATAATCATCGCATATCCGCTTGCTGGTAAACACGGGTTTTGCCTTACTTTCGTGACGAGTATTCGGCAATGCAACACAAACGAACTGAACTACATTATTAAGCACTTTTTCAGTTTTAAAGTTTATCAGATCTCTTCATCGCTCATCGTCGCTCATCATCGACGAGATAGAGATGAAAATTGCGTAAGCTCTATTAACAAACCGACTAATTATGAACGTTGGAGTAATTATTCTTCCCCTTCTTTCTACCTCTTAATAACCTAGGTACTTCTTTCTATTTCTTGTTTTACCTTGTGTATGTTTATAATGTACTTTTGTTAAGATAAACTAGAATAAAATACAATATCATAAACTATAACATATATTATTAAGATAAACTAGAATAGAATACAGTAGCATACTATTCTATTCTAGTTTATCTTAACATAATATATTTATTGTAAAAAATAATTATTTGGTTATTTTTTTGTACCTGTGTCCTATTTATTCCAGCGCCACTGCATCTACGTCACCGAATTTGCCCTGACCCTCCGCGGGAACTTTTCTGCGGAACTCCAATTAATTATACCGGGTAATGAGTCGGGTTCCGCAGGCCAACTCTGCTACGTGATTTGACGGTTAACGGTACCATTCTCTTTCACTCAGTGGTTAAATTCGGTTAAAACCGGTTGAATTATGATTTAGTCGGATTCTGGGTAGAGTTGGACGTGGTTTTGCGTTTTAAAGTTTTCGCTTCGATTTGTGGGCATTGAGTTTATAATTATAGATCAAGCCATACTCGATTCTTCAAAATATGATAGCTCAGTTGGTATCGTCTTCGAATCACGCCGCTAGGCGCGAGTTCGAAACCAGCCGGCAAAACTGAGCTTGAGCTTCCGATGAAGGTACAAATCGTTCAAAACCTTGGTGGTAAGTTACTGTAGTGCCTCTGTAGTGCCCACCTGAATTGGTAAAGGTAAAAGATCTCTCGGTAATTAAAGTGCCGCCTGGCTACTTATGTAGAAAATTGTCGCTAAACTCCTATCAGGGTGTTCCGGCAGCGGCCCTTGAAGCCAGTCCTATTCTAGACTGGTCACGTTTACCACTTACGACCACATCGTCCCTTACGAACAGTTCAGGTGCTAAGCTATAGTTTAAAAAAAATGAGACAACGTGGTACTAAATGCTATTGAATCTTCGATTCTAAATATTTGATTAAAACTGTTTGTACAGATTACAGACCTACCTGCATTGCTAGAACAGAATCAATAGCAATTCAGTTAACTATATAGATCTAATTTTATTACATAAAACACGAGCGGCTTGCGTAATCCGTCAGTTTGTCCGTACGACCTCGATATCGCCACCTACGCAGATTCTACAAGGCTTTGTAGGTAATGTTTGTTTACATGTTTGTTTGATTAGTGTGGATAAAGCTTCCCTAGTTAAATCACATGGGCAGCAACCAAAGGGACCCCAAATGACCTATATTGTAGTGAAAATATTACATAATATAGCTTAGCTAAAAGCGATGAAGTGACCTATTAAATAAATAAAAAACTAAATTTACATTGGTTTATTCATTTAAGCGATATCATGCCAAAGACAAATTAGACAACCTTCAGTTTAACGTCGGGGTATAAAAATGCTCAAAGTCTACCAATATTTTTTTTCATTTTGAAAATAC
Organism: Hylaea fasciaria; assembly: GCA_905147375.1. Taxonomy (NCBI): domain Eukaryota; kingdom Metazoa; phylum Arthropoda; class Insecta; order Lepidoptera; family Geometridae; genus Hylaea; species Hylaea fasciaria. Next base: position 3,851,338 of record LR990218.1, read on the forward strand.
TTACCTAGGATTTCTCATGTGTCGCGGCTACCATTTACAGACATATCATTTCACATTACACATAACTCCCAAGATAATCTATGGAATAATGCTTTATTATTATTATTTTTCACTAAATTTAGTGTAGATCCATACATTTCTTTCATTAAAGTTAGCGACGTCTTTGCTAACGGCTAATCCGCCGGCGCCACCTCAGCCGGCGCTTGCGCAACATCTCAGTTACCAAATTTGAATTATTAAACTGTTTAATAACTGACACTAAAAACCTAAATAAGGTTAGTTTATTGTGCTATTGTTTACTGACTTGGTTTTGGGAGTCCGTATGTTGACGCGGAAAATGTTTCCTAGTGTGTAGAAGTTTCTAAAGCATGTAGAAGCAAACTGTGGAACCTGCTGTATTAAAAATCCGCTAGCAATTATTTTACTAAACGGAGCCGTATTATACTTTTTTTTAATACTTATACTTTCAACCACATCGTCACATAACACGTTAAGTGGAGTAGTGATCAATGCTAGCCTAATAGAATTATACGGAACCACTGAATCAATATGAAGAAGATCGTTCACAACAATAAAATAAGGCAGAATGAGATTAATTTCCTTCATATATTATTATTTTTATTGTCTCGATGATCCATATAATATAGGGCCACCTACTACAGCCCACATCCCACTAAAATTATAGAAATGTGGAACTGTTTATTTTGTAAGTATATTAATATTATTATGATTGTTACAAATCAACCAAACATACTTGAGAAAAAATGTAAGCTAAATTCCGCCGGACAGTAATAATAATAAACATTTTTATATGTTTAGGTATTTGATTGTCGTACTAGTATTGAATTGATTTAATATTTATTACAAGGAGATAGAACAGATATTTACATTAAAAAACATACAAAAAATAACCTTAAAAACCTAACAAATCTCAAAGATGTGACATTTAGTTTTAAAACTATTTCAAAATGAATTTAAAAACAGCGAACAAACGCGAATTCTTATTTAAGAGGTTCCAAAAATATATTATAGTGTAGTAGATAAAATATGGAAACTTATCGACATGGAAATATCGTGTGAAGCCTACGTGAAACCAATAATATGTTCACACATTCTCCAATACCAAACATGGATGTAAGTTCAAAAATTCAATTTCTTCACTGCACAGAGGGAGTGAGCAAAATATCAAATTGACAATTTTCATATCGAATGCCTTAAGTGGGTGTAAGCGCTATGAATTTCGTTCGATACAGGTGTGGGTTCTTTTTGGCAGTTGCATTACTATAAATTCATTCATTCATGTTTAGAAGCGATTTGAAAGAATCGTATGTGCAAGTTGCTTACAAGCAGGTAAATACTGAATAGGTATTTTAAAAAAGCTTGGCTGAAATAAAATCTATATATTTTTAAAATTATTTCCCATTATTTACTAGTTATTTCAATACAAAGTATTGGATATCATTTACTTGAATGCGAAATTAGCCAATCCTGGACTTTTATTTCGTTAAAATTCCTGAGAAACAAGTTGGGTAATTAACCTGTTACTACATAGTAACCGTGATAAACGAGCTTTGTGGCCGAGTCATAATTTGTGCGCTTTGCAACCCAATGCCACCTGTTTCGAATCCTGGGCACTGGCACCAATAACAACAACAAAACAATCCAGCCTGTAACCGTCGCACTGCTGGGCAAAGGCCTCACCTCACTTTCACGAGGAGGATTAGGCCATAATCCACCATGGAGACCGGGCGGATTGTTGGATAACTACCACCAACGATATTTTATGGTTGTATGATCTTTGCGGATCATATATCAACATACGTGCTATAGAGGGCACGTTAGGTCATAGGTCCTGGAAGCAATTTATAGCAAGCAACTATTAAGCCAAGTCAGGGTCTTTCTCAGGAGGAACCGGTGACAAAAGATCCTATTTAATATCTACCTCAACACAAAGTCACAGGGTCTCCATTTTCCTAATGCAGTGCTGCGACAGTTTAAAATCAAAAATTCTGCGTGGTACTACAATATACTTTATAATTACTATTTGTATGTGCTTACACTCAATTAGAAAATTAAATAGATTAGAACAATTATACGAGTACCTACCTACTTATTATAATGCAAGACAATCGAAAATGAGATGATATTTAGTCTCATCAATTGGAATTGGCGTCTGTTAGAAAACCTCCAAAAGTTTGGCGTTAACTGCGTTTAAAGAGTCATAAATGATAAAAACTGTAATTACACAAATAAAACATTGGTTAATTAGGCACAAAATCCTTGTGCGAATAAATTAGCAAAGTTTTTGGGGAGCGCGTAAACATGAAAAAGTTTAAAAGTTGCCCGAATTAGGGGTGAAAATGGAGAATAAGGGTGCCGAGAGTTAAGTTAGTTGTATGTATAACTTGGAAGTATATACCAACCTCCTTAGTTATAAAAAGTTCAACCAATCTCAAGCGGGCGTGGCTGTGGCTATGGTGTCAGAATTTGTCTGGCCTCTGCCTGACACGATAATTAAAAAAGAGAACAGATGCACAGAGGGCGAGAAGGAAAAGAAGATAAGCAAATAGGAAGAAGATATGAGGTAAAACAATGAGGAGATATACGAAGGTAAGAACAACACCAACATCTATCAAGCATACCTACCAAGCTCTCTGAACCAGGTGATTTAGCGCAAAAACCACGTATATAAGCTAAGTTGTACCAATATTTGTTTTAACGACTACAGAAGTTGTTTCCAAAACAAAGCAATCTCCAAAAATATTACCCAAATCCCTACAATCGAATAAAAAATGGCTTAATACACCACCAAATTAATCAGACAGATAACGGCGTGGCTTCAACCATAAAGAACGGAACCGCGCGTGTCGACACGAAGTCTCATCACACTTTTTATACAAATTAATGTTCGGCGTCATACATTGATAAGTTCGAACAACTTGTGAAACTTAGTTGAACGTCAAACATTCAATGTATAACGAAATTTTGGTGCAAAACTAGTAATTCAAAACAAATGTCAACTCAGTAGTAATGGCTTTGACGCACGCGAAGTCTCTGGATTAGGGCTCTTGATTTTTGCGTGAATATGTTGATAAAGGCATACCTAACCGAAGTTATCTTGATTTATCTTTTGGTGAACGACTTACTCGTCCTCTGTCTAAATAAAACGGTTTACAGAAAACAAGAATTTGGTACCTACCGCAAGCTGAACACAATGTATCGTATAAAGTAAGAGAAGTATGATTGGAGTTGACACTGGTGGACAACTGGAGAACAGCGTATTAAGGATGCAGAATGGTAGAAGATGTAGTGACAAAAATAGAGATAGGGATGCTTAGATAGTTGGACATCTAAAGAGGATGGCTGAAGGAAGACTGACGAAACAGATTTATGGATTTAGTGTGGATCAATCGGTAGGGGTCAAAGTAGAAGGGCGTATCACGATCCTAACGAAAGGACTAGTCAAAAGTACCCATAGCTGGCGTGCATATATGAAGACACTCAAGAAAGTGGAAGAAGCGAAAGAGTTGTAGCAAGGTCGTATAATGTGGAAAGATGTAGTCTCTGTCTACCCCAACGGGAAAACGGCATGACTGCGTTTATGTAGCCACTGAGGCGGTCCGTTGATTATCTTCCGTGTCTATCATCAGATCACCTTGCTGTCACGAAAACCATAAATTAATCTTGTAAATATATAAATTACGCATCCACGTTGTTTGTCTGCGATGGACTCCTAAAGTACATAACAGATTTTAATCAAATTTGCACAGCGTGTGCAGTTTGGTATACCTTGAAAGATAGAGTAGCTTACATCTCAATGTATAGTCGCAATAACAAAAACCTTAGCTACAACAACGCGTAGCCGTGTCTGCTAATATTATCATAGGAATTGGTATCCAACAAGCACCAGAAAAAAAAGGAACAAATCTATTATTGTGAACAAATTTCGTTAAGAGGCGTTGATATCATTGTTTGGTGTTATTTATCTTTGAGAAGAAAAAAAGATTACGAATTGCTTCCCAATATTTCTTTTCTATAACTATTCTGACGTCTAAATCCATACAATCAAATAACGATCGTTACACTGCCCCGAACAATCCGCACGTGTGCGATTCCTATCAAAAATCACTTACCAAAGCCCAGAACTAATAAAACCGAACCTATTCCGGTAACTAGCACGGACGGGAAGGGCGATATTTTTAGCGGATTTTATAAAAAGTGGTAACATAACAAAAACCGGCCAAGTGCGAGTTGGACCCGAGCACGAAGGGTTCCGTTCCATTATTTATAGAAATGGCAAAATAATCACGTTTGTTGTATTGGGGCCCCTTTAAATATTTATTGTATTCTGTTTTTTAGTATTTGCCATTATAACGGCAACAGAAATACACCATCTGTGAAAATTTCAACTGTCTAACTATCACGGTTCATGAGATACAGCCTGGTGACAGACACACAGACAGACAGACAGACACACAAATAGACGGACGGACACCGAAGTCTTAGTAATTGGGTCCCGTTTTACACTTTGGGTACGAAACCCTAAAAACAACAACAAATAAAAAACATACCCAAAAAGAACAAATACATAGGTAATTAAAGAAATTAAACGTTATTGTATATTTATTCTCGTTTAATATAATATATACGCAATAGTTTGGGATAAGTAACGTAGCAAAATAATATAATAAATATATGTATTATTTATTAACTGAATCCTTTACGTGGATTCCATATCATTATCTTTTCCAGTTATAACGATGTAATAACCAAACTAATGAACGTCCGAAAAAAAACACCCAAAATAAACCTGGGCAGAATGTTTTTAATTAAACACCATTCATCCGTAGTCTCCCATAACCATTCCAACTGCGGAAGCTTACCATTTTCGCTGACTCTGATTTTTAATGCAACAAAAGTGAGGGAAAACTGGCTGATTGACATTTTCCACGATCGTGGGAGCCTCTCATGATACAAACAGAAATAAGTCTCTTCCTTGACTATGTATTGCAAATGCTTCCTTGTTTACAGATAGGCTGACGTTTTGTCACGTGCCATTTGGTTGTGAGTTTTATATAAAGACTAGCTGCGGCTTGCGGTGTTACCCGCTGTTTTCTAATAAAAACCTATGTGTTAATCCAGGGTGCTAGCTATCTACATACCAAATTGTATCAAAATTGGCCCAGCCTGTTGAGCGTGAAGAGCACCAATAAACGAGGATAATACTCGTAATATATATTATTATAACATTGTGACCAGCCATTTTTTTTCACGGTTTATTATGGAATCGACATCAAAATTATATTCATAAACCCAAAATGCTGGATGGATTGCCACGTTTTATGGCAAATAATACAATATCATCATGATAATAATCATTCATCGATCGATCAGTACGCGGTTATGGTTGATCAAGGCATCGATGTCATATCGATTATGTGGGTGTTATAACGCCTAATTGAGCTCCCCATGTTGATAGACAATTGATAATTAAATCAACCAAAGGGCGCCCATTAATTGAAGACAAATTAATTACTCAGTTCGACTCAAAACTGACAACGCGTGTTCGCGTACCTTTGGTAGGGTTACTAGATTTTGGAGTTTATCTTTTTAACTCACAGAACTGCACGTTTATTGGTTTTAAATCTTCCTCGTAAGCAATTTTTTGTGGCGATGAAATACCGAGATATTTTGGTCGATTGTTTCGATTGTTCAAACAATATCTCGATGGTTTTCCATGAGCTTTTCTTATTTTAACTCATTAAATAGATACCAGTAGTTTGTAAACATTTTATAAGAATAATTGATTGCGATTCTCTCGAGTTTAACCGAAAACGTAGGTAGCGGCGAATCAGTTCGCTCGGAGCAATCGCAAAACATCTTGATGGGAGAGTCGAGGAGCGAGATATTTAGAGACTCGATTATAATAATTTTGCACCGAACACGTTTCTTTCGATTATCTAAATATTTTGGATTTGCTTATTAGTATTATGCACTAACTATTTATATTAGATATCTTTACGAGACAATAACGAGCGCAGACCAAGGTTAGAGTTTATTTGTCCATAACTAGCAATAGTTCGGAATTTCACACTAAAACATTGTCACCTCAGCGTCTACATGTATTTGACACGTGTCTAACATAAGTTTTGTTGACGTGTCATGAAGCTAGGTATGCTATTAAATTTAATTATAGGATGTTAAGTGATTGATAGGTAACATCCGTGTCTGTGTTGAATTATTAAGTAATTTGATTCGGATGATAGATACCAAATACCAATAAGTGTATCGGGAAATGTAGGTACATCCATAGCATAATAGTGTAATTAGATATTTAGACCACCTCAGTTCTTTAGTTCTTTTTATATCGTTCTATCGTTCTTTGGTTCTTTAGTTCTTTAGTTCTTGATTTTTCGATGAATAAGTTATTTAGTTCTTTCGTTCTCTCGTTCTTTCGTTCTTTCGGTCTTTCGTTTTATCGTTCTTTCGATCGATCGTTCTTTAGTTCTTTAGTTTTTTAGTTCTTTAGTTCTATCGTTCTATCGTTCCATCGTTCTTTTGCCACTATAAACTATTCTCATATAATATACAGATAAATCTCTCAAAGAGTACCAAACGAGAACGTTTACTAACCTGTATATCCCTCAAAGAGTACTAAAACCTGTATATTATTATTTGCCATGGTGATCAGTTAGGCACATTATCTTTTAATCTGGACCAGTTCCCCGTGGTAGATTATGGCTTAATGCTCCTCACAAAAGTGAGGGGAGGCCTTTGCCCAGCAGTGGGACAGCACAGACGGATTTCTTTCTTTTTTCCCCATACGGTCGAATGTACAATTGTACATAGCATAGAGTAGGTATGTACCAAACTAAAGGAAGTTCCGTAACCATCGAGAACCGCATCGCTATTTGTCACGCGGCATCTGGCGAGAACTGGTTCACACCGGTGTTATAGCTAAAGTTGGAAATAATACTGGATCCTACTGAATTTCAGGGTAAGCGACATTTAGTTTTACTAGCTCTTGAATTACACCTACTGCGATACGTTTCGACCTACCTATTGACTACATTTGGCAAATGGAAGTGATTGTACGATTCAAGTAGGTACCTATAAATACCTTGTATGTTGATTGTTTGTATCTGATAACAACAAATTCAATGTTTTAGCCCTTATCTATATATATAAAAGCCAAAACTGACTGACTGATTGACTGACTGACTGACTGACTGATCGATCAACGCACAGCCGAAACCGCTGGGTCTAGAACCATGAAATTTTGCACAAATATTCCTTATGTGACGTAGGCGAGCAATAAGAAAGGATTTTTGAAAATTCAACCCCTAAAGGGGTGAAAAGGGGTTACAAAGTTTGTATGGAGCAACGTGTTTTCTTAGTCCGATCAACTTCAAACTTGGCATTTATATTCTTTAAAAGATTTAATTAAACACGTGTTTCATCGTTTTTGAATATTCAACCCCTAAATTGAGAATAAGGGGTTGCAACATATTTTCATCCGATTTAGTTCATAATTTAAATTTGGATCAATTATTATGCCATAAGTGACATAGGAGTGCACTTCAATATGATTTTTAAATTCAACCCCTAAAGGGGTGAAAAGGGGTTGTAATGTTTGTGTGTCACAACGTGTTTTCTTTGTCTAATCTGCTTCAAACTTGGCTTTTACATTATTTAAAAGATTTATTTAAATATTTCATAGTTTTTTAATATTCAACCCCTAAAATAATAAAGAGGGGTTGCAAAATATTTTTCATCAGATTTTGTTCGAAACTGAAATTTTGCACAAATATTCCTTAAAAGACGTAGGTGTGCACTAAGTTTCTTTTTTTTTTAATTCAACCCCTAAGTGGGTGAAAAGGGGTTTCAAAGTTTGGATGGAACAACGTGTTTTATCGGTTTGATCAACTACAAACTTGGCATCTATATCCTTTAAAGATTTTAAACACGTGTTTTATCTGGTTTTAATAATGAACTAAATGAATCCTAAATTGTAGGTAGAAAGTGGTAGATTTTGTAGAAAATGATTAATTTAAAGTAGGAAATGGTAGTTTTTAGTAGGAAATGGTAGATTATTGGTAATAATGGTAGATTTTTGGTAATAGTGGTAGATTTTGGAAGGAATTGTAGCTTTTGGTAGATAATAGTGAATTTGGAATTAAAATGGTAGATTTTGGTTAAAATGCTAATTTGGTAGAAATGATAAATTTGGTAGCTTTTGATGAAAACGGTAAATTTTGGAAAAAAAGGAAGCTTTGGTTAAAAATGGTACTTTTTGGTAGAAAATGGTAGATTCTGATTGGAAATGGTAGGTTCTGGTAGGAAATGGTAGCTTTTGGTAGAAAATAATACATTTAGTAAGAAAATAATAGATTTAGAAACAAAATTTTAGATTGTGGTAGAAAATTTTAGATTTTAGTAGGTAGATAATGGTAGCTTATGGGTAGAACATGGTATTATGGTAGAAAATGGTAGATTTTGTTAGGAAATGGTAAATTTTGTATGAAATGTTAGATTTTGGTATAAAATGCTAGATTTTTATATAAGATAGTAATTTTGATAGAAGATGGTGGATGTCGTACGAGCATGTTGGATATCGCATATCGGATGTCGATGTCGAACACGAGGTCATGGTCTATTTTTAGTTAAGTATTTGGAATTATGGTAAAATATATAGTCCGCGCGGACGAAGTCGCGGGCAACAGCTAGTTATAGTATTAAAAATGCTTTAATAATATGCTCTTAACGTTAATAATGTAAACATTTTATGATATACCTAACTAGAAGCATCTCGCGGTTTCACCCGCGTTAACTATTATCCTGCAGGAACCATTAATTTTTACGGGATACAAGGTAACCTATGTGTACCGGGGATAGCATAACTTTCCAACAGTGAAAGAATTTTTCAAATCGGTTCAGTAGTTTCGGAGCCTATTCATTACAACCAAACAAACAAAGTTTTCCTCTTTATAATATTAAATATAGATAAATACAACTATCTCTATTTAAGTATATTTTTACTACACAGAAACAGAATGATCTTTGCTTTAAAAAAACGTTTTCTGCGATCTATGGTGAACAATAAATATTGTGCTTTACTTTCTGAAGTTTTTTACCTAACTTTTCGCTAAAAATAAGGTCAGTCGACTTTAAAAACATTTGACACCGTTTCATCTATCCATCAAATTGTCTTCATGAAAGAAAAAGGGGTTTTCCTCATTTAGCAAAACGAGAACCCCCCTAATAAATAAAGGCCTTGACCCAAGGCTGACAATTTACTTTGATCCACAGATATAGACTGAATAGACTCCACAAGTTAATCTACATATCTGAAAGTTGATATGGAAACGTAACTAAATTTCTCTTCCTAGCCTTACTGTGTCAACAGATTGCACGAACATTATAATATCGATTTTTTACGACTTTGGAATTTAACATTACAAATTTAATATTATCTATTTAAATTGTTTACTCAATAAGTTTATGTTAAAAGTGTTGAGCTAATAGATAGGAAGAAGGTAGGATTAAATTATTGATTTCGTGATATTAGTATCAAATGTGAGACGCTTACTCCCAGTTTCTGAAACGTCAGTCAACGTTGACAACAGATTAATTCTATTGCCATCCTTGTCATTTGTTTAGTGTTAGATAGAGACAACGATAGTTTTAATCTACTGTCAAAGCCAACTAGCGTTCTAGAAACCGGGGGTTAGTTTTATAGTATTATACGAACTGTCGGTATCTATTTCATGTAAATTTGTGACTGTCCCACACAAAAGATACAAAATTAATCAGTTTTCTGCTAAAACGAGCGGAATCTTTTTACTTTACCGCTTTGACAAAGGTGTTGCCATTTTAATAATGCGTCTTAGACTGGGGCTTATTAACTCATCAATTTTTTACTTTAGCGTAAAGGGCAATTCATGATTTTTTATAGAAAAATACCTACCCGAATTCATTGCACCGAATACATTACACTTAGTACTTAATTCTTTTAGTCACAAATGTATAAATTGTAATATAATTAAGTTAAATTCGCCATACTTCGGTACAACTTAGCGATAAGACTTTATTGTTTTGTGTTCGCAAGTCACAAAAATTAACCAATTCAAGCCCCTTAAGGGGCTCAATTCTGAACCACCCTTAACTTTCCCCAAACAGTACCATCCAGAAAAACGATCCGCATTGTAAGAACAATTACGTGAATTATGAATAATTATGTCCCCGATTCGTTTATATCATTGTTGCCGACTTTTTATTGTAATTGATGCCACTGTTCCGCGGAGTGGCGAGTGGACGGCGGCCATTATTCTTTTGTGATACTTTTAGGTGTGCGCCGTGACGTGACTTATTTTTTTGAAGGGGGGATTATTGTGACATTTTTAACTGGCTTTTATTCTTAATTTTTTTTCCTTAATATTTTTTATTCTATCTTCGACGCAGTTGTTAATTAAGGTTGATTAAGACTGCAATATGTTTTGTCAATAACTATGCATTTTGATTTTATGCATGTCTGAGTATAATTAAAAAAAAAATAGATTAATCCCTGGTTATACTGAACCTTTAGATATCTTTGACCAACTGATGAATCTATCCTTGTACTATACAAATAATGACAGAAACACTTATTGGCTGGTTGAAGTTAAATAGGGTTAAGCAACTGGGCTTATATAATTCAATCATTCAAGTTTTTATTTAAGACGAAAATAAATAAATTTCTATACAAAAAAAGAATGAATGGACGTCAATCAGTATGATTTTAGTTAGGTGGTAAATTATGAATAGGTAACAGATTATATTTATTGCACTACCCCCAATTTTTACCCTACCCCCTATTGTACTACCCCCTACCCCCACTTTCTTTAAGAATGCTACCTTCCCCAGTCCACTAATATCTTTCTAAAAACCAGTCATTACTCCTTAGAAATCGAAAGCGGAAGAGAATTGCCTCCATCAATTGGCAACCTCTATTCCGATAAGCGGTTATTTGAAATTTAAATCTTTCCACTTAAATCGGTCCCTGAAATCGTTACCGATCTGCCATCAAAACTGAACTTTACGAGCAAAGCTTAGGGTTCATGTTCCCTTGCCACGTTTCTGGAAACATGACAGATGATTTCATGAAAAGAACATTTGTAGCGTTTGATATTGGTAGCGATTTAGCCGTTTTATTGATGCTATAATGACATCGGGAGATTATGCGGGGTAGCGCCAAAGGGGTAATAAGTCGAATGCTAAGGAATTTTGCTTGATGGCTGGCAACCTTTTTTTTTGCTGTGAGATTTTGGCTTGTTGCTGGTAACATTTTCTGTGCTTATTTCGCATAAAATTCGAGTGGTTATCTTTAATATCGTTACTGAAATTAGCTTTTGGTTGATGTAACGCTGTATGTATATATAATCGTACGTTCGTTGTGATTTTTAATTGTACAACAAAACAGATGCAGTTGATGTACAGATTGAAGTTAGAAATCTTTTATTGTTGTTTATCTCATTGATGAAACGCCAATAATATTAAAACTTAAAGAGACATTGGCAAAACATGGCAGATGAGATTGGAATCGAGAGTTATATATTAATCTTACGAGAGATATTGCGGCATATTATGGTGCCAATTGGTGAAGATGAGTTGCATTTTCGTATAGTAGAATATCATCTTTATGTGGGAAATTATTATGAAGCCGCCTCCTTATGACTAGTGACGTCACTCACGTAAATGTCACTAACAGTGGCCTAAGAGAATGTCTCATGTAAAAACCTATAACTTTATAAACAAACCATACTAAAAGAAACTTTTTTCTAAAAGAAAAAAAAATGTTTAAATACAATATAAACTTACTACAAACACTAACTATAAAACAACTGCTGCAATGGGTAAGTCCGCAAGGTTTAGCGAATCAAAAGAAACGCACTCGGTGAAAATTTTACAATCGATTTTATAAACATCTCGCTCTCTGACCAAACCGACTGCTATAGAGAGGTTTTAGGTTGTCCCGAGGCGAGTTATCCGCGGTTGCGATGATCGCTCGTTTTCCGTCGCTTCGCACTCGTTCGTGTCATCTCCGACCGAACTCAACATATTTCAACCCAGTCAAATAGTTCAGAAGAGGTGAAAACCTGGGAAAAATATAAGTGTAATTTTTTCGAGTTGACTGACTCGTCGCGTTTTTCTCCTGGCAAGAAAAACTGCGAAAATCTTCTTTTAAAGAAATAGTTTGATTTCGCTTGAATTTGACTGTAATCTTGCAGTCGAATTTGAGTCGATCGCCCGATCGAGAACCATCGAGATGTTTGAACAATCGAGACGATCAACTAAAACATCTCGGGCTCGCCCACCGCTAACACTGCATCGTGCGGACAACTGTTTTACATTCGACAACAGGAACCGATTCTGTTTGCACAACATTGTTTGCATCGAACAGTTGACAGAACAAACAAGCAAATAAAGTGTTTGCAATGTTCCACTGGGGTTTAGATACGCAAAAATTATGCTGACGAATTGGGAATCGGTAATTTGGTAGTCTAGAGAACTATTTCCAATTTAGTTGAAAGTTTTTATTTTATTTTATAGTCTTACGCAAATTGAAAATTTTACTTTGCTCAAATGGGAATTATATTCATTAAAGAATTCACATTAGGGGTTTGTTATTTTTTACGTTATTTATTATAAAAAACAATCTCTTTTCCTTCATTTAAAATGTAAAAATAAAAGCAAAATCTACGTTTAGCCTTCGCCATTCGAAGTTTCGAGAACGAGTGTAAAACAAAAATTACCTTCCTGAGAATAACGAGCGTACAAAAGACATTTTAAAAGTTTTTATTTTAAACATCTCTCATTTTATAAGGAAGGAAAGTCGTTAAAAACGTTAAATTCTTGTTACAAGGTGTGCCTTTTATATGATAAATGCCAGTCAGTTTTCTAAACTGGGTTGTGACTGTTAGGAATGAGGGATTTCGGATCGGTTCCGGATGATTTCCGCAAATATATTATTATAGGAACTAGGTACTGCTAGGTTTTGCATTTTACAAAAAACGAGTTAACCGTATTTAAGGTATACCTATAGGTACCTACTTATTTAGGGTACTTATAATATACCTATAATATACCTTATAATATACTTATGGTATACCTATATGTACCTACTTATTTAGGGTACTTATAATAAATAGTATTACGGAAATATCTTTGCTGAATCGCACGAATTTCGGACAATAACCGGACAATAATGTTTTAAATTATTTTTATATTGCACAAAAAAAATTTTAACTCCTTTCATTTTGTACAGCATGTGAAGGTTTTTTTAATCAAATCTGTATTAAAAGTATCTAATCATTGAGTAATAATTAGATGTTATAGGCTTAAAACCTCACACTAACAATAATTTGTACGTAGTTTACAATAACAATTTTAACTAGGTTCATATTTTTATTGCGGCTGTCCGGAACCGGCGTTCTTCTTGGATCCTTCAACAGCTCACCAACCCCTATTTTTAACGCGTGCATTTTGAATTGTTCTTTGAATGGTTCTTTTTGTTTTGTATCGCTGAGGGAAAACTGCGTGAGTCGTAAAATTAACACTTGTAAGATTTTATCAGGGCGGCGACATTTTACAAATTTTACATTGTAGTAATATTTTCACAGGTAGAAACATGTCTGGTTAGTAAACCTTGGTTAACTTCAGTTAACTTCATTGTAATTTTAAATTTTACAGACAGGTAAACATTTTTTTACCTGAAAACGTGAAAACGCTTTGGGCAGCCGCCACTGTTTTATAAAGTTTACAATAATATTATAATGGAAAGTTTAACAAGTTTTTTTACCCGTATAAAAATTTGCATTTACGATTTTCAACCACTTCGTCATTTAAAACCAGTGTAAGTCTATAGGCAAAGTAGAAAAAACAAGTCTAATCGTATGTCTGAACGCGATGGTACCAGTTTTCAGACAAGCCAATGATATAGCTGTCTTAATAAAAAAAACCTTACATACAATATATTATGTAACCCATCGACAACAATCCTTACATTTTAAACATACCCGCAATATATCTAAATAAAGGTTTTTGCATTAAAAAAGTTAAAATATGAACCGGTCGGAGGCAACTGTAGTTTGTTTTATTATTCCACGGGGATTGCACGCACACCGAATACGGTCTGGTTAAGGGTTACCATGTCATTTTACAGGACTGGGATACGGCATTAAAATAAAAAATAAGCCACTATTTTGATACCTTAACCCGTCAGGGGGCGATTTTGGAAAGTCATCGGTGATTTGACGTCACCAAAATGGGAGACATTAAAATAGGATATTTTTTTATATTACTGCGTGTAATGGAACATAATTATCAATAATCATGCACGTGGCTGTGGTAAAATTTGTGATAAATATTTATCTTTTCTGTAAGTGTCATTAATTATGACATTGTCCATTGAAAATAACAAATCGTGGCTACCCTAACTATATGAAAGGTATGTTTCACGTACATATGTGTGTAGGTTGGTTTATCTTAGTTTTATGACTTGGATGGGGTCAACTATGTAGTACTTCAAGATAATTGACGTTGCAGAATAATTGCGTAACTTGCAGTCATTTTAGTCAGGTCCGAGAAAAATACGATTACCAATTTTGTAGGCAAAACTTAATTCAATTTGCCCAAGGCCAGTGAACAAAGTATTTTTTTAATTACCGTGTAGTTACTATTGTCAGAAAAAATAAACTTAACCTGCCGATATTATGAGACACAGTAGGTAGGTACCTATTCATAATTATTGATCTTATTTTAAGACAACAGTGCTTTATGAACTTATTAAACACAAATCTAACTTCAATATTGCTTTCCATCCTATATTACTTGAACTTTTTCGAACTGATTTATATTTACTAATCGAAAACGGGTCTGAATGACAATGACATGTATAATTAGGGGACAGGGTTTTTTTATCTTTACGGGATGTTTTTTTAAAGCCCTCATTATTTAGCCCCATTATTAAGGGGTTGAAAAGGCTAAAGAAAAGTCATTGAGAATTAATATCAGCACTTTTAAACAATGCTGCCACGTTTTATAAGACACAATACTTTTATTTCATCGATAAGAAAATAACAGACTGATTTCAAATAAAAAACCAGATAGGTACATAAAGTCCCTTGAGTTCTTGTGCCATTAAATAATTGTATTTGTTGAGTCGCAAAACGGTACGCCATTAAAATTCATCGAATACGAATTCTAGACTTTCCAAATTAGCAACCTACTTGCATACGTCACTCAAACTCGACGTCCAAATGGTTTCCTTTTTAAATCATAAGACCTCACAAGAAGTACAGTTAGTTGTAATAAAACGCCATAGTATTAATGTTTAGGCAGATAATTTAAACGATAGTTATAAATCCGAAAGTAACTCTGTCCGTTTATTTGTTAGCTTTTCACGGCTAAACGGCTGAACCGACCTCGATGAAATTTGATGTAGGGTTTGATTATAGGATATCTATTGTCTTGAAAAATAATCTGGAAAGGGTGGGAAATAGTGGTTGTAAAGTTTGTCCGGTAAATCCATAATCCCTCAAGTTAGGAATCTGAAAATTAATATTTAGGCTTTTGGTACGTATAAAGAATTAAATATGATAAAGTGACTATGTACATGTCTAACTGACTGACTGACCGATCGATCAAGGCACAGCTGAAACCGCTGAGATACTTTAATAAAACTATGTAAATATACATCATCATCATCATCATCAGCCTGAAGACGTCCACTGCTGAACATAGGCCTCCCCCTTAGACCGCCACACCGAACGACAATTTGCCAATTTGTAAATTTGTAAATATACAATAGAACAAGAATGCTCGCTATCGAAATAAATAAGTAATCAAAAGAATTAGGTCTTCGAATACTCAAACAACAGCTATCGTATCATGACCACGGCCAAACTTGACGGTGTAACTTCACCAAAATATAGAGGTACGGTCAAAACTATAAAGCACTAGCTGCTGCCCCCGACTTCATCCACGGACATGTCGCGATAAAAAGTATCCTGTGCCCTTTTCCAAAGTCCAATCTATCTCTATACCAAATTTCATCGAGATTTGTTCAGCCATTTACCCGTGAAAACGTAACAAATAAAGAGATCACTTTCGCGTTCATCATTTTTGTATATATTATGCTTGTTTTTAACATGATGATGATGATGATGATGCCTGTTTTTATCTACTCAATAATGAGTTAAACTTAGCGGGTTGGCTTTCGTTTTAATTTGGACTCTGACCGGAAACAAACTTAGAAATAAAGTGAAATATGCAGTTGACTGTACATTTAAATCGAGAACGATTCATATCGTCGACGGCGGATTTCCTTAATCCTTGTTTTGTTTGTGAATATTGTGTACAAGACCCGTGTATCTGTGTCATACACTTTTGCATATTGTACTTCACGAATCTTTAGGATTACGCTTCAGATAATAAAGTCAAGCGTTACTATGTGTAATGCACTTTGTGGCTGTTGCAGTGCCGCGTACAATTTTGCAATGCAAAGTTCTGAGTGGCATTATAACTCTTATGTCTAACATGGTGCTTATTATCAGGTGTACGAGTGTCCATAAATGTTACTCTGTACCAACACTATACCTTATTAATAACGATAGATTTAAAAATATATGGAAATAATATACGCAGCGTTTTATCAACGAAGTAACCTAACCCCCGGTTTCTAGAACGCTAGTTGGCTTTGACAGTAGATTAAAACTATGGTTGTCTCTATCTAACACTAAACAAATGACAAGGATGGCAATAGAATTAATCTGTTGTCAACGTTGACTGACGTTTCAGAAACTGGGGGTAAGTATCCTCTTTTACCGCTTTATTAAAACAGAGGTAGAGCAATCAAACTTTGCAAAAGCTGCGTAAGAGTAAACTGAATACACCGGCATATCTGTGGAGCAAGTGTAGAGCAAAGTTCACGCGTAATTACGGAGCACAAACGAAGTAGAGTACATCGCGTCTCGCTCCGGGAACTCATAGAGAAAGACGGAGATGCGACACGATATTGCATTTTGAACGCACGCTTTTCAGCGCGTAAGAATTGATAATGGTGCTAACGAGAGAGAGACGACTTGGCAGGTATAGTGTAGTAGAGAGTTATATTTATACCTATTTAGTAATATGTTGTAGGGTTTCACCGTGTTTCGCTCTGGAAATTTTTGGAGAAAAGCTACCCAATTTAGAATTATGTGTGTGATCCACAAATATTGGTTTCTGGTCTGGGGTACGAAGTGTATGTGAAATTATGTCTGTCAGCGGTACCCACGATAGTGGGTGGCAATCCTAGTGTGTGCTACTTTTTTAAAAGAAGAAGAATTTGAATTTTGCATTTTTGAGACACGCTTTTCAACGCGTGGGGATTGATATTGAGTAGATTAATTTGCATTATAAAGACACTCTTTGACGGGGGATAGAGTTTGGGGGTCTCGTTACGGGAACTCATATTATATAAACATGCCAGACCACCACAATTATGGTGTGTTTTAAGGCACGCTTTTCATCGCGTGAGACTCAGTAGGGTAAGTGCAGTAGAGACAGAGTTAGTAGAGTAAGGACATTTGGAGTCTCTGACAATAACTTTCAAATGTAATATTAAAACAATGTTAGAGCTCTGAAAAAAAATTAAGCCACTGAACCTTACTTTAGTAAATTGCATAGTAGAGTTATTAGATCTTTTTAAATGAAAGGCAACCTCCTTTTTGTTCACTTTGAGCCTTTTATCTTTGCCGCCTTATAATGAAATTCAGCTTCCTTCCATTAGAGCCCTTGCTACATTGCTCACATACAGAATAATATATATAAATGTATTTTTTAACAAATCTACTCCACTCATTTCTTTGTCCCTGAAAGCATTAACATCCGCAAATCCTAGTTGACGTCGCCCGTTGCAGTCGTTTGCATATGTTCAGTTAATTGTTACTCGGTTCTGAAGCCAACCACACGTCAACCGTCAATTGTGTAAATTACATATTCTTCCGTCAAAGAATACCTAAGAATACACTAAAAGAAGATACACCCTCTCTATTTTAAAACAAACCGATATAGGACGATCTGGATTTTGTATGACATTTTGAGCGTGTTGGGCGTCCTATTGAGTACCTAGCAATATCAACGCGGACGACGCGTTTGCTTCGCATACAGTTTCGCTTATCTTTTGTTCGATTCAGCCGTCTGTATGGAGTGTCCAGCCTGTGCTTCCGTTTCAGAGGATCGAACAAATGCATGTTGGGGTTTTAGTGAGATACAGAGAGTTACCCCCGGTTTCTAGAACGCTAGTTGGCTTTGACAGTAGATTAAAACTATCGTTGTCTCTATCTAACACTAAACAAATGACAAGGATGGCAATAGAATTAATCTGTTGTCAACGTTGACTGACGTTTCAGAAACTGGGGGTTAGCGTGTTAGAGTGGGGAAAGGTTACAGGTAGACCCAGGCGTGCCTTTTCGTATTCTCTCCAATACACCCAGAAACTTTCAGTTAATCGGCTACTACTTGAGTCGTGACGTCATAATTGACACTGTCATTGATGACACCACAGATTATATATACTCAGGGAACATTTCACCTTTCGACTACGAATTCGGCTGTAAATTCAACCTCATGGCAACACTCGTTTATGTATAGCGTCCATCTAGCAACAAGGTAAAGGCCATTTGGAACTTTGAAACTCACAATAGCCAGCGAGAGTACCAACGCATCACTGCACAGTGCACATTACACGGCACAGAGAGTTTTGTGTCAGTGGGCACTAGGCACTGACAAAGTTATTGGGCCGATTCAACATATTGACAAGTGATTGTGACTTGTGAAGGTGGTGCGTATCGCCCAACTGGAAATACAGATGGGCGTTTTGCAGGGGTGGTGTGCTGCAAAGCGATAACGTTGTGCAAAACGCCCTATATTTATTACTCCGTAAGACATTGCAATCGGTACCTAATCAGTTTTAGTTGGAAAGTATTATGTTGAATCCTTAACTAAAGGGAAAGTAAGCATCACCTTATTAATCTATTTTTTAATTTACCTGTGCCTATCACAAACTAATAGCTAAAAGCGAGGCCGAGATGCTTAGACAGTTAAAGGAATCGCAGTCGATGCAATTACCATCAAATCTTTTAACATCTCGCTCCCCGACTGAACCATCGAGCCATGTTTTGAGTCGACGATAATTAATGTCAAAAACTTATGGAAGCATAAAAATAAACTGTTATACATCTTCTTTATTTGAAAACGTACACGTTCATATAAAAATAGGTGCCTGCTTGTATTTTAAACTTGTAAACTTTACGGAACTGGTCCTCTGCAACCTGATGCGGTTAATTTGAGGAGAACGACAGAACTCGACAATGTTGTTGTTTGACATTGTTGTTAGACAACTAGTAGACTGGTTTACTAACGAGAGGTGAAGTAATTGCACTGAACTTTGAAATACTGTCCATTTATTATGTGAACAAAATCGTTGCTAATTTTGTATATACGAGTACGAATGATAATGTCCAGCTTTTGAACCCAATAAATCTATAGTTGTCTCTGTAAAATCGTAGGTCAACAAAGGACAAAAACAACAATACACTTATGATAAGTGTATTGCTGTTTAACTGTTGTTCAGTTGAAAAACCGATAAGCGACTTATCGGTTGTTCAGCTAACTGCGAAGCTGCAAAGCAGGTAACCTGTTTAAGTTTATTTTTATTGAAAGGTGACTTCACCGGGAGTGTTTTAGCTATGATTCAAGTAAATCTGTCCGTCCGGTTATAGATAATTAGGTCAAGGGTATTTGGAATTTGAAATTTTATCTTAAACCGTCATCAGATTTACATTGTTAGGTAAAACGTTTTAAGTTCCCTTAGATCGCTTCCTTAAGATCAAACCTTTCTTTTGCAGTTAAGGGAAAATATTATTATCAAAGGGTTCTTTAGTAATTACCTTCTTATGTAATCTTGATTTCAAAAAGAAATAATTTACAGTGTAGAGTACAACTTTCTGCTGTTAGTATATGGTTTTTAAAAGATGTAGTGCAAGCTCTTGCCAGAGTATTCAGACGTGAGGTTGTTAGAGCTGAAACCAGTGGTCATAATATAGCTAAAGCGATTTCCTCCAGGCACATGTATTAAGCCACATCAGCGCTAATACGTCGGATATCCCAGCAGACATTACTCCTCATTACAATTCGACAGGTATAGTCAAAAGTTAGAGAATCGCTCCACGGACCCGGTTCCTATTCTGGGCACGTATGGGATGGTGTTATGTAGATGTAGAATGGCTGAATTATTTTTTGTTGGGGTGACTTGAGTGCATTTGTTATTAATATTGGTTGGTGTATGTTTACCATTTTTGTATCCCAAGCTATCTCAAAATCGAAATAAAAGTGTTTAGCTCTGTTGTTTTATTTGTTTTCATTCGTTTGCTAATAATTATTTATTTAATAAAAATAAGCTAGCCTGACAGTTCCTAAGTTGTACCAACTTTTTGTATAGCTGTATGTGTAGATTTTACTGTCAAACAATACAACCAATAAATCTTATCTCAAACGGTTTCACGAATATAACAAATAAATATTTTGTCGTAATTTTCGTTTTCAGTCCAATTATAATTTAAGTGATTCAATACAATTCAATACAATACACAACAAAACACAATATAATGTACCATTATCTGACTCATTATTATTTTGTATCATATTAATATGGAGAACCTCCCTTTATCTAATTTTACTTGTAAAATCTTGGTTCTCTTCCGCACTAAGCGAACCCTAGTGAATTTTTCCGTCGATTGGCAAATTAGAGCGTATGCGAACGGTTCGCAGATATCATTCCCGGTTCGACTTCATTCCGTTTGCCACAGGACTCGGAAGGAAGTGCCAGCGGAGGCGGAAGCGGAAGCGATTTGATTGCTACCACAGATAACATAGACTATAAAAGCGAACGTTGGCGTATGTAAGTCTTGACTTCAGTCGGTCGAGTGTGGTTAGCGGAGGCAAAAGCGGTGGCGGAAGCGGTAGCGGTGGCATAAGCGGTAGTGGAAACAGAACTGGAAGCGAAAGAGGAAGAGAGTTAACTGAAGTAATTTACATTTGTATTGACGTTAACTGATGTGTTAGTAAAATCCGTTATTATTGTGTACTTTACGAAGATATTAACTTAGGACTGAGCTGATAAATTATTATTAAGAAAATAAATAATTATTATTAATGATATAATATAAAAAACATTAAGAAAACCCTAAATAATGAAAATCTTTAAGAGAACTTCTTGATCAAATTCACTGAAAAATCTTTTAGTTTTTTTTACCAAAGGTGGAGAAGAAAGAGCACGTAACAATGGCTGTATTGAATACCTATTCAGGATAGCTTACACTTTGTTTAGTAAGGGCCCTTGTCACTCTTGCCACTACACCTTTGTCTTCCCGTGCATTGTTATTAACAAAAGGTTTAACTTGACTAACTGTGCCTAGCGGGTTCACTCGCACCATTCCTGTTTTCGCTTAGAATTTCAACATTTTTATTTCTTCGAGTAAAAACATAGCCCGCGCTTAAGAATAGTGTATGCGAGATAGTTTTTATCAGTGAGGGAATTTACAGAATTGTATAAGGTGTTCCTGAGATTACTAACTGACCACCAATGGATTTTCCTAGTATCTCTCTCGTATCGCGAGTATCCTGTTAAAAGAAGATATTATGAATATTCAAATGTAAACTTTTGGACTTGTAGACTTGTGGACTTTTGAACTATTGAACGTATGGACTATTAGACTATTGGACTATAATATTGGCCTATTGGACTTTGGAGTTTTGTACTTATGGACTTAACTCGGGCTTGGAACTTGGAACTTTGAACCTTAACCTAAATCTGAATCTGAACCTGAACTTGAACCGGAACCGGAATAATAACCGGAACCGGAACCGGAAGCGTTCGCACCACTTGCCACGCGGAGGGAAGTAACGTTTAAATGCCTGCCTACTTACTGCGCCCGAATAACTGTAAACCTTAACCCTGAACCAAAACATACAGTGAAAAATTTAACCCCTATTACCCCGACGAAAATGAGTTGTTTTATAAATGGAACATCCTCAAACATACAAAATTCACATTCCTACCCCCGAAACAAGGGTTGTACATTACCTGAGTGAACCATAAATTATTCACCTAATGAAGTACCTACCCCATGACAGAAAGGAAATTGAGTTCGTTCACCCCCCAAATTAATGTTTTTTAAGGGGTTGCAAGGGTTGAAATCGACGGAGTGGCTGAAATGCCAGGATAATTAAAGGAAACTTTGCGACCATTCAACTTTTTGCCACGCGATCGACTTTGGGAGTTTTCCTTGTTTCCTTTTTGCAATAAGACCGTGTTCGTTGTACCGTTTACCGCATGTGCTTATTTTTACATTTTTTCATACCACCTGCTCGACAATGTCCCATTATACGAGTATGACATGCATCGGCCGTAAAGCGATTCCATCCCTAGGGCAGGTTTTTTTTAACCCCTCGCTTCTTCAGAACTCTCGCTACAGCCTTGCTATGCTCGGATGTTAGATAACACTAGAATCCTTCGTTAATTTGTGGTTTCAATACGGTGCCCGTGACGGTAAGGCAGTGCTTTGTCCCCTCGGTGCATAATCTTCTATTATTTATATGCTTTGAAGTGCAATATATTATAGAGTTTTTCTCTTAAATTATCTTGTTTTTCTTGTAAGTTAAGTATACTGTAAAATAAATTAACCTTTAATCAATCAGTAAGCGGTGTTGCTAATATATTTGTGAGATAGGGGTTGATTGACCCATTAAAAAAGTGTCAAATACATTTAAAACAAAAAAAGACCATTACACCTTTTGTTGTTCGCGATATTTATATTTATATGATTGATATTGATAATTTTGTATACCTAATGATTCTAAGTTACTAATAAAGTTATCTTGGTAAGGAAGTACACATTAGGGTCTATAATATAAATTAACTCGTATTTTAGTTAGGCCACTGGCTCTCAACCTTTTTAGGTGAGGCCCTTTTTCTGCTACTCTACTAGAACTCTAGAGTACATACTATTGTCTTTTAGGTAGTTTATTTTGTTTGTCAAACAGTACCATACTCTAGTGTCAGAATTTATTATTAACGTGGCTTGACTTAACGACTACTATTAATTCATAGCAATTGTACCGATGGCTTAACGTGCCCTCTGAAGCTCGAAGCTATGGAAGTTTGCACATCGATAACGGAGAGTGCAAAAAGGACAAGGAGCCGCTCGGCAGTCGTTGCAGTTAATAAGGTGCGTCTCTTTGAGAACCACTGGCCAAGACCCTTATCACACTGTCAGTGCCACGTTGCGCGAACAACTCTTAGGTATGGGAACACCTGTGTTTGTCATTTCACTGTTTGATAATTTATTGTTTTGTTTTTGTTGATTTGGCAATACAGGGAAATTAAACAAGTGGCTGTAAACAAAATTCTAGTTTGATTTATATATGACAGCGTTTGTTTTTGTTGACAATTGTTAATTATATTTTTGTAGGGTTCCGTGCCTAAAGGGTAAAACCCTATTACTAAGGCTCCGCTGTCCGTCTGTCACCAGGCTGTGATCTCAAAAACTGTGATGATTCGACAGTTGAAATTTTCACAGTTGCCTTAACAGTAAATACTAAAAAACACAATAAAGTAAATATTTAAGGGGTTCTCAATACAACAAACGTGATTATTTCGGCGTTTTTATAGATAATGGTACTGAATACCCTTCGTGCGCGAGTCTGACTCACACTTGGCCGGTTTTTTTGTATTATTTGTTTGTGCACAGGACAACGATAGAGGGCCCCGTCACTATGAAAGGCTGAACTGCGTATATTTACGACCAAAAAGTTACACGCCTGTAAACAATATTCAGTCTGAAAAAACATATAAATTAAGATTTATTTTATCAGCTTCCCAATCCGTACCAATTTCCATAATCAGTGTTAGCATGTAGATAACTAAAGCATATTTCGAATGAATTTTCATTATGGAATCTCCACATTTCATCCCTCCAAATCCTTTTATCAATAAATTTAAAGTTTGATCCTCTTTAACCCTCTATAAGCCTATACCAAACTAATTTGTAGGTTAAGTACACCTATCTATATTACAATAACATGGGCTGACAAATGATTTTATACGGCTTAGAGTTGCGAACTTTGCCATACAGTGCTGGATAGATAAAGGAAATTCAAATGCCATGTGTTCAAGATCTTTTCATGAGCAGGGTTAAAATGTACAGAAGGCCTGACACTATAAGCGGCCAATGGTGTTTATAGGAGACCACGATACAGCCTTAGATAAAATATCATCATCATCATCGTCATCAGCCTGAAGAAAACCACTGCTGAACACAGGCCCTTAGACCGCCACACAGAACGACAATTCGCCACTTGCATCCACCGGTTGCCTGCGACTCTTTTGATGTCGTCGGCCCATCTAGTGGGAGGCCTACTTACATTGCGTCTTCGCCACTCTAGAACCTTTCTTCCCCATCGGTTGTCAGCTCTACCCATAGCCAGCTTGCAAACCCTGAGATATGTCGTAAACTTTAGTACTTTGCCCGCTGTGTGACTCTGAACTTTTCCAATAGGCCAGTTAGATAATAGTCATCAAGAAACTAATTAACTGGCATAGGGGTTTGCATGCTGTTCAATTACTCCACGTAGTAAATAATTATTAGAACTATGTGATATTATATATACGAGTATTATAGTTGTCTACTCGTTAGTAGGTATATAAATAATATATATTATATTTAACTAAACAAATCATAATCCATTGTTTAAAACTGTCATAAATCGATTCCACAACTGAATAATTTTATCGATACCAAAATTTATGTTCATATTATCGAGCACAAACGAGCGGACTCGGCTCACGTAGTATGCGAATAATCGAATTAACTCGATTGATTTAATCGATGAACTTTCCGAATATAATCGTTTTCGGTTGCGCTTATCTGACGTTGAAGTTCATAATCTGCGGAGTTTATGTATGGGTTAATAATTAAGGGGCTTAGTTTGAATTATCGTTTGTAAAAGCTTAGTGATCGAGTTAAGATTTTAAGAGGATATAATAACTGAACCAAGCGGAAATAGAAATAGGTATTTGAACAATGTTTGCCGTTGCGCTGCACTCTGGCGGTGGATGTATAAGAGCGAAAGAGACAACTGCGCCTCGGTTGATTATACCCAATCATGAAAATCAGGGTTTCATAGTCCTCAACTAACTCCAGCAAATTTCAGTGAGATTTTTATAATAATCACTTCCTGTAAGTATTCGTAACATCTGAAGATAACTTTTAAAAAAATTGCCATATTTTTATACAGAGAGGCTGTTTTTAACGGGAAAGACTTAATCAATGAAAACAAAACGTTCCTAATATCTAAAAAACTAAGGTGTT
Source organism: Hylaea fasciaria (assembly GCA_905147375.1). Lineage (NCBI taxonomy): Eukaryota > Metazoa > Arthropoda > Insecta > Lepidoptera > Geometridae > Hylaea > Hylaea fasciaria. Next base: position 3,876,789 of record LR990218.1, read on the forward strand.
TCTTAATATCTAAAAAAATCAGCTCTAAAGAAATGTCATGAGATAATATTATCTTATATCTAGAGACAATTATGCGAAAATGTAATATTATTATGATTATGTTTCTTTGTAAAACATACGATTAGTTTCTTAATTATTTTTTAACAGGGTCATAAATACGAGTTACCGTTATGTAGTCACTTTAAATAACAATTTGATATTTATACTCACTTACTTACTACACGCCCAGTAAAAATGTGAACATTACATTTTCCGATCGCATAATTAAGCCTGTGTCAAGCCTTCCAAAATGTCGATACACAACAATCGACCAATTTTATGCATGGCCGGTAAACCGTGTGAGATTTTGCTTAATATACACTCGGGTTTATAATACCAACACCCTGTAGCACTATGTCGAAATGACTTCGTAAAAGCTTTGTTCGAAAACTGGAACAAAGTTGAAAAGTATTTATTGTAACTAGGTGGTTACCTAAGTATATGAAACATAATGATGATACGTAAGTAAACTGCTTTATAGTAAAAAGCTTTTTGAGGTGAATTATATCATTTCACTTATATCAAATTCTGTTTATAATACACCCAGGCCCCGCGTCATCACTTGCCTTTAGTTATCAGAGCACGTGCCATATTTATGCACACTATTCGCGAATTTCAAGAGCCTACTCTGTTAGGGATGCCACAGTATCATTAACAGTAAGTTATATAGGTAGGTATTTGAATATAATTTTGTTGAAGTTTGTAAATAATTCTTAAAGTCCAGTAAAATTGCTTTTGTCGAGTCGTTCCTAGGAAACGCTTTAAACTTAGACGTTATATCGAATTTTAGTTGAAAGTAAATGGTAAAATAATATTATTACGAAAATAACATATTTCAACAGCTGCATATTTAAAAAAATCTACGGTAGAAACTGAACTATTTTTTTGTAATTCCTTTTTATGGTGAATAGTTATGAAAATGTTTAACTCAACGTAACATAGCTATGATGGTGAACCATAGTAGACTAGTTCTTACTATATTTTTACTGTGGCTATCACTATAGCAAATAGAGGTACGTGTTACTCGGTGAAATAAAGATATTGAGGTTTTTATGGCCACAGTATTGGATAGATAAATAAGTTTATGTCGAAAATATATTTTTCTAGACAATCCTCTATAAAATACGTATTCGATACTACAAACTGATCTAAATAAGGCCAAGTATACCATAAATCTATGTTTGTGGGTACCTAATGAAAATTTCGTTGTGAACCTTCACTCTCTATTATCAGATCAGCTCGTAAACATATAACAATAATAATTATTAACAAAATGCGGCTCTATCAGACTAAATACCGTTAGGTATATCGGGTTACCCCAAACTAAAGGTATTTGCGGTGGCTTAAAATACAAACAGGGAAATATTTGCCTATTAGGGTCATCGAGTTCTAATAATGTGGGGTACCTTAATGAGGAAAATTAATTGTTTCAGGACTCATTTTCAGTGTATCGAATATCGGATTCAGTAGATATTATAGTGCCGTTTAATATAAAGTTATACGTTTTTAATAGAGTTAGTTCCATTTATTGTATTTTTGTTTATATTGGGATTGGATATTGAGATTCTGGGTATGGATGTGGATAATGATCAATACTTCAAAATACATTATAACCCATATTTGTTCCCATTGTTTGACAAAGAAAAGTTATTTGTAGAATTATATTTGAAAGCGTCCGTGAATCCTGCCGACTGCGCCAATAAATGTCTCATTTGCGGGCGTGGAAGTCTCACTGCGGTCTCTGGTCATAATATCATTGCAGATATAACCGTATTTGCTCACAGCAAACGTGACTTTCAGTGTAACGGCTAAGGGGTCATTTCTGGCCTGATTTAATATATACGTGCATTGTATAGTATTCTACTCTAGCGTGGCTGATCAACTTTTTTGGAGAGCCTGATAACAACCAGTGAAGTGACATTTCTCTTAAGCTCTTTGTTTGATTGAAGGTTTTAGCTTTACGTTATCCCATTCTGTAGATAAGTTGGTCGGTCTTTACACTTGTCATTTTCTTATTTGACACAAGAACGATACGGTTAAACATTATTGACGTAGACCGTGAAAAATTATCCCAAATTACGCGGCGTAAGCGATTTTCATTACTCACGTCAAAAACCGATGAAAAATGATGCAAGGGAAAGGATTGGTGATTGATGAGTCAATGTGCAAGGATATTAAGAAAATGATTTGTTCCAAAAGTCTTGGTAGGGATATTGAAGTGCTGCGAAGTAATTTTGGTTTTATCGAATCCGGAGTAGGTATACCTAAAGTTTGCGACCTCTTCGTGAACATTAGGGAAGTCGCCTACTTTATTCGTAAACGTGCGACTTTATCGCTATTGTCGCGCGACTGTGTCGCTATAACGTGCGTCTCCATATGAGTTATTATAGGATTTTGTAAACAAATAAACACAAGTGCACATGAGACCCGTGCTGAGGAGTGGGCGGATATGGCATGTGATGATCATAGAGGGATGTATCAGTAATGTTTGCTAGATTCGCGCCGTGACCGTGATAATTATGATATATTCTGAGCTACAATAATAATAGATAGATATAACTCTTTACTGACACCAAAACATTAAGAACACAGGAAGAACCAACTTAAAAATAGATGCACCGGGCGGTCTTAAATAATTAATAATACTATTGTCTCTCAATAATTTCTATGAACATCCAACAGTGATAGCAAAACTTTGTGAGAATGATCTTCATCTATATTCTGCGCAATTTAACTAAGAGACAATACGACACCCCATTGGACCAGAGCAATAATAAAGGGGGCCTAAAATTATCGTTCTCATATTTACATTTATTTATTCACACAGCCCAAGCACGTAGGTAAAATTTATATTTCTACGTGATGCAATTATGGAGATTAAAACTCGCGCCGTGAACTTATAACAGAAAGGAAGACGCGACGTCAAAATATACGAGAGCGACTTATAGATTCGGCACAAGGTACGTATGTGTGTGAGTGGGTGACGTCACATTCCCCCTCTTACGTATCAAAAGAAAACTTACTACGCATATTATTAGATAATTATGATTTTATTGAGTGAATATCATCAGCATCATATTCTCTTAATATAAGAAATGCGAATAAAGTTTATGTTCGTGACTCAAATATTATAATGTCAGTACATTTTATCACATTAATAATTATCATGTTTGAACGTATCTTAGCGGCTGCACTGAAAGAATGCAACTTACTACAACTAAATAATGAATGATATTCGGGGTTGTAGCAAAGAGCTATATTTGTCACTAGCTGTTGCCCGCGACTTCGTCCGCGCGGACTATATTATATCGCGATAAAAGTATTCTATGTCCGTCTCGAAAGTACAATCTATCTCTATACCAAATTTCATCGAAATCGGTTCAGCCGTTTAGCCGTGAAAAGGTAACGAAGAAACAAAAATAGTTACTTTCAAGTATGGATGAACAGTTGATTGACGCACAGTATGGATGGGGTTGAGAAAGTTCCTAAGAAGTATTCAAATAATCCAAAAAATATTCAAACATGTCAAAGTTCTACCCTGTCTATGTTCCGTGTTAATACGGATTTCGAATTAAATCTGATGACAATATTTTGTACCCTTTTTTATAATTTTAGGGGTTGTATATTAAAAAACGATGAAATACCTACATGTAAATCTTTCAAATAATATAATTATGCCAAGTTTGAAGTAGATTTGACCAAGGCGAATCACGTTGTCCCATACAAACTTTGCTCCCTTTTTCACCCTCTTAGAGGTAGAATTTCGGAAAATCCTTTCTTATCGGATGTCTACGTCATACAAAGAACACACCCTCCAAGTTTCAGGTTTCTACAATCAGTGGTTGGTCCGTAAGTAATTCAAGACATCGACCTCGACTTCGACATCAACATCGCCATCCCATATCCAACATACGACATCTACCATCTTCTACCAAAATAACCTTTTTATACAAAAAAATCTACCATTTTATAACAAATTCTACCATTTTCTCCCAAAATCGACCATTTCCTACATTTCCTATCATGTACAATTTTTTATCATAATCTATCAAAAGCTTCCATTTACTAAAATCTATCAGGCTACCAGAATCTATCAAAGGCTACCATTTCATACTAAAATCTACCATTTTCTACCAAAATGTACAATTTTCTACCATAATCTACCATTTCCTACTGAAATCTACAATTTTCTACGACAACCTACCTTTTCTTTCTGAATCTTCTATTTTCTACCATTTCCTACCGAAATCTACTCAACCCCTACAACAGTCTACCATTTCCTACAACAATCTACCATTTCCTACCAAAATCTACCATTTTCTATATAAATCTACCATTTAAACGAAAATCTACCATTTTCTTTCTGTATTTACTATTTTCTACCAAAAGCTACCATTTATTACCAAAATGTACCGCTATTACCGAAATCTACCATTTCTTTCTAATACTACCATTTTCTACCAAAAGCTACTATTTCCTTCCTAAATCTACCATTTTTACCAAAAATCTACCATTTCCTACTAAAATCGGCCATTTCCTACCGATATTACCATTTCCTACTTAAATCTACCAATCCCTAGAACAATCTACCATTTCCTACCTAAATCTATCATCTTCTACCAAAATCTACCATTTTCCTGCGTAGATTTTAGGGATTGATGTTAAAACACGCGGAAACAGGTGCTAAATTAATTTTTAAAGAATTTTATTCGAAGTTTGTAGTTGATCAGACCAAGAAAACACGTTGTTGTATACAAATTTTGCAACCCCTTTTTACCCCCTTAGTGGTTAAACTTTAAAAAAATCCTTTCTTAGTGCACACCTACGTCACTACGAAATATTTGTGAAAAAAAATTATTTCGAAATAAAAATGACGAAAAATATTTTGTGGCCCCCTTTTATCCCTTAAGGGGTTGAATATTCAAAAACTATGAACCACGTGTTTAATTAAATCGTTTAAAGAATATAACTGCCAAGTTTGAAGTTGATCAAACCAAGAAAACACGTTGCTCCATACAAACTTTGCAACCCCTTTTCACCCCCTTAGGGGTTGAATTTTCAAACATCCTTTCTTAGTGCACACCTACGTCACTTAAGAAATATTTGTGTAAAATTTCAATGTATAACTAAATCGGATGTAAAATATTTTGCATCCCCTTTTTACCCCTTTAGGGTTTGAATATTAAAAAAAGATGAAACACGTGTTTCATTAAATCTTTTAAAGAATATAATTGCCAAGTTTGAAGTGGATCAGGCCAAGAAAACACGTTGCTCCATACAAACTTTGCAACCCCTTTTCACCCCCTTAGGGGTTGAATTTTCAAAAATCCTTTCTTAGTGCACGCCTACGTCACATAAGGAGTATTTGTGCAAAATTTCATGGTTCTAGACCCAGTAGTTTCAGCTGTGCGTTGATCGTCAGTCAGTCAGTCAGTCAGTCAGTCAGTTTTGGCTTTTATATATATAGATTATTGAATGAAGCCACATAGACTAAAAGCTACTAATTATTAAAATATTGATATAATGATACCTATCTGCCTCATTTTATGTGAATATGTGAGTAAGCGTGTAGCTAAAACAGACTAGCATATCTTGAGTACTTCATTTTTACATTTAGCGCCCCATTCTCCCCGTTTATATGTTCATTGCTAAGACGCGGCCCTACTTATTTCAGGCGATGTTAGTGTTGTGTCAGTTCTGAGAATGGATTCTGTTTGGGGGAGAGCTTGCTTTGTGATTTTCATGGTTGCGTTTAGTATGTGGTTTTTGTTACGGTTACGGTTGAACGGAACGGTGAAGTAAACTGCAAGAAATCACCTTTTAGAGATGCGACCGCCTACCATTACACTTGTTAGACCCTGGAAACCGTATTGTTATATTAATTAGAAAACGGCGGAAACTCAATGACAATTATGAAGGCTGTGATCTCCTATAAATGCCATCGGCCGTTCACTGTCACGATGTAATATAGAAATGTACACCGACATCATCGTGAGAGAGACCACATCAGTCTCAGATTAATCATTTAACAGATATGACATTTAACTGAAGATTTGGCGGAGAAAAGAGACAAGTGTATACAAATAGACAAAAGAATAAGTAGGATAGTACGATGATGTTTTGTCTTTGGCGGCGTATGCACTAGTTTTTTGCTTTGCTACAAGGCAAACCAATCTTGACATTTTAGAATGTCGCACGAATTATTGAAGCAACACCTAAATAACGTGTATTACATTTATCCGATTTATAGGAGCACCAGCGAACTTGATATTTTAGAATGCCGCACGAATGATTGGAGCATCACATAAACAACGTGGATTAAATTTACTTATACGATTTATAGGGGTTGTAGCCAACTGTGTACCTTTCGGGTATACGCTTTTGTCAAGTCCATCTGATACTAGGTCCATGACAACAGTACATTTCTATAGTAGGTCGTGACGTCTAAACAAAGTCTAAATTCTAAATCAAAACTACATTAAAGCTTGTTCCAATACATTAATGTGATTATAAACAGTTTAACTTTGTACGAATTACTAAATTTTTCGTATTTGTTGGTATTCCCTTTACGACCAACGTTCTCGTGTATACCGAAATCCGGCCAATAAAATTAGACCGCACTGAATAAAGATTAGTGTTGTGTTTTCTTTAGCCTTGTAATCGATTTTTTGTCGATAAAATTATACTCTTCGATTCGATGTCTATAGGATTTATTGGTTTGATGTTTATATTACTTCAAGTTTGTAGGTACGTATACTTATATTCAGACTTAACATTGAAACTTTCAAAATATCAAATTGAAAACCTAAATGAATTACTGAAGCAATACCTACGGCATGCATTTTATAATTTAAATTATCTAGTACTTGCTCTAAGCAACGCATAAAGTACATAATAGAGTTGAATAAGAAATCTTATTCCTGCTTCTTTTCACAAGCAATAAAACAATGTACAAATCTTATCGATAAAAAATATCTTTGCTGTTTACGCAACCCCGTCCCTACATCTTTATCTGACGGCAACCAATCGGCATGGCGTCCCTCTTGACATATTACTGTACATTTTTCTAGCTCAAATACCTATTCTGGAGTCCAAATCCAGAGTTTAGCATTCCGAGTCTGTTGTGGGTCTGTAGCTTTGAACGGATGGACAGCAAATTTATGGTTCCGGAATGTTTTGGAAAATTATTTGCAGGTTTTTATTATGCGAGTGTTGAACGAGTTGTGGGCAAAATGTACTACTGAGTGAAGCACACAACATTAGACGAGGTCCAGAGGTCTGGACACCACTCGCTCTTGCCCCTGGGGTTCGATGGCGAATGCTACTGCAACCTTAGAGGAATAACATATAGACACCAAGTACTCGCTCTCGCCATTTTTACTGAGACTTTTTGGGCCTAGTTCGGACTTTGGCTCGAAATCAGGTTTTTTTTTGGTAAATACTTATTAATTTTCCCAGCTTTTGGACTAAATACTAATAATACGCGTGCGAAATTTTCATTGCGCTTGTGTGCGTTTTGAAGAAGATTATTACCATGTCACTCACGTCACTCACACGCATATAAAAAAAAATGTGGCTTCACTTTTGAGTGAAACTACGCATGGAACTATCCTTCTTTGCGTTATTATTCTAAGACTGCAACCTTATATTGCCCCACTCGGCAAATAAAGGCTTACATTAGGGAGCATCCAAGCCCCACACATCCCCTTTAGTAATATGATGTAGAACGCAAAGAGCATGATATGAGATGCAACATGGTTTTCAAGAAGCATCTACTGGAAGAATTGGGCGCAGTCTTTGTACCGAGAGAAGTCAAGAGTCAGACGCTGGTGATAATAAGTAACACAAAGCGACAAAACTGGAAGAAGTGAAATACCACAAAAAAAACTGAATACTAGAATAAACGGCCGGTCTTATCTACAACATATCTTTCAGCCAGCCCTGTCCACCCTACATCCGATAAAAAAGTCAACTCGCTAACTTCAAAGACGAACAGCAGTCCAGTATATAATACAAATCTCGAAATTTGAACCTCAAGATAGCCCATAAATTTTAAATGTAGCATGCAATCAAATATTCATACCTACCCTTCGGTTCGGATGGTTGCGGTTTTTCTAACCCCCGACCGTGGTTGAGGTCAGAATACCCATTTACCACCTTCACAGTTCACTTGTGGACAGTGACGTAGCTTTGTACCGAGCCCGGGCCTCGGAAGTGTACTAGCGATGGGCGAGTCAGAGATGTTTACTCGATTGTTCAAACATCTCGATGCTTCTCGATTATTTTCTATCGCAGTCTAGTTGTTTGTAAATATTTGAAAAGAAATAACCGCTGTTGGTGCCACTGACTGCGTTTCTTTTGAATTGAGACCGCACTCGTCACGAGAGAGAGAGAGTGAGTGAAGAACGAACCGGCAGCTCAGTAGATTCGGAATAATTGAATAACACCTCGATGGTTTAGTTAGAGACCGAGATTTTTCGATTGTTATTTTGCACCGTATTCGATGCTTTTTCTTATACTTTATATTATAGGCTAATATTTGGTCACTATCTAGTATTGATCTAGCAAGGCAGGCACTTTAGTACCCAAGGTTTTTAACGATTCCATTCATTCGATTGTCTAAACATTCCCTTTCCGCTTGCTAAGTTCGCTTGAATAAAGTTACGAGACTCACTTAAACAATACGACGCAAGCTTTGTACGTCCGTGAGGCATCAAAATTTAATTTTAGTATAAATTAATTGGGAAACTTGGTCTCTCGAATTTTAGAGCTCTTTGTTACAACCTCTGAAATACCACACAGTGAGTGTTTAGTAGAACGTAATGGTCAGTAGTTTTAGTTGGAGGCAACTATTGTTTAGCAGTTGAAGTAGAAGAAAAACATTATGATATTGCAATCTTCTTTAACGTACGCGATTTTTTTAACGTTTACTTTGATAATAAACGTGAAATTATCATAGCTATTTTTTTTCCTGAACAAACCCAGCCTACAACAGTTTTTTTTTTGGTATTAAATACATGTTAATTACATCGGTTTCTCTTTTTTGGATTAAAATGTCACCATACCATTGTCTGAGTCCGACTCTTTATCATTCCTTATTTATTTATAAAAGATCAGAGTTTATGGTAAGATAAGACATTGCGTGTAATTTTTAACCGACTTCCAAAAAAGGAGGTTCACAATTCGAGTGTTTTTTCCATATGTTATTTCTTTCACTTCAATGATTTCAATGTAAACCGCTACCGACGGTTTGTTTTTTTTTACTACGCGTCCCAGATCTAATGGCTATACAGCCATTACACATACCAATTCCGACATCGCCAGAGCGGCAACATTTTAAAAAACAAACCGACCGATAAAGTTTAAACCCTAATGCCCGTTACGACTATTAATGGCCGTCATTTGGACGCACTCGTCCCGCCTGGGCCGTTACGACCGTCAAATCTACGGTCAAATCTCTCAGTGTGTCCAGTGTATCCAGTGGTGATGTGTGGTCCGCTGATGGATCGGAGTCCAACAGTCGCCAAACTTCAGCTGGAAAAATATTGGGTCCATTTGTTAGGGAGCGGTCTAAGTAGAAAGAACAAGGTACAATAGAATATGACGTTATGACTGGTAGTTAAAAACCCGGTCAAGTGTGAGTCGGACTCGCGCACGAAGAGTTACGCACCATCCTACTAATATTATAAACGCGAAAGTTTGTGAGTATGGATAGATGGATGGATGTATGTTTGTTACTCTTTCACGCAAAAACTACTGAATGGATTTTTATGAAACTTCATAATAATATAGCTTACATATCAGAATAACACATAGGCTACAATTCATAATGATATATTATTGTATATTATCCAAACGCGGGTGAAACCGTGGGGCGCAGCTAGTTATCTATATAAGCGCCAAAAAATCACGATTGTTGTATGGGACTCCCAATAAATACCTATTTATTTTATTCTGTTTTTTAGTATTTCTTGTTATAGCGGCAACAGAAAAACATCATCTGTGAAAATTTCAATGATCTAACTATCTCGGTTCATGTGATACGGCCTGGTGACAGATAGACAGACGGTCCGACAGCAGAGTCTTAATAATAGGGGTCCCGTTTACCCCTTGGGTACGGGAGCCTAATTAAAGAGAAGCTGCCTTTGTTTCTTTGTTTTTCTCGCTATTGGCTGAAAGGAATAATTGAATAGTTATTTAAAGATAACCTTAATAGATGAAATGAATACACACTAGAAGCACCTCGCGGTTTCACCCGCGTTAACTACTATCCCGCGGGAACCATTAATTTTTACGGGATAAAAGGTAGCCTATGTCACCCGGGGATAGCATAGCTTCCCAACAGTGAAAGAATTTTTCAAATCGGTTCAGTAGTTTCGGAGCCTATTCATTACAACCAAACAAACAAAGTTTTCCTCTTTATAATACTCGTATTAGTGTAGATAATAATTATACAGTCTATCAGTCAGCCCCTTAAGTATACTTAGCTTCTAAATTCTAGTTCTAGTTGACTTTACTTAGGTACGCAATTTTATATTAACTCGTTTGAAAGCTTATCGCTTAACATTGTACCACAGAAAAGGGTTCGAAGTAATCTTGTAAGGTCGAACGGTGTATTTTATTCGATCACTTGTCACTTCGGGATTATGGTACCTATATGTTTTACAAATATTGGCCGTACGTCAAAATGACGGCGGTTGATGAATAAGGGTTAAGATTGGTTGGCACACTCGAAAGACGTGCACCACGCGCCTTAATAAAATATCGAGTCCCAATCGAACATCAACTTAATAGGTATTCTATGTCTTAACCAAACCAACTTCCATACAACTTTTCGTGTAAACTATTATCTTTCTGTCTTATTCATACTCTGTATACTATCAGTTTTTGGGAATACATTAATTATTATCATTATTAAAGAAGCCTTTTAAAAATAAATACAATTGAATAATGGGTTTAGAAATGTCAAAAGGCTCCAAGTTCAAATAGAGTTCGCATCTTATTTATCTAGACCTTAATAAAAATGGGATTTCTAGAAACGCATTTTGACTTGAAAGGTTTATTGTGTTCAGAAATAAATGTACCTACTTAATAATGACAAAGAAGTCAATGCGATATTACGCTAAATGTAAAGTCTTATGATTGGAGAATTGGATACGGCGGCTAAATATAAATTAGAGAAGAATTCATGATTTTTAGTTTCAACTAAATTTTTGTTAGTACCCTTAAATAAGGTCCTTCATAACTTACCCCATTTGGTTGTTTAGAGGCTTGTTTGTTCCTGATTAGTAACTAAAATTATGTGTTTAAATAGTTTAGAAGTAGGTACCTAATTTATTGTAAATATACTTAAGCATAAAATAAATTATTCTTCTAATGGTTTAAATTTTTGTACAATAATTCTAATACCCATAAAGTTAAATAATAACAATTATTATAATGAATTATGATAAAGCGTGTTAATGACGCATGCGATGGATAAATATTATTCAGTTCGCACATCGCATTTGATCGCAACCCTCTCTCTCTCTTTTTGTCACTCGGAGATGCGGCGCGCTAGAGCGAGATAAATGTAAAAACTACTATTGTACAGCAAAATACCTACTCATCGGGATTGGGTACCCAACCCAGCATTGTAGCCTGCGCCTTAACAACCCATAGATATTCTTAATCAAACCAGGCCCTGCCATATCAGTTCCCTCTAATTGGTCACGCGCACTCACTCGTCCTAAGGGTCCCGTAAGGGCACAGTGAGGGCCATAGACGAAACAAATGTTTTGATCTACGACACGACCCTGATTGGGGGTGAGACTTCCTTCGGCCAAATTCTGGGTAATTCTCTATGGTGTGTAGTTACGGGGTGTTCAGAAATGTGATTTAGTTAGCTTTCGTACTATTTACCTCAACCTGTTTTTATTTTGTTTTTTTTCTTTACTAGCTTTTCATGCTTTTGTATGCAATGGGTAGGTAACTGTCTAGTAAAGTCAACAAAATAACCAACTTCAGTATTCATCCAACATTCACTTACACAACCAATTCAACATCCAACACGCTCACAGTAGACTGGACATCCAATTTTACTTCACGCAAATAGAGTAGTAAAATTTTGCCGCAAATAGTAAATTGGAAACTAGTCTGGGATTTTCATTGCTGACTGTACCACACCCTACCAACGTTAGCACTTTACTAATTGGTCACGTGTATCCACTCAAAAAGTAACTGAGAATCCCATGTTTTATACGCATTCAGAATTTGAGGACATGGTGAAACTGATGATGTTTATATTTTGACCCTCTGTTAACAAGTGAAAGCTATGCAGTAGATATGCACCGATCAGGTAAAGCTATAAGACAGTGCTTATGGAAGACTCTAGTGTTAACGTCCGAGCGTAGCGAGGGTGTCTTAAGTTAACCCCCAAGCGTAGCGAGGGGGTTATTTAGAGTCCTGAAGAAGCGAGGGGTTCAAGCCGCCTAAGACTAAGACAGGCTTTATCCTTGAGGTGCGTACTCTACTTTACATACCTTCTGCGAGACAATAAAACCCAGGGCCACATAAAAAAAAATTGCTCCTAAAGGCTAGTTGGTTTTCTAGTTGATGACTCAAGTGTTCGAAATACACTAAAAGGATGGATTCAGAAACAGTCTTTACTCTTTTTATTGTTCTCCATTGATTAAAATCGTTAAAGCTTTTCCATACTATGTATTTACCTTTTGATTTTTCCGGCATTATAGGTATATAGATTATTGATAATTCTTAAAGCGTATGATTGAATCAATTCCGGTATCAAATTACTATCGCTTGACGACAATTATTATTTTGTGTTTACTTGAAAATGATAAAACTGTTATTGACCTAATAAATGTATATAGATAATAATAATATATTATATTTCACTAGGTAGGTACTACTAAAATTAAAAGTGGTGACTCGACCGCATGGGCGACTATATTAACTGTCGAGATAACAACCAACTCAAGCCGTCGAGCCCTCACCTTTATCAATACCCCATACACATAACTCTATTTTACAGGTAATTCACAATATTTAGTGCTCCCTATCCCCTACTACATGGTATCGATCGAGTTCAGGTATTTCGTCTTCATAAAATCACCAAACGTCACGTTTTGAATGGTAATAGAGCTCGGAGAGTTCTTCAAATGGCTGCTACTCAGAACCCCAATGAATGTACGGATTGGCGGTGGCACAAGTTACGGGGGAGTGCGTTTTAATAATTACCATATTAATTTTATGTCGGTTGAAAAAACGATGAAGTAAAATAATAGTATCATGTAGCTTTTATCCCGGTTCATTGACAGATAGACCTAGCGTTACTAAACACCCTCAAAATTAAAAATCTGGCCAATTCCTATGGGCGTGATCTTCGACGTTATTTGAGAGTTATATATATATTCTATGTTGAGCATGTTTACCACCTTCGACCAGATCGTCACTTACCAGTTGAGGTAGTAGTCAAATGCTAGCCTTAACGTATAAAAAAATGTGCCTAACTGTTTACAATGATCGGCATCGACATTTAAGAGTTTGATATTTAGGTAGGTACTTAAAATATAAATTACTTATAGTTCAAAAAATCGCTTTCTTTCATCGCTCAGAGCACTTCGCTCATAAAACCTGATGTATTGTGTAGCTAGAGATTTGTTTAAAACTTGGTCTGGTAACACCAGGCCATGCTGTATAACTAGGCAGATTAGTACTCGTACCTACTATTAATAAGGCAAACGCTTCCGCTCGTCGCTTGCGCTGCGTCGCTCATAAAACCAGCTATATTGTGCCGAGATTTGTTTGCAATTCACGCTTTGATGACTGATTAGTAGGGGACGCGGATTTTTCTGAAGCTCACTTCTAGCCGTGAAGGATTGCAGATGCAAGGGTCGCTGGGATCGGGGTTTATTTTCATGGCCCTGAATTATTTTGATGCGTAAGTATGGCCCGGAGGATTATTTTAGTTTTGAGGAATGAGACACCAAAGCTTTGCTCATGTGTTTTCTGTCATGTCGATTAGTTGTTGAAGTAGTACCGGCGTAGATACATAGTTTTTCTTTGAGTCCCAGTCTGTTGTTAGAGTTGTCATGTCGTTAAGGAGCGGAGCAGCCAAGCCAGCCATGTTCTAGAGCATACCAGTGGTGGTATAGGTCAGTTAAAAACATAAGAGCATTCACTGTCAATAAAAAAAGAAGATGAACATTGAAAAAAGAGACATCCCCGTAGAGTTTCTTCGTGCTATCTTCTCTAACGGGCATAATATTTCGGAAGCACTGGTAGAGTCAACGGAGTTTCCTTTTCCTGTCCGAGATACAGTCTTGGATCACCGTATGAAAGGGAAATATCGTATTTCGATTTGAAGATGCTTCACTTGTAAAAGTGCGATAATATTTTCTACTTAGGTACCTACACGATCTTACCAAATAAAAAAAACCAGTCTAAATATTTTCTCCGCAAATCGACGTCTAATCCTCGCTTTTTTTAACCCAATAACAAATTTACAAGTAGAATAATCAGGAATGCCTGATTAGTGATTAAGGAAACACGTTTAACTCTGCTTTAATCTTTTGTGACCGTAAATGTTATGATTTTGTTTTTAATGGGAGCTACCTGGAGCAATTAGTAGAGCACCGCCATCGGAGCCAGGAATATAACCTTCATCTTAGCCACTACACTCACCACCGCCTTCTGATCAGACCTCCGTCATACCACTAAACGGTGGACATGTGTACCTATCAGCGCCATAGACCGTGTTCCAACCCACTTGACACTTTTGAACGTCGCTCTAAAACTAATATCGAAGTTTATTACCTATTCCGTGGCGGGACCGGATGTATAAGGCACGCCATTCGCGGGACACTCGTGTGTCGTCAATTGTTGTGACGTCTTATTATGTTTGAACACCATCATTGTCACATGCATATGCATGGTGTAAGATAGAAGCAGCCTCGAGTGGGAGTGGGGTCTGAATAAATCGATCCATGTAATTTAAAAATAATGCAAATACATTTTATAATAATATGATTAGAAAACGCCTCAAGTTTTTAAAAGTTTGACGCGCTTCATTAAATAAATTTTTGCCGATTTTCACAGTTTTTTTCACAGTTTTCGACCTTTGAAAGTAGTCAAATTTTTTTTCACACGACTCGATTTTTTTATCTATATAAAACTATTAGCAGATCGACTGAGCTTTATAAAATTCTATCACCACGATATTTCACTTTCTTATCACAATATTGTGGCAGAAATATTTTCATTGACAAAATTTAATAACAGTTTCGGAGCGAAGTTCTTACGACTTAAAACCGGGAGAGCCGCGATTCGTCCGCAGCATGAATGGCCAGCTCAAAGGATCAAGTCGGCATTCCCGAACTGGGTCACCATATTGTGTAGTGATTGAAATTTAATGCCTTAGTTCACAGTTTGTTTTGCAAACTTTTCTGAACCAACCGTCGTCGGGCAGATTTAGTACCAACATAAGTATTAACTTGTAAACTTCCAAAGTGGGGTCCCTAAGTTCGGCGGAATGACCCCGGGTTTTACCTTTGGATTTAAGTTGTACTTAGTTGTAACTTACGCACTCAGTTTAATAAGGTTGCTTGGGGCTTTGCAGAAATTGCGCTTTGGAAGTCAAATCGGATTAAGTTAGTCGGTATAATGTTTCTTTTTTAGTTTCTCTTTGTTTCTAGCATTATTTACTAACTGTCTAGTCTAGACAGATTTGACAAAACTTTGAAACTTTCATTGTAACTTTGACGAAATTATGTTTGTGCGTGCTTATCATAATCGTTCAATGTTTTAGTCTGGTTAATGTACTTACTTTTTTAGTACGTTGTCATTATTATATTTATGTAAGTAACATATTTTCTATATTTTATAAACTAGTGTATACCTGTACAATATACAATTTTTTATGTAGGTTTCTGGTTTTACGCTGCGACGCAATTTACGTGAGATTTACGTCTTGCATTGCCCAATGTCCAATACGGGTTGGTCTGTAACTTTACAAAGCACAATTGAAAAGAAACTAAATAACTTGATCCGTAGCGTAGGGTTGCTTCAAAACATTTCTTCACAATTTACTTTGCCTAAATAATTTTATGACGGGCTAACGCCACTGGAATAATTAAAGCCTCAAGTTAGCTTCCTTTTATCACAACATAAATAGAAACATAGATAACGAGTATTTTATAAAACTCTTGAATAAAGTATTTACTGCCGATTCACAAACATGCGTCGCAAATCCAAAACGATTACGTTAAAATTCAGAAATGGAGAGGGACTACAATTTATGCCGGGAAATAGTTTTCAGGAAAGCTAAAAACGATAAACCGCAATATGCATCCTAACCACATGAATATACCAAACCAACCAAGTATCAAAACAATTTCCACTCCAACCATAATGCTCAATAATGAATTTCAATAATTCCCACAAATCTGTTTGCGCTTTTCCTCTGATCAGAATAATGATGAACTCATTCAAGTATCAACACTTAAGCGATTTATGGAGGCCTATTCTTGTAATAATGGGATTTTAGGGGTTCTGCTACTCGTAGGTCAATGATTGAAATTGCAAGAAGTGTTGTTTGTGTTTCATATCTAGTAGCCAGAGTCTCGTGAAATCATATTAATTGATGTCATGGATTTTTGCAATAGGCAATAATAAGTATATTATTTCTAGGCCCAGTTAGACAGAAAATCAATATCTACTCTAGTGTATTTCTTACAAACAACGAACCTTAATTTATTACTAAATTTAATTTACGTTATATTTTATTGAGCGATGACAAATTCATTTATGTAAACCCAATCTCAACCACTTGATTATAATCAACGATCCTTCTTAAATCTGTCAACGAGTGACGCCGCTTTTGGTATCAAAAGTACAATCTATACAGCAAACAGCAGCATAAAATACCACTGTAGGTACCTCATAGCCCGAAATTCAGTAATCCGAATGAGTCTTGGCCGAAAACTGAACGACAGCCAACAAACCTACCAGAATTAAGGGTGTTGCATTAGTAATCTAAACCTAAGACCATTGGACGCACGTTGCCGCGCCGGCATTAAGGGTGCTCTTGCACCAGTAATCTATAAGACCATTGGACGCACGTTGCCGCTACTACGCGCTACCGGAAGCGACCAAGTGCGGTATAGAATTAATAGTTTCTTACAATATTATCTAGTCTAAGGCTACCAGCACCAGGAGTCAAGACGTGGGTGTACATGTACACCTTAAGCAACCGAGTGGTAGTAAACTTCGCCAAATTATTAGGTAAGCCTTGGAGCAAGCACGGGTATCCATAAAACTACTCTTAGTCATAAAAAAACGCACTTGCAATAACGAAAAAATACGAGCGCAGCACCAAAGATGGACTATATTTCTCTAGTTCGTAGTTTACCTGCCTGAATTAAACGTTATACCTAACGGGGTTCATCGGGTGACCTTCAATGAAAAGCAATAAATCACCGTAATAATGTATTGTCCGTTCCACAACTACATCCACACGTATAGGTATAATATAGGCAAGTATAAATAATTACTCTATTACAAGACGAGCTACAACCGTGCCTATGGGGTGACGACTGGTGTCGCGAACTCGCGTCATGAATTACTTTCTGTAGAGTCGGCAGAAATTAATGCATATGCAATGTGTCGCTACAGTAGTATGAAGACCCGGTGTACGCTATATCGAAAGTACAGGAGTTCGATGTCCATTAGTCCGTAAATACGCGAGTTCGATTACCAATACCTCTAACTCACAATATTGTTTCACCGAATTTCGCATAATTATTATGTCGGACCGTATTGTCCGAAGTTCGAACGACTGATGCCCGACCAAAACAGGAATCACATGCGCACGTATCAAGTTCGCTGAATTATTGAGTCGTGCCCGAAATATCGAGTTGTTAACAATGGTGTCAAACAGTATTAGATAAAGAGAATGGTTTTTAGAACTAGTTTATACTGCCAGTGGCGTGATAAAGCAAAGATATAACGAAATAAATTGTATTTATTATGAACAAGTAGAAAGATTGCAATAATAATTGAGAAAAGTTGAGAAGAAAGACCATAACATATAATATTTAAGAAATATACGAGTAATTAACACTTATTTTAATGTTGTTTATTTATAAAATAAGTACCTAAAGTATATTTTCTTTTCCGTCCATCTAAAGGTTGTCTGTTTGGAGGTTCTCGCTTTATTACTTTCAAAAATCACCCCCCGCGTCAAAAAGCAAGTTAAAACCCGCAATTTTGAGCTAAAATTACGAAGCAATCCAAATGTAGGTCAGACAGGTTCCGCTGTAATTATTTGTAGTGCACTCTCCGCTTTTAAACGCTGTGATATTTTTAGTGTTTCACGTGTGTTATGAAATTTTAACCTTTCAGTCCTCAGAGAAATGAACAGTTTATGTGGAGTTTATTTTATTTTTAGATTGCGAAGTGTGTCGGCGTTTGAAAGCGCAGTTGTGGTCGTGCCAGTGTACTTATCGATTTGTTTCTTTTTTGTGATTTTTATGCTAGAATTTTTGACCACTGTCTTGCATGGTCCTGACCATTATGGTTATAGGAAACATGGTCAGCCAAGACTGGAACTGGCTATCATTCTCAAGGGCCACCTCGTTTCGATTGGCTTCCATTCTGCGTTTTCTCTCATCGTCACATTCAGGTACTACCTTATTGAAATGGTCAATTATAAAGGAATAAAACATCCCACCCTTAGGAAAGCTATAAAAACCATCTCCAATTTCAATAAAAATCTTACACAAAAAGAGACATAAATTACCAAATTCCAAATTGCCGATTTTGAACACAATGAAACGATTTCGTCGGCATGTCCCACTGTGCGATTGTTCAGATCCGATAGAAAATTGTATAACAGATATTACTTTTTTTTTAACGCCCAGGTACAAGTTTGAGGGGTAGATTTTGGGTTCAGCACATTAATTTAACACTGCCTATGTATTACTAGTAAATAGGTAGGTTAATATATACACAGATAAAGATAATAAAAGAGCTGTTAGTTTAATTTTTCAGCTTATTGTGAACTCACAAACATATTATTAGGTACCTACTTTATGTTTATTATCGCAACAATATTATGTTAAATAAATTGCGAAGCGGCAATACGTGGTGTAAGTTTTTTCATCTCACTGTTTGAAAATATTTCAAGCCAGTGCCCCTACGCTACCATATCCTAATTTAGTACCAGCCCCTAATTATAAGCCTCGAAGCTTAACAAAATTAGTATCGGAAACCAATAGGCAACCAACTTAATTTACAACAAACATCACTCATTCGTCTCATAACAAACAAAGTTTTATCAGGGAACCCTAAACGTCCGCCATTATAGTCATATCTTTGAGAAATTGCAGCGTTTTACACGCCATTCCATTATAATGAATTGAAACAGGAAATTCTTTAAGGTCGAGGTGATGGATTATGTGTCCGTGTGACGGGCGCCTTATCTCGCCGCCATTTTGATAATATGATAATGACAGCTGTCAAAAGTTGGGGCAAGATGGCGGCGTGATGGCGGTATTTACTTAGGATAAGTGTTTTGCAGGTTGGTTTTGAAATGGATGTACTCTTTTAGAATCCTATCAGGGTGTTCCGGTAGTGGTCCTTGAGAGCTAGTCCTATACTAGGCTGATCAATGTCTAGCACCTTCAACCACATCGTCATTTCGAATGACTCGACTGATTCGAGTGGCTCGAGTGACCCGAATGACTCAAGTGACCCGAAAGACTCGACTGACTCGAGTATCTCAACTGACTCGAGTGGCTCGACTCAACCACGGGCTATCCTCTGAAAAGACCAGGTGGGATAATCATCAAATGCTAGGATCTGGCTTTCATGAACTGTTGCCGGACCACCTCGTTCGAGGGCTTAACAATTTTTTTAAATACGAATACCTACTGAAGTTAAAACATACGTAATTATTCAAGTAAAAACCTCGCGTTGCCCTGTAGTTGCCAACAACGCTTTATACAAAACTATTACAAAATTATCGAGTAGATAAAGCAAACGTCCACAAAAAGCTTAAGGGTTTGCACACACCGGAAGAAAATGTGTTCAGTTTTTTTTCTGCTAGGGACAGCGCAACTTTACACATTTAGCCAGGTCTTTAAAATGTTAAAATAATCAAAATGTCGACATCCTGCTAGTCAGATAGTAGTTTAGACAAGTCGCAGCCAACGTCACGATTCAGTAAAGTGGCAAATACTTTACTGAATCTTCCACGGGTTTTGGTGAGAAGTTTCCAACAGCTGGAAACCTGTTTATGCAACTTTTTGAAACGATTTGGCCAAAAAGCGTAGCTTATGCCCTCTCCAATACTCTCTGTTTTTACTGCTTGATGCTCCAGCAACCAACAAAAGCAGGTATACAAAACAACAACATCACATTTTTAGGTTTTCCCGCCAAAACTCGTTAAGTAGGTACCTACTTAAAAATAAAGTTTCATGTGAGTAATTGAGTATAAAGTTATAAACTATTATTATGTCTTTTTTGATTGTAAATAATGCTGCGCTACCACATTGGGTTAAAACCTGTTATAAAACCTGTACCTAAGCTTATATAAGATTTTGGTGTTACCTTACAATTACCTAACATCAAAATTTCACGTGATAGTTCCCGGTGTGTGCCAACCTTTAAGCGAATAGAGAACAAAGGTTTTTCATTTCGCTGCAGCGGGCCGAGACCCAGTTAGATAGCAATGCAAATTAAATTGTTTAAGTAAGTAGGAACATAGCGCAATAACGAGGGTCTTAGTTACACAGTGCTTTTTCTATAACGGGGTGGTAAACTGGTGAATAGTTTGCAAGTTTTTTATTTTTAGTAACTGGTAAGATTTGTTGTAATATTGAAGTTTGAGTGAGCTATTTTGACACATTATCAGATTAAATCTTACTAACTTCATCATTTGAGGTTTGTTTAATGAGTTAATTGTTCAATGGTAATAATTTAAACCATGCTGCTTACAATGACGACGCCACCGTCATACAAAATATTGTTTTATTACGTCTGCTAATTAAATAAAACCTAACTTTAAAGAAATATAAGAAACCAGTGAAAGTTAAGTTTACACAAAATAGAAAACATTTTTCTAAAGCAGTAATACAGTATAATATTATTTAAAGAAAACTGAAACTGTGGTGTTTTAATTAAGACGTGTAGCGGGCGCTTATTTAGACGCGCAGGATTGCATTCGAAAACGGCCCTTAAACACTACGCGTAACACCGCGCATGCGCCAACGACTCCTCTCCTCACACGCGACGGCGCGACTCGCGCGCAAGAAAGAGACCGCCACGCGCCGCCCGCCGCGATACACGCAACGCGTGATATATTGTCAATTAATTACCCAAATCAGTGCTAATTCCTGTTTTGCCGTGTTCCTTTTGTTTTAAAATATATACCTTACTTCTAACTTGTGCGAGAACTCATTTACACGCCCTGAGATCGACCCCTAGCCTTATAGTGACGCCCAACTCGCGGGCACAAGCGAAGCAAGTGAATACCTACCGACGCCATTATTAACGGTCGTTGTGGAAAACACGAAAATATTAACCTACGTGCACCGGATCGAACGCTACGATGTCTCGGCCTTTAACGAGACAAGAAGCGCTCCGGCAACAACGTAGTGAAGAACAGCACGACGACGACACGATCACCGCGCTCACGGAAGACGATGGCGGCAACGGAGAAACCGGCCGGCTTGACAGAACCGTGATCGACGACGCGATCGGCGCGAACGCGCGGGCGACAACCGCGACGTCGGCGCAGTCTCCAGCGTTCCAGTTCCCCACGGAACAGTTCCTATCCACGCTGGTGGAAAACATCACGCGTGTGCAGGCGGAGGCCAACCGCCATCTCATCAGCTCGCTGTTCAACCCGGCCGGGATGGCCGGCGACTTCAGAACATCGAGTCCCATCGCGCCTACCGCGGCGAGCACGGCCGGCTGCGCAGCCGCCGCCGCCAGCGGCAACTTTAGCAGATGCACGGCGCGATTCAGCGGGTCAACGAACGACGGCGAAGCGGTACTCGAGGCATTCCTGGATTCGGTCGAGGTTTACAAAGAGTGTACCGCCATCAGCGATGCGCACGCACTCCGCGGCCTGCCCATGCTGCTAGTCGGCGAGGCCGCCGTCTGGTGGCAGGGAGTGAAACCTTCGGTCACGTCGTGGAGCGAAGCGCTTCGTAGACTTCGCGGAATGTACGGAGTGCCGCGGCCCGCGCATAAAGTATTCCGGGACATTTTCGCCGCCGAACAAAGTACCGAACGCGCCGATGTTTACGTGTGTAGAGTGCGCGCTTTGTTATCAATGTTACCGTATAACGTGCCGGAAGTGATGAAGTTAGACATGGTGTATGGATTGTTAAGTCCTAGAATTAGGCAACGAGTGTCTTGCGACGCGGTGGACGGGCTCGAGCACCTTATCGTGAAGGTCAGGTTAGTAGAGGAGTCATTGGCGGAGGTGAGTACATCATATCCCTCTAATAACAGTGTTAACGGTTCTGTTGATAACCATCCTCAGACCGCGCGCGACAGTGCGAATGCAATCCTGTGTGATAACCCCACGGACGCTAAGTTTAACCCCTCGACAACGCCATCCTTATTTACCCCGTCGGGAAATTTTACCCGTTTGACGACGCCGCCGTCGGGAAATTTTTACCGCGACGATCAGGCGACTTTTACCGATCGTCCGCGTGCATCGAATGTAAACCGCGACGATAGTGACGGGCAACCGAAACGGGTCCGACCGAAGTGCACGTATTGCAAACGTTTCGGACACACGGTCGATGATTGTCGGAATAGTAACGCCGCGCCTAGTGACGATGTTTCGTGTAGGTCGCGAAATAATACCGAAATACGTTGTTACGGATGTGGTCAGGTGGGTGTCGTGCGCTCAAAGTGTGATAGATGTACTAGTATACCGAAATCGAGAACATCCGATTTTCAGAGCGCGCACATAAGCGGGAGCGACGACGCGCATCCCTTGGTCGAAGTTGCCATTGTGGGTCGCCAGGGGGTGGCCATTTTGGACACTGGGGCTACAAATTCTATCGCGGGCCCAATGTTATACCGAGTACTTACCGATGCTGGCGTGGAGTTTAAACGCACATCTCGCACGGTGGGTCTCGCGGATGGTACTCAGCGAGTGCGCCCCGTGCTCGAGTGTGACGTCGTCGTTACCTTGGAAGGTCGCGACATACTCACTACTTTCTTAGTGTTTCCCGACGCTCAGACCAGGACCCTACTCGGCAGAGATTTTATTAGGAAGGCCAGTATCCTGTTGGATTTACCACAGAGTAGTTGGAGTTTCAGCAGACACCCGCAGCGATGGTATCCGTTCATCACCAGCAACGATTTACCTGCATCCGGCGTGACGAAGCTGACGATTGTAGATGCAGTGCAGCTCGTGCTGGAGGAACCACCGAGGTACCAGGCTGACGGCGAATAAAGAGACTCCACACTTTTGCGCTTACCATCCGCTGATATATGCTGATGTAGAATTATTATTACCATCGAGAAATATTCAGGTCGTTCACGAGAACCAGCTCCGAGATCCCAAAGTTCGGAAGATCGATGAGGGCCTCGGGTCCACCGACGATCCGTTTAGGGGGAGGGGACGGGTAGACCGGGGATTTATTATGTCCGATGGCACCCGGTGCAGGTGAAGTCCGGAAGATGGCGAGAAAGATTCCGCCTGCCTGACAGTACCTGTACACGGAGCGATTTAGTACCGCGACGATCATCCGCGGCACCGCTCGAGGCGAGAGACGAACCTACTGACTAGAGAGGGATAGTCCTGATGAAACGTTATGTAGGTATACCGCGTAGCGTAGCCCAGCTGACCCTATCCGTAGGTAACGTTCAACCACCGGTCAGCGTGAAACGTAATCGAGGTAGACCTCGAAAAGATCTGACCAAGACGCGAGGGCGCTAGGTCTAGGTCAGAGGGGGAGGATGTAGCGGGCGCTTATTTAGACGCGCAGGATTGCATTCGAAAACGGCCCTTAAACACTACGCGTAACACCGCGCATGCGCCAACGACTCCTCTCCTCACACGCGACGGCGCGACTCGCGCGCAAGAAAGAGACCGCCACGCGCCGCCCGCCGCGATACACGCAACGCGTGATATATTGTCAATTAATTACCCAAATCAGTGCTAATTCCTGTTTTGCCGTGTTCCTTTTGTTTTAAAATATATACCTTACTTCTAACTTGTGCGAGAACTCATTTACACGCCCTGAGATCGACCCCTAGCCTTATAGACGTTATTTAACAATATTATGCATAATATGCGACATTTCCACGTATTCTACTAATTTATTCTATGGTGAGCCAGAGAGGATGTTTCAGTGGAATGCCTATGTTGTAGATAAATAATAATTATGTAAGTTTGCCAAGCGTACATATGGCAAGATGTTTATTTCAAGCGTTTTGTAGACTACTATATCTAATTTATGTGTAAGGAAATTTACTGTGCGTGGTGTTATGTGAATACAATGGACATAATTTGACTTTCAATTTCTTCATTAGTAATTTAAGTTCAAATTCCCATAAAAATTAAAAAAATACCTAACACTGGCTGACGGTACGACGAACTACAATAAAATCCTAACAGACTTCGTGAGACAGAAGCACTTACGTAGGTATCTATGTACTTAGGAAATCCCTTTCAATCATTTTCAATAACATTATATATTTCAAATAACAATAAACAAACATCTAATTATTATTTAAGGCGATTACTTCAAACACAAAAGATTTAGCACAGAATTATGCGAGCCCTGTCGAGTGGCCTTTCAATAGCTGAAAACTGCTCTAGAAAATTCCATAACAAACGGTTTCTCAATCAATAAACATTCTAAAACCCTTATAATTAATGAACCGGCAATCCTTTCGCACAGACTAATGAAGCCGACGGCGAATTCGGCGACACACGGCGCGAAGTTTGTACGCGCAACGCGCAAGTTAGGTTTTATCTAATTTCACGACTGAAACTTTCAGTGTGTTGCGGGTAACTCGATAATGCTGTGCTGATTTGGTTGCGTCAGACTCATTGTTTGGAATTTATCTACTGTCCTCGGATTGAGTGTATTGTGGTAACAATATGAAATGAATTTAAAATTCACTATTATAATTGCTTAGCCTACGAACTGAAAAAGAAGACGCTTGCAGTCTTAATTACATTACACAAAGTGCTATTTACGTGTAAACAAGTATGAGATTTTTTTATGCTTTATTGGATAGCTCTTGACATTACATAAATTATTAGTCTTAAGTGTGGTAGAATGTTCCTCGCACTTTAGGACCACTGCCGAAATACCCCGAAAGGATAAGGATTGGGTGTCAGATTTTCTACTTGAAGGTAATAAGTAGCCAATATTTAGTGCCCTACAACCACGCTAACTTCGACTGTTTCACTTGTTGTTATTGTTATTCGAAAAGTAACCTTTTTTATAACAGCGTTAAGTTCATATTTAATTAATACAGCTAAACTCTAGATACTTGTCAAACAGTGTATACCTACATATAGCAGAGAATATAATTGAATAGAATAGTTTAGAAAATACTTTATTGTACGGCAGTTATAAAAATACAAGGGGTATTACAGGAGCTTCATTATATTATTTGCAGAGCTACATTATGTAGGTTCTGAAACAGTTTTATGTACAAAAAAATTGAGCGTTTATTTCATACTCGTAACATAACGAGCGTGTTTTTTCGAACATCACGCCGTATATTTTCTGAAATAGACCCAGCCACTCCAAGGGGATTGATTTACGCAGTCTTATAATTTTATCGACGAACGAACTGGAAAGTAATTTACTGACAGATTTTCTGTGAGAAACTGGTGAATGGGGATGCATTGACGTTTGCTTAGAGAAGACAATTGCTGGTGGAAGCCGTTGGTGATGTCCGATGATGAAAACCGGAGGTCTGGTGCTCGAGATATCCTCTCCAGTCTACGAGTATGCGAAATTTTACTTCGTTTATTTATTCAAAAGACAACTTAATAACGTTAGTAATAAGGCTACTTTCCAAATAAAATAATAATAATATGCGAAAACGTCGTAACTCTATAAAAGTTGTAATACAAATAACTTTATGTGAAGTCATCAACATTTATAATCGTAAAATATTTTGGTTTCTGATAATGCATCAGAGTAGATAATATTTATTATAATTATGTATTACAGAAAATGTAAATGGATGCATGTTTTCTATTCACACCGCAACAAACGACAGTAGTCCATGCAGGTGTAACCGCAAGACGCAACTAGTCACAAATAATAATTAGTGAATCATAATAATAATTCATTTTATTTACTTAGATTTTTCACACTCAGAACCAGACAAAAAAGAACACATTTTGTTAGGGCTTGCAGTGTCCATGGTCTGATTGCCACTTATGACGTTTTAATCGTAGTCAAAACGCTATGCAACAAGCCGAAAATAGCAATAACTCGTGATTCCCAAGAATGCAGTAACAATTTCACACAACCATAAAGACGAGAGTCCCTTGCGCACCATCTAATTGTTTCATCAAATTGAACACCGCGAGTTTTTGTCGAATTCATGCGAAATAGCGCTTTATGGCACATAAGCTTGTCCATTACCAGCATTTTATAGGGTTATGCACTGTAGAGAGTATAATGCAAATTAATGCCTCGTGTGAGATTCTTGGTAGCAGTGTAGGGTTGTCGCAGAGATGTTTTTGAATTTGGACGTTTTTTGGAAAATATTTTTGTCTTAAAAGTTTTGTATGCATACTTACCTAATACATGCGAAAATTTAGTTTGTTTAGTTCATTTTGACACGCACATCAATTTCTAATGCTACCACAATCTATCTAATAGAGACTGCAACCAATGGAAATCAGTTTCTTATATTACCTAGTCAGGTCATAAATTCTGTCACATGTTTTATATAAAATAATTGAAACAAGTTTATTCATTATGTAACCATTTATATACCAAATAGATTCTTATGACACTAAAGTTTATTCAAAATGACCTCCGTGATTTTGAATACAGGCCTTCAATCTGCGCGGCCAGTCGTCTATCGCAGCACGAACGAGGTCCATGTCAATATCGGCGGCTGCCTTAATCAAGGCTGTCTTGAGTGACTCCAAATTGGGATGAGGCTTTGAGCACGCCTTTTCCTCCAAGTGTTGCCATATCTTGTAATCTAGCGGATTCAAATCTGGACTGGAGGAGGGCCAGTCTTCGTGCCGGATGAAGTCGATTGCACGCGCCGCCAGCCAGTCTTGTGTGCTCTTCGCTCTATGAGCTGGCGCCGAATCTTGTTGGAATACCCAGTGCCTGTTATTAAACATGGTATGAGAAACAGGTTCCACAAGGTTCGTCAGGACTGTATTTTGATACACAACTGCATTCGTTTTTACACCTTTCTCACAAAAATGTACCTCTGTTAAGTCCCAATAAGACACTCCCAACCATACCATGAGCGAGGATGGAAAATGACCTCGTTGGACACGCGGAATACGGTTGCTCGCTTCTTCACTACTGTGTGCGTACACCTTATCATTTTGTTTGTTGTAGCTCTCTTCTACGGTAAAAATTTTTTCATCCGAAAAAAGAATTTCCCGATATTTTTTTCCCGCGTACCGCTTCAACAAAGCGCGGCATCTCTTCAGTCTCAGGTCCATTAGACGAGCATTCAAATGATGTCCTGTTTTTCTTCGATATGCCCGAAGCCCTAAGTCTTCATTTAACACCCTTTTCACCGTGGTTCTGCTTAATCCCATCTGAAGGGCCAACAGTTTCTGCTTACGTTTGGGATTTCTTTGAATTCGCGCCTTCACAGCTTTTATCACTGCTGGAGTCCTAACAGACCGAGGGCGACCACTTCTTGGCCTGTCATCTACACTAGAGTCTTCATTGTATCGTTTGATGGTACGATAAACGAATCTCTTGGTTATATTCAAATTTTTCAGTATGTCAAAAATTTGAATTGGCGCGTAACCGCAACGATGCAACGCAATAACTGCAACACCGTCTTCTTTAAGCGTCCACTCCATATTTAAAAATGAGTAAAATTCTAAAAAGTATACATTTTTATTTTCATGAACAATTCGAAATTCGAATTCAATAAACTTTTTTGTGGCCAGCATTCTAAAAGAAAAGTTTTTACTGTGTGACAATACTTATGACCTGACTAAGTATATTGTTTTTCAGCTCATTTTGATTATCTTGCAGTATGGAACACATATTTAAAATTAATTTTGTTATAAGAGATCTGATTTAAGTATAATTGGCCTATGAGCCGACTACGAAACGTGAGTTTGCAGGTTCGATTACCGCAACCTCACATTCGAATTCAGTTCGATTACCAGCGTAAAAACATAACAGATACACTTTCTTATTTATAATATTAGTATAGATGAGTCGTATTGCATTTAAATACTAAAGAAATAAAACTGAAACAAAATCTGAGTGTGACAACCCTGAGTCGAGCCGCGCAACGAGCTCTAAGCTCGGCCCCCAGTGTATCACAACCCCTACCCGATCCAATTAAGGCTAGACCAGACTATGCTAATATCTAACGTCTCACTTTTACTAGACACTACGTGCATTTATTTCTGGTACTTAGATTCTATTGAATCTAGGACTCATCGCTTCAAATTTGTAGTATATTTAGATTTTTCGAAAAAAAAATATATGTTTCAAAATCAGCAATATTTGTTTAAAACGTTGATACATTATAATATACCAAGAAAATTATTGTGATTTCAAAATCAATGTGAAGAATTGTGAAAACTGCTATTCATTACTATGCCTTTGGTATGTCTGTTTGTCTCGAATGGGCTCTGAAAATTTTTGGGCTTAGAACAGGAATTTAACTGAAATTTATTTATTGAAGTTTCCATTTCGATAGTATTCAGGTTTCAGAAGATATTGATTCGGTCTTATTTGTGCCACTACTGCACGAACGCAGTCGCAAGCACAGCTAGTATAATATATACATGCAGTCTTATCGCTAAGCAGAAATCTTTCAGGCGACTCGCTGTTGTAAATTTATAAACGCACAACATTATTTTTTAAAAACTTTAAACCTAGCGCTATCGCTACGTCGAGCTACGGAAACTGCCTACGACGTAGACGTTTCGTAGACGTAAAGTTCTGAGTTTCCCCTCTATGAAAACTTTGCACTTTGTATCAGACAAAAATATGCTCTATTTGCGAGCGGTTAAGGGTACATTTTACTTGCATGTTTAGAGTATAGGAAAATGTATCTATGACGTGCAATCGAGCCACTATGACGTCATTGTGTTCAGTAACAAAGCGATGTTGTTGAGAGCTTTTGAAAATATTCAATAGATAGCATTTTCAAATAGCCTCTATTCATATATTGAGGTCACGTATTTTCGAATATTACGCACCTTCATTGCAATTGGTTAGAAAAAAAGTTTTTTGGATAATTAATTAAAATAATATTTATTGAAATTTTTCATTTGTATAACAGCACCGTTTCGTAAAATATCTAGCCGTTATGTGTAAATATGTTGGCTTATAATATTGAACTGTACCATTTATAATATACTTAGATATATAGGTCCTAAACAAAAACAGGTAACGTAGAGTTTTATAAAAATGATATTTTGATATTAATTAGTGCTCAAATTAGACCCATTTTATATACCTTTCATTTGCGAAAAAAAAAAAAATATTCTTGCAATTCATATTCCAAAAAAGTCACGCACAAAAAGCTAATCAAAACTACCACCAAAGCTGAAACTACCACAATGTCACCCACCCCAAACCTTCCAAACATTATTATGTCACGTCCGTCGTTTTTTCATCCCCTAGACACGTCAAGTTGGCAAGTTAACCCTTTTGTCATGCACTCGTTAGGGACAGCCCTTAAGGCCCTGTACTGGGAGCGCTTTAGGGTTAAAAGTTTGGGGTAAAAAAAGGGTTTTTGTAGGTTTAGAAAGGCTACACGTAAATGAGCCGTGTCGCAAGTTCGCCTGTATTCCCTGGTGTGGTGGTGTCATTTTACCTTTCCTGTGTGAGTTAGTGCCCTTTGCATGTTAGTTAGTTTGTCGTGAGTTCAGTATGAGGGCTTTTCCAAACAGAACAAAACCATCAAATACTGTTAGTTACAAAGTTCTAGCGTCTAGTTTATCTTCGTCTGTCTGCCTGTTTATCCGAAAAGGCTGGACCGATTTTGCCGGGCTCTTCACTGGCAGATAGCCGATGTATATTATGGAGTAACTTAAGCGCCTTTTATATTAGAACTAGCTGCACCACGCGGCTTCGACCGCGGTATAATAGTAAACGTGGGTGAAACCGCGAGGCACAGATAATTAATAATAAAGTATTATGTCACAGACTATACGAAATAGGAGCAAATATCGTCGACAGTCACAGAATAAATCACAGTTTGTACTCGCATCTATGAACACTGACGCTTGCGAAATTAAATCTCAATAGGGAAAGCTATTTTGCTGCTATATTTAGGGCCAGGGCATACAAACGATGCAGCACCATTGCATTTCTAGTTATTCTAACTTCGCTTCGTTGCTCATCACCTTCTGGTCGAATGTGTTCGGAGCCGGTCGATGAGATCAATAACACAGGCAATACGGACTGAACATATTAGATTTAGGTGTTATACAAAGTGTCTTAGCTGATCCACTGAGTGGAGCAGCTAGGACACTTTACACATTAGTATATGATTTAATTAAGTAAGTAGACAGTAAGTACAAATTATATTGTAAGCCTTCACGGGGCTGGCATAGTCGCTGAGCGACTAAAGTCCCTAAACAAAAATTAGATTTAAAAAAAAACATCGCTTCGTTTTGCTCCGGTCTAAGCGCTATAACCACCTATTGTGGGGGTTAAGCTTTAGTTTGTTGTTTAATGGCGTATTTTCTTTCATTTCCTAAAGTGCCACTTTTGGCATGGAACTAAAACTGTATATAGATAGGTATGTGTCTTGTTAAATCGACGAAACAAAATAAATTAGTACAAAAAATGTACATTAAAAATGATTATATGGATCGACGATAATCGATAGTCATTATTTATTGTGTTGTGGCAACACTAATAGTTACGCAGTGCACGTGTGTCGTGTAACTCACCCCTTACAACACGTAACAGTTAATTCCCGTGCAAAAGGTGTTTCCCGGAAAATAATCGCTTAGTCCATGCATGATTATTTACTTTACACAGATTGAAAATAATTCTCATATTGTATATTTTAATTGTTGGGATGGTATTAAATTTGCGTACGTTTATGTTGTAAAAAGGTGTCCCTTCGTTAATTTTATTAATTAAGTGGTTTGAAGATTAATATCAATAATATTATTTAAATCATAAAAGCTAACCAGAAGCTCTCGGGGTGAAAAAGGACGGGTTTATTTGGTCAATCTTTGATTCTGCCTTTACACAGTGTATAGTTAGTATGGCGTAACTATTAAAAACTGCTACCTTTATTTTGGAACTTTTGTCTTATGCGTTAGGTATCAAATTTGAATGAAACGATAAAAAAGGGATAGATCTAATATAATGAACGCTCAGTTACAAAATGGCGGCGGGTATGACACAGAACAACGGGTCCTTGTGTGGAGTGCTAGAGGGTGCTCCGGATGGAGGAGAGTGCGGATGCATGAAACACCTACTCCGGTGCGGTCGGGGTGAAAAAGGACTAGGGTGATAATACACTTACTAAAAAACTTTTAGTAATATACCCGCACTAATTGTCATGCTTTAGTTATTTGGGTAATACTCGTATATATATTTTTTTGGTAATATATGATCAAGCGGTCAATACAATTGCAATCAGCCTATGATTATGGTGGACTATCTCTAATCCTCGCAGACTTAATATCCCCGGTTGGGATGACAGGGGGAAAAAACGACTATTTTTATTTCACAAAGTGTTTCATTTACGTAAATATAATATTTACAGTCGTTCATTAGCGTCAAAGGCATTTCTGACATCAAAGACAACGTGACATCTGATACGCTAGCGATACGCTCAAACGGATCCATAAATAGGGTGGAGGGAAACAAGTCGTCATTAAACCGAGCACAGGGTAAAATACCGTTAAATTGGTGAAAAAAAAACCATAACCGTTTCCGTGGTACCTGCCTTTGACCACAGTATACTTGCAGCAGTAGCAAACGTTCCACTAAAATATTTTTTTACTATGAGCATTTCCTACGGAACGATTCAGTGTAGGTATTACCATAGTAATCATCACTTGTTTTTTTTTTGAAGTAAATGTTGGTAATTTGGAGCATACATTCACCAAACTAGAGAGTGGGTGCATAATTTTACTCCAGCATAGCGTCATAAATTAGCCTAAGCCTTCCCTCATGAAGCGTTATTAATAAAAAAAGTTTACATCACAATCTTTGTGCTTATCTGATTATGGCTGTAATAACGTTCCATCGTGTTTGGTGGACTGCCAACCACAGGAAACGTAGGGGAACGTCTCACGCATGATCATCTACTGTCTGTGGAATTCCATCTGAGATCAAGTAGAAAATCTGTTGCGAAATTATTCTTGGGCGGTTCTGGCAACGGTCCTAGAGAGTCAGTCCGATTTAAGGCTGAGCAATTAACATGTTTACTCCCTTTCACTACATCTTCATATAAGACCAGGTGAGATGGTGGTCGAAGAGCCTAGTATAAAAAAATTGTCTACTGGTGCAACTTAGACTGTGTCTAAACACTCGATTTATCGCATTATTCTCGATTTACATAATCTTGCCTTTTAAAATTTGGGAAGCGGAAGCAAATTGATTTCCCTTTTAATAAGACGAAAAATTGTTTTGTGTTCGATAGGATTTCGTTCCTTTCCGCTTAGTTGTTGAATTATGGCTCTTTTCAGTTCCATGGTAATTTGACAAGTTGGTTGAAGCATGGCCCCTTGATTTCTTTGCGAGGTGAAGATTAATTCGAGTCCGTTTGGTTGCGGCACCGGTTCGAGATATTTTTTCAAGCGAATTCATTATAAAAATAATATTGTACTTACTTGTAATGTAAAAGTATTGTTTAAACAATAATTTCATTACGTCAAATTGCGCCTACGTATGGTCTGGAAGATTAATTTACCGACTCATTATAGCAAAATATACAATAGCACTTACAAATCAAACAACACCATAAGACTTTGAACAAAAAGAAGAAGAAAGAGTTATGTATAAGATATACTCGTCATATTATTATGACTAAATTATTATATTTAATAAGTAACTTATTTCTACTCGAATTAATGTATACAGAATCCCGCGGCAGAGTCAGTCAAGTTTCATGAGTTTTGTGAGTCGGAGTTTGAGTAACTGATATGACTCAATCTCGCTCATGAAAGGGAAATATCTTTATCTCTACCAATAATAACACTCTGATATTGTATATGTATATACCTATAAAATATAAGCCTACCTACAGTGCAGTGTTTAAGCTAAGCTAACCCTCTTCAGTTCCCGATAAAGCATTTATATTATCCCCATTATCAAAATCCGGATATTATTTCTATCAAAAGCGAAAATACCGAGCGGTCCCTAAAATCCAGAACAAAAGAATAAAAACAAATATCAATGCCAAGATGAAATTTACAATCGCGGGCGATCCTTTTAAATGGGTTTTGTATAATAAATTGGCACGATAATTGCCTTATCCGGTATATCCGGTGTATACGGTAAAACGGATAAATGTTATTGAATACAGTATTTGGAACGCTATAATTGGGCGAACTCCTTTGTTACCGTATCTTTTAATATACGGTGTTCAAATATACGGCTGTTTAATTAAATTTGTGATATTTGGTTTACGTAAGATAATTATTATTCTGTTTATTTTGAGTATTGTTAATTTTATTTAATGAGTATTTTAAATACTTAGATTTACCTTTGAAGCATTGACAGCTTAGTTGGTTCGTCTTCGGATCGCACACCGCAGGGCGTAGGTTCGGAACCAGCTGATTGCGAACTGCATGAGCTTCTGATGAAGGAAAATACCTACTATTATAAGCCTTGGTGGCTAGTTTGCTAAGAAGAGTCTGTCGCCAAACTTTTTTCCCCATGCGCGTACAGTTTACGCATGCACAGCGGCAAAATGGTCAAAAGTCCAAAAATCCCCTGCGCAAGGGATTTCTGTAATAATCCCCTTTATCGGGGTGTCCCGGCAGCAGTTCAACCATACCAATAATGATCGGTATTTAACACCAGGTGATATCAGAGTAAAAAATTATAACCGTTAAAATTTGGTTAAAAGTAGGGACGGGAGAGCCACGCGATTTATTACCAGGCTTTAGAGTTGGCTTTTTTTTTCTGATAGTGTTTGGTTAATAGAATATTTAAGTAACCAAAAATAACAGTTTATTATTTCGACCGACTGCATCTTATCCTCTCTAAGTGCAGTCACGAATAGGTAACCACCACTCGGGCCAGTGTCGTAAAAATGCTAAATTGCACGTCGTCACAAACAAAGAGAGTACACGGCATAATCGTCTCTGTGTCTGGCGCAAAATAGCCATTTTATAACAATTTTCTTTCATATTTTTAGAGTGGAATTGTTTTGAAATAGTTACGAGGTTACTTTTAACGTTGTTTGTAGGTTTGCTTTATTTTTGCATACCATGATTTATTTATCAAATTTAACGAAGCAAGTAAAAATACCGTGTGCACTTTTTCAACGACATAGTAATCTAGTTATATATGTGTGGGGCTGTCAAAGTCAAAGTCAAAGTCAAAGTCAAATAATTTATTGTAAATAGGCAATAAAATCGCACTTTTACAAGTCAAACACTTCAATCTAATAAACAAATTAAACCATAAAAGAAAACAAACTATAATTTTAATGTCAACCAACAACCATTAAGTCAGACACCTACTAAAACCTGAAAAACGATTTAGTACTGATTTAACTTTAAAAAGACTCGCTTGCGGTAAAGACACACCGATTGATAAGGACCTCATTAGTCAAAATTGTTCCGTTTTGGACCAAATTTTTTACATCGACAGAAACATACATAGCTCCTGGTAACTCTACTAGTGGTACTATTGTAGAACTAGTGTCATTTCAAGTAGTGTCTAGTTTGAATCAAACGACTTTGGAGTCAACGTTTTTAATCATCGACGACCGCCGAAACCTACTCCTTCTAACTGGAACACACTAATATATGCACACTACTACGTCATGATGGATAAATATCAGGCTGACTTTAAAATATCAGGCTTCTCTAGGCAGAAGAGACAGGAGGTCTACCAATGAAAATGGATACCATAATATCCATTGCACAATTTCCATCTCTTATTTACTCCTCGAGCGCCTATCAAATGGTCAAAACAACGACTGTCGAGATTCTCGATCGATATAATTCATGTTGCACTGAAAACTCTTAACCAGTCAAAAGCAAGATTATCGCCCTTACCACAAAAGATTAGACCAGAGTTAAGCAGAGGTTTCTAAAATTTCGTTCGACAAAATCGACGTCTATCACTCGCGTTTTCTTACTCAATCCTGGCATTCCTGATTATTCTACTTGTAAATTTGTTGTTTAGTTAGAAAAAGTAAAGATTAGACGTCGATTTGTGAAGAAAATATACTCATCTGTTCAACACCGGCCTAAATATTTTGTGGTAAGGCCGTATAAGTTTCGGATACGCCGCTCAATTTTCCATAAAATATTTTCCTTCACTGTTTAGTCTGTTTACGTCACTCCAACCTATTTACCTAAAGAAAAAATAACGGGAACGCGTTAATCCTCAATTCGCCATTAAGGCAGCTAATTGCTGGGCAGACGAGACAGTTGGTATTTGGGTAAGTGACTTTCCTTGTCGCCTGGCGTCGCACCCCTCGCGTGTTAGGCCTTCTGTGTTATTATTCTGTGGAGGGAAATAGAGGGGGTGTGGTTTAAGGAGTAGAAAAAGTTGGTCGGCAAGTCATAGGATAGGTACGGTATACCTTCATGGAATGTGAAAAGTTAATGATGCATTCATCGAACTCGCGTCCATCGAACTTATGTACTTCCGATATCGCATTCATCCGGATTTCATGCTTCGACTAAATCCTAAGCTTTAATACCATGTACTTACCTATCAAAATAATCATCATCATCATCATCATCATCATCATCGGCTGAGCACAAATCTACACTCACTTTCATTAGAAGGATTAGAACATAAATACACCATGGGGTCCGGCCCGGATTGTTAACAATATAACTACAAAATAACTCTCGAGCAAGAAGGTTTCCTCACGACGTTTTCCTTCGCCGAAAAGTGAGCGATAATTACGTATAATTATGTATTTTGCCAGAAACACATTGGTGCGTGCCCGCACTGGGGTGGGGTTAGAATTCGCCACACCCGGCTTGGCAGGTGGACGTACGTCGTACACCCACTAGGCTGCACTGATCATACCTTCCTAAAATGTTACCCATTAAACCTTATCATTTGGACCACTGCCTTATAATATTATTACGAAACCAGGTTACTCCGCTGAACTCCGGATTACCTACTCGAACTTATACTTTCCCACTTTAATAGATACTGTTAAAAAGTTTGTTTATTCCAAGGATTAACAGGAATATAAAAATTAAGATTTCTCCAGGTTGCAGCAACTAAACTTTTCTTTGAAAAACTGCGTGTAAAATTGTTTATTATCTGCTGTGAAATATTATATCCAAGCTTCCGATAAGTTTTGTTGGGAATCGGAAAACATGATGTTCTTGCTTATTATATCGTTTTTTCAAAACTTGTGTTTCTTTGTTATTATTATAGGAACAAAAAAACATGGCATTTCATGTTCTTTCCTAAACCCCTGTAGAAGTTTCAGAACAGCATTCATGACTTTTCTGAATCATGACCGACATTACACTACTGAATACCTCGACTCGACATTTTGACTTTTTTATACAAACTCTACAAATATCTTATACCGACTTAACACCCACTAAAAGCACAAATAGTGTGTCGCCAAGCTAGAATCAGTTTAAATCATCTAGTTACTTACTCGTACATACTAGTAACATAGTTTAGGTACCTAATGAGACCATATAAAAAAATGATACGTTCCTCTAATAAATAATTAATATATCCACGGGTGTAGTTGTTAAAAATTATCCGTAACTAAAATGAAGTAATATTATAAAGAAATTACCTTTATACCGTTTTAACAAGAAACTAGGAATGAGGAAATGTAAGGTAAACTTTGTGTTTTTTACTTATTTTCAGCAAGCCGCGCTAGACATGAGCAATGAAAGTATTGCCGAATTGTCGGATAAAATTGTTTATAATTATTATGTTGTAATTTTTTTCTTATATTTGTACTTCTTCCGGCTATGCGACATGCCCATCACAAGTGCCGTACATCATACATACAATACAATACTGTGTTGTTATCAAAGTTTGATAGGCCGGATGTTAAAAAAGGCCGGAAGTGCCGGAAGTAGGTACCCTATTTCAATTTTTTCAACAAGCTTCAACGCTAAGCGGTCTCTCGGAGAAAATTAATGTTTGTCTTCATAAATTAAAATCTCGGTGTATGCTTACATATCCGAGGTATCAGGCTTGAGCCGGAAGATGTTTTTGTTTGCACTTCGAGATTGGTTCGAGGATAATATCCGCTTCTTAAATCTTCCTTTTTATACTTGACATCCTATGTGATTTTTTGGAATCTGTTACTTTTAAATTTTTTTATTTGATTATTTAATGGTTTTAATTTAATTTTTAGATGGCAAAGTCGTGTCTGATCTTGGAATCTTGGAGTATTATTTCGGTACCAGTATTGTATTTCGTCTTGGAGACATCTAAACGCTGTGTACAGTTCATAGTTCAATGTTTGAAACATTATAACGTACACAAACAAAGGTTCGGTCACTTCACAGATTAGGCAATAGTTTATTAATACTACGCACGTAGGTGCATACGTAACGCTCGTGCGTAGTTTGGTTACGCGGACAAAAAAAATGACGCAAATGCGAAAGTTACGACATTTGTTTTGAAGCCTAAACTGAGTTAGCACAATACAATATGTTAACATAATAACATGTTTATTTCACACGTTATTAAAACGACAGATTATTCAACCCCATACAAAAATGAAACCGTACAATGACCCCAATAACACTATACACAGTAACTTAACCTTTGCAAAATATACCCACGTTATGTTATTAATTAGAATATAACACTGTCTGTATTCGATTCTAATTAACGTCCGATCTTGAAATAGCTTTTAATTAAAGACGTCTAAGGTAACTGCAAACTGATCAAAATCTGCCCTTAAAATATAGATTGACTACTCAGTCACTACTCAGTACTAACTACTCAGTTACGTTGTTAATCTTTTATCTTTAGGATAAGACAAGCTCGTTGTCACCATAATTATTATTATATTATTGCATGGTCAATAAAATATGATCATGGAAATTTTATGTTTTTTTTTAACATAAATAATAATTGACCTATATTATACATTTCAGTAACATACATACTGCAAGAGAATTAAAGTTTTTAAATTTTCCCCCCTAACGTCCTTACTACACGATTGGATGTAT
The DNA here is from genome assembly GCA_905147375.1 of Hylaea fasciaria. Lineage (NCBI taxonomy): Eukaryota > Metazoa > Arthropoda > Insecta > Lepidoptera > Geometridae > Hylaea > Hylaea fasciaria. The sequence goes on from LR990218.1 coordinate 3,915,391, forward strand.
TGTGGCAAAGTTGCCAAAGTTGAAAGAACTTTTCAAAGGTAATTTATAGGGTCCCCGAAGTTTTACATCAAAAAGACTTGGAAATTTAAAAAAGGAGTTTTTTCTTAAAACTTTTCGTACAATATTTTATTGAAAATGGGTAATATAAGTAAACAGACTTTGATGTTATAAAACACTGTATTTTTTACTTCACTATGTACGTTTGTTGATTGTTTGTAAAGTTATTATATAGTCGCTACTGCAATCTGACCAAAATGGGTACATACTCCACTCCTTCACTGTTACTCTCCATCATCAGACCAACTTCCTATCACCATAATATTTTATGAACATTGGAAGTTGACAGTGTAAAATTGCAACTCAAATATATTAGAGAATCTGGGTCAAAAGCGACTCTTAAGATTTTATGACACAGCGAACTAAATAAAAAGCTGTAATAAAATAAATGGACCTGAATTTCGAACGCCTGAAATCTCAGCAACTCTGGTCCACGATCCAGCAGTCGATAGCTTACAAATACACAGTATCTAATTGAAATCCTCACTTCCGCAGCGGCCTTACGGACCATTATGCCTTGCCATCCAATTATTTTTTATGATCAGGTGGGACAAAATGGCCGGCAGACAAAACGACTATAGCCGTGGACGGACGCAGGAATAATAGTGGGGGGTTGAATAAGAAATAAAGTCATTTTGATGAAGTAATCTCATTATCATCATCATCATCAGCCTGAAGACGTCCACTGCTGAACATAGGCTTCCCCTAAAGACCGCCACACAGATCGACAATTTGCCACTTGCATCCACCGGCTGCCTGCGACTCTTTTGTCGTCGTTGGCCCATCATAGGTAGGGCCTCCCACTAGATGGGATGAAGTAATTTAGTACCTATTAAATAGTTTTAATTCCACCGATTTTTTTTTACTTAAATTTTTTTGTAATCAGAATTTTAAATATTATTTTAGCGTTGTATAAGCAATCAGAGGGGGTCCGGTGGGTGTTTGTAGGGGATATAGTTATTTTGAAGCTTTAATAGCAACACTCGCAATTTAGCAGCGAAAAGATGGGAGTTTCGCTTCCACTCAAAAAAAAAGTGAATAATATACCTTATTATGACGCTGTCGTAATGCTTGTTAAGACGTCTTATCTGCAAAAGAAACTGCCCCCATCGTCTCCGCCCTGAATACATCCTTTTCACTAGCTCCGTCCAGATATAATAACCTGGGGCGTAATTCAGGCGAATATTTTGAAAAGATCAGCTATTTCAGCACGGTCTTCATTTGGCTCGCAATTGTGATCGTTGTGGGCGTTACGGACCTATTTTGCGGAATTTAGGTCTTATTATTAGGGTATTTTAAGGTTATAATAGATTTCAGCACCAGAATAGGGTGGTTGAATTCAATTGGACGTCAATTAAACTCCGCTCTACGTTTCTATGTGGAGATTTGTAAATGTTAACTTAATCGCTAATGCAAATTAGGTTAATTTCCGAAAAAAAACTTATTTATACTACAGACTAGCATACCTAATAATAATAATATATGTTTTACAATATTCCGGATCGCTTGCATCATGGCGCCATCAAAATGAATAGTGTCAAAGCTATAATCAATGTTGTTTGTGCTTATTCAGCTGACGAAACGTTCTGATGCACCACACGCGCAAGGGCGAGGGTGGCGAAGGGAGGGGGGGGGGAGTAGTCTGTCACACTGAGGTATGAACTAGGTGGTATATGTAATGCCCCACACCCTGGAGGCGTGTGCCGCATGGTCCCCGCAGCGGCACACGCTTTCAGCATTCGTGGGACAAGATCTCTCTCTGCCGAGTGTGGTTAGCGACATGCTCGGCAGTGAGAGATCGTGGCAGGCGGTGGCCTCTTTCTGCGAAGCCGTTATGAAGCAGAAGGAGGCCGCGGAGCGGGCTAGAGAGGAAGACGTCCATGCTGACCCGCTCCGACGCAGACGTGCAGGGGGAAGGAGGAGGCGATTCGGTCGCCTCCTTCGTCCTCCATAGGGGTGCCACTGGTGGGGGGTCGGGGGACCTTCCACCGGCTTGCACGGCACCACACGTCTGGGGGGATGGCCTTGGTGAGCAAGGTCATCCCCTCCCTAGGCGTAGTGGCCCGGTAGTCCCACCGGGCCAGCCGCTGGGGCGAGATGGTGAATGCCAACACGACCCCATCTCGCCCCACTCCAGGCGGATCGACGGCTCACGGGGGGGTTTTAGTGGGTTCAAGTCCCACACGCCCCCCTTCCGCCACCCCCATGGTGGAAGGGATAGTGCGAAGGCATTTCCCCCCCTCAAAAAAAAAAAAAGAAAAAGATGGTATATGTAATGAGTAGAACAGTCTTCGTACGAACAAATGGTGGTAGGTACTGATGGTAATTGTAGTACGAATGGTAATGGCAGTCTGTATTGTTAAATCATTCACAGAGGCCTATGTTGTAGCAGACGTAGTACGCCGATTAATACTGTTAATTAATTAACTCACAACCTCGAGTTCAAACATAGGTACAAAATATAGAGTTGGCTAAAATAGCTGTACTTACGTACGAGACGTCTTCACCGGTACCAAGCTGACCACAATGAGTCCAAGCCAAACATCACAATATCATCAATTTGACTAACAACATTAGCCACCGAAATATACCGTTGTCTATTCCGTCTCATCAGAACAGCAACAGCAACAGCACTGAACAATAGGGTGGGCCGAATTTTTTTTTTTTGGATTCTTGTAACGTAATAGTTGCAAAAGGGTGCTAAATAGGGTAGAAATGACGTATGCAAAATATTATCTGTCTCTCTTATTGGCAACTGCCTCCGGATTCACTTTGAAAAATCGGAAAAATATGTTTTTAGATGTGACTTCAAGAACCAAGAGTTATGGATTGTGTTCATAATATTTGCATCAGTGTCACATTATTTGATAGCTTATATGGTCTTATTACATAAACAAACCAATAAACGAGTAGACTAGTTAGTTTTTGGTATAAGATGAGAAGGCACCTATTGCACTTTTCACAAAAAAATCTCGGTTCAATCATGCCGCGGCTTATTAGGTAGGAGGTCGTACTTATTAAAAATGAAGCGCAAGTCAAACACAACTAAATGTTCTTTATGTTATGAAACATGCATAGGTAATTTAAAAACAATATTGCTTACTTATGCAGACGTTCATATAAAGTATAAAAACTGGACAAGGCGACAGTTAAAATTAGGAAAAGGTACTCGAAAAGAACACATATTTCAACAGTTTGCTATCAGTATGATGCTTAAAAGTTAAAGATAATGGTCGGGGGTACCCTTTTCTATCGTTTAACAAACAAGAATCATACAAATCGTAAAAGCATACCACGGCAAGTGCAAATAAATGCCATCAAAAATTATTATCATTTCTAAATTTATTTCCGTACATTACCGGTGGGACATCGGGTTTTTAAACGTTTAAAAGTAATCGGAAACCACCTATAAAGTAGACTAAGTAAACTATTCGTAATACACAGGTGATTTAGTTCCAACTAATAACCATAGTGTTACCAAATTTAACACCTCAAGAGTTCAGTACCGAACAATCGTATCGGTATAGATTTCTTCGGCGATTTTCCTTGATTTCCTTGATAATTTAGCCAACAAATTGCCAGTATTCCCCAGGCAAGATATCTCATACCAAACGGCCATAGTGACCTACTTGGTTTCATTGTATTTTGTATGTTTCGACGAAAACTCCACCTAAAAACTAAAGATTTTACAACTTACGGTGTAAAAAATTACCCTCCGACTTGGTTTGCTACCGAAGCTCATCCCACTTGTAAGGATGGAGCACGACACCTGTGGACGTTGGTATATTGTGCTTCTAGGTATCTGCCAGTCTAACTCAAAGCCCACATCAATGTAGTAATTCAAAGAAATAGTTATTTCGCTTATCTCGAGAACTAGATCCGCGAAATCACATTCGTGAGCAACGTGTTGTATTTTAAAGGCTCGAGCCTATAAGTAGTCAAATGTCCAACTCTTAAACATCCAGAGCTTATCCTGTATGCAATTTATAACGCTACCCTCATCAATTTGTCACCTACATGTCACGGAATCTCCAGCTCTCGAGACTGCAAAAGACGCGGAGTTACAGAATGTTTGATGCACATAAATGAGAGCGAGAACTGCTTCTGCGCCTACCTTGCCACACACAAGAAGTTGAAATGGTTGTCAAGACTGTGACTGAAACAGCGTGTTCTTTGTGCGATAAATCTGCAAACCAGGGTTAATAACGACTCCGATAGTCTCGCAAGGCGATGCGAAAATTTTAAAGTAAAAATCTCCAATAATTTCGCTATTCGTGTGAGGTATTATCTCGATGGGTAATGATTTATAATAATATTTTTAATTATTATAAACACAACTTACAGAGGTACTCTTATTAGTACAAAATAATTGAAATTAAACTTGAATCTGCACTCCTAGGAATATAATTACAAAAGCTCTTTTTGAAAATATCATGATTTTTCAAACTCAATCCGGAGGCTGAAGATAAGGTTCTATAGTGATAGTTTTTTCAGAACATACTACTCTTATAGCTTAAAACCTTTTTACAACTATTACGAATCTATATCAGACATTTTTTTTTTCTTCATACATCAGTGGCCCACCCTACTGAACAATCAAAACGTTGACCTTTGACCAAAACATCATCGTCTTTCGCTGAAGCGAAGGGCATTAATAATATTAATAATTCATTTCATTCACTGATATTTTCATTAATTACGTCCGTCCGCTTCGATCATTTATATCATTCATTAATTTCGTTCTTTCATTCATTCATTCATTTCGTTCCTTCATTCATTCATTCGTTTCGTTTCGTTTCTTCAAATCCTTATTCGTTCGTTTTGTTTATTGACTCTGACGCCGACGCTGGTAACGACGCCGACGCCGACAATGATGGTGCCGACACCGATATTGGAACAATTAAGCACTGAAATAATTTTCACGTGGATTTCCTCACGATGTTTTCCTTCGCCGTTGCTTTCAACAAAAATCTCCAAACGTTTTCACCGCACGACTGTGATAGAATCTTAAGGGTAGTAACTATTTAGTAATCTGCGTTAAGGTGCGGTCTAATTGGCAGATCGGAGGTGCGCTTGTTTATAGCAGGCGTACCGAAAGGTCTATGTAGATCTTATCGCCGTTAAAGATCACATGGAATTGCGAATAGTGAATGGTTGCATACCTACTATCAAATACTAGCTTCTGCCCGCATCTTCATTTTCTTGGACTACAATTTGATAGTGATGTAGAGGTATCCTAGGTCATTCTTTAAGGTCAAATCTATTTCTATACCAAAGTAGGTACAACTGTTAAAACGTAACCAACAAATGAAGTATCGATTAGTAGATAATTCCCCCACATATCCAGCTCGGCAGATCCAAAGGTAGCCTGGAAACTGCTTAGGTGATACGACCGCCCATTGCTGAATTTCTGTTTCGTAAATGCTTAAATTGTATGGTATTCTATAAAGAGGTATTGTATTGTATTGTACTGTTAATGTGCCACATACACACACGCGGATTCTCTTTGCATTTAATCAGATTAACCAATCTACTGCTATCAGTTTTTAGACTGTAAAACGATCCAATATTTGCTACTTACTAAAGCCAACATACAAATGCTTAATACAGACAGAAAAAAGCCTAAAGTATTGCAGTGCTGACAATTCTTTTAGTATAGCCAAGTTCCTTAACTTTTTCCCGTAAAGCTTTCAAAACATTTGATTAAACCCCCTGTAGGCGGTCCAGCGCTAAAGAATACAAAACAAAAAAGCGTCTAGAAAAGAAACCTTTCTAAGATATCGCATTTATTGTATCTATGTACCTGAGGAACACCCAGAAATGGAATAGAACCCTAATTTAGTTTAGACTGATTTTTAACTGACAGATCCAATTTTATTAGTCTCTCTCTTTCGTGGTCCAAAAAGTAATAAAATTAATTCGTAGACTTGTACAAGTTTTGATGTTTCATAATTCTTCGCACTAAACAACAAAATAGTAGCTGTCGCGCTTCTGCACGCATGTGTGTGAAAGAGATGGCAGGACTTTTCGCAATGTGTATTCAATGTGACGTCATACCCATTGGTGCAAGGCGCCTATTCATGGGCACTATAATTATATAAGGTCAATGTATTTATTATAAATGTACACGCTTTATTTATACGATCTGCGTAGACTGTGTGTGTAACTCTGCATTGGTATGTCCTGAAACGAAACGAATTTCGTTTCTGCGCGCAAGTAATTCCTTATTCTCATGCCCGGAGGTTGGCTAAACATGAAATGAGAAAACTTTTCTGAACAAGTACCTACAAATTACAAAGATGTTGGACATTGAACAACAAAGGTCCGGCCTAAGTTATAATTGATGCTACTTTTCTATTTACTTTCTGACACCTCGAGGAAATGGCGATTTAAAATGTTTTGTTTGAGACAATGAGTAGGTAAATACGTAAGGGATTTTGTAGCGCCGGGTTTCTCGAACGCGAGTTAACTTTGACAACAGATTAAATCAATTATTGTCATTCAAGTCCTTGAAAATAAAAAGTTATTAAAAGTCATTTTCAAAGTTGACAAATGTTCCAGTAACTGTCAATTAAACCTTGCTCAGTTACATATTCTTGACCATTTATCTGGTTAACCGTCGTTTAACTACCGATTAAAATAAATGTTGTTTAACTACTTCAGCTGCCTAAAACTCAACCGATTCTGAATTTCCAAAATTCAAATCACATCTAACAGTGGCCGATTTGTTTTACGACTAAATTTACGGCGGCCATTTAATTTACGATTAAAGTTTAGTAGTTTATGCCGATTTACAGTCGATTAATGGAGTCCTACTCTGCTGCTGGTTTAATGGGTAGTTGATGGTTTTAACTGCTACTTTTATGGGGGTGACACGGGTTTGAATTTAACCGGAAATTTATTACTATATACACTGGTTAATATTTACCGTTCAATTAATACTTACCATTGGATTTTCATTTTAACTTTCATTGTAGCGCGTCTGTTATTGGTAACAAGACTTGGTAGATAATACCAATGTCAAAAAGAAAGTTTTTCATATTGTAGCTTACAAGAATACCTAACTCATTGCTGTGAGGCTGAAGATCGAGTTTGGTGGTGTTGGGTTCATCATCATCATCATCATCATCATCATCATCCCAGCCGCCCACTGAGCACGGGTCTCACCCCACTTTTTTAAGGAGGATTAGGCCATAACCCACCACGGGGCACGGGGACCATGTGGGTTTCCCCACGAACTTACACGCCTGTTGTTGGATTGCGAAGTGCAATAAGCATCGTAAATTTTTTTTAAAGTTAGTACTCGCAAATTCATTTCAAAGAATAGACTCGCTGATCATAAAACAACCGTTTTTATTAAAAAATAGTTCCTAGTGTCGAATATTTAAAAAAAAATACAAATGACCTTGTTTTCCGAAAATAACGTCACTGTCGGCATTTTATGTTGAAATTACCTAACCTTACCGACCCAAAAAAAAAGACAACAAAGTAGACAACAAAACAAAGTAGGTAAAGTTCAAATGTACAGGTGTTTAATCTCACACAGTGGCAACGGCGCTGTATGGTATTCTGCCAATGAAGACGCCAGCATGCTATATATAGATCTTGAAATACGAGTATGTTTAATAAAATCACTATTCTATGGAGAACTAACATATTCAAATGAGTTTCTTAAAATGGCCCATATTCTAAGAAAATGATATAAAAAGTATAGGTCAGAAAATTTAAACAATGCCAATTGCCAGTCGATCACCATCTTCCTTCCAGTGTACCATTGAAAGCCATAATCAGTTTTCATCAAATCCCCGGATGTGTACCAACAATGGAACGATAGGTTTCCAGTATAGACGAGGTCAACACAGCGCACAGATAATCCTATTTTCATAAACTATTGTCCAGCCTCTACTAACTGTTCTCGATCTCAACTTGATAGGTTTTACAACAAAAGAGTTAAACCAGAGTTGAACAGATGAGTTAAAATATTTTCTCCATAATTATATCGACGTCTAACCCCCGCTTTTTTTAACTCGTTAACAAATTCAAAAGTAAAATATTTTGGAATGCCAGGATTGAGTAATAAAACGCGAGTGATACACGTCGATTTGTGGTAAAAATAATATGTCGATCTAGTAAAAACTTATATGCAGGGCACTGAATTTGAAAGTTCAATATTAAAACTAGCGCAATAAAAGATGAGCGGCGAGCTCAAACACTGACCTAGAAACGAGAAAATAATTATCTGAGTCTAATATTATGGAGAGTAATTCGATATTTAAAGTTAGAATTACTAACTAACAAGTAACATAATCACTCCTGATATTATGGCGGCCGAACGGTAACTTGTGCGCTTTAGAATCCAGGGATATCGGGTTCGAACCTCGGCCCCGCACCAATTACTTTTCACTCCGTCCATCGGAGGGCACGTTAAGCCATCGGTCACAGTTGTTATCGATTGATAGCAGTCGTTATGTCACGTCAGAGGCCCTAGGGTGGCTTTATAAACTCTGACACTAGAGGCTATCACACCTCATACGACAAACAAACAAACATCTAGTTACAAATTATTGGTTAAATCATCTCGAACTCACCTATTTTTCACCCAAAACCCATGGTAGGACTTCCAAGCTTGAAGCCTAGATTGAAAGTAAATATTGTATGATTGCCTTTCAGTACTAAAGCCTTTGTCTAAGTGGACGGCCAATAGACACTCTCCACCTAATCCAGTGTTATTGCAAAACATAATGCACAAATTTCCTATGTAAAATATCCCATCGCACTAACAATAACAATTCAAAGAATCGTCACCGTATTGTTCCTTCGCGCTGCTTTTGATGAAATTTGGCTGATAGATAGGTACTTCAAGTAATATGCCCATTGATAGATACTTTAAGTAATATGCCCGTTATGATAATGTTTATCTAGTAAAAAATGTACGGTTCCTATTCAACATTGCCAACGCGGGTGTAACCGTGGGATGCAGCTGGTATATTATAACAACGCGCCAACTCGTGACGTATTTGTGTGCTGTATTGGTCCCACTCCAATCAGAGTCCCTAGGGCTTAAACTCTATTATAGTCAGACAATGCTTTGATTAACACTGAAAGGCGTCAATTGTCTCCGATTATCTCCAGAACCGAAACTGGTATTCTATTCATAAGATGTACAGAACATCTTGCTTGTACATGATAGATAGGTACTTATGGCTGTAGTCTCCTATAAATGCCATCGGCCGCTTCCAGCGTCACGCCATACGTCGCGTAACGATGCTTAGTATATAAAGGACTGTTGTGGTCTCTCACACGTCGACGCACATTTCTATGGTTTAAGAATACAATATAGTATAATTACTTTCCATATCTTTTTTTTTAACGTAGCCTAATCTAGGATTTCTCCTGTACTTATCGTGGGTACCGCTTACAGACATATAATTTCACATACACATCACACCCAGACCAGAAACTAATATTTGTGGATCGCACAATTATTTGTTCCAGGCGGGAATCAAACCCGCAACACCAAGTTCAGCAGTACGATTGCTCAGCCACTACGTCAAACACGCCGTCATGCCGTCAATTACATAGCCTATGGCGTTTATAGGAGACCACAGCATATTTAATACCTTATTATAAGTTACCTACGCTTAATCATTTTACAGCATTTCAGCCCGATCAGGGGCCTTACCATGACGTCTTATTGCGATCCAATTGTGGACCTTAGCAGAATCCTTTTACTGCTTATTCCTACCATGACGTGTTATTGTGACATATTGATGCTCAATTTAGTGTGATTTTAAATCGAAAAGGATTGACGCCTACCTAAATGATATCGAAAGGTCATTACTATTATTTAAAGTGGAAGGATTCTGTTTAGGTCATCAATTGGATCGCAGTAAGACGTCATGGTAAGCCCCAGGAGCAAGTAGGTTTTGAGCATGGTGAGAAACCACGTCATAGCTCAACGTGGAGGGGCAGCAGTGCGAAATGTACCAACAAAAACGACGAAAATGTTGTAAAATGGATCACAAATATCACTCTACCAACTACCATCACTTGTTGTTACCACTGTTACACAGAACAAGTAATCTCAATATATTACGCCGACACAAATGACAGGATTTGGATATATGTATAAACCACGCATCCGGGTTGAGTACTGCACTGTTGGCATATCCGTTTCCGTTCGGCTTACCAATAGATGGTATTTGTTTTCGATTAAATGGTAGTGCGAAATCCTGACATTCGGCTAACAGCATGGTGGGGGATTATGGGTGCATGACACAAGCCTGACCGAGTAGCGTTTAAATCATTTAGGTATTTACCTAAGTCTTTTATTAAAACATATCAAAACATCCATCGATCCTTCCATTCGCCAGTCTATTGTTGGAAAATCTATGAATCCCACAGAGTTGATTTTTATCTCAACCGCAATAAACTCGCCTATGCGGTCCAGTCACCACTTTTACAGTGATTTTCTACCTGATCTAAAACGCGCCTGTGTGACAGTAACTAATACAGCCGAAATTAATATTATATCTCCTATCCAAGATTGAAATCGATCTTGGATTGCTGCCTATCGTTCGATCGATATCTAATCTGCCTTCCTTTATAAACCAATCCACGGATCGGTTATTGGCACGTTTGACCCTAAAAATGGATTGTGATATCAATCCCAGATAGCAAAATTTGGATTGGATTGATTATTAATTTCGGTCTTGCAAGTACCTACCTACTAAAAATTTTTTCTCGACTAGGTTACTAGATTCAAACTTTTAACTAGGTCTCCTACGGTCTTACTACAAAATATTAGACCAGAGTTAAACAGATGTGTTTAAAAGTTCGTTCGACAATATCGACGTCTATCACTCGCGTTTTCTTACTCAATCCCGGCATTTCTCATTATTTTACTTGTGAATTTGTTATTGAGCGATTGTTAGTGACTCGGGCTTACGTATTTTGTGGTAAGACAGTCTGATTTACTAGAATCAGACTATGCCTTTAATAAGCATATAGTCTAGCCTATAACCTATATTTTATGGTTTAATTTGTTTATTAGATTGAAATGTTTGACTTGTAAAAGTGCGATTTTATTGCCTATTTACAATAAATTATTTGACTTTGATTTTGACTTTGACTTTAACTTTGCAAACAACCCGGCAAAATGCAATAATATACAAAAAACACACAGTCGAATTGAGAATACCTCCTCCTTTCTGGAAGTCGATTAATAACAAACAGGATCATAATACCTAATCTAAAATAATTGCGTGGGAGTGTAATGAAGGTCATTGTTATTTGGAACGACGCCACGCGCCACTTTTTTTCTCTCGTCAGTATCGTTTGCTATTCCACCCGCGAAAGTGTCCGACTCCGTTTTGGATTATATTTAAAAATTGTATCACAATTCTTAGGAATACTTAGTGTACAATTGAGGTGACCTGAAGTGGGGTTATGCACCGGTACGTTTTTTTCTTCAAGAATTCCTTGTAATCCAACATTAATACTATCTAGTGTTAGCTAAATCTCTGATTAAATATCATAATTATTATTATGCGAATGTTTGCTATTGTAATCTGTGACTTTGTACGTCATGATGCCGTCATCTGTGCAGGCGGATTTATGATCGGTTTCGAATTGGGTGTGGCCACAAAATGACTGATATATAGGCCTGCTATCTCACATTTTGACACATATATACAACTAGCTGCGCCCCGTGGTGTTACCCGCTGTTTTCTGAATAGCAAGGAGCCTATGTGTTAATCCAGGATGGTAGCTACCTCCATACCAAATTTCATGCAAATCGGTCCAGCCGTTTGTGTGTGAGTGAACTAACAAACACACAAACTTTCGAATTTATAATATTAATTAACCTAATTGAGATTATCGCCGTCTGAGTTTTTTCTCATAGGTAAATCTTTATGAATAATTTCAATAACCTCTCATTTGTGTGACGATAGCAATCTAATTCCGATCAGCTATTTATAGTTAAGCCAGTCTACAAAATCTAGTTTTTAACGATACATAAAGACTTAAATTAATAGCTAGGTCACCGAAACATTTTTCTGGCAGATAATCACACATGCTGCCCACGTCTTTCTCTTATAGGGGTCCTATCCTACCTTATCAGAAGGTATTTTCAGGAATGAAACTCGATTAATACTGAACATAAATTTTATTTTTATTTCCTCTAACTAATATATACAAAAGTATTCTTACCAACTAGATATTACCATAAGTAGTACATTTACACCTATCTTGCGACATTGTACGTGACTCGCTAAAAGGGACAAGGGATATTTTCTTCTCGCTTACACAGTATAAATATTTTGCGCGTATACGAGCTCGCCTCAGTCCGTATAACTATCGCGCGCCGGGGGTCGCCTCTCTTATTCCGGTGGCCGCTGCGCACTGGAGCGGACGCTGCGATGTATGTTTTTCTTGGGCGACATGGTGGTGGTCCATGACCGCCACATCACCCCCCTTCAAGAGAATCGCACGGAGGGACGAACGGTTCTTCCACTTCTTGTGACGTAAGGCTTCTTCAGTTGGTCTGACTTCTCCGCGTTGTCTGGAACGGCGGCGGCGGCGGCGGCGGCAGGAACACTTGCTACGAATTTCGTAGCACTTAGCGTCGTAGCTGTTGTTTTCGTGCTTGTTACGTTTGCGTCGTTATTATCTTCGGCTTCGTCGTCGCATAGGTACGCCGGCTTCAGTCGATCTATAGATATAACTGCCGTGCGGTTAGGCAGTTGAATCTTGAAATACTTTTCATGCTTCTGTAATACTTGGTAAGGCCCTTCGTATGGTGGTGTGAGCGGCTTCTTGACAAGATCGACTCGTACAAAGACGTGTGTACACGTGGACAGGTCTTTGTGCACGAAAGGAGTGTGCAGCGATCTGTGCTTCTGCGTGTTACCCGGTGCGAGTGACGTCATTGTTTCAGCCATCTTCTTTATGAATTCTGCTGGTTCATCTGAGTTCGCTTTCATTGGTACGAAGAAATCGGCTGGCAGGCGTAGCGTCGTTCCGTAGGTACATAAAGCTGGGCTTAGGTCCGTCGACTTATGTAACGATGCGCGTAACCCCAGTAGGACTGTAGGTAGTTCTTTAGTCCAAGTCGTGGTCGCTCCTCGTGCCATTAGCGCGGCTTTCAGAGATCGGTGCCAACGCTCTATCTGGCCGTTTGACTGCGGGTGGTAGGCAGTGGTTCGGATCTGTGTGACTCCAAGTTTCTTCATCAGCGCTTGGAATAACGCTGACTGGAAATTACGGGCCTGGTCCGTGGTGATTTTCAACGGACACCCATATCTGCAGATCCAGTGTTCATAGACAGCTCTGGCTACCGTCTCTGCCGTGATGTTACGTACGGGGACTGCTTCAGGCCATCTGGTGCGGCGGTCGATCATAGTTACTAAGTAGGTGCACTCTTCTGATGGTAAGAGCGGACCGACGACATCGATGTGTAGATGTTCGAATCTTCCAACTTCAGGGAACTGTCCGAGAGGTGCGACAGTATGTCGTTGTATCTTGCTCTTCTGACATCTGAGGCAAAGTCGAGTCCATCTTGTTACGTCGGCGTTCATGTTAGGCCAAAAGTATCGTTTGGCTATCTGCTTTCTTGTGTTACGGATTCCTGGATGACTTAATTCGTGAAGTGCTTTGAAGGCGGCTTCTCGCATCGAAGCAGGCAGGTACGGTCTAGGATCACTCATAGACGTTTCGCAGTGGATTGGCTTGCTAACGCCGGGCAGAGTTATTCGAGCAAACTTCAAGTTACTTTTAGTTTGTAATTGTTTCAGTTCTTCATCTTCTTCTTGGTCGTCTGCGAGTTGATGGTAGTCTAGCGTTGAAGTGCATGTGATTTCTTCTAGTCTTGAGAGCGTGTCAGCGACTGTGTTGTTTTGGCCGCTGACGTATCGGATATCAGTGCAAAACTGACTGATAAATTGCAGTTGTCTCTCTCTTCGTGGTGTATCGTTGTTGCTCGGTGGTTTCGATAAGGCGTATGTAAGTGGTCGGTGATCAGTGTGGATGACCACTTCTGCGCCTTCTATGTATCGTCTGAAGTGTTTGACAGCGGTGTACATGGCTAGTAGCTCGCGGTCGTACACGCTGTACTTCTTCTGTGCTTCGCTGAGAGTCTTCGAGAAGAAAGCTATCGGACGCCATACCGAATCTTGCAGTTGATTCAAGACGCTGCCAAGACATTTATCTGAGGCGTCTGACATTATGTGCAGCTTGGCTCCTGGGATGGGGTGTGACAATGTCGCCGCTTTTTTGATGCTGTCGCGACATTGTTCAAATGCTTCTTCGGCTTCTGGAGTCCACTTGATTGGTGTCTTGTCCTTCTTCTTTGCATTGTGTAAGAGTTTGTTCAACTCTAATTGTTTATCGGCTTGATGTGGTAGTGCGTCTCTGTAGAAATTGATCATTCCCAGGAATCTTCTTAGTTCTTCTATCGTCTTTGGTTTAGGAAAAGACGATATGGCTTCTGTCTTCTCTTCTGGTGGTTGTATGCCGGCTGCAGAGACGTGATGGCCCAGGAAGGTAAGTTGTTTCTTCCCGAACTCGCATTTGTCGATGTTCAGTGTGAGACCATATTCTGTCAGGCGCTTGAAGACTTGATGAAGGTGGCGTTTATGAATTTCTTGATCCGGAGAGAAGATGAGTAGGTCATCGATATATGAGAAGGTGAAGTCGTCTAAGCCTCGTAGTACTTGGTGCATGAAGCGTTGGAACGTTTGAGCGGCGTTACGTAGCCCAAACGTCATTGAAGTGAATTCAAACAAGCCGAATGGTGTGGTGACGGCTGTTTTCTCTGCATCTTCTTTGCTGGCCATAGGTATCCAATAGTAAGCCTTCTTTATGTCAAGCTTCGAGTATATCTTCATGCCGTGCAGTCTGAATGTGAAATCGGTAATCCGTGGTATTGAGTACCGATCTGGCGTTGTTCGACTATTGAGAAGTCTATAGTCGCCGCAGATGCGTAGTTGTCCATCCTTCTTCTTGACGATGTGCATTGGATTGGCCCACGAACTGTTTGATGGACGACAGACGCCCATCTCTATAAGGCGCTCGAACTCCTTCTTTGCTTCAATATATCTATCAGGCGCTAGTGGGCGCGGCCGGACGTAGACAGGCGGTCCAGTTGTTTCTAAGTGATGTGTTACGTCGTGCGGCGGTGGCCTCTTAAGCGACATTGGCCTCTGGATATCTGGATACTGCATTAGTATGTCGCTGTACTGGTGATTCATGTTGATGACATGTACGGAAGAGTCATCGCTGCGAGTTGAAAGTGTCTTGACTGAGAGCTTGGTCAGCCCGTCAATCAATTTCTGGCCTTTCAAGTCCACCAGGATGTTGTGATGACGTAGGAAGTCTGCGCCGATGATTGATCTTCTGACATCTGCGATTACAAACGTCCAAGAGTAGCTACGTCGTAAGCCCAGATTTAGTTGAAGCGTCTTCTCGCCGAATGTTGAGATTGTGCTTCCATTTGCAGCGTACAGTTTGAAGTCGGTGGGAGAGTGTCGCTGTTTCATCTTCACCGCTAACACGGAGATGTCGGCGCCAGTATCGATCAAGAAACGTTCACCACTTTGACGGTCGGTGACGCTCAGGCGGTTACTATAAATGGCTTCAACATCGGCGCCCGCCGTATCCGATGTTTCATCTAGTTTTCCGACTTCTGTTGTTGCTTCTTCCAGGAACAGGGGGACTCGCATCTTCTCGATCGGTTACGGAAACGGTAGTGGTATCGACATAACCAATCTTCGTCGCCAGGCTTCCTTGACTTGCTGTGAGTAGACTTGGATCTTGAGCGGTTACGTTGTTGAAAGGGACGGCGATATGGCTGTCTCCCTCTAAGTTCTGCGACTTCCAATGTGAGTTTTTCTATTTGTTTTGACAAGAGTTCAATTTTGGTGTCTTCTTCAGGCTTTTTCGACGCGGATATTGCTGCGACTTGTGGTTCCAGGTGCTCCATCATCTTGTCAGCCATTGATGCGAGAGTGTCGAGCGTAGACTCGCTGTTGACGGATATGACGGCTCGAACTGAAGTAGGCATTTGATTCAGCCACAGGACCTTCAAAGCGTCGTCTTGAACCATGGAGCCGCCTAGGTCTCGCATTCGTCGCAATAGTTGGCTTGGTTTCTGGTCTCCAAGCTCTTGACCACTTAGTAGCTTCTGTAGTTGTTTCGCTTCTGATTCTTGATACACGGAAAGTAAACGATTTTTCAGTGCGTTGTATTTACCCGTCGATGGTGGATTCAGTAGGATGTCGCTGATCTGCTGAACGTCGGATTGTTGTAGTACGCCCAAAACGTAGCGAAATTTTGCGTCGTCACCGACTTTCGATGGCTCGATGAGTGTTTCGAACTGCGCGAACCATAATCGCGGATATTCCCTCCAGAAAGGTAGTATCCGGGATTGAATCGACACGGGTGATATGTCGCAGGATGCCCCAAATTCTGTCATCTTCGTTGCTTCAGTCGGTGTCACCATTTATAGGGGTCCTATCCTACCTTATCAGAAGGTATTTTCAGGAATGAAACTCGATTAATACTGAACATAAATTTTATTTTTATTTCCTCTAACTAATATATACAAAAGTATTCTTACCAACTAGCTATTACCATAAGTAGTACATTTACACCTATCTTGCGACATTGTACGTGACTCGCTAAAAGGGACAAGGGATATTTTCTTCTCGCTTACACAGTATAAATATTTTGCGCGTATACGAGCTCGCCTCAGTCCGTATAACTATCGCGCGCCGGGGGTCGCCTCTCTTATTCCGGTGGCCGCTGCGCACTGGAGCGGACGCTGCGATGTATGTTTTTCTTGGGCGACATGGTGGTGGTCCATGACCGCCACACTCTCTCTACTTTCCTTTTTTCAGTCTTGAGAAATTAGTAGGAATGTAAATAAATTGCGAGCTAATGCACTTGCGCGTCGTATTGAGAATTACCTTGAGTGTAATAATAACACTTTTCATCCTATCTGATCGTGATCTCATGCTACTGCTGAGTAAAGATCTCTCCATCTCTTTCTCCTGATCTCCCTCCCTCTCGCTCTCTCTCTCTCTTTCGCCCTCTCAGTGTTACTGACTATGGCCAAGCCACATATAGGTAATATCAATAACTAATGATGTTAAATGTTATGTATTTTCAGATTCTACAGAGAGAAGATAATTCTACTGGAGTCAAATAATAATATTATTTTATGCACTAGCAACCAAAAGTGACAACTTTACAATATTGTAAGAATTCAGTTTCCAGTATTCAAAATGACGAATATAATTCCAATAACATTAGTAGGGGAAAATCTTGGGAAAAGACACCATTACCTCAACTCTTTAGTCAATAAAGCTCAAAAGAGTGGTGAAGATTTCGATGTCATAAAGAACCTTGCAGAGTTGTCACCGATAGATCGTCTCTTCAAAATCGACCTCGCTTCTAAGATCAAAAATGTTGAATATATTATCCAAAATCTTAAAGACGATGATATGCTTTATGTCAGCAGAGCTTTGAAGGCTAAATGGTTGACGGAGAAAAAGTACGAAGATATCATTAACCCACAATATTTGGAAGACACACTTTATCCGGAAATGATTACAACGGCAGTGACCAAAATGCAACATTGGATACATCTAGTGTTAAATGACGAAATAAGGTGCGAGCAATTCTACCAGTATTACAAAGAGAAAAATTTTGAATTTGCTTTTAAATTTCTTACGAAATGTTCTAAGAATTACATTTTTATTGAATATCCTAATGTCATACACAAAATATCTCCACATTATTTCAAGGTGCTTTGCGAAAAGTGTTCACACATTGCCAAAATATTTTATGATTCACTATCAACCGATGAAAAACTTAAATCTCAGTATTTGAATAAAGAAAATCAATATTTCGCCACTCTTCGACACTTGCTGAAATCAGATCCAAAGACAGTGTTAGATATTACCGAGAAATATTTTAACAGGAATGTGTTCAACAGATTTAGTGCAACACAAACAAAATATATAATGACGCATCACACAAATAGATTTTGGCAAAAACCCGAACTGTACACAGGGTGGTTGCTGAATACACAAGCTGTTGCCGACAGTCTTGGGAGTGAAGAAGCTAAAACTCTTGTCTTAAAATTGGCACAAGCGAAATACTTGGCTTATTTACAGTGGTTTAACTTTAAAAGTGTAGCACCCTTAATAAAACGTGTGAACGTTGATGAAAGGGCGGCGTTCAAGAAGAAGATTTTCGTTGAGAAAGATATTGGAGAAGGTGCAGAAGACTGGCCTTACGAAACGCCTGAACCGCCGGTCAGAGAAAATGAAAATCACAGAAGTATTTTTGAAGATTACCAACGGGACCCTTACGAATATGAACACCTGAGCAAGCCATTGAAGAAACGGCCTATAAGAAAAAAATGTGGAAAACACCAGAATTATGAAATAGTAGAATATTCTAGTGCTGAGAGATGCAAAACATTGTTGGACAAGCTGTTTGACGAGTTCAGATTTGCTAGTTTTGGTAAAACGCTCTACGATCTGAGGAAAAGGATTGCAGCAGAAAGCTCTCCTCAAAATCGCGAGTTTATGATGTTGGTTCTCGTCAGCAAAAGCGGTGGACAACCTGATGCAATAGCATCGTTATTAGAGCTACTAGCTAGACACGGTAACGAACCTCCAAATGTTCGAGCTGCTATCATCCGAAGTTTTGTGAAACGCGCTCAAGTGTGGCGTTTACCACAAATCTCCTGGAATCAACTTCTAGAGTTTGGTCAAGGTTTAGGTCTAGATGGAAATACTCCGGTAGCTAAATGTTATGAAGGGTTGCATGCTGTAGTCATTCGCAGTTTACTTCTAAATGGGGAATGCGAGCGTGATATACAAAAGGCATTTATGGCTCAATTTTCCACTTTCATAAATGAATACTCATTAAATGTGACAGAGAAAAAAATAATCATAGAAATGTTGCCCAAAATGTTGCTTTCTATCACCAAAGAACAAGAACAACTCGTGGATGCAATTGACACTATCGAAAAACTTATCGATACTCTTAATGTATACAAAATTAAGGTGGACACTTATCCTGGTCTGATAGATACTATCGTAGGATTTGCAGAAACAGATGCATCAAAAATAAGTAGTTTATTAATAAGTCTGTTTCAGGCTAAAGTGGGACGAAAACAACTGTTTCGATACACTTTTGATTTAATTAAAACCGAAGCATCCTTTGTAAATGCTCTGAGGCACGATACAACTGTCTTAAATGGAAAGACGTTTACAGAATACTATGTCAAAAGATATTTTACAAAAGCTGATACATTTTTATCAAAACTAAATCTATACTTTAGTGAACCTAATGGCCTAGCAAGCATTTTTTTAAATGAATTTAAAACAGTGAACCACGATGAATCTTCAAAATTACTCGGAAGACCGTTAGCTTTTTTGTTAGGAGATCAACTTGAAGCCTTCCTTTGTGAATTAGATGCTTTGGAAGATAAAGAATCCAAATTACTTGCTCCTGAAGTAAGAGCTAATGCACATGTCACGAGACCAAATCTTGACATTAAAGCCTTTGGATGGAAGAAAGCTGGAGTGAAACTAATCGCTAATACAATTTTGAAATGCCGTGCTGTTGAAATCAACAATAATATTGAAGAACTACTTAAATGGAAACGCACGACTAAGCTTGCTCTACTTTTATCAAAAAGAACGTCTCGTCAAACGGAAGTATTTTTAAAATTAGTTACACTCAGACCTACAACTGCAATTAAACTCGGCCTGAAGCTTATTAAACTACATGGTGATGATACGGATCCACTAATTTGGGAGACAATAAAACCTATCATCCAAGAACTGGATGTAACAAAAACAGACAAACTCTACATTGTAAGAAGTCTTGAGGACATTCATAATATTATGCCACCTAAAATAAAATCTGAATACAGTACTATCATTTACACATCATTTCTAAAGATATCTTTATATAAAGCTATGCCTCCACTATGTCATATTGAGATGCTTATCTCAGATGTCGATGAACAGTTTATCGAGAATCTAGTTCAACGATTTCTAAATGATAATTTTGTCCCGGAAAAACTGTGTTACGATAGGAATGAAATAAAATGTAATCGCCTTTACATGAGAATTCTTGTAAAATTCCTTTTACTCTGTAAAAGTGAAGAAACACAGAAGCATAGATTGGATACTATTGGGGATTTATTTCTTGCCAAAATGGAAGAATTAAAAATGACACCTGAAAAGAATGAACTTTTTGGCAAATATTTACGAGAAATGCTCAGGACTTTTGTTTACAATAAAGTATTTCTAAACAACAAGTACGTTTCACCATTACCCGTAATGGAAAAAGCCGTTGTTTGGTTGCAAAAACTATTTTCAATCGAGGAACAATTTGGAATATTTACACAACTTCATCTGACCATGTTATATTTCAAGGCGGTACGACAAACCGTCAATGTGGCACCAGACATATTTGCTGATGAAAAAACTAAGCGCAGTGAAGGCAACACAATAGTTGGTAATCTTTATGGCAAATACATAGCAAAAGAATTGAGCACTCTCACTGCAAAATACTTTAATTCTATAATAGAGTTGTACAGTCCGAATCTTATGAGTTATTTGGAGCCTTTCTTTTTACGCTGCATCATATCAAGCGAGTTTCTAATGTCGATGATAAAGGGCATTCTGGAGGAAAGTAAAGGGCCCGAATATCGCTTAGGCGTATATCTAATGGAAGAACAACGTTACAATCTCCAGGACGAACATTATCAGGAACTTATTAAGGACGTCAAAGAATTAAACAACGATGAAGCACAATGGTTTGCATATGCACTCATTTTCTAAATCTTAATTTGTGTATAAATTATACGTCACGTTGTTTGTCCGCGATGGACTCCTAAACGACTTAAGCGATTTCAATCAAATTTGCACACCGTGTGCAGTTTGATCTAACTTAAAAGATAGGGTAGCTTACAACTCAATTTATAACCTCAATAACAATAATCTTAGCCACAGCAACGCGTGGCCGTGTCTGCACCTAACACTATACATTATTGTATTGTTATCTTACTAATAATATTAATGCGGAAGTGTACAATGATTTGGGTTTGAAGTTGAAACCACTCTATCAATTTTTTAAATTTTGGTGCAGCGATAGATTGTTCCTTGAAAAAGACCATAGCATACTTTTTACAGTGACCAACTGTAGGCTTTGCAATAACGTCTAGTATTACGCATGTGAAAGTGTATTTGCTGTTACGTTTTCACGTCTAAAAAGCTGTATCAATTTTGATAACTTTTTGTAAAGAGATAGATTAGATTTTGGAGAAGGCTGTAGAATACAAACTAGTAAAAAAATATTTAAAGTTGGTAAAAATTTATAGGTACTCAATGTAGTATAGAGATTAATGGAAAGAAAGAAAATTACAACACTATTCAAGTATTTATCATAACATTATTCCTTTTTGTAATGATACATATTTTAGTTGCATGATTTGTTTAATAAAACTGGCCATATTCAAATTATATCCAGTTATTAGGTTAGGTATCAATATTTCGGTTCTAAATCAACATCAAACATGCCCATGTCCAAGTACTTACCTCTCGCCATGTCGAGAGCCATTTGGTGCTGATCTAAAGTACGCAAGTGCACTTGATTAAGAAACGTGGCCTCAAAGGTTTATTGTGATCGCGCGATAATGAAAGATGCATGCTGGCCTTTTTTTAAATGTTTTTAGCTTTGTTTGAACTTTTAAGATTAAACTTGCCTAATTAGTTTTTTATTCATTATAAGCTAGCATTTCACCACTATCTCAACAAACTTTTGTATTATTTAACTTTGTATGTTCTGTCGCGTCAATAGTTCTTACTAATTCATTATAATACAAACTATGTATAAGTAGGTAGGTACTACCTATAATAAAAAATGTAACAAAATGATGAAATAAATATAATTTATCACAACCTATTAAGAAGTAGGTACCCACTCAATAAAATGCTTTTTCTATTAAATATTATTAGTAATAACATATTAAAAAAATAAAATAATTAAACGTTAGGTATATAAAAAATTTGTTTATTTTTTTTCATGGCATTGAAAGACAATAATTTATCTACTAATATAAAGTTAGTGTAATTCATAAAGCTGCACCCAGAAGAATAATTCTTAAAAAATCTTACAGCTAAATTACTTTTATAACCTTTGGACTTATCAGTAGGTACTTACCTACATAAGTAATTAAATTTTGCAATTGAAAACTTAGACACATACAATATTTCAAACACACTTCAGTAATACACTTTGAACATTATTATTATTATAAACTCAAATTAAAACAAGAAAACCTATTTAAAAATCGTAATAAACTAAACGTGAAACTCATTAACTATAATATAAATAAACGGGTCTAACTCGCGCACAAACTAATACCTATCAAAATATATAATTTTCATATATCTCGACGTTTCGGCCGAGTTACGTCGACCGTGGTCACGAGAAGCCTGGAGAATGCGGGTATCACCGTCCGGAGCGCAAGTCTTGTTTCCAACTACCCGCGTTTGGTTTTGCAAAACATAACCGTGTCACTACATACAACACTAACAGTATTCGAAGTCGAACATAAATCGCTACACATTTGCTAAACATGAAACTAATTATAACTGTCCATTGTATTAAAAAATAAACATTACTGGAATAAAAAACAAATATGTACCGTTTTATTTGAACACTTTTATATCTAAACCTTTACAAGATAATCGTTTTCAAGTTTACAAAACATTTCATTTAATTAATTGATAATTTCAAATATAAATTTATTTAGGCTTAATAATATGTTCACAATAATGACTACGGAATCTAATAGATTTTTTCAGTCTCAGTCAAAGAGATATATAAACTTAAAGGTAGACATTAGGTATAATTAATATTCCTACTTATGTACCCCATGATTACTGTGGAGTCATTTAGTATCTACTAAAAAATAAATGTCTTCTTTGTGTTTCTTTTGTAAAACTAATAAAAATATCGAGTTTAATAATAAGTACTTACACGTAAAACAATATTAGGGAATTAAAAGCTATATCTCAAATTTTCTTTGATATTGACACTTAAAGCTTTTCATTTTTAGGCTAAAATAAAAAAAAAAATCTAAATCCGACATAAAATTTTATGTTAACAAATTCAATTCAACTAACAACAAAATTTACTAAAAAGTGAAGGACTTATTTACCTATTGCTATAACTACGGCAATTCAACAAAAGTTTTGAAAAACTGATTGCAGTACTAACTTTAATTACTAACATTTAGACACAAATAATTTAGTAGATAGGTACAGTCGGACCCAGAAGTACATAGTGTACCAATTTCCAATTTATTTTTACACACAAAATATGTTTCTTTCGAATACGCAAAGATGCTTAGCAACTTTTTAAGCCGACCGTACTGATATTTAAAAATTCATTTTTATCACTAACACAAAATGATAAAAAATACTAAAACGAAGTAAACCTAATCTAATAACCCGCTACCAATGGGCAACGTTCCCAAAATGCTGGCTGCAATGCCACGTGGAATGGCAATGCTGTCACCATTTTTGTCACTTCAATATTATTATTTTAAGTAATATTATTCAGTCTCTTGGAGACTATAGATAGATTTAGAGATTATTTCAAACTTTAAAAGAATAATTAAAATGTATTGAGCTTCAAATCATTTTACTCTACTTGACTTACAATTTAGAAAAAACAACGCGTTTATTTATTTCATTTAGCACATATTTTAGGACTAATTAATACCTATTTTTATACATGAGTCCCCGGCGTATGTTGAGACCCGATACCTGAAAATAAGTGAATTTGTTATCAGTTGTTAATTTTACTATTCATTTTAATTCATTTATATAATTATGTATTCAGTCTACCAAAATTTGCTTCATTGGATCATTTTATTTTCGGAACCAATCCTTTCTATCACATGTAATCCATTATTTTAGAACCGTAAGGTGTTCATAGTTATAGCCAAATAATATAGTATTTATATAATATAATGTTAGTTTTCAATTATTATTTTTTGTATTTTTGTAAATTAAAATATGTTTTAACTTGCCCTTTGTTATCTTTTGGCTAGAGTGTAAGTTTCCTTGGCTGGACGGAGGTAAAATGTAGAGAGCTCCCGAAGATTGATGGGACGATTTAGGCACCTAAAAATAAAATCGATATATTATATAATAATATAGGTAGTATACATTTGTTCTATACTACTTTATTAGAGTTACATTAAACTAAAACTATTACACACAAAAAAATATATTATGCTTAGTGTAACAGTGGCCTCAAAAACATTTGCAACCGCCCCGAAATACACGCTTTAGCTGCTTTTTTCAATATTGTATAATTATATTCAATTTTGCTCTAATATTTATTTTGTTTGTTTGTAAGCAATAAGTAATATTGCACTAAACTTTTAATCAGACTATCAAAGCTAAAAATAAAAACAAAAGATTCATTATAGAAATTAAAGAGTAACTGATTATGGGTTAAGTCTAAAGAAGGATGTTTCCCTTTCATGCCCTGATTCTTGGCTGATAACAGGAAATACATATCGTCACTGGAAAGGCAAAATTACTTAACCGCCAAATTGGGCATATTGAGTTACATACAAATTCGGAATCAGTGATTTTTTCTGCATCGATCTATTTAGGCAGCATTGCAATCGAAGCACTTTAGTGGCGCTTCAGTAACCCGTCAAAAGGCGGGTTATTTTTTTTTCGATTACGGAAGTGACACTCTTTTCGATATTTTTCGTACGAGTGTTACTTATGTCATATTTACTTACTGTAGAAATGCGCCAATTTCCATTTAAGTAAATTTTACTTTCTGTTGTCTGGAAAATAATGTTATATTAGTAGTTTTGCTCGTCTTTGAATTTAATAATAACTTGGTTTAAGTAGTTTTGATTTACGTAAATTCGAATGAAGCTCGGCGTATAAAAAGAAATGCCTTATTATTTTTATCGAGTGAATGGCGTTTCAGTAATTTAGCCTGACTGTTATGGATCAGTTTGCAGGCTATAAGCACTTTGCTTTGCAGTTAAATTTCTGCAAAAGACACAAAAGTATTTTATCTTTTCTGTCCAAGTATATACTACCATCTCTTAAGTAAAAATATTAATCACAAAATTATTATTATTGATGAATAAGTATCGACTTGTTGGTACAAAATTGTACATGAACGCGCCCACGCAGGCGGTTAAGCCAGTCGGCCCCAGAGAGAGCTTTAGCGAAAGGACGTGTGTTTTTGCTGCCGCTGCTGCGTACAATTTGATCGAAAACAATGTGACAATGCAATAACGTTGTTTTAAGTAGGTACCTAAGTAAGATAGGTAAGTATTTATGTTTCATTGATTATAGTACATTATAGAAAACATTATTATTAGATAGAAATAGAATAAAATGGTCAAAATAATTATGTCATACCTACCATCCGATTGTAAAATACCTACACTAATTTATAATGTTTTTCGTTATTACAATTAAGGTTGATTTGCAGCACTTACCAATAAAACCATACATATATATTAATATAGGATAATAAAGATAAAGACTATATTTTATAATAGCTGGTCTTGTTGGTGTGAAAACAAACCAATAGGTTTCTAACTAAAGGGCTGACGTAATAGGTATTTAACTAAACTGTAAACTATGTTCCATACGTCCCTTAAATTAAAGTTAGGCAATTTAGATTTTAAAAATAAGTAGGTAGGTACCTCATCTGTTTTAGAGAAGAAAAGGATGTAAATTAAAGAATGTATGTGCAGATGTCCAAAGAGCGGCATCTGAGAAGAAGAAAGCTTGGCTAGACTGGTTGGCTATGAAATCCAATCAAAGAATGCAAATGCCAACGAATTTGGATGTAAGCAAGGCAAGGAATGAATATAAAAGGTTAAAGGGTGTGGCAAAAGAAGCTGTGGAGAGGAAGAAAGAGAATGATAGAGATGAGTTTGATAGAAGGTTATCTGACGACTTTCAGAGTAACAAAGTTTTTCTGGAAGTCCATAAGGACAGCCAGAGGTAATCATTCAACCTCGCAACTGGACAAAATCAGAAACCACGATGGAAGTGTTGTGAGAGGAGAGGTATGCGTTCTAAAGAGATGGAAGGAATATTTTGAAAGTTTATTTGAAAAAGAGGATATGCATGTACCAGTGCCACCTGGAGACATATATGAAGATAGCGGTGAAAGTGATATCAGCATGGAAGAGATTATGAAAGCGTTGAAAATTATGAAGTTAGGAAAGGCTGCTGGTTATGACAGGATTTCGGCCGAGATGCTGATAGCTGGACAGGGTGTGGTAGCAAGTCAGCTGTACCGCCTATTTAACCTTTGCTGGAGGAGCGGAATTGTACCAGGTGACTGGTGCAAAGCCATCATCGTACCGCTTTATAAAGGAAAGAGGTCACAGCAGGACTGCAAAAACTACCGAGGCATTAGCTTGCTCAGTATCGTCGGCAAATTGTATGCAAAAGTTTTGATTACGAGAGTGACGGATGAAACTGATAAGAAAATATGGGATGTACATTGTACAAGCGGGTTTCAGGAGAGGAATGTGATGTATGGATCAAGTATTTTCCTTGCGAAACATAGCCGAAAAATGTTTGGCCAAAAACTAAAAGGTCTATTGTGCATTCGTGGACTTGGAAAAGGCTTATGACAGAGTAGTGAGGAGTGAGTTGTGGTCAACATTGTCTATGTATGGAGTGCGCGGCAGTCTGATACGAGCATTGAAATCACTCTACGAGGGTTCCAGTGCTTGTGTCAGAATAAACGGAGCTGTCACAGACTGGTTTAGCATCGAAAAAGGTGTTAGACAGGGGTGTGTGGCATCACCGGGCCTGTTCAATCTATTCATGGATAATTGTTTGACAGATTTGAAAGAGAGTATATTGTGTGGACTAAGAATGAATGATTTAACCGTCAAATGCCTCCTATACGCTGATGATCAGGTTTTGTTAGCATCATCGGAGGAGGAGTTGCAAGCGATGGTTAATATTATGCATGATGCTTTGAAAAGTAAAGGGATGAAAGTGAATATAAGCAAGACGAAAATAATGGTTTTTGAAAGAGAAGAAAGAATGATAGTCTGTGAAGTTAAGATTTCAGAAGAGAGATTGGAACAAGTGGAAGAATTTGTGTACTTGGGATCAAAGTTTACAAGAGATGGCAAGAATGATAGTGATATTGAGCGAAGAGTGTTAGCAGGAAATCAAGTGAATGGGGCACTACATAAATTTGTGAGCAGTCAGAAAGTGTCCAAAAAGGCACGACTGGCTGTGCACAGGGGAGTGTTGGTGCCTACGCTTATGTATGGTAGTGAATGCTGGGTATGGCAGAAGAAGCATGAAAGTAAAATTAATGCTGTGGAAATGAGAAGTCTGAGAAGTATGATTGGAGTGACTCTGATGGACAAAGTGGAGAACAGCGTGATAAGGGAACGACGCGGAATGGTAGAAGATGTAGTGACAAAAATAGAGAAAGGAATGCTTAGATGGTTTGGACATCTAGAGAGGATGGATGAAAGTAGATTTACGAAACAGATTTATGGATCTAGTGTGAGTGGGCCAGACGGTAGGTGTCGACGTAGACGGACGTACCACGATCAAATCGAAGACGTCTTAAGGAAAGGTCAAGTCAAGAGTACGCATAACCGGAGAGCATCTATGAAGAGCAAGTCATGAAAGTAGAAGAAGCGAAAGAGGTGTGTCAGGATCGTAGCACGTGGAAAGATGTAGTCTCTGCCTACCCCAACGGGAAAAAGGCGTGACTGTATGTATGTATGTATGTATGAGTACCTACGGGCTGGACGCATTTCGTGGTAGGTGCATGGTTTTTCATCTTAACCTGTTTTGGGACTTTTAAACTTTAAAAAAAGTCTTTCAGTTATATTGATAACAATTGTTACGTAATTTCCAAGTATCTAACTATTTTATTTTGGATTTCCGTATAATGGATAGCCGTCTTTTTAAATCAAATAAAGTCATCAGTATTTTTAATGTAGTTAATCAAAGTATCATTAATGTCTTACGTCGTTTATATCATCTATTATTACGACAAACTTACTGCAAAGAAATTATGCTTAACTTTGTAAAGTTATCTGGTCACCCCTTAAGTCCTTGTGCTAGACATGTGAAAATGAAAATATGTCCAAGAAGTAATTTTACTTCACCAGCATAGCAGTATACTTATATTATAAGAAATTTTGTCATACTCTCATTGCTTTATATTATGTGTTATCAGTAAGTTTAAATAACAAAGAAAGTTTAACTTCACGGCATTTAAGTAAATTTAGCTTTCTCTGAAATGAGGTCACATTACTTATCCACCACTTATTTCCTAAAAGAGCCTTTATAGTATCATACAGGATATTAATAAAAATAAAACAATTAAAGAGGTTTACATATCAAGTTATTTGATCAAAATCGGATCATAAATTAAAAAGATATGATTTTTTTTATAAAAACAAAAAATTTAAATGGCTTTATCTCGAAATGGCTTTTTGGAGCTCCAGTAATTTTGCCTTTCCAGTGACGATATCTTCAAAATGTTAAAGAAAATAGCACCGAGAGATTTTACTTTGATGTAATTTTTCAACTGTCATTTATTTTATTATGACGATGGCGTTATTATTCTATGATGACGATGTTGGTGACGGTCGTCTTACTTGAGGCTGGGCTCCGCTGGCGTTGGACGAAGACGACGCTAATGGACTGGTGAGTGGTCTCGAAGATGCGGACGAAGCCGGGGATATCGATGGACCTGTCCATTAAAATATGTATTATATTTAATGAAGTTAAATGAAATGGAGTGGAGTGAAATGAAGTGGAGTCGAGTGAAATTTTTGGGATGGAGTGTAGTGAAGTGAAATGAAATGATAATCATAATTGAAGTGAATTCGAGAGGATTGGAGTGAAGGGGGTATATTAGGGTAATGAAAAAAAACCTTACCTGAAGAGTGATGATTAGTGTTCCTTAGAGTGTAATATGGGGGTGGAGCGTGTTTTCCAGATGGAACTGAATTCTGCGCAATGTATGCTAAAATGAAATAAAATTAAGTTAAATAATAAAATATCAATGTTTGAAAAAAAGGGCAACAGTATACAATTTTCAGTTTTAAGCAATATATATTTTCATATAATAATACTTACATAAAGGGCCACTCCCTCGCAAATAAGGGTTGCCATAAGTAGCAGCGTATCTGACGTCCACGCCACCGGTTATCACCACGCTCGGGTTGGGCATCGGTATCACTTGAGACAAAGATAGAGTGAACCAGTTAATTAAAGAAGAAGAATTACTTTCGTAAGTTATATGAGGATTTCCATTACTCAGTGCTTTGGAAGGCACATGAAGCTATCGGCCGTGGTTTTGCTCAGTGGATAGCAGTCGTTGAGTCACGTCAGAAGCCTTCAGGCGGCCTGATACACTCTATCAATAAAGGCTAGCGCAACCTCAGCATCATCATCAGCCTGAAGACGTCCACTGCTGACCATAGACTTCCCCCTTAGACCGCCACACCGAACGACAATTTGCCACTTGCATCCTTTGCCTTCGACACTTTTGATGTCGTCGGCCCGCATACGCCAAACAAACACCCGTCAGGGTAGGTAGGTCCACTAACCGTCAGG
Organism: Hylaea fasciaria; assembly: GCA_905147375.1. NCBI lineage: Eukaryota > Metazoa > Arthropoda > Insecta > Lepidoptera > Geometridae > Hylaea > Hylaea fasciaria. The sequence goes on from LR990218.1 coordinate 3,945,153, forward strand.
TCCGATCAGTCCTCCCAGTCTGCCACAACTAGTCTGCCTCCTCAAAGACCCCTGGCTGAAAGACCCGTCGATGCTTCTAGACAGTGACCCTGATAAGGAGTCGCTAGGCGGCGCGTAGTCTCGGGAGTAGTCCACGTAAGGGACGTAACCGTTGCTCTGGCCTTGAATCTGGAACAAAACAAGTCAATACTAGCTTCTAAGATCTCTTTCTGTAGCAATCGCATCGTTAAACACTTTTGTGTAGGGTAACAAAGTGCCTGGCTAGCAACCTTCAAGTAGAAAATCTCTCGCCTAATCCCTATCGGGGTGTTCCGGCAACGGTCCTTAAGAACCGACCCCATTATAGGCTGAGCATGTTTACCTCGTTCGACCACATCGTCAATTAATACCAGTAATGATACTGGTCCAATGATAGTCTAAAAAGTAAAAAATTACTGTTTCTACGTTTTACGTTGGTCCGTTGTCCGGGCTTCCAATTCAAAAAGAAAGGGCCACTCAATTCGGTTGTATGTTTTGGTTATATATATTACCTCAGAACTCATTCTACGCAATTATAGTATATTTTTGGCGGCCAAAACTTATTGGCTGATATTAGCCGATACCGACACTTCGACCGCAGCTCTAAAGCGAGCATAAATGTATTTTTCCTCGAATTCATTTAATTATAGCTTTATCCTTATAAATCAAGGTTCAAAAATACCGTCACAAACACAAAACTTCCAAGGGCAGCAACACAAAAACAGCGAAATTTAAAGCCATTTCTCAAAACATCAGAAAACATAACCAACACAGAATTTTCCAGAAGTAATAAGATTCCCCCATTGTTATTACTTTCTCGGGCTTTGGTAGTGATGTAACGATACATTATTTATCTTGGTATGTCGAATTGTCGATACTTATTTTTTATGAAACGTTTTTGCATGCTTATCGTTCATCATACATAAGTAATACATAGCACATAATACACATTTCTAACTCAATGACATAAACATTGGATAAATATGGGTGGCGCATATAAAGACTTGAAATCAGTCAGACTGAACTTCTTAAATAGCTGAATAAATGATTCGAGTTATTTTATAATATAACACTAATTTGAGTAACAGAAAACTCCAATAAGTCTGCGTAACTTGTATTAATAACATTGGATTAATTTTCGCAATTTTCGCAATTTACTAGGTTCTTATTTTTTTATATTTTTATACGTTTTTTATTTTTTTTTGTTTTTACGTTGACGTAACCGAAATGCAGTCGATATAATATCTAGTTCACTCTCATCCCTAAATTCCAGTATTGTGTTGCGAGGATTCAACTAAAAATTCAATACACGTATTAAATTATTTCTCACTAGAATGGAGTTTTTATAGTCCATTTTCGTTGGCCGTGGGTGGATGAAGTCTTATGAAATGTGAGATTTTTGCTTAATTTTATAATGTGAGTGCGGTGTTCCGTCATGATTTAATATGTTGTGGGTTTTAGTTAGTGCAAGTTTTTAGAGAAAATAAAGTTTATTTTCGTGAGAATTTATACTTCTTTATACTGTTCATATTTTGTTATACGAGTGCTTGCCATCAGGCGACTGACCTACTCAAGTTGCTCTGTATACTAGAAAAATCTAAACTTACCTTAAAATTCAACTGATCCATTGCCTGATTAAAATCCCCACTGTACCTGTAATTTCATCCACACTATTAGTATAACAAAACATAAATACCATAAGGTTTAACTCCCGTATTCACAAAGGTTACTATGCGGTCTCACAGTGCCCTCGAACGCACAGGGTAACAAAACCCCATTCGTGAACAACACTTAAGTATCAGATGTTACTATAGTAATATTGTGTCTGTCAAAACGAACGCAAAAGTCTTACTCTGCATAGTGTTGCTACGTCCCTTAGATAAGTAAGGTTTGTGAATACGGGGGTCGCAAATTCACATTTGTAGTAGAAGTACAGAATACCTATTAATACCCTAGGTAGAAGTGTGAAGTGTAGCGCAGTGACGTGTGATTTGAGTGGTTGTATGTTACAATAGCTGCGCCCCGCGGTTTCACCCGTGTTCGTTATTTTTACACGGGAATACTAATTTTTACCAAATAAAATATCCTATTCTCTGATCGAAGACTTGTATTACAGTATTTGTATACCATCTTTCATTTTTCAAAGAGAGAAGAGAGGACAAATATACACACACACACACTCCCTAACACAAACTTTCGCATAATTATAATAATTAGTTGGATGTGATGATTTATGTTGGGTTGTGAAATGTTGTGATGTGTTTTGTGATATGGCGTGATTTGTCGTGAAATTATTTGATGTGATTTGTCGTGAAATGATGTGATGTGAAGTGTCGTGATGTGATTAGTAGGAAGTAGAATACCTTTGGTGCTTCAGCAACTCGTTATCGTACGCACTGTTGGGTAACGGAACAGGCCCAGCTAGAGGAAGCCCAAGGTTCGAAGTCAGGTGTAAGGTGGGGTGAAGTTCCGTCTCCGAGCCGTTGTTTGAATTGTCCTGCGATCAAAAACGTATGTCTATCTTCCTCCTGGTTCAAATGTCTCTTGTTTTTATGTAATGTGTAATACATAAAGCGCGATCTGATTTTTATCGTCTAACGAGCAGACAGAGCCACGCGTTGATGTGGCTAATGGCTTTGTTATTGCGATTATAAATGGAGATGTAAAATGTAAGCTATCCTATCTTTCAAGTTAGATCAAACTGCACAAATTTAATGTGCAAAATTTTATAAATATCGGTTCAGTAGTTTAGGAGTCCATCGCAAACAAACAACGTGACGCGTAATTTATATAATATACTAAGATGAGGTAGTCCGGTCTCTACTAATATAATATCTCTACTAATAATGATAACCGGGACTGCGTGGCGTCTGCAGAAGTAAGTACGGAGATCAAGTCTCCATCTTGGATGAAGTGAACTCGCCATAAATATTATATTGTAGGTACTAATAATGTATTACCCCGTGTGTAATGAATTTATTTTAACAAGCATAATGTGTTTTTATCGATAAGTTATTATTAATCATAATAGCCTAATTGAAATAGATCTTAAAATAGACCTTACCTTATCTCTTTATCTTAATTTTTGAGTCTCGTTCCTGAAAACTCACGAACAGAAGTAAACCTCTAAAAGGCTTTTTGAAATTATCTTGAGTGTCAAAATACTTATTAATACAACTAATTTGTAAGATTTCCTCAGATCAAATTCAGCTATTTCATGAAATAATTATGCCTCTGGATGAAATTTCAAGATATAATAATCTGAGAGTATTTTTTCTAACCGACTTGAAAATGTTATAATATTATTAATCCTTAAAATGGAAATGTCAAACACTTTTTGTGAAAAATATTATGTACCAAAACATATTAGACATTTTAGACGTATAAGAATATAATAACGCAGTGCCATACTCGATTAATATCGATTAAGGAGCAAACGTTTTTAAACAATCGATTGTAATTTTGCCCAGTAAGCGATTATTTCGATTGTTAAAACATTTCGGACTCATACTAAAAATTATTACTTACGACATCGCAACCTTCGACATGTCTCAATTCCAACTTCATATCGCTGATGTTGGAACTTCTGTCGCTTTCTTTATAATCGCCGCAGGTCTTCCCTAAGTCGGTGATGTCAGGTTTCTTGTCAATATTCTTGTCAGTCCGCCGGTGGCAGAGCATGACGATCAGCATGATGATCAGTATTAAAATGATCAGACAGGCACAAGCGGCCACGATTAGGAATAATGGAATGGATTCTGGAACAAAAACTGTTCTGTAAGAACATAACCACCCTTCGGTGTTTTGGTATAAGGTTCGGATTTCCCCCCTAAGGGGGATTATTCAACATTTATTTATAGATTGATTGCCGTTTTCCCCCTTAAGGGGGATATCCAGGGGGGAATAGTGGAACAAGCCATACTTTGGATTATTCCCATCTTAAACGTTGAGTTAGACATTTATTAAAAGAAAACTAAAACTAACTAAACCAAAGTTAATTATCTAACAAGAGTAGCTGTCTATGTGGCGTGGTGCCAAGAACTTGCTGCGTTTCTTTTTGTCTTGCCGTTGGATTAGGTTTTCACTCTGAGAGGTATAAATTGTGTCTAAAGGTACCGTCGGCAATAAAAGTTGGCGTAGAATAGTTAAGAGAAAACTTATAATTTATGACACTGTCCAACAAAATAAAGCATATTATAGATGTTGAAAATATGAGACAATATTACCAGCTAGTTTGAGGCTGACTGTACAGAGGAGTACCTACTTTATCCAAGTTATAGCCCTAGGTACTTGAGATGATCTTGAGCCAAAACCTTTCACGATATTAGGCCCGCAGACAGATTTCACCAAATTACTGTAACCTAGTTTTTAGGGTACCGCAATAGCTGAATACGAAACCCCTTTTCAATTCATTCAATTTGTCTATTTGGCTCGAGCGTATCAAACATTCTGTGAGAGGAAACGAGGATAAAAGTACGCGTAGATGGCGTATCTATAAAAGCTTCGACAGATTTTCCCATAGAAGCCATTATCTCAAATTGATGGATCAGACGTATGTACTGAATTTTCCATAAATAGACACTAATTCTAGTATCAACATATTTACACCGCCTGCTTATTACGAATAGCAATTCAAAATTTACGAATAAATAAATACGGAACCTTCAATCCGCCAGAACATTTGTAACTAACCGTTTTTATTGCAATAATATCAAAATGTGTACTTACTTAGTTCAATTTCATTATAAGTTTCAATCTAAGAATATTCGCTTTAGATTTCAGTTGATTAAACTTAAATAATAAGATGATATTTATGTAGCATATTTTCTATACTTTTTCTTATATATGTGATTTAAAAAAAAAAAATAATAGTTATAAAGCTAATTTCCAATAAAATTGGCAGAAAAAGGTTACTTGGAATATTTTCTTACGTTCTACTTTCTTACGTCTTCGTACTTTTTCTTATTTACCTATGTGATTTTTCCAAAAAAAAAAAAACAAATAGACATGAAGTTAATTTCCAGTAACATTGGCAGAAAAATGTTACTTACTGTCAGGAACCAGTACAATTTCAACGCTATCGCTCCCATACGCGTTGATAACCGTGCAGTTGTAGGAGCCGAAGTGCTTCGCTGCGCTTCGCTTCACGACCAAGGTAGACTTGGTGATCCGATCAGCTAGAGCCTCTTCCGAAAATGCATACTCCTGGAGGGAAGAAACTTCGCTGAATTTCGGAATGGAATGAGACTCCTTTAGCGACATCTTTCAACCCATCGCTGAGCAAAGGTCTCCCCTTTTGTAAATCCTTCTCACGAAAGTCTGTCTCATCATCATCAGCCTGAAGACGTCCACTGCTGAACATAGGCCTCCCCTTTAGACCGCCACACCGAACGACAATTTGCCACTTGCACCCACCGGTTGCCTGCGACTCTTACGATGTCGTCAGTCCATCTACTACTGTATAGTAGAAAGACTGTCTACTAATTATTAAAAAAAATACATGAGAAAAAACCTGATGTTTGCCTAATAAAAGAGGCTAGTAAAACCTCAAACGACAAACAAAGAAACATTATGAAAAATGCGAAAGAATGCAAGATTTATGACGGATGTAAAGTTTATAAATAACACAAATATCCTAGACACAAAAAAAATGTCTGAATATGATCATCTCTTCTTGAATCATGAGTCGGTCAAAACACCTTTCAATAAAAGCAAAACTACGTTGCCACGGACAGACGCACAGATACTATGAGAAATCATATATATATATCTATATCATATAATATCATGTAAGGGGTTCAAATTAAAATACACATGGGTGATGCACACCGTGGTACAAAATGTCAACCGAAAAGTGCCTTTACAAATGAGACTTGGGCGATTCGCACCGTGCGAAGCGCTCGTCCCCAACACCCAGGTTACGTAGACAAATAAAATAAGAAATTGTAAGCCATTCCTCCACCCTGTATTTCTCTTCGCAGAACTAAGCGTCATGGAACTTTTCCAAACTGAAACTTGCAAGTTTCTCGTAGCGTAGACAAGGAAATACGTTTTAACTGAAATAGAATTTAAAAATTCTGTTCCGGTTTGTTATTTAGCTTTGGACGGAAGAAATTCAATCAGTTGTTGGATTGTCTTGTTCGATAGGTGCCGTGTCTGTCGCTGTTGGAAGATATTACTAGACTTTGTTAACGTATATTTGTTGGTGTCGTGTTCGTTTCATGTGAGTTTAAAGCAGCTATCTCATTTCTGTGTTCTGCATTTGTATTGGTCAGTAATAAATCACCATCATCTTCCACACTACGAGTATTACATCTTTGCTAAATGCGCCCATTCAATTTGACATTCTGCCCATGGGTCAAGTCATGACGTTTACCTTTACGAGTTCTTTCCGCAGTTCTCATGTTAATTTGGTCCTGTTTATTTTTCATTTAAATATTGACTCTTTCATATAGAAAGAAAGAAACACATTTATTTGCAACAATACAACAAAAACAACAATAAACATAATAATTACTGAACATAAAATATTGCTACAAGAAGGTCCTAACTCAGCATGATGCTGGCTGTGGACAACCAGCGCTGGTCTTTCGTTATAATATTATTATTTAGAACCTCTTCCAACTTAAAATAATTATACTTTCTTTCGTTTGGTTTGTCATGTTAATGACCAAAGCACAGACATAAAATAAAACACAAACATAATATAAAGTGAGATAATGACATATAAATCTGAGATCTGCGACCAACTTCACTGACTATTCTGAACTTACCTGATTATGAAAAGAGTTGATTTCGCTTCCTCCAAAAGTCCACAGCACGTAGTCTGGCTTGGGGACAGAGAAGGATATACACTCCACATTCACGTTGTCTCCCTCTACCCCATACTGCGTCTGATTGGACAGTATCTGTGGTGGACCTAGAAAAAGCACTTATTAGTAGGTATTGATTTTGTGGCGGCAATCTCGCACCTAAAAGCGCAATGGACTAGCGCACCAGCCACCTGCCCGGATGACCGCGGGACGAGGTGAGACGGGAGGTGTGCGGAGGCACAACGGTACCTCGGCGCGACGAGCCGCGGCCAACGGCCGCCACTGCTATCGAGCGCCCGCGCAGAGCAGACGCGTACATCGATTTCACGCACTCATTCATATTATTACGCGACCTAGCTTCTATCTTTCTCAACTTCGTTCCTTCTGTATCGTTTCATACTTCTCTTCGCTTGTACTGTCTCTAACGCTATTAAACATCATTCCATCCTATTCGCTGTTTACATATTCACTGCTGCCTTCATCAACCACCCGCTTAAGCCGTGTTGCCGTGCAGGCACCGCATAACCCACATTGGTGACCCCGACGTGATGTCATCTGCCAGCAATATCCACCCGCTGAAGATGACGACTTTCGAAAAATCCGAACATGCATACCTTCCACATGAGCCTCCATTCCACCAGTTCCTCTCAAGCGACTTGAGGAAAAGAGTTACCTCACACCTCAATAAAAAAAAAAAAAAAAAAAAATACAACCTCTCACTTGTCGCTCTCCTACCCTTCTCCATTAACATCGTCAAGCAGCACCCACCGCAAGCCAGCATCCAGCCTCATCACCAGATCCAACGCAGCCGACTCACCGCGCTTCCTGGATCCAGACACCACAGGCTATCAGCGACGACCTCAGCACACCACAGTTCACCGCAACCCACCTGGATCGTCATTCAGATCACCCGTGAACCAGTGCTTACAGCCCGTCGCGCACTCTGTCCCTGACTCCGTCCTAGATCACCCGGACCAGGTTTCGTTCACTAGAAGCCACCAGGGACACTACGTCGCTACTTCCCGACTCACCGTGGAATCAGTCTCGACTCACCGAAGACCATAGCGACTCGGCGCACACACGGTCCCGACTCACCGTGGACCAGGTCTCGACTCACCGCAGACCAGCGCCAACACTCTCAGTCTCGACTCACCGCAGACTTCGAGCAGCACTTTAAGCATTAACTGGCACTTGCTAGCATCGACACAGACGATACGACTTCCAGTCTCGGAAGGGAGTGGTGTGGCGACCTCATCCGCCACACTAGACAAAACGGCACGTAGCGGGCATTTACGGAACTATCCTGCATCGCGCAAACGATATTCGCGCGGCCCGGACGTATAAGTAGAAGTTTCAACGAGGAACAATCGGACAGCTGTCCCCGAGCAATATCACCTGGCTCGGTCGGAAGACTTCCCGGAATGTTGGAGGCGCTTCTCAAGTGGATCATCATCACCACGATCCACTCCACGCCTTTGACCTCCACATTGGTGACCCCGACGACCTTTGGACGCGAGCATGTCAAAACCAGAAGAAGGAAGCGGCTTGTGTCGAGTTGGAGTGCGGATGCCGCCGTTTTGGCCCGAGGAACCGGCAGTGTGGTTTGCACAAATTGAAGGTCAGTTCACAATTTCAAATATAACGACCGACCATACCAGATTTTTTTATGTGGTCGGTCAGTTGGAGCCGCAATATGCGTCGGAAGTAAAGGATGTTATTTTGAACCCGCCTGAGACCGGTAAATACGAGAAGCTTAAAACCGAACTGATAAAGCGATTATCCGCTTCGCAGGAACGTAAGCTGCAGCAATTGTTAACGCACGAAGAGTTAGGCGACCGTAAACCCTCGCAGTTTATGCGTCATCTGCAGAATTTAGCGGGCCCCACGGTACCTGAACACCTAATCAGGCAAATATGGACTAACAGACTGCCAACTAATATACAAACTATTATTGCGTCACAGACGGGCAGCTCTCTCGAGGCCGTAGCTGAGTTGGCGGACAAGATCAATGACATTGCATCACCGACGCACCAGATCGCCAGCACATCATCATCGGAGCTGCCAGGTACCGTGTCAGCGCTGGAAATTATCGCGAGAAAGGTCGACGAGCTATCTAAACAGGTACAGAATTTACGTACTAATAGTAGACCACGCAATAGAAGCGATAACAAAAATGTGCGTTTCCATTCTCGTTCCGGCAGTCGATCAAAGTCACGTGAGCGACCAGACGACCACCCACACTGTTGGTACCACTTCCAGTATGGTGCTAGGGCGAAGAAATGCAGAGACCCATGCACTTTTAAGTCGGGAAACTTCACCGGCGGTCGCTAATGGCGGTAGCTGACTGTCCGATATCTTCAGGCCGCCTGTTCATTACTGACCGTAAATCCAAAGCTCAGTTCTTGGTCGACACGGGTTCGGACCTGTGTGTGTTTCCAAGGTCAGTTCTACGGGAGCCACGAACGAAGACGAAATATCAATTGTATGCTGCAAATGGTACACTAATTTCAACATATGGCAACATTCAACTAAATTTAGATTTTGGACTACGTCGCGCATTCAACTGTCGATTTACTGTTGCCGACGTGATCAAACCCATCATAGGCGTAGATTTTTTGAGTTTCTACCACCTGCTAGTAGACTGCAGACAGCAACGCCTGATCGACGGAGTGACGATGCTTGGTGTCCACACGCCGCAACCAAGGGAGAGCATACCTGATATTTCTTCAATACGCACTATTGCCGAGAACACCATATATCACGACCTGCTCCGAGAATACCCCGACATCACACGACCTGCTGGTAAGCCAATAATGCCTAAACATGGTACAGTACACCATATACGAACAACACCAGGCCCACCAGTCTCCAGTCGCCCCCGCCGCTTGGATCCTGAGAGACTGAAAATCGCGAAGCAAGAGTTCGACGAAATGCTGCAAAACGGTACGGCTAGAAGATCAGAGAGCGCTTGGTCCTCTCCACTTCACCTGGCACGAAAGAAGAACGACGGGTGGCGTCCCTGCGGCGATTACAGAGCTCTGAACGCACGAACCATACCTGATCGATATCCAGTACGCCATATACAGGACTTTACTCATTTGCTAGCAGGTAAATCCATATACTCAACAGTAGATTTAGTGCGAGCCTATAACCAATTGCCAATTTTTGAGGAGGACATTCCAAAGACGGCCATAACTACCCCTTTCGGAATGTTTGAGTTTCCTTATATGACATTCGGTCTACGCAACGCAGCACAAACTTTCCAGCGATTCATGGACGAGGTGCTGAAAGGACTGGATTTCACATATGGATACCTTGACGACGTTTTAATATTCTCAGAGTCAGAAACGCAGCATCTGGAACATCTAAAAATGCTCTTCGAACGCCTGCGGAAGTACGGCATTCTAATCAACACTTCGAAATGTGTTTTCGGGCAATCTAACGTCACATTTCTAGGATATCGAGTATCTGCAGAGGGAATCAGCCCTCTAGAATCGAAGACTCAAGCTATCCTGGACTTCCCAGTTCCAAAGACCACGAAGGAACTACGGAGATTCTTAGGTACCCTCAACTTTTACCGTAGGTTCATTCCAGAGGCCGCAGCTAAGCAGGCTTCACTTAACGCAATGTTGGCTGGAAGCGACAGAAAGGCGAAACCGATCGACTTCACACCCGAACAGCTGGAAGCCTTCAACGAATGTAAGAGAAGTATTTCTCAAGCAGCACTATTGGCACATCCAGACCCCACAGCTGAGCTGACTATACAGACCGATGCTTCAGACGTATCGATTGGAGCAGTACTGCAACAGCGTAAAGGTAACCAATGGCAACCATTGGCATTTTTTTCGAGAAAACTCAGCCCGCCACAAAAGAAGTACAGCCCGTACGATCGTGAGTTGTTGGCGATATACGAAGCGATTAAATACTTCCGTCACATGGTTGAGGCAAGATCATTCATCATACTAACCGACCACAAACCGATTACCTTTGCCTTTACCACCCGAAGAGACAAATGCTCACCACGCCAGTTTAGGTATTTGGATTATATATCCCAGTTTTCAACCGATATTCGCTTCGTCCCAGGTAAAGAGAACATTGTACCAGATATGCTGTCCAGAATAGAAGAGATATCGACGCCCCTAGATTACCAAGCTCTCGCCCATGCCCAAGAAACAGATGACGAACTCCAAAACTTACTTCAGGAAGGATCGAGTCTACAGCTGAATAAGGTTTCTTTACCAGACGCCAAAACGCAAGTATACTGTGACACTTCCACTTCAAGTCCGCGACCGTTCGTCACTACTGCTTTTCGACGAAAAGTTTTCGATTCGATGCACAGCCTCAGTCATCCTGGCACAAAAGCTACTGTACGACTAGTAACATCTAGATTTGTGTGGCCGGGTATAAGGCGTGATTGTCGACAATGGGCTAAAGAATGTCAGCAATGCCAGCAAAGTAAAATAACGAGACATACATCGGCACCCCTTTCCAAGTTCAACCCACCTTCAGCACGATTTCGACATATCCATATGGATTTAATAGGTCCCTTACCTCTGTCTGCTTCCCACAGGTACTGCCTCACGATTGTTGACCGCTTCACGCGCTGGCCTGAGGCGTATCCGCTTTCAGACATGACAGCCGACACCTGCGCATCCGCCTTCATCTCAGGGTGGGTCGCGCGGTTCGGTTGTCCAGAGCACGTGACAACAGACCGTGGCACTCAGTTCACGTCTCGCCTCTTCAGCACCATCGCCGCGATGGTCGGAGCCATTCATCACACAACAACGGCCTATCACCCAGCTGCCAACGGGCTGGTGGAGCGTTTCCACCGCCAGCTCAAGGCCGCCATCTCCTGCCACGCCACACCCCAGTGGACTGAAACGCTGCCGCTGGTGCTGCTGGGGATTCGCAGCGCGTGGAAAGACGACATCCATTCTTCAGCCGCTGAACTAGTCTACGGCGAGCCGCTCCGCTTGCCTGGACAGTTCTTTACACCGCACATTGACAAAAACATCGACCTCACCGACTTCGCTGACCGCCTTCGCAACCACATGAGCAGACTCTCACCAAAACCAGCTTCGTGGCACCACTCATCCCGTCCTTTCTACATACCAAAGGACCTGAACACCGCGACGCACGTCTTTCTCCGTGAGGGTCCAATACGACGTCCACTTCAACCACCATACGCTGGCCCATATAAAGTTTTACGTCGAGGGTCTAAAACGTTCGACATTAAGGTACAAAATAAGACGCTTACAGTAACCATCGATCGGTTGAAGCCGGCGTATACCGCTGAAGACAGCGAAGCTACGACCCCAAGTACCCCAACACCAGTTCCAGACGAAGTACATGAACGGAAGACAAAGAGCGGGAGAACAGTGCGATTTCCAAGTTACTATCGATCGTAGTCACGATCTCAGCAGGGGAGTACTGTGGCGGCAATCTCGCACCTAAAAGCGCAATGGACTAGCGCACCAGCCACCTGCCCGGATGACCGCGGGACGAGGTGAGACGGGAGGTGTGCGGAGGCACAACGGTACCTCGGCGCGACGAGCCGCGGCCAACGGCCGCCACTGCTATCGAGCGCCCGCGCAGAGCAGACGCGTACATCGATTTCACGCACTCATTCATATTATTACGCGACCTAGCTTCTATCTTTCTCAACTTCGTTCCTTCTGTATCGTTTCATACTTCTCTTCGCTTGTACTGTCTCTAACGCTATTAAACATCATTCCATCCTATTCGCTGTTTACATATTCACTGCTGCCTTCATCAACCACCCGCTTAAGCCGTGTTGCCGTGCAGGCACCGCATAACCCACAATTTGTATTATAGGACTATATATTACTATATATTACTCAAGGCCGTGTAGATAAGGACAACACTTATAAAATAATCTTGAAAATTGTCATTCAATTTCATACCATCAGGCATTCAAGTTATGACACCATTTTGTTGGTGGTCGAAAACCTGGCAATGATGTGGTAACTTTACCAAGTGAACTCTCAGTAAAATTGCTGGCAATGTTTCTCTGCATACCAGAAATCAATATTTTTTGCACACTATTAAGGTACGTCGAGGCAATCCTGGTATGGTACCTTTCTTAGTGGGATCGTAGTCACCGCCAGGGTATGCTTCTCCAATCCAGCCAAATTACGTCTCACCTACCCATTTCACCCGGAACTATTCGGAACAGCACTCAAACAATGGATAGGGGCGAGCCGAAACTTAACATTCATACTTTCACGGTCTTCAAACTTGAACTAAGTTCGTCACAGTAAAGTAAACTCAGTGACACCAGTCGTTACATAAGAATTGCACATTACACATTGAACTACACATGAACTAAAATTATGCGAATGGATAATTTTGGTGTCGTGAGTTAGGGCCGTATTAATAAATGAACCTCAATAGCGCTACCAAGTGCGCTACCAGCTGATCCACACTCAAAATGTAATCTGCATCTTGAGATCGTTGCTATTTAATAAATGGATATTGAGATGTAGCACTGGCTACTAGATACTGTCTTGTATGTGTCAATTGTGTCATAATCGGATAGCACTTAACCGCTGAGTGTCATTTATTAATTTGCCAGAGATCATGTAAGTTTCTGTTCCTAATCTACAACTTAAGATGTACTTATTTATTAAATAGAACAAAAGAGCAAGTGCACACTGAAGATAGCTCTCAGAGCTAAGTTTGATTTATTAATACGGACCTTAGATAGAGTCGTGATAGTTACTGTCATCTCTATCGTTTTCATTACGTTTGAATGTGACAACATGCCATTTGACAGGACTAAACTAAGATTTAGACTAATATGTAAACATAATTGCCCGATACTATTCAACTGCATTGACCTACTGATTTGTATAAGCCGTAAAATCTGGAGCTGGTTGAATCCAAGGAACTAGCTCACGGCGTTAACTCCACTGTGGCATTTCTAAGTTCCCCGCACTTTTAGTTATACTGTGGTTCCACTCGGAAGTCTCAAGTTTCCCCGGTCGGAATGACCCCAGTAACGACAGAACACTTGTCGACTCGCCCACCTAAAGGTCTAACGCGAAAATGGGAGAACTTGGCTATGTCGTTACGGAAAACTTAAAACTTGGGAGTTTTTTTTTTCTTAGTACTATGGAATAATGGAGGAACTATTGTTGAAGACGTATAATTCTTCAAAGGTTGAATGTATGTTTTTGTTGTCAAATTTTTGAAGACAATCTTTTACAAAGGGCTTAGACCAGGCGTATACACCATCGACTTAATAGAAGCTACTGAGCAAGCAGTTCCTTTGTTTACCTTTCGTCTCTATCATCAGATTTGCTGTGCCACCATAATATTATAATTTTCAAGAAACAAGCAAAGTTAACATCTCAAATTGTATTGTGAAAATTAGCTCAAAATTTACTAGCAATATTATTTGAACCAACCAAACATCTATTTAGCTATCTAGCCATATACTACCCGGCAACGTAAGTATAACAAAAGCATAAAACAAATTTCTTACATAAACCTTATTTATATTTTCGGAAATCTTGCAAAGAAACCTTACCAACTCAGCAATATTTCAGACAAAGAACTTATTTTCAGTACAAAAGAGAATTTTGCTAATAAAACATTTTCTATGCTCAGATTTATTATACCACGACATATTATTTTATAAAACCTACCTACGTTGTCTTTACATACAATCTACACCAGTAATACAATTAAAGTGCCCGTCTTTGATTGCGAAAATAAAAATATATAAAAATATTAATTCAAAGAAAACGCCTACTTACTAATATCTAGATAGATACCGCCTTTATTTCTCGGCATACCACGCACTTTATCAAAAACGCTAAAAGACGTCTAAATTGGGTGTCTGGATATATTTTACATGAAATGAAGTCAAATCAGATCATAAATTCTATTCAGTTATGGCATTGTATTAAAAATCAGCCTAGTTATGGTTATTGAAAATTAGCGTGTCACCAATCGGCACCTGTCATTCTCTGATAGGCTGTAGGTGTGTCAGACATCCAGTCCCAGTCTCGGTCCCACTTCTGGGATCACATTTTGAAGCGGATTCTTTGGCCGTATACTGACCTTACTTTGCGAGGCTACATTGTGGTAAGGCTTTATACTATTACCTCTAATATAAACAGTAGCCGGTGCTTCCACATCCTGACGGTTCTCAGTGCTGCCTCTGCACCAGTATTGGCCTTCTGACTGACCCGTAACCGTCACTGTCAGGTTGGGCGATTTACCAATTACCTGTAGGAAATAAGACCAGTTTAGAATAACGGAGACTATTATGCCATAATAGACCTTATCATACCAGAACTTCACTAGCAAATGTTCCGTAGTTGAAACATCTTTCGCCAACGGCTTGCTATAGAGGCTGTTCTGGCTAAGGCCATTAAGAGCCAGCCCCATTCTAGGCTGAGGTTGACCATCTTCGACCACATCGTTACCTAAGGCTAGGTGGGATAGTAATCAAAATGCTAGCCATTAAAAAATACAAAATAAAGTTAGGTTTCCATCAACCACGTGGAAGATAGAAATTTACGAGAATCGATTTGGAGGTATCTCCACCAATGCGGACCCCGTGGCAGATTACAGCCTCGTCCATCTCATGAAAGTGAGGCGAGGCCCGTGCTCATGGATTGTGCTGTTGATGATGACTGGTTTCCTCACGTGGTTTTCTTCATCAAAAAGCGAACCAGTATACTTACATTAAACCTATTGTCCTCGTAACGCAACCAGGTGACCTGCGGGGTTGGGTGGCCATCCACTAAACAGGTCAGCGTCACTGTCGAGCCAAAATCCGCTTCTACGTCTTTGGGCTTCAGTCTGAACGACGGACCGTCTGGAAATATTGCTAAGATAAAGCTTTCGCCAGTCAACGGAAGGGACGGCGCGGCGACGTGACGCTGGCACGACTTGAAGACTAGTAATGTACCCGCTGGGTTCCTATAGAACAGGGTTTCCCAACCTTCTTCGCACGGTGCCCCCGGATTATAAAAAAAAATCTCATACCTACCCCCTATATTTTCATAAGCACAGTTTTGTTCATCAGGGTCAATGGGTAATAGACAGGTAGGTATTTTGAGGACATGTTTTATGTTATTTCAAGTGCGTGATGGAACAAAATTGTGGTAGTTCGGCCGATTGGAATTAGGTGGCGCGAATAAATCTGTGTGTAAGTGTTTTAAATAAACCCCCCCTAAGATCTCAGTACGCCCTCCGTGGGGGCACCCCCACCGGTTGGAAAGTCCTGCTATAGAACATGACAGAGCCGAGCGCTCGCGCGACTGCTCTTTGTGTCTTGATAACTAGCTACACAAGTCGCACCCGAGTCGTGTCGTCGTCCGTCCCCCCCCCCCCGTCCGCTGTCTGGCGAAATCAAATGGTTTTAACTAAAGACACACAGCAGTGTGTTTGTTTTTCTGATTCATTTTGACGTCAAGTTAACTTATCTGTGCCATCAAATAAAAAGCTACAATACTGACTAGAAATGTACCAATAACTTTTGTACTGTTTTGTACTGTTCTGAAAAACCAGAATGAAAACACGAATACTGCGGCAGTGTGAAGATAATACCTAGTGCTACAAGCCAATTGAATTGCTGTCTACCGAAAAAAGCCGTTCAAAATCAGTTTAGTAGTTCTAACGTCAAACGCGTGCTAATTTAAATTTTTGCCATCACATTATTAGCTGATACAGGTACTGCATAACCATTCGTTATTAAACCCTCGTTTTAATTACAATTAAATTATTCCGCGCTAACATTTTGTAATTACACCTTTACGTGAGAATCAACATAACTATACATGCACAATGTTATTCCTACATTTGCAAGGTAATTAACAACAACGACGTAGTATGTTGTTGAAATAAATGTAGCAATTTTATTACTGTAGTGAGGCGGTCATTTGGGGAATACAGTAGTCAGCCACGATACGTAGAATCTATCTTGGGGCCCGTATAAAAAGTAATAAAATAAAAGTTTCGTAGTCGGTTTATCACCTACATACTACGTCATGGAAACTGTTAAACGACGTTACTACATACAATTTAAAAAAAAATTGCTATAGCTATTTTCATTGTTCACGCCTCCTAACGCTTCAACATAATCAGCAACCGATAATTAACATTTAGCAGCCTCTCTAGAGTACAACCTTCATTCTTTACAATAATAATTAAACACTCGAAACCCTAACCTACAATACGAAAATATAATGCAAATTAAATTGTTCTCATTGTTAGCCCCGTTTACAACGTACAAATTATACGCAGTAAGGTCGTATTTAGTATCCTGACTTTCAGCATAGTCACTGACGTGACGTCAGTGACGTTCGACGGGTCGGTCGACCGTCTATCGCTATGAAAACCGGGCGGACGCGAGCGCGTTGATAAATTAACGCACGGTTTAGAAGCGATAGCTACGGTCATCATATAGTGAAAACCAAATTTAAATCGGTTCAGTAGTTTTTACGTTAGGTAGGTACGCGACAAAAAAAACAGAGACATAGAAGTCAGTTAGAAATTTTGTGAAATACGTGTTCGAAAAATACGATTATGAAAAACCACTCAGGTTTTTTATAATCGTCGGTGATTTTCGGCTCACCAAAATGGCCGCATTTTTAATTTACAGAGTTTATCTAATATACTCATACTCTTTATCGTACCTACTACAATTTCACATGGTACATACATTTTTGGTTTAATATATTCTATAATATATAGACACCTACTCGAGAAATCTATCTACTACACACCTGAGACAAAAATATTGAGCTAACAGCAAAAAAAAACTTTAATCCAGTTAATACCGAAGTTGACTTACTGTTCTCGCGTTGTCGTGTCCAATTACAGCAATGAACTTACAAAAGAGGTCTTAAGAAATGCCCTGAACATTTATAAAAACCGTTCGAGGACTATTCTTATTGTGCTGTGGTTAGAAATAAGCTTTTCGAGTACATTCCTGTGGGCTAATGACTTAACGACTTAATACGAGCGTTATTAATTTGTTCAGCCATTGTGTTCATCGTGATGGAAATGTTCACAATAAGGGGTGATTGTTTAAAGCTTTATCAACGAATCGAAATCGGAAGTAGGTACGTAATGGCTCACTTTACCCCGACTTAATTTGTAGGGAATTTATTTCTGTGTTCTTCGCATCAGTGTATCAATCTTTGTTGCTTGAGATGTGATTGTTTGGTTGAAACATCGTAGTGAAATAGGATTAGGTAACTGTACCGCTATTACAGAAAGTATGTCGGATGTTTTAAGAATCATAGGGATTCTATAAATCACTTTAGAATTGACTGTATCGTAAATTTTCAGAATAATAATATTTTTTGGATATGTTCTCGTAACTTGATCCGTGCAACCGACATAAGCATCACATTAGAACGCATTCCTTTTTCAACTTTAACTTTATCACTTTAAAGCAGATATTTCAAAATGCGCTGATCGACGTGCTAGTTTGATGTATCATTGAGTCTGACAGAGACTTACAAGCAACCTCCAAAGTCCTGGTATCAGCACTCTTGCCGACGGCGTTGTGCACCTCGCACTTGACGGTAGCTTCGTTAAACTTCCGGGATATGTTTGTTAGGACCTGTAACAAACACAACTTCATTGTATAGACTAAACCTGTCATTAGTTTAACTAAATCTTTTGAAACAGACACGTCGGCCGACGTCACTATATCTAACTATCTTTCGGCGAAACCAACGATGATGACATCGTTTCTATCGTAATTACTCGGCATAAGACAATGGCCGGTTCATATTATTGTAGTCCAGTAATTCAACGAAACATTACTAGTGGCATTTCAGCGCTGAAGTAGAATGCTACTGGAGTAAAGTGAATCGGCCAAGAACCGATGTTTTAGGGTGACGAGCGCAGTGCAATGCAACGCAATGCTCTGGATGGCACTGCAACTGTTCTGGACAGACATGGCGCTTACCATTAGGTTCACGACTTACTTGTCTCGTTACTTAGTAGGATTAAAAAATACCAGCGCATGCTGCGACAGTAAATACTTTGAAAAAGAGCGCATTTCTCGTTATAACTTTTCAACAAAGTTGTCAAGTTGCTTTGCGACTTTTACCCGTATATCAGAACAAGCTGTATAATACTTTATTATTCAAAAAATTTCCCTCCCTGAAGTACACACGTGTATGAAACGCGGGCTAGTGTATAATGCATACTGCAGGTATCGCACGTGCCAAGTAGAGATGAGGTATATAGTATGTGTGGACGGAATGCCGGACCGACGGATATTTTCAGTCAACTATTCGGCTTTTTTTATATTAGCTTGATTCTGACTTTTTTTATTCAGAAGGTCTAAGTTTTTCAGATTCTTTGCAGCACGACCACAGAGCATGTTTTTGATTTCTTGTGGTAGGTACATATTCAGGAAAAAATAAATTACATTTATTTAGGTACTTTGGTACATAATAAAAAATTGTACTGAGATAGTCTCGACATTACAGCATAAGAGTTATGGTCAAATGAAGTCAATGTGTCGTGGTCAAGTCAGTACCTAATTCAGTTAAGTCGCAGTCAGCGTCACGATTCAGTTAGTGGAGAGAACATGAAATAGAAGTTGTAAAATTTTCGAGAACCGAAAACATATAAACTAGATTTAAACGGGTCTAATTTGCGCACAAACTAATATCAAAATATATACCTAATTTATTCCATAAAATTACGTGTTTTTGGATTTGTGTCTTTTGCCCACACTTGTGCACTTGTGTGTCTAAATTATTAGCCAGTATTTTTTGATAGCTTCTAAGTATTTAATCAATCGTGGTCTTATTATGGACCATACCATCATTTTACACCAGAATGTAAGGAAATCACATTTACAAAGTTTATCTAACGTTATCTGTATATTATACTAAATAGCCGTTCTTATTGTAGGTAATACAATAATTATAGCCGGATTTTTTGATGATGATTTGATGTTTGGCCGGATACAATCATGAAGTTATTTATGATTGTATCCGGCCTAACCAGAACAGACACAACTCTAATCGCTAAGAAAATTCTCGTCTGAAACATATTTTAGAGAAGACATGCAAATATGTGTGGAAACATTTTATACGGTGAAAAAAGAATAGCAGATTTTATCGGGATTCAGATACAAGAAAATTATGTACAAAATGAGAATTTGAAGGGTTGCATTACATTGCATTTTTTTGGTAAACAAAATTTACTAGTATTGTTACAATTACAATATAGTCTACGATATTTGTATTTGATGACGTAGTAAGTAAGTTAGGCAAATATTATCATAATCCTACTAACTAACTAAGATTATAGAAAATATCCTTTAAATGTATTATTCTTCAAAGATACCTATAATTTAAAGTCTTTGGTGTCACTGCCCTAACATTAGTATTTTCATTGGAAATTAATCAGGATTTTTTCAATAAGTATTCTTAGTTAGATAATAATTTGCTTAATGTTTGTTTGATTTCATATATCCTAGGCCCATATTGGCGAGGGAAACGATTGAATCTCAAAACATAGGAATGGTTTTGAACTACGTGAATTGGGTGTCCTTATTAACAACCGGAAGTGTACAAGGATATTAATGAGACGTCATTTTCAGTGCGGTTTCTGAAGCATCTGATACTGTTAGTGTTGTGAGAGTTTCGAGTGACTTTGGCAGGAGTTGTATACTGGTGTCAACCGTAAATTGGGGCGAGAGTGGGGAGAGAGAAAAGAGGGGAGAGAGAAAGACCACTTACCAGTTCATTCCTGATGTCTCCAAATAGCTGATCGTTGTTCACATACCACTTGTAGGTTAAATTGTTTGGATTAGCGTTTCCTTGGCATCCTAGGAATAAATTAAAATTATTATGAGATCCAACCAAACCACGTACCTACCTTGATAATTAAGAAACAGACAGAAAACCAGATAAATTCCATGAGTCGTAAGGGGGGGAGCTTGTGATAGGTAAGGGTTGTTTATCATTAAGGGTTGCTAAATAGGTAACTAGATAGGGTTTAATATAATAATTATCTTAGCCAGGGATTCTGTTAATCTAGGGGTTATATCTTCCATCATATCCCTAATCCTACATGCAACTCTGCATGTCTGACAACTTTAGCAGGACTGAAGCTATTATATTTTTATTTACCTCATCATTTTGAATGATGGATTTTCTGATGCATTCACTATTTTGATAGTAAACAATACAACTCACCTATGACGACAGCGTCTCCTTCCTGTATCCTTCCTTTCAAAAGTCCTGTTTTGACAAACATTCTGACCTTAGGAGCGTATTGTACCTGAAACAAAATAAAAATTAATAAAAATGATTCCAACAGCAAAATATGACGAGGTAGTGTCAGTTTGTCAGGTCGCCTTTAGCCTCTGACATAGCTCACACATAATATTAGGAAAAGTCATTGGTTGAGCCGAGGATCGAATCAGGTTTCGTTCTTCAAAGCGCACTATAGTTACCGGTCCACCACCATTGCTTAAAAATATCATGTTGGTTGCGATTATTTTGTTGTTTTGATTATTTAGTTGAGATTAGTTCCCTTGGTAGGAAAAGTGGTCAAAAAATTTTGCTCAGCATCTTGTGACTCGAATGATAATGTTAAATATGGTATAATATATAGTTTAGCTGAAATAAATGCCTCCTAGCCTCTCCAATCAATAAAAACCTTCGACGCCCTTCAATTCACTGTAAGTAGGTCTAATTTCGTCTGACCTTCGCAAGAACCGTTCATACTTTAACATTTTTGATGAAGAATAAAATGACTTTCAATTTCCTCAAAACGCAAGTACCCCGTGAAAGTAAATGAATTACGCGGAAGGAGACATCAAAGCCTTCTCCAAGACAGCCACTTCAAAAGTAAGTAATAGCTACTTTAATATTCATAAAGATTCTTTTTATGGAAAAGAGACCTACTAGAACTGCGTCTTGTGTTGTTGCATTTTTGGTGTTAATTATATCGTGCTGTCAAGAAGTAGCTATTGCAAGAGTTTGCATGAGACAGAACTACCTGGGAGCTTACCGTAACGTCTTATTGCGATCCAATTGCGGACCTTAACAGAATCGTTTCACTTTAAATAGTAGTAATACATGGCTTTAGATATCATTTAAAGTAGGCGTCAATCCCTTTAGGTTTCGATTGAGCGTCAAGATGTCACAACGAGACGTCATGGTGCGAATAAGTAGTAAAACAATTCTGATTAGATCCTTAATTGGATCGCAATAAGATGTCATGGTAAGGCGCTTGATAGTAGGAACCGGCTCATTTTCCTGGCCATCAGTTATTTCAGAAATAAACCAATCTTTAATCAAAACTAAACCAATTCGAAAACGAACCGAACCAGACTTCGACAGCATTGCACCGTTTCGCCCACCTCGATTTATCACTCGAGAAACAAAACAATACTCTCCTCTAGCATGTTGTCGGGTAAAAATAAACGTTCGACTCCGTCCGAATCAGACCTTTTCCGTGAAGCACAAACAAGAGGAAGAAAATGCTGTGCAACCAGGAAAAGTATAATTCGAGGTAATTCTGTAAAGGTACATACACAATAATACGCATATCGATTTTTGTAATCGATTTGTATTGTACTCAGTAGCTTTCACTAGGAGAGGCCTACGTGAACAGGTAGACCAGAATAGACTGATGATTATGATGATGATGATGATGATATAATCGATTTTGGTGTTAATCGCCCTCACACTGCATTGTATTTAATTAAACAAAGCGTGATAGGTCCGTCATCATCATCATATTATTATACTGTATTGTATAGTTACCATATAATTTTCAGGAAACAATATGCATCAAATTTGCGACGTGTAACCGTTTTAATGAAAGAAAATTCCGCTGAAAGTAAACGTCTCTGCAGTAAATTTTATAAGAAGTCAACTGGAAAGAGCTACTTCTCCCACCATTCCACATAAAACGGTGAACCCACAGACATACGAGATAGATGAGAGGAAGCAGACTGTACATTACTACAGCTTAACTAGCTAAAACGGGTCTAATTCGCTAATAAGATATCAAAATAATATAATTTTGACATACCTTATTTAATATGTTTCCTGTTCGCGAAAGTTTAAGAACTTCTATTACTACATCTATACTCGTATCTAGTGACGCTGGCCGCTATGTTGATGAGAGACGTTGGTGACATTTTGACAGCTTATTCTACTTAGAAAATTACGTCAACTCATCCCGCGTACACAGTTTGGAGCGGGCTCAGTTGACTTAAGAGCCAAAACTATTAGGTCGGATTCATCATGAATTTTAATGTTAAATTTTATGAACGTAAACAATCAATTTGTCTTGTCAGCTTTCGGCTCTGCCTGAATGTTTTTTTTTGGCTTCACTAGATATCTGTAATGCTCGGTCTGCTTCCTCTTATATGTCTGTGACTCCCTGTCCAAATCAGAAGGAAGAAAGAAGAACGTTGTACGGACGGCACCAAACAAAGGAACAAGAACAAGCGGTAGTTTTCCTTCGGGAAACTTCGATACGCTTTTGTTCATTGTTTTCTTTTTTAGAGGCGTTAATCTTAAGCGGGGTATTGTTTGACACGTTTTAGGTTAGGAGCTATTGGTGGGTTCAATCACGAATACATTTTAATGCAGGCAGGTCATAGAATACTTATAATAGGTAGATTGGGTACGTTTGTGCCATGGTACGATTGTGACAGTCGTCATATTAGCGAAACTATAAGGAATTCCGGGGAGGGTGCAAGGGAAGAAAGAAGCGGGACGTCCGTCTGAAGGTGTCTCACTATTGATGACTTTGTGTTATTATGGATTTTGGTACCAAAATGATTACTTTATGAATTATGTATTTCTTGCAAATATTTACTTATCCGTAATATCAAATAAAGAGCCCAATTATAAAATTTGTCATCTCACATAATAATATCAGACTGTTATGCACATGAAGTGATTAAAATATACCATTGTCTCCCCACCTATTAACAGGGAAGTCGGGGACCAGTTTATCCCAAGTGGAAAGTATAAAACCGCAATTGATACAGGGAAGTGATACATTCTGTGAATCGAAGTGGTATGAATTATGGATAATCGAGCGCTAGACATAACGGCATTTGGTACTGGTTACCATATATGCATAGGTACACGGATGGAATCGATGATGGGTTTTTGTAGCTAATAGGCATTACAAGTTGTTAAATCTTTAGTGATGAGCAATTTTTCTTCAGAAGTTTCGTTTGTTCCTTTTTTTGTACCAAAAATGTTAGGTTACATTCTAAACAAAAAATTAATTGAACAAACTGTTAGTGATTATTACTTGTACTAACTTATGACCTATCATTTCTAGAATTATAAATCTTTTAACAGAGCTAATCTAATTTACAGCATTAATTTACGAGTGTATAATATACATATAAACTGCCGCAAAATAAATAAGCTTCACTCTCACGATTTAAAAAATATACCTACCCAATTAATTGAACAATGACTAGATGAAAACATTGCGACATTTTATACCAATTTTACTGAATACATTCGCAAAAATGTTGCCAACACATTTAAAAAATCCAACTCAATCCGCAGGCACTTTTGCAGAACACATTTTTATATTTGGATTATTAGACAATAAAATGTCAACGAAATCGTGCCTCAGGCAATTTTATTCATCTATACACATTATATCCATTCGATGACCTCATCACCCTTATAGAAGGGTGAAAGAACAATATAATGTAATCCTAAAAGTCGGCGCCCGTTCATGCTTGTCGTCTAAAGTCTAGACGAAGCCTTAGAAGAGGGAATTAAATTGTATATACTCGTACGTACTATTTCACGAAGGCCTTTTGGCTATAATTGCTGTTACATGTAGGCACATGCACGTTGTTTCAGGATGTATAAGACGTAGCTTGAGTTTCCTACAATGGCGGTGCGGACATTTAGCGGTCGCTTCATAGCGTGTAATTATGTCACTGAAACGACACGATTCTCCGACGATCGCTTCGAAGCTCTATACCTACGATATCACACCGTCATTATGAAAAGCAACGTTTCACGTAATTCGACGCTATAAGGCGTCCGCTATATGATGGCACCGCTATATCGACCCATACTTAACCTCTTCGCTGCTGTAGTTCCAAACACAAAAAAAAACAATTTTGTGTCTCTGCAGATCCTTGGCAAAGGCACGAGAGACATTAATAAGCAAAAGCGTCGTGACTCTTGGACGGCGACGCGACGTAGCAATGGAGAGCTAGAAATGTTCCAGTCCACTGCTACAATTTTTTAAATATCTCGTATTTCCAACGTACAAACTTTCACGTTTATAATATTAGGAAGGTTTAGTAGAAAGTAGGATAAGCAATAAGATGTTTATGTTTGTATGTTACAATGTTTGTTTTCATTCCATTTATTCGACGAGAGGTAAAGAGTTCCTCGGTAATTGCGAACAAAGTGGGTCATTTTAGCGCACTTAATAACAGCGACGAAAAGATTTTTCTCATAGTTTAGTATGAAAAGCAGAGTTTAACATACGGTATCAAAATTATTTACCCTCGAGCTAAGTACTTACTCCCTCGCTAAGCTTAGAATTATACTGTAGAATCCTTCGCTTCGACCTGGATTCAAAAAAATCGCTCTCGCCCTTAATACATTATTGTGTTCCCTTGTTGTATAATGTACTATTATTCAACCACGCCCAGATTTTAATGAAATCTAGTAGATAGATAGATGAGGCACTGGATTTAACAGGCTACTTTAAACCTCGATAATTGCTGTCGAAACTTAAGTTTTTAATATCAATGAGATTTTCATTGGATCCAATCGTGATCGTGTTCAAAATATTAATCGAGAGCCATTTCGCTAAAAGCTTCTCTATTCTGCGCTAAAAGTTCACGATATTATTTCTTGTTCTATTATAAGAAACCATAAAATTGCTACCGGCTGACGATAGGTCACCATGAGCTGAGCAGCATTTTACGAGCAATATTCTTAACGGCACCGCGATGCATTAACTTTAGTATACGCTGGGTGAAATTCTCCTCGGTCCGACGTAACCTCCTTGATAGACATTTTGTCTGTTACTTTTTAGGGTTCCGTACTCAAAGGGTAAAATGGGACCCTATTACTAAGTCTCCGCTGTCCGTCTGTCTGTCTGTGAGTCTGCCACCAGGCTGTATCTCATTAACCGTGATAGTTAAACAAGTGATAAATGATAAAATGCATTTTTGATTGTTATTTTCTGTTGAACAACAAATACAAAAAAAAAACACAATAAAAACAAACATTGAAGGGGGTTCCCATGCAACAAACAAACGTGTTTTTTTGTTGTTTTTATAGAGAATGGTACGGAACGCTCTGTGCGTAAGTCCAACTCGCACTTGTCCGGTTTTTAGTTATCTATTATAATCATAATTGCAGGGCTCAAACGTGTGACGTCATAACGTGGTGTTTGACAGTTCCTGTCGTGCACATAACGCGCCTTAACGCGTTTGACAGAGTTCAAAATGGCATGAGTTCCTAGACCTAGTATCAGAAATGGACTTGACAAAAAGCGTATACCCGAAAGGGGCAAACCTAGGCTATAACTTATAAATCGGATAAATTTAATACACGTTATTTAGGTGCATACGCACCATATATACGCATAAAGTTGTGCATACGACGACAAAGACAAACCATCATCGTACTATCATCCTACTTGCTCCTTTGTCTATTTGTATACACTTGTCTCTTTTCTTCCCTGAATCTTGAGTTAAATGTCATATCTGTTAGATGATTAATCAGAGCATGAATGCCATGAATATACCGTAATATTTCGCGTTACTTGTTTGAATGGTCATAGCGAATAAGGTCTAAGGATTTATTCCATATCCTTCCACCGGTATCGCTGTATTGATGGTCGTTTGTTTGTAGATTGAGATAGTGCCGCCTTTAGTTACAGATTTTTTAGACCTCACAAGGGCTTCTGATGGCCTAACGACTGTTGTCGACAGAAACAACCGGAGCGACGTAATGTGCCCTCCGAAGTACGCAGTGATGGACAACCATCATGGAAAAGTCATTGGTGCAGGCGGGGATCGAATCCAGTGTCGTTTTCCTTGGGCATACAATACAAGTTGCTATGAAAATCATCAAGACGGCAATATTCCTCATACATCCTTGAATGGAACAAATGCTCTGGACTGTGCTAAGCACCACAAAAACGAGATAATTTCATACAAAGATTAAACTGCTATTTTGCTTGAGAGTTTATGGATGAAGCTTCTCGAGTTCTTGTAGGTTGCATAATTTTTATGTTAAAAAGTTGAGAGGAAGAGGGTGGCAAACATTTTACATTTTGATAGGACAAGTTAAAAATTGTGACCTACTTGATCATAGAGGAGAAGACAAACAACAGTCGTTAAGTCACGTCAGAGGCCTGACTCTAAACTGACACTGGATGCTAGCACAACCTCATACAAACAAACAGACAGACAAACAATAATTATGACCTAATCAATCATTGGTTATGGAACTCGTTACGTATGGTGATGCGCCAATGTTATGTTTATAGGGAATATTTAAGCACAAAACGTATTGCTATGAAAAACATTATGAAATATAATATATTTGTTCAAACAAGCTCTTACGAAATACTTTGACGTCTTGAAGCGATGATAGTTTAGTTAATTCCAGGTTCGGATTGAACACCGCAAGGGATAAGTTCGAAAGCAGCTGACAGCAAAAACTGAGCTTGAGCTTGAGCGTCCGATTTCCGATGAAACTTCGTTCAAAACTTTTGTGGTCGTGCACTTACACCCGGTTTCTGAAACGTCAGCCAACTTTGACTACAGATTAATAAAATTATATTGCCATCCTTGTCATTTGTTTAGTGTCAGATAGAGACAACGATAGTTTTAATCTACTGTCAACGCCAACAAACGTACCATCCCAGGCTGAGCATGTTTGCAATCTTCGACCACATCGTCACTTAAGCGGTGAGATAGTGTGAGATAGGGATATAGGTAATAGAGATAGATAGGGATAGAGATAGGGTAGTGGGCAAATGCTAGTCTATACTAATATTATAAAGAGGAAAACTTTGTTTGTTTGGTTGTAATGAATAGGCTCCGAAACTACTGAACCGATTTGAAAAATTCTTTCACTTTTGGAAAGCTACACTATCCTCGAGTGACATAGGCTACTTTTAATCCCGTTTAAATTAACGTTTTCCCGCAGGATAGTAGTTAAAGCGGGTGAATCCGCGAGGGGCTTCTAGTGTAGATAAAATGTCGAAAGTAGACCATAGGAAGTTACTAGGTACCTAATTTGGAATATAAATATGACATGGGAATACAAAAACTTCGTAGATGAGGTAAATATTCCTTTAGCGTAAAATATGGTCACCGGGTTGCACGGAAGGAAACACTTCCAGTTTTATGCAAAGATGTCTCCTTATGCCACAACGAACTGTTTTCCGCTATTACCATAACATAACAAATATGTTATTCAGATTGGTTATAAGACTTTAGTATTTGTTTTTGCTGTGTTTGTGTTGTTTCTTATACGTTTTCTGTGAATAATAATAATAGCAGATGTATTGTTTTTTATTTCAATTAGGTATGTTGGGTATTGTAGGTATCTGAGAGGAATTATTATTATTCTATGATTCGGTAACAGAGAAATTGAAAAACTAATAACTTCATATACGAGTACTATAAGCATAATATTTTATACTTATACTATGTCATATTATACTTATACTATAAGACTTATGTTTGCTATAAGATAAGTGTTTGATTTGTAAAAGTGCGATGATAAATTACCTATTTACAATAAAATATTTTACTATTTACAATACAATATAATATTTTTACCGGAAAATTTACGGTTTATTTTGGGCCTGTATGTTATACTGAACAGTTTCTGAAAATGACTTTTTTAATCACTTAATTGTCCATATCAGAGATCTCTGCTATTCTCGTCATGTAATTATAAAAACACCTTGACATTTTAAATCTTAAATACACCCTCCACTTACTTGTCACTAACGCATTAGGGCAAAGAAAAACGCGAACGACCAGTAAACAATCTTTAATTTGAGTTTGCACACATAAATTATGTCTTAAGCCGAGATTCCAATAAACAGATATAAAGAAAGAAAACGAAATAAAGAAGCAGGCGGCTCGAGGAAAAAAATCCATTCCACAATTTTTGTACATCCCCCTTTAGAAAATTCGCCGATTCGGCTTTGAGACGCGACCAGCCCGATCTGAGCTCCCAAATTTGTCTCAGTTAGTGTAATTGCGTTTAAGGTGGCTCCGGTGCGGGGATCGGTTAATTTTGGGCGGGTTTTTTTACGGGAAAAGTGAAAATACGAGGGCTATGTAGGTTCTAATTTCGCGACGCGCCATGTTCCGTGTGTCAGCAAAGCTTGTATCTCGATAGCTGATTTTTTTTCGGTTTTTCTGTTTCCTTTTGCGGTCGTAAGCTGTGGGCTTTAATGGGACGAAAGGTTACATCTTTTTACTTGTTTCTTTTTGAAAAAGTTTGGTTGGGACCGTCATTTGAGCAGTTGACGGGTTCGAAGTCTGACTGACGAACTATATTCGACAAGACAGATTTAGAGTTCGAATAAAATCCCGGAACGTCTGGATGCGTTCTAAAAGTAGTTACCTGCTAAATTAAATTTAGGTACAGTTACGTAGGTGTTCAATCATATTTGCCAAAGACTAAGTATTATCATACATTTATTTACCATGAAGATCATGTTGTATAATTTGTTATGGTAGCTCAATTAGGCAGACATTGGTTCCAGTCCAGTCCTTTTCATACCTAACCGAAAGGATTCCTTCAGATACAGCATGCAATTTAATCGTAGGATTACAAAATTAGCAAGTTAGGTTATAGCCAGCGGGCATGTATGACGGGACTTATGAAAGTGGAAGAAGCGGAAGAGGTTTACGTGTCAGGATCGTAGCATGGGGAAAGAGTAGTGTCTGTTTAACATCTCGAATCTTGGTACAGTGCTTGAAAAGGAAACATCCTTTTTTCAAACTCAAACCATAATCAATTACTGTTTAATTTAATGTATCACACTTTAAGTTTTTATGATTTTCTTTGTTAACGAGAATTAGCTGTTTGACTTGTAAAAGTGCGATTTAATTGCCAATTTACAATATATGCTTTTACTTTGACTTTGACTTTGTACGGGGAAAAGTCGTGAATGTACCGTACCTATGTATGTAACTGTAAGTTAGGTTAAACCAGATAGCATTTCAATTATCTAAAAGAACCTTTATGTCCTAGAATAATAACGCAAAGAAGGATAGTTCCACGCGTAGTTTCACTCAAAAGAGAAGCCACTTTTTTATCAATGTGTGCGTAGTGCCATGTATTTTCTGCTCCAAAACGCACACAAACGCAATGAAAATATCGCATGCGTGTTGGTATTTAATCCAAAAGCAGGGAAAGTTAGTAAATATTTACCATAAAAGCTCTGACTTCAAGCAATAGCTAGTCAAAGAAACTTCTAGTCCAAGCTAGGCCCAAAAAGTCTCACTAAAAATGGCTACACGGCGCTAGCGAGTACTTGGTTTCTATGTGTTATTCTTCTAAGTTTTATCTTAAAAATCAGTGGAATACCCTTGGGTAAGTTACCATTTCACGCCTTGGAGGCATTAGACAAAAACGTCGCTATTTTGCGTACATTAATAGGTTAAAACGCTCGTAACCAAGGCAAATTGCTTGGTTATAAATCGGTTAAGCCGCCCTAGTTCGGCTAATGGAACAGGGCTGCGGTGCCGTTACAGAAACAATTAAAGATTGGACCTGACACCGATTAATATAATTACCCCTAAAAATGGCAGGCTTCGTTTTTAGGGGTAATTATTACCCCTAAAAGTGAAAAATTTTCATCGAAGCGTTTTTTCCGCCTCATTACCCACTAGGTTATCGCCTCTCTATAAAATTAGGTAAATACCTCTATTTCAAGTTACTAAAATATAGTTACTTCCTCTGTGCTATAATCTTATGGAAGTGTTTTTTGAGAAGTATTAGGATTGTTTTAGTATACCTACGTCTCACCGCATCGTTGTCCATCAAAATTAAATGAGATCGTCAAACAGAAAAAAGTCCTTCCCTTAGATATAGATAATTTTGCAAATACAAAGCACTAACCCCCGGTTTCTAGAACGCTAGTTGGCTTTGACAGTAGATTAAAACTATCGTTGTCTCTATCTAACACTAAACAAATGACAAGGATGGCAATAGAATTAATCTGTTGTCAACGTTGACTGACGTTTCAGAAACTGGGGGTATGGCTATCAGAGTGACTTATTACGAAGTGTTTAAATTAATAACTGTGGACTTGAATAGCAAAATCAGGAGTTTTTAGGTAAGTACTACGTTTAATCTTACCTGCAATTTGATAGTGACAGATCTGTACGCCCGATCGGCTGTGTTCTGTGCTTGGCAGGTGAACGTCTGGTTGTGGTGATGTCTTCGGGGGCGGAGATGGAGGACGGACCTGGCAATCATCATCATTATCATCATCATCATCATCATCATCATGGACGATGTAGTTATAGAGATATATTACTATAACTACATCGTCCACCATGCTGAGCATGGGCCTCACCTCACTTTCATGAGGATTAGGGCATAATCCACAGAGTATCAGAGGGTCGCATAACTCCGAAATAATTCTCGGGTATGTGGGTTTCCTCACAATGTTTTCCTTCACCGAAAAGCCTTCACGGAAAACTGGATAATGATGTTCTATACGGTTGGAACGGGTCACCGTGGAACCTCTAGATATACGTTAAAATCTACTCGATTTTGTATCTTACGTTTAATATAATAGTTCTGAATATAAGTTTTATTCTTACTAATAAATATTAAGCATGCCTTGCTGTTGTGACATAGGAGTAAATTTAAGACCTTTTTAGGCTACCTATGTTTTTGTATTGTATCTAAAAAAAACATAGGGTATTTGCAGTGCTTACCTTGCAGTGAATCTTCTTCCGTCTGGCATGGGTTCCACTGTATAGTTCACACCTTGTGTCAGCACACCACCATCGTTATCTACCCATGTGATCTAGAAAGAGATAAACTGGTATCAATACTTTAAATAATCTTATTTAAGTAACTAAAGTTATCTAGATGGTACAATAGTGACGCCTACACTATGCTAAGCACTTCTAGCCTAGCACTTTTAATTCTAAAGACGACACGTTTGGCATAGTGGCTGAGCAATCGGACCGCTGCGCTTGGTGTCGCGGGTTCGATTCCCGCCTGGAACAAATATTTGTGTGATCCACAAATATTTCTGGTCTGGATGTTATGTGTATGTGAAATTACATGATAATTATGTGTGTAAACAGTACCCACGAGACAGGAAAAGTCCTAGTGTGGGCTACATTAAAAAAAAGGATTTTTCGCTACATTTGAAAACTTTAGTGCAGTTTAAATGGCTGCAGTCTCTTTTTCAATTATATCTGTCTTGCAGGATTCAGGAGGGAATTTAGAATATAAAAATTTCACGCTACTTGGCTAAGATCTATATAGATGTAATTATCTAGATGTCATTCCATGTAGAGACAGACTGGACATAGGAAAAGGGCATAGGACATTTTAATCGCGATAAATGTCCGCGCGGTCGAAACCGCAAGCAAAAGGCGGTAAAGGATAAGTAAGGACCTAATACTATAGCAACATAAGGAAATAGTTCCTACACTCCAAGCCGGTAGCAATAATACACATAGTAATCAATATTAATGCGAGCCCTCGCCTTTTCATCCCTTATTCTTGAGACCTTTCCCTTCGCGAAATGAATAAAGAATTCTATAGCACAGTATCGAATTCTATATTCGATTGGCGAAGATAAACAATATCGATAATGTACGAGCAAAACCTTTTTACTTTGAGACGGGCGACCTCATTTAGGTAAAGCCTCTTTGACAATTTCTCTCGCATCTCAGATGTAACACATCTGTGGAAATTGGCTTGTTTATTCTATATTTTATTTAGGTAGGTAGGTACCTATCTATTTCTTCTGAGCGTGGAGCGTGTCTATTTTGGTGATATGTTTTATTATTTGTAGAGTACCTACACCCTTTGAAAATGATAACAAATAAGTAAAGAACAGCTATATTTAATAAAGCAATTTGTATGTTTCTTAATTTAAAAATAAAGTTTTTTTACAGCCACGAAAATGAAATATACCCGTACTTACTAGACTTAGTAAAAGACTTTCTTTTTTCCTAATGTTTTTTGTTTCGTATACTTGAGGAAGTAAAAAAAGGTTTTTACAGCCAAATAAATAATTACCCTTAACCCTTACTTTTTCTTCATACCTTCTGTTATTACAACAATAGTTTTAACGTCACAAATCCAATCAATTAACAAACCAATCCCAACAAATTATCAATTAAAACACCCATTCAATGTAACCGCCCCCTACTTGCAATTATTTGTCTTTGTTGGTTTTTTTTTGTGGTAATGTTTTTATAGCAATAAACTATAAACTATTTATATTTATTCTTATTCTTTTATTCATAATCCCTCACCTCAGCAGCTGGTTTCCCTCCGGCAGAGACGCACTCCAGATTCACCTCCCGATCTTCGACGGCATTCAGAACTGGTCCCTGGACTATCCTCGGAGGATCAGGTGGCATCAGGATTATGAGGCGGGCGTACCTGGACCTGATGGCTGCTTCACCTGGGACAGAAAAGGGAATTAGCAAGTAGGCCATTATTTGACTATCCATAAACATGTAGGTCTTACCACAAAACATATTTTAAACCAGAGTTAAACAGATGAGTCTAATTATTTTCTCCACAAATCGACGTCTAACGCTCGCTTTTTCTAACTCAATAACGAATTCACAATTAAAATAATTAGCAATGCCAGGTTTGAGTAAGAAAACGCGAGTGATAGACGTCGATTTTGTGGAACGAATTTTTAGAAACATCTGTTTAACTCTGGTCTAAACTTTTGTGGTAAGACGGGCTTAGTCTAGAACGGTTCATGGTATGGTCAATGGATTTATGTACTTACAGATCTAAAAGCTAGCCGTGAAATAACACACATGGCCTAAAAAAGGAGCTATTTTCTCCCTTTGCCCCCTCTCCCCCCCTAAGCGGACGCTCATCAAACGCAGCGTTGGAGCGCAAAGAAAACGCCACTTTACTAGCGCGGGAAAACAGACCCGCAAATTGGTCGACCGCAATAGCTTTGCCCGTGGATGAGAGACGGTGCAAGCTGTGAGAGGTTGCGTGCGATGATTATTTTCACGTTAAAAAATAGGGTCTCAAATCTTTGGGTGTTGCTGCTTCCTCATTTTTTGGGACTTTGCAATCATTTATATTTCTAGTTGTCATTATTACGCTTGTCAAAACACGATCAACGATTGAGTAATTGATGGGTAGTTTTGGATGGATGAAGGAATTTGATGGCCATGGTTTAATGTTCAACACAAATAAAAAGTTTGGAAAAAATACACAAAATCAACTACTCCACATTTAATGTTGCTTGTGTCAACGATATGACTTACAGAACAGTTTTTTTGAAATTTCACCTCAGTTGACAACTCAACCTCGCCAAAACTTATCTAGGATAACTCTCGCCAAATCTATCTACAGATCCACGCAGGGTTTTCAACACCCTATTAAGAAACCCCGCTAACGCCTCACAGCTTGGGCCACAAATCCTACAGAATCGAATTTAAACAGCCGCCCTGGTGAGTTAAACGACGCAAAGTTGGACAAGCCCCTACTACTGATACAACAATCGTATTCAGTTGGTCCTTTGTTAGGATCCAATTTGCGCTGTACTTTTGTGGCTCTTTAAGTTGTAGTTAAAATGTGTGTAGGTATCTAGTGTCTTAATTACGTAATATTGGTGTCTGTCCTAAAGGAAAACTCATCCTGTTCATCATCATCATCATCAGCCTGAAGACGTCTACTGCTGAACATAGGCCTCTCCCTTAGATCGCCACACCGAACGACAATATGCCACTTGCATCCACCGGTTGCCTGCGACTCTTTTGATGTCGTCGGCCCATCTAGTGGGAGGCCTACCTACACTGCGTCTTCCAGTATGTGGTCGCCACTCTAGAACCATTCTTTCTCATCGGTTATCTGTTCTACGAGCGATGTGGCCTGCCTATTGCCCATCAGCTAACAACCCCTGAGGGCTAAGTATGTCGTAAACTTTAGTTCTTTGGCGAATATCCTCGTTCCGGATTTCGTTGGCATTCATCTTGTTCACTGTGTCCTATCCACTCTCTATAAATACTAACAGCCGAAATTAATATTGTATCTCCTATCCAAGATTGAAATCGATCTTGGATTGCTGCCTATCGTTCGATCAATTTCCAATCTGCGTGCCTTTATAAACTAATCCACGGATCGGTTATTGGCACGTTTGACCCTAAAAATGGGGTGTGATATCAATCCCAGATAGCGAAATTTGGATTGGATCGATTATTAATTTCGGCCGTAAATCAATTTGACCAAGGTAACTGTGAAAGACAATTGACAACTATAAATAAACCGTGCAGCCATAACACAATTAAAATTCTCGATTGCTCTTTCATTAATCCATTTTTTTACGGTGCTTTTAGCTGTCAATGTCAATACGTTATCTCGGTTGTGGCAGCGGCGGCGGCTTACTGGGTAATCCGGGCGCAGTCGGTACATCGTAAAATGCGGGCAAACCCGCGGGATAAAGCTGTCAATAACGATGTCTCTCTGAGATTACTTTACTGTATAATGTTTTGAGGAAGCTTTGGTTCATTTGTTACAGAATTAAAACAGGTTTTGTTCCTTAAAATATCTAGTTAAAATCAAAACAAAGTGTCAGAGTGCCATCAAGTTTTCTTGTTTTTTTGTACCATGGGAGTGCACACACCTTGATTGATAATTATGTCATTCACCAAGCAGTATTGTGCAAAAATAATATTACTGTGTTTCGATTTGAACGACACTGTTTCAAGTAAAATTACTGGGCATATGTGCATAATTATAAGACTTCAACCGATGTCTTAGTGTAACGAGCGCATTGCAATGTCGTATGCAATGAAAACTTGTGAAAACAATGTAAACAGAAACAAACAGTATCCCACATTACATCCGGAATGCAGGAGCGGCTGCCTAAAACGCCAAACGGTCGACCCGAAAGTCTAAAACTACACTTTCAAAGCTAAAAAGCATTAGACCGCACAGTTGAACTATTAAAATAAATCAAAAGTTACAAAATGAACTATTCTAGCGTAGGTTAAACTGTTAACCGCGAGCAGTAATCCAACTTTTCAGAAACAAGAACAGACGGGACTTTGACATTAAAAAAATATTCAATGTATCATTGATTATTTTATCGACGCGTATTCGATCGCTATAAATAGACTTTTTTGTTTCGTTTTCATCCAGTGCATTTACTAAAAACATTCTTCTATTGATAAATCTACCTCAAACACGCCTTTTTGGCGAGTTTGGATGCGGAGCGTTTGTCGTAACTCCCACGTTACAGCACGCGCTAACATGAACGTTATTTCCATGTTACTTTGATCGATTTTCGCACCGAACTGTTAATTATTATATAAGGTCTTTAAATAAAGCTCATTCCGTTCTAGTACAAACAGTTTTAAAATCGGCCAAGCTATAGTACTGTTCTAAATTATATACTCTAGTGTCCTCTAGTTCAAATATAAAATTGGTAACGACTGTATTCGGAAACTTTCGCCGTTTAAACGGTGTTATATTATTTCAGAGTTGGACCAAATAGGAAGTTAGGACCAAATGGGAAGTTGGACGAAATGGGATTTCAACGCGGACGAATTTCGGGGTTAATTGAGAATTAAGTATTTTTGTTGGTTTCGTAGTTTAGAGTGCGTCGTGGGAATAAATCGCGGTAGTGAAATAGTTTGTGATTTTGTTTATTAGATAGTAAAATTGATTTAGTAAATTATTAGTGATTATTCATAGGTATAGCGATTATATAGATGATTATATATATTTATGTATAGATACATAGAGATTATTCATGAATTAGATTGTTTACAACAAAACAATACCAAGTCAAGTTTATTATCAACTATAAAAGTTTCAACTTTATTGTGCTGAATATATTGACACAAAAATGAGATTAAAGTTTCACTTACTTCCCGATGCCTGCATCTAGGGACTTAACGAAATATTTGAGTTATGTCCTAGGGTGTACCCTCCTAGGGTGTACGCGCACCTGAACGGTCCATTAGACTTAAGCTACACGTTGTGCCGCTACTACGCGCTACCGGATTAGCCACCAAGTGCGCGATAGATCGAATCGTTCTATTGAACTTATCTAAGGCGGCCAGTATAGTCTTGACTTTGACTACCAGTGCGCGAACTCCCTAAGTTGTCACATAATCTAGTTATGCATACAGTCCAAATTCCTAGTCAACTTCCTGGGTAAACGGTCCACCTTTAGTACGGTCATAAACTTACTCTCGGCTCATTACCATAGTTTCAGCTGTTTTACGACTTTATTATAACCTACTCACATTGTAAACTACATCAAAATACGAGCTTACCCTTTGCCAACCCTAATAATTTAGCTAATATAAAACATATTATAATATACAGTTTTAGTGATGCAATTTTTATGAAATAAGGTTTTAGGGTTGCACGTAT
The DNA here is from genome assembly GCA_905147375.1 of Hylaea fasciaria. NCBI lineage: Eukaryota > Metazoa > Arthropoda > Insecta > Lepidoptera > Geometridae > Hylaea > Hylaea fasciaria. The sequence continues at coordinate 3,982,618 of LR990218.1, forward strand.
TTTTTTGTTTTATAATAAAACTAGCTGTGCTCTGCGGTGTTACCCGCTGTTTTCGAAATAAAAAGTAACGTATGTGTTAATCCAGGGTGTTGGCTATATCCATATCAAATTTTACAAAAATCGGTCTATCCGTTCAAGCGTGAAGAACTAACAAACACACAAACTTTCGCTTTTATAATATTAGTGAGATGAGATGAGATGAGATTAATGATGAGTTTGATTATGTACACAGTGTTGTTAGTGGGTGTCTGTAGTACCTCACAGTCCTACTTAGACCCCTTATTAAATTAACCTACATAATATTAATGTTACAGACGACCCGGTCCCAATTAAACGGAAACACGAACGGATGACTGGTAAATAAATGATACTTATGAGATTAAATCCTCCTTGAACATTTAAGTGTGTGCTAAAGTATACATAGATTAATTAATTATTATTAATAAAGTATATATTAATAAATTAAGTATACATAGATTAATTAATTATTATTAAAACATTAATTATTAACTCTTATTAACAAGAAGAAAAACAAAGAACGCACGACTACATCGTTCCTTAACACTCGCACCTATACACCACATGTACGAGTATATTATGAATCCGTAAACAAAAACTCCGTGTATTAATAAAGCCAAACCCCTCTGTTCATCCCTCCGGGGGCTAAAGAAGCCATGGGAATTTTCTAGAAGCCATATAAACTTAACCGAAATGACAGGGGGGTGGAATCAGGGTGTCCTCGGCGAGATAGCGTCACGAGTAAAGAAACCATTTTGCATTATTCAGAAGTAATTTGCTGTGGATATAGTGATATAGATGTGGCTCTCATATTGTACCATACTCTGTCACAGAAGGCAACTGTGGGAAAGAAGGCCTGTACTAACACCAATTAGTGGAACCGCCATATTAGTTTTAGGGTATTAACTTTTATGGAACACTAGCTGCGCCCCGCGGTTTCACCCGCGTTTGCATAATATACGATATATCTTTATGAATTGTAGCCTATGTGTTATTCTGATATGTAAGCTACATTATTGTAAAGTTTCATTAAAATCCATTCAGTAGTTTTTACGTGAAAGAGTAACAAACATCCATCCATCCATCCATCCATCCATCCATCCATCCATACTTACAAACTTTCGCGTTTATAATATTAGTAGGTTAATAATGCTCTTTCTTCACATTCGAAGGCTGAAAACTGAAAGCATAAGACTGTTATAATAACATTCAACACTGACAAAAACTTGACTATAAAAAGTACAACTTTAAGTATCTTCATAAATATATTAGATATACTATCCAATTTATTACTCAGCCACATCTAGCGCCTCCACAATCCCTATCCAATTGTCGACTAAGCGCAAGCGACATTTACTAGAGCGTTTTTCACGCCACCTCGCCAATTGGTCTGATAAGGAGTTCTCCAGGTTTATTGGCAAGTTTAATCTTCCTTTGGAAATTTTCTATCAATTCCTCCTGTGGGGTCTTGAGTTTTACCATGGAACTTTGAATTTTAAACTCTGTAGAATTCAACAGAGTAGAGCAATAGGCGGCTGAGTGGTGACATCTCAGTTTCATAATCGAATGGAAGTTTTTAAAGTTTCGCGAACAGAAAACATATTAATTAGCTAAAACGTCGAGTATGTCAAAATTATACATTTTGATATTTGTTTGTGCGCTAATTAGACCCGTTTTTAGCTAGTTAATAATCCAATGGCATTAATTTCAGTTTGATTTTTATTTGTTTTTGTTTTTTTTGTGTACGTCCTGTATTTCGCATTTTTATTATCTAATCTATACTATTATGTATAATATTATAAAAAGGAAAGATTTCATTGTTTGTTTGTTTGCATTGAATAGGCTCTGAAACTGCAGAAACGATTTGATAAATTCTTTCACTGTTGGGAAGCTACACTGGACTGTCCCCGGGTGACATAGGCTACTTTTTATCCCGTAAAATTAACGGTTCCCGCGGGATAGTAGTCAACGCGGGTGAAACTGCGAGGCGCTTATGGTGAATTATAAAGAACGACGGCTACTTGTAGTCAAAAACTACTCATGTTGTATATATTATGTCATAAAAGCTTAACATAATTTCAGCATCAATTTTGTTCAATTTTGTATACACAAGTTTCCCGAAAAGCCGGTGATAAAAGATGTTGACCGTAATACCTACTTTTTTACCCAGAATTCTTGGAATCCATTCTCCAGATATCTTACTACATTTTAATGGTTTCATCCTTAAGTTCAATATTTTTGTACTTCGATATCAAACCACATTTTTACACAGAAAGTGGAACAAAAGAATTGTCGACAAAATGAATTGTTCACAAGGTGACATTCAGGCAGAGGTTAAAGAAATATTAACAAGAAAACAAGATTCGAACGATGTTATAATTATCCAAAGCTTTAGTACACATCGCGGTGACTTTTGTTGTGATAAGTATACTTCATATAAAAATAAATTCTCGTACCTACTTATCCAAACATTTGAGGGTGTTCGCGCACTATTAGTTCAAGTCCAAGGCCTTTGGTCGCCTTAGACCACCATGTTCTATGGAACTATTCATTCATGCTATCGCGCACTTGGTCACTGGTCCGGTATATGGCGCGTCGTAGCGGCCTTGCACTTGGAATACTAGTAGTGCGTGAAAACCATAATAGCCCTTTATTAATTTTGTGAATATCGACTCAGTAGTTTATCATTAGCTTCATTGATTGATAGATAACTAGAACCGCCTTGCGGTTTCACCCGCTTTAACTACTATACCGCGGGATTCAATATTTTTTACGGGATAAAAAGTAGCCTATATCACCCGGGGATAGTGAAGCTTCCCAACAGTGAAATATTTTTTCAAACCGGTTTAGTAGTGTCGGAGCCTATAGTATTCAATGCAAACAATCAAATCTTTCCTCTTTATATAGAACTACGGTAACAACATGATTTTGGATAGTATACCTACTATATTCATATTTAGTGTTGTTGCATTTGTGTGTGTGTTTTTTATTGCACGTATTTAAAAATAATGTAGGTAGTCAAGCTGGTCGGATAGTGGAATCGAAAGTCCTCAGTGGCTAACTATAGACTGATGGTAATTGGAGCCATTTTGATCAGATAGCAGTATACCCAATAAGTACGTACTTAATTAAAGTTTGTCTAGAAAAACAAAATGTTACATTCGTGTCAGGATAACTGCCCACAATTTTGAGTCTGGTCTGTGACGATGTGGTCGAACACTCAGCCTAGAATTTGACTAAAACTTATTCTAAACATACGTCATACAATGGTTTTAATTTATTTTTACGTGGTGGCTTATTCCCACTCCCAGACATTGAAACAAAGCCATCTCATGTACACGATACACATGTTAGCTTAACGACGTATTTTTCTAAATTAGCCGCGGCAGAGGGACAATAATTAAGGGCGCTCGCTAGGGTTGTCGGATTAACTGGGAGAATTGGTGTGGGCTTAATTTATTTTGGGGTTTTATTGTGTATTATTTTGCGAGCAACGTGGTGAAAAGTATGTTGTGTTTATGATTATGACAATTACGATTAATTTTTATCTGAATAAAAAGTAGGTAGGTAGATACTTTGTTGAAGTTTTGTGCTTTTATGTTTGACTACTATTTTACTTGGTCGGGGCATTTGGTCAAAGGTGATAAGTTTGTAGTAATTACTGATCGTATGTAATAGGTACATATTTTAAATATCTAATTGCTCGGACGGACGCTTGCCAGGAATGGTATGTTTTTCTGATGTATGTAAGTACATTTTTAAACACAACAAACAACAACACAAACCTAAAAGGGGTTAGTAGGTAGTAGTTTTCTGCAACAAATTAAATACCTTTTAAATCAATCGATCATTAACTCGCCATTTTCCCCGATAATTTAAAAAGTTGGAATTATCTAGAGCGTATCTATTTATAAAATAATAGATGACATAAAACAAAATCAAATATAATAGATACCTACATTAAAAACCTACAATATAATCAAGGCAGTTATAATTTGAATAAAGAAATAAAATCGATTGTATTAAAGTTATGATCGTATTATAGTTTGATGAACAATTTTCCAAAAGTATGAATTACAAAGCGGTTCTCAAACTTTTCATTTCAATATGCACAAACTTAAAACAAAGTAACCATCGGCACTCTAAGCCGCCTATTAAGGCTCGATTTAAGCAATTTAACTTGCATTTAGTTTCAAACTTCAAAGAGATGCGTTTTTATAGTTTCAAATTTGAACTTATTAAATATTGGTATAATCGTATCATGATTTTGAACTTTTGAAAAAAAAAATAAAGGAAAACATTTTTCTTAACTTTAGTGGTAGAGCACAGATATTATTATATAGTATCCACCTGGCTATTCTTTAGCTGCCATTGGATATTTTTTATCCCGATAAACTGTAGTACAAGCGGACAAACTCGCGAGAAAAATTAAGCTAGTAAAAATAAAAAGTAATAAAATACAAATATCACTAGGGTAAGTCCAGGATAGTTGCCATACTTTTTGAAAACGCTTTATATTTCCTATTTTAATTAATGGATCTGAACGTTTGTCACACATGTTAATAGATTGGTCTTTCAACTACCACTCTGAAGGAAAAAGAAAACATCACTGTTGATATTTACTAATCTATATCGATTTTCCCAGACCTCTATTTTTGAAAGTATAGATGCCCTATGGCGGATAGTTGCTCTATGCGTCAAAACCAGTGATGGGATACATACCTCATTAATAAAAAAACACTTTTTCAGTTTGAAATTAGGTATTCGTGATGGGAAGTAAAATCTAAACACAGACATTAATCAAAAATGTTCGTAAAAAGTGTTATTTCTTTATAATCATATTAGTGTATAGATGCCTCACGAAAGAAGTTTCCTTTCTGAGGCATCTATACCCTAATGTAGTTACATCGTTAGAAATAATGGGAATTATTTGTTTTGTATGGTTAAACATAGGCGAAAATAAATCGAGGCGTCTATCCTTTTCGTAGAGGATAGACGCCTTTTATATTCAGGAATGTGTATCCAATAAACATTCTAAATAAACTGATTTTAGTGTTAGTATACAGTCCACTGTAACATTTGGATACTAAATATAAATTATTTAGTCACCATTTAAAAAGTTACAGCTCCTCAAAAATGCTGTAGAAAAATAATTAGCAATTTTTTCGTCGCACCAAATCTTTCTTTGAGTATAGATGGAATGCACGACGGGTAAGGGTTACCTCGCGGGGGTACCGGGTAAGTGCGGGGATGTCTCTCGTTTCGTAATATCAACGACAGCAAAAACAAGCCGAGAAATCATAGTTTTTGAATTTGAGGCATCTATCCGAGCCGGGCATCTATCCTGGAATTACCCTAGGTATATTTATTTTTAACTATAAATTAGTTTATTTTATTACAATTTAATCTTTACATAGAGGATATATTACTATGTTTGTACTTAAATATAAAAAAATAAACAGAATAAAAATATTAATTATTATTGATAATTATTTTTGCTGTAAAATATGATTTATGTTTGACACCCCTACACGCTTGTCCATCGCCATACATGCGCCACCCGCACCGGCACATGTTGAACTGAATATAGACAAGCACAAAAACCAATACCTACTATTTATGGGCTCAATTTGAGCAACAGTGTCTTGCCTTAGTTTTGGGACTGGGTGCCAACGCGAACGTAATTATTTTGTTAAATTACATCAAAAATCCTTTCAGCCAACGAAGTTAAGTTGCAATAAACATACTCGGGATTTCATAATTATTATAATACTAGCTGCGCCCCGCGGTTTCACCCGCGTTTGGATCATATACGATAATAATCTTTATGAATTGTAGCCTATGTGCTATTCTGATATGCTATAATCTATAAGTACCTATATTCTGTAAGCTTTATTATTGTGAAGTTTCATTAAAATCCATTCAGTAGTTTTTGCGTGAAAGAGTAACAAACATCCATCCATCCATACATACAAACTTTCGCGTTTATAATATTAGTAGGATTGGCATTGACAATGTTTTGACTACTTCAAAATAATAATATCTTAGTGAGATAGATAGTGGCCTATAAAATCATAATAAATCAAACGTTTAAAATCTTGACTCCTAAGTTAAATTTGATTATAAAGCGAAATAACGATTAAGTCTTAAGGATATCTGAATTGTTTACCTCTCTAAAACCATTTCGAATTTCATCAAAGCATTTAGTTATTCTATTACAAAGCAATCTCTATTTTATTTACAATCCATTCAAACGAATCTCAAAGTTAAAACCACTTCAATCTTCTATCGCGACTCTTAATTCGGAGCACTCAAAATGATCCAATACAAAATATTATAATAAAATATTTAGCAGACATCGCTCTTCGATCTGGTTCCATTTGGCAGCCGAAGTCAAACGGACGCGACGCCGGCTAAATAAAGACAATTGCCAGATATGGAAGACGAGGACCTCTGAATTGTGGAAGAGCCACCATACACTTCTCTTTCTAACACCCAGTTTCTGAAACGTCAGTCAACGTTGACAACAGATTAATTCTATTGCCATCCTTGTCATTTGTTTATAGTCAGATAGAGGCAACGATAGGTTTAACCTACTGTCAAAGCCAACAAACGTTCTACAAACCGGGGGTAAGGCAGTGGACTCCTATAAACGCCAACGGCTACTTATAACGTCACGCCGCGTCACGATGCAAAGAAATGTAGATACCTACTTGTGGTCTCTATCTAACTCTGACGTCGGCATGCGTTCCTATAGTACATCGTGACGCGGCGTACGGTGTGACACAATAAGCGAGGCCGATAGTGTTTAAAGGAGACCACAGCCTTAGCCGTTCGACAGAAATTACAAGCATTTATAGAATTGGTAAGTATCCGAAGTAACATTCGGAACTGCGAGCTGATCAAAATAAGTCCAAATATTAACAGTGCACTAGGAATCATAGAGGGTTCTGTCGTATACCTTCCGTGGCTATCACGCACCACCTCGCACCACAATAAACATTGTATTATATCATGTTTTTAATGCATCGCGATCACATTCTAAGATTCTGACTCCGAACTAGGACAAACCTACTCTAAACTCCGTTTAAACATGAACGAAGACTAACATCTTGCGTCCGTTTAGTATGTAAATCACAATTTAAGTAAACGTCTAAATTTACCTAGATATTGAGGTAGGTAAGATGTGTTTAGCACTGAATCTCGAACAAAGAAAATTAAGATCAACTAGCCTTGTTAAATTGACACGCGACCAAATTGGACTCGTACATTTCAAAGTGTGACCAACTAACACTTGTTTTTTCGTGTGACCAAAGTACACTGTGACCAAAATGGCCACATCCATTGAGACAACATTGACGTTCCGTATCTCATCGCAACCGACCACTGTCTGACATCTGTTCTTAGCACAAAGCCGTCTGCTAGCTCAGTGAAATAATCTCGTGCTTAAGCTTTGTATTGTACTTATCTATCTATCTTTTTTCATTGAGTCTGTGTTTTCGTATTGGCGGTACATAGGACAAGCATTTGCCAAATTCAGCCAGTCAATCAAATCAAAATCATAATAATATTAATCCAACAACTTTTTATAAACCCTTATAGCTTTTTATAATGGAACGTTAGGTTTCCTTTACCATAGCCTATCCTTGTATGCTAGAAGGTCCTTAACCTTATCCAAGATAGCCATCGACCTATCTCGGAGCTTATCACAGTAAATTCAATCTTATGACAAAGGCAAAATCTTCGCCTTTGCATGTTCAGCGATGACAGTACCGAAAGGGTGCGACTTATGAATGAGTTAAACTTAGTTCCTCGACTTGGCTACGGGCTTTGACTCCACAAAAGTTTGAGTTCTGGTAATTTCGTGTTTATAACTATATACTACCTAAGCACTAATCTATAGCCTGGTAGGAAGAGCATGGCAGAGAGAATAGAGTTCTGGGGCCTTACCATGACGTCTCATTGCAATCCAATTGAGGACCTAAGTATAATCGTTTTACTACATGTTCGTACCATGACGTCTTGTTGTGACATCTTGATGCTCAATTTAGAATGATAATGATTTTAAATCTAAAGGGATTGACGTCTACATAAATGATATCGAAAGTCATGTTTAAAGTGAAACGATTCTGTTTAGGTCCTCGCAATATGACTAGTAAGCCCCCAGAGATTCCCCCAGAGTTCAAATCCAACTGCGGACGCATAGGTGCCATCGCGTTACTTTTGAAATCCTAATGCACGTATTATCACTCCGTTTTCGGTGAAGCAAAACATCGCGAGGAAATAAATGCTCGAGAGTATATTCGAGGGCATGTGATTAACCAATCTGGACGGACCCCTGGTGTATTTTGGCCTATCCTCTTTACGATAGTAAGGTGAAACCACAGCCATACAAGTGGAAGCAGGCCGGGCATTACAGATATCTAGTGAAACTAGTCGTCATGTTGATGACTGACGGTGGTGACAATATTGACAGTTCATTCGACTTGCAAAAATATTAGACCAGATTTACATAAGTTGTCTAGCCAGCCTTAGTTCGGCCCTGCCTGAATGTAGTTGTTTTCTGGATTCACTAGATACCTATCTAAAACGTCCGAAATGCATCCTTTTATGTGTCTGTAGGTGAAACTTACTGCCGGTTTCTGAAACCTTATCTGGGTCTTTGACTACAGATTAATTCTATTGCCATCCTTGTCATTTGTTTAGTGTCAGATAGAGACAACGATAGTTTTAATCTACTGTCAAAGCCAACTAACGTTACAGAAACTGGGGGTTGGCCTCAGCTTAGCAGTGAGTAGATATGGATTGTTATGTTACTTGAATGAAACTCAAAGTAGGTATTCTAGTCTGTAGCTGCTTGTATGAAAACGCCTTATAGAGCACGCAATCTGGCTATAATATAATGTAATTTAATACAATATGGTTAGAGTTGTCCCAAAGCAGAGCGGAATTTCGGCATTCCATTCAAATGGAACTTTCGTTTGATCCACAAAACCAATAAACCACGAGTGTTATCGAAACTAAAGGTCGAAGATGAGCTATGTTAGTCTATATTCGTGCAGTTCTATTTTTTCAGCATAATAAAAACTGTCAAAAATGGAAAAAGTTTTTAGTTTTATTCAAAACCTACATGAGCTTTGCGAAGATGAGTCGAATCAAAATAAAACCGCATACAAATGGTTTCGGGGTATTGCTATCGTTCAACAAGGTTTGTATTTGGCCTGACATGACTTTAACAATGAAATGCTGGAATTCTGCACTAGAAAGGTTGAAAAACTTACCTCGAGGCCCTGTGCTGACTTGACACTGGTACAGGGCATCATCGTCTAGATTGACTTCACCTATATCCAGTGAGTAGTCGCCTGTAACAATAATTTAGTTCTAATTAGGGTTGCCAATACTTTGTTCATAAGCGGTGATAGCCCATGAACTATGCAAAGTCCACCAGCCAATCATAGCGTGATTTTTTTTTTAAACATGACACCTACGTCATTCTTTCTTGTGTTTTTGATGAAATTGTTTTTTGAGGAATCGCAAATTTCCATGGAGGAATGAGATCTACCAATCCGGACTGAATCTTCGTGGTAGACTTAAAAACTCAGGATTTATTACAATAAACTACCTAACAATCCTGTATATAACAATTTAAACTTAAACCTAATATAACGTGTAATTAGCCAAATAAAGATCTCAAATCTTAATTACAGCTTTGCTCGTAAAGTTGGCGCCTTAGATACTTCATTAAATCTGAGACCATCATAAACTTTATCGTAAGGGGGCAACTAGCCTAGCATAGAAAGTTAAGAAGGCTCGCATTCCTGTAGCTTACTCAATAAAATTTAATGTGAAAAAGACCTTACATTACCTAGGTATGGTTAAGGAATAGGAATGCAGAACTAGAAATCTCGTTAAGCCGGAACGCTGTATAGAAAACCGCAATGGCTTGTGTAATCCATCGCTCGTCGGTCTATAGAATTGATGAGTTCTTCCGAGATGTTTTTGATCAATAACAAAGAATAAAATTCGGTGCTAAATTACAATTGAAAATGACCATCAAAATGTTTTCCGATTGTTCACTTTGTTCAGAGATTATACTGATTCGTCGGTGCGTTCTTTAGCTTGCTCTCTCTAACTGAACTAGACTTGGTCTAGCCTCAAAACTATCGCGGTTGGTGGCACCGACCGTGTTTACTACCTTTAAAATGTTTAAAAATCATTGAACAATCGAAAAAATCTGCTAAAACATCTCTTCTGTATCCTCCATCATAGTATGATTTGCAATAAAATCGCCACTTCTGCTACTGTGACAAAGTAATGCAACGTATTAGATTCAGTTTTCGAAAATGCTGACAGTACTTCTTAGATGTATCGACATTCGACACTCGGTACGTGACTTAGTATAATTAAATAACCATCTTCATGCTCGTATGTTTTACTTAAATTAACTTAATGCAATTCTACTTAGATTAGAGCATCCGCCTACCTACTGTATGCTCGAAAATTGTTTCGAAGGTATATCATCCACCAACCCGTTCTGGGTTGAGTGGATTATGGCCTTATCCTCCTCATGAAAGTGAGTGGAAACCCGTGCGTCGTCACAGATTACTAAATAGTAACAAGGTAAGCTGTGTACCTAGTGCGAGTTTTTCAAGTTTACGCCAAACGGACCGAGCGCGTAAATAAATTGTCAAAACTCGCACTAGGCACACTGAGCAGCGGTTGGATATGGGTTGTGGTGACGATACCAAAATTCTTTACCTTCCTCATCGCTCCCGACCATCCGGTATCGCTCGAATCCGTTGAGATGCCGGTGCGTGCCGAGTCCGAAATCGTCCTTCGTCCACTGCAGCTGCCCTGACTTGCCCTCTACGCGGCACGGAAGAGTCACTCGGGAGCCCACAACTGCACTCTAAAACGAAGTAATCATAATTTGCAAAAATACGTCACTATTATTACGTGTCTTTGTATCTATGCGCGTCGCAACCTAACTACACCAGACGTGAAACCTCACAATAATACTGCGTTATATGTTTTTACTACTATTATAAAGAGGAAAGATTTGTATTTTTGTGTGTATGTTTGTAATGAATAAACTCATAAACTACTGTGTCGATTTCAAAAATTATTTCACCATTGGAAAGCTATGTTCACCCTGAGTAACATAGGCTACTTTTTATTCCGTATAATTTAAAACGGTTCCCGCGGGATAGTAGTTAACGCGGGTGAAACCGCGAGTCGCTTCTAGTGTTTTATAGGTAAGCATTAGACCACTATGTCACCTGTTCTTAAAGTGACGATGTGGTCGAACGTGGTGAACATGCTCAGCCTAGAATAGCTCGCAAGGTCCGCTGCTGGAACACCCCGATTAGGGTTCGGTGAGTGATTTTCTACTTCTCTTTGTTTTTCTTTTTTATATTGTGCAAATTACGCTACACGCTTTGAGTTATATTAACTTTTCTCCGACTTTGCTATAGTTTTGCATCCTTATAGATAAGAATGTAGAGCAAAAAAACCGGCTAAATGCGAGTCGGACTCGCGCTCGAAGGGTGCCGTACCTTATCTATAAAAACTGTTCGTATTCTGTTTTTTAGTAGGTATTTGTTGTTATAGAAATACATCATCTGTGAAAATTTTAATTGTCTAACTATCCTGGTTCATGAGCTACAGCCTGGTGACAGACGGACAGACAGCGAAGTAATAGTGTCCCGTTTTATCCTTTGGGTATGGAACCCTAAAACTATCAGAATATAATACAAAATGTACAAAAACACACCCCAACAAAAAGGGGTAGGAATTTTTAATAACGCCGGAAACTCAATACAAGCCGTTTCAATGTCAAAAAGAGGTTTCTCGAAAGAAAATATTGCCGGCTTCGGTTCCCTTGGGATACAGAAGGAAAATGTTGATTTATGATCCTGGACGGGATTAATTTCCCGGGAGTTGTATTCTGTGGGGGTGATTTTGTGGGGGTCGAAACGTCTAGGATAGTTGGGTCAGTGGGAAATATGCGGTACCGTATTATAGAAATTCAATGAAGATCTTACGTTCGGTGCTTCTCAATTCGACAAGATTAGTAGAAGAAAATTTCAATAAATCTCTGATCTTAGTAGCTTGTTTTTTTTAATAACACTATTTTAGGTGTAAGTATTGTGCGATACTGTTACAATGATTTGGCAGTGGCCACTGCAATTATTATTGTGATATGCCCCTTACTATCAGTTAAGTGACCTGTTTCTCTCGATTTTCAGTTGCTTAAGTAGGTAGTATTTTAATATTGCGTACTTACCTACCTAATGAATTAATGAACAATTATTATCATATTTTAGAACAACTATGAACTTCGTCCATGTAGAAAAAATTAAGTATTATATACCCCAGGGTTGAAACTCTCTTTATAATTTTTTTTTATCAAGATCTATTCAGCTGTTTAGCCGTGAAAAGGTACAATATACTACAGGCAGAATGACTTTCGCTTATAGGTACATATTATAACATCGCGTGGGGTAGGCACAGTAGCAAACATTAAATTTGCATAGCCAGTTAAGTCGTTTATAATAGATTCACAAATAAATTCGATTAAAACACTCTGGGAATGAAATTCGATGTACGAAAATGGTAATGAAATAACTTAGTTTTGTGTGGTAGGCTGGGAGATAGTGGTTAGAATATTTACGCCTAGAATCCTATGTCCGATGATAAAGACAATATTATGTATCTGACAAATCCAAGTCAGTATGTTACATTATACAGCGTCACGATTCAGTAAAAGGAGGATGATTTACTGAAACGATCTAGTCAGTTTGCCAAATGAATAGCTAATTTATGTTATATTGACTTCCACTCGTAGACTTTAACGAAACTATTGAACAGTACTGGACAAAATAGCACAAGTTTGAAACAAAATTCAATAAGAAATTAAAGTCATTTTTTCCTGTAAATCATTATTCCTAATACCTAGCATTACTTCAATTATTTCAAGTGCCAGGCACCCTTTTTTAAACGTTACGTTCCAGGTAAACGTTCCAGGTTAGGTTCCAGGTAAATGTTGCTAAAAACAACCTAGCAGTGACGCATCAAAAGGACCGTTGGAGATCCATTGCTATTTGAAAAATATAGCTAGATAGATAAAGTTTTATTGAAACACGACAGAATTAAGAAATCTTAAAACTAGAACATAGTAGTAATAAATAATCATTGTTATATGTGAATATTTTCCAGTAGTAACCAAAGAAGTCGCTGTCTCTCTACCTACGAGTATTCCACCAGTTTTGTTTGAACAATAATTTCCATTTGTTCAAACATAAAGCCCGATAATGAGGCATGAATTAATTTGGAATGAATTTATTGTTTAATATAGCAGTGGATTAACATAGATTTTTCATGTGAGAATTCCCAGCTGTATTTTGATATAAAATATTTTATTGCTCGTGTCATTAATTTCAGATTATTCGCGTAGTGAGAAAATACAAACAATTTCAATATTTTTTTGTTTACCTTCTAGAAGAAATTTTATTGCATAGTCTTTTGGGAGTATTCCGGTTAAAGTACTTGGGAGCCAGTCTTATTTTACGTCTTTTCTATCTATATTATATTGAAGCCATTTCTATTTCTACCGTCTAACTGATCTATATATATAAAAGCCAAAACTGACTGACTGATTGACTGACTGACTGACTGACTGATCGATCAACGCACAGCCGAAACCGCTGGGTCTAGAACCATGAAATTTTGCACAAATATTCCTTATGTGACGTAGGCGAGCAATAAGAAAGGATTTTTGAAAATTCAACCCTTAAAGGGGTGAAAAGGGGTTACAAAGTTTGTATGGAGCAACGTGTTTTCTTAGTCCGATCAACTTCAAACTTGGCATTTATATTCTTTAAAAGATTTAATTAAACACGTGTTTCATCGTTTTTGAATATTCAACCCCTAAATTGAGAATAAGGGGTAAACATATTTTCATCCGATTTAGTTCATAATTTAAATTTGGCTCAATTATGCCATAAGTGACATAGGAGTGCACTTCAATATGATTTTTAAATTCAACCCCTAAAGGGGTGAAAAGGGGTTGTAATGTCTGTGTGTCACAACGTGTTTTCTTTGTCTAATCTGCTTCAAACTTGGCTTTTACATTATTTAAAAGATTTATTTAAATATTTCATAGTTTTTTAATATTCAACCCCTAAAATAATAAAGAGGGGTTGCAAAATATTTTTCATCAGATTTTGTTCGAAACTGAAATTTTGCACAAATATTCCTTAAAAGACGTAGGTGTGCACTAAGTTTCTCCTAAAATAATAAAGAGGGGTTGCAAAATATTTTTCATCAGATTTTGTTCGAAACTGAAATTTTGCACAAATATTCCTTAAAAGACGTAGGTGTGCACTAAGTTTCTTTTTTTTTTTTATTCAACCCCTAAGTGGGTGAAAAGGGGTTTCAAAGTTTGGATGGAACAACGTGTTTTATCGGTTTGATCAACTACAAACTTGGCATCTATATTCTTTAAAGATTTTAAACACGTGTTTTATCTGGTTTTAATAATGAACTCTTAAATTGTAGGTAGAAAGTGGTAGATTTTGTAGAAAATGATTAATTTAAGGTAGGAAATGGTAGTTTTTAGTAGGAAATGGTAGATTATTGGTAATAATGGTAGATTTTTGGTAATAGTGGTAGATTTTGGAAGGAATTGTAGCTTTTGGTAGATAATAGTGAATTTGGAATTAAAATGGTAGATTTTGGTTAAAATGCTAATTTGGTAGAAATGATAAATTTGGTAGCTTTTGATGAAAACGGTAAATTTTGGAAAAAAGGAAGCTTTGGTTAAAAATGGTAGATTCTGGTTGGAAATGGTAAATTTTGTATGATATGTTAGATTTTGGTATAAAATGCTAGATTTTTATATAAGACAGTAATTTTGATAGAAGATGGTGGATGTCGTACGAGCATGTTGGATATCGCATATCGGATGTCGATGTCGAACACGAGGTCATGGTCTATTTTTAGTTAAGTATTTGGAATTATGGTAAAATATATAGTCCGCGCGGACGAAGTCGCGGGCAACAGCTAGTATTATTATATTCCCAACGGGCCTCTTAACCTCCCCATCAAGAGGGCAGTTGAGAATTTTAACTCCCATCTACCCCCTTGCCGTGAGTACGGGGCAGTTGAGGATTTTAATTCCCATCTGCCCCCTTTGAGTTAATAAGGGGGCAGATGAGAATTTTAATTCCAATCAGCCTTATCACCTTGCCATCACTAAGCACTAGAAGCGTCAATACTTATCTTACAATAGTATTCAATGCCTTTCAAAGTTTACGAAGTGTATTTACCTGATCTTGAGGTTCGATAGCAAATTTCTGCTCCCTGTACCCACTAACGCAGCTTATCAAAACACACAGCAACCATTGCTTCCAAAGCACTTTACAATTCAACGATATCCGTAGCAAGAGAAACAGTGTATTGGTTCTTCTACTCGTTATCTTTCTCGGGCTTCTATTTTTATGTTCACCTTCGACCTTACGTAAAACGTTACGTTCCTTTGTAACTTCAGTCATTTTCATATCTATTTCTTTCTCTTTGTCAATTATTTTAGGTGTTCTTTTACTCAAAACAATGTGTTTTTCATCGGCTTCGCCTCTATTCATATTTCTTTCTCTCTCCGTCGAGTCTATATTAGTATTTTCTTTGTCAATAACTTTTATTTTCTCAATAACATTGTCTCTTGGTTTTGATAAGTTCGCTTCCATTGTTCCCATTTTGTTTGATGTTGTTTTTTTTTTGCCATGTGTAGGTGGGCTATTTATTCAGCGATCTGAAGTAAGGTTTAACTGTAGACATCTGTAACAAAAAAAATGGTTTAGCTATCTATAGTTCACTTATTTATTGCCTACACAAACATTGAAAATTGGAGTTTCTATTACAAAATTAGCACAATAACATATTTTGTACTTAGTACTAATTTGATCTGGGCTACAAAGATGGGGGCCATTCATGACATCATACCATAATAATTATTATTATTCATACACTTTTACTACGAAGTAGATTTTTTTTTATTTGTCTAGCTAAAGTGTCTGTCTAAATGATAGAATTTAATTCGTTAAAAATCATTTTAGCTTCCAAGTTTCTCACGAAGATATTTATAGAAAAAACTACCGAACACGGTGGTCCACCAGTAAAACAAACGAACACAGAATAGACAGACATACAAACTTCAACGTTTCTAGTGAAAGATCTATTTAAAGCTCAACAATTCCATTGTTAACATAGACTACAGACTTGCAACCCATAAAGTTGCAATAACTGATGCAGATACAAAAGCTGAAACTGAAATTTGGCTCGCAAAGCTAAAATTAATCTCAAAGTCATGATAAAGCAGACTCTAAAACTATAATCTAAGAGTAAAATTTTACTACGTCTTGTTCATCTCAGAAGTAGAAGTTAAATAACTTTATAATTTCTACACAAGACTGGGGGGGGAACCATAAACATGTCTTTAAAGGCTGTGGTGGTAACCAGACGGGGAAGTAGATTTCAGTTTCAGACTTTCATGAAAGTCAACTTTGGGCCACTTATATCTAGACAGACAGGTCGCCAGTCAAAGATTAATTATTAGTCACATTTATGAGAAAAAAACCTCTCTACTTATATATTCCACTGCTTTAGTATATATTTAGTATTTAGCGCTATACGTAGTTTCAGGTTGATTTAAGTTGGAGCTTGAACATGGAAAATCTCAAATCACTTGAATATTGGAAGCTCGATTACAATTTAAAAAGTAAAAGTATCTATATTTACCAACTATTATACTAATATTATAAAGAGGAAAGATTTGGTTGTTTGTTTGTTTGCATTGAATAGACTCCGAAACTGCTGAACCGATTTGAAATATTTTTTCACTGTTGGGAAACTACACTATCTCCCGGTGTTATAGGCTACTATTTATCCCGTCAAAATTTACGGGTTCCATGGGATAGCAGTGAACGAGGGTGAAACCACGAGGCGCTTCTAGTTTACTAATATAAATAGTAAAGTAGTAACACAAATTTCTAGGGAACACAGAAGATATCCAATAACTTATAAAAAATGATTAAAACTTATGGAAGTTAAATTAGTACGTTATTTTTGCGAGATTTGATCTGCAGAATGAATAACCCTATTCAACTGGTATAGCTAGTTCTTGGTAGATTAAGCATACTGGTAAGATCCTTATACGTCTCTCTTGTTCTTGTTACAGCCATTGTGCAGTGAGATTGAATATTTTGGTTGGAACGTTGCGGTTGTACGATTATTCAGCTACACTGATAGTATTCCGAGATGTAATAGCATTAAAATATAATAAATTAAAATTGATCACCTAATATACCAGCTGCCCGACATACTTTGTGCTGTCAAAAAAGTATGAGAACATTGAGTTATCTATATTTTTAAGTTATTAGTAAATTTTTCTCATTGTTTAGTAGTATTCTGCTATTCGGAAAAAAGACAAACCCAACAAAGCAAAGATCATAAATATCGATCCAGTCGTTCTTGAGTCATAAATGGTGTAACTTAACACGACTTTGTTTTACGTGTATAGATTGGTTTATTCAAGTATTGCCAATCATTCTGAGACATTTCATTCGATGCGTTTTGATTTAAATCTTGATGTAGATGTTATAATATAGGATCTGCTCTTATCTTACGCTCAGTAAAGCTTGCAATATCATTCATTCCATTCATGAAATCTTCCTTGAAGTATAATATGGAAGGATGTACTTATGAATAAATCATAGCCGGGCCATTCCAAAAGACGGAAATTTCTGCTGCACCACTTTATAGTTCCGCTGAAGGGAAGTGTGTACGTAAGTAGGTATATCGAGGGATTACCAGGGTTTGATCTCGAATAGAACTCGATTGTATTTTCACAAATTGGTACAGTTTTGCTTGTTACCATGTAACACATAATATTTTGACAGAATCTTGACTCATTTTTATTTTCCAATATGACAATTGGATTTGAAGTTATACAATGATTTTTTTCTTATCCATCGTTATACGAGTAGAACCTACTACTTAGTAAAATATCGAATTGTAGTCTTTATAAGCAGCAATTACAATATTTAAATATTGTAATTGCTACAAGAGAATGTTAATTTTATTGGTATCAATAAAAGTCTTTATAAGCAGTGTTTTATTTCATAGTAACTGTAATCTGCATAATATTATATCACTTGCTGTAGATATAAACCTAGTTTATGGGCGACTTTAATATTATATATATTAGAAGTAACGTCAAAGTGTTAACGTCACGTTAATAACGTGTGCTTAAAAATGAAGTTCATTCTAAATTTACCCTTAAGAAGTTTATCTTTTAGACACACTTTTGCATGCCGCATAATAAATACACCGTTGCTGCTTTGCAGCGTAACACTATTTTACCAACACAAATCCTTGCATGTTCCAAGACTGACAAATAGTAAGAGCCCTTGTAAACTACAGTACACTTGTCTGACAACATTTTCCTCTTTATCTCAATAACCCTTTCATAGGGAGTGTGAGTGAGATGACCAATATTTTCTCAATACCTTGTCTGTGTTGAAGTTCTTCGTTTTCAAAGGAGTTTTCAGATGTATCATCCTTTCAGACAGTTTATTAAGCTGCATTTCTTTAAGCGGTAAGACCGCATCATTTGGTTGAAATAATAGATAGATGGCAATGACTAGACTCCTATTCAACGAGGAAACGCAGGGAGTGTTCTTGGCACCATGCCTCATAGACATTTGTTAGACTCTAAGGTTTAGCTTAGAATAGTTTTGATGGTAACATTTCTGTGTTTATTTTTCAATAATAAGTTGAATTCCACGTACTTACATTTATTACGCTAGTAATTTCTCCAACTACACAAACTATCCTGATTTTATATCACTCCGCTGAACGTTAAATACCAGTAAAATTACAACTTCGCAGACGATAAAAGTACCCAACTACCGCCGATCGGATACCTTCACGATTTCAATCTAGAGTTTAAAGTGCAGGTGGGAAGTTAATGCCCTGTAAAGTCCTGGAATCCGACTACCTCGGTAGTGAGAATCCTGGACTTTAAGACCAGCTAAGGTACACTATAAAAGTGTATTAAGAACATATTGGATCGTAAGAGTGAAATGAGCTGGGATGTGTTGGGTGGGGTTAATATTAGATGAAGTTTCAGTGTTATTTCAGTACTTTCACTCCATCCAAAAGTTGACTGGACGATTTGCACTAACGATAAATCCACTCATTGTAGGAGACGTGACCTACAATTCTTAACATGATACCAACCATTGATTGGTTTCGTTCCTCTGTCACGTACCGTAAGAAACTATAAGATCATTAACACTGGAAACGTATACTAATTAGACCGTAAGGTAATCCAATTTATTAACTGCTTCAGCCAGGAAACTAAACTGGGTTGTATCAGCACTTCACAATATCCGTTACATATTATCTAAACTAGATGCCAGTAGGGATGGGGTGTTTCTGTAGTCTTGTAGTCCTGATTAGAATTTAATTAAAATTTTGACTTCAAAGAAAAGTAGGTACAGTAATTTGCGTAACACTCATAACAAAGATCAACTCAAAAGAACTAAAAAATCAGCATAAACCTACCAAGAAACTTGACTCTAAAGTTTTACAGAAGTTTAATCCAAAATTGCATAAGAACTTAATTATAAAGAGTATCAAGAAGTTTGTTGTACAAGTACCTTTAAACTTACATAAAGTATCTATAACATTCGACCCAGAGGTACCAAATAATTTGTCTGCAAAGTATCTACCGACAGGTTAGTAGTAGGTACTATTTATACGTAGGTACGTTATGGTAAACGTGAAAACGCGTCATTTCGTGTACTGTATAAAATGTGAACTAAAAGATATTAATGCTATGTATATTCCCTACCATTTTAGAACGCAAGTCGACTTGTAATTTCCAGTGAATTTTATAAATAAATCTATCATTATATAGACGTCATCACATTATCTGAACAAGTCCTCGTACAATGGTATGGAACAATAATAGCCGAACCAGTAAGTAACGAGACCAGTAAATGGTACGTACCCACGGCAATAACCCAGTAATAACTGTGGGGTGCAAGTCAGGAGAATGAAGAGATACAGTT
The DNA here is from genome assembly GCA_905147375.1 of Hylaea fasciaria. Taxonomy (NCBI): domain Eukaryota; kingdom Metazoa; phylum Arthropoda; class Insecta; order Lepidoptera; family Geometridae; genus Hylaea; species Hylaea fasciaria. Next base: position 4,002,771 of record LR990218.1, read on the forward strand.
TGCTACAGGATTTATAGGAATTGTATAACAGACTTCAGATCACATGCAGGACGAAGCGATTTTATATAAATTAGGTTTCGAAAAAGAAAACGTATACTTAATTCGACTGTATGTATATTTTTTATCGAAATGACGCGACAGACGTCTTTCGATTAATAATAATTACGAAAAATAATTACGCATATCAAATTGTCAACCGTTCGAATTGTGAGTTGTACCTTTGAATTCATGGAAAAATAACTTTCAGTTTATTTTGAATTTGCGAATTTGCCAGGCTATTTTTTCCAATTTTTCTTTATATGAAAACTTGATATTAATTATTAGGTACAATCATTGAAAAAATAAAGCCAAATTGGTATGCCGTTATCACGGGGTGTGCTTACCAACGAACAGCATTTAAGATTTATTTATATCGAAGTGCATTTGTCCGGAGTCACAGAGAAATGCGTAATCTTCTGTTTTGTGTCATACAAAAGGCTGTTTAATAAGGACTTTGAGCGGTGCTAACATGGTGAAGAGAACGATCGTCTTCCAAGCTGAGTCAAGATATAAATATTAAACAACAATCAATACAACAACAACAACATACAACAATAATAACAAGATTTTTATCGACAACAAATCTTATAACTTGTACCACACCTTGATTGCCGGTGGTTGAATTCCACACTGCCAGGTGCATCTAGCTATTCACACACGATTTATGCTGTTCAGATCAGCAATAATTCACACCTACAATCATACACCTTAACGTCTCAGCAATAAAGTCTAAAGTTTCTTGAAAGATTCGTGCTACTTCTCGATGTACAATCAGCAGTTTTTCTATTCAATTATCGGTCTTACCCTGTTTGATATAAGGACTATTATCGCGTAATCTTTAGAGATACTTCTCGATTAAGGCTAGGACGGGATTCAAGGCATTTTTATTCCTTGTAGGGGTTTTACCCACCAAGGACGTCTGGGCGAAAGAAAAACTTAACTGGTTTGATTATTTAAGGTTCGGTCGATATCGAGGCACCTTTAAATTTTAACAACTGTCAGTACATAATAATAAATTAATAATACAACTCATCGCTCTAGAAAGAAGAAGAAGAATAGGACAAAGAGGAGTAGGAAAAAGAAGAAGATAGCTGAAGCTCTTTGGAAGCTTGACAAATTTTGACACCAGAGGCCGCCACTAGTTGGTAATTAACATACCTACCTACGACAAAAATCTTGACAGACCGTGGTTTTCGACTCTAGGGATCAAGATACTCGATTAGAGATAAAGTAACTATAAAATTCAAATGTTGAATACCGTTTAAATGTAAGGTAGAAAGGAATTTTATAATTTTATCCGATTTAACTTTGGATTTGATAGACAGTGAAGTCATACTGTAAGCTTAACGTTACAGTATGACTTTGTTGGTTTTTGTAGGAACTGAACTACATAATCTTTAGACAACTCATTTACCAAAATTTACTCATTTAACAAATTGATACATAGAGTCAGACAAATGCATAACTCTGCCTTTGCGACGCTGTAGTCGGGTAATGAATAAGAAAACGCGACAGGTGTGCGGATGGTACCGCTCGACTTTCCATATACAGAGTGGTATAATATAAATATTACCTTTAAATTAAAAACTTACCTTTTTACCTTTACTTTTACCTTGCAAAAATCTGTTGTAATATAAATTGTGTTATCACAAATTAAATGTTTTTATTTTCTGTCTTTCTTTTATTAACCAGATAGTAAGATTACAGTTTCTATTTTTAATACCTTCATAATTTATTTATTTAGGACAAACAAAATAAACCAATAATGCCATAAAAGGTACCATTACTGATACCAAATGCCTTTATTTAGTATTTTATTTGTGTTCGAGTCCAAAAAAGAGTTGTTACATCTTTCTGAGTCCACAGATTCCCAAAATAGTAAAAATCATATCTCAAGAGAGTGTTACTAACCTTACTAACATATGGCTACTAACTAAATGGCTTCTCGTATCTTACCACAGACCATGTACCAATTGTGGTGATCTATAATATTAGGAGAAGCCTATGTGCAGCAGTGAACATAATACAGCAGGGTTAGTGTAATTTGGTCATAGTGTAAATTGTTCAGAGCGTAACTTGGTCATAGTGTAAATTGTTCATAGTGTAACTTGGTCATAGTGTACATTTTTCAAAGCGTAATTTGGTCACACGCAAAACAAATGCCATTTGGTCACACTGGCTGATGACAAAACCCGTCGGCACTGCAATGCGATCAGCTCTCACATGCTCCTGCTCACTACATTTAGATCCCAAATTGTATTTTTCATCCATTCACAACCTAGCGGAGACTAGAACATTCTATTCCGCATTGCCATTGATGGTGCTTGCATTGCCAATGAGAATCAATTGACGTTCCATTTCAATGGCAACGCGGTAGCCAGCAGTTAGAACACATGTGGGATAATCTTTTCAACTCGAGTCCTCTTACTTGATGTTTAGGATTTTGGTTATAAAAGCACTTTCCCGCATCGGACATTGGTAAGATTCAAATAAAAAAAAGTGTTGGGATGATTTTCTGTATGGAGTACCTAAATGAATGGTCGATTTTCCAATTGCCCAAACAAATAAATACTTTTCGATGGTGTGGACCGGAAAATCGGGATATAATAATATGACATACATGAAAATTGCCGAGCATAATAGTAATTGTGTGCAGTTTTGAGACAGGATTGACAAAAAACCGGCCAAGTGTGAGTCGAACTCGCGCACTAAGGGTTCCGTACCATTAACTGTAAAAACGGCAAAAAAATCACGTTTGTTTAATGGAACCCCCCTTAAATATCGATTTTATTCCATTTTTTAGGAGGTATTCGTTAGTATATAGGACAAAAAGAAAGCCTCCACTATTGTATAATAATATGCAAAACGTTGTCCCAGGAAGGCAGATCGCATGGCAACACTACTATGCTCAATGTACCGGTTGTCGCTAGCAAATATTCGTGTTGGGATTTTGCGATGAACAAATACAGATTTTATACGGCAGTTTTAGATTTGCATCGCTCAATAGTCTGTATTTACGTAGGGTAGTGGAACCAATAAATGAACGTTTAAGCGTTTTGGTCAACTTTGAACCACTTTTACTCAGTAATCTCGTGACATTGACGTTTCCTGGTATTTTTATAAGAGTCAGTATATCCTCAAGTATTAACGAATGAATCAAAATACTTTCTATATCTACCAGGAATTTTATAAAAAATCATTATGTGTAAAAAATAGCGTTTTATCCCAATAGTTGAACGCTGTGCCTTAATTATGAACAATTTGTACCCAATAGCTGAACTAATATTTTGAGAGGAATTATGGGATGAATTATTGTAATGAAATTGAAGAATACAATAGTAGCAGTGTTAATAAATTATTTTTACTATTCATTTAGAAGAATGTAAATAATAAGTAAAACATTTCTAGGCTTCTTCGAGAGTACTCCGTAATTATTATTTTTTATTTTTCGTAGTGTAGGTGGCTTCTCAAAAGAAAGACTTAGAAATCTCGAAGAAACTTGAACCTATCCCTTCATTGCGAAAAACAAGACCTAAAATCTTAACTACAATAATTCAAATGGTTCATGTTTTGGATACTAATTTACCATAAAATGAACGATCAACATTTTTGTGTATTTCTTAGTTCAAATTTTGGGCATGGAACCTAAAGCTGAATATTGAAGGATTTCATACTAAAATAAAGCTCTTAAAATAGCATTTAACACTGAAAACATGTGTTCAACTTTTGGTAAATAACTTTATACATTAAACAAAATTAATTTGAGTGATTTTGTTTTTGGCTATAGAGTCAAGTTTAGGATTTACGATGCTTGTAAAAAATGCCTTTTCTCCAGAAGATGACCACCGGTCACTTAATGGATCAAGCATACTAAATTTGAACCATTACTTGAACGGTAAATATCTCGAAAAATACGGGTAATAATGTTAATAAGTATCAACAATATCAAAGGTAAGTAGATGAAGATTTCATTAGAACCAACAAAACTCAGATCCATCATTAATTTATTTATTTAAACTGACAAAATGCTTAAATTGGAGGTCACCTTTCTTAAGTAGGTTTTCATAGAAACGTAACTTTTGGTGGACACCACTCACGTAACGAATTACCGTGGGCTCATCTGAGCCGTCACTGTCGATCTGTTTAAGGCACTAGATAGAAAAAACGTTGCGAGATACGGAAAAAATTATCCCACATGCGTATGTAGCGTAGTATTTTATATTTTCCTATATTTCGGTCGATCGTTCATCTAATGGGGGTCAGTCATCTTTTGGTGCCACTACCCTAGCAGTCAATACAGGCTTTGAAAATATGAATAAGTTGAAACTTTCAGTGCTGCTTGCTTTAGAATCTGTGGTAATTAAAAAGTTTAATAGCACTTGCTGAGCTAGATGATGATGATGATATACAATATGGGGTTCTTAGTAGGAATGGTGAAAAGAGTCTTATAGATTTGGCAACGCATCGACAACTTTCAGAGTCGCCGGTGTCGGGTGATGGTGACCGTTTACCATCATACGGCCAGTTAACTTGATTGCCCCTACCACTTTTTTTTTAAACTTGCTCTAGAATTTGTGATTAAGACACACATGGACATTAGACACCCGGTTTGAAACCATAAACCATTGACATAACATTTATCGCTCTGTGCTTTAAAAAGTTGAAATTAAAGTAACATATATCAAACAGCCTGTATAAGTTAGCGCCACCGCCGATAGATAAATTGTAAGGTCGTCTCACTCGCACTCCAGTTCATTGACCCTGTAAAACCTACACATGCTTCATCAAACGTACCTAGACCCCTGTCTGCCCACATTTTTCAGGCAATGCCCAGCCTTTTTAAACCGGTTATTACGAGAATTGGCAATTGTAACTTGAGCTCTAACTTGATAAGCTTCGAACTTGGAGGTGGGTCTATCAGGTTGGTCGATACGCCCAGTTTAGATAGACCTCTGACTGTGAGGGTAATCGAGAAATATGGAGTTCAATTTATTCAGCGGATGAGGAGTCAAGTTTTTCTCTAGATTACATCTTATGGAGCAATGTCGTCTGTTTACGGGTTGTCTTACGTGACTTCAATGGAAACATAGTTATAGTTACTATGCTAAAGCATCTCTCAGCTATGTTTCTCTTCAGATAAGTTCCTAATGTGGAAATTCGCCGTGGAACAAGTGTTTATAGTTGGACAACGCGTTACGGAGCTCTAATTGAGATGGGCAGTTCACTAATTGACTTGTCAAGACCTATTTTGCCTGTCAATTAAATAATAATACCATAGAAGAAGGGACCACCTATTTAAAAATTAAAGCGGGATGGTAGATCGGGAGTTTGTCTGATATTTTGAGCGTGTGGGAACCTACAACATTTTACCACAAAAGATTAGACGAGAGTTAAACAGATGTTTCTAATATTACGTTCCACGAAAACGGCGTGTATCACTCGCGTTTTCTTACTCAATCCAGGCATTCCTAATTATTTAACTTGTAAATTTGTTATTGAGCTAGAAAAAGCGAGGGTTAGACGTCGATTTGTGGAGTAAATATTTAGACTCACCTGTTCAACTCTGGTTTAAATCTTTTGTGGTAATACGGATCCGATTTAGCCATTTGTATGGTGTGTTCACCCTGACGTAGCGCAGCAGCCTAATCAATCCTTCATTTTCTTAACACTGTGCGTACATTACGATATTCTGGGGGTGACAAGTGATATAATTACAAATTCGTCATTTTGGTGGCATCAAAATATCACTGACGACTTATAAAAAGCCGCCATTGGAATAGGGAATTGAGTCAAAATTTAGTCAAAATATTTAATCTCAACCAACTTTCTGTCATTCATCTATACAACTACAAAGCAAACTATATAATAACAGCTGGTAAAAAATTAATAGTCGAATTTAAAACACCTTTTGTGCCCGTTAAAATATATAATTAGTTGTTTTTTTTACTATTAACTCACAGATAATTTAAGCGACATTTAAGAATCGCGTGTTTTCTTTTACAGAACTAATAATTACGATAAATATTGTTGTAGTAAGTACGTAGCGCGTAAACCAGTTATGGCACCTTTACTTCTGTAATTTACTCAGTTTTTGAACCATGTCTCTGGTTATTAAAATGGCGTAATGTTCCCACAGATTAAGTACATTTTTAGAGTTCCGTACCCAAGGGTTAAAACGGGAGCCCTATTACTAAGGTTCTGCCGTCCGTCCGTCTGTCACCAGCTTTCAGTTGTTTGTTCTCAGGAACTGTGATTGTTAGATGTTGAATGATGTATTTCTGTTGCCGCTAAAACAACAAATAAATAAATGTATAAATAATTCAGCTTGCAACTGTCCCACTGCTGGGCAAAGGCCTCCCCTCACTTTCGTGAGGAGGGTTAGGCCATAACTCGGGTTGGTGGATAACATGCCTCCGAAATAATTCTCGGGCATGTTAGTTTCCTCACGATGTTTTCCTTCACCAAAAAGCGAGTGATAATTACGTACCTACATATGCTTAACAAGAAACACATTGGTACGTGCCTGCACTGGGATTTGAACTCGCCACCTTTTTTTCGAAGGCGGACGTTCTCCCACTAAGGTACCACCGCTTTAAAACAACAAATAAGTACTAAATACAGAATAAAATAAATATTTAAGAGGGCTCTCATATAACAAACGTGATTTTAGATAATAGTACGGAACCCTTCGTGCGCGAGTCTGACTCGCACTTGCCCGGTTATTTTCTTATTGCAAAATTGGTCTGGTTTTATATTACCTGCTCTTAACTACGGAAGTGTGGTATTGACAAGCATTAACCACCTTCAAATTCGTAGGTACCTATGTCATCCAACCACAAAATACAAGAGGAGAACTGAAAATACCACTGTACTTAACCTTCGAATAATAACGCACAGAAGGATAGTTCCATGCGTAGTTTCACTCAAAAAAAGTGAAGCCACTTTTTTATTAATGTGTGCGTGAGTGGCATAATGTAATGATCTTCTCCAAAACGCACACAAGCGCAATGAAAATGTCGCATACGTGTTAGGATTTAGTCCAAAAGCAGGGAAAAAATAATACATATTTACCATAAAAGCTTTGATACGAGTAATAGCGAGTCAAAGTCCGAACTAGGCCCAAAAGGCCTCAGTAAAATGGCTACACGGAGCTAGCGAGTACTTGGTTTCTATGTGTTATTTTTCTAAGCCTGTAACTATAAATATAATTTTGAACCTAAGTATTCTTTTTATCTCTCAAAGAAAACCTATTCCTCAACTATCTAGGAACTTAGAACGTCGCATGCTTTAAAGCGGAATGGGAAAAATAACATTGCATCTAGCAACACACACCTTAAGACCTAGGTTTAGCGGTTAATGGATACGAATGCTTGTGGCAACCCTAATGGTATTTGATGGCGGCTTAAATTGTTTTGCCGTGGCCGATGCACGTGAGTAATTATTTAAAGGCTCAATAGCGATAAGACTTCCTAATGTATGTAATAATAAGTTAGCCCTTTATGTTTTCTTTATATTTTGAAAGAGTTTTCTATTTATCTAGCGTTGCTTGGACTGAAGATAGTTTATGAGGAACAATGGCATCTTTTGGTGCGATGATTTTTTTCTTCCGCTTATTTTGCATACGTTGGACCAGTAAGGCACGACTCTACGCAAGCCGGTTTAACTACTTTTGCGATTTTTAAGTCAAATTAATTTACAGCCAATGACAGTTTCAAAAGTGGAACACTAGTGGCACACTCTCTGGGCTGGTCCTGCCGAAGTATGCTAAGTTATATACCCGGGGGTTTACCATGACGTCTTATTGCGATCCAATTGAGGACAACAGAATCGTTTTACTACTTATTCGTACCATGACGTCTTGCTGTGACATCTTGACGCATTTAGGTTGATTTTAAATTTTACGGGAAGAACGCTACCTAAATGATATCGAATGCCATGAATTACTATTGTTGAAAGTAAAACGATTATGTTTAGGTTCTCAATTGGATCGCAATAAGACGTCATAATAAGCCCCCTGTACTGTAGTGGACCGAAGCCCGAGTACAGATTACTAAATAGTTACTACGGCACAAGTAAAATTGACTGCTAGTTAGAGACACTAGTCTCTCTCCTTTAAAAGCTTCGTTTTAAATCCAAAACGAACGACACGAACGTTTGGACTATTATCAAAATAATATACCTACCTACTATTGAAGCACGTTATGACGATACTGTTATCATTTGAAACATGCAAATTCCTGGTAACAACTGAAAAACTGTGCCATTCGTCACCACCGGTAACAATCGGGAACTGTTTGAAAGTGAATTTAATAGTATATATTTCGATTAAACTAGGCATGTGACCAAATTGCACACAATGTGTGAAGAAGAAAATTTATGACTAAATTACACTAACCCATTCGGAACGATTTTTAATCGAGAATTTCATAAAGTGTCTTATTTTAATCGTAAATATCATTAAAACTCTGCAACGGTAATCATAATAATATGATACTGAAGTGCGTTATTTATAAAGGCGTTTAAATCGGTTAGCATGCATCGGCCACTATGCACAAAATCAAATCTGCTGACTTTTACAAGGAAAAAAGGTAAGTATTGGCTGTATAATATTTTAGCTATCAAATTGTAAGCTTCTGATTAAGGGAGAGGCTATGTTCAGCAGTGGACGTCTTCAGACTGATGATGATGAAGGCTTTGATAAATATATACTGTCTCTATTACCTCATTTAAATACTCAATTAATGTAAACACACCAGTTCCATTACATAATTCACTTCCTTGTAGCGCTGTTTGCATTCAAATTATACTCATCCCTATTCCTTAATATAGTAAGGAAGGTAGACACTATATTACGCTTAGATGCCCCACCTTAAAGGACTGACATTTGCTAATTTGTCGTTCCAATTATAGCCCCTAATTCAATAGCTATTAAAGCCACACACGTATTCCCTATCGCCGGGGGTTGTTTAATAATTAAGATTTCACTGTAATTTGATAGGTGTGAGTGACGTGACGCGGATTGAATTTCAATCAGGTGCTGTTTTGTAAGAGCATTTTGTTGCTTAGATTTAGGCATGGGAAAAAGTTATCGATATTGTTTAGGTTATCGATAATATCGTACATAAAGTCGATACTTTTATTCGCGATGTATTATTAAGTACTTACCTATTTCTATATGCGATATTTATTTCAGAATCTCCATTTCGAATTATATTTTCAAGCAATTCTAGTTTCAAGTTTGGCATGATCCTCACGCGTTGATATTAATTATTATTTGTACTTCGAAGCACGACTTTAAAGACATTTTTTTTTAATGATTAAGTACGTTTTTTCTTTTTATTCCTATGTTTTAAAAGGACATAATTATTATATCGCCATTATTTGCTCAATATTAAAATTAATGACACTGTTGAAAACGTCGAAACGTAAATATCGATATGTTCATTCTCTATTGGGCATCCCTACGCTGGATATGCGATACTTGTCCTATCTGTTATTTAGTGCTTTGCATTACAATTTAGCGTTTTGCTACGGATATAATGTATTAAGAATCGCATTTCAATTAGGTACCAAATTATGTAACCTTGCACGGCGCTATACGCCATCGTTAACCTTAAAAATTATTTCGCAGTTCGGGGTTAAATTTCGTAAATTTCAGTGCGAAATTTCGCTCAGAAATAAAGTATCTAACTATAATTTCCTTTACTGTAACCGTAACCTTTTATTACAGTGTCAATAAAGAATTATTGCATTGTATTAGCTACTTTTCTAAACTGAGCATACCACTCTATTCTACAAAACCACAAAACAAACCAATTAGAAGAGAATCACTCCCTTTCACCTCCCTACATCTAATAACAGATATGCTGAACATAGTAATAATTGTAGGTATTCCAAGAAATCAGTAAGAGTGGCCGTTGTTGACAACATAATGAGTTCTGTGATAGAAAACAACGGCATGACTCCGCAGAACAGTACATAAGATCCCTACAAACGTGAAATAAACTTTAAAACTCCGAACAAGTGCGAGTCGGACTCGCAAACGAAGGCTGCCGTTCAATTATCCATAAAAACGGCAAAAAATCACGGTTATTGTATGATGTATATTAAATATTTATTTTATTCTGTTTTGTAGTATGTTTGTTGTTATAGTGGTAAAAGATATACATCATCTGTGAAAATTTTAACTGGTTAACTATTACAGTTTATGCGATACAGCCTGGTGACAGACGGTCAGACAGACAGACGGACGGACAGCGGAGCCTTAGTAATAAGGTTCCGTTTTACCATTTGGGTACGGAAGCTTAAAAAGGAGTTGGCAGTAAAAAACTTTTTTTTTTTAATTAAATGAGTACTAACTTAACGCTACAGCTCCTGCTGTATATCTAAAGGTTGCCATGATTGATGTTCTTAAGCTTCATTGGTGGCGTTATGTGAAACGGATAAACTCACAGGTTGAATCATCGAAAGTAAAGCAGTTTTCAGTTTTGAGTTATGTGCTTGTATAAAACCCCGTAACTTCATATGAATTTTGGCCATGCAGTGTTTTTTATGTATTTTGGTTTATTTTAGCATCAATTTGTACTATAGCGAAAGGTAAGAATTTTCTTATTTTTTTGCATCAATTTGTGTGGAACGGTACCCTTACGTACTGTGTCGGTATAATACTACGACCGCAGGTAATAATGGCTCCACGATTCGATTCCAGAATCGGGTAGGTTGTTCGAATAGTTTTTATGCTACATTTGGGCTACTGGGTTTGGATTGTTATTTCGGTGGTTTTATATTACCACGTAGTTATAAAAAAAAACTTAAAAAAAATTATTTTAAATAAGTATTACTAAGCAAAAGGCGAGTAGATTATTTACCTAATGGTAAGTTTCCCGCCTGTTTGTAACAGCTGCATTGCCTACCAGAACTTTGCATTACAGAAGCTTACACGGCACTGCAATGCGACGAGGTGTGCCATAGCTACGATAACTATTTGCACCTCGCTACCCTTAGTTTAGTCTGGGCAATCGATTAACTGTCTTTGAACTTCATGAAAATGAAAGAGTTCACGATAACTTTACAATCTGGTTTTGTTTTAATTTGTGCAGTTGTAAAAAAACTTACTTTTGTGAAAATTTTGGTGTCGATCAAAGAATTTAGACTAAGAGCGTGCCGATCGACATAAGTTACTTACGCCTAATTATTCTAAAATGCTTGCTGTCACAGTGAAACCTTGTGAAAACCCTTAAGGATTCATCAGTTTTTTTCTCAACTGGTCACACTGTGGGTGTGACTCATTCGGAAGTCTTGGGAAGTTTACCTACTTGTGTTGCAACGGGTAACAGTAATTAGGTAATTCAGTGTTTCTTTTACCATAATATTCGTGCCATCTTTACGTAGGGTTTATAAATAAGTCGAAAGTCGACATTTATTTAGCTTCCTCTGCACTAATGCGTCGTTAACTTAGCCCGCACACATGTGAAGACGAAGAAACCCGACTTCATACGAACTTACCCGACTAACGTATTCAATGTGAATCCACTGACGGATATCTGTTTTTATAAAGCACCTTTACTTAGAAAAAGCTAATACTTAATTAATAAGCCTTTCGTGTCCTTGTTTCAATGGTAGCTAGCCACGGTCTGTAATTATTGATTTCTTAGTAACTAGGAGCACCTACCTACTTAGTTCGTAGTATGGAAAGAAAAGACAGAACGACTTTCAAACCTACCTTGATAATATTATTATCAAAGAAATATTAATTATAAAAAAATCCAAATGTATCTACGCAATCTTCAGCCAGAATAAAAACAAAACCTCACCCCCGGCCCTCCTAAAAGTGTTTCACAAAAAACTGGTATTATTTTACGAAAATTATGTTCAAAAGAGCACCTGCGATCTATAAAATGAGAAACAAAATAATCTCCCGAGACCGCGGCCATCTTTGTTTTTTGTTTATTTTTAAACTGGTTTGGAATTCGATCAGGGAGTCTGGGAAAGAGGTCTTGAGACAACAGGTGTTACGCTACTGAACGATTTCGGTTTTTAGGGTCCCGTGTCGATATTAAAATGTTTACTTTTTTGTGAAGGGTAGGTGTATCGGAAAGTATAAAAGTGAAAAAGTAAGAGCGTAACACAGTAGGAACAATGTGTACAGTGTAAATTTTCTATTGTACCTATTTATACTATGTACATAGTAATTAGGTACTTATTATTATTTTCTTTTCAAAAACGTAGCCCCACGCTAGGATTGCTCCTGTACCGTGGGTACCGCTTACAGACGTATAATTTCACATACACATCACACCCAGCCCATTTTTGGACCCAAACATTTGTGGATCGCACAAATATTCCGCACGGGAATCGAACCCGCGACACCAAGCGCAGCAGTCCAATTGCTCAGCCACTACGCCAAACGTGCCGTCAAATTATTTATATTATTAATGCAAATGCTGATGCGCCCTTTCGTATTTATTGGTGGTTGACTGGTAAAAAATACTTTTGGTATTAAGTCTGCCACGTTGTACTTACTACTTATGTAATTTGTGTGCAATAAAGTATTAAAATAAAAATAATTTGGACAAAAAAAAATCCATTTTAAAAGAAGTTCAGTTAAGAAAGCCAACGAGTAATAAATCTTGAATCTTTAAATCTATGACATCACAAACTATAATGAAATAAACATTATTTTAGCGCAAAAGAACCGTAACATTATTCCACCAGCACTAGTAGTAAATGGGAACTGCCTGGAATTAAACGCCCATAATACGGGCCCAGCTGCATTAATTTTCTTTTTAAAAATAGATACTTACCAAAGGGGCCGGAACCCCTAACCAAACATAATTTCACGCTTACCCCAACTTTTAAAAAGGATTTTTGAGAACGTTATTTTAGGACGAAATCGAGATGTGTGACAATAATTGGTTCACCACAACGTGACGAATTTTGAAGAAATGTGACGAATTTTGTAGAATTTGTTTGTGTATTTTTATGGTTGTTCTGTGTTGATATACATTTGTTTTTTTTTTAATGGCACTTTATTTTAATTATGTTCGTTTTGCTTGATGGTTAATTTTAAAAAGTATCTAGTTTAATATTATCTGCCATAGGTACCTAGAATGCAATAACTTATGCAACTTACTAATACGTTCTAGCTATTAAATTGTTAACTGGGATAATGAAATAAAATTATTAAAAAAATCGATGAACAAATTTATAAATAGAAAATTAAAAATGTAAATGTTACGAAAGGGAAATAAAATGGGTATAAAGAACATAATGTATCCATATATAATATTTATGCCTACTCAAACACGCAAAGATTCTTTATAGAAAATCTGAAAAAACACCTTCCTAACACGGTTGTCTGGCAGAAATCGCTCTGACCTATGAACTATTGATTCTGATACCTATGAAGTTTATTTGGTGTGCTTAACTAACGTTACACTATTTATTTACTTTTCAATATTATTATTATCATTAATTTAATTCAAAGATATTATGACGTTTTGTATACTGCCCGAAAAATATAAATATCCAAGACTAAAAAAATATAGTATTTACTTAGCGGGTCGAGGTGCGAATTCAAGGTGTCGCGTCGGTTAGATAAAATCCGATGTCATGAAACAACGCCGAAATGTTCTAACTTTACCTGAAAAACAGCACATTACAGTTACAATAAAAACGCATGTTAATTAGAACTTACCATTTACATAAAACAATAAAATCCAATCAACACTAATGTCCACACAGGAAATGAAAACAAAGTACACGAGTCTCACAACAAATGCGTTTACTAGAGTTTATTATGTACACACACGCGTATGTATAATGTATCTCAGTGTCACAAATTAACATAAAAAATACTACTGGCCACTTCTTAAAAAGTATCTTGGACGACCAAAAGATTTTCACTGATAATATTCGAAAAAAAAAATATAGCGTCCGCGGTATTTAGTGTTCGAAATATAAATATAGCGCGCGCAACGACCGCGAGGCTCGGAGCCCGGCAATGTACTGTCACTGTCAGGATGAAAACGTTTTCCCGCCCTTACGCCAAAGATTAATAAGTCAGATATGACAGCAATTTACATCAGAATGAAAAGTGTGACTAGGTTAAACTTAATTGAGTTTATAAATCGTGGCGGGTTAGGAAAGTAACGCAATATTTGCAATCTAAACTTTCAAATGAAATTATTATTGATATGGTTGTGTTTAGTGTTAATATTAAAGAAAGACTAGAGGGCAATGCTTGCTAATATCAACTAGTTTTTTTGATGTCCATTATTATTAGACTATAATTTCATTGCTTAAACCCCTGCAAAGGTCTTAGGTAGGAAAAAATAACTAATGTTATTATGTTCTAATCACTCTAGATAAAAAAATACCTATTTGACTTGGGCGAAAAGATAATTTGCTTATTCCAGGAAATTAACAAAAAATTTCAATCCAACATCATTTTCTTCTTTCCTGAAAACCTCTTGAAAACATAGCTTACATCTAATTTCTTACAACGAGTCGCTCAATACAGAATTCTCATTATGGATAATTAATTATACGTTCCTCAAAAGAAATTCTTCCATCGGGAGTCTTGAAAAAACACTTTGAAGGATTTAATACTTTCTAAAGTATCTTTCAAAGTCTTTTCCCTGAATAATGAAATCTATAATAATTATGTATAGCTTCAAGAATTCTCCGTTGAAAGAATAGTGACAAGACACAACCTTCGTCCTTATAGTGTATGTATTGTTATTTAAATTAATGAGAATTAGCAAGTTGGAGTGAGAGGTTGTGTTTGCCGAAAAGGACCGTCACAGCTGTGGTCTCCTATAAACGCCATCGGCCGCTTACAGCGTCACGCCTTACGCCGCGTCACGATGTACTTTAGAAATGTACGCCGACATCAGCGTCTGAAAGAGATCACAACGCATCTTGAAGCGGCCGATGGCGCTTATAGGAGCCTGACCCTTCGGGTGGGCATGCTCTTGAGTGGAGACAGCGACTCAGCACACTTAAGGACGTTTTTCATCTGGCAGTGGCTAAAAATTTGGTGCCGCAAACCAGGATGAGCAGGTGGTATGCTATAAGATGCTTTTTTTTAACTGAACAGAGGACTGACATAGATGTTAGAAATAACAATGTTAAATTCATAAATGATACAAAGGGCTGTATTTTATAGTTCCAAGTATGAAACCCCGATGTGCGCTATATCGACAGCACAGGAGTTTGGTGTACGTTAGCACGACAGTAACTACGTGAGTTAGAATAGTTAGAATATTTGTAAAATTATAACGTAAAATACGACTGACTGCTCGACTCAAATATTCGAACTCTATTGGTGTTCTTGTGTTCTTGTGTTCTTGGTTGTCTATGGCTATGAGGACTACGTTTTTTTGTAATGGAAATTTGTAAGTACTCAACAAAAGCTACACACATCCTTGTTCTATATTCTATCGCCTTCAATTTTAATAAATGAAGTAGGAATCATTTTGAGTTCGTCTAGTCTCGAGAGTGACATAGGATTTATTAAGTGCCAAGAAACCAATATGGCTGATGTAAGCAGCCATAATAATGCCGGATCGATATTAGAATTTAACGTTCAGTATACTGAGTCAGAGTATAACGACACAATCAGAGTTACAATCGGTCCAGAATTTCGTTCAAGAATGTTCAATTTTCAGACAAAAAATAACAACGCTTTTAAATTTCAACCCGCTGTCCGAAGTTTCCTTTACAGGTTTATTTCCGTCGCTTAAAAATAGCCTCTCCTTCCCCTCTTGTACTAGCCGCTATGAATTAAAAAGGGCTAGCGATGTGAAGGGTCGAGTGTAGCGGTAAATGCTTAAAGATCGGCATTTCACATTATTCCTAATTGTACCAGCTGACCCGACAGACGTTGTCCTGTCATTGTCTCTATAAGTCAAAATGAGTGACAGTAGCCAACTGTACAACCCGATTTTATCGGATATATATTTCCCAGTTTCAAATTTTTTCCCGTGATAAAGGGATAAATAGTACCTATCCTATATCCTTCTCCTGGTTCTCGGCCACCTTCCTACCAATTATAAGCCAAATCGGTTAAGACGTTCTTGAGTTATAAAAAGTGTAACTAGCACGACTTTCTTTTATTAATATAGAAGATTATAGATTATAAGATAAAAAATACAAAATACGACAGATAAACAGGAGTAGTCCAATGGGCGGTCTTATTATCTAACGAATACGCCAATTAATTTTAAGGATTAGATCAAATGATAATAATTTCCTCCGTGAAATATGTTGACTTTTATGACGTATTACTTACTTTCAAAGCTTTTATAACATCTGTAAATTCTATATTCAAAGTTGAAAAAAAAACATAATAATGACCCTGTGATTATTTGTGAGTGATCTGTAATTCTCAGTGAATCACGATTCTGTGTGCCTAGTGCGAGTTTTGACAGTTTATTTACGCGCTCGGTCCGTTTGGCGTAAACTTGAAATTGTATGGAATAATAGCAGCGCCATCTAGTGACTGATTCACAGACGCTAGATGGCGCTGCTCTTATTCCATACAATTTCAAGTTTACGCCAAACGGACCGAGCGCGTAAATAAATTAACAAAACTCGCACTAGGCACACAGTTTCTACCGAGAGCACTTTATAATATAGATTTGTTCACTGTATCAACAGACTGAATACAATAACGGTTGTCTACAATAGGTAGGTTAGTTAAGCTATTGTCAGGGCTGCATTGTATTGTCTCTGACGGCTTGATCCCACCGATGAAGGAGGTCCGAAACAGATTTCAAAGTGAGGTTGAGGGACCCTTTTGTCTTTCAAGGAAGATTGAATCTGAGCTCGGTCACTGAATAACCGATAGTACCTAGGTGGTGCAGCTTATAAAGTATTTTTTATTTGTGTTGATTGAATTATTTATTGCATTTTTTTGTGTTGTTTTTAGGTGGCTTCGTAAGTTTTGTGCATAGAGCCAGTGTTAGTCATATTTTTTGCTCAATTTAGTCAAAATGTATAACTTAATAAATATTTATATTTGTGTTAATAATAATTTCATGATAATAGAAACTTTTTTCTTTTTTCCTGGTATAATTTGGCGGGCTATAAGCTCTAATGACATTTTTTTTGCAATTCCTGTCACACTTTGCGACGCGTCACCCTTGCAAAATGTCACTTGACACTCACCAGACCTTTTGACATAACTACCCCGTTACATGACTTCTAGGGATGTCCGTCTAATACCTATCCAGTGCCTGTACCCGTAACCGAAATCGATTAATCGAAATTAATCATTTATTTCCATAACACTGATAAAATTATTACTTTTCATTTATAATGCGATACCTATCTTATGTTATTAGTTTAGAAACCTATCAAAACCACATGACTAACCAATCTAATCAAAAACATCAAAGTTTCAGATAATAATATCATAGAAAAAGAATTCTTGAACATTATTTTTTTTATTTGACACATTTATATGAAAAAGCAACAACGTACATAACCGTCACTGACATGTTCGTCTCTAATGTTGTGAAATCAGATCAATAGGTACAAATTAAGCCATTGTTTCATCAAAACATTGTCATATTATGTTTTTTATGCAATATCCGTTTCCAAATCCGTAAATCTACGTAGGTACAACCCTAATGTCTACCCGCATTTTAGACCTTATTAGTTAGACGGCGAACAATGGAAGGTCGTATTGAGGCCACAGTTTAAGTAATAGTTTGGAAACTTTGTATAGTGGCTGTCAAAGGCAAAGCTTGATGAATTAATTACCTACGCATTAAGTATACCTCATTTCAAATCCTTTGAATATAGTACATACATTATAGTTATGAATCTATAGAATGATGGTCTAATAATTAAGGTTGTTTTGACCTTATATGAATAGCTGATGTAGACCAAAAAATATTATATCACGTGAAAAAAAATTGATTTATAGAATCTTGTAAAAATGCACTCAAAAGCTGAAAACTATAATAATTGATGTGTGAAGTTGCACTCATTATCATCCAAATAAAAAACGAAACACAGATGTGACCGATATACACTAGTTTTTGCGTGTGACCAAATAACACTAGAGGAAATTACACTAACCGAAAAATACAATAATTTAAGTTTTTTTTAATAATACTTTTTTATCCCAAAGAAAAGGGTGGAAAGGGTAATATATACCTAGGTATTCAGCTGTGATAGGGTGTAAAATGTATAAAGCTGTACACGGCTAGTTGAAGATAAAACTACGGTACCCTTCCTTCATTAACAATAAATTAGTCAATTGGGTCAAAAAAGGAAATCAGAACACATTTTCCGCAATAGATGTTGCTGATAATTTAATTAGAAAGGGTTGCGCTGTTTGTTTATCCTGTTATAATAATAATGTAAAGGTATAAATCTAGTTATATTTATTTGTAGAATAATCAGGTTAGATGAAGTTGGAATTTGTCGGATTGCGTTGGATTTCTGTCATTCATACTAAGTGGTTCCTGAACATAATAGACTGTAGATACTTACTAGATATTATAAAGCTGTAATTGAGCCGTGTGATGTGACACTAAAAATATTTTTGTAAAACTAACTGGGATCAACTGAATCCGTTGTCACCGACGCTGATGACGCCGATTCTGTTGACCGGACGCACGCCGACGCTGATGACGCAGATTCTGTCGACTTGACGCTGATGACGTCGTTTCTGTCGACTTGACGCTGATGACGTCGTTTCTGTCGACTGGACGCTTACGACGCCGACACTGATGACGCCGATTCTGTCGACAGGACACTAACGAAGCGACGCTGACGACGCCGATTCTGTCGACCGGACGCACGCCAACGCTGATGACGCCGATTCTGTCAAACGGACGCTGATGACGCCGACGCTGATGACGCTGATTCTGTTAACCGGACGCTGATGACGCCGATTCTTTCAACCGGACGCTTATGACGCCGATTCTGTTGACCGGACGCTGACGACGCCGACGTTGACGACGCCGACGCTGACGTCACCGACGCTGACGACGCCGACGCTGACGACGCCGATGCTAACGTAGGCTCCGGTGCTGAAGCTGCCGCTGACTTGCTGAAGAATTACCTATCTCAAAATTGTCTAATACGTTTAGGTCTAAGGACTACTCTGACACGAATAAGTTACGAGTAACAAAAGCTAATAAAATGTCACTGTCACAGATATAACTTGCAAAACTAGCGGGGAGACCCTCAATATTTCATATTGTCACAAAGTTGGGTCATAAAAGGTCCGCGGATGGAAATCAACTGAAAAAGTGACGAGAACTTACCTTCCCATTCTTGCGTTCAACAACTGTAACCACTTTCATGATAACAGAGTTACGAATGGTTAAGAACTCATATAGATAACAATTTTTTTTTTAATTTCGATCAGATCAATTATTTTATAAATTATTGACAAGTGTTAGGTTATGCCCGCACTTTATTGCTTCTTGCTTTATATCTGTGTTCTTTTATGCGATCTGTATCATCATACGCATTTAATCAAAATCCAATCAGCCATTATGGAGTTTAAAAGCAACAAACATACATAAAAATATACATTCTTTACTTACACACATACAGACTTTCACATATAATTGAGTCCTTAGATACGAGTAATTTATATTCGACGAAAAAAAAATGGAGGAGTTTCAAGTCAACATTTTTTTTTTCTAAAATACACCTATGCCATTTACCTACATAAAGGATCCGAACAAACATTGGAAAACTGCACCTCAAATTATTATAAACATCATCGAATACTTTTTAATTTTATCCTTCCACCCCATGATGTGATAAAGTCCCCGATACCAGTATTATTGCTTCTTCGCTCTACGGGCCCGAGAGGCAAATCACAGCATTGCTAGTTTGAATTATGATAGTTTTTGCGCCATCCGCACTGGACGTTTATGACCGGGCCTGGGACGACCCTCGGATGTGCAGATCCTCTGACGTAGCCAAACTACAACGCAAAGTACCGTGTGGAGAGTATGTTATGTTCTGTGTTTCTGAATTATAACCGTTCGAGCAATTATTAAGGTGCACAAGCATGATCAAGCGCTTCACCATAACTTATCGAGACGAGATTCAATCCTGGACCAGTACTTGAAAGGGAAACATCCTTTTTCAAACTCAAACCATAATCAATTAATTATTGTTTGTTTACTTTTATGGTTTTATTAATTTGTTTATTATATTGAAGTGTTTGACTTGTAAAAGTGCGATTTTATTGCCTATTTACAATAACTGATTTGACTTTGACTTTGACTTATACACGTTTGTTTTTTGGTGGTGGTTCTTTAGTGGGCGAAAGTCCGCCAGCCAAAGCAGGAGATGGCGAGTTCAAATCCCAGTGCGGGCACGTACCAACATGTTTCTGGTTATACGTTATTATGTACGTAGTTATCACTTGCTTTTCGGTAAAGGAAAACATCGTGAGGAAACCAATATGCCCGAGAATAATTTCGGAGGCATGTTATCCACCAATCTGGACTAGGCCACCGTGGTGTATTTTGCCCTAAATCCTCCTCACAAACGTGAGAGGAGGCCTTTGCAGCAGTGAGGGTGTACAGGATGATTTATTTATTTTTGAAAGACTTCTCTAACGCATAGATATGAGTTTTTAATTAAAGTTTAGAGCTAAAATTAATGGCAAAGTTTATGAAAATTTAATGTCATATTAATTTTCCCATGACGTTGCCGTTAATGACTTGTTAAGGCTAGAAAATCCTGTATAACAGACTTAAGGCCCAGGTGATGACCAACAGTGTTCAAATAATAGCCTATAAAGGACAACCAGCGCTAGTTTATATACTGTGGCAACTACATCGCACCCTGCTAGAGCATTTTAGTGACGCGTTCTTCCTCCCTTTTATTACCATTTTGTTTTTAAAGGTTCCGCACGGTACCTCCTGAAATACACGGTTTATGTGCTTCTGTGTTTGGCACATGTGAGCATATCGGCTGATGTGGGCGGTGGAGTGGTTTTATTGTGTGGTGATTTACCTAGTAGTGGGATCATAATTGGTTTAGGTGTAACTATTCGAAATGTTCTCGCATTTTTTTCTTCATAATATTAATAATATTTTATGAATAATGGCCAACCAATAACCTTGTTATTATTACTTTGGCTTTTGTGTTTTAGCCTTTATAAGCGTAGGTGAGTTGTTTTCTTATGACCCAATTTTGTAATTTTTGAGGAGTAATTACATTTTTTTAACGATAAAAGCAACTAGGTAATATTAGTACAAATTAAATTCAGTAACGCTTCGTAAAATTAGCCAAAGAAGCTACGCCGCCGGCGTAGTCACACTACATAAAGCAACAGTATTGCAAGTTAAACAAAAAATGAAAACTGAAAATATCGGTGACTCTGCAGCACTAACGCGGCTCTAAATAGCCTAAGCTAAGTAGCCTTAGCTCAGTAACATAAGCTAAGCGACATAAGCCCTAGTTACGTTACTGCATCCCTATGTATAGCGGTCGAATTAGCCGTAGTACAACCTATGCCTCCCTAAGGCTTATGCCATACAAAATGCATGACCAATTCTGTTCGTGAATGTCTGATTCGATGGATCGATTAGGTACTCAGTTTGTACCTACTCACTAGTGACTAGACGGTTACGGTCTCACCACAATAGATTTAAACCAGAGTTTAACAGACGAGTCTAAATATTTTCTCCACAAATCGACGTCTAACCCTCGCTTTTTCAACTCAATAAAAAATTCACAAGTATAATAATTAGGAATACCAGGATTGAGTAAGAAACGCGAGTGATAGACGTCGATTTTGTCAACGAAATTTTAGAAACATCTGTTTAACTCTGGTCTAAACTTTTGTGGTTAGACGGGTAGAGTTTTCTAATGTAAAAAGATAGCTTGATCACATTAGATTGAGTTGAGTGATAAGTTCGGTGTCAAAGTTTAAGTTGAAGGGTAAAGTAGGAAGGTAAAGTACCTACGCTGCATTGTATACGATGTAGTAATGTCGTAAATGTTTTCATGTTCCATTTTACAATTTTACTGTAAAGGATGAGTAATGAAGAAATAATTACTTGCGTTCACGTGTGAACTTGAAGTTCGCACAATCCGCAGGGTAGGTAGGTACTAGGTACTTATACTCGTAAAACCCAAAAAAAAAATGAAACAAAAGATTATCGCAACATATTCTCCCCATTTTGGTAACAGATTATGCCGTCCATTTTCACAATATTCCACGTTCAAAAGGAATTACTGTTTTCATTTGTTTTCATAATTTAATATTAATTAATTTCGCGCGATTTTAATGAATGGTTCCCGTGAATTTTACAGAATTAAACTTGCATTGGAAGACCGATTATATCATTAAAGTTGGAAGCCTGAGTGACAGTTCATTTGCTTCCCTGCTATGTTATTTTCAAATGAAGTGTTTTATCAGAGTGATCGATGGATCCACAGAGGACTTTTAAATGTACTCGTACATAATAATTTTCTTCACTAATGCCTCAGATTATTCATCTAATAGATTTGATATTTAACTCAAGATCCGGGGAAGAAAAGAGACAAGTGCATACAAATATACAAAGGAGTAAGTAGGATAGTACGATGATGGTTGGTCTTTGTCGGCGTATGCACTAATTTATTGCTGTGCTGCAGAAGCAAACCAATCTTGTTATTCTATAATGTCGCACGAATGATTGGAGCTAAACCTAAATAAAGTGTATATATTATCCGATGTATACATTGCAGCATAGGTGTGTCCCTTTCGGGTACACGCTTTTGTCAAGTCTATTGATACTACGTCTATGACTAATACCTACTAATAAAATCTGGCCGTGACCTGTGAAGTGACGCCTGAAAAACTTTGAAGCCACACTAACCCTTTCATCAAAAAACCCTTACATAGATTTTCTTCTCCGTCAAGTTTTTCGCAGGCAATTTTCCGTGAAATTTCAACCCAAAATATAAAGCTGACTGCAACTAACTAAATTACCATGATATTATCTTACAGTTACCTGCGTACAATCCGTTGGGACTAATTTAATTAGGTACAATGAATGAACTAGTCTGCGCTAGTGAGGGGATTGCAGTCCATTTAACGACATCGATAAAACGTTATAGGTGACCTGTTTATTCGCATAATATCACATGTCCCAAAAGTGGGTCCGCATAAAATATTGTGATTTTCAAAGTTGTGTAGCTATTGTGATAGGTATAATATTATGTTCATTATTACTATAAAATTTAATTTATTATCTAGAAGCACTGCAGTAATAAGTAGCAGTAGGTTATCAATGGTGGGAAATATTATGTATATTAAGGCTCTCATCATTAGAACTAAGCCATATTATTGTCTGGGATAACAATATTATTCAAAAAACTCATATCATGCGACACTCGAAATCCTAAGTATCGACTTGCATTTCTATCGATAGGTTACCCTTAGGTATTATGCATATCAGTGGCACATTCTTATCTATTCCCATATTTCAACCTTATGCGGCGGCACGCCACGCCCGCCCTTTAATGAAGTCAGTTAAGGACCTGTAGGCAGCGAGCTTCCGTAAAATGGGCGGTTTTTTGTCAAAAAGTTAAGCTGTAATTACAAATAATTATAAGCCAGAAAAAATACAGTGAATAGTCAAGTGTTTCAGTTAGGTAATAAATCAATAATATTGGGCTAAAGTTGTCTAGTATCTTGAGAAAAAAATTCACGAGAAAGGACCCGAAAAAAATCTTTCGTCACATATTGCTCAACATTTTCAGCGACAACTATCATATTTTTTGGAACCATAAAAAAGGCAATTTTATTTTCCAATGAAATTTGAATTTTCCAATGAACTGAATCGATTCCGTTCTTCTAAATTAATAAAAACGACGAGAATATGATCAGTTTGAGCGCGTACTAGGCGGCTCAGTACCCGCTACGGCGTTTCAGAGAGAGGACGTATGTCGCTGTTCCTCAAAATTTTCTCGTCGAATTTACTGTTTGTTCTCCAAAAAAATAAAGCAAACAGAATCTCTACATGGTATACAACTGGTTTATTTACTTAGTTGCCGTAAATGACTTCCTTCGACGATTACTAAACTTTTATTATAACCTATAATACTTTGTATTTATTCTCCATTGTGTGTAAAGAATAATGGCTAATATGACTATTCTTGCACCACCTGTAACTGAAATTAGCAGCAAAAACGCGTTTTTAGATTATTCACTTAAATAAAACTGGGATTTCTTATGATAGTTTGGAGTTAATCAAAGGAGCAGATTATGATTGTATATTAAAATGAAGATGTAGTGAACTTCCGTTTTCCATAATGGCGGATCTGGCGGATGCATATTCTGACGTTTTATTTTTAGCACACTTCCAGCAATCTTTCTGCTCAGCTACGAGCCAGTTTTTTCAATGTTTTTGCTTCGCACGATTTGTGCATTTAGTCATTGTCAAATATTATACTGTAAATTCGAAAGTAACTCTGTTTCTCTGTTTGTCTGTTTATTTGTATGTTTGTTTGTTTGTTACTTTTTATGGCTAAACGGCTGGACCGATTTCGATAAAATTTGGTATAGAGAGACAACAAAAATGAAAATGAAATTTGGTAGGTATATGGGAGAAGGAAAGATGAGGACCTGGAGAGATGGGGAGATGGAGAGTAGCAGCTGGAGAGATGAGGAGATGGGAGATCGGAGATGGATGAGGGATGGGAGATGAGATATTGGGAGTTGGGGAAAAAAGCGATGAGGAAATAGGAAGATAGAGATGTTTTAGAGATATTGACAGAGACGTGACGTGCCCGATTGATCTACAATAGCATACAAAGTTCACGCATATTGTGTTCTTACTAGCTGGATTCGATTTAAATGCAGACGAAGTCGCGGGTAACAGCTAGTATTCCATATTTTCACAACCTCGTGGTAAAGTAAATTTACAGTCATAGCCACGATTCAGTAAACTTTACTGAAACTAGCTTTTACGCGCGACTTCATCCGTATATGAAAAAGCAACTTATAAATTGAAAATAAATATTGAAGTCTTTGTATCTCTATCCCTGTCCCTGTCCCTTTCCTTTTCCCTATCCTTAGTCTTAACCTTTATATTTTAGCAAGAGCCTAAAATAATGAAGTGTCAGATCACCTACTTGAGAAATTATGAATTGCCCATATAAATTTTCAACTCCTATTTATTTGGATTCAAAGATCCCTATTTTTTCTGACGAAAAATAGCCTATACCCATCTCATAGGTCCAATCTTGGTCAAGATTGATTCAGCCGTTTAGACGTGAAAGGATGGCAAAAACTAAAAAAAAAACCAACAAACACACACACACAGTTTCGCATTTATATGATCTTAGTACGGATGCCTGACACTGGCTAAATGCACAAATCTTTTACTCCGTCATTGTCATTGTCAAAATATATATCAAAAAGAAAATTATGGAAGTGGACTAAAGAGGATGTATCAAATGGACTTGACAAACGCGCATACCAGAAAGGACCAACACTAAATAAATTTAATACAACTTATTTAGGTGTGACTCCAATAATTCGGGCGGCATTCTAAATTTGATAGGATTATAGTCAAGGAGGTAATAATTTATGTAATGCTGGCGGTAATGTTGGTGCTTGGTGCGTACGCCAACAAAGATAAAACATTTAATTAATACATTATTTACCTACTACAGATTGTGTTTATTTTTCATTGTAACAAACTACTTATATACATACACCAAAACAAAAATCATACACAAAAAGTTTCCCGGCAGCAGGTTTCGAAACTTCGAAACTACGTCTTTAGGAACGGAACGTAGCATCTCAGACCGCTCGGCCAATCTGACATGTCATTACAGTGTCGAAATAATTGAATGCTTCAGACTAAAGCCTACGTAGTAACTATCTAGTAATCTGTGCTAAGGCCACGTGATGCCGTTAGTAAGAGTATAATATTATGAATTAGCGTTTTCGACTTGCCGTGACCGCGGAGCCAGCGTGGCGCGCGGCCCGGCCAGGTAACTTTCATCTTCTAAAATACATGAATCGCTCCTATATTAGCGCCTTAATTCCGTAATACAAGAACCCTGAATAACTCGTGATTTACCTTATAAAATTAAAGTATTTTTCACACTGAAATTCAGTAAGTAATTAATAAATGATTTTACAAATTTTATTTAAGTATTACGTTTCTAAATCAATTGTTATATAAATTATATGGAGTTTTTAATATTTCCTTTAAAACAAATACATCATCTAAAGATTTTCTCGTCGACGCTGGCACATCCCTAGCTCGCGTAAAGTACTGCACACTTCGCATAATAAAGTCGGTTAATTTTTTAACACAAGACCCCTCTGCACGCGGCTCGAGCTTTGTTAGCGTAAAAAAGCTATAATACTTGTTATACGTACTTACTTTGGGAACAGACACACCTAACCGATTTGCGTATTTAGGTACATCAGCTTCTATTTTGAAGCGGATGTTTGTAATTATTTTATTAAAAAAAAATTAAGTATGTAGTTCATTTGTAGTACAAGAATACGTATACGATTATCACACTCCAGAGTAATACTATTAATGGAGTTGTCAGAGTGATATCTTCCACCAGTGCAGTCGTCACAATGATGAAAATGACGGATGGCCAAAGTCAGTCACAACCAAATTTTTGTTTAGGCATGGAAACTACTTAGTATTTAACTGAAGCTATTTGACGTTCAGACATAGACTACAAGTTTACAAGCAGTCATTTGGTAGTCGGTCATTGCGTCTTTTGTTAAGCCATAATTTGGTATTTTACTTATGTATCTTGGAATGCAATAAATATAATATATTTTGTCATGTCATCTTATCTTAATAAATTGCAACGTGCGCAGAGTGGGATGGAAAAAAACATTTGTCATGTTTTGGCATCATTTACATGCCTTCAACCCCCTACATTCATTGCCATAGTCGCTTAGGTGTGTCCGCGCAGCAACTCTTATACATTATTATATTATTAAGTTTAAAGGAAACCCGTGTCGGTCGTTAGATTTGCTTAATATGATCTAAGGTAACGCGCGGGGAGACATTTTTCGTAATAACTTATGATAATTTAATTTTGTTTTACAAGGAAGAATATGATGAGGTTGGCGTAAACTGGAACAATTTGATGATGTTATTAGTGAACAGGAAACATTTTTAGCAGGAAAAATAGACAAGGGATTTCACCTTCCAACAAGTTATCAAAAATTATAATATTACAGTCAGTTATATCTGAAAAAGCGAGTGTAGTTTAGACCACACGACTGAAGTAAAACTTCTTTAGAGCTACATCTAAACGTAACTAGCTATGAGAGATAGGAACCGTGTGCTCGCACCAGGTCTCTCTTGCCCCTACAGTTATATTATATACGAAACGCAATTCTCTCTCTCTCTCATTCTATCTTCATTATCTTATAATAATTATAATATCTCCCTCTCAACTTCGTTCGCCTCGCCCGATCACACTTTTCGTAACGCTCTTGTCATGCATCCACCAGCTTACTCCCCAAGTTAAGCGTACGTAAAGAAGTTTTAATTCAAATGCTTGATTTTCCTACCTGTAACAGTTTTAAAGCACTAAGCATATTATACCTAATAAATTGTACTAAATATGTGTGATACTACAGCCAGCACACTCGCTCGTCCAATCCACTCACTAGCTTACATAAATCCAAGTTAACCTGCCTCGACTTCAAGCACAAGTTTTCCTAACTTAATGCTAACTTTAACGACCTAGCGTGCTTTATGTATGTAAGTAAGACGTACGCTCATTGGTTAAAAGGTTGGTTTAAAAACTGTATCAGAAAAATTGCTGCATCCATTTCATTATCCACGTAATCCAAAGTTTGTTATAGGTAGGTATGTTTGTGGAATAATATCCATCGATATAATAAAGCGTCACATGAAAATGCTCATGTCTTGCATCCCACTTCATATTAAATGCTAATTTGTTGAGTATCTATTATTTGAGTTTCAGTATATTATACGAGAACCTACCTATATTTAAGAATTGCATAATTATTATCGATATTCATGCAATATTGCGTTAGTGAATGACTTTTTACAAAAGAACAACTCACTTTTACTGGTTCAATTTCATAAAAGCCTGACTTCTACCACTATAATAATATATAATGTACTATGTACCACCTAGGTATGTGTATGTAAGTAACTAGCGCTCACTTAAATCAAGTTATAGTGAGTCAAGTTTAGATTTCCCGAAGTTAACACGTGAAATATGGTTGGAGTGAAATAAAATGCATGAAGTTAGAAAGTTTGCGAAGGGGTTAGTTATAACGCTGCTGTTTAAGAAAGGATCTTTATTTCTCATTATAATGCAGTTTGTTATCAAAATAATTGTGTAACTACACAATTTGCCGGCACGTTTGGCGTAGTGGCTGAGCATTCGCGAAAGTTTAAGAACGTAAGGCATACCTAAGGTAGAAAAGCAAGAACCTTTACTAACAGTTCACAGCTTTTTCCAGCGCAATGAAAGTTTATAACGAAAAAGTTCAGAAGCTGATAATTAATTAAAACTGGAATACTGATCACTCACACGAGAATAGAATAAACCTGCTGCGCTTGGTTCCGCGGGTTCAATTCCCGTCTGGAACAAATATTTGCGCGATCCACAAAATATTTGTTTCTGGTCTGGGTGTGATGTGTATGTGAAATTATAATATGTCTGTTTACGGTACCCACGATACAAGAGCAATTCTAGTGTGGGGCTACATCTTTATTAAAAAAGAACAATCTTCAATCCATACTCGCCTACTGCTGGGTAAAGATCTTCCTTCACTTCTGTGAGGAGGATTAGGTCATCATCCATCACAGAGGCCCGGTCCGGATTGGTGAATAACCTCCGTAATTATTGTTTTCCTTCACCGAAAAGCGTGTGATAACTTGATACGTGTCTGCAGTGGGATTTGAACGCGCACCCCTCTGCTTGGCAGGCGGAGGCGGACGTCCGTACCTACTAGGCTATCACGGCTCATTACTCCTTATTTCCATCAAAATCAGTACGCGTCAGTTCTGCCATTCATCAGGCGTTATCAGGCCGAAGCCGCGCAAACTTACAGATAATTTGAGTAATTGAGTTCGCGGTAGGATTCCACTTTTAGACCGAGAGCTGGTAACTTGAAGTTTCGGGTTGCTTTGGAAAGATGAGTGAGCGATTTCTTGTAAAACTGGTTATAAAACTCCGGCGAAGTTTAAACTTTTTATTCTGACCCCTCTTTCCATATTGGGGGTGTAAACTTCACGAATGAAAACGATGCAGAATTTTCACAATACGATATCACGCCATTTTGTTTAGTAAGTATGATAAATTAGAGAAACTAAATGGAGAAATATCGTCAGAAAGTACGTTGCCTTACCATAATATCTTGTGCCACGTTGATTGGCGACTTGCGAGATATATTTATAGACGAATATTCATTATATCATCACGTTCACATATAAAATTAGTCCTAAGATTGCCTGAATCGCAGTTATCAGGAACTAAAAGTACGCAAACTAGCAAAAATCTCGGATTCACTCAAATATCTCCTCTAAACCGAACTCATAACTTCACGATTTGCAGTTGGCTCATGCGTTTTCACAAACTAAGCTTCGGAGATCTTTTTATAAGGTTGTTTTATTAGCTTCTAGCTCCCAGCCTAAGCATAATTGGTTAAGAAGTTAAAACCGCTAACGTACTTACATGAGTTGCGGAACACGTTTTACTTTAAAAGTTGCTTGCCTGTTCGTTAACTGGAGTTTCAGACATTTCAGATGTCGTTATAAATTCTGCTAAACTCTCATCGATTGAGTAATTAAGTGCTGATGTTTACTTGTCAGAGGAGGTAGGGCTGACCTTAAAAACAGGCAGCCCTAGGGCTTTCGATGCAGCAACCACTGCTATTAGGTAGGCACTCAATAACAACCAGGGCCGATGTCTTAAGGCGACGTATTGAAATAATTGGTGGCAGAGATCTTATCTTAATACCTATATTATATAAATTACGCGTCACGTTGTTTGTCCGCGATGGACTGCTAAACTACTTAACCGATTTTAATCAAATTTGCATACCGTGTGCAGTTTGATCTAACTTGAAAGATAGGATAGCTTACATCTCAATAATTTATAGACGCAAACAAAAACTTTAGCCACAGCAACGCGTGGCCGTGTCTGCTAGTAGGTATTTTATATTTCTCAGCAATAATAAAACATT
The DNA here is from genome assembly GCA_905147375.1 of Hylaea fasciaria. Lineage (NCBI taxonomy): Eukaryota > Metazoa > Arthropoda > Insecta > Lepidoptera > Geometridae > Hylaea > Hylaea fasciaria. The sequence goes on from LR990218.1 coordinate 4,033,009, forward strand.
CGGAAGTGATGGTTATATCATTGTTATTGGCTATATCCATAATAGAATTTTGTTAAGCTTTGCCTTCAGCGAAAAAATATTAAATACTGTTGTGTTTAAATAATGTTTCATTCATGGAAACGAGAACATTAATGTACAGTTTATTGTAAAATTTTAGTTGAGCCTGTATCGTCTTGTATCATTGTTGGGGCATTGTCTCTTAACATGATTTTCAGTCAACAATAGTCGTTATGGGAAAATATGCTATTAAGCCCATCTCGCGGTAGGTATTATATTGTATTATATTCTATTATATTGTAGCTTGCCTGCTTTCTCGTATGCATCCGAAGCCTGCGTGGCCTTCCGGGTTTTGAAAAACCTACCCTTTGTAGTCAACACTTTCCTACTCAAATAAGCATTGCCTTTGTTCATAATTTACTTTTCTCTTTGTTCGAAAGTTTTGTTCACATTTTGCCACGTGAAAATCGAGCTTGTTGCTTCGACGGTGCAACAAGCCAATTTAAACGAGCCGTGTGCGGACCGAACGTGTAAAATCGGTACTGAAAACGAAAATATTAATTTCAGAGGCAATTTGAGCTGAACTAAATTTCGTAGCTAGTGCAGTTTGCTGCTATATTAACTTAGAAGTGATGTAACTATGAAACTATTAATAAATTGAATGCGAAAGTGTCAGTTTGTTTGTACCGCTGAAATGGTTATGACGAATTTCGGTCTGACTAAATATATTCTAAGGTCCTGATATCAGATGCATACTAGGTATTACAAAAAAATATGAAATTAAAATATAATTTATGACACTGTAGCGACACATTATTGCGTAATTGATTTAATAATATACTTACCGCTTGACCTACTTAAATAGTGTTTTCTTTTCTAAACGCCATGTTAGGAAAGAACGGACGGGAGATAACTTTACACCGAATCTCCCATTCTATTTAGGTATATATGCACACTCACATAAAAGCGGTAAAACACTATAAAACAAACTTAATAATATAGTGCAATTATTAAAACTGTACCAATTGAATTCACTCAGTGTTTCCGTCACTAAAACGCGAAGAGATACCTAGCGGACATAACTCCAAACATAACAAACTTTATTCGTGACAAACTGACACAATAAACTCATAATAAATTTAAAGGCACGGTCGTCGGTCAAGAGCCGAGTTTGCTAAGAAACCATTCCAGTCGCCACTTCAAGACAAACAATTTGTAGCCGTTTCAAAATACAAAAAGCTCATTGTTGGCATAATAAACGCAGTAGCGAGATGTCGCGAAACAAAACCCGCGCGGTTGTAGGTTAGGGAGAGAGGAGAGAGAGTTATTTCAGGTAATGATCAGTTGGTTCTGTTTTTGGATCGTGCGCTGCAGGATGTAGGTTCGAAACCAGCCGACCGTTAACTAAGCTTTGCTTTCGATAAAGGAAAACTTTACTTTGGTAATGTAATTGTAAGCTACCATCCTCAAATAGGAAATTTGTAGCTAGACCCCGGGGTGTTTTGGCACCTGTCCTTGAGAGGCAGTCCCATTGCAGGCTGAGCTTGTTTACCAATTTCGACCACATCGTCACTTACGACCACAATTCTGCTAATTAAAGAACGCATCTATCGAATCTCAATGGAGTAGCTTCGGAATAGTTTGTAACATTTCATTGTGACGTTGATATCAAATGTTCTCATTTGACTAGCAGACTAATTTAAGAAAAATAGCAGACTTTCATTATGTCACAAACTATTGCGAAGCTACTAAATTGAGATTCAATTGAAGCATTCTTAAATTTTGATTTTCTAAAATTCATAAAATTGCTAGTTTATAACGTCTAAAAAAGGTATCTAAATAGCAACATTTTTCAGGTCTTTTTTTGTCATTTTCTTCGTCTTTCCCTGGTGACTTTACTGTCCGCGTGGCTTCATGTCTGCGCCACCCTGCACGTGTATGAAGCTAAACTCGTACACGCCAAAACGTAGCAAAACTTGAAAAGCGAAGCGCCGTGCCACTGAATACTTTATGACAGCTGTAAATCTAGAGAAACCGTAAATTTTGCAGCCCTCTGTGACCCGACGAAAGGCCGACCCTTTCTGCTTGTGGAATGGATATTAACGGGCCTAGATGGTACCATTGGAAGCAACTGGGCGGTATAATTATTGTTTTATCGGTGAGTTTGAATCGGGTTCGAGAATCGATAGAGTTCGGAAAATATGTCAACTTAATATTCATACTTTCTGAAAGGATACATAATATTAAGGCTTTAGCCTCTTTGCGCCAAAAATTGTAACGTTTGAGTTTCAAGATTGAGTCTTGTAATTAATATTGCAAAAGCTGTTTCATCTCTTTTTATAAACTTAATTACAATACCATTACAGTAAGTACAAGTACATTGAATTATAGTCAAAGTCAAATTAAATCTAGAAAAAAAAGTATATTAAGTAGTTATTACTTTGCAAGGGCATAGAAATACAAAAATAGTGAACCTAAACGCATGGTTCGGCATATTTATCAATAGTACAGTTGTGTAAAGAAGTACAATGCCATGATTAGTTAGGCAAAGCTAATAACATTCACCAATAGAACCAATAGTAGGGGGCCCTGTATACACGCCAAAGGAATGGCCGAGGTTGGATGCGGTTTTACCCGTTTAAAATTCCAATTCCGAACCTTTGATTAGATACCAACCTGAAAATGAATTTCCGTTTGAATTCCAAATATTTCCGCCGAATGTAGGCTTGGGAAACCATACTGGATATGTAAAATAGAGTAGAATGAAGGTAATTTGTAACCACAAATTCACCTGGTGACGAAGTGGTCGATGGTGGTAAAGACGCTAAGCTTTAAATGAGACTAGATCTCTGGAATGAGACACACCTAAAGAAACTAGCTGAGAGATTGTCAATAACAGCCTAACTACTAGACTAAACCACTAGACTAACTAGGCTAATTAGTCTGGTAGTTAGGTGGAAACTTCAGTGAGTAACAACCACGGACCGATAGGTAGATCATTTATTTATTTTTTCTTTCAACTCTTCTCATTGCCATGCCTATTTATTTCTTTCAACTCATCACTGAATGTATATGAACTTGTCGCGTACTTTTAAGTCTGATATCCCACCATTTCTACCAAAAGGTAAAATCCAGAACAACATGATAATATTAACCACATATTTTTCTCAGTAAGTATTTTTTTTTCTAAATTGCCTTGCCAAAACCAGCTTTCAAGCGTTTCAGGCAATAGTATTCCATCAACGTAGAGCGGGTTCAGCTGCTTTATAATCGATAATACTCGATGGTTCGTGTACCGAATACCGAAATCGCTGATGACCGCGCCGTATCCGGTACCCGACGTTGTCTTTGTCCCGCTAACTATGAGAATCCGTAAAATGTTTCCGATAAAACATTTCTTTGAAATAGCGACCTAATATAAATTTACTCGTTTTGAGGGATGGCGGCCGATCGGTTCCTTATTTCTATAGCCTCCGTTCTTCGTCCGTTCCGGTTGTTATCGATAGATGGCAGTCGTTATGTCACGTCAGAGGATTTTGGGTAACCTGATAAACTCTAACACAAAAGGTTGGCTTTCACTTCCTCGTTCAACATACAAAAAAACTGAAGTTTTGTTTCCCTCTAGCCTGAAGGGTAATTAAGTTAAAACATTGCCCTTTGTTTTCATTTAATTTGTGCAAACCAATACTATTTCCGGTAATCCTGAATCAAAGTATTGTTGCAAGGCAATCGTTTTGTTTACCGTTAGCCCCTGTTTGTTTTATTACGATCCTGTTTGCGATACTCGTGCCTGACTGGACCTCTAGCCGATAGTGATGGGATATCGGGAATTTGGATCTACAGTAAATCCACCTACTTACTGGTAGATTGAATGTATTTTCCGCGTCTAAACGCTTACGAATGAAAACGGTACGCTTACTGCCTGCGTTAGAATAGAGACTATATATCTAAATCACGGGTATAGTTTACGCAAATCGTATCTGGTGCACGTGTCGTGTTAAAAGGAGTTAAGGGAAGGGAGGAAGCCAAAGTTCAAGGTACACGCAGGCCAGACTTTAACCTTTTATTTATGGGGCTAATCGACTAACGCAGAATTAGTACTGGGTCGATTTGGACCCTGGGACGAACCAGGCGAGGGGCAAAACGCCCCATACCCCCGTAGTAAGTACAAGCTACACAGAAATCCTGAAATTAGCTAGCGCCATCTCTCGAATTTCATGAAAACTACGTTAAGTTTAGAGGTGTAAGAACGTTGCGTCCCTTTTCTGTCGCTATACGAGCTACTTCGTTAGTAACAAACTAAACGGTATTTATGCGAACTTACCATTTTAGTTATTAAGATTTTAGACCTATTACAAAAAATGTGCGAAATCGGATAACAAAAAATGTTTTCAACAATTGATTCCTTTATTCTTTATTTCTATAATAATTATTTAATCAGGTAACTTAACAACAACATTTGTAGACTAAAATTATTCTATGACTCAAAACATTTTAAACCCAGACTAATAAACATTTTCTTAAGGCGCTAATATAGGAGCGATTCATGTATTTTAGAAGATGAAAGTTACCTGGCCGGGCCGCGCGCCACGCTGGCTCCGCGCTCACGGCAAGTCGAAAACGCTAATTCATAATTATTATACTCTTACTAACGGCATCACGTGGCCTTAGCACAGATTACTAGATAGTTACTACGTAGGCTTTAGTCTGAAGCATTCAATTATTTCGACACTGTAATGACATGTCAGATTGGCCGAGCGGTCTGAGATGCTACGTTCCGTTCCTAAAGAATTATTACCGCCAGCATTACATAAATTATTACCTCCTTGACTATAATCCTATCAAATTTAGAATGCCGCACGAATTATTGGAGTCACACCTAAATAAGTTGTATTAAATTTATTTAGTGTTGGTCTCTTCTGGTATGCGCGTTTGTCAAGTCCATTTGATACAAGACATCCTCTTTAGTCCACTTCCATAATTTTCTTTTTGATATAAGTATATTTTGACAATGACAATGACGGAGTAAAACATTTGTGCATTTAGCCAGTGTCAGGCATCCATACTAAGATCATATAAATGCGAAACTGTGTGTGTGTGTTTGTTGGTTTTTTTTTTAGTTTTTGCCATCCTTTCACGTCTAAACGGCTGAATCAATCTTGACCAAGATTGGACCTATGAGATGGGTATAGGCTATTTTTCGTCAGAAAAAATAGGGATCTTAGAATCCAAATAAATAGGAGTTGAAAATTTGTATGGGCAATTTATAATTTCTCAAGTAGGTGATCTGACACTTCATTATTTTAGGCTCTTGATAATATATAAAGGTTAAGACTAAGGATAGGGAAAAGGAAAGGGACAGGGACAGGGATAGAGATACAAAGACTTCAATATTTATTTTCTAAACACTTGCTTTTTCATATACGGATGAAGTCGCGCGTAAAAGCTAGTTTCAGTAAAGTTTACTGAATCGTGGCTATGACTGTAAATTTACTTTACCACGAGGTTGTAAAAATATGGAATACTAGCTGTTTCCCGCGACTTCGTCTGCATTTAAATCGAATCCAGCTATAGTAAGAACACAATATGCGTGAACTTTGTATGCTACTGTAAATCAATCGGGCACGTCACGTCTCTGTCAATATCTCTATCCTCCTATTTCCTCATCGCTTTTTTCCCCAACTCCCAATATCTCATCTCCCATCCCTCATCCATCTCCGATCTCCCATCTCCTCATCTCTCCAGCTGCTGCTCTCCATCTCCCCATCTCCCCAGGTCCTCATCTTTCCTTCTCCCATATACCTACCAAATTTCATTTTCATTTTTGTTGTCTCTCTATACCTAATTTCATCGAAATCGGTCCAGCCGTTTAGCCATAAAAAGTAACAAACAAACAAACATACAAATAAACAGACAAACAGAGAAACAGTGTTACTTTCGAATTTACAGTATAATATTTGACAGTGACTAAATGCACAAATCGTGCGAAGCAAAAACATTGAAAAAACTGGCTCATAGCTGAGCAGAAAGATTACTGGAAGTGTGCTAAAAATAAAACGTCAGAATATGCATCCGCCAGATCCGCCATTATGGAAAACGGAAGTTCACTACATCTTCATTTTAATATACAATCATAATCTGCTCCTTTGATTAACTCCAAACTATCATAAGAAATCCCAGTTTTATTTAAGTGAACAATCTAAAAACGCGTTTTTGCTGCTAATTTCAGTTACAGGTGGTGCAAGAATAGTCATATTAGCCATTATTCTTTACACACAATGGAGAATAAATACAAAGTAATAAAGGTTATAATAAAAGTTTAGTAATCGTCGAAGGAAGTCATTTACGGCAACTAAGTAAATACACCAGTTGTATACCATGTAGAGATTCTGTTTGCTTTATTTTTTTGGAGAACAAACAGTAAATTCGACGAGAAAATTTTGAGGAACAGCGACATACGTCCTCTCTCTGAAACGCCGTAGCGGGTACTGAGCCGCCTAGTACGCGCTCAAACTGATCATATTCTCGTCGTTTTTATTAATTTAGAAGAACGGAATCGATTCAGTTCATTGGAAAATTCAAATTTCATTGGAAAATAAAATTGCCTTTTTTATGGTTCCAAAAAATATGATAGTTGTCGCTGAAAATGTTGAGCATTATGTGACGAAAGATTTTTTTCGGGTCCTTTCTCGTGAATTTTTTTCTCAAGATACTAGACAACTTTAGTCCAATATTATTAATTTATTAGCTAACTTAAACACTTGGCTATACACTGTATTTTTTCTGGCTTATAAATATTTGTAATTACAGCTTAACTTTTTGACAAAAAACCGCCCATTTTACGGAAGCTCGCTGCCTACAGGTCCTTAATACAAATCACATTAATGAATTATAGCGCCACTATCAGGAAACTATTACATACTTATGTGAATCTAATAGAATAAAAATACTGTGTTGTACCAGTTAATTAGACACCAAATAAAAATGTTTCAACCAGGATTCCCTTCCGGCCCGTTACTAGTTTTTCCCATCCCTCTCGAGTTGACTAGTCCGCTCGGTCCCATACCGTATCGGTATTTCACCATCATACTTTTTACACTTTTTCATCCACTAGGTAGTTCGTTACGCAGGTAGCTGCAGCGCCACGAATATTCTACCTTATATTTTCACGTACCATACTAGGGATGTTTGGGTGTCCGTAACCGATTGTATCGGAAATCGAATAATAGTATCGTGTCCGTAGATAACCGAATTGCAAGTAACGGATATAAGTAGATAGAATAATATAATTAACATTACTATTGAACGGATAATATTCCTCATTGAAACTTGAACGAGATTATTGTAATTTTATTAAAATTCTAAGTTAAAACCTGTGTTTATCTGTAGTGCATCTGTAATTTTTATGAGAAATAAATTCAAACTATAAAATAATATACCAAAATGCAACGATTGTTTAAAAAAAAAACATTATGTAACTTCTTACTGTAGGTCACGTATTCTAGCCTGGCTATCATCCATCGCAGCCACCTTCACTATAGCATTAGCTAGCAGCTCCAGGTTATGGATTTGATTTGAATCCGTATATCCATATCCGTAACCGGCTCATCCCTAATTCTACGTACTATCGAGTGCTATCAATGCCGTTTTGAATTTGTCGGAGTACGGTGTGCAATTAACTTACTTTTACTACAGTATATATTATAATATGTTCAAGTACTTTTGGAGTTTATATTTTGATACCTGCATATTGGTACGTGCCTGGAAACAAGCAACCCTCTACCTGGTAATTGGACGACCTCGCTGTGAAGTTGAAAAAATATAACCCCATCTTTTCTCTCTTTGTATGCTTTACTAACCGTGTTACCCGCAATTTTTGGTATAAAAAGTAGCCTATGTGTTTATTCAGGGTGTTAGCTACCTACATAGGTACCAAATTTTATTCAAAATTCGTTTGTGCATGACGAAGTAACAAACATACAAACATACTCACAAACTTTCGCCTTTTTAATATTAGTAGGATAGGATAGTGGTCGAAGATTTCCTGCTCAGTGAAGACTGGGGCTGGTTCTCGGGAACCGCTACTGGACCACCCCGATAGGGGTTGAGCGACAGATTTTCTACTTAAGGGTAGTAGGTAGCCAGGCCAGCACATTAGTGCCTTAAGCTACCACTAAGATTTTTAACGATGGTTTCCTTCCCCAACAGCTCAAGCTTAGTTTACGGTCAGCTGGTTTTTAATATCCCTATATGTACATATAATATATAATATCCCTATATATATATATAATATGGTCTATATATCCCTGCGGCGGAATCAACTGAGATGTCATAGCTCAGAACCTACGCTGAAACCACGATTGTAAACTCATCAAAAACTCTCATAGAAAGTCGATGTAAATTCATTTGTATCCATCGGAGCCTGTACACGAGTTGTCGTATTTGTAGCCGCCATAATAGAGACACGAGCATAATGAATTGTTTCAAACTTTGTACGTACGAAGTTTGCCGCGTCCCTTATGAGAGGTATGGGCGTAGAGTGAGCGCGTAAAGACCAATTTTTTAAATACATGAGGACGTTTAGGTGCTTTCATTGAGTGGGCACTCCATAGAATAGGCTTACGGCCAAAATTAATAATCAATCCAATCCAAATTTTGCTATCTGGGATCGATATCACTATACATTTTTAGGGTCAAACGTGCCAATAACCGATCCGTGGATTGGTGTATAAAGCAACGCAGATTGGAAATCGATCGAACGATAGGCAGCAATCCAAGATCGATTTCAATCTTGGATAGGAGATACAATATTAATGTCGGCTGTTAATAGAACCAAAATGTACAAAAAAGAAGCGCAACTGTAAGCGTCGTCCGCGTTGTACTGCGTGTGCTCAAAAGATAATCATGCCACGGTCAAAATGTCATTCCCGACTTGACATCTAGTTCTAATTAAAAAATCCAATTTCGAACTTTAAAAAAAAGTGCTACCCCAGTTTTTAGCATGAACTTATAATAGGCCCATGAATTCGTATTAAAAATAAGAAAAACTTTTATAAAAACTATTTTTTCTCGAAGTTTTATGCCTTTTACTTGTACCAACTACCACTGAAAGTTTCTAAAAAAAAATTCCAAATAAGATACCTAGTGAAATTATTCCGGAATGAAAGAACATATAATTCAGATTAATTCCATTAAAATTCTATAGAATCATATAGACATTAGCTCTACCCGCCGACAGTGGCACCACACCCCGCCACCCGCACACTTTGTCAACTATAATTACTGTTGTACTAATTACAAGTATAGTTTCAAACTCTCATAAGACGTCTGGAGCAAATTACTGGACCAGATGCGTTCGGCGTTTAGTTGTATATCATTGTCTATCGATAGAAGCAGTATACTGGTGTTTGACTAGTAAGTAGGTATACTGACACACTTGCGGTCTTACGATAAAAGATTTAAACACGAGTTGAACAGATGAGTCTAAATGTTTTCTCCACAAATCGACGTCTAACCCTCGCTTTTTCTATCTCAATAACAATTTCACAAGTAAAATAATTAGGAAAACCAGGTTGTCTACTGTATTTCTATTTGTATACACTTGTCTCTTTTCTTCCCCGGATCTTGAGTTAATGTCATATCTGTTAGATGTTTAATCTGAGGATCTCGATGAAATTTGGTAGGTACGGAGATGGTTAGAATTATGAGGGGTGGATATGGGATACTTTTTACTGCCATAAATTATTGTCCGGGCGGACGAAATCGCAGGAAAAAGCTGGCATAATATTGTGTATAAACTTGACACTGGCTAAATGAACTGACAGTCCGTAGCCGAAAAAAAAAGAAACCTACAGAAGTACATAAACCCCGCAGTACATTAAATTATGATTCGGAGTTTTCCTATTTGGTCAGTGTAACATGGAAGGACCAATAAAAAAAGATTGATCAAAGCTTGTGTCGAGATTATTAACTGTCTATATCAGTATGCTACCATTTGTGATAATGGCCTTATAGTTGGTCGACAGTGTGCGTTGGCCCTTATTGTAAGGATTGCTATTTTATTGTAGTTCGGAACTTTGATATGATGTGATAACTCTTAGGGGGAAATTAGTTCACCGCTGTCTTACTTCTACCCTGCGCGTTGTTTCAATTTCATTCATTCATTCACAATATACCTAATTATAAACAATATTGACATCTACGATTTTTTTTTTTTTGTTTTAGTTATGGCTTCGCACGGTTTGTGCATATAGCCAGTGTCAAGTATTTTATTTTAAGTATTTCTTAATTTCACATTAAGAAAGTCACAGCAATGTTATAGCAATCGTGGTCAAGTAGTCAAGTCAATTATTTACATCGTCAGTCACGATTCAGTAAAGTAGTGGATTCTTTACTGAAACTTCCTGGGAGTTTTGGAAAAAATTCGAAATGACACGTTTTTTGAGTTTATATCATTCGCCTACACTCGTGCACGTTAACGAACACTTAATGGTTAATATTCCACCAATATTACACATTAACACTCGAAGAAACACAAGTTTGAGCTAATAATACAAAACCAACCACGCCTCACTATCGGATTCCCGCCAAAACTCCCATCTACGATTTGGTGCCGTCATTGACCACGTAGAGTGATTGTATGTCGTGACGATTATGTTTTGCAAGATCAAACGCGGGTAGTTGGAAACAACACCTGCCGCTCCGGACGGTGATAGTGATTCACCAGTCTTCTCGTGACCACGGCCGATGTAACTCGGTCGAAACGTCGAGGTATGTCAAAATTATATATTTTGATATTAGTTTGTGCGCGAATTAGACCCGTTTAAATACTAATTAACACGTAGAGTGCCTTGGTGCTATCTTCTCTAACGGGCGTACTTCCGAAGCACTGGTAGGGTAGTTCTGTTAGAGTCCACTAAATTTCCTTTTCCTGTCCTGATCAGCGCATGAAAGGATAACATCTTTTATCAAACTCAAACAATTTTCAATGAACACTGATTTGATTGAACATGTTTTTTTGTTTCTGTGTTTGACTTGTAAAAGTGCGATATTATTGCCTGTTTTGATTAGTATTTCGATAACACCTTCTCTAGTAAGTTTAAAGCTAGTAAGCTTCCTGTCATTGAAGCATTTATTTTTCAAATAACCTTACATATATAAATAAAGTGTCCAGCTGCTCGTGTCCAGATTTTGAATAGCCGCATAACCATTGGACACCCCAGTTTTTGAATAACCCGCTCTATGGGTGTTCTCAGTAATTAAGTCTAACTTATACCTTACAAAAGATAGGCGTTAAAGTGTGGAATACAGAATACTCCGCAGACTGACCTTATAACCCATAACTCAACCTCCATGAGTTATACGGCCCATGAAATATAGCGGATACCACGCCGGCAATAAACATTGACGCATAGAAATTCAGAGGTGAGATTCGAGCCAAACATGACATGTTATACCTTCTAATAGTAAAATAAGGCTGTATAGTCTCCTATTTAAACACCATCGGCTGCTTACAGCGTTAAGCTGTACGCTGCATCATGATCAATTCTCAATACGGCTCTGGTTTAAAAAAAAATTTTTTGTTACCTCAGTATGTCCGGTGTGCAAATTTGATTAAAATCGGTTGAGTGGTTTAGGAGTCCATCGCGGACAAACAATGTGACCCGTAATTTATATGATATATGTATTAAGATTATATTTCTTTCTCATATTTTCATAGGACTTCCAAATTGGTCCCATAGTTTTAAGCAACATCGGCTCAATGGTTTGTTTGTTCTCAGAAACGTTTTACAAGGGGTACATTAGCAATTTTGTTATTGCATTGTATTAGATGTATTTTTTAAATTAGACAATTACCTACTATTGTTGGGCCTATGCCTACGTAAAACAAGCGACATTTATATTTTCAAAGTCCAAAAAATATCAAAGAAAAGGCCACTCGTTTTATTTATCGTCTACTTATCTCGGCCTCAGATTTTCCCATATTTATATTCGTTAACTTAAAATACAGTAGGACAGTTCGACACCACAATAATAGATAAAAGTGAAGCATCCGAAATACGCCGGTTCTCTTTAAAGCACGAGTCTCATACACAAATAATATCATGCTAAGGCTATGATAAAGAAGTCACGCAGCATAATATTTGTTGCAGTTTGTCCTTTTCCTCATTAGGCATTTACAGGAATCATCCTTATTATATTATTAGACACTACAAAAACAACCGCAATAATGCTCGTTGTACCGTCGTCCTCTTTTTATAGGTCTTGTTTATTATATCCATAAGACCCTTTAGATCTTGATGCGCAACTCCATACATACACAAGCATGGGGCCGTAGCATAGTAAAAACAGAAAAGTACGTCGACTCGATGCCTTTCGGGATAGAAAGAAACCTACCCTGTATGCAGGGTTGTCCCAATCTCTCAGTTGACATAATATCTTATTAACATGTATTACGAGTGTAATAAAATAGAAATAAATAGGTTTGGAATTCGGATACTTACATCATGGTTTTTAATAATTATGTTAATTGTGTTTATAGTTGGATACAGAAGAGCGGAAACTCCGTGCCATTTTTCCACAATATTATTGTGGAAAGAACATAATTATTGTAATAATATGGCTAATGCATGCGATGATATAACGAGACTTCGGCATGCCAGGCGCTGCGCTGGTGGTGCAGCCCTGATTCACAATCCTATAACTCCTAGCAGAGCCCGGACTGTCACTGTCAGATAATATTGTCTTTGTGTGCGTGCTGTTTATGTATACCTAATTCCAGTGTATGAAGTTAACATACTTTTCTGTTTCTACTATGCCTGTACCCTGAATAAATAAAGCTCGATGAACATCTTCGGGGCCAGTCTCAAAGCAGATCGCCATGAATAACGCGGGTATTTTTATGTCAGGGTATTTTTGTGGCGTCACTAGAGAGTTATTGTTAGGGTAGTAAGTATTGGGTTGGCTTATGGAGAGGGATGCGGTCTAGGATGAAGTTGGCGTTAGGTGTGGATGTTCAAGCGGTGGTAGCGTAGTGAGAAACGTCCGCCTGCGAATAAGAGGGGTGTGGGTTCAAATCTCAAAACGGGCACGTGGCATCCTAATACGCCTAAAGAGAGTCAATAGCACGTTTCGTGGCGAAAAGTCGAACGCAAGGGGAACACAACAACTCGCTGCGAATTCAACTAAATATCAGGCACTCATGAGTGACAAGGTGGTTCTTATTGAGATAATTAGCAAAGAAAAACTTCTTCGTCACTCCTGGAATCACGAGTTGCATTCCAAGCGAGACGTAATACCAGGGGCGCATGAGCGGCGAGGATGTTACCTTTTGCTCCCCGCTCTTCGGTACCTACGGGTTGCTTCCCGGCAATCTCCTCACCACTCATGAGAGCCTGGTACTTCGCCTCGCTACTAATGCTTGCTTGCCTTCGTAAAAACATAGAAGATGCGATAATCAGTAGGTAGTGTGCGTGCCAAATATAATCAGCGCCAAGCCACTTACCAAAACAAAACAATATTTTACGAAAATCTAAACATGAACTATAAACAAACTAAAATCGGCGGTTAATTAAAAATTTCGAAGTGTACTGTAAAATTTGAAATGATATTCACTATTCGAGCGGAAGTCGTCGAAGAACGATGGCTGGAAGAAGGTCCCCGTTAAAGGCCATCGGCTTGTTATTGCTGTTTGTAAGTGAAACTAATGTACAATTTTGTATACCTACTTATTTTTATTTTTACTTTTTACGTTGACCTGTACCTAATTTACTTTACTAAACCATGCCCAAATTGTTACCAAATACTGATAATAGATTGTACATTAATTATATTGTAGGTAATCATAATTGTAAGTACCAGCTCCAGCCAAAAACATGACGGGATCAAAAAATTTCGATACAAAATAATTTGATTAACAAAATAAGTTGTCTTTAATTTTCATCGACAATTTTGTTTTTTAATTCTAACGTGGTGAATGTTATTGAACCCAAAATTTTATTAACAGGCTACCTTTACTTCTTGCACTAAAATGAATTTGACTGGCTCTGCGCTGTACGCGCTCTAACAGATTATTTAACGGGTCTAATTCGTGCACAAACAAATACAAAAATATATAATTTTGACATACTTCGACGTATTATTATAAAAGTAATAATAATAAACGTATTTTTTTTAATAACAATAAAAACCATATCATAACGCCTTCAACACCAGAAAATAATCTACATTATTAAAGTAATAATAATGTAGATTATTTTGTGGCGTTGAACGCGTTAGTCCAACAGATATTTTCCACTCTTTATTTTATTGCCACCGTTTTTCTGCAGGCCATCGACTATGCAGCATCAAGTCAATACTCAAACGTTCTCACCAACATCTACAAGAAAGCTGCTCAAGAAAACCGACCCCTAATCCTTGTCCTTGGTAACACCGAGAGTTACAATGATGACGCTCAAGACAGAGGTTCCGAGAACTACAAAACCCTGGATCTCTCTACGAGGGAGGACGACGATCAGAGATACAAGTCGTATACTTCTTTGGACAGCCATAGAGCCAAAGACGATCAACTGTCGCTCTTGTCTTCTCTTCTTCAAACTTTGGGTCAAGTATGTTTACTTCCGTAGCTGTACTTCCTTCTGTAGCTTCTTCGAAGTGGTAGCAGAGTTGCAGCTTCTGCGCTTTGCAAGCCAATGACATCTGCTTTGATTCCCACCAAAGATAACTGTGGCCATATAGATTAGTCATTTTAATTTGTTGGTTATGTAGTTAAAATAACTTGTTGAAACTAATAATACCTATTTGAACTATGAAAGTAAGTTATCACAATACTCGTAGCTAGTGAAGTAATCGTAGTAATGTTTATATTTTCAGCAAAACTCCCTAAGTCTATATCAGCCCCGCAACACTGGAAAAGACCATGATCATAGCCTCACCAGAAGCCGACTGCGCGGAAGAATCCGTGACCGACGTGACAGACGTGATAGTCCTGATAGGCAACAGTTACGATCTCGATCAGACTATCGAGATAGACGTGGCAGGCGCGGCAAGCTTCGATTACGATCTCGGCCCAACAATCGAGACAGGCGCGATCCACGTGACAGACGTGACAGTCATACCCTTCGATCACGGCTAGATAGGGATGAGAGAGACTTTAGGCATGATAGAGACAGAAAAGGTAATAAAGGCGATCGGGATAGAAGAGACGACGTAAGTGATCGAGTCAAAACAGATGATCGTGATGACCGAGACAAAAACGTTCTAGATAGGAGTGGCCGTGTCAAAGATGACCGCGATCGAAATATCCGAGGTGGACACAATCGTGGCGATCGGGACCGAGTCAGGTATTACCGCAACATACATTATCGCGACAGGACAGACGACTCAATAAAAACATTAATAGAAAAATACAATGAGGTGAGACGTCCGAACGAGTTGACGAGAAACGATCAAAACGATCGCACATTACGATCTTCCGTGGTAGAAAATCTACTTCGTATCTCAAACGACTTGAACTGTGACGCCCAGGAGGAATGCGAAGACAAATGCGACGCTCACTACCACAAGGAGAGGAAAGCGGATGCATGCGCAGACGCATGCGGAGAGAAGTTCAATTGTCAAGTGGAAGACGATGAGCCTAATGCAAGTGTTGAAGAATGTGACTCCGGAGACTCATGCGCTGAGAGTAGAGAAGCTGATACTAATCCAAGCACGAGAGGTATTCAGTTAGACGGTATGTTGTAACGGGAACGGTCGCGATTGTTAAATAACTGGCAAATAAACGTTTTATCTCACATTGCGTTTTACTTACCTCGATGTATGCCCCCGTTTAGACTTAGCTCCGCTCCTGCTTCTGCCGCTGCCTGCAATAATTCCCTCGAGTGAAGTGTGTGTTCACACTCTGCTCTACCACTCACGCACTTTCACTTTCACCGGCAGCACCAGTAGCAGTGGCAGGCGCATCAGAAGTTTCGTGTTTGCATGTTCGTCCTGCTTACTGTCCTGCTTTTTTCCTTACTCATTGCTGCGTGTAAATAAGGTTTATAATACAAATTTTGCTTGTAAAATTATAAGACATTTATATGGAACAAGCTATCCCGACACCATGGAGAGTGCAAATGAATGTCACAGAGTCAGTTTTCTCTCATTGTAAGGCATAACTGGGACGCTGAACGATAACAATTATTCAAGGTCAACATTAATAATTATAATTCACATAACATTTTACTGTATTTAAACAATGATGGGTGCCTAAGGATGATACTATGTAAATAATTAGGTATTAATTCGTTTCTCGTAGTTAAATTTGATTGTTTCTGTATAAGTGACTAAATATATAGCCCATAATATTATGGAGATAAACTAGTTACGGACCCACATCTATGCAAGGCGCAGACACACGGACGGCGCGGACGTAAACACGTCCAGTCTGGACATGGTTAATTCATTGATGATCCCAGACAATAAAATTGTTAAATCTTTGCCTGAGTGAATTTTGCTAAATATAAAAATAGGAGCAATCTTTCTATTCCATAATTAAGGAGTATTGTGACAGTTTGTGAGCGTGTCGGGTGACCTATAATATTGAGTACAAACGCAGCGCAACAACAACGCGGACGATGCGTCTGCATTGCATACAGTTTCACTTGTATTTTTGTCCAATTCAACCGTTTGTATGGTGTGTCCAGGTCTAACCTGTGCCTCAGCAGAAGCCGTACAAGGCAAAGGTGCGGAGCCAGCTGCAACTGTAATATTTCTGTTCTTAGAGGACATAAAATACGATACTAAGAATACTATAAGCTATAAGAATAATATAGCTACGTATGATTCTGCTATTCAAAGCGGCGTGCGTATGTAATTGAGGACGTCTACCATTTCGAATTAATTACCATAATTATTTGAACCGAAATATGTTGTTTCGACTAACATCAACTGGTATAGTGCACGTGTGCCTCGAACTTGCCATTCCCTATTGTTCAATATCCTAAAATGACTCTACCAAGAAGTCACTACTTTGCGTATTCAATTCCGGTCACTGGTACTTTGACTTTACCCGACCTCTGCTTAGTCCCTTCCGTTAATTAATGGCGTCTTCTTTTACACCGGCTTGTATATATTTCAAAATTACAAAAAATAATTTACCTACCTCATTATAAATTAATCATTATCTTACATGATTATTTAGTTATTCAATGATAATAATAATTATTTTTAAAATTAATGGGGAAATTATAATTATTACTAACAGATGGGGGGGTGTAAGTACCTTCGTACTGTAATACGGGAAGCGAATGCGGTAAGCGGGAGCTTCACTTCGGTTCGCTTCGCTCATGCCTAATAATGTGTTGTATTTATTATTTGGCGCCTACCAAACATAAGTACATGATTCTCAAAGTCGGTCACAAACAACTTTGTTTGTGACCGACAATGCTCGCTGAATTATATTACTATATTGATTCGACCGAACCTAATTCATTGGCACAATAGATTCTCCTCATCGGATCGCGTAGGAATATTTATGAAAGTTAATTTTTTGAAGTAGGTAATCTTATTGTTATGGGGTAGGTCGTCTACTTTAGGTACAGTCAGCAATGAAAGTCGCTGAACATTTCCAAGGTTTAGTCATGCCCTGCAGCAGGAAATGGGTAAAATTACTGACGTACAGTCAGTACTTCCTGCTCTAAACATTTTTACAGTTTCTTTTAATTTTAAATGTACCTACACCAACGTTAGTTGCTGACTGTACATTTGTACACCAAATAAACGTAGTACATGTTAAGTAGATACCTATACTTAACAAAATAAAAAAAAAACACTGTATACACTTCGTTTGTTAGGTACCAATAAGTATACAAAGGATTGTAATGTGACAACCATGACGAATGTTACAATTTTAGTTTAATGGTTCTAAATAACGCTAAGGACTACTTTTACTGAAACAATGCAAATATTCTGAGATTATTAACTATAATGATAAAGCAATGTAAAGTTTGTCGAGATAATAGGCCGAAATGATATGCTTATTGTCGTACAGTTACGAGCAATTTTATAACAGAAAATACGTTATTATTTCAAATTATCTTAGCCAAGCTTTTATGAAAATGCTTGCTTCTATAAAAGCATGTATTTGCTTTGTCAACGTATTTGCTCCTGCAAACTGTTCCTAATAAGCCCATACAATATTAGTCAGGAGATTACTATCTTGATAGATAGTGCAGCAGTCGATAAACCAGAGACTCTTCAGAGACCTTTATGAGTGAATTAGACCCTTTCTTAGATACATATAAAACAAAAAAATGTCGGTAAAGGTGTGCTAATGTTTCTGGCCTGGCGTGTAATCGACAAGGTCGCAGGCAGACGGCTCCACACGTCCACAGTTTAATTGAGACGAGCATGGAGTGAAGTGTGGCCAGAAGATGGAGTTGGAAACCAAAGATGTAAGTCCATATTTTGTTTTTTTAATAACTTCACCCTCCATGATACTAGGAACCGTAAAACGGGGTGAATAGAAACCAAGGGTACTTATATTGGGAAAGTGGAAAACCTCTATCATTGCCATTAGGTACTTAAGTGTTATAAAAAAAGATTATTAAGTATTAACTTTTTTAAATAAACGAGTAACTATCAACTGAAATAAGAAGAAACGAGTTAGATTTTTAACCGACTTCAAAAAAGGATGAGGTTCTCAATTTGACTGTATTTTATTTTTTATGTTTGTTATAAGTATCTCATAACTTTCGATTGGGTGAACCGATTTTGATCATTTGAATAGGAAGAAACGAGTTTGATTTTTTGAAATAGGTACCTACTTAGGCATAAATCGGTGAATTTATGTCTGGTTTGAAAATTTTACCTTACCTATTTACCTAACTATTTTTAAACATCTCTAGTTCCAACCATTTAAACTTGGTTTATTCTTGAACAAGTGTGGGGTCTAGCCGAAAATGTGATGGTTTTTATTCTTTGTATTTTTTCCCCCCACTTGGGCCTCTTCGGGTGGATTTTTAGTACCTACTTAACAAAGGCTCAATAATTATACTAACGAATAAATTAAAAACGATCAACCAGGCAAAGATAGAGAAAACCGTATCAAAGTCTGTTCCGCGGGGGGCGCTAAATAATTATCAGTTGCCGCCTTTGGTCCAAATTCAATAAGTACTAACTACTTGAGTGAATTGTGCTGTGTGGTCATTATGTTTGATCAAGGTACCTACCTTGATCAACTTACCTAACTGAAGCACATAATATACCTACTAATATCCTAGACTAAAGCAAACTCAGCAGTCATAGAATCAGTTCTGGCTTATCTAAGTCAAACTGTACCGCCGAGAAGCAAAGTGGTTGAAATAATATGGAATTTCTACGGTCAACAACCACCTGTTAAAAGATTAGGTAGGTATAGAGGTAAAACCTAAATAAATATGGCAAGATTCAAAATTTAAAAACATAAATTATCAACAAAAACAGTAATCGAGTTGCTTAAGGAAAACTTAGCAGAGGTAGCAAACGTGTATCAACAGAATGTCTAGAACTCTTGTCTGCACTTGAACATAACACAAGTTTGAGGATAAAAATACATATTAATAATTATCGACCAATAACAACAACATCTCAAACCCCCGAAAATCTCAAAAATAATGCAAATAATATCCTACCTTATTATATTTTGACCTTCTAAGATTTTACCATCTCGAGTATACCTACCGGTTCACTGACATGCACAATACGGTCCACACTTTAGAAACCATCTCGCTAGCGCCGTGTAGCCATTTTTACTGAGACTTTTTGGACCTAGTTTGGACTTAACTCTCTATTGCTCGAAATCAAAAGCTTTTATATTTATTAATTTTCCCTGCTTTTGGACTAAAAACATAACGGTCACGACATACAACATTATCAGTATCCCAAAGTTCCACTCGAACATAAATCGCGCCTAACACACTTGCTTTGTATTAGTTTGTGCGCGAATTAGATCCGGAACGAACGATGGGGAAGAAAGGTTCTAGAGTGGCGACCACGGACTGGAAGACGCAGTGTAGGTAGGCCTCTCACTAGATGGGCCGACGACATCATAAGAGTCGCAGGCAACCGGTGGATGCAAGTGGCAAATTGTCGTTCGGTGTGGCGGTCTAAGGGGGAGGCCTATGTTCAACAGTGGACGTCTTCAGGCTGATGATGAATTAGACGCGTTTTAACTATTAAGGTAATCTGTGCTGGGGCTCCGGCCGATTCGGGCCGGATGCAGTACAGGTACCTACGTTACTTCGCATACTTCATTAGGACCAGTCCACTAGTCATCCTCATTTAAAACTGTCATTATACTCGCATAATATATTATATCTCAATAGCCTCCAGTATATAGCCACAATATACTGTTCCATTCATCATCATTAGAGAAATTAGAGATATTCTCATGTCCAGATCATAGGGCAGTAAGTACTAGATATCCGCTCTTTGGTCATGCTGTTTTTCTTCCAGGTAAATACGACGTCATCGTCACCCGCAGCCGAGGGCAAGCGCGAGTATGTCTTGCATACAGACCGCAACTTCGACTACACTGCGCATAGGGTTTTAAAGAAACGTACCAAGTATGTACTTACTTTCTTTAATTCAACCATTTAATACTGTCCCTTTACTCATGCCAAGGGGGCAGATGAGAATTAGAATTCTCAACTGCCCCCTTGATGGGGACGTTAAGTTTGGGAATGTATCATATTTTATTACAAGCTTATTTTTTTATATTTAATTTTACTTTCCACTGTCCTAGTCTGTAATCGAATCTTGCGAGCTTAATTCGACCCACTTCCCTATTTCCAATTGAACTGAAATTTTGCATGCATTGTGTTAATGTTTTGTACCGATTTCCCAACTCGGCACCCATGAATTAAGGTTACATGACCATTAACCATTCCTTCTATAACTACTTATCTGCGATGTGGTCGCCAATTCAGCCAAAGAAATAGGCAACAATGGGAATTATTCTTGTACCCTTTTCAATAATTATTCTTAGGTCGATACCTATTTTAACTTTGACCTCAGATCAGAATGTCTTGCATTACTAGATCACATTTGTTTCGCCTACCAACACATTTTATTAAAGTCGATCGTGTAATAATAATGTTCAATTTACATTCATTAATAGACACTTTATCATAATAGGTCTAGCATTCATTATAATAACCTTCGTACCATAACGTGCGAGCAAGACTAAAGACTGCAAAGTGAATGGAGGAAAAACTGTGGCGATGATAGATCAGTTGTTTCCGTCTTCGGATAGCACGCCGCAGGATGTAGGTTCGAAACCAGCTGACCGCGAAACTTAATTCGACACAAACATCAACTGTGTGTCCTAAGCCTTCACACATTTATATTGATATATTAAAATTTAAGGGTGTTTGTGCACTTGAATAGGAGTCCGGAGTCAAGCTACACGTTGACGTTACTACGCGCTACCGGAAGCGACCAAGTGCGCGATAGAACGAACCGTTTCATAGAACATCTGGCCTAACGCGCCCAGTCTACACCCTACTGATGCGCGAACACCATAAATAAACTCACTCACTTTTTTCCAGTATACTAGAATCTACAGGGCATTTAGTCAAAGGTTGCCTCGGAGGAGGCATAATGGGAATCCACGAGGCCTACATGAAGAGTGGACTCTGGACTTCCCTTATCATGACAGTCTTATTTGGATTCTATATTACTTATTGTATCCATGTGAGTATGATATCCTAGACATCTTATAATCTTACTAGAGCTGGGCCGACAGATGTAGTCAGGTCACGCCGTTCCATACAAAATCAAAAGGTATCTATGGTGTTATGAGTTGGTATATTAGAGGAATTATCTTTTACTATTGTTTTTTGGTAATTTTTCCCATGTTTTAATAATGATTCTGCTATTCAGAACTGAGACAAATCCAACAAGGCAAGTCAAAGTCAAATCATTGATTGTAAATAGGCAATAAAATCTCACTTCAAGTCAAACACTTCAATCTATTAACAAATAGAACCATAAAAGAAAACAAAAATAATTAGTTTGAAATATCAAGATTGAATCTCGAACAGGAAATAGAAACTCCGTTGACCCTACCAGTGCTTCGGAATACGCCCGTTAGAGAATAGCACCAAGAAACTCTACGGGGATGTCATTCTAATTAGTCCAGCCGTAATTTTTGAGTTATAGTTTTAAGTGCAGTGTAACTAACACGACCGGACCTACCACATACCTATTATATTATTCTTTCAGATTTTAGTACATTCCACACAGGAACTTTATAAGAGGACACACATTCCTTCAATGTCGTTTCCGGACGTCGCCGAGGCTTCATTGGCGATCGGGCCCTTTCCTCGCTTGAGAAAATACAGCAAGTGCTTCAGGCAAGTAATTAGTTACATTATTTATATAGAAGCCCAGCATGGAGCTGATAATTATATTATTAGGTTCTGGTCCTAAGTAATATATATAATATTGTATAATAGTCGTGCTATTATTCTACATTTTCTCTGTCTACTAGAGATGTACACATACGATTGGGCGTGTCCACTGTCCAAGGCTTCAAGACAATCGGAAGAATAGCATTCGGTACAAACGATCGAGTCTCGATATCTGGTTATCTGAACCATCGAGATGTTTTTCGATTAGTCCCGCAGTGGAATGCATGGGCTGACATTGTCGTTGCGTTCTTTGCTCGCTTGACTGGGACTTATTTCCAATCGAATGTCATAAATTCGACTGTGATGCAAAATCATAAGGGACCATCGAGACGTTTTAACAATAATAATTTAAAAGTCGAACTTGCCCATCTCTAATTATTACTATCGATGCATTGTAGACATCCTCAAAGTGTCGATGTCTTGATTTTAGATACGCAGTCGACATTGTAATCTGCATCGACCTGTTTGGCGCGTGCTGCGTATATCAGATCATCATAGCGAAGACAATTAAACAGCTCGTGGACAACCAGCCGACTGACCAAAGCTCCGCAGCCGACCTGCCGATCCTCAGGTGGTATATCCTTGGTCTGATGCTGCCCATAATACTGCTGTGCATGATAACCACGTTGAAATATCTGGCGCCGTTTTCGTTGGTCGCTGACATCTTTATTGGTAAGTCCCTTAAGATTCGGCTTCGCAGGTATCATGTAGAGATCTCGTCTCTTGTCCGCCGTTTTGTGGTTAATTGTTGACTGTTTGAGCGGTCGCTGAGTCAAAATAACCAAAGCTTTACAATAATTGCTAATATTATAAAAATGTTCATAGTTAATTTAACTTTTTAAGACACTAAAGTTTTAAGTGGAATTACCACCATCACTGCTGATTCAGAGGCTTTTATATTTATTTATCCCAACTCCTTGCCCCTACCTTGCTGGTCCATGGGGTGGAACTGTTATAAAAACAATCAGGTGCCTCCTATAAGCGTGTGTTTACATCTTTTACAGTTGTTTGTGTCATAGCAACAGTCTACTACGCCCTACAGATCACACCCCCAATCACTGAGCGTCCTGGTTGGAAGGATACGACAGGGTTCTTTGAGCTATGCGGGGTGGTGGTCTTTAGTATGGAGGGGGTCGGGGTTTCCTTGCCCATCGAGAACAGTATGAAGAGTCCCAATCGCTTCCCTGTGGTTTTAATTGGCGGTAAGTAATCTTTGGTTGTATTATATTATGTTACGGTAAGGGTAATAAGGGATATATTCCCAACAGCTCCCTTAACCTCTCTAGGTGGCAATGAAAACAATAGCCCTAAATACAAAGAGAGAAAGAGGGAAATACCGTTTGTCCTCATGTTCAATTCATTAGTTTGATCGTCGAAGTAGTGAGATTTTTTTTCTCATTATTTCCATATAAAATATGATGCCTAAGAAATGTAGGTACCTACTTCTTTTGGCTGAATTATTAACAGTTTAAACGGTGTTATGCAGGTTATGGTGTAGTGGTGTCCTTTGTGATCCTGGTTGGATTTTTCGGATACTGGGGCTTTGGAGAAAATTGTGTTTCACCAGTGACCCTAAATTTCCCCGTGGGGGAGATGTAAGTGTTTTTGATTATATCTCGCAGTCACCATCATTTCAACCCATAAAGCGTCCACTGCCGAATCATGACGCGAGTATAACATTAATTGAAATGGTCTGCTCGCGTGCAAATATCATTTTTTGACAAAGCTCGTCATGGTATCCGTTGCCCACGATTGTGTCAAGGGTTTCCGATACCTACCGGGTCCAATTTGTTTTCAAACCATCCAGGAGTCCATTGAAACATACAAAATTTCATCCAAATGATATTCGTCTATACGTTTTCAGATTTCCTACCATCCTGAAATGCATGATGGCCATAATGATCATGGTGACTTACGCCATAAACTTCTGGGCCCCCTTCAACCTGGTCTGGTACTACCTCTCCAAGCGGCACAACCCAGTCAAATTCTGGATCTGGGAAAGAGTCTACAGAGCGATATTCATTCTGCTCATCACGATGATAGCGATCGCCTTCCCAAACATGGGAAACTTGATGGGTCTAGTAAGTTGTCATTTTGTTTAATTTCGATTCGTGCTTTCAAAATATCTCGCCTTTTATGTTAATTAGTATTTAAACGGGTCTAATTCGCGCACAAACGAATATCAAAATATATAATTTTGACATACCTCGGCGCGAATTAGACCCGTTTAAATACTAATTAACATGTACCTATTCAGTTCGCGAAAGTTTAAGAACTTCTATCTCGCCTTTTCTCAACCCTATGAGCATACTACTATTACAAAAAGCGGGTCCTATTCCCTTCTGACCCACCGTATCACCGACCATACACACCCAGTGGTACGGTAGGTAATTTTCCCTACGGTACCACCGTAGTATTGAGACACGCATTGCGATTAAAATTTATATATCAATGATGTATTATCTATTACGATAATATATTTTATTTTAACACACTATAGACGGCAGCGAGCGACTAGCTGACCCGGCAGAAAGTTCCTATACTTTCACTGTGGATTAGTCAGGAAATCCCCCTTGGCTATCCTCAACTTGGCGAAGCTCCAGATTTTTCCCGATAATCTCTGAAATTCACATTGAGTTACCTCGAGGGGAATTTCCCGAAAAGTGTTTCTGGAAATCCGTCTAATATTCCTCCAACTGCTTAGTACGGTGCGTTCGCGTCATTTTAACCATGGCTTTTTATTTATTCCAGCTCGGAGCCTTCTGCCTGTCCAATATGGGGTTTATATACCCGGCTGCTATAGAACTGTTGGTGGTCTGGGAAGAGCCAGGCCTTGGGAGATTAAAATGGAGATTGTGGAAAAACATCGCAATCGCGGTGGCCGGTATCTTGTTACTTGTCGCTGGCACCTATGCCAATGTTAGAGGACTTATATATAATTAAATATAGGAACCTATTACAATACTGAGTAGACAATATTTCAATAATTTTATTTTTCTGAAATATATGTGTGAATAGGTGTAGGTAGGTAGGTACTTATGTAGAAATCGAAACTATTTGGATATGGCTTCAATGAAACTATAAAATTAATGTAATTTTTATATAATTTACTAATAAGACCAACATAATTAACACCACAACCCAACAATAAATTTGGCATATTAAGTATACATCTACTGTAAAAAATCAATCAGTTTCTTTCTCAGTAGTTAGTGCTTCTTTTGTTAGAAATAATTATTTTTCAGATGGTAAAATATGGTGCTTGCGTTAGTTCAAACGATTGCTTTTGGAGCATCATCCTAAGCCAATTGCATCGATCCCCTGAATAATTCATAACCATTGACGATGGAGCCACAAATGAGAAGGAGACACCCAACGGCTATCAAGAAGACGTGCTTCCATAGCCTCCACTTGTACTTCCCGAAGCCAGGACGATCCCATATAACCATGATGGCGATGAGGTTGGGCCAAATAAACGCCATGTTGGATAGGCAAAAGGCACCGATCTGAAAAAATAAGCTCAAATCAACGTAGATTGAAAAACAATGGGGTCAGTGCAGTGCGAAGAACTTGTCTGGCACCATGGTAAAACCAGGAAGGCTAAAACCAGGGTTTCCTCTCGCTTCCGTGCGATGTGCTGTAGCAGTCTACAAGAAAGAATAATTATTTCGAAATGTAAACAAATTCTACATTAAGGTACAATAGCAGTAGGGCGAGCAGGAACCTCTATCGAGAAAATATTCGATACGTTTTAGATTTGATAGGGTAAGCACGAAAATTTTATCGGTTCGTATCTAACCGTTCGCGTACCTATCTTGTCGATATTACAAGGCGCTGATCAAATCTAGAACAAATATGACACTTAACGTATCGTATACTTTCTCGTTAGAGGTTCGTGCTTGCCCCACAGTTGTATTCTATTTTCTCGTAGGCTCTTGGCGTTTGCTTTGCGGGCTGTTTGAAATTGAAAAAGAACCATAAACTTGAGGTTCTTTGGTGTAACCCAGCCTAGTGAATATAGTTTGGTACTTTTACTCACTGAGACCAGGATTTATATACCTACAGGAAGCGTGAAAATGGTCGCATTAAGATACGATAGGTACTTACAAATCCAAGCAAATTATCTATATTTGGGAAGACAATTGCCACTATCGCGATGAAGCACACGAATAAGCTTCTGTAGAAGAGTTCCCATAGCAGCAGGTTCTTATTGCTTTTGTGAAAACATCTTTTAATATAGAAGAAGGATATGTTAAAGGGAACCCAGAAATTCAAGGCGTGGGTCACATAGATCATCAGAACTATGCTTGCTTTGAGGATTTTCGGTAGCCTGTTAGAGAAAAAAAGAGTAATCATTCACTGTTCATGAGTTATAGTCAAATAGCTCAAAGGATCTATGCCAATGTGGGAGCTCAAAGCTTTGGGGAAGACAGGTTCTTGAATGGCGACTACGAACCGGAAGACGATGAAAACTTTGAAGAGTCGAAATCCCATAATTTTCTGTTACGCACGTACTTCTTGCGGTCTTAACTATTGAAATGACGCAAATACTTACGTGTCCATAGGAAAGTTGACAGTAATAGGGGATTGGCATTTCTCCAAATATCCAACATAACCGAAGAAGGACACCAGAAAAGTGCTAGCGACTACTACCGACATACCTGGAAGGGAATATCATATTAGGTGTGCCATAATAAAATCATGGCAGGATTTTTGTCCGGATCCCGAAAATGTTGATGATTTAAAATGACATAAACCCAAAAACGTTCGTAATTCGTATTCCGTCAAAAACATCCAGGAAGTTTCAGTACAGCGTCCCGCCACTTTAATGAATCGTAATGTTGACTGTGAATAATATTATTGGCTAGACTAGTGCAAATCTGACTGCATAGTGCATAAGGCTGGACATTTTTGACTATTAGTGCAAAGCCTTTTTATACTGTTCCTTCGTTTACTTTGAAGACATTATTTTTCTAGTTATCTTTTGATTTGAAAACCAAACTACACAACTGATTTTGATGAATTTTGTGTGGGATAAATCTGAAAGAGTATCAGTTTGTAAATGAAGCAGTTTTCAGATAAAAAACATCTTACCCATAACCAAAGCTAATGGAAATCTCGACGGGTTTTTCATGTTATTTTCTATAGGGATCACTACGCCGGCGCAGGACATACTAAACACGGTCATGCCAAGGAACTCGAACTGGTGGTAGAATTTGGTATACAGCACTACATTTTCAAAGTTTGGATTTTCTTGTATCGCATAGTACACTGTTAGACCAATGCAGAACACTGAAAACCAATGCAAAGAAAAGTGTTTATATAGTGAGTTGTGTCTGCCTGTTCAGATAGATGTCGCCATGGAGGCTTCCACCGATATATTATGACCTAAAGCAACTCTCCCTCTCTCTCTCTCTCTGTCTCCCTTTGTCTCTCGCTCTCTCTCTCTCTCACGCTCTCTGTTTTGCTTGCTCCCTTTCTCTCTTCCTCTCTCTCTCGCTCTCTCTATCTCGCTCTCTCTCTCTCTCTCTCTCTCCGTTTTTTTGTCTCTCCCGCTCTCTCTCTCTCTCTCTCTTTCTTGAGGCAATGTAATTCCATTTAAATAATGTTAAAAAATATGCATCTTACCAATAACAAAGTTGGCTGCAATGGAAAAAGGTGCGAGCCATTTGAGCTGATGGATCCAACAAATCAATATGATAGGTATAATCATTGCTGCCATGTACACTCGCAAACCGGGATATCCTATGGAAATAAGTAAAACAATCTAATAAGGAAGATAACTAGTTAGAATCCTAGAGCGGGTTGATGTGTTTCTTATAAAAACAATTAAGTATTGAGGTACATAAACAAAAATAAAAATAATATATCACTCGTTACGTTAGTCGGTGAAGGAAAACATCATGAAGAAACCCACATGTTGGAAAATTACTTAGAAGTGAATTCAATCAGAATGTGATTCAGTAGTCCGGAATATGCCCCCGAGGTGAATCATGGCCTATGTCTCCTCACTAAATTGAGAAGAGTCGTAATCAGCAGCAGATAGGAGGCGTGACGGCGAAATTCGATCGAAAAATATTGTGCTTGTAGACTTGTAAAACTTCAAAAAATTATACAATGTTAACAAAAACTGCACCTGGTTGTCCATGAAAGGTAACTTCATGTGTGTTCTCCACAAGTTGCTTGAGAGACTTGGCTATTATAATCTGGTAACTAGCACAGGCCCCGCATAGATCTATACATATTACAGTATCGATGGCGACCCTAGGGGGACAAAATATGAGATAAACACTTCGGAATCAGATAATCATTTCGGAGGCATGTATCCACCAACCCGGACTAAGTAAATTAAATGTCAATAAAATTGTGAATCTGAATCCGGGTAAATAATAAATAATTTGAATACGAGTAGGTACATCCCTGAAATATTCGCCATATTTTTTCTGTTTCCTAAAGTTTTCAAATAGAAATAAGTTTTTCTTTTACAATGGGGATTTACAAGAGTATAAAAAAAGTGTTGACTAAAAATAAAAAGTTATTAATCATTGTTTTCCTCACCGCAACTAAGGTAAGAACACCTTTTCCACAAAGATATACTATGTTCCCCATAATTATATTATCGTATAATGCTCGGACTCCACAATTTACCTAAAACTCCACGACATCCTGTTAACCCTAGGGTTAGGAAAGCAAGCCGCTGCCGCTTCTCCGACATCAGAGTAAGTCAAGCTTGCCACCCTTGTCCTCTTATACAGCACCTGGGCCGATTGGATCAGTATCTGGAAATATTAAAGTCCACTTCCTAAAAGAGTCCGTATTCAAACTTAATTAAACGGAAACTGGATCAAAATCGTGCATCCTTCCATCCACATTCACTAAAATTGCTGCAAAGTCAGGCAAGTAGTTTCATGCTACCTGATTACAACTGGTAGTCTTCAAGTCACGAGTGAACAGGTTAGTTCTAGGTGGGGTAGTGGTCAAACAGGAACCCTTGTGAAAGGTGACTTACGTGTAAGCAATAACACATATACGCCCCGCATAGAATATTAAGAGGCACAGCAGAACCAGCACCAGCCTTCATGTACGCAACATGCCCGCTAAGGACGCCTGCACCCAGCGCCCCTTTAATCATGTGCGCCGTCGACCCGAACACCCTGAAAAGGTTGGTGCAGAGAAAGGTACAGATACAAAGAAGAACTGCACAACCGACCAGCAACATCAACTTTTACCTTGCTAGAACCACAGGATTTTGTATTGTCTGAATGTTTAAGCGACCAATAGGCCTCGTCGTTTTTAATTCTCTAGATACGGGGGTTTCTAATAAGGGCTCAGATGGATAGATAGATTAGAAACACAGAAAGACAATCTAAGAGGTACAATGGGCAGTCAAGGTCATATCGCTTAACTGCTAGACTACCTATTGATGGATAAGATAGACAGCA
This sequence comes from Hylaea fasciaria, assembly GCA_905147375.1. Classification (NCBI taxonomy): domain Eukaryota; kingdom Metazoa; phylum Arthropoda; class Insecta; order Lepidoptera; family Geometridae; genus Hylaea; species Hylaea fasciaria. The sequence goes on from LR990218.1 coordinate 4,062,881, forward strand.
GGAAATGCAGCAGGATAGGTCAGGATCTGACGCGTACTTATTAACGAGATTTAAGTGAAAATTTGATAGGTACCCTGAAGCTCTCGATCCTTCTCGATGTACGACGAAATTGAATTGATCCTCTTCCTCCTTCGTCTGTGCCAACAGCTTGTAGGTCCCTGGACCTTGTCCGGAGGGTGGCAACTGGAAATAAATTCAACTTCTCTAGAAATAAGAGTTATATTATTGTTATATATCTAGCTCGAAGGCCTGTGAATATCCTTCTATGTCTACCGCTCTTCCTATCCCTATCTTCTATTCCACTCCAACCAATCGGTGAAGATCACCCCTACCTACTCCCTAATGACATTGCCTTAATTATTCTTTGACAATGCTACAATTGAAGCTAAAACGGATACTTACAGACGATCCCATTAAGCCATATTATCACGACTTAACCAAAGCACGGAACCCTATTAAAACCAATGTTTTTATCCAATCCATAAAACCATCAAAAAATCACCATGAAATTGACTTCGACTTTCAAGTCAAGATGTAAAAAAACAATTGCTCCCTTGACATGAGTCTATCAGTTTCTACAACCAAAAACAGTCAGTTATTTTATCTTCTTTCAAATGAAAGGAGTTAGGTAGAGTATACCTGAGAAGAATAACGGGTACCTACTACTAACACAATGAGGAATACGACTGATACTTGATAGTCGGGGCAAAATATTTTTTTTACATGTATTAATAACTGCACTTCTGGTGATCTTTTGGCCTGTCGTAGAATACTATTGAAAGGTACTCCATACAAAAATATTTATTTAGCCCCTACTATGACTGATCAATCGACTGGCTGCGTAGGTCTGGATATTTAAGTACTGGTACTCCATCATTATAAGTACTTAGCTCTCAAAATTCCGATTTACGTAGTAGCCGTTGGCTGAACTTTCAAAAATAATGGGTGTAGCTTTCTTCACTTTCGACCAGCGTTCTGCATTTTTGGACCATGGAATAGAGAGCTCTTATAACTTAGTATCAACATACTGTTACAAAGCATCATGCCATCAAAATTATTTTCAGCATTTCCATACAAAATGGTCCAAGTAGGTAGCTTGCGAAGGTTGGTAGCAGTTTATTAGAATGAATCACACAAAATTGTACCGAATGTTTAGTCCTCCTGGCTTTCCCAGAGTCCATTTCTGGGCGGGATGGTAGATATTTTTTGTGACTTTGTTTCGATGTAAACAGGAACACGCGTAAGATTTTAGGGCTTGGTACCGTAAGTATACATCAAAATAAATCTAAAGATACTCACAGATCTAGTTAGCAGTAAAGTTCATACTCATATGGGTCCCTTATCTACATACTTATATCTAGCAGGGGCAAAGTAAGGCTTGGATACTTTTTACAACATACTAACAAGGATGAAAGATTTCTCCTCTAAGCTTGAGTAAATTGATACATCTGGAGTTAAGGTCCATCAAAGGTCAATTAAATGTTAATCGGTCTAGTTTGTTCTGAGATTTATGTCAATACCAGGGCAAACTCCAGCCCTGATTCAAGTCTCTTATCAGTCGATTACCACGATCACCATCTTGTAAACTACCATGAAGAAAATAATTGAAGTAATCACCACTGAAAGAAAATGAAACGCAGTAACCGTGATTGTGAAAATTACTTTGAAGAATTGATTTTTCATACTCTGAAAAAAAAAACTAACTATTTCTCACTAAGTGTTGGTATTCTTGTGTTAAACGGTTCAGTGATCATGCTTGTAACAAACAATGACTAGTGCTAGAATATGATGTGTAAGCTGTATAGCATTTTGTACGTTTTGCTATTTGTTATTAGCGTAGTAAACTCTAATGATGTGAGTATAATAACATATGCTACCTTTGAAATTGTGCCGTCGCAGCTTTAGAACAAATAGCTGTTACTTAGCAACATTAGTAATGTTTGTTTTTCTTAGATAAAGGATGAACGACAAGGAAATGTAAAAGTTTCGAAACATCATCGTAGAGCTAAGTCAGCGTTAAAAGATAGTGAAGTTGCAGCAAAAACAACTGATAATTATGATCCTGAAACAAATGCACGAGCTGCACAAGAATCTCTAACTGATACGAAACAAGAAGAAAGTGAAAAAATCACTGACAATGAAAATATTGGCCGCTCAGAAGATCATTCACTAGAGCATGCATCAGAAAACAATGAACCATTAGTAAAAGATGATATTCAAAGAACTGTTTTTGTGGGTAGTTTAACCAGAAGATTTAATACAGATAGTACCGATGACAACGAGAATAATGATAAAGAACATCCTAAGAAGGAAGAAAATGATTCTAATTTGCATAGCAAAGAAACGGATATAGATAGGTCTGGAGAAGTTTTACTATATAGCCCAAACAGTGAAACTTTAAGCCAAGATATTGTATTGGATTTGAAAGCTAGAACAGGGAATGTCCCGTCCAATGATAATGGCTTAAAAAAAGATTTAGATTCTTCTGAAATCGAATCTAGGTTTGGGCCTTCTTCTCGTTTTAATACAAATGATATGAGGTCAGGATATGTTCCACCAGACGTTTCCAAAGATACTTCAAAGCCATCAGATTACCAAGGTTTTGATGTCAATCTTTTGAATAATAATTGTAAGAATTTCGTTCACTATATTTTGAATTTTTTGTATCTTACTTACGCTACACAATTTTGCAATATCTATTGCTTTTTTAATAATATCTATCTGCTTTTATTTAAATTATATACTTTTTCTAATTTAGTCACGCTTACTCCACGCATTGCTTCTGTAGTATACTTTAGATGTACACCATACATCTACTGACTTACTCATATCAAGTGCCGGGCTAATTGGAATGTTTAACTTCGCTTTTATTTGAAATTTCGGCTTTTGTTCGGAGACTTTTTTACCAATGTTTGGTAGGTAACAATTCTTTCTTACTCTGTTTCAGGGCCAAACAATGCCTACGGGAACTATCCTATCTCTCGATTTTATAGTCCTAATCCTAACAACGCCGTACAAGGAACCTTACAAAACCAACTCCCAAATTATCTTTCAGTATTATCGCCTCTTTACAAAAAGTTGCTGTATCCTAATTCTATCAGTCCTAATAGTTGGCAGATTGGCTCTTCAGGGCAACTCAGAAGCACCATAACTCCTGCCTACTTTGGACAAAGCTATACAAATAGCCAGATTTACAACTCAAGAATCCTCCAAAGTTGTTTAGCATGCCAGGAGGAAGTAGTGCCGTCATCAGCGCATAATTTCAGAAGATCAATCGACGCAGGTCCAATTGCATTTGAGACGGCTAATGGGCGACCAATAGAATTTGAACCTGTAGGATCCAATTCGTACCCTTTAGCTTCTTACGAAGATACAAAGACTAAAGAAGGTTCGGAAGCACTATCATCAAAAGATGTCAATGATCTGTCGCGACATGAGAGTAATTTGATTCAAAATGATCCACCGTCGGACTACGAGAAGCGTCAACGTCATCCAGACTTTAATCCGCTGGCTAATGTTGTAGAGCCGTATTTTCAAGGGATTCCAATTATCCTGGGCCGAAGAATTGCGCCGGTGCCGATAGGGCTACAAAGATTCATTGGATAATACCTACTGGCAACTAAAAATCAAACGTCCTATTATCATAAAAATATACTTAAGTACCTACTAATGTTTTATGTCTGCACTACCTACCTACCATGAATTAGTTAGTTCTTAATACCCTGTATAATTGGAATCTCGGAATCAGCTCCAACGATTTTCATGAAATTCAGTATTATATGGGGTTTCGGGGGCGATAAATCAATCTAGCTAGGAATGATTTTTAGAAAATGTCATTTTATTCGTGTATTTTTATGATTTTTTTCTTTAAAAATAACCAGTTCATATTTTTTTATTCGGTTATAAAATTTTATTTTATTGTTTATTCGGTCATCCAGATATTAGTAATAATATGTATATCGATGATTTTTTGTACAGCTGACTATAGCTGTACCCTGCTAAAGAGATAAAATCGTTAAAAATAAAGAATAACAAGACTTCAAGAGTTTTGGCGGGAATCCGATAGTGAGACGTTGTTGGTTTTGTATTATTAGCTCAAACTTATGTTTCTTCCAGTGTTAATGTGTAATATTGGTGGAATATTAACCATTAAGTGTTCGTTAACGTGCACGAGTGTAGGCGAATGATATAAACTCAAAAATCGTGTCATTTCGCATTTTTTCCAAAACTCCCAGGAAGTTTCAGTAAAGCATCCACTACTTTACTGAATCGTGACTGACGATGTAAATAATTGACTTGACTACTTGACCACGATTGCTATAACATTGATGTGACTTTCTTAATGTGAAATTAAGAAGTAGGTACTTAAAATAAAATACTTGGCACTGGCTAATTATGCACAAAATCGTGCGAAGCCATAACTAAAACAAAAAAAACTTCATTTCAATGTCAGTGTCAATGTCAACGCGACTCCACTGTCAGAAGTAGGTTATTTTTTAATTTTAAAAATTAGATGTCACACCCCGCAAATTTCGATTTTTTATAGTTCGATTACTTAGGCGATTTTTAAAACGATAAATGGTACAGATTCCAAAGGTCAAAACAGAACCTATAGCACTTCACGCGACAATTTTTTAACGTTGAATAAAAAAATCAATACTTCTAAACGCAATCTTCTAAAAGCCATTCAACAAAAACAGCGTTGCGTTATGATTTTTAATATTATTATACAATACAATACTAATTATTATAAAGGTGAAGGTTTGTGTAACTGTTGTAAGTGTGTGTTTGTATGTTTGTTTATTTATACTTACCTTATTGTGCTATCATATTTTATCATTTACCTACCTAGGTACCTTTTTCACGCTCAAACGGCTGCACCAGTCATATTGATAGGTAGAATGAAGGTAGAATGAATGAAGGATATCCTAGATTAAACAATATACCTACATTAGATCACTTTTTATTCTGAAAACAGTGGGTAACATCGCGGGGGTGCATTATTTTAGTGTTATATTATAATAAAAATTTTGGTTGGAAACGAATTAAATACCCATTACAAATACATTAAAATGGCTAATATAGAATAGAAATAACAACATTAAAATTTAGTCATCATATTTGTATGATAATATTATAATATTATTATATAGCAATCGATCTAATTCTGAATCGATATTCGGCGAATTGTACGAACTGTATCGATTCATTTTTATTTTATAGTCGTATACAGTATACACTAAACGTCAGTGACCGTTCAGTCAGTCAGTCGTCAGACCGTCAGACGGCAAAAATCATCATGTTTGTTTGTTTTGTTGTACATATAGGCATAGGTATCGGTTTGTTTTAGTTTTTGTCCAAATTCGTTGATAGATAGATTCATTCATTCGATTCGATTGTTCTATGAAGAGTTTCTCCAATTCAGACTGAATTTTTCTGAATTGTATCTGATTTCAAAGGAATTAGGAAATTACACTAATAAGACGTATCTGAGTGTGACTGACCGGTCGATTCAGCGGAATCAGCGGTGCGGAGACAAATAATTTACAGAACTAACAAAATACCTATATTGAAATGGGCCGGCGATACTACTGTGATTACTGCGACAAAACAATGTCTTGTGCCCCTTCTATCATAAAAACACACAACAGTGGCTTGATGCATCAAAAAGCGAAGCTGGAACACTTCCAGAAGTTTAAGGGTAAGTCTCCGTAGTTACACATCTAACCTCATAGGTGGAAAGAACATAATTAGACCCCGGCACAGCGTAAAATAGTGTAGCTCTGTCCTTTTCCTTTGCGCATAATAATTATTTCAATCCTCTGTGTGGGAAAAGAGATTACCGATACCAGGCAGTCTCTAGCTTTATCTGTCTGTGCTGTGCCTGTTTCATATAGGTACCTATTATTTCATTGGGGTCTCCATGTCCATGGCCCACTGCCCATTTAACCCAAACAAGACCTATACCCATATCCACAGAAAAATGTAATTCCCCGCTAATACATACTTATCACATTGAGGTTATTTTGTTTGTCAAATGAGCTTGGGCCGATACTGCCATGTTAGGCCACCAAGGAGCCTTCGATGACTGGTTAACAACTAGTATAAAATGAGTTAATCACAATCTGGAGTAACTGTGGTTCTCTTGAAAGTATGTAATGATGGACATTTGCCAATGCATTAAATTTTTATTGACGCAGCCTGGTCACATCCCATACTCTGGATGTATCAAATCCCTTACCTATTTTTTTTAAATCAGGCTTTCTTATTTTCCTTAGAAAAACGTATACTTACATACTTAAGTATAAAAATTCCTTATACTTATTTATCATCATTCAATTTATTTTCAGATCCAGAAACAATACTAGCAGAAGAGAAACAGAAAAAACCGTGTGGTCGGTTCCCTCAGGGCCAATGCCAATTTGGAAGCATTTGCAGATTCTCCCATTACTCCCCTGAAGCTATTGAGTTGCTTAAAAACTATGGTATGTATTTACTCTACTGCATTCCTAATACAAAATATCATTTGGATCAAGCACGGGGCGTGGATTATGGATTAATCTTTAAAACTACCTAGGTACTTACCTAATTTAATGAATGTAAAATCAACTGTTTCAGAGCAAATATCCATAATTACAAACCCTATTCAGCGGTTGACTCCGTAATCATAGTAGCTTCTTATCAATTTCCAGTGGCTACAAAACACCTGGCAGACTCTGTGGTCGCTCTGCCTTGCTTCCAAGGCCTATACAATAAGTTTCAGACTGAAAAGTCGGTGTCTAGTGGGGACGGCCACACAGTGCTCGTAGACAGCAATGGAGTGACGCATGAGATGCCGTGGACCTACAACCCAGCGTTAGAGAACTTTGGCAGCTTGCCACCCAGCATCCAGCGCGTGAAGGTTGGAGACTTCAGCAATGCCAGTTTTAGTGAATGGGGATGATTATAACGTAAAATATTTTGTACTTCTCTTAAATAACATAAGAAGCTTATTGTGTTGTTTCTCATTAATCTTGCCAAAGAACTCTTGTACATGATTATTATAATTTATCTGAAATCAAACTTTTCTTATCAATTCATAGACCATTATAGTTAGATAGTTAATTGCTTTCAAATCAACTGCTAATTACTCATTAATTTAGGCAATCAAACATAATTTAATTGGTAAATATTAAAGTTTCCCATTAAAGCATAAGACATTCATGGATCATTATGAATGCAAATATTTTCTTGCAAATAGTTTCAACTGTAAGTATACTTATTGTCAAGTGCCTGTATTATGTACCACTATTGCTGAATATGGGCCCTTTAACATTCCCAAAATGCTGGCAACATTGCCATGTTGAATAGCAGTACTTGATTTTGTAGCAAAAAAGGCCAACACTAATGGTCACGTGTTGCTTCGATCAGCCGCCTAGATAGGTCTACAACCCATGGGCTCCTAGTAGCTATTGTAAATAATATTTCAGTCATTACAGATTGTACTAACCTTACATGTGACGAAAGCAGTGAAAGCTTTAAAGGAAAACGATGAGTGGAAAAACGTACTGAATGAAATAAGGACTGATGATAATAAAGAGAGAGATAAACTTTCTGATGGGGACTCATCTCTCGCACATAGCGTCCTTAATGAAATAATTACAGCCATCAGAAAACAAAATCGGCAAGAAAACGACGATGGTAGAGAATTCTTAAGCAACGATTTTACTGATTATGACGAAGATCCATCTCTTATGGGCGAAGCAATAATCAGAGACGGCCATTTTTTAGACAGTGATTCAGTACAACTAAACCATTTCGTGAATGTGCTAAAGTCAGATGAAACTGAAGAAACAGTTGAAACAAACGAAATAGATGAAACTGGAATTGAATTCGATTCCGATTTAGAACCAGTTCGAAGACAAGGCAATAAAAAGACAATAAAAAACATGTACCACGTAGACGAACATAATAATCCTAGTGATGAATGGCACAATACAAAAGTCGACGAAATCACAAAGTATTTGAAAGGAAAAGGTATGGGTTATGAGTACCTACTTGGTGAGATTAAGAGAATACAGGCAACAGGGAGAGCCAGCAGTACGTTAAGAGATATCGACGGTGAACTACCAAGACCTCCTAAGTGAAAAAACGCTACTTTACAGGAGGCGAAAAAAACGTCTCATTTATTTAGGTTATAACTTTTTCATAGTTTTCTTATTGTTTAGGTATAGTTAATAGATACCAAATATAGTGCTGCATCCCATTTTTGTCTAATATTTTTAGTTTCTGAAATAAATGTAGATAGAATACATTGCTTCTGATATGACACAAAACCTGTCATATTTATGAAGAAAGAAGGTATTATAAAGGAAGATAGAAGGAAAAACTATAGCATTGAATCAGGTTCAGACCAAATAAAGACCCAAAGTGTTGATTAGTTGAGCTTTTAAGAAGTTATTTGATATAAACATGTACCTAACGTTTATCAAAATAGAAATATTTTGATGCCTAGCTTTTTACACCACTATCAACGATGCAGCGTTAATAGCCACAAAATACCACATAGTAATCATGACAAAAATTACTCATCGTTTGTTAAAGTTACTAAACGTCATATTATAACAAAAAATATATAGGTAACCTAGGAACATAATCAAGTAAAACATAAACTTTTCAGTCATAGTCGCAGGTCACATGTTTCCTTTCAAACAACCAACATGGTCTGAAGTCTGAACTGAAAGCCTTTTACTCACATTTAATAACATTACAAAACTGTTATATTTTTGTGTGTAAGTAATTTGTGTTAACTAGATATAGCTTACGTTTCGTTGGTTACGGAAACAAGTTTCATCATCATCATCATCATCATCATCACTCTGTAGACTAGGTAGTCCACTAGGTACTATACGTAGGCGGAGACCCTTAGACCGCTGCACCTAACGACTATTTGCCACTTGTACCCCCCGGTTGCTTGCGACTCTTTTGATTTCGTCAGGCTATCTAGTGAGAGGCCTACCTATGCTGCATCTTTCAGTTCGTGGTCACAGCTGTAGATCCTTTATCTCCATCGGTAATCAGTTCCATGAGCAAAATGGCCCGCCCATTGCTACTTCAGTTTGAAAACCCTGTAACCTATGTCGTAAACTAGTTCTTTGGCAAATATCCTCATTCCAAACAAGTTTCATGAATATTGGAAAAAGTAGCTTATTGAAAAAGTTTATGAGGAAAATTTTTAGACTAAAATTATTGTCATAATGCGTTGAAATTCTAGCTAAATCAAAGAATTGCTGATATAGTGGTGGTGATATAGAATGAAACAAGCCATTTAACCAATAATCACGTGTCATACTTACTTTTTATCCAACATTTTGCTTAGCAAACTTTGAAACCTTTTAAAATAATATACCTACATCGGAGACTGATGTGATGATCTTTCGGATTTATATTATTTCAATCTACAACATACCCATAGTGCAGTTTATGCAGTGTTCCTAACAAAATTATTTGTTTTGCCTAGACTATAAAGCAGTCCGCTCCGGGGGAAACGTTAGACCGGAAACGTGTTTGAGCGCAGATAGCAGATTTTAGCAGCATAATTTTCGTAATATAACTAAGGAGGTATTGAAATTGCAGTTTTACTCCGAAATTTGAAAGAAACCAGTGACGGGAGTCTGCGCCAGCCTGTGCGTTGTATTTTTCTACGCCCAAAAATGAAATAAAAAAAATTTCGTGAAATTGCAGTTAGGAGGTCTTGGTAGTTCACCGTCGATATGGTATTGAAAATTTCAGAACGCGCGAACGAGAAATTAAGGAAATCCGTTTTTAAATGCTATTCGGACTCTGTGTCCTCCCTTAAGCCGCCACGTGACGTATGGAAGGACCACTCGCCTAATAATTTAATAATTCATCCCTTTAGAGATCCATACAATTATTGATTTATCAGTAAATCTAGGCATACTTATTTATGCCTAATTAGTACTAGAAACGTTAAAAAGAAATTCGTAACCAATTTATTATATTCGATATACATTAACCTATAGTTTTTTTGTTCCTAATATTATTAATGTGAATGTTGTGTCACTAAATCACGTCTAAACGGCTATACGGATGTTGGTGTTTGGTGAATGGAAACGGTTGAAAGCCCTAGGCCCTAGGGCTACTTTTATCCCGCGTTTGGCGGGTGAAACCACGAAGCGTTGTTGCAATAAAACTTAATAACCGTTATATTGGGCACAGCTATCACGTAGGCTTAGGTGCTTGATTACAAAATCGTGGCAACCCCCACCGCATATTAGGCATATTACATAGATCACTGACTAGCGCCTTCCAGTGTTTTTTCGTCCAATTATTGCACGTAATAATATAATAGTAGGTAATGTAGAAACAAAATTAAACAAATATAGGTCTGCGCCCGCACCGCCCCATTCTCTGTAGGCTGCCGCAGGGTTCTTTGCTGATCGTTACCTAGCGTAATTCAGGTGACCAAAATCATGATGTGATTAATTAATTTTGTCATGTACCAAATCAACTTCTAACTAATTACTCATTAACTTTGGCAAATGCATTATGCAAGGACGTACCTATACGATCTACCTAATTTAGAATCAGTTTCCCATGAAACGGTGAACGTGGGCCATCATGAGCGTTGTTTTCTTGCAGTTAATACTAATAGTAAGTGTAGGTACTACCTATTGTTTTTTTTACTTCCCAATAATAATACGTACCTACCTACTCTACATTTACGTTACCTGCTTATGAAGTAGGAATATTCTGCTGCTTATTATGCTTACCTACTGTTTTTTAAAAGAAAGTCAAGAGGCTTCTGGGCAGCCCGCTGCCTACCTAGATGTGACCAATTTACACTGGTTTTTCCGCGTGACCAAATTACACTATGACCAGAATATACTCATTCCATCGACCAAGAAACAAAACTCGTGTCGTAGGTACTTATTATTTTATTCGTTACAGATTTTACTGACCACGCATGTTATAAAAGGTGTGATAGTAACCGGACCCGAAACTAACGTTTCTAGAGTTTCTTTTGTGAAAAACAAAGTGTGGAAAAACTTACTAAATGAAGTAATGTTCGATGATAAAAAAGAAGAAATACCTCTAAAGGAGGACGGAGATATCGGCCGTTGGGTCTACAAGGATATAAATACACCCGTTACAGAACAAAAACAACAGCAACGGCACGAAAACGACAACGGAATAGAATTCTGGAATAACGATTTTGTAGATGATACCGAAGATCCATATTTTTTTGATAAAGTAATGATTAGTGACGTAAATTCAGGTAGTGATTCAAGAAGGCTCATTGATTTCGGAGCAAATATGCTAACATTAGTAGGTGGAACTGATGAGAATGTGAAAGCAAATGAAATACAAAGAGGTCCGGACAATGTGATATCTATTCTTAGGCAAGGGAAAATAACACATAACAAAGAAAAGACAGAAATAGATGAAAAACACAATGAAAGAGTCAACAAAATGATAGATTTCTTGAAAACACATCTAGCCGGTATAAAATACATATGGGATGAAATTAAGCGAATAATGAGTTCGGGGGTTGTTAAAGATAGATACAGAGCTATGATTGAATATCTATCGGTGCCAGGGAGGGAAAAACTCAAAAGATACGTTCTAGAATGCTATTACGACAGAGTGAAAATCGATAAACCGCCACGTGATATATGGAGCGAGCACAAGACTAATAATTTAGTCATTAACATCATACCAGATCCATACAATTATTAATTCCTCTGAAAATCACACCTGCAAAGGTTAAATAAAAAACAGCAACTAGAATAATAATTATTCAATGGCGTTTATTTTTATTGATGACGTAAAGCAGTTTAGGGTTTAATCGCTGTATCTTTGATACTATTTTGTATATTTCGGTTCCAGGAACTAATTTCGCATGTAGTACGCTTTTCTGAAAATTATAAAAAGTAAATATTAGATGAGCTTCTATAAATAGGTAGGTACGCTGTATCTACTTAATAGGAATTGGTACCTACAGATACTCGATTTCACGAAGACCACTAATCTCAAGATGTAGTCGTGGCGTCCTACCTAGGTACAATTATTATTGTCACACCTATTAGGTAGATAGTATACTAGTACCCAACTTATAAGGCGCGTCGTGAATCTTCGTTCGCGCAGAAAAGAAAGTATGGTCCGAAGATTAACGAAAGAATGCTTAAAACTTACAATCAACCTAAGCTCACTATTATAAGGTTCATAATACACTGCAGCTGTTAATTCCATCTCACTCTAAGCTCGCTAAGATGGCGGCGGCTGCCGACCAATAGCGGTCAATAGCATTTCTCGCGCTTTGAAAATTCATCTTCTGCGCAGGTACATCGGTAAGCCATATCAGTTGGGTAATACTATACCTACTATCTACCTATAGGTAGGGTCATGTGGTCAACAGTGGATCACTTTTTTTCCGACACACTTGACATAGCTCTAAAATGGTCGTATCATACTGTTATTTAAGAACCAACATAGAATAGTTCATCTACTTTGATTCTGCATTATTATTTTCTTCAACATTGGCATAGGAAAAAGATTATGATAGTTTTTTTAAAATACCAAAAATTAGCCACTGTGTACCATGGGGTCGAAACAGTGGCTCGCCCTTAAGTACACAGTGGTTCAGTGTAGTACAAATTGGATAATTTAACATCAAATTTATATTAATAGCCTGGAACGGATTCAAAACAAATTCTTAAAACACCTTCAATTTAGAAATTCTTGTTCAGAGAGGCCGATAGTTTTAAATCCTGACACTCTTCAAAGCCGACGCACTATAAAGGATCAGATGCTGCTGTTTAAAATTTTAAGAAGTGTTATTGACTCTCCATATCTTTTAAATCAGATTAATTTAAGGTGTCCTCGTTTTAATTCCCGTTATACAAATAAATTATTTCATATTCAGCCTTACAAAACAAATTATGCATGTAATTCGTTTGTTCCCAGAGCATGTAAGTCGTATAACGACCAGTTTTCTGGTTGCGATATTTTTTCACTTTCAAAAGTCCAATTTAAAAATCAAGTTTTTCTGTTACAATGATTATTCTTTTCTTGTTATTTGTTTCTTATTTCTTTTGAGATAGTTTATTTCATATTGTTTTAATTTGCTATTTAAAATAAGTAAGAGTATCGTTAAGTTCTGTTATTTCTTTTTTTCTATATAGTGCATCTATTAGTGGCAGCTTGATTGGTGTTTGTTTATTCATCATGTTTATTATTTTTAAGTCTATTGTAAACCGTTTGTGCCTTAATACAAATAAAATAAAAAAATAAATAAATAAAATCATTTATCAGAAATAAAACAAGTTATTATAAATTCAATCAGTAATAAAATTCGTTACTTTCATAACAAATTGATGGAAATTGCTTTAACAACAATAATTATAAGCCCTAAAGTTCTAAAAGGTATCTTTGAAATATTGTAATAGTTTGCCAGAAGCACAAAGCGAAATATATTTTTAATTGAAAATAAGGCAACAAAATTAACCGCCTTGGTCATGGCTTTAGTACCTTCTACTTACAACACTTTATGTGTAGATTACCTACGGTAAAAAAACTTTGGATGGTAAGCTAACAGAAAAGTCTATAGCGAATCATGATCCACTGTGAATTTCCATCAACTGAGCCGCTGTGGACTCCATCGCCATATTAAATTCAAAGCTACACATAAAATAAATTATCCCTTTATTGAGAGTGAATTATGCATATAAAATACCATAAATGAACACGTATCACAAAGAAAATAAATGCCACAGTGAAATAATACATAGAAAAGGAGATGGAACAAGATACTACTTACCAAAAATTCGAAAAATACCTGTTTCACAAAAATCGCGCGCTGCGAGCACTGCCCGACTAGTTCGAATAAGTTTGTGACATAAGAGCTACCAATGGGCCAATGAGACGTACAAATTTTCTGTTAATTTATCGGGTACTGGTACTGAGCCACTGTATTTGCTATCGCCACTGTATACCACATGACCCTACATAATTATATTATACCATACTAACCTACTTTATTTTTCTAATGAATAACCCCACTCTTTTGGTGGTTATAACTGTTATAATTTTCTACGGCTAGCTTACCATTTTGTTATGTTTTATCGTTCTCAGTAACTTTTTCGGGTTAACATCTTCTTTCCAAAATGCGTTCCAATATTGCTGTAAGTAATTTAAATTCAATTCTATGTTTCTATTACCTACAAATCTTAGTGTATTAGGTAGGTACAGAAAGCACAATATCTATAAGTATAATCTAGTAGGTAGGTACTTATGTAGGTATATTAGGTAGAGTTAGGTAGGTTACATTTTTTAGTTATTTGGGCTTGATTCCAGAGACTATCCTTCTCAGAATAGGTATTAAGTACCTACCTACTTTCATAGCAGGTAACTATCTACATCTCCACTATAGTAAAATTAAAATAATGTGTAACCTACCTATAGGTAATGTTATTTAGCGTATCAGTAAGAAATTTTCATAACAAACTTACCCCACTCCTGAGGATATCTTTCTGGATCACCTCATCAGTTGGATTAACAGGCGCCGCAGCTGCAAGCATCGCAGATTCCTTGGCAACCGCCATTACCAGCTCTGGTCTTGCCTATTTATGATTATGACACAATTAACTCCTATTTCATTAATGTGCGATTTAACATCAGCGTTTGACAATGTCTTACCAGTTTTGGAGTCAAACTATTGTCTTGAGCATCTTCTAACTCCTTTATAACCTGTTGAATCAACAATTGCTTTTATTACCTACTAAAGTCAACTAGTGACTAGTGGATATTGAATTGTGTTTTACAAGGTGTTCCGCAAGGCGCTATTTTAGGCCCTGTGTGTTTCAACGTGGCTGATAGTAGGCAGCTCGGAAAATAACCATTGTAGACTGATTTGATTGATGTTATTGTTTCAATGTCTCGGAGTGATAATGTAATGTTTTTGCTACATTAGACGGCTGATGTACCTAGTAGAGGAGACGACACAAATAATATATACGTAGGTATACATATTTTTACAACATTATAGTATTTACTGCAGTGTGTGCCACAAGCTAATATAACGCCATTGACAACTGTATACATACTGTATAAGGATACTGTGGTACAAATCGCCGGCCGAAGTGAGGGTACAAGTCTGGTTGGCGAAGATGAGGGTTAGTCCCGAACATCTGGGTCAGATCCCCCGCTGCTATTTCAGCATTGTACTGCTTTTGTTCTTTAGAATCTAGCTGGGGCTGTTGGAAAAAGTATGTTGTAGGATTATATTTGTAAACATCTTGACACTTCAACTTCTGCAGATCTCAGAGCACCCATGGTGGAAGCCTGATGGCCTATCCGCTCAAATCTACCACTAAGTGGCAATCTGTCGAACCCTCTATTTCTGTGTCTATTTATTGAGACCAGGCACATCGATTTTTCAGGGGATAAATTGATCAACGTTGGCCTAAACAATTGCAATAAAATGTAATCTAACCTTGTTACTCTGAAGTATTCTTTTACCATCACTCTCAGCGCTGTCAACCCTGTAGTAATCGAAAGCGAGGAGTTGTTCCTCCTCTCGTAGATTCTTATTAACGGTAGGGTCAGAATCTGGCTCTACCTGATAGTACAGTTTTTCTTGAGCACCTGTGGCCAAGTCCCGTTCTTGCCACTCTTCGGAAGATTCTTGCGCTTCATCCCGGAGACTACGCTTTTCGGTTGCTGAATGTCTTTCATAGTTCGACACCTGGTTTGAGCTTTGTATCTGAAGCCAAAGATTAGTTGGTTACCTATAGTTTCTATAGGACTTGCCTTGCCTACCCGAAGTCATGACTCCATTCTTATCAGCATTTTGATCGCAAGGAGCCCAGATAGATTGCTCTCAGTCTTGAGTTCAAGGAATTACCGTGGGGGAGAAGCCCAAAGTAAGTAAGTAGGTAAATATAAAAAATCTAGATACCTACTTACTTATTAGTAACCTAGCTAAGTAAAGTAGGTAAGTAGTTATACCTACCTACCTACCTATAGGTTTGGGTATTGAATCGGATGTTCAAGAAATAGATTTTATAGGGAAAGTCGAGAGAACGGAGTCAGTATATTATTTTGAGCACAAAACGTATAGGTAGGTTGCCGTGGTAATGCTTACTTCATAAACACATCTTGCAACCAAAATCAGGAACGATAGAGACCCTTTCATTCCGAATAGCAGATAAGTTTCTCACTATGATTCATTAAACCTGTAACCTAATAGGTACCTACCTAGTTACCTACCTACCTACCATGATTTTAATTGAAAATAAATTTTAATGTTGGATTGCCAATATTGCCATAAAAGTTCTATCTACCTACCTACCTATATACATGTATAGAAAAGTTACCTGCAAAATATTCTGAGATTACAAAGTAATTTCCCATACATTTTTATTGCTCTAGGTGGGCTATCTACCTACACTTAGGTAGGTATAAAGTAAATTTACCAGCTGGTTGGGTGTTGGTTATCCATAATTATTATCCATCCATCCGCCAAGCAGTGGTTAGGTAGGTAAGATCTAGCATAGATTTGGTATTGTACCTAGGTAGCATCAAAGTACCTACCACTATGCCTTCCCGGTGCTTCCGGTTTGCAGGGAATTCAAAAGCACTAACTATTGGCACAGGCCACAGCATACCTATAATACACAAGTCATGATCTATACTAATGATTATACAGCTTATCTACGTACCTACATAAAAGTATTCATCATAATTACGTACCTACTACCTATTTATTTCCTCTATGGGTACAAGTTTACAGAACGGAACTACTGCGCATATATAGGTATACTAGTACAATACCCAACTTATAAGGCGCGTCGTGAATCTTCGTTCGTGCAGAAAAGAAAGTATGGTCCGAAGATTAACGAAAGAATGCTTAAAACTTACAATCAACCTAAGGTCACTATTATAAGGTTCATAATACACTGCAGCTGTTAGTTCCCTCTCACTCATGCCACGCGGCGATCGCTAAGATGGCGGGCGGCTGCCGACCAATAGCGGTCAATAGCATTGCCCGCGCTTTGAAAATTTATCTTCTGCGCAGGTACATCGGTAAGCCATATAAGTTGGGTACTACGTACAAGTTTACAGAACGGAACTACTGCGCATAGATAGGTAACTTTTTAGCGTGAAACCCTAAAAATCATCAGTCTTTGGTCAAATCCTTTGGATTTTTGATGGGCTCACGTCGTCGTAATATTATTTTTATTGTTTTGGACGCACGGTTGGATTTGGAAGGGCTGACGATAGGCTCATCTCATCCATAATCCATTGGCATTGCTCATCTCATGGGCAAAAGAAAAATAAATTCCTTTTGTTTATGCTTCGCATGATTTGCGCATAAAAATATAATTCTTTCTTAGTGAAATTGACAGTGACAATTTAATTTGGTTGACATGACATGACAGTATTGACAGTTTTTCTTTGCCTCCTCTCCTCTCGAAGAAGTGCCTCGCGAACTATTTTGCAAAATATTTGCTAAACTCACCCAAATAAAGTCTGAATGCAGAACCGAGGATCTGTCAGGCCCATTTTAATTTAGCTAATAATGATAAAGTGAGAAGTGTGAGCCACAGCGAGCGAAACAACGTAAAATCGTACGACCTGTGAGCTGTGTTCAAAGGAAACCTTTGTTTTTAGTTGTTGAAAAATGTTTGGAAGATCTCGCTGTAGAGAATGGACGCCTCTGGCCACTCAGCAGCTTCGATTGAGGACTCTAATACAGGTACCTGACCATATTACTAACTTACTATGAGGTTGTAAGGTTCTCTTTTTTGTTGAGAGGTTTACTAACAAACACCTACGCAAACGCCTTGGTGTCAACTTTGTCAGAATGTCCAAGGAGCTCTAACGTAGCTTTACGGCTGCTATCATTCGATAATAACAAGGGAGGACGATTAAACATACCCTCTGAAGGTTATGCTACTAATAAGTTGTATTCTGGTGATTTCCTGTGGTGATAGGTTAATCCTCCACTCCAACCGCGCTTAGTTCAGTAAGTATAGATTTAAGTCATTGTCTATTGTTGAAGCCACCCAGTAAACACAGAAACAGCCACTTAAGCCATATTTTTTATATTACTAAAAAAAGTTGGTTATGATATTGTGTGAAGTGGTGAATTTTTTGATTTGTATTTTGGCAAAAATTTACTTATCCCATTTGCATAAGTACATAAAATTCTCACCTGATTAGTATTTAGTACATAATCCTAGTATATAAAAAAGAAAGTTGTGTTAGTTACACCATTTATAACTCAAGAAAGGTTGGACAAATTATCATGATCTTTGCTTTATTGGATTTGCCGCCATTCCGAATAGCAGACTACCTATTAAAACATGGGAAAAATTCACGAACATGAGAGATATATGATAATTCATTTTCTCATACATTTTGGGAATGGATTGACAGTGGACAGGACAATGTCTGCCGGCCCAGCTAGTTAATTAAGTATATACTTACCTACATAATTATGTGAAAGTTAAAGAACTTTCTGTAGCTTTACATATTTTCGTCCAGATAGTTATAGACATTACATATTTTCTTCTCTTTCGCTTCTATCTATCTATCATTGTTATACTATGTATTAATCAAGTTATGTCCCATTTTCATTCTGAATCAAATCTCATAAGATGTTGCAATAGTGGTAGTTGTAACTACCTATCTACTTAACTATGCTTGGAACTTGTAATCAAAAAACTAGTTTTGTCCTGAGTTAGCTCACAATAAAGATTTCTAGAATTCTAGAATGTCAGTTTGATTTTGTTTCTAACCTCTTACTGAGGTATATTTTTGGAATGAAGGTCACTGACTATAATTGGACAAAATTGTTATTAAAATTTGACCATTGCAACTAATTTATGATTATTGAAGCATTCTCTACTTTACTAACTCGTAATGTTGTCTGTGACTTGACTGTCTATGAAGTACCTCTGACAGGGACTGGTTATATGAAAACTTAACAAAATAACTTGCAAAATAATATAAACTTAACTTAGTAAGTAAATACATCTACAAATAGTGCATGGCCAATATGGTCAGAACACAAAAAAGGGTATTTAATAAGCTGATGTGATGATAATATGATCTGCCTCCAAGTAATTAGAAGTTTAGCAATAGAATCTCTAGTTAAACCAAGTATAGAAGCTGTATGATTGTGTAAATGTGAGAGGTTTTGCGATAAAACAGATTTCCCCTCAGATTCCTACTGCAACATGTAGTCAACATGGACTTTTTATGCTACCGTAACTTTTTCATTTAAGAATGTTAATATCGTCGCCGTAGAAGCGAAATTGAATAACTAACACTTTTATCAAAATCCACTTTATTGCATTGTGTTATAGTTTAAAGTAATCCGCACGCTCGGGACTGACGAGAAAATTATTGTCGAGCTGAAGGAAGAATTGAGCAAGATGCGATGGGATATCGTGAGGTTATCAGAAATCCGAAAAGAGGGACAGGATACGGTAACCCTGGATTCCAGCAACATGCTCTTCTTCCGGGAAGGAGAACGAAAATCCCAGGGACCACCCTGAATCCCTTATAAACAACGTAGTAAAGGTCGATTGTGTGCCAAGCAGGGTAGCGTACCTTATACTCAGAATCACCGATCGGTATTCGCTGAAGGTCATACAGGTCATAAGCGCCGACCTGGACACACCCTGACGATGAAATAGAGGCATTGTATGAGGCGATATCCGAAGCCATACATGTCTTCGAGTCATACATCACCGTTGTTATGGGAGATTTTAACGCGAAAGTTCGCGAACCTCACGGAATATTAAGTATGTACTCGGAATGTTGAGTAGGGTTAAGAGTGGGGTTATACGGAACTCCTTCTTCCAGAAGCGAACATCGAGGAAATAGACGTGGATGATCCTCGATGGTTGAACCAGTAATGAGATCGACTTCATCATCACGACTAAGAAGCGAATATTCAATGATGGCTCCGTGATCCACCGCCAAGGTGAAAACCGATAGCGATCATCGTTTTGTTAAATATAAAAAAATATTTAATTTTGAGGCACATTGAATATCGATATCAAGCTTGAGAGGTCACGTCTGGTGAAGTCGTCCACGCTCCGTCCTGGCCCTGCCCAAATCCAGAACCCCGAACACTTTCAACTGGAACTTTGGCGATTATCCAATCGCTTCCAGAGCCTAGCCGAATGCGAAACTGTGGACGAGATAAACAATGGGCTGGTGGAAACTGTCCAAGCAGTGGGTTGAAAGCACTTTAAGAGCCCACGCTGGAGTAAACCTCAAAAGCTCTCTGACAGAACAATTAAATTAATGGCAAACTGGACTGAGATGATACTGCAAGTTTCAGCTGATATGTCAGAATACGGCAAACTCAATAGACGAATCTCAAAATCCTTGCAACACGACCTACAATACACCACGTATTAAGGACGCAATCGAGCGGAACCAGGGCTCGAAAGTGTTTGCGAGGAGTCCGTCTATTGAGCAAAGCCACGTGCCAAAGCTGAAGATCGAGGACGGCAGTATCGTTTCGTCGAAGTCGGAGATTATGAGAGAGCTTGAGAGGTTTTACGAGCAGTTGTACCTCGACACGAGAACCCACTGTCAGTTTAGCTCATGACACCAGAGCTGAAATAACCCGACACTACACTGAAGACATCCCAGATATTAGCTTGTACGAGATTAGAATGGCTCTCAAACAGCTTAAAAACAACAAGGCGCCAGGCGATGCCGGAATCAGAACAGAACTTCTGAGAGCGGGTGGAAAACCGATACTTTTAGTCCTTCAGAACTTATTTAATTCTGTGTCATACTCGAGGTTATCACACCAGAAACATGGCACAGGAGTACGGTGGTGCTCTTCTTCAAAAAAGGTGACAATACCTTATTGAAGAATTATAGACCCATCTCGCTCCTGATCCATGTGTATAAGGGTGTTTCTACAAAAATTGGGTAACTCGATGTCACCAGCCAATAAAACAATGTATAATTATATTTTGTTTATATTTTACGATTAATTTTAAAACAATTAAAAGGCTTTTATGTGGTCACCCAGTTTTAGCTATTTATTTTAAATACAAACTTGTAAAACTTCACAAAATGTTCTCAATAAGTCAGTACTTTGGCGTGTCACAATCACAAAATCGCACAATCAAATAGCTGTGTATAAAGTATTACCTTTAAAATAATGAATCTTACTATATCACTATAATCTTTGATGTATTTATTATTATATAATCACAACTTTCATACCATAACATTTGCACCGTTTTGTAAAAATAATAAGAAACTTTGTGTTCGGTTTTATGCGTCAGTCCGTTGTGTGTTTTTCAAATTTGAATTTTCGGCTAAATACCGG
Organism: Hylaea fasciaria; assembly: GCA_905147375.1. NCBI lineage: Eukaryota > Metazoa > Arthropoda > Insecta > Lepidoptera > Geometridae > Hylaea > Hylaea fasciaria. The sequence goes on from LR990218.1 coordinate 4,084,251, forward strand.
CGACTCAAATTCAAATGCACGTTAAATTTCAAGATTGATACAAAAGCTAACTGCAGACCGAGCCATTGTCCGGCCGACATTACTGTTCCAGTTCTAGAGTTGTATTTGTCGTGTGAACGCGGGCAGATCCAGACAGAATATCAGTCCTATGGTAAGTCGCTATTTCCTTGTAAAACTGTGTTATGTTTAAATTTATACATAGTTAACTTTGATTTGTCAAGATGTAGCTTCTTGATATTCAAAATTATTAAAATAAACGTTAGTTCTAAAGATAACTTCAAATTCATGTAGGGTTCGTCAGTCCGTTGGCGTCAGTCCGCTGTCAAATATTGCGCCAAAGGACTGACGTGTTTCCAGGGTACTGACTTTTTGAGCGTGTCTAAGCATTTTTGTTTTACTATTTCAGTTTGAAACATCATTTGCTCCAAAAGAAAAACAAACCACGTCTGAGGATTGGAAAGATATTATATTGAAAAAGAAAAGAGAAGCCGTAAAAGCTAACTTAGCTAAAATTAAAAGCAACCCCAACATACTAGCCGAATACAAAGATAAACAAGAGTTGCAATAATTAAAAAGGAAAGAAAAGGTACAAAACATATATATTAAAGACATGACGCCTCGGGAGCAACGATTAACTAGAAAATAATGGAAAAATATTAATTCCTGGATCTTTCATGAAGCCGGACATGGGAAGAGGGTACCCGATAGTATAGGGGTCACATGCAAGTGAACAGCTGAGCAAGTGATTGCTTCAGGAGGTGATAAAACTAACTAGATGGAGTTTGCTTCTCTTATCCGCGAGAGATGTCCAGTCCAGGTATAAAAGTTACGGTGATTGACGGCTGTGATATCGAGCAGATTGATTAACGATTAACGACACCTTGATTAACGACTAATCGTCTCAAATGATCGCCTTAAGGGGACACTCTTGGTGCATCAGGTGACTGCTTACATTCCCAATGATCTTACAATGAAGACACTAAAAGACAGGAAGATGTTATTTCTCCGAAACTGAACACGAACGCATTGGAGGACGTTTTCAAGCTCTTGGACTGGAACGGATTCGTCATCAACATCAATGGCGAATACTTCACTTACCTTCGTTGTGCCGATAATATAGTCATCATGGCAGAGTCTCTGGAAGATCTCAATACTATGCTCAGCGACCTCGGTAGCGTTTCCCAACAGGTGGGTCTTAAAATGAACATGAAGAAGACAAAACTCATTTCCAATGGCCATGTTGTTCCCGTGACGGTATTCGTTGGGAACGATACTCTCGAAGTTGTTGTACAGTACAACAACCTTGGCCAGATCGTCCAGTTAGGCAGGTCCAACTTCGGCAAAGAGGTCGCCCGAAGAATCCAACTCGGATAGGCAACGTTCGCGAAGTTGCGTGACATTTTCTTGTCCAAAACTCTACAGTGCCTGAAGACAAGAGTCTACAACCAGTGTGTGTTACCAGTGATGACATATGGAACTGAGACGTGTTCCATAACTGCTGGCCTTTTGGAGAAGCTCAAAGTCACACAGCGGGCGATGGAGAGAGCTATGATCGGAGTTTCTTTGCGCCATAAAATCCGGATCGAGGATATTCGCCAAAAAAACTAAAGTTTACGACATAGCTCTCAGGGTTTGCAAGCCGAAGTCGCAATGGGCAGGTCACATCGCTCGTAGAACTGACAACCGATAGGGCAGAAAGGTTCTAGAGTGGCGACCACTGGAAGACGCAGTGTATGGGATTGGACGCAGATGGGCCGACAACATCAAGAGTCGCAGGCAACCGGTGGATGCAAGTGGCAAATTGTCGTTTGGTGTGGCAGTCTATGTTCAGCAATGGACGTGTTCAGACTGATGATGATGATGATGATTACTTTCTAAGAGATTTCTTCTAATCATAATAAATTGCTTGCATATCTACTGAAGTTGTGTGTTTTATCAGTACTCTGTCACTCTCGTCAGTCCCCTGGCAGTCAAATTCGGAAAAAACTAAATATCTCCGCATCTACTTTAAAAAGTGACTGGCCCTATCATGAGCAATATGTTCACTAGATTAGCTACCTTATAACGCGAATTAGTAGGAGTTTGATTGAAAAAACTATCATAAACAAAATATCCCGAAAAGTTACCCAACTTTTGTATATTCACCCATAAGCTGTTCTGAAGAGTCCTTACGAACCGTCTCGAACGCAGGTTTGACAACTTCCAGCCTCCTGAACATGTCGGTTTCCGGAAAGGCTTTGGCACTATCATAGTAAAATAATTCTGCTGCAGTCGTTCTGTTAAAACCATCATTTTAGATTTTAGGTAGGAGCGCCTATTTTATATTGTTGATTCAGTTTCATTTTTTTTTTTTTTTTTTTTTTAATCTGCAATCGGCTCTGGAGCCATAATCAGATTTGGTGTGTTGACATTTGATTCCGTATGGATTTGACTCCTTTGAGCCGCACCAAACACTTCACTTCAGAAACCATTCCAGGTTAAGTTCTCTCGTCTAGCTCCAATTCCAGTATATGTTTTCTCTTTAGTCGTTTGATGGTATTTCTTTCAGTTAGGAGGTTTCTGGCCAAAATATTAGTGTGCTTGTTTAGTCTTTCTTTATATTTTGTTGTATTTCTTGAGATTTCCGTTTTAACAGTCGGCATTTCGAGGTATTCATGTATTTCTGAGTTTCTTACGAACCAGTGTGCGTTTGAGATAGTTCTCAGTGCAATGTTTTGAAATCTTTGTAGAATCTCCACATTGGAGTGGCTTGCAGAGCCCCAGAGCTCTATACCGTATGTCCAGATCGGTTTTATGATGACTTTGTAAACGAGGAGTTTATTGTTTACAGTTAGTTGGGACTGGCGTCCCAGTAGCCAGGATAGTCCTTTGAACTGTAGGCTCGCTTCTGTTTTTTTGGCCTTAATATGATTAGCCCAAGTAAGTCTTCTATCCAAGTGGAGGCCAAGATACTTTACGGTGTTATTACTTGGTAGAGCTTTGTTCTCCATGCTTACGGGGGGGCAATCTCCCTTCCGGAGAGTGAATGTTACTTGCGTAGATTTCGTAACACTGGGTTTGATTCTCCATTTTTTTAGCCATATCTCTATTTTGTGCAGCTGTTCTTGTAGTTTGGCGGATGCAGTATTAGGGTTCTTATCACTTGCAAGGCAGGCTGTATCATCTGCGTATGTAGCTGTTACAACGTTTTCTGTTTCTGGCAAGTCTGCTGTATATATTGAATACAGCACTGGGCCTAGTACTGATCCTTGTGGCACTGAAGCGTTGACAGGATACAGCATTGAGAAGTCTTCCTCATATTTCACTTGAAATTTTCTGCCATCCAGGTACGATTTCATGACCATGAAGATTGAGTTTGGAAGAAGAGTTTTTAGCTTGAATAATAGTCCTTTGTGCCAGACTCTGTCAAATGCCTGTTGTATGTCTATAAATACTGCAGAGCAGTACTCTTTTTTCTCGAGAGATTGTCTGATTTTATTAACCACGCGGTGTACTTGTTCTATAGTTGAGTGCATCTCCCGAAATCCAAACTGGTGGTTGGGTATTATGTTGTTCTCTTCTAGGACTGGCTTGAGTCTTGTAAGGAGGACCTTTTCAAATATTTTTGACAATATCGGCAGCAAGCTTATAGGTCTATATGAGCTTGGATCCGTTGGGGGTTTTCCAGGTTTGGCTATCATGCATATCTGGGAGATTTTCCACAGCTTAGGATAATATTGTATTCTAAATATGGCGTTGATGAGTAGTGTTAGGAAGACTGTTGCTTTTTGTGGGAGATGTTTAAGAACTTCAGCTGTAATGAGGTCAAACCCTGGTGCCTTTTTGTTTTTCAGGTTTCGGATAGTTAATAATAGTTCTCTTGGGGTAGCTGGAGACAGCGGTGGCGACTGGTTGGTCACTGTTGATCATTGCATCTACTTCTTCCTCAAACTCATCCATAGTTGATTTGTTCGGAGTGAACACTTCACTAAGGTGCTTAGCGAATAGTTCAGCTTTTTCATGTCCACTTCTGGCCCATGGGTCATTAGGAGATTTTCTTATAGGTGGGACATTATTGAGGGGTCTTTTGAATCGTTTTGTAATCTTCCATAAGGAATAATTGTCTTTATTGTTTGCTGAGAGTGTAGATAGTTTTTGTTGGAGGGTCAGGTTTTGGTTTTCTTTTATAAGTTCTTTTAGTTCTCTAGCGGTTCTATTGTATTCTGTTCTATTTGCATCCGATCGAGTTGTGTGAAATTGTCTGCGGCGTTTACGTTTTTCAGCTAGTTTAGTACGTATTTCCATAGTAATATTATATTTACGGTCAGTGTAACTTAACGATGGAGTAGCCCGCCATGCAGCTACTTGTATCAGGTTTGTTATGTAAAATGTTGCCTCATCTATGTCTTCTCTTGTTTTCAATTTGACCCTGAGTTCGACTTCGTTTTCCATGTACTCTGTGAATGAGTGCCAATCTGTTTTGTGGTTGTATAGAGTCGGTGTTTGCTCTCTGTGTAATATCGTAGCACTAAATGTTGCTATGATAGGAGTATGATCAGATACAGAGTCGAGTGATGATTCTACATCAAAATACAAGTCTGATAGGCCATTTATTACGAAGAAGTCTACAAGGTCCGGTATCTTATTAACATCAGCTGGCCAGTAAGTTGGTTTGCCTGTACTTAATGTTGTCAGCTTGTTCAAGTCAATGCTTTTTTTCATTTCTCGTCCTTTCGTAGTGGTCAGTCTTGAACCCCAGTATGTGTGTTTGCAGTTCCAGTCTCCGCCACTTATAAATCTGTTTCCTAGGCTTCGAAAATAGCGGTCAAACATGTGCTGTTGTGGTTTGTGTTTTGGTGGGCAGTATATGGCGCTTACATTAATGGGGCCCAAATTTTGATTGATAGTGATTGTGGTGGCTTGTATCCATTCTTCTTGAAATTTACTATTGAGGTGGTGCTTAATATTACTTTTTACAATAACTGCTGATCCACCGTGTGAGGTACCATCTGGGTGATTGGTACAATATATGCAATAGTTTTCTATCCTAATTTTTTTGGAATCATTGAGGTGAGTTTCAGATACCAAAGCAATGTCTATTTTATTGACTTTAAGCAGAACTTCTAGTTCTCGTCTATTCGGTGCAAGACCATTGACATTCCAGGTTGCAATTCGTAGTGACGCCATTATGGAAATCTGCTTATCAGGGTCATGATGAGGTTCATCATTGTGCTTAATTGTGTTATAAGTTGGTCAATCCGTTCTGTTTGTTTCATTATTAGGGTTTCTAGACTATGAAAAAAAAATGAAAAATGAAAAAAAAAAACATCTCGTGGACAGCGTGGTTTCTGGTATCCCGTGTGTGTGTTCTTGTAAAGTTACTATTATCCCTCTGGTCTGTTCTTAGTGTATTGTCAGTTGTATTTTCTGACCATGATTTCTGTGTATCTGTTAGGTCTATTACTTTTCCTATTTGGTTTTTAACTATTTCACTGTATAGATTTTCAGCATTGGTGAGATGTAGACTACTCTGTTGTGTAGCGCTTGGGTTCTTTGCTTGTTTGTTGGATGTATTGTCCATGGTGGGTGGTAAAATATTATTAATAGTGTTGGGATTCTTGCTGGGTTTTATTTGTTGGGTTTCTATAGTTCTTGTTCTACTTGCCGCAGATGGGAGAAATTTGATTCGATTTTGTTTTCTACCTAAGACTTCTTTATACACAAGGCATCCCTTGTAGCTAGCAGGATGACTTCCTGAGCAGAGTATACACACCGCTGGGGTGTTTTCATCAACTGTGCACATGGTAGTTTGATGTGCTCCAGCACACTTCACACACCTGTACGGTCGCATACAGTTGTTTTTACTGTGTCCATATTTTTGGCACCTTTTGCACTGGACTATTGATGTTTTTCTAATGGGGTCTTCTATTGTTACTTTTTGGTTATAGATAACTTTGATGTCTTTGACAAGTTTGTTGTTTTCATGGGGAGTTACATTGACAAAGAATGTGTTTAGGGGTTCTTTGGTTCCTCGTCGACGGGCTGTTACTATTTCTCCTTGTACATTATTGCCGGTTTTCTGGATTGCCTCTATAATTGCCTCTTTTGGTGTGCTGAAGTGTAGGTGCTTTATGACAATCCTCATGCATTTCTGGTCTTTGCGGGTGAATGTGTGGCCAATTAGTCCTTTGCTTCTGATGTGTTCGATAAGGGTCTTGTACTTATCTACATTGTTGGAGGAGATAATAAGTTGGGTTTTTGATACTACTTTATAAGTGTAGTCATCTTTTCCTACAACTTCTTCGATAAGTTGTGTGAGTTTTGAAAGATCCTCAACACCATATAGTATTATTGGTGGAGGTTTAGGGGTTTTCTTTCTTGCCGCCACTGGTGCATCTCCCAATTCCCCATCTAGTAATGCAAAGCTGTTATTTACTTCTACTTCTGGGGCAATATTGAATCTCAAGTTGTTTGTCCTTTCATTTTCTTGGCGCTGTGTTCTCTTGGCTTGGTTTGTTTTTGTTCCTTGTTCATCGGGAGAACGAACTCTTTTTTGATTTGGTAATCTTTGCCATGGTGCACTAGGGTTATAATTTATTGGAGCATTTTTAGTTACTGTGTCTTTGTCCTTTTGTTGTTTATCAATCATTTCGCTAAGTGATGATGAGCGTTGTCTGTTAAATAATCCTGGATGGAAGAGTTGTTGAGTCAATGTTTTCTTTGGTTTTACCGGTGATGTTTCCTTGGGTAGCAATCCTTTGCCCCCCCCAGAATACGTGGGGCAGTCCAAGCAATGCTCAGAGAGGGATTCTCCGACGGATTCACCGTCGGTACCCTCCTGGGGTAGTATTTCTTTTAGTTTTGCTTCCATTGGTGTTTGTGATTTTTTCTTAGGGTTTTCTTCCCTATTGGTCACTCGTTTAGCACCACCCGGGGGACACGTGTAGGGTGGGCTTAGGAAAAGGTGGTAACTCCTACGGACGCGAGTGACTCCATCCCCCTTCATCCATCAGTTTAATTTAGAAAAATATATACCCACCATAATCACACTTATTTGCCCGAGTTTTATGTGTATTTCAAGTAAATAAGTAATTAAATTACAAGTATTATAATTCTGTTTTCTTTGATTTTCTCACATCTTAAAAGTACACAAAGGTTTTTAAATGGTATTACTGTAGAGGAAAAACTGAGTAATGGCACTTATCATATTGATTTTCAGCTAAATGTTCATCCAAATAACAGACAAAACTGAACAACTAACACAATAAAGCAGACAACTACATGTTAGTTCCGAAAGCTCAGAGAAGCAAAAATAGATATAACTGTTTAAAATTTTTATAATTTTGAATTAATATGATATGGGTTTTGCAATAAGCTCCAAAGATGCACAATGAACCCTATATTAACATATAAAAATACCCAGTATAATTATTTACGGTATAATAATTATTTAGTTTTAGTATAAAAAAACACTAAATCAGCTTTATCTCGCGAAAATGGTTTTGTTAGTTATCTAATTTCGCTTCTACGGCGACGATATGTGCAACTTCAATGTCGGTCCTAAAGTAGACAATTTAATTGCAGATAGTGGGCTACAACATCCGACCGCCCGAGTGGTGCACGTCCCCCTGCAGTTACTACCTGACTCTCCACCACACTACCATGTCAGCGCCCTTCTACACGAGCGAGAGGATATGCTCACCGCACCCCAAGTGGAAGGAGATTGATTCAGGTATAGTGAGTTACGAGAGATGTGGCGGAACAGTTACTTGTGCATTAGAATCCAACGATACCAGGGGGCTTACCGTAACGTCTTATTGCGATCCAATTGAGGAACTAAACAGAATCGTTTCACTTTTAATAATAGTAATACGTGGCTTTCGAATACATTTAGGTAGACGTCGATCCCTTTAGATTTAAAATCGACCTAAATTGAGCGTCAAGATGTCACGAGACGTCTTGGTACGAATAAGTAGTAAAACGATTCTGTTTAGGTCCTCGATGGATCGCAATAAGACGTCACGTTAACGGACGTTAGGTTCGAACCTGGACCAGTGGCTTTTCGTAAGTCATCTGCGGAATTCTGTTGCTCCCTGCCTTGGAGGGGATGCATTAAGCCGTCGGTCACAGTTGTTATCGATTGATAGCAGTTGTTAAGTCACATCAGAGGCCTTTAGGCAGCCTGGCAGACACTTACACTAGAAGCTAGCACAACTTGATGCGACATAAAAACAAGTAAGGTTCTTACCCTAGTGTGGTTGACCGGACTACTAACATGTTCTACAGGCAATGAGTGGAAAACCCGTGATAGCTTAGTAGGAGTTGGTCTACCATCGAAACTGGTAGAGTCTAACAAAAAATAGAAGCTAGGTATGAAGCGAAAGTGGTACCACAAACTGACATAGGTATGTATTATCCCAATTAACTACGCAAAACGAGTTTAAATGATGTAAACACATGTTTTATTAGAATTAGTGATAAGAGTTGACACACATCGGTTGACCGGCGCGGCGGCGGTGTAAAGCGCGGGTCACATCGAGAGCAAAGCTAACTGGTTTATCGAAGGTAATGTCGGTCTGTGACGTTAGAGTCTGCCAGTCTGCCTAGTGGTCTCTGACATGGCTTAACGACTGGTATCGACGGCCCTCTGAACCACGGAGCGATGGAAAATCCGGAAATTATTGTGATTGCCTGAGATTTTGGACTCCCTTGGAGATTTAGAACTTTTAGATGAAAAAGCAAATCAATACGATCCGGAAGCGTGCTACTTACATAGTGTAATTTGTTAAGTAATTCGGTTCGTAATAATTAGTGAGGTCGAGGATCGAATCCTGTATTTGCAATTTGCAATCCCTGTATTTGCGTTGCGTTGCAAAGCGATGAAGTTGTCTGTCGGCCGCTATCTCATGTTGTGTTAGAGCTGTCAGTGAACCTAAGCTAATCGCAGTGTGGCGTGCGTTTTATAGGTGACTCACATTACGCATCTGACTGATGACATAATAGTGGCTGATTACGAGTAAAGTTCACTGTCTGTCTACTATTGAATCATTATAGCTAAAGATAGGGTATTATGAGTACCAGGTACACACTCTGTACTAGATAGTTATGTCTAAAAATAAAATTGGGTTACCCACTACGAATAAGTATTACTTATACGAATAAGTAATACAATAAGTATTACTTATTTGTACTTGTTTAAAAGTATATTTATATAATCATCTGTCAGTGGAAATGCTTTATCAATTCCGATAAAAATACAGCGACGAGATAAAGTAGGTCTACCGATACACTTGTGTAATAGCTATGGCGTTGTCACAGAAATTTGGTCACTCGCAAAAAACAAGTGCAAATTGGTTACTTCTTAATTTAAGTACTTCTAACTATTGTCCCGTTTGGTACAGTAGGGCCTACCTTTTACTCCCTAAATCTTGGGGATTAAAATGAAAGGCAGGGTTGCGGGTACAATAAACTAATATTGGCCGAGGCTAGTTGTGTCGGGTCAAAAGTGGTATTCGGGCCTTCCGGTTTCACTGATTCTGTATTTCCTGGTGCTGTACTCTCCTGGGGGGTAGGCCGCAGGTGATGGCGAGCGCTCGTAGCGGAGACGCTGATGGTGGCTTGGTGATGACAGCGACGGGAGGGTGCGAGGTCCGTTAAGCCGGACTTTGGACCCTGGAATGCGCATGAAGAAATGCGTTATGAGCGGCCTTCTCTGAAGAGCACCCACGGCACCAGAAGAGCAACAAGTAGTTGTGCTGCCGTGGTTACTCACAATCAGAACGGAGATTACAAATTAGCGAAATGGAAATTAACGGAACAAATTACATGATATTATTTTACATTTGCGAGGGTAGAATGCTCGTATGTGAAAATCATTCCATTTCACTGTTGTATGATAAATTAAGCAAAAGATGCAATGAATATGGTACCTAATGTGATCTGGAATGAAATGATTATGATAAGATGTATTACATGATCCCAAGCAATGAATTAATCAATTTACGAAAATAAAGATTAACTACCCTACAGTACGAAAGCATACACCACTTACCCAAATCTGGGGTTACAACTAACACCTTTTACTATTTAATAAATTCGGGAACGCGTGTAGTGACGATCACTTAATACTTTTAATACCGGTAACGCGATAACAGGCGAATCTGGCCGCGTAGTAGGGACCGGAAGTAAATTTGTGCCGTGCGTCCGATTCTTGTTGGCTTCAAAGCGGGTCTGGCGGCGCGGTGCGGTGCGCGGCGGCGGGTGCGCAGCGTCAAGTCGCCGGCCGGTTTTCGTGACGTAACAATCGGTGAACAATAAGATGCTTGCGATGGTTACTAAAATGCCGCTCGGAAGTAAACAGATCGTGTTGATGAATTTATATCAATTAGGTTAAGATTTGGTAGGTAGGTATTAAGTAAATATATGTTTATATTGCAGGTTTATAGTTTAATATAAGATAATGAAATTAATGCAAGAAAATAATGTAAAACATGTACGTATAACGTTACATTACCCCGCTCGTCACGGAAAGGGTTTTGCTCTCAAATAAAACCCGTCTTAAAAATCTGGATTTGCAATTAGCACTACTCTGTCATACTTCATCTTTCATTCAACCATTCATAGTTCTCCATTACATAAAAACAACAACGACAAACAAATATATATCGTTGCCGCATCCATACATAAAAACAAAGCAACTGTGATAAATTGCACAGCTGACTCCATGATAATCGCAAGATGTAAATATATATATATATTTTTTTTTTTTGTAGGGTAATAGTAATGTTGTGTACAAAAACGTAAAAAAAAATGTTTTAATTATTTTGAAGCTTCAAGTCCTTAATATGCCAGACTCCTATGTTTTTACCAGACATATCTTCTAAGACATAAACAAGAGGAGACTTCTTTTCTATAATACGGCATTTAATGAATTTTGGAGCTAATTTTTTGCTGTAGTATTTATCTTTATCGCTTTGAATAAAAGTGCGTTTAAAAACTAAATCGCCAACATTAAATTCTGCCGATTTCCTTCTTAAATTATAGTGGGCTGAATTCTTTAAATGTGCTTGCCACAGTGAAGCCTGCACATCATTGAATACATTTGTAAGACAACCAATGTTGTCGGCATAAATATCACGCGGTAGAAACAAAACCTCACCCCCTAGGTCATTATCTGTATAGTGCGATCCACACAAGACGAGCTCTCTGCCATATACCAGAAAAGAAGGTGTATAACCGGTGGCCTCATTGACAGAGTTATTGATCGCAAACTGAACCTTAGGAATAAAAGTGTCCCAAGTGCGGTGGTCGTTTTCAACAAATGTGGACAAACAAGTGACGATTGTTTTGTTATATCTTTCCACAGTGTTGATTTGCGGTGTGTACCTAGGTGTGAAGTATATGTTAGGTATTTTGTACTTTTTAAATAAAGCATCAGTTGTAGAACTGATCAATTGGCTTCCATTGTCAAGAAAAATGGTTTGTGGAATGCCGTGAATTAAAAATATGGCTTCTTCTAAAACTTTAACCACGGCATCTGACGTTGCACGACGTAAGGGAAAAATTTGACAAAATTTGGAAAAACAGCAGGTTACCACGAGCATGTAACTATTCTGTTTGCGAGTAACAGGAAGAGGTCCGACAAAATCAATAGAAATCATCTGGAAAGGCCTTGAACATTGTTTTGGCCGACCCATTTCACCCAATGTCATGTGATTTTGCGATTTGTAAGACAAACAGGTGGTGCAAGAACCTACGAATTTGACGACATCTTGGTGCATACCAGGCCAGAAATATGTCAGTGACAAACGTCTGTATGTCTTGAAAATGCCAAGATGTCCTGCTGTTGGTTCTGAGTGACTTTCTGCAATGACAGTTTCACGAAACTCGCTAGGTACCACTTCCTTCCACTCAAATTCTGAAGTTAGTGGCGACGATTTGTTTTTTTTTTGTAGCCTAAACAATGAATTATTTTTAATCAAAAAATTTGGAAAGTTACTTGGTGTATTTAAGCAGCCATTATAAATTCTTTTATACCAATCGTCTCGAGTATTCGCAAGAGAGTTTGCAAGAGAGATGGCGGCAGTAGGAAAAACACGCGACAGCGCATCCGGGATCACGTTATCAACGCCACGACGGTGTTTAATTTCGCAGTTGAAAGATGATAAACGTACACCCCAACGTGCTAATCGTCCTGTTGGATTATCTAATGACAAAAACCATTTCAACGCGGAATGGTCAGTGTACACCGTAAATTTCTGCCCATTTTCTATATAGCAGCGCCAATGTTCGAGTGCAGTCAAGACAGCGAGTGTCTCCCTTTCGGTGATACTGTAGTTCTTTTCGGCGCTGGTTAGTGATCTACTCATATAGGCAATAGGGTGCTCTTTGCCGTTTAAAGTCTGCGTTAACATTGCGCCAACTCCGTAATTGCTCGCGTCCGTGTGCACTTCAAATGGCATCGAATAAACAGGACAGGAAAGGACTGGTGCGGAAATCAAACATGCCTTTAAAGCATTAAAAGCCGCATCTGCTTCTAGTGTCCATTGAAATGGAGGTGCTTTCTTACCACTAGCAGTAAGTTTGTTCAGTGGACCAGCTACTGTGCTGAAATTCGGAACAAAACGTCGATACCATGTAGCAGTACCGAGAAAGCGCTTTAGTTCCTTTCTACTGGTCGGAGTCGGGTAGTTGATTATGGCTTCCACCTTATCTGGGTCAGTACGCAGACCACGAGCATCGACTACATATCCAAGATATTTGAGCTCACTACGAAAAAATCTGCACTTATCAAAGTTTACAGTGAGATTTGCCTGCCTTAATTTGTCCAAAACGCGCAACAGTCGCGAGACGTGGTCCTCAAACGTGGAACTAATAATAATTATGTCGTCAAGGTAAGCAAAGGTTTTAAAATCCATGTCTCCGAAGAGCATATCCACCAAACGCTGCTGTGTAGCAGGAGCGTTGGTTAATCCAAAAGCAGTAGTTTTGAAACGAAACGTGCCTCTACCCGGTATGTAAAAAGCAGTTTTATCGCGGTCCTCCGGTGCAATTGGTATCTGCCAAAAAGCTTTTGATAGATCCACACTTGACAGATATCGCGCATCGCGAAGGCTATCCAGTATTTCCGCAACGTATGGTAGGTTATATGCGTCACGCTTCGTTACGGAATTCAACTTCCGGCTATCGAGGCAGAACCTAGGCTGTCCGTTCTTTTTATTTACGATGAGTACTGGAGACGACCAAGCACTCTCACAAGGTTCGACAACGTCAAGTGACAGCATTTCGTCAACTTGTTCAACCAAGATACGCTGTTTTTCAGGAGACATTCTATAATAGCGTTGTCTTATGGGTTGGGTATCACCGGTTTCAATGCGATGTGAAATTACATTTGTTCGGCCCAGCCCCTTTTCTTCAGTTGATATGTGTTTGAATTGTGAAATGACGTTATCCGCTATTGCCTTTTGAGAATCTACTAAATTGTCGTAAGAGTGAATGAAAGTGTCATTGTTGGTCATCTTTATTTCCGCCAAGGAGGTGCTCGACAACTGAATACTTCCCAAATATTTGGGACATATTTGGAAAGCTCTCCAAAAATCTATACCCAATATAATAGAGGTCTCTACTTCGGGAACTATATAAGTCTTAATGACATGAAATTGATTTTCAAATGTAACTGGCAAATTAATGTAGCCGATACTGTTTAAGGATTGACCACCCGCGGCTAACATTGTAGTGTGATCGTCCTGGTGCAAAGTGCAGTCAGTTAGTTGTTTATGGGAGTTATTACCCAAAATAGATACTGCAGCTCCAGAATCGAGCAAACCACAGGCATCAACCTCGTTAATTTTAATGTTTACATATGGCCTAGAATCATCATGGGGTTTAGTTTGCAGAATTGTAGACACTTTGTAACTTGATGAAAATGTTCTGATAAACGTGAGCCAAGTTTCCCAATCTTGTTTTTCAAATTTACTACAATTCCGCTCGCTCAGTTTTTTGAATTCTTATTACAGTTAGGGCAATCCGGTGCTTTGAAATCTTTCATTCCGCATCTAAAGCAAACGATATCACGCTTAGCTTGACATTGTCGGATGTGGTGTGAATTACTACGACACCTGGGGCAATAAGGTTGCTTATTGGTTAGTTCAACCGCATGAACATAGTTTTGATTTTGATTATTGTTTTGTGTTGTTTGATTATAATTTTGATTATTTGTGTAAAAATTTCTTTTGTTGTTATTATTATAGTTATTGTTGTTGAATTTATTTGTTGTGTTTCTTGTGTCTTTATTGTATGCAAATTCCGGTGCCAAAGTATCATGCGTAATCTTAGGAGGTTCTTGGAAATGAGAAAGGCGAGCCTGAATAGTCTCATAATTGCGACATAATGAACGCAAATCGTTAATTGTCGTTATCTGAGCCGCTGAAGCTAACGTGCTGGCATAGCATGGCCTAATATTATGGAGTAGTATCTCCAGCTGACTCTCTTCCGAGAGAGACTTGGATAACCGTGAGAACATTCCACTCATGATTGATAGGTAAATGGTAATGTTTTCACGTTCTCCTTGAGTTCGAGAGCGAATTTCAGAAGTGAGCCTGTAATCGTAATCGGTTTGATCAAAATCTTCCTTCAATATAGCTGCCAACTCTGACCATGAGTCAACCCTATCTTTCACAGCACGGAACCAATGAAGAGCATTGTCCTGAAAGATTTCAGTAGCGTAACCTAAAATTTTCGATGATGGTATATTCCTAGCTTCAATAAATTCATCAACACGCTGTATAAAAGAGCGTACGCAAGTTTTACCATTGAATTTTAATTTATTCAAATCAGCGGAGCCTCGATCACAAGTCACAGAAATTAAGTTCTGCACGTCCGCCACAGTCGGTGTGGGTGACGATTCTTGGTTAGCGCTCGAGCTTGTGGAGGGTAAAGGTCTTTTAGCTTGAAGCACTTTAAGCCTTTTAGATAGGAGTTTATGCCCCTTAACTACATCGTCGTACTCATTCTTAAAATCGTCACTACACGTTATCCTCGCAATACGATTGTGCAAATGGTTCATCATGTTCTGAGTTCTCATGATGGTAGGTTCACTTAGGTCCGTAGCATCAAGATTTAATTGAATTTTTGTGAGAACCTCAAGACAACCTTTAAGATCCTGTTTCACTTCCAGCGGAGACTCTAGTATGTGTTCTGATGGGTAATCAGGAGCCAATTTAACTATTTGTTTGCGTAACTCTTCAACAGTTGATGCTGCGGTAACACCTCGAATACGAACTTCATATTCAAGTTCCGACTTTTGAAGTGACAGGTACTTAACAGGTAACATGTTGACCAGGTATTAAAGCCAAAATTGATTGTAAATATAGAAAAAAAACAAACACGTTCTCCGTTCTGTTACAGAAATAAATTAAATTACTGAACGTATGGTTTTCTTTTTTTAATCAACTTAATTTGTAACATGAAAATGATAGTGTGCTACTAGTGTGTACCATTAGTTGTAATAAATAATAATTGTACAAAATAACAAACAAAAAAAAACAAAATTTATGGAAGCAACATTTTAGGCCCCCAAAATGCAAACAAATAATTATGTTTTGTGAATTATTTAGAGTCGATATTTATCGATTATTACCACGAAATTGACAGTAAATGGCACAAACTGAATTTATAATTTAGTACATAATAATATAATGTGGGTAGGTACACCTTAGCAGCAAGAAAAACCAAAAAAAAATAGATTTAGGTACTTACGTTTTACAAGGAAACAACACAAACAGACACTAACTACAACCAAGATGAAAGACCGAATCAGCTACTACCAGATTAACCACGTAGAAGGGCGCCAGTGTCCCGTTTGGTACAGTAGGGCCTACCTTTTACTCCCTAAATCTTGGGGATTAAAATGAAAGGCAGGGTTGCGGGTACAATAAACTAATATTGGCCGAGGCTAGTTGTGTCGGGTCAAAAGTGGTATTCGGGCCTTCCGGTTTCACTGATTCTGTATTTCCTGGTGCTGTACTCTCCTGGGGGGTAGGCCGCAGGTGATGGCGAGCGCTCGTAGCGGAGACGCTGATGGTGGCTTGGTGATGACAGCGACGGGAGGGTGCGAGGTCCGTTAAGCCGGACTTTGGACCCTGGAATGCGCATGAAGAAATGCGTTATGAGCGGCCTTCTCTGAAGAGCACCCACGGCACCAGAAGAGCAACAAGTAGTTGTGCTGCCGTGGTTACTCACAATCAGAACGGAGATTACAAATTAGCGAAATGGAAATTAACGGAACAAATTACATGATATTATTTTACATTTGCGAGGGTAGAATGCTCGTATGTGAAAATCATTCCATTTCACTGTTGTATGATAAATTAAGCAAAAGATGCAATGAATATGGTACCTAATGTGATCTGGAATGAAATGATTATGATAAGATGTATTACATGATCCCAAGCAATGAATTAATCAATTTACGAAAATAAAGATTAACTACCCTACAGTACGAAAGCATACACCACTTACCCAAATCTGGGGTTACAACTAACACCTTTTACTATTTAATAAATTCGGGAACGCGTGTAGTGACGATCACTTAATACTTTTAATACCGGTAACGCGATAACAGGCGAATCTGGCCGCGTAGTAGGGACCGGAAGTAAATTTGTGCCGTGCGTCCGATTCTTGTTGGCTTCAAAGCGGGTCTGGCGGCGCGGTGCGGTGCGCGGCGGCGGGTGCGCAGCGTCAAGTCGCCGGCCGGTTTTCGTGACGTAACAATCGGTGAACAATAAGATGCTTGCGATGGTTACTAAAATGCCGCTCGGAAGTAAACAGATCGTGTTGATGAATTTATATCAATTAGGTTAAGATTTGGTAGGTAGGTATTAAGTAAATATATGTTTATATTGCAGGTTTATAGTTTAATATAAGATAATGAAATTAATGCAAGAAAATAATGTAAAACATGTACGTATAACGTTACACTATATATAGCCTTTGTTTTATTTTTTCACAGAAATCACGCAACGCATGTCTTCCACCATCGTGGTCATCAGGGTATGGTGTCACACCACACATTCCGGCGATGGGTCCCCGCCCCAAGACTCAGTCATACAAACGTGGGGGATCTACCTCAGTGGCCTTAGATACATCGGGGCGAACCTAGCTTCCAACTTCAACTCGGACTGTTTCAAAAGTAACACGCTGGTATTCCAAATGCTGGGCGGATACTTCTGCTCATACAAAAGCCTGAAACTAGATATAATTCCACCGGAGAATGAGGAGCACAGTTCCCTATCGAGCGACTCCTCGGGACGCACCAACCTCTCAAAAATTACTTTAGAATCAAGAATGATACAGAACCATAAGCTGAACGAGTCGAGATCGATATCGCCCGGTAAATATTCCAGGCAGGCGGAGAAAGAGTACTCGAAAAGCCACAGCCCCGTCGAAAGGGGGTACCAGCAGAATTTTCCATCTATCCGAAACTCGACCAGTCTCAACATCTCTCAGAGGGACTCCAGAAGGAGCGACGACGGCAAAGTTGACCCTAGCAATATATACGAACACTCTCCCGACAAGCTGGACGTGAGAGAGTTCACGAGTGATATGAACTGTGATAATATGTCTAAAAACGCGTCGCGCGAAGAGCTTTACGCTAGTAAGATAGATATGAGTGAGACGGCAGAGAATTACGACTTAAGGAACGAGTCGGATGGAGTGCCTAAGTATAGATATCTGGCGTTGAACTTCCTTAAGTCAGAGATTAGGCCGAGCTACAACGCAACGAAATTGCAAAAGCTGCACCTGTTACAGTATTCTATTAAAAAAAGGCAAGACGCCGTCCAAGAGATAAAGGAGCGGATATACAAGATCTCGGCGCTGAACGAACGTTGGTCTCAGTTCGAAGACGAGGCTAAGTTGAGGTATAAGAGGTCTCAGAGGAATCTGTTCTCGCCCGATGATAGTGAGGATTTAAGTAAGGATAAGTCGTCGCAGAGTGACTCGAGTAAGAACAATGGGAGGGTGAAAGAAGACAGGCCTTTTATGTCGAATGGACCTCGACTGACGTTGAAGTTAAATGATTTGTTGTCTTTTAAGGTAAGCCCTTTTGTACACCAACCCTAATTATAACCGGATACAGATAGAATATCCTGTCTGTTGTTCCAGGACATAAAATGTCTACATACCAAGTTTCATAAAATTTTGTAGTCTTTTAAGGTAAGCCCTTTTGTACACCAACCCTAATTATAACCGGATACAGATAGAATATCCTGTCTGTTGTTCCAGGACATAAAGTGTCTATATATACCAAGTTTAATAAAATTTTGTCAACCATTATCGACCTAAAATATCACAAATACACAAACATAATTACCCCATACTGTTTAGAAACTTAGAATACACACATACACATAATCTTGTCTCTGACAGACACTTAAAAAGAAAAAATATTAGAACAGACAAGTAGCAACATAGCAAATACAAATGGCGCCCTCTAGTTCTGTAACCTCTGCATGAAAGTTACATAGTATTTCAAAACTTTTCAGGCGAAACCGTCACCGTTCCAACGTTCAGAACATGTGAGACTGACCAAGCAGCTGGAAGTGTTACGATTCAAGCGCGTCATTCTATCGGACGAGCGAGACAGCAAGCTCGCTAACATAAGGAGACTGAAAGAGAGGCACGCTAAGTTGGCGGAGGAAAACCAGGATGTTGGTAAGGAATGTTTGACAATGTTAGAATTAAGTAGATGGATGTTTGCTTTGGCCAAATTATGCGTAAACGTGTTTGTTTATTTGTGACGTTTTCACGGCTAAACTGCTGAACCATTTTTGATGAATTCTGGTGTAGAGGTAGATCGGACTTCGGAGAAGGATATTTATATATTTTATATCGCCATAAAGTGGTAGTCCGCGTGGTCAAAATCGCCGGTAATAAAACTGGAACTTTTATCGTACTAATATTATAAATGCAAAAGTTTTTGTGGCTGTATTTTTGTCCTCTCTTCACGCCTTAATGGCTGAACGGATTTTGAAGAAATTTGTTACACCGATACTATAGATCCTGGAATAGAAAATGGGATACTTTATATCCCGTAAAAAATACAGTTTCCGTGGGATAACATCGAACCCGAGTTAAACCGCGGGGCGCAGCTAGTTCCCCATAAGCCCCCCCTCTTCACACCCCAACCTCTTCAAAATGAAAGATGGCTAACCCCCTCAGGCACAGAGCTGATGCAGAGCTACCACGCCCTCTCGCGGCGCGCGGACGCCATGCGGGAGCTGCGGCAGTCGGGCGCGGCGCTGCGGGAGCTGGCGGCGCGGGCGCGGGCCGGCCTCGCCGCGCGCCGGGCGGAGCTGCTGGACCAGCTGCATCAGATATTCTACATACAGCAGGTGAGATATGCATCTGACTGATTATCAATTCTGGAGATATACAGCAGGTGAGGTATGCATCTGACTGAATATCAATTCTGGAGATATATACAGCGGGTGAGATATGCATTTGATACAGTATGAATTGTGGAGATGTTTAGGTACTCTGACTCCGTTCTTCCTTATGCCAATAAAGATAATATTAGGATCTTTTAGGACTCTTAATTGCGCATCAAGACGTACAAAAGTAGACACGATGGTATTATGCAAGAAGTAAGGCAATGGGTAGCTGTTATAAGAATTATTATCCAGAAGACAAGAAAGATTCAAACTTATAAAGTTATTCAACATTGGGCTCGTACGATTTGTTTGGACTAGTTCGCCGATAGAGCCAGGAGATGGAAAGAACAGCAATTGTTTCCCAAAACAATTGTTTCTTCATTGATCACCACAACATATACATACAGGCTGTATTTATTTGCAAAATTTTTTATATCTTTTATATTTTTTGTTTTTTTTTTTTAATTAAAGTTTTTGTTTTTTCAGAGCGATTCGACAACCTGGTCGATATGCGGCGTGCCGCTCCCCGTGTGCGGGGACGAGGGCTCGGGCTCGGGCTCGGGCTCGGGCTCGGGCTCGGGCGCGGGCTCGGGCGCGGCGGCGGCGGCGGGGCTGGCGGCGCAGGCCGCGTGCCTGGCGGCGGCGGTGCTGGCGCTGCCGCTGCGGTACCGCATCACGCTGCGGGGCTCCGCCAGCAAGATCCTGGACGTGACGCCGGACCTGCCCGATCCCAAGTCAATACTTTATTAAACATTTATTTATGTTTTTATTTATTTAATTATTTACTACCGTTAGCCCGCACCAAGTTTTCATCCGCGTGCACTACATTATATCGCGATACAAACTTATAAAGGTCCCATACTTTGAATACTTTTCATGGCGATAAAAATATGTACTGCTGCAAATTATTCGTTCAACAATAGATCACCACTACACGATTTTTTTGTAAATCTGTTTTCTTTTTGAACTTGCCCCCTTTATGTTCCAGTATACCTCTGTTCGCCAGAGGCGGTGACGTCACACTGTTCCGTTACGCCCTGTTCCTGCTGAACAAGTGTATCGGCCAGCTCTGCGCAGGCCGGGGGCTCCCCGTCGCGGACATCCGGCCGACGCTGCACAACCTGCAGCGGCTGATGACTTCGCACACTCATCTGTAAGTTAACATAGTTATATCATTATTAACACCTTGTATAAAACCACGGACAAAGTAAGAATCTATACATATAATAAACTGGAAGCATCTCGCGGTTCCCCCGCGTTAACTACTATCCCGCGGGAACCATTAATTTTTACGGGATATAAGGTAGCCTATGTGTAGCGGGGATAGCATAGCTTCCCAACAGTGAAATAATTTTTCAAATCGGTTCAGTAGCTTTCAAGCAAAACAAACAAAAGTTTTCCTCTTTATAATATTAGTATAGAAAATTAAATGTAACGGATCACTGTCTGTACATGGCAGATAATATGAGAAGCGATATGATTTGGGACCTTTATCAATCAACACAAATATCACCCTAAACAATGATTATTAGAATTTTTGTCCGTGCGCTTGTGTGTTTGTGCACGCTAATCTCAGGAAAGACTAATCCGATTTAGATGTGGTTTTGACTAATTTGTAGTAAGTGATTGTTTCATGAGGGTGCATCTTCGTGTGTCGATAGAATAATTATAATTATGTAAGGCCCTGAGCGATTGGAATACCTGCATTGGACAATCTTCGTCATTTACTGCGGCAGGTAATTTTAGTTATCCCCCTGTGTTTCATTGTATCAGTCGCTTTGCCACGTTTTTAGGGTTCCGTACCGAAAGGGTAAAACTGGAACCTATTACTAAGACATTGCTGTCCGTCTGTCTGTCTGTCTATCTGTCTCCCATACAACAAACGCAATTTTTTTGCCGTTTTATAGAAAATGGTACGGCACCCTTCGTGAGCGAGTCCAACTCGCACTTGGCTGGGTTTTTATTGTACCTTCAAACCTAACCACAACTTTTCGTCTGAATAAATAAATGAATACTAACGATCTTAACTCGGGCTTATAATCTCATGGAGTAAGTCTCTCTCATCTCATCTCATGACATCTCATTTCGATGTCAACTTTACTCCATGAGATTAGGAATCTGAGTGGGGGTAGGTTTAACCCGCTTGGTGGCTGTGTCTCATAGTCTCACGGTGTCTATGTGTCTGCCAGGTCCAGTTCCTCGAGGCACTACGGGCTGCGTTGGCTCGCGGACACCCCCAACGCCTCGTGGACACAGTCGCTGTGGACCCTGTACGCCTCCGACTTGGGGAAATATAAACAGTTCAATAGGTTTAAGGTGAGAGTTTCATCATCATCATCATCACTGTCACAGAGCTCCTCACTTTCTTGAGGAAGATTAGGCCGTAAACTGCCACGGACGCCCGGTCCTGATTGTTGTATCACCTTCGAAATATCGTTCGAGCAAGGTTTCTGCGCCATCTAGTGGAAATTGTGTGTACTTCCTTGTTGAGTTGAGATGATCCTAGCTATAGTAGTTCTTCGTTGGACGGATAGATGTCGCTGTTGCAAACTGCTACAAGCGATAATAACTGGTTCTGTCTTCGGATCGCAGGAGGGCGCTTGGAATCCGTGAAAAAAGGTGATAAAGGAAAACATGGTTAAAGATCTAGGTGGTAGGGCACTGTATTGCTTAGCACCCAGTATTCAATTGGTTGTTTTGTCCAGGACGCAGTGGACGGTCGGTCGGCGCAGGCTGCTATGAGCAAAAGGCACAGACATACGAGAAGCGTTGGCAGTTTTCACGACGATCAGGTATAAGATACACGCTTTATGATGATAAATTACCAAAAAAAAAACAAGGGAAAAGTTTTTTTTTTTTAATTAAGTTTGAAGTTTAAATCCAGCTTTTTTATGTAAAAATTTTCCCCAATTCCCCCTTTATTTTATACTGTGACCATCATTTTCTTTTCTATGTTATTGTGTTCGTTAAAATTCAGTTAAAACTGTGTGATATAAAATCAGTTTTGATTGTGTACATTTTCTTTCAAAAGTGTAAGTTTTTTTCATATTTTCAAGTATTAATACCGTAGATAGTCGTAGATAGATTGGCTGTAGTTTTGTAAAATAAAAATAAAAACTCAATTCAATCGCAGTAATAAAATACGATACGAATGAAACGATAAAACAAACTGTATAATTCGTCATTACTTTTTTAATTACTCGGAAGAGTTTAATCAGAAAAGAGGCCTGTATCTTTTTGTGCATGTAAACAAGACCAGTATTTTTAGTAAAACCATATGAATTATGTTTCCGATCATTGAACTAAAAAATATTTTGCCTTACAAAAAATATAACTATGCCTAAAAATCAGTAGGTAATTACTGTAGTCGGAATGCACTTTACACACACTAAATAACTCTGACACTAATGATTGTTTTCCAGCTACCATCGCTTGCCGCCTCAACCACTTCTATAATGGGGAGTGACTCCAACATCTACAACATGAAACTCATCCAAAACGACACAGCCGCGCCTTTGAGCTTGAAAAAACAGGTTTCCGACTCTGAAATCCTTCGGCGCACCGACGAAAACCACAAAATCGTATTCACCCTAGGCGAAGATACGACTTTCGACTGTCTGGAGTCGAAATTAGTACGAATTTCGACTAACAACGACGACGAAGTCACTTGCTCGCCGTGCCTAGACGACAACGTCAAAAGAATATGTTCGGAGATAACGGACTTTTGCTCTAAAGAACTGCTCGAAGCGGATTTTAGTGCGAAAGAGATATGCGAAGGCTTCGACGTGGCTAAATACATGGAGACGAAGAGGGAGAGCGTGTGTGCGAGCGAGATAGAAGAGTCGGATCAGTGCGTTAACTGTGAGAGCAAGAGGGACGGCGAGTGCCAGTTGGATTGTGTTAAAAATGTGACAGATGTCATTGTTATACCAAGTGCGGAAGCCATTTTGGATACGGGGCAAGGGGAACAAGATGGCGGCGACGTGTAATATTAAAATTTGACATTTGTTAGGGTTGAGATTTTTTATACTAACAAAATGAAGATACTGATCAAAATTATTTGTATTTAAAGATTGAAGCTTTTTTAGTTTTAGTAATGGTGGTGCGTGTGTGGTTCTGGTAAGCCTGTCTCTTCTGCAAGGTGCCTCTACTACTTTGCCAGGTATTCCAAAGCAGTATTGTGCCAATGTTATGGACAAACGTTGCGCATACCATCATGCAAATAGCCAGCATGCGTAGCTCATTTATACAATTCTTCAAATTACGCCAGTATCAGAATCTCAACTTCAACAAATGACTAGTGAAATACAGTTAAAACGTAATAATATGTATTTAATCGACTGCTTAAGGCTGTCACGAAGTACTATTATTCTATTAGAGGTCACTATTCTATAGCAATTGGATACACTTATCCTGGCCCTCGGAATTTCCGAAGAAAAACCATTCAGAAACCTTATCAAATTTGAAAAATATATTCAAACACCACATATTCGTTTAAAATTCATTGGCATCGAACTTGTGCTACCCTGAAAGATTCAGCCGGAAAGCTTATCGGGAAGTGTACGATATTTGAGTTGCTAAATTCCATCCGTAACGACAGACAGACAGACAAGAGAGTGACTTTAAAAAAACGTGATAATAATGGCAAAAGCAATAAATAATAATGTAAGGTGCAAGCAATAAGAATATTAAAAACTATTGACCGGTCACGTGTGTGCTAATTAGTTCGTTTTCTTGTTTAAAATGTGCATGCGTCACCTGCCCGTTTTCACGAACCCTAAGAGACTCCTAAATTTGGTAAAGCTTCAAGTGACATCACCGAGTGCAAATTGGTGGAATGGAAGATTCAGCTTCAGAATTGGCTTAAATTAAGCGCTACTGAGGTGTCACTGTCACCTTGTGCTAGGTTAGTGAAAACGGGCATGAAATATTAAGACCTACTTTAATAAACAATCCTACTTAAGCCAATTTATATGTATGTTTACTTACTCATTGTATTCATTTAGCTTTTTAATTCACCGGTTCTGTGATTTTCATTAGGTTAAGTAACTCATTTATCTTATAATAATTAAAATAATAATAATTCAGCCTGTAACTGTCCCACTGCTGGGCAAAGGCCTCCCCTCACTATCGTGAGGAGGGTTCGGCCATAATCCACCACGGGGGCCTAGTCCGGGTTGGTGGATAACATGCCTCCGAAATAATTCTCGGGCATGTTGGTTTCCTCACGATGTTTTCCTTCACCGAAAAGCGAGTGATAATTACGTGCATATGTTACACAAGATACACAAATTGGTACGTGCCCGCACTGGGATTAGAACTCGCCACCTCCGTTTTCGAAGGCGGACGTTCGCCCACTAGGCTACCACCGCTTATCTTATAAATTAGTTGTCAATGGAATAATTATGTTGTTGTTTGTAAAACACTGCTAGGTATATTTGCAAATGCAATAAAGTTATGGTTTCATAATTTGAGTATGGGTTTTAGTTTTTACTGATACACTAAATAGTATGATTTACAGTCACAACGATTTTAATATATTTGAGTGGAAAGTAAAGTGATTACGAATTTTGATCAAACAAGATTAGAAAGAGAAAGAGAGATGGGAAGAGAGAAGGGTAAAGAGGGATGGAGTCTAACCCCCGGTTTCCAGAACGCTAGTTGGCTTTGACAGTAGATTAAAACTATCGTTGTCTCTATCTAACACTAAACAAATGACAAGGATGGCAATAGAATTAATCTGTTGTCAACGTTGACTGACGTTTCAGAAACTGGGGGTAAGCCATAACACACCTAAGCCATTTACGGGTTAGAGTGCCACCTCTTTTGGGATTCATACGATTGTAAAAAAAAGATAATTGGTTATCATTGTTGAGTATTTTCAATAAGAAGCATTATTTTCACCAGTCTTAAGGTATATGTATCGGTAAATAAATATACAACACCGTTACCCTGTCGCATGTCTAAAATTCTGTGGACTTTTAATTTTTTCTATGTAATTTTAAATTGTCTTTTGTTCAAAATATACGCGTGACACTCGAGGGGTTGCAATAATTATATCTATAATATCTATAAATGATAAATAAAAGTAAATTTGTGCCTCTGTAGTTTCTCATATTGTGTAAATTGTAAATAATAACGTAAAATTGTATTTAATATACGACACGATCGGCTGTTAAATGGATAAAGCCTGCCCACACTAGCGTGTTATTATCGCTCGATAATATCGCAGGCGTGTTTGCGATATTTGTTGTAGTACATTTTGTATTACACTGCAGCGATTATATCGCCTCGATAGAAGTGGCAGAGGGCGCGAGACGCACTTTCGGAACGCTGCGATATTCTCGACCGATAATATCGCGCCTGTGTGGTCGGGGATTAACAATAATTATTTATTTGAGTATCGTAAAGTGGCTTTTATTTATCCTTATTAACGTAAAACTCACATAACATAGGCGCCTTGTACTTAACTCTGTGGTCGACTGCTAAGTGTTATGTGCGGGTTTAAATCCCGCTCTAAGAACAAGCATTAAAAAAACAGCTGAATTGAGAACGTCGGCAGTCAAAAATGTCTGTTAAAAATACGAAAACAACTATGTAGGCAGATGCATAAAAAAATTGAAGGATAGTCTATCTACACTAACTACACACAATGTCATAGGGAAATCATGAAAATTCACAATGAAATAATGTGCAAGTAAAGACATTATACCTATTTTTTATTTGTCATTAACATGGCAAGCAAGTCAGTCACCTGATAGTAAGTGCCACGCCTGCCATGCCAGTAACAGTGTCACCAGAACATGCACTGCATTGCAATGCTTGGCACTGCACTGCGCTCGACATCCTTAGGTTGGTTATAAAGTCGATCTCACGCGTAGTAGGTATTTATTGTTCCATATTAGGAGGCCTTTATATAAATCTACCTGCCATTAGATTCATAGGAGCTCTTGCATACATTGTTGGCCTTTTGGCCTCTAATTTTCAGGGCGACGACTTTCATAATCTCTTAGTAATATATCAGGAACTACGGCCGGGTTCAGTCTTTTCATTATTTCCCCGTCAAAATACGAGTGACCAATACAAGTTGAGCTCTAAATGTCGGTGTTTGTAAAGCAATGGCGGGTCGAGACGAATTGGACGGTGGTTCACCCAGCGAAAATATAAATAGCACAGCCGGTACGCATGCGCGTTCCCGTTCGTTCTAAATTCAAATAGTCCGGCGCTTGGGCAGCCCGGACGCATCAAAATTCGATTTTCTTCTTCCTTTTTCGATATCCGACTGGAAAGGCCACCTGTCAACTTTGAATTTGGAACTCTAGCTTTTTCGTGATTGTGTCCAGTGCGTGTAAAATGTGTGATCAGTGTGTAAAGCGGTGATTGTAATACGGATTTTCTTTATGCGGTTCCATTGACGCATGTGGTGAGTCTGTTATGGCATTTTGAACTTTAATTGTTAAGTGTTACAAT
Source organism: Hylaea fasciaria (assembly GCA_905147375.1). Taxonomy (NCBI): domain Eukaryota; kingdom Metazoa; phylum Arthropoda; class Insecta; order Lepidoptera; family Geometridae; genus Hylaea; species Hylaea fasciaria. Next base: position 4,111,130 of record LR990218.1, read on the forward strand.
TTAATTCAATTTTGTTGTGATTAAATAGGGTTTAAGTTACATAACCATTAATTGTTTGCTAGTTTTGCTACCAAGGCGATCGGGTTTATTTAGCGTTTGGCGTCGCGCCGTCCATAATTACTAATTTGTAGGCCATGCCAATACCTATCCTGTAAGAGTGATGATTGGTTCAAGTTCATCATGAATCATGATTCACCCGATATATATTCGAGACACTGACTTGAATATCGTATAGTACCTACTTACTTTACTACTTACTTACCTCTACTTATTCAACGGTCTATTTATTGTATTTTCTTTTCTGGCAACAACTGACTATCCTTTGAGTGAAGAACTGCAGCTCATCTGAATCCTCTGGATATTTTTTTTTACTGATCAATTTATTGAACGAAAAGTGAATTTTCAGTTTTTCAGCTTCTTATAAAAAAAGCTACATTAAAACCAATTACATCAACATCATCGCCAAAGTCCATTGGAGGGTATTCCGGCAGCATTTTGGAGACAATTAATTAGGTTTGTCTTTATAAAATGTACCTAATTAAATCCAACCTAGCCATTGATAAAAACGTACTACGCATTTTATTGTTTTTCAGTATTTCTTGTTATAGCGGCAACATAAATACATAATCTGTGAACATTTCAACTGTCTAACTATCACGGTTCATGAGGTATAGCCTGGTGACAGACGGACAGACGGACGAACGGACGGAAAACGGAGCCTTAGCAATAATAGGGCCCCGTTTTACCCTTTAGGCGTGGAACCCTAAAAAGTATCACGCAGAAAACGCGGGGGACAGGCAACAGATAAAATCAATATACAAAATATGTATTTGACGATGTATTCGAAGAAACACAAGTTTGAGAAAATAATACAAAACCAACAACGTCTCACTATCGGGTTCTCGCCAAATCTCCACCCTTTCACTTTCGCGAGAAGTCGTGTCCTACTCACTTCCCTGCCTACAAAAATAGGTAAAATTGAATGGCTCGGCCTTTCGGCCGACATTTTTCGGCCGAGATGACCTCACTCACGCGTTTCACGTTCTTGAGTTTGCGTAGACCCTCTATGGGTCTCGACGCGGTGGTTTGCGTAGCGCAGCAACGTTACGACGCTACGACACTACCCGTGTCGTAGCGTAGCCCGCTACGCAAACTTACCATGAATTTTTAAGTTCACAGTATTGGATAAAGATAAAGCACATAAATAATATCTCAATACTTTATTTATTTTATTTTTAAATAACTTTTCAGTAAGTCTGTCAATCCGTCCATTACTTGTAATTCAAACACATACAACTTTTCACAGCATTGTTTTTTACGCTATTTTGTTTAGCTTTTTGATATTTTCGTTTCTGAAACTAAATTTTCGTATCCACACACGAGTAGAGCATTGAGGGTACCACGAAAGCTCAAAGAGTCCCAAGTACAAAAACATGGATTTGGCAAAGCTAGCAACACAAGGGAATCTTTTCTACACAGATTTAGAAGAAAAAGATACCGCGAGATCGTCAACACGTGTACAAATTTGGAGCTAGGTTAATTATTGTGCCTATTTTGCACGGATGTTATAAAAAATCGGATATAAGTAAATCAAATTGTTATCGATTATTAACAGCTGTCAAAAGATACACAATAATCCCATATTATAGTAAAATTCTATGTATAATATGAGGTACAAAATCTTTATAAATATATCATGTCTCGTACTTACTTAGTAAAAATGTCCAAAATATGGTAATGACTAATGAGCAATGTTTCATAAGAATTAACGAACTTGCTGTATCTAGTCCCTTTGATCTGTGCTTTATAGCTAGCGTTTTTCAGTTGCCTGCGGCATTTCGTCGCGAGCTGACGTGAAGCATTTACGCCTGCGTTAAAAATAAAAGTGCAATAAACAAAAATAACTTTTTTTTTATTTACGGCCAGTGTCATGAATGTAAAGTGAAAAATGTCTGTGCAGTTGTGAATGGATTTTACTTTTAAATATATGCAAGGTATGTTTTGATGTGTATTATGGTTTGAATTTTGCTAATCGGAATTTTGCGTGGAGCATTGTCACAACCTGTCTGTAATATTGTTATATCAAATTTATATTGAAAACGACAGTTGCGGCGTTAGGCTTAAACTTGTTTGTAAGACTCTTTGCTCAAAAGATTCATAATTAGGATACATTGTATTCTGTTTTAACCTGTAACTTCTTACTTTTTTAGAAAGTGATCAGTTGCCGGATGTGTTTGAGTAATTTTGGCAAAGTGCCAGGCGGAATTTAGAGTAAAATTGTCCACGTTACAGATTTGAAATTGTCGTGTTAGTAAATTACAAGGCATCTATGAATATAATAATTTGTAGCGTCGCGAAGCGTGTTTTGCTAGTACATGTTTGCGTATACCTCTACTTTCTTAGTTTATCACACTGAAATAGAATTTCGCTTACTGCGGACCATGCTACTATTTAATTATCTTCAATATTTAAATATCACGTTTAATACTAAACCAGACGTCAAGTGAATGACATTTATACAGGTAAACGTAGGAAAAGCACCTAAGGGAGTTTCGTATGGAGTGTTGAGTGCGAAAGTCGAAAAACGTAAGTACTAGTATATATATCATGTATACGATCAGATGAGTGTCAAATTATACACAGTACTTAACAGTTACGGATAAAATGGTATATGCAAAAAAAATCAGTTCTTGAAAATTGGTCAATTCTACAATGGATCAATATTCAAAAAGTCCATTTCTACACTGGACCCGTTTCTTATAATGATCAACTATTCAAAAAGTGGAGATATCATCAAAAACTATTTTTAATCCGAATCAACACATCAAACAGTAAACTGCAATGTTTTTTTCAAAATGGCATATTGTTGAGAATTATTCAGCATGATGCACCTAGACCCTACCGCATTGAGGCTGGCCCGTGTGAGTTTAGACCCCTTAGCCATTTGCAGTTAACGTTGTTAGGGGAGGAAACATTAAAGGATACATTTCATTAGACGATAGGTAACGGAGTTAGGCAGTAATTTTGTTTAAGGTTAGAATCTTACACTAAATAAGGTCGTCTATGCTTTGTGTGTTAAGTAAGTGTAGGTACTTCGTTTTAATAAAGCTGAGTGCTTGTGATGTTTAGAGAAATGTCTCAAGAAGAGAGATTTAATTTAAATTTTATGTTTACTTGCTGGTCATCCACTGTCTAAGCCTGGGGTAATACTAATGACTAATGAAGTAATTTACTTTATTTTATTTCCATTAACTTAATTAATACTCTAAAACATCATAGAAAAATAGAATGTAACTATTAACCATCCACCGCCATTCGTCTACCAGTTTAACTTCACCCCATCCACCTTAGTTCTCTATGAAAAATATAACAGTATCGTCCTAGCCTTGTCCAAGCCCTAGGCTATGAGAAAAGAATAGAAAATACTTTATTGCATACCAGTTATAAAAATACACAAAGTATTACAGAAGGAGCTTTATCATAATTTAATGTACAATGGGCGGACCTATCGCTAAATGCGATCTCTTCCCGTCAACCTTTGGATGGAGAAAGATAATGAGATACCTGCCTTAGCGTTTACCAGAACTTATGAAGTTACTTAATTTTTTTCTGTAATATCATAATATGAAATACGCCGCGAAAATCTACAAACTAAAATTACAAAGAAATAGCAAAATTAATAAAAGCCAACATCAATAAAAAAGCTCTTAAAAGAGTCGCAAACATCAACCCCATAAAATCGACAACATCGGCATGTTTACTTCAAACTACTTGGTATTGACGCCGCTCGACTGCTATTACGCAATCAAATCTTATTTAGGTCCGTTCTGAGCTATGTCGTTGTAGTAACCGTCAGCGATCCCTAACTTCTGCCAAAGCTTTGACGTCCGTATACAAAGTTACATTTCTCTTTTCTTTAATCTGATCTGTGAATGCCCTTCTAGGTCTGCCTCTTCCTCTCTTCCCTTCTACGATGTTTTTATAAATGCGTCGCGTCGTATAAGATGACCAAATATCTTTCCTCTTCTTTCCAATGTCGCTAAGTTTAATGTTCCGTTCTCTTGTTTTAAAGTTGTGACAAATCATTTAACATACCTAATACATTTTAATGAGATTTCTTTTATTAAATAAATATAAAATAAAACTAGCTTAAACTAAACCTTACAAATCTAACAAAAGTGGGTGTCCATGTGGCATCAAGAACACTGGCTGCATTACCTCGCTGAATAGCATTTAATAAGATTGGACTTAAATTTGACTATTTTATCGAGTTCTCACTTGTGATGATGTAGAGAATACACGCCTTTCGTAAGATTGATAGTAGAGTTAAGGTCACACTAACTACCTAATAAATTATACGCACTAATTTGAGATGTCGTGTTCCTACGTAATTAGGAGACATTGCTTAAGCATACACCTCTGAATATTCATGAGGCGTACGTTCTGTTTAACGTGACAGACGCTATGGTATATATATTTCAACCCACACCAAGTGCGGCGAGGGAGGGTGGATCTTCCTTGCTAGATGGCAAAGTAATGTATATGTTTTGACGAAGCATGTTCTTCTTAAGATAATTTCGGTGCGGCAGAATCATGCATAGATCTAGTTGTTAAATCGCCATTGCCATCGCTGTTGATTTGCATTTCACATGTCGATGAACTGAAATGTCGTCGTGCGTTCAATTCAAAGGAAAGAAAACATAATAATTCACATAATAATTGAGACACGCAACCGGTAAAGTTCGCAACGTTGGCGTGACCCGGTTTCTAATCACGTAGCGTATACAGTATACTCCTGTACTTATACAGGAGGAAGGAACCAGGTTTATTATCTGTGCTTTTTAGGTCATCGCACCCCTATTTTATTATGTGTATTGTAGACTGGTGAACCCATTGCCTATCCCATGAACTTTCTAGAGAAATGGAACTTAATGGAGCCGTGTATCAGATGGCAAAATCCCAAACAGACATGTTTGAGTAGTCTTTTTGATAGCATGTTTCCCAACTAAGCTGTGATGATGGCAACACTGGACCCTCCCTGTGTGTCGTTTTAATAAATCGATCTCTTTGGTTCTTTAAACGTCCGGAGTAGTTTGGACCGCTCTAGTCAAGTCACCATGATGTCTTTAGAATCCGATGGTAGAGTTAGTCAACCTTTGCGACTGTCCAAATTACCATCATTCTGTCTAGTTAGATTAGAAATTAATGTTATACCGTTTTCTCGAGACAATTTCCTGAATCATTTCCGATCCAATTACCCGTCCGTAATGCTGAGGGAACATTCCCGAAGAGGGAATAAAATTATATGTCATCAATGCGGTAAATTGCGCTAACAACCGTTATTTCTTCTTAGCAAATTTTCCCACGTTAAAGAATTTAGCACTACGTGATCGTAACGGCCGTTTACATGTGTCGGGGTTTTGAAATTGTAAGGATAGACTCGGAAATACTATTTTTTTATTGTCAAGTTACATACACACAATACTTAACAAAATTCCGCCTCAACGCTAAGGGTAACTCCACAGACGTTGCGGAGCACAAATTGTAAATCACAGAAAGTTCAACTAGGTACCTACATAATTATATTCTAGTTGTAGGTATAGCCGCGGCGTATCGTTTGAACTTACTCGTGAACTCTAGACATATTACTAATATACTAAGTGGTACTATATAATGATACCTGTCTTGTCGCCTGCCCCCATCTGCTATAGAGGACGGCTTAGGGTGTTCGCGCACTAGTTAAGTTGTTAGACCATTGGACGCAAGCTAGACGTTAGGTACCGCTACTGCTGCGCTTCCGACGACTAGAGGCGACAAAGTGCGCGATAGAATAAACAGTTGCATAGAAGATCTAGTCAAAGGCGTCCATTTGGACTTAGACTACAAGTGCGCGAAACCCCTTAAGCCGTGTTCGAGTCCGCGGTAATATTAGAAAGTTTTTCCTCAAAGGCCGAATATTGGTAATCCGCGAAAAATGCGGATTACCTCCCACTCCGGGCGGCGAAATATTCAGGTTAGTGCGGTCACGTTCGCGGTATCCCGATATATCATGCGGTTGCGGAATCCAGATTATGTGGAGAAATATGGGAGCTAAATATTAAGATCGATAACTCTTTTTGACACAAAGATGTAGAGGCGAACGTGTATCATCTCCGACCTCCAGATAAGTGGTCATAGCAACATTAATTGCCCTTTTGTACTAACATTTTTTTTACAAATGAGTAATGGTTCATTCACCTAAAATTTGTGCTGCGCTGCAGTGTGCTCGCATCGCCTGAGACATTATATTGACAGGTCGGAAGGAAAACAGCTCTTATTGTTACAACACAGGAGCTATTTACGCTTAGCAATGGATAAACCACGGTCTAACAATACTGATGGCTTGGTGAGGACACTTTTAACCCTCTTTCGACAGTCAAATAAATGTACGAACTTGTCAAAGTTGGTCAGGAAAAGGCCCTCGCTGAATTACAACAACGAAGGTCGGGTTAACCCTGAACTGTACCCATTTCGCAAAGGACCTACACCCAGAAACATCGTACCGTGACCGCCGACCTGCAAAATTATACCCACTTACCTTGAGAAACCAGGTGTAAAATATATTCCTTAGCATCGTAAGCGTTGGGGTAACTTTAACCCGGTGGTTTGTACAATATACTTAGTCAGGTCATAAGTATTGTCACACAGTAAAAACTTTTCTTTTAGAATGCTGGCCACAAAAAAGTTTATTGAATTCGAATTTCGAATTGTTCATGAAAATAAAAATGTATACTTTTTAGAATTTTACTCATTTTTAAATATGGAGTGGACGCTTAAAGAAGACCGTGTTGCAGTTATTGCGTTGCATCGTTGCGGTTACGCGCCAATTCAAATTTTTGACATACTGAAAAATTTGAATATAACCAAGAGATTCGTTTATCGTACCATCAAACGATACAATGAAGACTCTAGTGTAGATGACAGGTCAAGAAGTGGTCGCCCTCGGTCTGTTAGGACTCCAGCAGTGATAAAAGCTGTGAAGGCGCGAATTCAAAGAAATCCCAAACGTAAGCAGAAACTGTTGGCCCTTCAGATGGGATTAAGCAGAACCACGGTGAAAAGGGTGTTAAATGAAGACTTAGGGCTTCGGGCATATCGAAGAAAACAGGACATCATTTGAATGCTCGTCTAATGGACCTGAGACTGAAGAGATGCCGCGCTTTGTTGAAGCGGTACGCGGGAAAAAAATATCGGGAAATTCTTTTTTCGGATGAAAAAATTTTTACCGTAGAAGAGAGCTACAACAAACAAAATGATAAGGTGTACGCACACAGTAGTGAAGAAGCGAGCAACCGTATTCCGCGTGTCCAACGAGGTCATTTTCCATCCTCGCTCATGGTATGGTTGGGAGTGTCTTATTGGGGCTTAACAGAGGTACATTTTTGTGAGAAAGGTGTAAAAACGAATGCAGTTGTGTATCAAAATACAGTCCTGACGAACCTTGTGGAACCTGTTTCTCATACCATGTTTAATAACAGGCACTGGGTATTCCAACAAGATTCGGCGCCAGCTCATAGAGCGAAGAGCACACAAGACTGGCTGGCGGCGCGTGAAATCGACTTCATCCGGCACGAAGACTGGCCCTCCTCCAGTCCAGATTTGAATCCGCTAGATTACAATATATGGCAACACTTGGAGGAAAAGGCGTGCTCAAAGCCTCATCCCAATTTGGAGTCACTCAAGACATCCTTGATTAAGGCAGCCGCCGATATTGACATGGACCTCGTTCGTGCTGCGATAGACGACTGGCCGCGCAGATTGAAGGTCTGTATTCAAAATCACGGAGGTCATTTTGAATAAACTTTAGTGTCATAAGAATCTATGTTTTGTTAAGTTCATTTTGGTATATAAATGGTTACATAATGAATAAACTTGTTTCAATTATTTTATATAAAACATGTGACAGAATTTATGACCTGACTAGGTATATGCCAGCTCTGCTTGTATACGTAATACGCTCGTCGGTGGGGTGCTAGAATTTATTGACCCTGTTAAAGTTTGCAAAGCTCAGTTTATTATCTGCATTGCCACATTGGCACCCTTGGAACTGGTGCAGGATCCATAAATTCTGATCCAAGTTTACGCTGTAAATTCGCACAGTAAGTCGCTTCCACACGGATATTCAAATATGGGTTCAAAGTCGTCTGTAAATACACTTTTCGCAGTGACTAGTTTGCGACAAGCTCGGTTCTCTTGCCTGTTGTTTGTCTTGTTGTTTTGGACCTGTTTATACTATAGCCTTGCCACAGAATACATACCTAGTAGTCCATACTTGTCAGCGTGTATAGAGGAAATAATTATTTAGTTTTATCCACTCATATCGACTCTCGGCTATGGACGAAGGAATCAATCATAAACCCAATTTGCCTAACCGCCACCGCAGACGTGGCGTCGTCAATAAACGTCCGTGTAGGCGTCCCAAACGATCCCTAGAGACAAACACAATTATGGAGGACCCATATCTATTACTCAATCAGTCCCTGGATCCTTGAATATTGCCGACTCTGACGATTGTACTTATCAACATTTTCTTTCAAAATACTTGTGACCTTTTTCAAGGCACTTATTTGACGCGACGAATAAAAATACGCCCGGCACAATTGAGTGCCACTCGGCGTAAAAAGAGCTGAGCTTTTGGAAGTTTTTAAATCTTGAATAATTGATTGTGATTTCGCTGGCTACAGTGCCAGAAAAGCTCTCCGCCCATAAAGAAGGTGGCCGAACGGTAAACTGTGCGCCGTCAATCCAATGACATCGGGTTCGAAACCTTGATCAACGGCTTTCATAAGTAACGTGCGGCTTTTTCTCAGTCCCGGTTCCGAGCAGTCGTTTAGCGACTACAGACGCGCTTGGGCGGCTTAAAAAACTGACAGCCCAGCACTACCTTACTGTATAAACCAACACGAATATAACATGGAACTTTCGTTCTTCGTCAAATAGGTTAGAACTGTTCGAACCCGCCACTAAATAAAATGCGCGCTAAGCATTCCGAAAACCCTTAAAGATTTTTATCAACAATGTTTGTCCTAAGTACCTACTTTAATCTAAATCCTATTTATTTGTCCCACTTTTCATTGTAATGGTTTTCCAAGGAATCTCAGTTTCCTGTCGTTTACCTATACTTATCTATCAAAAAGGATAAAACCGTGAATGCTCTGTTATGACCTTATTAGCAAATATAAAGTAAAATTGATAACTAAACTTATGTTGACGCCCTTCGTGGCGTTTGTTGATATGCCTGCAGGGAAACATTAAGTTGCGGTTCGACCCCCGCGCAGGGTAAACATTTGTATGAACCACAGATATTTCTTCCGTCTTTATAGTTCCAGATTCTGACAATACGATGTTTTGAAATAAATTGCCTACTCAAGAACAGTAATTGTTGAAATGTCGACATGTTATATCGTTATACCATCTCTATCGATCGGCAGTGAAGTATCCGTCAATAGATTGGGAAACTCGTAAACTACTCTGGAGGTCAGACGAATTGTTTATCCTTGAGCTTCGAATACCTATATTCTATATACCCAATGATCCTATCCTTCAGTTAATTAAGATAGAGTATCGGATATCAAACTACTTAGTTCGAACTATCATTTTTCACTTATCTCAGTTTGGTCGCCTTTTCAGCTATGCAAAGTCCACGATTATACGAGGCGCCCTAAAAAATAAACGTATCTATGAGAAATGTCTGAATACCGTGATTTCAGAGTCCCTACTAAGTTTTATTAAAATCAAATCGTTCATATTTTTCTGCACTTAGAGTCAGGCAACAAACATATTTATATGCACACAATATTGATTATTGTTTATAGTTTAGTGATTTACAAGCGTCGCGTTGTACGCATTTTTGAGTGAGTGAACGGCGCAAAGATTCTAATTATTACACACAGTCATGTCGCACTCTTTCTTAGTTTTTCGACATGTTGTCGTGGCTTATTTATATGTACGTTGTTGTTCACACCTGCTATCAATTCTCGGAACGTGGGGCGGTGAATTTGAGCAGGGCTATGAATTAAATGATGTCACTAACCCAACATCAGACTATTTTTACAGACCAGCCGAACGTTTTAACAGAATACGCGATTGTTTTCTTCCACTATAAATTTGGACAGAATTTGAGAAAACCAATAAAACACAGACGGACAACATATTGAAAACTATTAGCTTATCACTTTAGGTCATTTTTAAATGTTTCTTCAAGTCCTTCCAGCTCCTAGCTCCTAGCCGGTAGCTTTCTGTCTACGGTGATGGTAAATGTTTTCGATTTTTTATTTGGTTTTGCCCATAAATAAACCCATAGGTACTACGAGTGTAAACGTCAAATGAAGACTAACTAACCCATCGTTTACCATTACGATTTTGTGCTCAATCGCCTTTATTTTAATAAGAAATGATGTGGGGCATGGCGAAGGTGGCAAAATAGCCTCGTCTTGTATATAGACGAGGCTGTTTTAGCATACAGGTAATATACAGCTACGTCCTCGGACCACGTAACCTTTGCAAGTTGTATGCTGCATTACCCTTGTAAATGGCGCATAACTGGGTTCAAATGGGCACTTCATTTTCAGTTTTACACGTAATTTTTTTGTGCTTAGATTTTCACGATACTGGTACCCGTAAACGGACTACAGATAACCCGCAATCCCTGATTATTATGACAATGATCAATATCGAGAACAGGGGTTGAAAAACAGCGCTTGAAACATGAAAATCAGTTCGTTTACAGCCGAAATTAATATTGTATCTCCTATCCAAGATTGAAATCGATCTTGGATTGCTGCCTATCGTTCGATCGATTTCCAATCTGCGTGCCTTTATAAACCAATCCACGGATCGGTTATTGGCACGTTTGACCCTAAAACTGATATCAATCCCAGATAGCAAAATTTGGATTGGATTGATTATTAATTTCGGCCGTTAGTTATAGCGACAGATCGACCCATCTACGATCATCTGTTACTGTGATATAACTCAATCATCGAGACAAGGTCTCCTCAGGGTGATGCTAATCATGCACACTGCAACCTTGTCACAATACGGTTGTGCTATCGTGAATCGTTTATAGGGCTGCCAATTCGGAATAGCTTAGAAATCGCAAGTGAAGATATTTTTAACTCGCGATGCAAATAGAAGGTTCGAATTAGTATTTTTTAATGGAAAGTGTACTTAGCTTAGGTTCAAGAAAATCAGTTCAGACGTTTGAAGACCATCAGCTCTTTTCAAAATAAAATCTTTCCTCGCTTTTTATTTACATGTATGTACGCTTTATCTATTAGGTTTATCTGTCTGCTTCTAAATTAAACTGGTGGTATACAACCATTTTACTCCGCGCTCAAAAGGGCCGACCTAAAACTTTTATATAATTATTTGTAGATATAAATTTAATACGCCCAAAATTTCTCTTCGATTTTTTTTAACGCCACATTGACTGTACTGAAGTATATTTCTGCTGAAATGCCTTTCTTGATCTCGCTTGCTGAATAAAATTCACAAGATCTGGGCAGTTTTATGTGAAAATCCAATATCTGATAATATTATTGGTACGAACGTCACGTGCGTATTCTGGGAATTCGTTGAACCAATTTCTCATTTCGAGGGTTGTAGATTCGCCGTTGGCGTTGGGCGTCTGTGCTATCGACTGTGGTTTAGAGATATCTACGTTTATTGCGGGTTTTTCTAAGGGAATCTTCTCTATTTCCTGTTCCCTGGGAATTATATGCTGTAAAAATAATTACGCCCTGCTGCCTAATTCGTTTGCGCATGTTAGGGTCTACAAATTTAATTAGCTAAGTTCCACACCCTAAAGATTGAACGGGTTTTCATGAAATACAAGATAATTATATTAAGATGGTCTGTAGAATTAACTACGTTCACATCGTGGCATACCCGGCCTGCCTAAATCAGAAAGGTTACGAAATGTTATTAAAAATATCATGCTTTATACGAGCTACCTACGCAAAAAAACCGATGCGATTTTCTCAGTAACATACATTGTCACTTTAGACAAGTAATTGACAGACCTATATATATTTATCGTCGACACGTATCGGCACGAATACCTATTACGTCGTAGCACACAAACATTGACCCATATCACTGCACTAGATTATTTGGCGAACTAGCCTTGTCAGTTATTTCTTGCGGGTGCCACCCCTAAACAAACAGTAAAACAGTAGCTAAGGTTTAGGAGACATAAAGGTCATTGAACTGCAAAGTACGAGTATAGTGGCTACAGTAATACTCAGGCTTTACATACAGCCCTATCTAGTATCCGTTTTGGATACCTATTCCTAGGGTTTTTTTTTCTATTACATACCTATGAGAAATTTGATATAGACTGATCTTAATTTAACTAGTACCTACTGGCTTACAATAATAATATATTCGACGTTTTTACATTTTATTGATAGAATTTTTACAATAACATTAATTTTTTTTTGTATTTCAAATGCAATGCATATTGTTAATGAATAAATGAATCGAATTGAATTGAATCTTCTTCGAATTTCTCATAATGTTTGTTGTTTGTCCTTACCGTATCCGTGCATGGTTCGAGATGAAACTGTCTACTGTTGTCGTTGTAACTTGGTGGTCCTATTGCCCCGCTCATTCCACTTATGTACTGTATGTAATTATAGTGTACAAACTTATTTCTACTAGCGTTCGTGATAGGTAACGATGGCTTACCGCGGCGGCAGTCTGTAAGAAGTTATTGTAACTCCGACTACACACGATCAGGCCCGGCCAGCGACATCAACAGGCGGCCTGAGCTTTGGACTGATAGACCTTGATGCGGGTAGGCACGTCAGTCAACTCAGTGTATCGATACACATACTTCATTCAGAAAGGCGTATGAATCTATAACAGGCCGTCTCAAAACGCGCCTTCAGTCCGAAATGTCTGTTACACACGTGAGGTCAGGCCGGATTAATTAAACACTCCATATGGCCAACAGTCAAAGCTGTCAGGCAGGCTCATCGTGTGTAGGCACCATTAATAGTGCAGCGATGATATTACACAAAGTGATTTGTAGCTTCGTGCCAAATGAAGTTAGTATAGTTGCCTGTCGTTTTGTTTGATGATATCTTGATCCATTTTCCATTGGTTGTCATTGCGGTGAAATGAAATGAAATGTATTTGCCGATAAAATTGGGACTAATATAAAAACTCAATTTCAACTCAATTCGGTTGTTTTATTTTATGTATAATTTTATTATTGCATGCCTTTCAAATAAAATTATTTCCAGATATTTACAAAAAAAAATATAAGTACATACCTTCCGTCTCTATCATCAGGTACTGTCCGAGACCATAATATTGTTATCATCGGAACTTAGTAGACATTCAAAAAATCAATTCAATTGAACAACGAAAATTGACTCTAAATTAAATTGCAAGATTTGGTCTAAACTAACATAGCCATGAGCTTGTAGTGTATTAAAAATTTCAAGCTTGAACTATTTCATTCTCAGACAGATCCCACTACAAAACGAAAGGTTAGAAATAGTATCTATTCAAAATACCGTTGACCTATTTTTCGTTACATCTTAAAATAGCTAGCTCTACCTACATTCGTTAGTAGAAACCTGCATTTCTACTAATGTCGAGGTCAATGCTAATATGTTCGTGCAGTGCTCTACCATAGAGCTAACGTAGGCTACAATTTATAGGGGTTAGAATACAGTATACCTGAATAAAACAGTGTTGTAGAGATAAGAAATAGAGCAGTTCTCTCCGTAAATATTTCATAGGTTTCGGAATTTTAGTAGCGAAAGTTACCTCTACCAAGGAAAAACTACCATATACCTATTTTTTATTGGTATCCTAGGAATTTTACGATTACATGAGTGCGCGGGGGTAATGCGATAATAGTATGGCGTCACGAATCACGATGTAATAAGCGCGTGACCCCTAACCAAACCTAGGACTCCCTGTATCTAGTATCAGAGACTCCAAGGACTATGGCTCCATAAATACCCATATCTATGGTCCGTAGGTGGGTACTCATTATGAAAGAGGGCTTGCCTCGCTTCGTGTATACTTAGGACTTTATTCCTTCACAAAGTAAGCAAATGTATAATAATACGTAATATTGAGCTCCAAGCCGGAATAACGCCGATAATAAATATTCCATCTGGCGTTCCGCCGTAAATCGTTGTATTATACCGTTAATCATAATTTTTAGAGCTACCTAATTAGGGTTCGAGGGTGTTGTTTATTTATCTTAAATCTGTTAGTCGAAGCTTCAAACTTTGAATTGGCTTGAAGTTTTTGGTAAGGGATTACATTTTGAAAATGAAAATATCTTTATTTGCCAGTGTAGATATAATGTCAAAAATTACGAAATAGATTCGTTCTGCCATTACAAACGGCAAATAATTGATAATGTTTAAATGCGTGTTTCTTTATAATTGTTATTGGACATAACACATGTCCATTTATTGCTTAACTACAGGCAACCTCATCCTATGTGTAGAATGTTTGTATATCTCACAGAAAAAACGCTTTTCCGCTTTTCAGTTACCTCAAATTATTTTCCCCAAAAAACTGTACCGAAAACTGGGAACGCACTGCGGCTTGCCATCGACCGCCGCCATTTAGTACGCAATATTCCCAGGTGGTCCATAAAAATACCGGCCAGCGTTTTACATGAAACATTAAAACTTAATTTTGCGACCAGTCCAATTTTAAAATGTAGGAAACAACTGGTGAGATAATGGTAAAAAAGCAAAACTATAATTATCTTTACGAGATATATCAAAATTAATCCCAGTTTCCCTTGGTCACGGCATCACGCGAAAACGACTGGACCAATTTTTCGATTAGCGATATATTATATATATTATATATTATACCGATGTCTATCATAATATGGACGTTCGCCTCACAGACGTAAAACATGATAGAGTTACAATCACACGTTTTTCTGCGGAATTAAAACATGGGCCCCTTTTAAAGAAGGGTGTAAAGAGTTTTGTTTTCGATGATACCTACCTACTGATCCTAAATAATTGTCACTTGTACCATCAATGGTACTACTGACATAAAGGCGAGTAAGCAAGGCATCGACAACGCCCCGAGTAATGCACGTCTGTGATCAAAATCAATTAAGTCTGTAAGTATTCTATGCTATTACTATGTTTAGCTAAAGATGGAACATCTGCCCTTGGTCATGCGTTCGTGTACATTACCCTCTGGCATTCGATGTACGAACTAACGTCCAGAGTCTAGACAAAAGTCATACATTTCAAGACAAATATGCACATAAATTGATGGCGTTTATACATTTCGAGTTCTTTCTATTTCACGTTTATGATCTAGTATACCTATACTTAATTAATAACAATTATGTAGGTAATTCATTTTCAATCATTCTGATGGTAAACGCCCATTACAGTTACAGTGCTAACTAGATCATTCACTGCATAATCTTGCGCGGCACTGCATTGCGGCAATAGTCACCTGAGACAGGTTCTAAACTCATGCGTGGCAATAATTAATAATAAATCCAATCCAAATGTTGCTATCTGGGAATGATATCACAATCCATTTTTAGGGTCAAACGTGCCAATAACCGATCCGTGGTTTGGTTTATAAAGGCACGCAGGTTGGAGATCGATCGAACGATAGGCAGCAATCCAGGATCGATTTCTATGTTGGATAGAAGATACAATATTAATTTCGTGCGTAAGCCGGCCACAGTAATGATTGCTCACTGCCGGTTGGCGTATGAATATCTAACATAAGTTTGGTTCCGCAAACGGACTTTTGCGGAAGAGGCCAACCTTTTATCATCATCATCACCTGTTTCTTTTGCAGTAGGGACAGATCTATTAGGACAGTCATTAAAGGCACCTCTATAGTCCCAGAATCTCCTTAGACGAGGACAACATTATCCCTCACCACAATAATATGGAATAGACATTAAGGGAAGCTGTGAAGAAAACGGGAAATTATTCTGCGAGGCTTCCACATTCGTCCACAATGGCAAGCCTCGCAATTCTAAGTTCTATTTCTCTCTTGTTAAGGTTTCCGGTTATTTTTTGTTGGTTTTATGAGAAATAGCGACCTCTTTATAGGTCTGTAAGGGTTATTAACCTAAGATGCTATCGTTTATCTCCGTTTGTGTTCTATTGTATGTTGTGGAGCTACGAATGGAAGCTTTGTTTGATTTAAATTAATCTTTGAGCAAAATAAATGCCTTGATATTTCAAATATTTTGATATTTGAGATTTTTTTAGATAGGTACGTACTAGGTACTTGAAAAATAACGAAAAATGCTGTCAGTTTGCATCATGCCTTGGACACCAATTTTTGTTTGAATTGTAAGATTAAGGAGTATTGGTATCTCTTCTTTATTAATGTCGAATAATGTATTGTATTATTTGATTGAATAACCAATATAACATAATTATCTTACCAGGAAAAAAAACATTCTAATTTGTGGTTAATGTTGTAATATACTTAATTTAGGTTTTTATCATTTTAGTCTGTAAATAAATACTTCCACAATAGCATTGCAGCTATGTTTATCGAAGCATACGCAAAACGACATATTGAATCATCGTTCCACATGCCGAGAACCATGTCTTCCTCCAAGCAGTATAACTTTTTATCGATATCCGGGGCTCAATGGTCCAATTGGAAATCAAGATTGTTCGGGACACTGAAACTTCAGTTTCAGAAGTCCAGTTTATAGTTATACTGAAGATACAAGCTTGTCGTTAGGTTAGATCTACTCATGAGTTACTGAAACATAACGTAATGCGTCATTGGATGGACGGATGGATTGGATTTATTTTATAATTACAATGGAGTTGCCATTGTAATTTTTGTAAAACAAATCCAATTTTGGAGAATGTAAGTAATTAAGAAAAATAATAGGTAGCGAAAGTAGGTAAAAAAATAAATAATAGGTAACGAAAATGGCACAGGCGGATCACAGTAATGTAAGTTGAACAATTATGCCCTTTTTAGGGCTCCGTTCCCAAAAGGTAAAACGGGATCCTATTACTAAGGCTCCGCTGTCCGTCCGTCTGTCTGTATGCCTATCTGCGTGGCCGTCTATCAACAGGCTGTATCTCATGAACCGTGATAGTTAGACAGTTGAATTTTCACAGATGATGTGTTTCTGTTATAACAAATACTAAGAAAACAGAATAATAGAAGTTCTTAAACTTTCGCGAACTGAATACATGTTAATTAGTATTTAAACGGGTCTAATTCTTCTCGTGACCGCGGCCGATGTAACTCGGTCGAAACGTCGAGGTATGTCAAAATTATATATTTTGATATTAGTTTGTGCGCGAATTAGACCCGTTTGAATACGAATTAACATGTAAACAGAACAATATAAATATTTAAGGGGGCTCCCATACAACAAACGTGAGGTTTTTGATGTTTTTATAGATAATGACACGGAACCCTTCGTGCGAGAGTCCGACTCGCACTTGGCCGGTTTTTACCCTTTCTCGGTTAATTGGACACATTTGTTTTGTCATGGCACGCACTACGTAAATGTAACTTTCTACAAACTATGTAATTATTAAAATTGTTTCGCAAAGTTCAGGCATACCATTTTCTTTTGCGCTTTAGTCTAAAATGAACTTTTCATTTGGGACCTAAGGATTATTTTCGTAACTATTATCTTTTGCTTGCACGCACAGAGAACAAAAATATCGTTGCGAGTCGTAAAGCGACAATGGCGAACATTAAAAAGGAACTTTTTGTTTGTTAACGGCAAAGTTAAGATTGTTGTTTGCACAAAGAATTATTCAAACGATAGCTGCGAAAATGCCTGCGGTACTGAGGTTTGAGATAACAGAATATTTTGAATGGAAATACCTTTTTGCTTTATTGGACTGTTTGCATGTCAAATATTATGTATTCGTGAAATAAACAAAGACCGCGTTGTGTTACCGCCTATACCTACCTATACCACGTTATGTTGTTTGTTAACGTTAAGCTCTTATTTGATCAAATAAATTGTACGGCAATAAATTGGGGGCATACTTTGGTGCTCGGTAAAAATCCTCAGACAAACGATGCCAGGCCATATTGGATAAAAAATGGCAAGTAACCCTATAGTATAGAGTTCAAAATGTATAAACGAAAAGTTTCATACATTTTAGAGATTTGGCTTGGAGATATTTCCTTATCACTAGTCTCGAGGCGGATGTAATGTAATTTCGTAGCGTTGTAACATTGAACTACGAAACCGCTACGAAGTCAACGAAATGCTACGAAATTATTTTGAAATACCGGCGGAAATGATATTTCTAAAAGAAAGAGAGAGCGAGAACAGAACATTCAAATGCAAGTGGAAGAACATTTAAGCGACTTATTAATACTGTAATGGAATATAAATGTTCCTACTGTTTTATGTAGTATTTAGTATTTATATTCCGCTTGCCTGTAAAAAAGCTATAAAACTACTGGACTGACTCCAAAGATCCTTGTACGAAAGCGTCAAAGATGGCCACAGACTATGCTATATTATCTTAATATTTAGGGTTCCGTAGAATATGTAAAGTCAAAAATCTTGTGTCACCTAAAATGATTCTAAGGGCTACGAGGCTACGTCCCGTAGCAAATTCGTAGCTCCGTAGCAGAGCTATTTCACAAATGCTACGCCACTCGTAGAGGCGCAAATATTCTGGAATTCCTGAATAAGAGTGCGTTTCTCTTTACAGCATTAGGTAAATTCTACCTCTGACAATAAATGGTGGAGATGTTATTTACTCGTAGTTCTAGAATTGTACACTATGAACCCCTTTGTATTCACACTATTTATTTACCTCGTGACTGACTAAAGCCTCTCCTAAAATAAATCTTATAGACCAACACCATTGTCTGCACCCTAATATAATGCTATAAACACCATGTTCTTTATTATCTGTCCTTTGTACAATTTGATATGAAAGGGTGCTTCGTAAATCATGCGGCCACAACTTGTTGGGCCTTTCAACGAGCCTTTAGAAATTTGAATCTTAAGCCGTTTGGAATAAGAGCTTCAACTTTATGCGAGATGTAACAGTTTTGCCAATGACCCTTTGGTGTTTTGATTGTTGATTGAACCTTCACGTCTTTGAAATAAGAGCTCCAAATATATATTGAGCCCTTACAGTTCTAGCACCGGAATATGGGCTTTAGGGTAGTTGATATACAGTCCAAAATTTTAACTGTTTCAGTAGGCGCAGGGCATTAAATAAACAGAAAGGAATCTCGGTAGATTTCTGGAGGAAGATAAGTGGAAACGTCAAGGGATCCGCAGGGGCTGTTTCCGATATCGACAGCGTATTGATAGTGTATTGTAATTTTTAGTAACCCTACTATAAAAAAGACCCTGCATAATAGATGACTAAAATAAGAAACATACTGAAACGTGTCACACCATTTCGTTTATTGACTTAACGGCTCAAACGCACCCATCCATGTGCAAGAGAGACTTTGTTATTTACTTTATTTAACTTTGTCCATTTAATTGTTGTGTCTCAAACTCGCTGATTGGCGCCGTGTGACTGTTACAGACACTACCCAAGCACATAAAGTAAATGTGTGTGTATACGAAATACCAATCGCCACTCGCAAAGAAGTACAGCGATCAGTGTGCCTAGTGCGAGTTTTGTCAATTTATTTACGCGCTCGGTCCGTTTGGCGTAAACTTGAAATTGTATGGAATAAGAGCAGCGCCATCTAGCGTCAGTGAATTAGCTGATTCACTGACGCTAGATGGCGCTGCTCTTGCCAAACGGACCGAGCGCGTAAATAAATTAACAAAACTCGCACTAGGCACACTGTTGACAGCCTATTCGTTTTTCACAGGGTCCCAAGTTAACCATGCAGATTTTGCTCATCGACACAGAATATGAATCTCATTTTACGAAGATTCTCTACTAAAGTCTCCTGTACGTTGCAAGTGTTACACATGATTTACGAGACGCCAAGTTGTGTCGTACACAAAGATTGTTTTATACATTTTACATTACCATTACGCTCTTGGGAGATAAATTGAGCACGGAATCACACGGGACACGGGTTTGGGACAATCCCGGGAAATTATGTGTTTGTTGGGGAAGAGGTATGGTTTTGCGGACACGTTGCTCATTATTTTCAATTTTGTGGCTAAACGGAAACTAGGCTGTCAAGATCGTAAAACAAAATGTCGATTATGTTTGCTGTTTCTAACAAAAAATTATCCTATAAGTTTTGACAGTCAAGCTTTTATACAAGTACGCATTCGATAGATTGCAACTTGGAAAACCGAACAAAATGAGCCCAACTGTCAGTCACAGCGGTCCTATTAACTGTAGCTTCTGTCTCTATCGTCTGATCACCTCATCCATTATAGCTCATCCATCTATACACATAATTACACATACACACATATATTTATACAGTCACGCCTTTTCCCGTTGGGGTAGGCAGAGACTACATCTTTCCTTACGCTATTATCCTGACACACCTGTTTCGCTTCTTCTACACTCATGATTTGCTTCATACACGCTCTCCGGCTATGGGAACTCTGGACTTAGCCTTTCCTTAAGACGTCCTCGATTTGATCGTGGTACGCCATCTATATGTACATATTTTAACGCTGATAGATTGTGAATGCCCTACTTCGATCCCTACCTAACAGTTTCGACATAACAAATGATCTGGGAACTGTTGACGTCAAAGATCGATGGGAGGAATACGCTTATCTATCGTTTGGCCGTTGTTCGGCTTTTCGCGATAAAAAAGTATTATATATCGTTCTCCAATATCTTCTACTACCTTCTCTATGCAATCAATGCCAATAGTTTGTACTCATGGAACTCTACTGTTATTTTATTTACCTCGGCAATTAGGCAAAACCGTTCACCGCATCGTCGCGTAGTCGCGTTTGAAACTCGCCTAGGACAAAGGGTAGCTAAGCAGACAGCAGCGCTGTGGTCACCACAAAACCTCAGTATAAAGACTACATAAGGATTTATTAGGCTGTGACCAACCTTGTGGTTGCTCTGACAAAACAAGCTCTGTAACTAAACGGTTTAATTTAAGGGTCGGGTAAACCTACTCTGTTTCAGGAGTAGACTAAAATATTAAATTTTGCGATTAGAATTCTTAGTCAGTTATTACAAAGATCCATTTCTATTTAGACTAGTATAAAGTTACGCCACTTTTGATCATACAAAAATTAATCAGTCTCGGTTAGGTTATATTGATATTATCAATACGCGTTCAGTTGTACCCTAACTTACAATAGGCCTGCTGCTATGGGGTTCGTCTAAACAGGCCTTGACCAATGGTACCGAGCGTTCGGTAAATTTTTACCCTGTCAAAGCGTGAAGCGGGTCAAATAAATTGTGTTAGGAGCGAACGCCTTAACGTTTTATTGGTAATATATTTTGTGGGTAACAATCGACTTGGTAGATGCAGCTTCTCACTATAAGTTGTCGTTGATGGGGAAAATATAAGTAACTACCATTTCTGTTACTTCAGAACTAAAATTCGGTATCTAAAACCAAATTCCATCAAAATCCATTCAACCTGAGTGATACAAGCTATTAACAAAAACTTCAGCGATTTATGCAAGTAGGATAAGATAGGATGCATAATATTAGACTGACTTGAAACAGGGATTAAAGCACAATTTTAATTTATGTTTTATCTCTTTCCAGTTATGCATTTCCCGTGGAATGGAAGCGAGTCTACACAAATCTGAGCAATAGAGTGAGATAGAAAAACCAAGATGGCGGAAGCGGAGGGAGGTGCAAGCGAGCAAGATGATGTTTCATTCTTGCGTACGGTGAGTAAAATTTTCGTTGATTCATTTTTTGAATATCGTATTTTAGGCATTCCACTCGAATAACGGGTATGTACCTGATTGGCCATCACATAAAAAGCCTATTATATTTCTTCTGGTGAGATGCAGACCTGGCAGAAAGAGCGAGAGGAGAGTGAAACCCATGACCCACTGTGCATATCAATACGCTATACAATTAATCACAAAGTGCATCCATTTTCTTTCTAAATTGCCTACTGTGTTTATTTTACATTTTTGTCGGTTTCATTTCAGTTTTGATAATCTTTGTATTTTCAAAATTTTTGTTACCTTTCTTGACTAATATCCTATGTAGGTAGGTACCTAATAATAAGGTGTTATTATCAAATATTTAAGGAACTAAAGTTATTCCATCATAATAATAAAGTACCTAATGATCACGATAAGCCCTCCGAAATTGGAACAAAACTTCAAATTAATTTAATCCGTTACTCCAAAACTTTGTCCGATAAAGTTTTTGATGAAATTAATAAAATTCCTCGTTAACAATCGCCGGAACATTTCAAGGCTCCCTTTGGCCCTTCAAGGTTATCTTTGGCCTTCGTGATTCCTTTTGCCCTTCTAGATGTAAAGAGGGTGAATAGCCTTTTTAGGCCTTCGGCAAAAGCGTTTCCATGAAACTTTGGTTCAAGGACCCAAGCTACTGCTAAAGTTATCTTATAAGGAACATTCTCCTGACGTTAAAGCTCCCACGTTATAACTACCAGGAAAAAGACATTCCCAAAACCTTTGATCTAGTGAGAAAATTGGTAGCACAAGCCTATTTCTCTTATAATTGGCAAAAGTATTTATTATGACGGACCTTGATTATAATTGGAGGACAAGAACATTAATCCAGGAGTATAGCCTTCGAAATAATAGGGTTTGGAACAGGAATAATTTACGAGCACAGATTAAACTCGGCATGATCTTTCAGTTCAGAACAATCTAGGACATTACGTTTTGGATATCCATTACATTATAGACAAACCAAGTATCTCTAATACTTGTATGAAAAATTAAAGTTTAAATTATTCCAAAAGTTAATTGAAAATCGCGGCGTTACGCTCTGCGTTCCGAACGTTTTTCATACTTTATAGGTTAGTTTCCATACCCTCCTCACGATAGTGAGGTGAGGCCTTTGCCCAGCAGTGGAATGGTTACAGGCTGAATTATTATACAGGTTAGCAAATAGCAAAGTTAACCTAAACTCGCCCGCAGTCCAATATCTATAACGTATAGTTTACATATCGCCGGTTGCCCTGCAACTATAAATAGACACCGTTTGACAGCAGACATCATTACAGAATAGACAATAGTAGCTGCATACATGTCTGGCGTGCCAACGGTCAGGGTGAATCATTGGGTTAGTGGGTATAGCATTTACTATTTTTGAGGCCTTCGGTATCAAAACTGAGGATATGAAGGGTGTCAAAAGATTCGATAGTGTAAGTAAGTAAGCATGTGTCGATAAAACACATACCAATCTGGACTGGGCCCTCGTGGGGGATTTTGGCGTAAATTTTCCTCACGGAAGTGGTGAGAGTCCCTTTCTCATCAGTGGGTTGTTGAGGATGATGATACGTCTGTAATTTGAGTTCCATGTGAGGTAACTCTCTAGTTACCTCACATGGAGCGGTAGATAGGTGTTTTAAATTACCTAACGAAAAGAAAATAAACTATCTTCGAATGTCGAACTAAAAAGCCTATACAGTGAATGTGTTTTCCGAATATTATGGTGATTGGAAATTAAGATATTTGGAGTAAATTATGTTTTCAGAAACTTTTATTCAGCTACGGAGCTAAAGTCGCAAGTAACTGTTAGTATAAATGAAATGCGATATACCGGTTCAATGGCTCATGTCACATTTGCGATGCACAGTCGAGAATTATAATGAAAGACTATAAGTTTCATAAAAAAATGCTTTCAAATTGCAAAAGCTTTCCATTTGAATAGAGACGGTAATTGGTCGTCGGTGCGGATGGCACCGTTAGGGCTGTCGAATAGGTGTCGATAGTGTAGCTCCCCAACAGTGAAATATTTTTTCAAATTGGTTCAGTAGTTTCGGAGCCTAATCAATGCAAACAAACAATCGAAACTTTCCTCTTTATAATATTACTATAGAAGTATAGCAAAACCCTTATTTGGACACAATTAACGGGTGTCCATCTAATAAATAACGCGGACTACGACCACCTACAGGTCTATAAACCCCTAATGGGGTACGGCAATGGACCCTTTTCACGCAGATTAGACAGGCATTACGCGAAGGTGAAACGGCTTACGTGTGGTGGAATTGTACGCTATTTCCTCAAACGATGTTTTATTCAGGATACTCGCGAAAATCTCCGGTCATTGGGTGAGGTAGCCAAAACCAGGCGTTTCCGATGACATTGATTTATTGTATGTGCGCAAATGTGACCACTGGTGTAGGTATGCGAGGGGGGGGGGGGGTAAAAGGAAGGGAGGCAATCCAGCCCGCTCCAGCTATTGTTACCTCAAGATCTGGGTGGTATGTTACTTACAGCTGAGTATAATATATATATAATATATTCACGACGCATGACTAAATTGTAAAAAAAAGTTTCAACTACTGACAACCCTATGGAAGTCATTACGCGAACAGAGGGCGTCGGAAAAGCATTGTGTTTTATGAAAGCCAGAGATCAAGTTCAAAGTGAAAAGTAATGAAATGATTTTAAAGGAATGATGACATTGATTCGTCTTCGCTTAAATCCACAAAGAGCTATGTCAGAAACGGGCAGGCGGCCTGACGAACTCTGACACGAAGTCGTCACTGCCTCGTTCGAGTTCGACCTACCGAAGTTCCTGTTGTCTTCTATATGCTCAGTAATTTGCGGAGAATACGCTAGGGGTTCTAACCTTCGAAATAAATGTGCAAAATATATTATTATGTTAGGGGCTATTATTTATTACTAGCTGCGCCCAGCGATGTTACCCGCAGTTTTCGGGAAAAAGTAGCCTATGTGTTAATCCAGGGTGTTAGCTACCTCCATACCAAATTAGGTCAAAAACGGTCCAGCACTTCAAGCGTGTAGAAGTAACAAACATACAAACACACTCACAAAGTTTCCCCCGTGATAATAATAGTAGGATGGGTTCCACACAGGAAGCGAGAAAATGTTTCGTTGGTAACGGTCCGAAATCCAAGGGTCCATAACCCATTTGGGATATGAGGAGAAAATGAGGGTTGCCCTGCAGTAGGCGAAGGGTTAGTAAAAATACGTTGGTATGGGTACAGAACCCTTCCACAGTTTTATTTGTTAATTATAATCACGTGACATAACATTGATTTTCTTGTTCCGCGTCGCGAAAAGTTGCGATGTCTCGCGAGGTGGTGGTCTAGGACACGCTGCACTTTGCTAAATGTGCTTTTCTCACATATGGGCACTTCTCATGACGGGCACTTTGCAAAATGTTGTAAGGTGTTTTCTGTAAAATATTGATTCGGGTAACTTGGAAAATTTTAGGGTTTAGGGTAAAGATAATAAATAAAATAGAATAATAGTTTACTAAATGAACACAACGAGACGTAGCGATAAAAACATACTTTATTCAGTATTAGTATATATAGGAGTATTTCTTTTTTTCATTTTCCAATGGCCGTGGTTTCCCCTCTTAGCATAATTTTCTCTCTCCCTACTTTGCATGATGGCGTAATTATGACGGAACCTAATACGCTTTTTATTATACCGAATTTTAAGTCAGCAATCGACTGTCGTATTATAACTTATGGTAAAAGTATTGACATCAGCTAAGTGTAGTAAGTTTTACTATTTGTGCTTGTGCAGTGGCTCCTCTCTCTCCCCTCTCCCTCACTCTCTTTCTTTCTTTTTCTAAGGAAAGATATCCGATAGACAGCCGTCGACAGAGAACTCCATCTATAACCCCAGGGGCCTTACCATGGTGTCTTATTGCGATCCAATTGAGGACCTAAACCGAATTGTTTTACTACTTATTCGTACCATGACGTCTTGTTGTGACATCTAGACGCTCATTTTAGGTTGATTTTAAATCTAAAGGGACTGACGCCTACCTTATTGATATCTAAAGCCATGTATTACCATTATTTAAAGTGAAACGATTCTGTTTAGGTCCTCTATTGGATCGCATTAAGACGTCATGGTAAGCCCCTTGCTGGGTATGGAACTGACTGATGACGCTAATAATTACTGTTTTACAGGAAGACATGGTCTGCCTGTCGTGCACGGCGACGGGCGAGCGCGTATGTCTCGCGGCAGAGGGCTTCGGCAACCGGCATTGCTTCTTAGAGAACATTGCCGATAAGAACATACCGCCCGATCTGTCGCAGTGCGTGTTTGTCATCGAGCAGGTGAGTTGATGTATCTGTGTTCAGATACCACATAAGTTACTGTACGAGTTCTAACTTGCAATGAAGGTTTATTTATGGCATAGACCTAGAATTAGATTTACATCAGCTTGAAATGAATAGAGTAAACATTTCGAGCTGGTTAGATACATATATAAATCGGAAGATTTAACATAATATTTGCTTTTTAAGTATGTATGTGCTTAAAGAAATAAACGAAACAGTGTTTCGGATGGTGTCTCCGAAGAGTTTACGTGATCTTCAATCTATTCAATGTTATATCGTCGCATTTTATGTGTTTGTATATTCCAAAAACGAGTTAAACTTTTGTGTGTTGTCATATGCCAAACCAATTTACAAGTTTCAGTGTGTTTTGTGTGCCGTCATTTATAACTATTTGATAACGTTGATGTTATAGAAGATTATTATTACATCCCCACCTCCACAAAATAAAGTCTAAACCAAAAAGAGTAGTAATACGAGAAAGCCACATTAAAGCAGCCCACTTGGCACTTGATTGAATGTCCCGAAACTGGGACAAGCTCCCGTTTCCTCGGATGCCAACTTTTTGTCCCGTTTTATTGGAATTTTCCAGACAATGATGGATTAAATTATATGAAAACATGTAAATCTACAGAATGTTTTATCGCAAAATTAATGCCTGAATTATAATGCGGCTCGCAGAACTCTTTAAATTACTCTATGGTTATAGCAATTCTGAAAAAATTCATAGATTTTTTTAATACAATAAACCAGACTATCTCTACACAAGACTACCTGCAGAAATAAAAATTGAGGAATTTTGAAAGCACTGAAAGTCATGTAAATGTAGAGCCACTGAAAGTCGGGTAAAGCAACAAATAAATAGGGTGCGGCCGAGCAAAAAGCGACACTCAACTGGCAATATCACAATATCATTGAAACTCATTTTGGTAAGGGTAAAATTTGCGTAATTTATTCGTCCTTCGTTTCCAAACATGGTTATAAAGTAATTTAACTTTCATGAGTAACCTTTTAGGGCCCATTTGGATATGCAATTATTTTAAATTTAACGTAAAACTTTGCTAACTGTCAACTTTTTTCCTCAGGCCTTGTCAGTGAGGGCTTTACAAGAACTGGTCACCGCAGCCGGCTCTGAAACTGTAAGTATGCCACCTCCAAAGCCAACCCTTATAAATGTATATTTTAATTTAATTTTTACAAACCTGTAAAATTAACAGTCGTTGACCTATCCTCAAATATCTGTAATCACCTTTTGAATAATTTTCAATTATATTTTGACTAAATCACAATTATTTATGTCCTAATTTCTCTGGGTCCTATAAAGATTTTAAACGGCAAATCTCTTGAATGCTTCTTATAATTATGTGTTTAACATGTGAAATTCGAAATTGTGAATAATGTGTTTACATATTTGGCTCATGTTTAATGTTCCGACTTGCAGGGGACCAACAATTTAGTGAGTATACTCAGCGTCGGTAATAATGCATGCATCATTGTTCTCATGAGTTGTTTTAATTGGTTGTTCTTTTGGATTGGCTCTAAATTCTAAATTTTGATATATACTATCACTAATGCGTCATGTATTAAAATTTTAAACAATGTTAATTTTGCCTTCGTAAGAAGTGACAGGTTTTATTACTAATGTTCTCTGCCGTTATTAATATATATACTTACGTAGTAGATATCCATATTTCTACAGATTTTGTATCTACACAAAAACTAAAAACGAAGTTTTGCTGGATGATTTATGAAAATTGCATTTATTTTTATTATGAATTAACCCTCTAGAGGTACGACGTTTCTTTAGTACACAATATTATGAACAGTTGGCCGTATTAACAATATATTTATCTAGGTATTGTACATATATTATCTGACGAAGAGAAGCATCTTTTAGTTTGGTACCTATTTGAAGTGAATGCGTTATTATTTACAAAAAGTTGTAAAATTGAATTAAAATATCGCCGCAGATATCGTTCATATTTTCAAATATCTCTAGATATTATTTGTAGATAACATAAGATTTAGCTGTGATTATACCAGTGCAGTAGTTGCAAATTCACGTCAGTAAAATAATTATCCTGTAATCTTTATGTACCTATTGTATTAGTTTCAGAAACACATTTAACAAATAATTGCCTCTAATATTAAAGTCTACCATTATTTCCAGTTTAGTTTTTAGGCATGTCGTATTTTAGATTAGAACTCAGATGTTTCCTTTCCGCTGTATATTAACAACGAAATATTAATATTAATGTAGAATCCTTTACTATCTTAACTTTTAATAAAAAATATATATACCATTATTTAACAATCGTAAATTAATGCCAGTAGAAAAAACTTGTTTCAAGCAATATTTTTTTTATGTCTGTGGTAGTACCTAGTTAACCTATTGTGTTGTGAGATTCATAATGTTTTGTTATCATAGTTGATGCTTTATAATCTATCGCTTGTATTTATTTTATGATGCTTTAAAAAGGATGACCCTATCAAACATAAAATTACTTTAGCATAGTAAGTTTTCAAAGCTTTTCTATACAACAAAATGAGATCATATTTTATTACAATATCGCCATAAAATGTTATGTCCAATTGATCTTGCCTTTCCGACGATACTCGTATCTAAACAATGATGAGTATTAGATTGTTTGTAGTGTTGATATTTAGAAGGGAGTTGTTATCGTATTACTTTATGATTTTCATTTGATTCCAGGGTAAAGGCACTGGTTCAGGACATAGAACATTGCTCTACGGCAATGCCATACTTTTGCGTCATCTTAACAGTGACATGGTAAGTAACGTATTCGGCATCTAGGCACAGATTACTTAATATTTACCTACTTACGCCCGAAATTAATATTGTATCGTCTATCCACGATTAAAATCGATCTTGGATTGCTGCCTATCGTTCAGTCGATTTCCAACCTGCGTGCTTTTATAAACCAATCCACGGATCGGTTATTGGCACGTTTGACCCTAAAAATGGATTGTGATCCCAGATAGCAAAATTTGGATTGGATTGATTATTAATTTCGGCCGAAGTAAATCTAGATATTACTTTCACATGCTTATCAATCCAAACTGATCTCTATACACAGCGGTAATACGTGCGCTTTAAAATTGCACGCTCCGTGGCGTGAGTTGGTTATGAGCGGACATGCTGAGCGAGAGGTAACAGGTTCAATTCCTGCCACAAGACAAAATATAGAATCTGTGGCTCGACGTGTTGACCATTACATAAAAATACTTGAGTTGTAACAATACTTTTCGGTGAAGGAAAACATTGTGAGCAAACTCACATGCCCGAGAATTATTTCTTAGGCATATGCTCCACCAATCCAGACCGGGCTCCTGTAGTCGATAACAGCCTAATCCTACTCAGGAAAGAGGTGAGACCCGTCATCAGCAGTGGACGAACATAGGTTGTGATTCCTTAATGACAAATCGATGATCCGATGATCGATGATCCAAACTTATATAATGATAACCGGAAGTAAATAATGATATCCACTTCAATATTAATAATGTGAAAACTGTAATTTAATTTCAATTTACATTATAATACCTACTATACTTAAGTGGTTTATTGTGTGCCTTGGCTTTGCTGTAAGCGCAACAAGCATAATATTTATATATAAATAAATAAATGAAGAAATATCCTGGATGTAAACCAATCTTGACATGAAGAGTATTTCCTTATCAATAAAGAATTGAATTGAAAGATGATGATGATGAGTAGAGTAGAGGCTAAATGCACAGTCAAAAATAAACCTTGGGATATTAAAATATTATATTATTATGTCTCCTAGTACCTGGCTTGTCTCTCCACCTCGTCTTCCCAAGACAAGCTGGCTTTCGACGTGGGTCTGCAGGAGCACTCGCAGGGCGAGGCCTGCTGGTGGACCCTGCATCCAGCCAGCAAACAGAGGTGAGCATCGGCACATCTTCCTATCAATGTATTACCTAACATTACATTGACAATGTTAAAGCCTCAGATACAAGTATGTTACAGTGTTGACATTAAAAAAAACTCCAACATCGAGTTTATTTGAACTAAGTTCGAGGAACTTCCCAAAGAAATAATATCAAAATAAATCGTTTCATCCGTTTGGGAATGTTTTTAAGAGCTACGATAAGTTATGAAAATCTCCAAGAACAGTTTTTTTTTTTGCTTTTTACATAGCTAAAATCACTCGTTCCAATCACGATGGACGTTTATAACAATATGAATATCGATTAGTTTAAACGCCACTCGGGATGAATCGTATCATCCATTTCACGCTTGTCAACAAATTAGCCGTGGCCACAGCGCAACAAAGCTCGACACCCCACAAGTCACCAAAGTTGAGATTAATTTAAACTTGCAGATCGGAGGGCGAGAAAGTTCGCGTCGGAGACGACTTGATTCTCGTCTCGGTGGCCACTGAGAGGTATTTGGTAAGTGTTCTGTTACTATTATGCTTAATTGTTAATGCCACTACCACACAGACGATATCAACCGTCGATAATAACGCAGCGTTCGTCCGGTGATGCGTCCTGCGTCCATTCCACACATAATGATTTGTTGTCTTCCGATATTTCTTATACACGATGCGTAAAAGCAATATGGAAAAACGCCTGCGATATTATCGCGCTTTTATAGTAGCGGCTTAGTGCTTTCACCATTGTGTCTCAATTGTACACTATAGAACATTTTGTATTGAATTTGTTTATTTGAATAAATAAATATGCAGCGTCTGATTTACACATTAATATACAATGTAGAAGGCCACAATTCACGAGCATGGCATATAGATAGGCATATGATATTATGTCTTACAAGCGCGTCGCATAGACTGCATCAATGTTTATATATCCAGGCTGTATACAAAAACCTACTTACTGAAAGCTACCTGCCTGTAAAATACCCTCGTCTCGCTTCACATTACACCAGTAACTGTGCAGCGGACTGGATTGTCCAGTGATCGAATCCAGCGCTTGAATATCACTAGGTCCTAGTGGCATTCTAGCGCTGCATTCACTAGGACAATGTAAGCCTGGACTGGCAGTGCGCAATTCATTCTGGAATGGCAATGGGAACGACAGATTCCAGTCGGCACTGCACTGGATTGGTTCGCTGGATCACTGGGCTGGTGAACCGGGTGGTATGACAACTACTGGGTCTGAACTAAACTTACTCGATAGCGCGCTATACACACTATAACCAGGCGGCTAGATGCACTGTTAAAAAAACTGATTTGTATGAAAACGGAATCAATTGTCTAGAAAATTATATTATGTTCACTCATTCTATGTTATTCATCTAGGGTAAGATGGCAATGGCAATTACGACTCCGTCTCAACGAACGAATACAGAGTTTATGTTTCTGCTATCGGTGAGGCAAAGGGAATGCTGTTAGTTAAATGTATTGTAAATCTAAAATGTTCAATGTCGTCTGCCCGCGTAGATTCATTGTGTTACTATGGTCGTACTGTGAGGTGGAACAGTGGATTGTGTGATCATTTTCGTACACAAAAAGGTGTCGTATGTTCAGTATTATTGTTAAAATCATTCAATAAGTTAAAATCATCAATAAGTTAAAATCATCAATCATGTCGAACTAACTGGCGCGCCCAATATTCAGACGCATGGGATAAATTGATAAGTTATGGATGATGAGCATGTAATGTTCTAGAACCTAAAGTTAATAATAAGTAAACATTTACCAGATTTCATCAAAATCTGCTCAGGCATTTCAGCACTGAGTAACAAATTTAGACTTGTCGTAGAATATTTGCTGAGAAATCGATCACATCACGCGTAATTGGAAAATAAATGACGATTTTAGGTTAAAATTAATAGTATAATTATGTTTCTTGTGCGACAACCATTTAATAATACAAGATGTTGAAACATCATAATTTAAACAGGTAAATTTAGGACGTAAAAATTGAGTTGTCCACTTTCGTCCTTCGTGGGTAAAAATTCATCCAGTGCCATTGATAAGATTAATATGTTTTTCAAGGTAACTATTTCCAATAAATAAATGTTTTGTTCACAATACCACTAGCAATAATAGCAAGTTAGTATTCGCATTCCTTTCCACTTGTTCATGGAAATCTATCATCAATCATTATTTCATTGGATCCCCTTTGTAACCTAAGGTTGTAAAAGTACATTTCGTTTTATCAATTCATTTTTTCTTGTAAGAGATTACTTCATATAAGCATTATATTATTATACCTAATTCTAAGATTTTTGTTGTTTATAGCTAACTTAATTTTATTTAAAAGAAATAAAACTCGAATCCATTAACATTTTCGCTACATCTTACTAATATTATAAAGCTGAAAGTTTGTGAGTGTGTGTGTATGTTTGTTACCTCTTCACGCTCAAACGGCTGGACCGATTTCGATGAAATTTGGTATAGGGGTAGATTGGACCTATGAGACGGACATAGGCTATCTTTTGTTTCAAAAAATAATCTCGAAGGGGATGAAATAGGGGTTGTAAGTTTGTATGGGTAATTAATAATTTTTCAAGTTAGGAATCTGAAAATTGAAATTTAGGCTTTTGGTAAGAAATAAAGAAATACGGGTCTCAGCTTTTTTGCAAAATCATCCCTAAAAGGGACAAAGTAAGGGGTTGAAATTATGAGGTATTCTTTAGTTGCATCCCCTACGGACGGTAAATCGTAGTGCAATTTGGCAAAGAGATATAATTATAATAATGGATAGAAGTTAAAGAAAGAGATAAATATTGGGAGAGGGAGAGAGATAGAGTTAGAGGGAAAGAGATAGACGGAGAAGTATATATGAACATAAATAGAGAGATAAAGGGAAAAGGAAAGAGATAGAGGGAGAGGTAGTGAGCGAGAAATAGAGGGAGTGGGAGAGAGCGAGAGAGAGCGAGAGATAGAGGGAGAGAGCGTGAGATAGAGGGAGAGGGAGAGAGCGAGATAGAGGGAGAGAGTGAGAGAGATGGAGAGAGCGTGAGAGAGGGAGAGAGCGTGAGATAGAGGGAGAGGGAGAGAGCGAGAGATAGAGGGAGGGGGAGAGAGCGAGATAAAGAGGGTGAAGGAGAGTGCAAGAGATAGAGGGAGAGGGAGAGAGGGAGATGAGACAAAGAGGGAGAGAGGGAGATGAGAGAGAGAGGGAGAGAAGGAGAGAGGGAGATGAGAGAGAGAGGGAGAGAGAGCGAGAGATAGAGGGAGGGGGAGAGCGAGAGAAAGAGGGAGTGGGAAAGAGATAGAGATAGAGGGAAACAGTAAGAGGAAGAGGGAGAGAGAGAGAGAAAGAGCGAATTTACTAATATTATAAAGCCGAAAGTTGAGAGTTTGTATGTATGTATGTATGTTTAGATTGAGTAAGATGTGTGTATGTTTGTTAGTTCTTCAAATCATTAAATTTGTTAAATTTGGTACGCAGATAGGTTGTCTCCCAATTTAGGACATAGGCTACGAGTATAAGTCATCATCATAATCATCAACGTTTTCCATCAATGCAATAAAAACTATAAAAAACTACCCTATTTGCATTAAATTTGGCATTAGTTTATACCGCAACTTAAACACATAATACACAGTGGAATGAAAACTTAAATAGTAGATAAACCTTAATTTGTATGATATGTTGTACGCAGATAATTAATTTATTAACAAACACAATATAGGCTACAATGTTATCATCATCACTATTTCACTGTCCATCGCAGTGTGATAATAACTGTGAAAACTACCTAACTTCGGTATTTTCTCTGACACAATGTTACAAGTCGTATCTAACAGCCACCGTCTTATATGTGTTATAATGTGAAACGCGTGTGAAACCGCGGGGCGCCGCTAGTTACAAAATATAATCATTTTTATATCAACAACTTGCCCCATAAAACAACGATAAAAATAACAACAATCAAAATTAGCAACCAAAATTAAATTTTAAATTATTAGATCACAATTAAATTAAATTAGATTACCTACACGTCACGCGCCACACAAAACTTTTATAGTTATCAATCACGAAAAGTAAAGTTTAATCTGCAATACCGAATTTTTATGACGGCCACTGTTTGGTTCATAAAACCGCGAGAAGCCAAGCCTTAGTTATTAACCCGAGTTCGAGGAATTACAACTCTGTCCTAGTTCTACTACAGCTGGCATTGTACCTACTTCAAGTGCCAAAATGGGTAAATGGGTCAATAATGGGTTTCTTATATTATTTCAATCTTAAAAACTTCAAAGTTCTGTAGAATATTGATCATTGCGTGATCGTTCACGCTCACGAGTGTGAGCAAATAATGCAAGTCCAAAACAACTTCACTTTCTGTTCCAAAACTCCCAGGAAGTTTCAACAATAGTAGATTGTACTACAAGGGAACAAAGTAATGTATTTAGGGCGACAGCGATTTTTTTAATCCAGCGCATAGCGGAGGATTCTAGAGTAGAATCACAAGCGTAGCGAGGGGTTCAAAATACTTGGCTCGAGGGTAAATAATTTTGTTCCCGTGTACACTCTGCTTTTCATAATAAACTATGAGAAAAGTATTTTCGCCACTGTTTTAAGTGCGCTGGGATGACCCACTTTGTTCGCACTTATCGAGGAACCCTTTGCCTATTTTCGAATAGATGGGATCTCTACATTTTGCAGTATTTTGACGTCGATTTCGACTTGACTAGACTAGGACCTCTAACTGAATGGGTCCCGGCATTTAATAATATTTAAAAAATACTCTAATACTAGCAGTAATCGTGCTATCAAAACGTGGTAAAATAACGTTATTTATTATCATTGTTAAAAATATTTTGAACAGTGTCCAAATCACACCTCTGCACTTCAAAGTTCAACACAATTACTGCGAATGTCTAACCTTAATCTGTTTCAATTAGCAACTTAGACAACACATTAAACTCTCATTATCACGTGTACAGTCGGCAACAGAAGTCGCTTCATCAATTATTAATCTTTACATTCCCGACCACAGACTAAAAAAATTCGTCTCTTTATAGCACACAACGAAAGAGAACGAGGTGTCGATAGTGAACGCGTCGTTCCACGTGACGCACTGGTCGGTGCAGCCGTACGGTACCGGCATCTCTCGTATGAAGTACGTGGGATACGTGTTCGGGGGGGATGTGCTGAGATTCTTCCACGGAGGTGACGAATGTCTCACCATACCTAGCACTTGGACCAAGGACGGGGGGCAGAAGTGAGTAAAATTGTGTGCTAGGGTGTGGTTTGTTTGTTTGACAATGGAGTAGTGGCAGTATCTATTGTCAGAGCTTATCAAGCCCTAAGGCCTCTGTCTTGGCGTAATGGCTGCTATCAACTGATAACAATCAAGGCTGACAGCTAAATGCGCGCTCCGAAGTACGGAGTGATGGAAATCCGCACATAACTTGCAAAAATCCGGGGCGGAGGATCGAACTCGGTGTCGTTGAATCGCAATTTGCTCGTTACAGTAGCACTAATCATCATCATCATCATCATCATCATCATCAGCCTGAAGTAGCACTAATACCACGGAAGATTCACGGACTAACTTTTTCCTCAGTATCGTAGTCTACGAGGGCGGGTCGGTGATGTCGCAGGCCCGCTCACTGTGGCGGCTGGAACTCGCCCGCACTAAGTGGGCGGGCGGGTTCATCAACTGGTACCATCCCATGCGCATCCGACACATCACCACCGGCCGCTACCTCGGGGTCAACGACCAGAACGAACTGTATTTAGTTAGCAGGTGAGTTGTATTGAACTGAACTTGGTTCCCAAGTAAGTTGTATTGAATCGTATTTGGTTACAGATTAAAATCTATATTCGAATGACAAGACATTTGACCTACAAGCCGTTGTATTATTTATAGAGAGGAAGCCACGACAGCCTCGTGCGCGTTCTGCCTCCGCCAGGAGAAAGATGACCAGAAACAAGTGCTGGAAGACAAGGACTTGGAAGTCATCGGAGCGCCCATCATCAAGTACGGCGACTCCACTGTCATTGTGCAGCATTCTGAGACCGGCCTGTGGTTATCTTATAAGGTTAGTTCAGCCTAGAAGAGGCCTAAAGCAATGGACGAGTATAGGATTATGATGATGATGATGATGATGATGATGATAATGATGATAATGATGATGATGATGAGGAGCGAGGTTTGTCAAGGAATACAGTTGGCTACCCCACGGTGCCACACGAGCGTCAGTGGCGCTACGTCCATTTTATACATCATCATCATCATCATCAATCTTCGCCGCACACTGCTTTCCCTACAAACCAGCCATTACCTCAATTCAAACTATGTAAACCCTTTTTCATTCCTCGTCAGTCCTATGAGACCAAGAAGAAGGGCGTGGGGAAGGTGGAAGAGAAGCAGGCGATCCTCCACGAGGAAGGCAAGATGGACGACGGCCTGGACTTCTCCAGGTCCCAGGAGGAGGAGTCCCGGACCGCCAGGGTCATCAGGAAGTGTTCCTCTCTATTCACCAAGTTTATCAAGTGAGTTATTGAATAACAGTGTTTTTTTATTATTATTGTAATAGCTTCACTTGTGATCATAAAATACGATATAATATCTAGTAAAATCTTAGATGTCAAAGACAATACTATAATTTGGTATCTTAGAGCTGATCTGATGATGGTGCTAGGAGGTGGATAGTGGAACACTTCAGCGGCTAGTACTAGTAAACGTCTCCCGTCTTATCACAAAAGCTTGGACCAGAGTTAAACAGTGATGTTTCTGAAATTTCGTTCGACAAAATCGACGTCTATCACTCCCGTATTCTTACACAATCCTGGTATTCCTTGTTATTTTATTTATAAATTGCTAATTATTATGCTATTTAACTGCTAATTAAATTCACTTGTGAATTTGTTAGTTAGAAAAAGAGAGGGTTAGACGTCGATTTGTGGTGTAAATATTAAGACAAATCTGTTCAACTCGTGTGTGTTAAGAAGACTAGGGTTTAGGTGCATTATGATTATCGTTTTGGCAAGTCCAATTGACCGGGGTTGGTAACGAAGGCTTGGTGGCACCACCAGTTGGCACCAGGAGATGGAGAGTGGAAACCATAAACGTGTTTTTAGTATATTTCCCCACTCCGCAGCGGCCTGGAGACGCTGCAGGAGAACCGTCGGCACTCCATGTTCTTCGCGTCCGTAAACCTCGGCGAGATGGTGATGTGCCTCGAGGATCTGATCAACTACTTCGCGCAGCCGGACGAGGATATGGGTGAGTGGTGCCGGGTGGTCATTGTTTTCCCTGTGCTCACCGTTCGTGTGACGGTCGGACGCGATGGTGGTGTTCTCGCATTCTCCAGTCGTCCCTGCGAAGTTTAGCCTTTGTGTCATAACTGAGTACCAAACATACGCACTATATAGCATTTATTTTTATCTATAAAACAATGTCGTGTTAGTTAAACTATTTATAACTCGAGAATAATTGGAAAATTTTCATTATCTTTGCTTTGTTTGATTCGGTCGCCGCTCGGAATAGCAGAACAACTTTTAAACTGGGGGAAAAAGTACGAAAAAGAGAGAAAGATGATAATTCAATACATTTTAACAGGACAACGTATGTCAGGCCAGCTTGTTTGTAATATTCATGGATGAACTACCCAAAATCTATCGTAATATTAGTAGGATATACTGTGATCTATCCCAGATAAAGTGTGGTAATCGAGAAAGAAACTGGAAGGTGTGATGTGGCCCCATTTTGTGAAGGAGACATTTTGAGAAGGGAACATTTTCAACCTAAACGCTTTCGCTATAACACTACTTAAAACATGAAACAATTAAAGGACATACGAATCTTTCTTCCTTCTTTCTTTACCAGAGCACGAAGAGAAGCAGAACAAGTTCCGCGCCCTGCGCAACCGCCAGGACCTGTTCCAGGAGGAGGGCATCCTCAACCTGATCCTCGAGGCGATAGACAAGATCAACGTGATCACCTCCCAGGGCTTCCTGGCGGGCTTCCTGGCTGGAGACGAGTCGGGACAGAGCTGGGAGATGATCTCAGGGTACCTGTACCAACTCCTCGGTGAGTGGTGTTGTTATCCCACAGGGGAAGTTGCTTTTTACGGGATAAAAGTGTTTACAAGTATTCCAGGATCTAAAGCGTCTATGTATGAACCAAAAGGTTTCGAATATGTTTCTATGGCTGACATCATAGCCGCCGCCATTTTGATTTTTTCGAAATTTCCGCTAACGGGGTAGTAACGTAGTGCCTATGTATATATGGGTAGGGGACACAGGACACTTATACAAACATGTCAAGTAATAGCGTACCTTGAAGTGTCCCGTTCAACCGAGATATTTGGAGGTAAAGATCGTTGTAATTTCATCAAAATCTGTCCACCTATTATAGCGTGGGGAGGTAAAACGCGCCGCCACTGGTGCCTCCCAGGTTTTCATTGTAGCTTTATGCAGTAGAGTTAGCGGTAAACTACTCTCGCCGTACCGTATAGTAAGTAACTTTTCAGTTGTCTGTGGTTTTGTTTAAATAACGGTCTATGTATAATATATATATATTACATTTTGTTTATGTTCCTTTGTAACAACGCCTCATCCCTTCTCCTCCAGCCGCGATCATCAAAGGCAACCACACCAACTGCGCTCAGTTCGCGAACTCCAACCGGCTGAACTGGCTGTTCTCCCGGCTCGGCTCGCAGGCCTCCGGCGAGGGCACCGGCATGCTGGACGTGCTGCACTGTGTGCTCATAGACTCGCCCGAGGCGCTCAACATGATGCGGGTCAGTGTGTAGCCTGAACTAACTAACGTGGTGCGGGGCAGAGTGTAGCCTGAACCAATTAACGATGTGCAGGGCAGTGTGTAGCCTGAACCAACTAACGTGGTGCGGGGCAGAGTGTAGCCTGAACCAACTAACGTGGTGCGGGGCAGTGTGATTTAAAACACTTACGCACAGATTTATTCGCGCCACCTAGTTCCAATCGGCCTAACTACCGAATTACCGCACTAACGCTGAAGGAAAATATAGGGAGCAGGAATTATTTTCTAATAATCCGTTGGCACCATGCAAAAAAGGTTAGGAAACCCTGTCCTAGAGTGAGTTAGAGGGCAAATAGAACCAAACCTGTCGGTTCTTAACCCTCTCGAATCCTCCGTAGGACGAGCACATCAAGGTGATCATCTCGCTGCTGGAGAAGCACGGGCGGGACCCCAAGGTGCTGGACGTGCTGTGCTCGCTGTGCGTCGGCAACGGCGTGGCCGTGCGCTCCTCGCAGAACAACATCTGCGACTACCTGCTGCCCGGCAAGAACCTGCTGCTGCAGACGGCGCTCGTCGACCACGTCTCCAGGTGAACCGCTCCTTCTCTGCTTCTCTGCTTGCTCCTCGCAGAACAACATCTGCGACTACCTGCTGCCCGGCAAGAACCTGCTGCTGCAGACGGCGCTCGTCGACCACGTCTCCAGGTGTTTCTTTTTTTATTTTGCCTCACACTAGGATTGCTCCTGTATCGTGGGTACCGTTATACAGATATATAATTTCACATGCACATCACACCCAGACCAGAAACAAATATTTGTGGATCGCACAATAATATTTGTTCCGGGCGGGAATCGAACCCGCGACACCAAGCGCAGCAGTCTGTTTGGTCAGCCACTACGCCAAACGTGCGGTCAAATATGCTGCTTCTCTGCTTGCTGGTAACATTGATGCACTCGTCTACTAAATAGGGTAAGCAGGAACCTCTATCGAAAAGTTCGATACGTTAACTGTCGGATTTGTTTTAGATTTGATCAGTACTCCTACAATCACGTTAATTTAACGGTTCGTATCGTTAACGTATCGTTCAAGGTACCCTTTCGCGTATGCATCTTGTCGATATTACAAGGCGATGATCAAATCTGAAACAAATTTGACAGTTAACGTATCGAATACTTCCTCGATGGAGGTTCCTGATCACCTGATTCATTGTGGGTCGCGTGCGATCAGAATACGTAATATCGTTCTACTGGTGAGTTAATACCTCTCTTCTCTCCCGAGAGAGGGAACTGTACTCACTACAAATTTGACTTTGTTAGTTGCTAAAACAAGCAAAAGCCCCGTACAAAATAACTAATAATGACCGTTCGTCCAGCGTCCGGCCCAACATCTTCGTAGGCCGCGTGGAGGGGTCGGCTGTGTACCGGAAATGGTACTTTGAAGTGACCATGGACCACATAGAGAAGACCACGCACATGATGCCCCATCTGCGCATCGGCTGGGCCAACACTACCGGGTAAGTGGTCTCATACGGCCCAACTATCTTATACGACCCAACTATCTTATACGACCCAACCATCTTATACGACCCAACCATCTTATACGACCCAACTATCTTGTACGACCCAACTAGATTATAAGGCGCAACTAACTTATACGACGCAAATATCATAGACGACCCAACTATCTTACACGACCCAACTAGCCTATATGACCCAACTCGCTTATACGACCCAACTATTTTATGCGATCCAATCCAAAGTCCAATCTAGCACTATATTAAAATTCATCCAAATTGATTGATCGGCTGACCTGAAAACGTAACAGACAAACAAACACACCGGGGAGTTATGATGTGGTATCACACGTACGTTGATGACGTAGCAAGAGACACATCATCTTGTCCGGAGTGCTATATCTGGCGTAGAATATTGTTTACAAAGTATTGGTGTTCCCAGCTACGTGCCGTACCCCGGGGGCGGTGAGAAGTGGGGCGGGAACGGTGTGGGCGACGACCTTTACTCCTTCGGGTTCGACGGCGCCTTCCTTTGGTCCGGGGGGCGGAAGACGGCGGTCAATAGGACTCACGCCGAAGAACCTTATATCAGGAAAGGTGAGATAGCAAAGAGAAGTTTATTGAAATTAATTAGTCGCCCGCGTTTCCTGCTATCCCACAGGAACCTTTAATTTTTACGGGATAAATAGTATATGCTATTTTCTATTGCGTCAACCTAAGTATCTATACTATCAAAAATTATCTAAATCCGGTCAGCCTTTGCGGCGTAAAGATAGAATAAGCACACACAAACTTTAGCATTTGTAATACTAAGAAGGTTCAAGTATGGATTTACATATTCGTTTCGCTTAACCATGATGGCAGAAGACTATGACGTCATAACGTCAATTATAAGAAGAATATGTCACAGTTTTTATCACAGAGTACATCATTTATTTCGCTACTTATGCAGTAGACCTTGAAAAAACGGGCACGCTTTAAGGGATGCTTATAGTGTAGCTCTGTCCTTTTCCGTCACGAGTAATATTTAAATAGTCTCCTTCCTGTGAGAAAGAGACTACCGATATCAGATCGTTTATAGCTTCACCTTTGGCTCCAGGTGACGTGATCGGCTGCGCGCTGGACCTGACGGTGCCGATCCTGAACTTCATGTTCAACGGCGTCCGAGTGACCGGCTCCTTCACCAACTTCAACTTGGAGGGCATGTTCTTCCCGGTCATCAGCTGTTCCAGTAAACTCAGGTATCTGATCCAGTAGGAAACCTGTCACCGTGCTGTCGGGGTACTCGGGTCTTGAGAGTTGGAGCAGGGAATCTGTCGCTGTATCTCTGAAGGAGATGAAAAGAAATGCTACAAATAATTATACAAAGAACTAGCTGCTACCGCGTCAGGATAATATGCGATATATCTTTATGAATTGTAGCCTATGTGTTATTCTGATATACAAGCTATATTATTGTGAAGTTTCATCAAAATCCATTGAGTGGTTTTTGCGTGAAAGAGCCGCAAACATACATACTCAGAAAGTTTCGCGTTTATAATATAAGTACGAGTAGGAGTAGGATATAAAGAGCGTGTATGCGCCAGCTGCCGCTTCCTGCTGGGCGGGGAGCACGGGCGGCTGCGCTACGCCGCGCCGGCCGGGTACTCCCCGCTGGTGGAGTCCCTGCTGCCGCAGCAGGTGCTGAGCCTGGAGCCCTGCTTCTACTTCGGCAGCCTCGGCAAGCGCGCGCTGGCCGGCCCGCCGCTCGTCTGCGACGACACGGCCTTCGTGCCCACGCCCGTCGACACGCTCCAGGTGGGTGGCGCCACACGACACGCGACAGCGACATGCAACACCGCCACGCAACACCGTCACGTAACACCGCCCTACTGACACGCACAATGACGTGCAACACCAACACACAACACTGACACGCAACGCCGATACGCAACACCGCCACCCACGTAACACCGTCACGCAACACCGTCACGC
This sequence comes from Hylaea fasciaria, assembly GCA_905147375.1. Lineage (NCBI taxonomy): Eukaryota > Metazoa > Arthropoda > Insecta > Lepidoptera > Geometridae > Hylaea > Hylaea fasciaria. The sequence goes on from LR990218.1 coordinate 4,153,510, forward strand.
AACACCGCCACGTCACACCGACACGTAACACCTCCACACACAACGACGTACACCACCAACACACAACAATGACACGCAACACCGACACGTAACACCGCCGCTATTCCTACTATACCTGAATAAAAAATATTAGCAGTTAAAAAACAAAAAACAAGTTTATGAGTCCCAACATCCACCTCTTTGCTCCGTCAGATCGACTTCAAGATGTCAAATGATTAATATTAACATCAACATACGAACTACGTTATACATACCTAATAGTTTCATATTGATACAACCATTTAGAACTAGGTTAATGTTGCCATTATAACATACTACGATTTTTTTTAATTATACAGATCGTTAGATATACTAACTCTATATTATGAAAAACCACAAAACGAAAGAAAAACTTAACACTAGTACAAACACATTAACAATTAACAAAACAAAAGAAAAACTAAAGACTAGAACGATTCGTTATAAGCGAAGCTGAAATAATAATATAGTTTTAAAAATGCTTTGTTTCAGATCACATTGCCGTCTTATATCGAACAAATCAGAGACAAACTGGCTGAAAACATACACGAGATGTGGGCCATGAACAAGGTTAGTTTACGATGATGATGATGGTAAGTATCAATAAGCATACGCATTAATGTCTTACCACAGAAGATTTAAAAACAAGATTTGAACAGATGTGTCTAAAATTTCGTTCTACAAGTCCAATAACAAATTCACTTGTAAAATTATCTGAAAATTACAGAATTGAGTTAGACAACGCGAGTGTAATCGTCGATTTTGTGGAACAGCATTTTTGATCTGTTCTATTCATGTTGAAACTTGTGGTGAGACGGTTTGTGTGTACAGATCGAAGCCGGCTGGATGTACGGGGAGCAGCGCGAGGACTTGCACAAGATCCATCCTTGCCTGGTGCCGTTCGAGAGACTGCCGCCGGCCGAGAAGAGATACGACATTCAACTCGCAGTGCAGACCCTTAAGTGAGTCTTTTTGTCTCTTTCTTTAGAAAACGTAGCCTTAGAATCGCTCCTGTATCGTGGGTACCGCTTGCAGACGTATAATTTCACATACACGTCACCTCCAGACCAGAAACTAACGTTTGTAGATCGCCCAAATATTTGTTCCGGGCGAGAATCGAACCCGCGGCACCAAGCGCAGCAGTCTGATTGCTCGGCCACTACGCCAAACGCGCCGTCTTGTTACGCGAAACGTGATTAGCGAGTGCCAGATTGTTGCGTAATGGCTACAGATGTCGCTACAGATATTCTATTCCATGGAGTTTATTACAAAAAACCAGCAATTTGCATAACGAATTCATTTTGCATTGTTAGGATCAACGCAAACTGAAATTATTGAAAACACGGGGCACAGCTAGCGTATGTGTTAATCCAGAATGTTAGCTACCTCCACACAAAATTTCATCAAAATCGGTCCAACGGTTTGAGCATGAATAAATAACAAACATACAAACACACACACTTTCACTTTCATAAATATTAGAGTGATAGAGTGATGATTAATATAGAAAAATGTTACAGGACAATATTAGCTCTCGGATACTACATCGCACTGGACAAGCCGCCGGCCCGCATCCGCAACGTGCGTCTGCCGAACGAGCCGTTTATGCAGGCAAGTGTACTCGGCAGCACTGGCAGGGAAGGGCAGGGCAGGGAGCGGAAACACACAATGTTTCACATGCCTTTGCCCTGCCACTGTTCCTCGTTCTGCCAGGAAAAAGTGGAAGTGAAGCGAGTTGTAGTAGAATTTGAATACACACTTCTCTTGAGGGAATTATTGCCGGCCGTGGGAGGAGCGGGAGTAGAGGCTGAGTCTATATAGGGTATCAAGGATGGGTAGTAGCTATCCAGGCGAGCTTAGTGCCACCACGGTTTCCATCACTTTTAAAGATTTTTTCCTTCATCGGAAGCTCAAGTCAGCTTTGTCTTCCAGTCAAACGGCTATAAGCCAGCACCGCTAGACCTGAGTGCTGTCACCCTGACACCGAAGATGGACGAGCTGGTGGACCAGCTGGCGGAGAACACGCACAACCTGTGGGCCCGCGAGCGCATACAGCAGGGGTGGACCTATGGACTGAACGAGGTTAGTGAGCTGGACTTATGGACTGAACGAGGTTAGTGAGCTGGACTTACGGACTGAACGAGGTTAGTGAGCTGGACTTATGGACTGAACGAGGTTAGTGAGCTGGACTTACGGACTGAACGAGGTTAGTGAGTTGGACTTATGGACTGAACGAGGTTAGTGAGCTGGACTTACGGACTGAACGAGGTTAGTGAGCTGGACTTATGGACTGAACGAGGTTAGTGAGCTGGACTTACGGACTGAACGAGGTTAGTGAGCTGGACCTACGGACTGAACGAGGCTAGTGAGCTGGACTTACGGACTGAACGAGGTTAGTGAGCTGGACCTACGGACTAAACGAGGTTAATGAGTTGGACCTACGGACTGAACGAGGTTAGTGAACTGGACTTACGGACTGAACGAGGTTAGTGAGCTGGACTTACGGACTGAACGAGGTTAGTGAGCTGGACTTACGTACTGACCGAGGTTATTTTGCTGGACTTGTGGACTGGACGAGGTTCTCTAGACAGACTTGTGGACTGGACGAGGTTACTAGTAGCCTTACTTATGGGCTTACATAATGGGGTTAGTAAGCTGGATATACGGGGAAGTAATAGATGTAACAAGGTTAGTTACTTCGACTGACAGACTTCTCTTTTCTGACGACGTTCGAACCTTTGTGTCCTGAGATGGACTGTTTCGGTTGAAAAACAAAATGTAATTGTTCATGTCGTACCTTGTTTAAATCTTTATCTAACCTATAAACTCACTTTATATATTATTTATAATTTGTTATATTCTAATATTTTATTTATTCATGTCCTATATACTTATTTATTATGCTTTTTTATGTTACTATTTATGTATTGTATTTGTTATAATTTCGTGTCTAGCACCGCTGCCTCGCCCAGCATCCAGTGGGATCCGTTAGCTGTGACTCTCACACTTAATATTGACCATTACTAGGTGTGAGGGTCACAGCGTATCGTGTCTCGCGTAGCCGCCATATTGGATCTCTAAGTATATTATACTTCTTCCGTATCGTTAGTCGTTACCTACAAATTTCTTTCACTCGACCTTTGCTGCGGGGCCTAGAAACTCCCCCCAAAAATTTCTCATATTTGGTATCGTTAGTTGAACTGTGGAGGTTCCTCGGTACTCAGATTTTTACAAAGATGATCGTAGAGAAGCGGCTTCGAGGAATCCTCAAGGTATGTCGCGAGGTACCTTGAGCTGACAGATGGTTTGTTTCCATCGTACGAGGATTGTTGTCGAGGAATATTCTAGTGGAAGAAATTTTGTCAACTAACGATACAAAAACAGGGAAGTAACGTTGAGTGAAGTGTTAGAAATTTGGAGGTAACGACTAACAATACGGGGGTTAGTGTCCAGCAGTCTTGGAGTAATTCTGGACTTACGCTTCGAAGTCCACTGCGTTTGTGTGCTTGACTTTTTTGTTTACATGTTTTGGCTTCACGTGGTTTATGTATTTAGTATATTTATCATTATATACATTTTATTTGTCAAGTATTCTTAGTGTAAGTTAGAAGGGTCGAAGCAAGTTATAATTAGGTTCTTTAGAAATGAGAGGTGTAGAGTGGATCCCCTTTGTTTTTGTTATATTAGGGTAGCATTTGTACGCTGTCTTCACCTGGTCTTAAGTGACGATGTGGTCGAAAGTGCTAAACATGGTAAGCCTTGCGATTGTCTGTCAATGACCTCAGCCAAAACACCCCGATAGGGGTTTGGCGATAGATGTTCTACTTGTAGCAATAGCCAGATGACATACCTACCTTCCTATTCCTGGTTTTGTGGGCATCTTCAATCAAGCTGCGGCTGTTTAAAGTCCTAATTGCGCCGTGATTATAATACCAATATCTGCATAATATAATATGTGGTGCAAATTGATGTTTCTCTAACCGTACTAAACATCCCAGGACTCGGAGATGCATCGCTCCCCCCACCTGGTGCCGTACCCGAAGGTGGACGACGCCATCAAGAAGGCCAACCGGGACACGGCCTCCGAGACGGTCAGGACCCTGCTGGTGTACGGGTACAACCTGGAACCCCCCACTGGGGAGCAGCACGAAGGTATCCACCATCATCATCACCCCATAGCCACTCACTGTTGACCACGGATCTCTCCTCACTTTGGTGAGGAGGATTAGGCCATAATCCACCATCAACATCAACCCGTATCCAATCACTGTTGACCATGGGTCTCTCCTCACTTCGGTGAGGAGGATTAGGCCATAATCATCCACGGGGTTCGGGTTGCTGGATAACATACTCATGTGGATTTCCTGACGATGTTTTCGGTCGTCATAAAGCGATTACAATTTTGATAGAATTTATGTTTTTAACGGGAAACATAGGTACGTGCCCGCACTGGGATTTGACTCTCAACCCTCTACTTGGCAGGCGGACGCTTGCCCTCTAACTTAACCACCATTAAATATTCCTACATTTAAGGGATTAAGGCACTTTATGCCATCGGTACCGTTGTCATCAATCGATGCCACGTCAGAGGGCTTTGAGCGGCCTGACACTGAAGCTGGCCCAAGCTCATCCGACAACCAACAACAACATTGTCTTCTCCGCAGCGTTACTGGCAGAAGCGTCGAAGCAGAAGCAAGCCGACTTCCGAACGTACCGAGCGGAGAAGAACTACGCAGTCAGTTCGGGGAAGTGGTACTTCGAGTTCGAGATCCTCACAGCTGGGCCTATGAGGGTGAGTCCTCATATTCATCATCATCACCCCTAATTGTCCACTGCTGAGCGCTCCACTCACTTTTTGTGAGGAGGATTTTACCTTAATCCATTACGGGGGTCCTCATATTCAACTCCTAGGTACCTACTTAACTTCTACTACATACTTAACTCTTACTAAATAAAGCGTTCGTTCTCTATTATCTAACAGATATCGTTAATTTTGACACATGACATTCTGTGAATCTAAATTGGTAATTACACTAAGCAATTACATTTGTAATGATACCGTAGCTATCAGTTAAAAACAACGATATCCTTTAAAAAAGCAAAATAAATACACGTTTATAAAAAACCTACAAATCTCTCTTTATCAGATACTAGACTACAAAGAGTCTATATTATTATAGTCTAGTGTATTTTATGGGCCTCTTGACCCTTTCCAGGTCGGCTGGGCTCATGCAGACATGGCGCCAGGCATGATGCTTGGCCAAGACGAAAACTCCTGGGCTTTCGACGGCTACAATGTAAGTTGAACCTTGTGTTACATACAGGTTAATGTTATATTCGACTGTACGAGGTCGTGCGATTTACTACCTAAATAGGGGGGCATAGAGGTGGTGGTTCATTAGCAGACTTGTATGGATAAAAACGTATCTTCATACTTTTTGGAATATGGGATCGAACGATTTTGACCATTAGTGTCAAAATAAAGTAGGTATCACTTGTTTCTTCTTTGATGCAAAACACGATATTTTCCTGAGCAATTTAAATACTTGTGATAGTTTTAAATTTTACCGTACCAACAAAACGAAAGAAGAAAAACATTGATATTATATACTGTAGTAGGTACATAGTTTTACTACCTAGTACCTACCTATTTTATAGTCCATATTTTGAGTTTGATAAGTTTCCTTAAAGGATGTGGTTGCAAGGAATACGTTCCTACAGCAGTTATTAATTGTCTACTTGGCAAAATAAATAGTAAATCGCATGGCCTCAATGCAGAATTTAATACTTTATAGGAAGGTCTTAGGACTGAGGATGATCCGAGTATAATGGATTCCATGATCTCAGTACATTTTAGTATATTATAATCTGAGTGTACCGAATAGGCACGAATAAATAGTCCACAAACTTAGAACAATTGCGTCCGCAATGTACGAATTAGGTAAAGGTTTACAATAATTCATAGTCCATTTATGAAATTAGTACATTACACCAATACGGTGTAAAGATGTAATACATTTGCCAAGTTCAGTGTATTATATAATCTGAGTAGAAGATAGTGCATTATACCAATACGGTGTGATACATTTGTCGAGTACAGTGTAAAACAGTGACAATCTAAGTAGAAGGCAGTGCATTACACCAATAAGGTGTAATATATTTGTCGAGTAAAGTGTATTACAGTCACAATCTAAGTAGAAGGCAGTGCATAAAACCAATAAGGTGTAATACAGTCACAATCTAAGTACTAGACGTGCATTACACCAATAGGGTTTTATACGTTTGGCGAGTAAAGTGTAGTACATAATGTGAGTACGGTGTAGTCGCTCAAAGTGCACGCGGGCGCGAGCGACACGTTCGGCTTGCAGCTGAAGGTCGGGGACATCGTCGGCTGCTTCTTGGATGTAGTCGACCAGACCATCAGTGAGTGCTGCGGGGACTGGGGATATAGTGCTGCTCTGATAACTCTATTTCTTTATTTCTTAACTGTCTGAAAACAGGAGGAGGTTATCAATTCGTTGGAATCTTTTTTTAATTTTTAATGTTTTTTTAGTTTTTATTTTATTTAAATTCTAGCCTACCGGACAAATGTTTGGTGTCAATAAATAATTATTATGTATTTGTGTTGCGTGAAATGTACAGTCATGTGATAGTACCTACATTTCCACTTGTTATAATTAGTATTTTTTTATTCTGTATTTTGTCGACATTTTAATTGAATGTAAATAATAGGTTATAAAGGGATTTTGGATTTTTAGATAGGCACTTATAATTAATTTTATAGTCATTAGTCATACGTCCGACAAAATTTTTTATGTTGAGTAGGTACCTAGGTATTAACTCAACAAGAAAGTTAAAAAAAAAAACAAATATTTTTTTACTTTGGGTTACTATATAGAGAGTAGATGTTAAAAATTTGTTAAAATTGTATTTTATTAGTTTTATCAGAGCAGCACCGTGTATACTGTACAGTAATATCTCTGTGTAACTTTGTGTTTAACTATTATTGGTAACAAACTGTAATAATTTTCTGTGAAACAAGCCTAAAACTTCTCTCATTTGTGGTCTGATTTCCCCTTTACAATGTGAATCGTAGGATAGAAAAAGAACCTTTAATATTATAATATGTTTATTCCTGTGTTTCGATATAGTTTTTGTCTGTGAAAAATGTACAGAAATATGTCGAGATCGGTAAACAAACTTATAAACCAAAAGTTTTTGTAATTGCTTACCGATTTCCAAGTTAGTCTCAACCCCTCTTCTTCTGTCTAAATAACACTTAAATATATCGTACCTAGTTATTCAAATTAGAGCATTCAAGGTATAAAAATAAGGTTGACAATAGCTTTTCTAATTTCAAGGAGGAAAAAGTATACAGCGGTAGCACTGAGTCGTTCGGCAAGCAATGGGCAGTCGGTGACGTAGTCGGGGTCTTTCTCGATTTGATCGATAAGACGATAAGTAAATACCATGCGAACCACTTGGCAGTTTGGCAGTTTTCGATTTGATATATAGCTGGCTTGTTTAGTCTGTGGCAGAAACATTTTTCGTTTTGGCAACTTTGTTTTTGCACTAACGCCTTTCGTAGAAGACCGAGGCAGACCTTGTTAGAGTCCGTTCCGCTAAAGAAGTCCCTGCAGATATGTAGCGCTAATTTCTATGCGTATAAGCGCTAATTATGCAAGCGTTGCATGTAGTTTTTCTACGGGAATTCTTTCGTGATACGAACTCGCATGTTCGATCTGACGTCAGTTGTAAATTGCCAGTGTTGCCAGCGTGGATCTTTTTTCCTATTTTGGATGATTAAAAAAATATCTTTGGAACATACTTCGAATCTTTCTATGTTTGACTAACGGCAGCACTGAATGATTGATATGATGGAAGATTAAACGCGTGAGGTCTGCTTAAGAAAGCGAGAGATAGAGTCAGTGGAGGTTCTTTGTGGCATGTGACAGAAAAAGGACGAAACTGGCTCCCGTCTATGGTCATCTGCCATAATCTAAGCCTAAAATTAGCTTATTGTAAAGTCTTCTTGATTTGAGCTGGGCGATTCACTAGCTGCTTTACTATTATAACAAATTCTAGTTTGTAACTTGACTTCTTAAAAGCTTTGCTACTTTAGAAAAATGCTTTGCAGACATTTTGGAATGTAAAAACATAATCTTTCTCTTCATGTTACCAATGATCTTAAAATATACAATTATTTAATAAAAAAAAATATAATATCTCAATCATAATCATTTTGTACGTGTTCATATCATATTATTGAAAAAAAAAACATAATATTTATTTTTTCATAAAAACTAAAATAAGATAAGTAATATTTACAAAGATGTTCCTGCCACAAAACATCAAAATTTTAATTTCACAACCCTCAAGACATGCTTAAGTTATGTACGCTTAAGAAAATGGCGAGAACACCGCATCGCATCGCTTTTGCTTGCTACTTTTCGATAGAATCGCACTTCATAAATAGTGTAACAGGTGAAATAGAGCATCATGAAAGATGTAGTGTTAGTTTTGAAATGGCATTGGGAGGCCGTTTTGAACATTCACAAAGTCCCCCCATTTCTTAATTGTTCCAAAGGTTCATTGTTAAATTTATTTTTAGTCCTAGAATCTTATCTATACTTTAATTATATGAGATTTATAGGCTAGCAACACAAATTCAGAGGCATGACCCTATTAGGCCTTTAAAATTACTTAGAAATCCATTAGTATCTTTTATACACCAAACGGCTAATAATTTATTCAAAACATGTACCTATGTATTGACACAAACAAGAGTAATTCTTTAGTTTAGACCACAGATAATAAAGTTTAGAACGGTTGAAATTACAAATACCTATGCATTTTTTATCTACACTTATGTAGTTAATACGTATGGACTAACAATCTTCTAGCTTATTAACCTACCTGTAAATAATGTAGTATCTAACACATAAACCTTGTTTAACTCGTGTTTAACTTTCGCAGTGTATTCACTGGAAAATCTGTTTGGTTTTGTGTTTTGTAACATTTGTTATACACATTTACAGTACAGACTACACTTATAAAATTATGATAAACTTATTAAATTTGACAGCAAATTTAAAAAAATAAAATTATAAGTATTTACCTACATTTCAGCTGTCTAGCTTTTTTACATAAAAAAACAACTGAGTTTGTAAATTAGAGACATTTCGTCACAATTTCTATAAATAAGTACATTGAATATATTCAGCTAAATGCCCTTATCTCACACATGCACGAATTCCAAATAAACGGCACGTTCACGGCATACTAAGTATCCATATACCTATGCGACGCCGCGTCCGCACCCCATACTTGAGTAGCCCGTGCCGGTGCCGCGCCGTGCGTTTGCCAACAACCTTCTGCGCCAGGTTTCTCCCTAAACGGGGAGCTTCTAATGGACGCTCTGGGCGGCGAGACGACGTTCGCGGACGTGCAAGGGGACAACTTCGTGCCGGCTTGTACCCTGGGCGTGGGACAGAAGGCGCGTCTGACGTACGGCCAGGACGTGAACAGCCTCAAGTATTTCACGACGTGCGGCCTTCAGGAGGGCTACGAGCCGTTCTGCGTGTAAGTCTTTACGATCATTAGCAGTTTGACCAACGGATAAGTCTATCGCTGTCTCTATCTGGCACTGAACGAAAGACAAAGAAAGCAATACACTTAGCGGTTGGTCAAGGTTAATTAAAGGTTCAGGAACGGACAGTACTCCGCACACTAAGTTCCCTTTCGCCCATAATTTCGGAGATTCTTCGCTTATAGTATCTACAATTATGTATGTGAACCGAGTCATCGACCTCGCTGCCGGACGACCAAAATTTTTCTATTCCAGTTTTCAGCCACCATTTTTACAGCTTACTCCATCCATCACCTTGTATAGCTATTTCTCCGACTCGAATCCACTTGAGTTATATTATTCCTCTTTTATGATCTGAGCTAGGAATAGAAAGAGAGAGATAACACTCTAACTGCCTAAATAATAGACCCCTAAATTCCACAGCAACATGAATCGTGACGTCACCCACTGGTACACCAAGGACCAGCCCATCTTCGAGAACACGGACGAGATGCCGGACACCAGGATCGACGTCACCAGGATACCGGCGGGCTCTGGTGCGTGCAGCATGGAGGAAGCAATATTGACGGGCACGTTTGGCGTAGTGGCTGAGCAATTGGACTGCTGCTCTTGGTGTCGCGGGTTCGATTCCCGGCCGGAACAAATATTTGCGCGATCCACAAATGTTTTTTTTTGTGGTCTGGGTGTGATGTGTATGTGAAATTGGATGTCTGTAAGCGGTGTACCCACGATACAGGAGCAATCCTAGTGTGGGGACCGTTTAAAAAAAATATATCTTATTCTGAGAATACTCAACAACCAACTTCATTTTCGCCATCGGATCGCACGCCTTAAAGCGAAGGTTCAAAATCAGCTGGATGCACAAACTGAGCTTAACCCTTCGTCGAAGGAAAACATCGTAATACATAAAATAAAACTTCAGTAGGCAGTAGTGTAGTATACTCTTCAGTCTTTAAGAGTCAGTCCCGTTCTATTCTTACCATTTTTACGACCTTTGACTGCGACGTCACTTGATAGTGGTAGTGGTAGCATACAGACCAGCGTATGTATGGTATAAATCAAATATTATAATAAAATTTTAGAGTTACATGCAACGAAAGGAAAAACTATACAAATTAAGGTTCATTCTGGATTGTGACATACAGAAAGCGGAGTTAAAATTTTTTTTACAAAAGTTTAGTACCAAAATATTGTATCTTACCAAAGATGCCTTCAATTTTCGTTTCAGAAACGCCTCCATGCATGAAAATATCCCATAACACCTTTGAAACTATGGAGAAAGCCAACTGGGAGTTTCTGCGGCTCTCGCTGCCCGTTATATGCCAGGCTGAGTTTATCGGGTGAGTACATAATTTCGACATAATAATATTATATATTACTCTTTAAGGTCGTGAGAAACGCTGATTACACATAATTTGAACGCAACTTACGACAAATCCGTACAACTTGGGAATGTGGAAAAAATATAATTATGTTAATTTCGAACATAATACCTACCTTAATTGATCATTGGTAGTGAAACACAATTAAAAGATATTTTCTCGATAGAAAAAAATTACAAAGTAACCTCTTGAAAAAAGTTTCTGACGTTAAAATGTCCCTAATTTATGGATTGTCGCTGCAGTCGGATTGTGAAATGTCAGTAGCAGTTGTCTTCGTCTTAAAATGTTTGGTCAAATTTCCTAAAAGTAGAGCCCCAGTCAGTTAAATCGCATTTAACGTCACGATTCACTAAAGTAGAGGATGCTATGCTGAATCTTCGTCGCGATTCCTAACCTACACGGTTAGTGTATTCATATCAAAGTCAGTCAAATCATGTATTGTAGATAAATTGGCAATAAAATCGCACTTTTACAAGTCAAACACGTCTCATTAACAAATGGAACCATAAATTACGATTATACATTGAATTATGGTTTGAGTTTGATAACACAGCATCCGTAATAAGGTTGACATTCCTGTAATCCACACAAAGCTATTTCCAGCTACTTTTATCATTTGAACAACGGAATGGAACACCTTACTAGCATATTACTCTGTTCCCGATATCTGAGACTTCTCGTTCTCATCTCAAAAAAACATTACCAATACGCAGAAGAGGTGGTAATAAAGACATGAGCTTAAAAAAACTGATGAATTAATAAAATATACGTATGTGTGTACTGCGTAATTTACTCTTTAATTTTACTGAAATAGGGTTTGCACATCAGTGAAAATATATGTTCTAAAATATTGTGAATGGGGACTCGTTATAACGCGCCATTTAACCTCCTTTCGGCTTTGCGGGTAGTTATGTAACATCATGTATATTTTCCCATACAGGGAACAAGAAAAGGCCCGGCGATGGGTAGAGATCAAGGAGCGCCAGCAGATCCTCATGAAGGAGGCGGTGGAGGCCCAGATGCCGGCGCACATCGATCAGATCATGAGGAGTGGGTTCACTATGAATGACATCAAAGGTAGACTAGAAGTTCATTCATTTTTATGTCGTTGGCTTTTGAGACTCAGTTTATAGTCGGCGGGTGAATTGCACCTTTATGCTGAGTGTAAATTGAGACTAGATTCGGGTGTCCACCAGAGTGGATGCGCGCTGGGATGAATCTACCAATGGGAGCGTTTCTTTTTGCCATTACGGGGTTGTAAAGCGAATCCATTGGTCGTTTTTTTTAGCGTCTCGCTTCGCTCTAGTGGACTGCAGGTTTAAATTTGCGAATAGCACAATATAATAATAATTATATCGGTGCCCAACTGTTTGGAAACCTGACTGAAGTAAGATTATTATAAATCTTAATAATAAAAAGTTCAACAAACCCCATTGTCAATAATCCAGAGATCCTTTTGTTTTATAGTTGGCTCTTATTGTTTTTGTTACTTTTGATTTTGTTGTTGATAAATATTTTTATCCCTAAGATTAATGTACGGTCAGCATCAAAAGTAGCTTAACATGTTTTAGTTTCCAATTCCATTGTAGATACGCAAAATGTACATTTTTAGGGTGTATATTAAATTTAAGATACGGAGATGTTCAACTACTTTAGAGGCCGACTGTACCTACTTGCTATGTCTATAGGTTTTTTGAATATTATTGCAGTAGAAGAATGTTCCTTTATCCCATAGAAAATGGTTATTTTATGTTGCATCAATAACAATGCGAGCTTCCCAAATATGACAATCATACTCGAATCTATTATCATTGTCAAAGTAACCGAACGACGTCCACACTAAACAAAAAAATACTGTCATATTCGACTCAAAAATTTGTGGCATACCTACTCGACTAAAAAGGCCTTCCACACTCGATTAAAAAGAAAATGTCATACCTACTCGACTCAAAAATGTTAATCAAACTCGATCATTATACGACAATCATACACGACTCAAGCGTGATTGTCATACTAGCCACACACTATTGACTAGTTTTACCCCCCCCCCCCCCCCCCCTAGCTTAATCACCCCTCTCTGTTTGCCTCTCCCCTGAAGGTCTTCACTACGACGAGAATCAGGAAGAGATGCCCAGCTCCAAGATGAAGAGGCTGCCCTCCAGGCCTCCTAGGAAAGGTTCCATTCCTAGAGGCACGCAAAGCTATGGCTTGCAACCAGGTTACGAGCTTCTGTGTTTGTTTGTCGCTTTGTTTGCCGTTTTTGTTAAAATGCTTTTCGCTTATTGGTCGTTTCTAGTTGCTGGTAGGTGTGAGATCTTCAAATTCGACAGAAAATTTATTGGGTACTGTAAGTTAATTCTATACAATCCGAACGTAAAGGAAATTATTGAGCATCTAACGCCTCGAGATTGTACAATTTTGGTAACATCTTATAGCTGTATATTTTATGTATGAAAAAGGCTTTAAAAACCATCTGAAATGTTTTTACTGGAAACTAATATATATGACAATAATTAGAACATCTAACGCATTGAGTCTACGATATCGATCATGAATGTATTATGCAGTTTCATAGAGAGTGCTAATCTGTAGCCATTTCTATAGGTATCATTATCGTCAAATTAAATCGACTTCACATTAAGTATAATGCTTATTTGTATGAATTCGCAGATGGCTTAAATAATGTTGTCATTGAAAATTATTTACCATGTATGTTTGCTTGTTTCATGATACTAATGATAGGGACCACGGTACAAAAGACATCAAGTCTCACAACAATCAACATGCGAATCTAAACCCTGTTGCCTAACAGTAAAGTTAACAATACTTTACAGGGTCTAGTCAGGTTAACGGGATGCATCGTTCGACCAGTGAGGCTGAGATGGCGAAATACGAGTTAGGAGCTCAAACTCTTAGCCCTGATGATAAGAAGGACAAACGTGGACGGTCGCCTTTCAAGTGAGTGCACAACCAAACAATCAAGTGCTTTATAATACATCCCCCTCCTCCCTCCCCCCTCCCTCTCCCCTCTTCTACCCACTTCTCCTCTCCGTTCCCCTCGCAAAGTACACGCGTAAGGTGACTCAAAATGCACAAGATACGATTGATGTATTATGACTATACTGAGAACAAACGTACTATAATATATAAGACTAGAAGCGCCCCGCGGTTTCACGCGCGTTATCTACTATCCCGCGGAAACTGTTAATTATTACGGGATAAAAAGTAGCCACTCAAAAGTAGTCACTCGGTAGCTTCCCAACAGTGAAAGAATTTTTCAAATCCGTTCAGTTGTTTCGGAGCCTATTCAATGCAAGCTAATAATCAAATCTTTCCTCTTTATAATCTTAATATAAATAAATTACGCGTCACGTTGTTTGTCCGCGATGGACTCCTAAACTACTTAACCGATTTTAATCAAATTTGCACGCCTTGTTTGGTCTATCTTAAAATATAGGATAGTTTACATATCAATTTATAGTTGCAAGGATAAAAACCTTAGCCATAGCAACGCGTGGCCGTGTCTGCTAGTATTAGTATAGATAAAATAATGACATAGGTCTACTGAAAACGAGTGTGTCTGTCTCGCAGGTTCTTCCGAAGCAAACGCGGCGAGAGCGGCGACCGCAAGACGGGGAAGTCCAAGACGCCCGACCCCTTCAGCGACACCGAGGTCTCTCCCGAGCGGGGCACCCTGCGGCGGCCTAACCCTCAGATCAAAGTGTCTTCGGTATGTCTTGCTTTTCTACTATTTTACGGAGAATGATTCACTTTTTTAAGACATTTGAAACATTGTTTAAACTGGATTGGGGATAATAAAATGAGCCCGTTGTTTTCATATGTCCAATTCAATTTCACGACACCTTAGATACGATAACACATTAGATACCACACTTAAAAGCCACAAGTACGAGCTTGAATCCACATTTTTGTTTTTATTCGCATATTTGTACCTAAATAATATCTAAATCTGTATATCTTACAAAATGTACCATCCCACTTCTGATGCGTATTATAACACTGGTTTTTTGAAAATACCTGCATTATACTCATAGATTAAATCGTCCAATCAAATCATAATACAAACGAGATGATGCCTCTATTCATCATAATATCATAACTATTCATTATTACCATTCATTTATTCTCCTATTTTCATTTCACATGACAAGTAGGTACCTATGTTAATTATTGTAAAACTCGTCGCATCAATAATGTACCTACCTCGTCGCGAAAATTTACAAAAATAATTTTCGTACATCAATCTGAGTGCCAGATACTCTCCCTCTCTCTTTCTCTCTCGTTCCAACATAATTTATCCATCACATTCACAAAACACACTCCACACAATTTCACTGTGTTCAGTCGACGATTTCTTCATTTGTGTTTCATAATATTTTGTTTTTCACAAGGCGAATCAAAGATACAATAACGGCATGCAACCGAGAACTAGTAGGCCCAACTTGTATGGAAGCCAAACGGGCCTAAACGTAAGTTGTAGGAACGTACCCTTAAACTAACATTGAGGTTTTGAACTAACCGTTTGACCTAACAACTTAAGGATGTCTTTTGACTTAAGGCGTGCAAGGAAGCGGAAGCGAGAGCCGATGAAAACGCAACTAATCAGATCTCTTCATTTTTCTATGGACCGATCCTATTGGTTAATTTTAGTTTTAAGTTTTTTGTCCAGTATTGTAGAGCTTAGGCTGTTCTAATTTAATGCTAGTAGTTTCTGTAGACAATTAAAAAACGGCTGTTGCATTGTAGTGTTTAAGAACTAGTTACATTAGGCCTAATATTGGATGGCTTAAACTCTTTGCAGGTAGAAGGCGACGCTTGAGTCCGTCTCCTTTTTACGTGAACCCTTACTCATAGACTGCGGGTTTAACTAACCATAATTAAAATAGATAATTGTGTACTGTAGAATGTCTACTAACTAATCACTGTAGTAGACCTGTGATGATCGCGTCTGGCGTCAAACGTGACGTTAGTGACGCTGCGTCGCGTCACTCACGCCTCATATGCAACGTCAGTGACGCAACGTTGGCCAATAGATGGCGACACCGACGCAAGACCGCAAGCAGATGACGACGACCACGCTCTCGGCCGCCACCACCGAGACAGTCGGCAATGAGATATTCGACGCTGACTGTCTGAAGCTGATCAATGAATACTTCTATGGTGTTAGGTATGTCTTACTCTTAATTATTGTATACGGGCTGTGCCTCGCGGTTTCCCCCGCGTACGCTATTAACCCACAGGAACCGTTAATTTTTACGGGACAAAAAGTATCAACTTTTTTATTCCAGTACACAAAAGATTTTAAGTAGAAGATGACTCAATATTTTCTCCACAAATCGACGTCTAACCCTCCCTTTTTCTAACTCAATAACAAATTTACAATTAAAATAAATTAGGAATGCCAGGACGAGTGATAGACGTCATTTTGTCGAACGAAATTTTAGAAACCTTGAAATTTTAGTCTCTTTTGTGGTAAGACGGATAGTGTCTGCATACCAAATTTCATCAAAATCCATTAAAAAAAAAGGTGTGAAGAGAGGACAAATATTCACACACAAACTTTCCCATTCATAACATTAGTAGGATTTGTACTTGGTACTTAAGTATTTCGTTCGGTTGTGTGTCTTAGGCCGCCTGAGGATATCTGACGTGGTTTGACGACAACAACAACTTGAACGTCTCGATGAAACTCAATTGTTTCAGGATTTTCCCCGGCCAAGACCCCACCCACGTGTACATAGGCTGGGTGACCACGCAGTACCACCTGCACTCCAAGGACTTCAACCAGAACAAGGTGACCAAGTCGTCGGTCATCATCACCGATGACTACGACAGGGTTGTTGAGAGGTCAGTATTGTGAAAAATCCTTGTTTTTTAAGCTTTTAAAGTATTATTTTAAAACTCGTATGTTACTGCTGCAACACTAAACGCAGCATTTCTTATTAAACCCTATCCATCCATAGGTTTGCCTGTCAATTAAAAATGGCTAACAGCGATAAGGCCGTCCGCTGTACAACATTCTTGCAATGATACCTTGTATTTTTGTCTCTTTTTGCTGTAGTGTTCAATAAAGAATAAGTAATCAAAGCAATTATTGCAAATAGACAATAATTATCGCACTTTTACAAGATCAACAAAAAGAAAAATAAACCCATAAAAATATCATACACTACTAAATGTGGCTCGAACTTGAAAAAATGATGGTTCACTTCCATACATTGTATTGTACGGTTGCAGCGTGAACCGTCAGTCCTGCTACATGGTCCGCGCGGACGAGCTGTACAACGAGGTGATGGCGGAGGCCACGGCCAAGGGCGCCTCGCAGGGCATGTTCGTGGGGTGCTCCGTGGACACCTCCACCGGCACCGTGGCCTTCACCTGCGAGGGGAAGGACACCAGCTTCACCTTCCGGGTGAGTGGCAAAAACCGATCAAAAAAACTAATGTGACGAGTCGCGTATTTGGCGTACTGTATACTCCATCCTTCAACCCAATCTTCTTAAAACGGCTGAATAGATTTTTAGAGAATCATTATAGAAAGTGAATAAATGCACAGATAATTAAATTAATGATGAATGATGCTTGGCTTACAGAATGAACGAATGCATGAATAGTTTATGTGAGATTCTAATAGCGCTGGTATGTTAATGGAGCTTTTATGGTCCAATTATTTGCTTAAAACTGCGCCTTGATCGTCACGACACCATGTCAAAACTATGTGAAATTGATCAACTAATGGAACAACTGAAGAACTCTCCACGAAATCAGACGGCTGGTCTTATAATGATGAAATCTCATCCATTTATTAAAATAAACAACTTCGTTGTCAGATGGAGCCAGAAACCAAACTGTTTCCGGCCATCTTCGTGGAGGCCACGTCTAAAGAGATCCTACAAATCGAGCTAGGGCGGTCGCCCACCAGCCTGCCACTCAGCGCCGCAGTGCTACCCACTAGCGACAAGCACGTCATCCCGCAGTTCCCGCCGAGGCTGAAAGTGCAGTGCCTGAAGCCGCATCAGTGGGCCAGAGTGAGTAACTTGTAAGACTTGACAAAAAAAAACTTAAAAAATCGTAACGTTACGAACAAAAATCTTTAAAACTTGTAATGGGTGGTTGACTGGTGCAACATAATTTTAGGAAAAAGTCCGCCACATTGTATAAAGTGCAATAAACTATAAAAGTTAATAAAATAAGAACCAAGTCTTCAAATAAAAATGTCTATACTAAATGAGAGTATACCACACAACTATTCCATACCTATTATACAGACGGAAAAACAACAGATTGCAATTAGATATCTGAAAGACAAAGCACAATTTTTATACAACTAGGCATGTACCTACATAGTTACGTTTTTTTGGCAGGTAAGAAACTGTTATTCGAAAAGCGACCTTGTTCTTTCCCTTATTGTGCCATTCAACGTTAGAAAATTCTTGTGACAGGTACCGAACCAGTCCCTGCAAGTCCACGCGCTGAAGCTGTCCGACATCCGAGGCTGGTCGATGCTCTGCGAAGATGCCGTCTCCATGCTGGCACTACACATACCAGGTAACACCTTCACACCTTGGAAATAGAGACGGTTTTGGCGTGAAACATTATTTTAATATTTGACACTGAGTGAATGCACTAATCACGCCAAGCCAAAACTACAAAAAAAACATGAGACATCGGGCATAACAAGACGTCCGCGGTGATACTCGCTGTTTTTCAAATAAACAGTAACTTATATGTTAATGCAAGGTATTAGCTACCTCCACACCAAATTACATCAAAATTGGTCCAGCCGGTTGAGCGTGAAGAAGTAACAAAGATACAAACACTCACAAACTTTGTCCTCTATAATATTAGTAGGATAACCCTTGAGCGTTATGACAAACCCTTTCACTAGATATCGGCGTTACCTTATTTCAGCAACGAATTAGGAATCATGCAGTCCAATGTGTGTCTCTCACAATTATCTCTGTTAACAGAGGAAGACCGCTGCATCGACATTCTGGAGCTGATAGAGATGGATAAACTCCTGAGCTTCCACTCTCACACCCTCACTCTGTACGCGGCGTTGTGCTACCAGAGCAATTACAGGTATGGCCTCACTCACACAGGTACATTCTCACACACTACATAAATACTCAAACAGATACATAGGTTTCTCTAATGATTCACTTTTGCGTTTTATCACGTAAGTTGAAAACACACCCACCTTCAATCTAACTGGCTCTCAAGAACTGCCCTCCTGTTGTGCTTTTTAATATTTTTCAACAATCGCTCCCCTGTCACATAAGAAAAGGCTTATACAACCATCAACCGTGTATACATTTTGATGTCATTTAAGAGTATTTGATTTATCTATTTATCTACTAACCTACCTATCTATATATTTATTTACTTAGCCACTTATCTATCTCTATCTATCTGTCTGTCTACTTCCCTACCTACCTACCTACCTACCTACCGACTGACCCCCGGCCGGCCCCCAGGGCGGCGCACGCGCTGTGCATGCACGTGGACCAGAAGCAGCTGCTGTAAGCGATCCAGTCGCAGTACATGTCTATCTGTCTGTCTACTTCCCTACCTACCTACCTACCTACCGACTGACCCCCGGCCGGCCCCCAGGGTGGCGCACGCGCTGTGCACGCACGTGGACCAGAAGCAGCTGCTGTACGCGATCCAGTCGCAGTACATGTCTATCTGTCTGTCTACTTCCCTACCTACCTACCTACCTACCTACCGACTGACCCCCGGCCGGCCCCCAGGGCGGCGCACGCGCTGTGCACGCACGTAAACCAGAAGCAGCTGCTGTACGCGATCCAGTCGCAGTACATGCCTATCTGTCTGCCTACTTCCCTACCTACCTACCTACCTACCGACTGACCCCCAGCCGGCCCACAGGGCGGCGCACGCGCTGTGCACGCACGTGGACCAGAAGCAGCTGCTGTACGCGATCCAGTCGCAGTACATGTATATCTGTCTGTCTACTTCCCTACCTACCTACCTACCTACCGACTGACCCCCGGCCGGCCCCCAGGGCGGCGCACGCGCTGTGCACGCACGTGGACCAGAAGCAGCTGCTGTACGCGATCCAGTCGCAGTACATGTCTATCTGTCTGTCTACTTCCCTACCTACCTACCTACCTACCTACCGACTGACCCCCGGCCGGCCCCCAGGGCGGCGCACGCGCTGTGCACGCACGTGGACCAGAAGCAGCTGCTGTACGCGATCCAGTCGCAGTACATGTCTATCTGTCTGTCTACTTCCCTACCTACCTACCTACCTACCGACTGACCCCCGGCCGGCCCCCAGGGCGGCGCACGCGCTGTGCACGCACGTGGACCAGAAGCAGCTGCTGTACGCGATCCAGTCGCAGTACATGTCTATCTGTCTGTCTACTTCCCTACCTACCTACCTACCTACCGACTGACCCCCGGCCGGCCCCCAGGGCGGCGCACGCGCTGTGCACGCACGTGGACCAGAAGCAGCTGCTGTACGCGATCCAGTCGCAGTACATGTCTATCTGTCTGTCTACTTCCCTACCTACCTACCTACCTACCTACCGACTGACCCCCGGCCGGCCCCCAGGGCGGCGCACGCGCTGTGCACGCACGTAAACCAGAAGCAGCTGCTGTACGCGATCCAGTCGCAGTACATGTCTATCTGTCTGTCTACTTCCCTACCTACCTACCTACCTACCGACTGACCCCCGGCCGGCCCCCAGGGCGGCGCACGCGCTGTGCACGCACGTGGACCAGAAGCAGCTGCTGTACGCGATCCAGTCGCAGTACATGTCTATCTGTCTGTCTACTTCCCTACCTACCTACCTACCTACCGACTGACCCCCGGCCGGCCCCCAGGGCGGCGCACGCGCTGTGCACGCACGTGGACCAGAAGCAGCTGCTGTACGCGATCCAGTCGCAGTACATGTCTATCTGTCTGTCTACTTCCCTACCTACCTACCTACCTACCGACTGACCCCCGGCCGGCTCCCAGGGCGGCGCACGCGCTGTGCACGCACGTGGACCAGAAGCAGCTGCTGTACGCGATCCAGTCGCAGTACATGTCTATCTGTCTGTCTACTTCCCTACCTACCTACCTACCTACCTACCTACCGACTGACCCCCGGCCGGCCCCCAGGGCGGCGCACGCGCTGTGCACGCACGTAAACCAGAAGCAGCTGCTGTACGCGATCCAGTCGCAGTACATGTCTATCTGTCTGTCTACTTCCCTACCTACCTACCTACCTACCGACTGACCCCCGGCCGGCCCCCAGGGCGGCGCACGCGCTGTGCACGCACGTGGACCAGAAGCAGCTGCTGTACGCGATCCAGTCGCAGTACATGTCTATCTGTCTGTCTACTTCCCTACCTACCTACCTACCTACCGCCTGACCCCCGGCCGGCCCCCAGGGCGGCGCACGCGCTGTGCACGCACGTGGACCAGAAGCAGCTGCTGTACGCGATCCAGTCGCAGTACATGTCTATCTGTCTGTCTACTTCCCTACCTACCTACCTACCTACCGACTGACCCCCGGCCGGCCCCCAGGGCGGCGCACGCGCTGTGCACGCACGTGGACCAGAAGCAGCTGCTGTACGCGATCCAGTCGCAGTACATGTCTATCTGTCTGTCTACTTCCCTACCTACCTACCTACCTACCTACCGACTGACCCCCGGCCGGCCCCCAGGGCGGCGCACGCGCTGTGCACGCACGTGGACCAGAAGCAGCTGCTGTACGCGATCCAGTCGCAGTACATGTCTATCTGTCTGTCTACTTCCCTACCTACCTACCTACCTACCGACTGACCCCCGGCCGGCCCCCAGGGCGGCGCACGCGCTGTGCACGCACGTGGACCAGAAGCAGCTGCTGTACGCGATCCAGTCGCAGTACATGTCTATCTGTCTGTCTACTTCCCTACCTACCTACCTACCGACTGACCCCCGGCCGGCTCCCAGGGCGGCGCACGCGCTGTGCACGCACGTGGACCAGAAACAGCTGCTGTACGCGATCCAGTCGCAGTACATGTCTATCTGTCTGTCTACTTCCCTACCTACCTACCTACCTACCTACCGACTGACCCCCGGCCGGCCCCCAGGGCGGCGCACGCGCTGTGCACGCACGTGGACCAGAAGCAGCTGCGGTACGCGATCCAGTCGCAGTACATGTCTATCTGTCTGTCTACTTCCCTACCTACCTACCTACCGACTGACCCCCGGCCGGCCCCCAGGGCGGCGCACGCGCTGTGCACGCACGTGGACCAGAAGCAGCTGCTGTACGCGATCCAGTCGCAGTACATGTCTATCTGTCTGTCTACTTCCCTACCTACCTACCTACCTACCTACCGACTGACCCCCGGCCGGCCCCCAGGGCGGCGCACGCGCTGTGCACGCACGTGGACCAGAAGCAGCTGCTGTACGCGATCCAGTCGCAGTACATGTCTATCTGTCTGTCTACTTCCCTACCTACCTACCTACCTACCTACCGACTGACCCCCGGCCGGCCCCCAGGGCGGCGCACGCGCAGTGCACGCACGTGGACCAGTAGCAGCTGCTGTACGCGATCCAGTCGCAGTACATGTCTATCTGTCTGTCTACTTCCCTACCTACCTACCTACCGACTGACCCCCGGCCGGCCCCCAGGGCGGCGCACGCGCTGTGCACGCACGTGGACCAGAAGCAGCTGCTGTACGCGATCCAGTCGCAGTACATGTCTTTCTGTCTGTCTACTTCCCTACCTACCTACCTACCTACCTACCGACTGACCCCCGGCCGGCCCCCAGGGCGGCGCACGCGCTGTGCACGCACGTGGACCAGAAGCAGCTGCTGTACGCGATCCAGTCGCAGTACATGTCTATCTGTCTGTCTACTTCCCTACCTACCTACCTACCTACCTACCGACTGACCCCCGGCCGGCCCCCAGGGCGGCGCACGCGCTGTGCACGCACGTGGACCAGAAGCAGCTGCTGTACGCGATCCAGTCGCAGTACATGTCTATCTGTCTGTCTACTTCCCTACCTACCTACCTACCTACCTACCGACTGACCCCCGGCCGGCCCCCAGGGCGGCGCACGCGCTGTGCACGCACGTGGACCAGAAGCAGCTGCTGTACGCGATCCAGTCGCAGTACATGTCTTTCTGTCTGTCTACTTCCCTACCTACCTACCTACCTACCTACCGACTGACCCCCGGCCGGCCCCCAGGGCGGCGCACGCGCTGTGCACGCACGTGGACCAGAAGCAGCTGCTGTACGCGATCCAGTCGCAGTACATGTCTATCTGTCTGTCTACTTCCCTACCTACCTACCTACCTACCGACTGACCCCCGGCCGGCCCCCAGGGCGGCGCACGCGCTGTGCACGCACGTGGACCAGAAGCAGCTGCTGTACGCGATCCAGTCGCAGTACATGTCGGGCCCGCTGCGGCAGGGGTTCTACGACCTGCTCATCGCGCTGCATCTAGAGTCGCACGCCACCACCATGTGAGTGTCCACCAATCATCTTTGAGCGTTCAACTTCGATACATCTTTGAGCATTCAACTTCGATACATCTACGAGCGTTCAACTTCTATACATCTTCGAGCATTCAACTTCTATACATCTTCGAGCGTTCAACTTCGATACATCTTCGAGCGTTCAATTTTGATAGATTTTCGAGCTTTCATTTTCGATACATTCTCGAGTGTTCAACTTCGATAAATCTCTGTTCAAGTTCAAGTTCTTCGCCCTGTTAAAGTCAAACTTTCAATACTTTTCAGGGAAACATGCAAAAACGAATTCGTGATCCCACTCGGTCCGGAACTGAAGTCTCTATACGAAGACCCGGACATGGGGCATAGCCTACGCTCCCTGCAGACCGAGAGCGTCCGCCCACAGATGAAAATGACGGATATCGCGTAAGTAAACAAAACATGGCCGGGTCCGCCTCACCCATGGACGAAAGAAACTAAGTACGAGTACGAAGACCGTGACGTCAATGTAAGAAGACCGTTCTCAGGATAGGCATAAAATGTCATAATTTGTATCACAGTATGCATCACAGACTCCATCATTTGTTTAGCTACTTAAGTAGCTTACCTTGAAAATGACGGCACGCGCTAAGATATTCAAATAGTAGTTTTTACCGTCACGACTCGTGACTCGCGAGTGGTATTTTAATTGTATTTCACCGGTGCATACTGGCCCTCAGAAACCGTACAACTTTACACATAAAATGATATGAAACGAGGCAGTGTTTCCTAAACAGACTTTGGCAGAAGATAACCTAGAAGAGAACAAGAAAGCGATTGACTCTCGCTACGAAATCCCCATACAGAGATACTGGATGGACGTTGTAAGGGGCGGATTTCATTAGTTTTACTTAATTGGGGGCAAAAAGGGGATGTTTCATTGGCCTAGAGTTATGATATTTGGTGGAAATATTAAGTATTAAATTCTGGACAAGTCAATGTATTTTTTAAGTTGGGGGAACCGGAGACTAAAAGGAAGAAGTTCACTACATATTTACGCTATTAATTATTGGCCTAGGGTTATGATATTTGGTGGAAACCTTTAGAACTTAATTATGAACAATTTGATGTGAAAATAAAATATTTTTAATATGGGAGAGTATTTTTAATAATGGGGAAGCCAAAAGGGGGGATGCCTAATCACCATGATACTGGTGAAGCTTTGAACGCAAGGTCTACTGTTCACAGAACCACTAGTTTAATTTGTAACACCTTCACTTGGTTTCCGTACAGGGAGAGCATAACGGACATCAGCAACCTGTACTCCCCGTACTTCCCCCTGGAGGTGGTGCGGGAGTTCGTGATGCAAGCCCTGGCCGACGCCGTGGAGACCAACCAGGTGCACAACCGGGACCCCGTGGGGGGGACCAACGAGAACCTGTTCCTGTAAGTGGAGGTTTTGCTCGTCACAAACGGACAGATTTACCCCCGGTTTCTAGAACGCTAGTTGGCTTTGACAGTAGATTAAAACTATCGTTGTCTCTATCTAACACTAAACAAATGACAAGGATGGCAATAGAATTAATCTGTTGTCAACGTTGACTGACGTTTCAGAAACTGGGGGTTTATCTTTTTACCTATTATGTACGTAGCTCCTAGGTAGTTGATAGAATGAAGCGTTATTTTGCGGAAATCCATATTCAAAATAATGAAGTAAAAATACATGTAGCTGTGATTCTGACAAAAAATTTGTTTCTGCTTCATTTTTTTTTCATTGCTCCTTCTGTATATAAATTGTGTATTTTGTTTAATTGGTATAAAATAAAGTAGTTTTTCTATTCTATTCCATTCTATTCTGTGCACATATACAAAAAAAATTGAAACGTATGCATCAAAAGTCAGCGTACGCTATGCATGCAGTGCGCCGACGTTTTGTTAAGTTGCATACAAGTGACATTGAACATCATATTATTATGTGAACTAAATAACGTCATAAGTTCTTAAACTTTCGCGAACTAAATACTTACATGCTAATTAGAATCTAAACGGGTCCAATTCACAATAATTAGAGCCGGACCCCTATTGTGAGTTTTTACGAGCTCTAGATAGTACGCGTCAACTAGCGCTTTTCGTTATAGATTTCGTTTCGTCATAAATTTCGTTCCTAAACGCGCCGGTACATGATCTTCATACAAAAGCGCTAGTTGACGCGTACTATGTCGAGCGCGTAAAAACTCACACTAGGGGTACCGTGTAAATTCTAGTTAACGTCTGAACTAGGGGAAAATTTGCATTATGTATTACTAGCTGCTCCCCGCGGTTTCACCCGCGTTTGGATAATATACAATAATATATTAGCAATTGTAGCCTATTTGTTATTCTGATATGTAAGCTATATTGTTGTGAAGTTTCATCAAAATCCATTCAGTAGTTTTTGCGTGAAAGAGTAACAAACATCCATCCATCCATCCATCCATACTCACAAACTTTCGCGTTTATAATATTAGTAGGATAATAAACGTCGCTCGGGCAGCTTTTCACTGTGGTCAAGAGATTTTGACTATAAATATACATTATGTACTTCCTCAATGTCTCCCGACTCTGAATTCAACTTATTAACTTATAACCTAGTCCAGCACTTTATCGGTGTTCCTTCCAGGCCCCTCATCAAGCTGGTGGACCGGCTGCTGCTGGTGGGCATGATGCGGGACGAGGATGTAGAGAAGCTGCTCATCATGACCAACCCCGAGACCTGGGATCCCACTTTTGATAAGGGTGAGTGACGATAATGTAACCAGATTTTCTGGTTTCCACTAAAAAGTTGTAACTTTTGAACCTTGACTACAGTTGGATGATAGAAATCGCTCGGAACGGTGAGACCGACCATTGTGATAGTATTGTCAAGTTTGGATTTATTCTAGTTTTAAGTTTTCTGTGTGCTTTTATAGTAAGAAGCTCATTGAATTGTGAGTAAATTCTAATCTTGATCAATTTATTTTTTGACTAGATTTTTTTTTAAAATTTGATATTAGTGAAATTATTTTATTACAAGAATTCATGAAAATACACAGTTCTTGGAAATAAATATTTCTCAGATAAACTTTTTATGAATATGTTTTTGGCAGTCTCTTTGATAGCCGTTGTTAAGCCACGTCAGTAACCCTTAGTTGGCCTGACAAACTCTGACACTAGAAAGCGGAACTACCTCAATTCGACAAAGAAAGAAACATGCTGGTCAAAGAATAATGTCTTATCGACAGAAGGCAAAGACGAGCATCGCAAAGGTCTGCTGCACATGAAGATGGCGGAGGGCGCCAAGCTGCAGATGTGTTACCTGCTGCAGCACCTGAACGACATACAGCTCAGGCACAGAGTGGAGGCCATCATAGCCTTCGCGCACGACTTCGTCGGTGATCTGCAGACTGACCAGTTGAGGTGAATATCGCCACCACTTGTGTGTTAGCTGTGGCCGTCGCTAACCATTGATAGCAGTCGTTAAGCCCCGGCAGAGGTGCTTGGACGGCCTGGTTCTGATACTAGAGGCAGGCTAAACAGGGCAAAATTACAACATAAACTTCTGTTGCTGAATAAATTATTATTATTATTATTATTATAATGTAATTTTTCAGTTTCAACCAATTCAGTATTTTTTTCAGACGTTACACTGAAATCAAGCAGTCAGACTTGCCCAGCGCGGTGGCCGCCAAGAAGACCAGGGAATTCCGCTGTCCGCCCCGAGAACAAATGAACGCTATACTTAGTAAGTATATTTTTTTTAATTATAGCTAATTAAAAGCACTAAATTTAACTTATCACAGATTATGCACGTTACCCCCGGTTTCTAGAACGCTAGTTGGCTTTGACAGTAGATTAAAACTATCGTTGTCTCTATCTGACTATAAACAAATGACAAGGATGGCAATAGAATTAATCTGTTGTCAACGCTGACTGACGTTTCAGAAACTGGGGGTTAAACTTGTAACGCCATCTGTATTCGATGATGGAAACAAAAAATAACCAGCCAATTTCAAACAATACAAATACCTTATTGACTCAACCCTCAAGTACAAGAATTGTGTGTAAACGTGCCTGATTCCCTCCGGCCAGGTTTCAAGCACATGGACCAGGAGGAGGACCGCGAGAACTGCCCGTGCGGCGAGGACCTGATCGCCAGGATGAACGGCTTCCACGAGAGCCTCATGACGCACGTCTCCCTCAACGCGCTGCAGGAGCCTGACGGGGATGTGAGTGCTGACTTCCACCAACAGAAACATCTGCCAGCCAACCCACCACCGAGCAGGCAAACCCCCTCTACGGGTGTTCCGGAATCGGTCCTCGAGAATCAAACCTTGATGCCGTGGGTTCTAGCACATGACCACTCTCCCCAGTGCCTTGAGTATGAGTTGTTACGAGCTCGAGATAGTACGCGTCATGGTTGTCTGGGAGGGATCGCTTTGAGCGATAAGACCGCCCATTGTAACACTATTTATCTATTGCTCTGTTCTAGCCTTAAGTTTTTCTTTGTTCTGTGGTGTTTCAATAAAGAGTTTATCTATCTATCTATCTAATTATAATATTCTCTGTTGCTGTGTATAGGAAGCCACGGGGACCGAAGCGAAGCCTGGGGCATTCGGCAAGCTATACACGCTCATCAACACTGTGAAGGAGCTGGAAGAGGAAGCCAAAGTGAGTTCTGAGTCCTAGCTCTAAAGACTGACACACGATACGATCGTCGCGTCGTGGAAATACATTAATACATTACAATTTAATACAAACAACATTTATTGAACGCCACACAATTCATTGACTTGAGAGATTTAACAAGCACACTGTACAATGTCGGCTTTATAGCTTCAACCAAGTTATTGCAGCCAGAAAATCTACGTCACTCCTAAAATTCATCATACGATGACGCATCGTGGTACCACAGCCCTATAAACCCTGTTTACACTGGTGGTACGATGCCAGGCATGGCGTCGGATCGTGAAAACTGTCTTTATTTCTATGCAGGCTATCGAAGAACCGCCCAAGAAGACGCCGGAGGAGAAGTTCCGCAAAGTCCTGATCGGTACCATCGTCACGTGGGCCGAGGAGTCGCAGATTGAGACGCCCAAACTTGTCAGGGAGATGTTCAGGTGGAAATATAATAAAATAATCATTCATTTCCGGTGTCGAGTGAAGACACGTAACAGCTCAAGTAATGTAATATAAAAAAAAAATCAGATATAAATTTATAAACGAAAAACTAACTCTGTATTACTCTGCACTGTAGATTTATCCAATATAAATTAAATTATCACTAAGGGCCATACTTATTTTGAACTGGGCTCGTATTCGCTATGCCTCTTGCGCAAAACGTGTGACGTCATAATGTGCTGTAAGCACACGTTTGACGCACGTTATTTTGACACGTAACGCACCTTTACACGTTTTGCTAGATAAGATATAATTAATATGAAGATACCGTAACGTGACGTGTTACTTATTTGAATGGTCATAACGACAGAGGTCTACTTTAAATCACTTTGAAAACACATGAAAACTATGGGCAAATATTAATAATAATTCAACAAAAGTGAGGGGGGCCTTTGCCCAGCTGTGGGACAGTACAGACTGAATTATTTATTTCATCTTCAATTTGTGTTCAGTCTTCTAGTCCGCCAGTACGACGCCATAGGCGAGCTCATCCGTGCATTAGAGAAGACCTACGTGATCAATGCGAAGACCAAGCTGGACGTGGCGGAGATGTGGGTGGGGCTCAGCCAGATCCGAGCGCTGCTGCCGGTGCAGATGAGCCAAGAAGAAGAGGAGCTGATGAGGAAGAGGTTGTGGTAAGTTTCGGCAAGTCTCAACGACGATTAGAAGTAGGTGAAAGTTGAATTTTAAGATTTGATTGCATTGTTTCTTACTTACTTCATTTTCTTATTTATTATCACATTCTTTTTTCATTTACTTCAGTTTCTTACTTACTTCATGCAATAAACAAATTTCATTTCATTTCATTACAAGTCTTTGATAGAATCAGGCGTTACTACTTTGCGTAAATCCATATTGTTATTAAAAACTATTCAAGTATGTAGTTTTGTTTGTCTGCACAATTCGGGATAGGGGGCACGACAGAGATGTCATCTTATATGGC
The DNA here is from genome assembly GCA_905147375.1 of Hylaea fasciaria. Classification (NCBI taxonomy): domain Eukaryota; kingdom Metazoa; phylum Arthropoda; class Insecta; order Lepidoptera; family Geometridae; genus Hylaea; species Hylaea fasciaria. The sequence continues at coordinate 4,183,091 of LR990218.1, forward strand.
AACTGAAACCCCTCAGTGATCCCTGGCTAGTAACCTAAATAGTAACCTTAATTCACCCCTAATTTATCACAACCCTCCCGCATATTTATAGCTATGTATTGTTCTGAATAACTTCCGGCTGAATTAAAGCTATAGGTACATATTTTTACCTCTTAAAAAGGTGGGCCGACGACACAAAAGAGTCACAGGCAACCGGTGGGTGCAAGTGGCAAATTGTCGTTCGGTGTGGCGGTCTAAGAGGGAGGCATATGTTAAGCAGTGGACGTCTTCAGGCTGATGATGATGATGATTATTTTTACCTCATCGTATTTTAAAAGATTTTTTTTTAAATTTTATCGGCTGCCTTTAGTGACTTTTTTTAATAATTATGAAGACCGATCGTAATACAGATTACAGACCGTTAATACAGATTTTCTTATTTTTGCACTATATTTTTCAGGAAACTGGTGAACAACCACACATTTTTCCAGCATCCCGATCTTATTAGGTAAGATTCTAGATATTATACGCGTATCGTCCCCGTAACCTTCGCTCCTACTTTTCATGTAGCGACATCCGCATCCGCATGAGCATCCGCTTCAGTCGATACGGATGCGGATGCGGCTGCAGAGGTCCACCAGAGCTGGGTGAGACAATGAGTGGGCTTGTACAGGGTGCTCCGGTTGCACGAGAACGTGATGGCGGTGATGATGAACACGCTGGGGCGCCGCGCGCAGGCGCAGTCTGACGCGCCGCCCGCCGCCACGCAGCAGCCCGCCGAGGACAACAAGCACAAGGTAGGTGACGGCGGGGATGATGAACACGCTGGGGCGCCGCGCGCAGGCGCAGTCCGACGCGCCGCCCGCCGCCACGCAGCAGCCCGCCGAGGACAACAAGCACAAGGTAGGTGACGGCGGGGATGATGAACACGCTGGGGCGCCGCGCGCAGGCGCAGTCCGACGCGCCGCCCGCCGCCACGCAGCAGCCCGCCGAGGACAACAAGCACAAGGTAGGTGACGGCGGGGATGATGAACACGCTGGGGCGCCGCGCGCAGGCGCAGTCCGACGCGCCGCCCGCCGCCACGCAGCAGCCCGCCGAGGACAACAAGCACAAGGTAGGTGACGGCGGGGATGATGAACACGCTGGGGCGCCGCGCGCAGGCGCAGTCCGACGCGCCGCCCGCCGCCACGCAGCAGCCCGCCGAGGACAACAAGCACAAGGTAGGTGACGGCGGGGATGATGAACACGCTGGGGCGCCGCGCGCAGGCGCAGTCCGACGCGCCGCCCGCCGCCACGCAGCAGCCCGCCGAGGACAACAAGCACAAGGTAGGTGACGGCGGGGATGATGAACACGCTGGGGCGCCGCGCGCAGGCGCAGTCCGACGCGCCGCCCGCCGCCACGCAGCAGCCCGCCGAGGACAACAAGCACAAGGTAGGTGACGGCGGGGATGATGAACACGCTGGGGCGCCGCGCGCAGGCGCAGTCCGACGCGCCGCCCGCCGCCACGCAGCAGCCCGCCGAGGACAACAAGCACAAGGTAGGTGACGGCGGGGATGATGAACACGCTGGGGCGCCGCGCGCAGGCGCAGTCCGACGCGCCGCCCGCCGCCACGCAGCAGCCCGCCGAGGACAACAAGCACAAGGTAGGTGACGGCGGGGATGATGAACACGCTGGGGCGCCGCGCGCAGGCGCAGTCCGACGCGCCGCCCGCCGCCACGCAGCAGCCCGCCGAGGACAACAAGCACAAGGTAGGTGACGGCGGGGATGATGAACACGCTGGGGCGCCGCGCGCAGGCGCAGTCCGACGCGCCGCCCGCCGCCACGCAGCACCCCGCCGAGGACAACAAGCACAAGGTAGGTGACGGCGGGGATGATGAACACGCTGGGGCGCCGCGCGCAGGCGCAGTCCGACGCGCCGCCCGCCGCCACGCAGCAGCCCGCCGAGGACAACAAGCACAAGGTAGGTGACGGCGGGGATGATGAACACGCTGGGGCGCCACGCGCAGGCGCAGTCCGACGCGCCGCCCGCCGCCACGCAGCAGCCCGCCGAGGACAACAAGCACAAGGTAGGTGACGGCGGGGATGATGAACACGCTGGGGCGCCGCGCGCAGGCGCAGTCCGACGCGCCGCCCGCCGCCACGCAGCAGCCCGCCGAGGACAACAAGCACAAGGTAGGTGACGGCGGGGATGATGAACACGCTGGGGCGCCGCGCGCAGGCGCAGTCCGACGCGCCGCCCGCCGCCACGCAGCAGCCCGCCGAGGACAACAAGCACAAGGTAGGTGACGGCGGGGATGGTGATGGTGATGATCACGCTGGACCGCTGCGCAGTATCTTACGTTCGCAAAAACGAGTTCAGTCCCTCAATCATAGTAACACTAGCTTTTTTCCTCACGGTCTATATTTTATAGCGATTTAAAGTATCTTATACCTTCTCCGAGATTCGATCAATCTCTATACCAGATTTCGTAGAGATCGGTTCAGCAGTTTAGTCGAAAGAACGAATGAGCAAACTATAACGTCCGGTTTTTCTACCCCTAGCTAGACCAACAGATAAGTCTATCGTCGTCTCTATTTGGCACTTAATGAATGACAAAAACAGCGATACACTTATCGGTGTTCAAAGTAGCTAGAGGTTCAGAAACCGGACATAAGAGACACTTGCGCATTTCTGACGGATATGACTAAGTATAGCAGATTGTCAGCACAATGTCCGATGTCCAGGACACGTCCCACGAGATGGTGGTGGCGTGCTGCCGCTTCCTGTGCTACTTCTGCCGCACCGGCCGGCAGAACCAGAAGGCCATGTTCGACCACTTCGACTTCTTGCTGGAGAACTCGAACATTCTGCTGTCGCGGCCCTCGCTGCGGGGCTCCACGCCGCTCGACGTGGCCTACTCCAGCCTCATGGAGAACACGGAACTTGCGCTGGCTTTGAGGTGGGTTGTTGAGCGCTAAGGGTTAAATTCGACTGCTGGTGGCTTTTTGAGTTGGTCCGCTGCTCGCAGGTTTATGTCCCGGCCATAGGAACTGTGTTGAGTGAGACATAAAAGATGTTGGAGATAAAGAGAGATGGGCATATAGAGAGAAATAGAGATGTTAAAATGATGTAAAGAATATAAACATAGAGCATGACAAAACAAATTAATGATAGTCTGAAACAGTTTCCCTTTTATGTGCTGAACTATGGTCGAACCTCGAAAAAACAAAGGAAACTCTATTAACTGTTCTACTTCAGAAATCCACCAGTTACACAAGACCCTTGTACATTCTTCACGTCATTATTTTCTTTCAGGGAACACTACTTAGAAAAGATCGCGGTGTACCTCTCCCGGTGTGGTCTGCAGAGCAATTCGGAGCTGGTGGAGAAGGGGTACCCGGACCTCGGCTGGGACCCCGTGGAAGGGGAGAGATACCTCGATTTTCTGAGGTTCTGCGTTTGGGTGAGTCGCTAGGGCCATCCGACATACCAGTATCTGTCAGATCTTTTGTAGGTGTAGGCTTCCTCTGCAAGAGTTCGGGAAAGTACAATGTCTCCTAATGTCTTCACCAGAAGTTTGGATCTGCCACCAACCCCCCATCAGGCTGTTCCGGTGGCAGTATTTGAGAGCCAGCCCCATTCTAGTCTGAGTCCGACTCACCACAAAAGATTTAAACCACAAATGTGTCTAAATATTTCCTCCAGATGTGTTTAAATATGTCTCTAAATATTTTCAGAAATCGACGTCTAGAGCTCGCTTTTTCTAACTCAATAACAAATTCATACGTAAAATAATTAGGAATGCCAAGATTGAGTAAGAAAACGCGAGTGACAGACGTCGATTTTGTGGAACGAAATTTTAGAAACATCTGTTTAACTCTGGTTTAAACTTTTGTGGTAAGACAGAGTGTGTTTGCCACCTTCGACGACGTCATCACTTAAGACCATGTGAGATTGTGGATAAAAGCTAGCCTATAAAGCGCAATGTGTGCAATAAATTTCCTTGATAATTCTCCAGGTGAACGGCGAAAGCGTAGAAGAGAATGCCAATCTGGTGATCAGGCTGCTGATCCGGCGGCCGGAGTGCCTCGGGCCCGCGCTGCGGGGTGAGGGCGAAGGCCTACTCAAGGCCATCGTGGACGCCAACAAGATGAGCGAGAGGATCGCCGACAGGAGAAAGCTGAGGGACCTGGAAGATGCCGATATTAACGTGAGTCGCTGGCTTTTGAAACTCTTTTCAAGCCTTTTTTTGTTGGAAAGTAATCGTTTATTAGACGTTTATAAACCTTGTCTGAGTGTTTGACACAAAAAAAAAACTGCTAAATCTGTTGATCCGTTGTCAAGTGGTAAGCGTAGGTACATTATATTCATGCGGCAATTTAGTTTTAGATTATAGTTAGAAGACTTCTCTTCATGCATCAAACATATTAAACTTTCGAGCTTCTCCTACAGAAGTAGATTGAAATCTGCAAGAACCTGTTTCGATATAGAAAACTTTCCGCGAAGGTTTCTCTTCATTCATAATGTGTCTAACTAAACTTCCACTTTCTTCCACAAAAGTAGATTGAATCGAGAACCTCCTTCGAGCTGTTTTCCTTCGAAGAAGTAGAATGAAATCAGCTGGAACCTCTTTTGTGCTGGTCTCCTTAGACCGATTGTTTGTAAAAAAAAGTATATTAAATCAGCTGAAACATCCTTCGAGCTGTCCTCCTTCGATGAAGTACATTATCTATAAGAACCTCTTTCAAGCGTCTCCTCTCGGTTCCAGTTCAGCCACCCGCTGCCGGAGTCGGACGAGGACGAGGACTACATCGACACCGGCGCCGCCATCCTCAACTTCTACTGCACGCTGGTGGACCTGCTCGGCCGCTGTGCCCCCGACGCGGGGGTCATCGCGCTGGTGAGGGGGCACGGGGTGTCACAACACATGAAGCGATATTAACTAGCGGAAACGAGTCTAATTCGCGCACAAACTAAATATCAAAATATATCATTTTAACATACCTCGACGTTTCGGCCGAGTTACATCGACCGTGGTCACGAGAAGACGAAGAGTTTATTTCTAACTAGTTAGTGTGTTTTCTGTTCGCGAAAGTTTAATAAGAACATGAAGCGATCATGGCTCTGTGGTTCCATCTTCGGATCGCAAGGAGTAACTGAGCTCGAGCTTATTATGGAGGGAAACATCGTTAAAACCCTTAGCGGTGGTGACTTTCGTTTGGTTCTTACCACGCGGGGCACGTAGCAACAAAGTTAAATGCACTGTACGCTCGTAAGCTAAGGTGCATTTTCGTTTGCAGCGTCTAGCGAAACTAAAGAGTAAGCGATTATAATTAGCAGTAGGTATTAACTGTTTTGTATAGAGTGATTTATCCGTTACTTAGTATCGAGGAGTAATCTGCGCTTTAGTGCCCGCCTGGCTAGATAGCACCCTAGTTTAAAATGTATCTACAAATCCAACAATCCCTTTTCGATGTTTTCCGACAGTATTCTTTGAGAACGAGATAGTATGAATAATATCTATTTATCTCGCTTTGGTTTCAGGGCAAGAACGAATCACTGCGAGCTCGCGCGATCTTGCGCTCCCTGGTACCACTAGACGACCTGCAAGGCGTGCTGAGTCTCCGGTTCACTCTGAACAACCCGTCCGCGGGAGAAGAACGACCGAAGTCAGGTGAGGAATTGTATATTCTACTGGTTACGCCACGCTGTCTCACTCGCGTTGACTGTTATCCCCACAGAAGTCATGACTAAAAGTAGACTTTGTCACTCTACAGGTCAGGTACTATTATCTATCTTTATGCAGATTACGTCAGTCCGTGACAGAGTCAAAGAAAGACAAATCAATAAATGCAGTTTTGATTTGTAAAGCCCTCTCTACATTCCAGCTGGAACGGTTGAAGACGAAAGTTTCCTCTTCAGATTAGTAGTATAATTCAATAGCACAGGCTTTACGGATTTGGTGCTGTGACCAGGATTACGAATATTTAACTTGTAATATAAATTCATATTTGCTTTTCACGTAGCACAAGCATACAATAAGATTACAGACGTTATGGTCCTTGTATTTACGACCTATTATTCTACAGATATGCCGTCAGGCCTGATCCCGGGCCACAAGCAGAGTGTTGGCTTGTTTTTGGAACGAGTTTATGGTATCGAAACCCAAGAGTTGTTCTACCGGTTGCTTGAAGAGGCTTTCTTGCCAGATCTGCGAGCTGCCACCATGCTTGATAGGGTAAGATGTTTGTTCCTACAAAGTTACGAGATACGTAGGACGTCCACCTGATGGTAAGTGCCAAGCCAAGTATCAAGACCGGCTGGTCAAATGGCCGGTCAAGGTGATGGGCAATCGTCAGATTGATATTGAATCTAATTAAGATGTCGTGGTTTCTTATTGTGTTCAGCTCATATGATGTAATTGACGATGTCTGTCTGAATGTAGTGGCTTGCATCGAAATGAAACCTCGTATTTATTTAACTGTTGACGTATGGTAAAAATAAGTATACCGTGGAGACATGTACTTACTATACGCCACCTACTTACACTAATATCAAGTAAAATGTACTACAGTATTAAACATTTTTTATGCTTTAGACAGTTCTCTCAAAGTGTGGAAATTTTATACTGGTGAGTTCATGAGTAACTCGCTTCGAAGCTATATAGAGAACCGTAAAGCATCTGTACCTTGCCATCACCGACGACTAAGCGATAAGTTATCGACTATTTACTCTCTCGTCGACTATCTCGCTCAACATAATACAATAGATATACCTCCTGTGTCAGTAAAATAGAAACGTATATTAACTGTTGATCGCTTACTGATTTTCTGCGTAGTTTCTCGCAGCAACATGTGCCATCAGCGATATTACGCACTCAGTGACGAGCAAAAACACTCCAAAAGACTCGCTAACTACATAATAATATGCATACCAGCAAGTGACTGAGCAGTCATTCTACTGCACAGTTCAATTCAATGGATGTATGTATGTATGTCTCTGCCGACCCGAGTGAGTAGTGTGAGTAATCGCCTGTCGTACCTACTCCTAGCTCAGCGACAAAGCTATCCGAACTAAATACTCGCTGCTCGTTGCTCGCCAACTCGTTTTCAGTCGCTCTACTCGCTTTTCGCTAATCGTCGGCGGTGGGCCAGGTGCCTAAAATAGGTAGAGCGATTCAAATGCATACACCGCTTTATACACCACACATTTACACAGGTCTAATGGGTTTGTTTATTTATCAATGAGCATAATCATAAATTTAATACAGGATTACCACAGACTTACCACTGATAACAACTTGCAGCGTCAAAAGAGCGAGAATCGACCAAAGACAATCACTGATCCATGTACACTCACTGCTCTAGAAGCTTCGGCTGGTTTATAAGCTAAGCTTTTCTTGAAGTTTTGATCGCGATTGCTTCCAGCTGCCAGCTTAGAGTCTGTGCAAAAGAACCCGTTGCGTTGTTAAATTGTCGTCGTGCATGCGTTAACTGTAACATAAAGTCACAAAACTGCTCGGTCATTAGTTCCAAGACTTGACAGAGAACTTGAAAGAGACTACCGATACCAGCCCTATAGATAGATAGGCCTACTAACCCGCTCTCCGCCGCAGAACGACGGCTGCGAGTCGGACATGGCTCTGTCCATGAACCGGTACATCGGGAACTCCATCCTGCCTCTCCTCATCAAGCACGCCAACTTCTACAACGAGGCCGAGAACTACGCCTCGCTGCTGGACGCGACGCTGCATACTGTGTACAGGTGAGAATGATAACTATGGGATTCCTACATACTGTATACAGGTCATTGGGTCAATTATGAATAAGCTGAGTGATCACTCGCTTTTCGGTGAAGGAAGAACGAGCTTGGAAGATGGAAGAAGAAGGATCTTGAAGGGAACCCCCTCATATTTAGAATGTACACACATCAAAAAAGTCTAAGCAACTAGTGTACTAATTTAAATTTTAGGATGGTTCTTCACATTATAACGTTGTATTGTATTTTTACAATTATTACAAAATGAAATTTCTAGAGAAAATGAATTTATTGTGAAAGAATAGGACAATTTAATACAAAGTATGGCCTCCTCTGCTATTCAGAACTTGTCGGCAACGATTATTCATTGAATTAATGAGGCTGTTTATGTCATCTTGCGGTATTCGCTCCTAATGGAATTGTAGTACCACCGGTAGCGGAGCAGGGCCGAAGCTACCGGTGGTTAGGGCTGCATAGAGAGGAACCTCCTGACAATACGTGCCGTGCTGCGGATCACTGCTTTCTGCATATCTTAAGATTTTTATTAAAAGGATTAAAAACGTGAAAATTACGTGGGGACGGAGTGACTGTCGCAACAGCTGTGTTGCAGCGCGCGCTAATTTAGACATTGTGTCAATGGGATTTCGTACGAAGTTTGAACGGATCTTCATTGAGCTGCCTATGCCCCTTAATATATGAATGTCATTTCCAGGTTGTCCAAGAACCGCATGCTGACGAAGGGCCAGCGCGAGGCGGTGTCCGACTTCCTGGTGGCGCTGACGTCGGCGATGCAGCCGTCCATGCTGCTGAAGCTGCTGCGGAAGCTGACGGTCGACGTGTCCAGGCTCTCCGAGTACACCACTGTCGCTTTGAGGGTATGGACTTCTACATGATATACTGTTAAAGTGATATATACTATAGAGCCAGACCACAGATATATTTATTAAAGGAAAGCAAACAGAACTTTACACTATCCAGTAGATATCTAGTGAAATAAGTTGTGAAGCCGGCCACCATATTGATGAGTGACGCTGGTGACATTTTGACAGCTCATTCTAATTGTAATTAGGTCGGATTCAGCATAAATGAACGCAGGTTTTTATGCAGTTGTCGTCTCAGCCTTAGTTGGACCCTGTCTGAATGACTTTTTTGTGGCTTCTCCAGATGGGTATCTGTATTGTTCCGTCCACTTCCTCTTATGTCTGTGAGTTAGACCCATTGTACGCTGAGCACGTTTATCACCTTCTACCACTTCATCACTTAAAACCAGGTGAGATGGTGGTCAAATCCTAGCCTATAAACTATTGTCTAGTTGCGCCCTACGCTTTCACCCGCGTATGCATAAAGTAGCTTGTATTTTAATCCAGTATAGTGGCTACCTCCATACCAAATTTCATGAAAATTGGTCCAGCCGTTTGAGCGTGAATAAGTAACAAACACAAACGCACTCAATTACTTTGTCATCTATATAATACTAGCCGCGCCCTAGGTATTACCCGCTGTTTTTGGAAATAAAAAATATGTAGCTTATGTGTTAATTCAAGTTGTTTGCTATCCCGATACCTAATTTCATCAAAAATGGTTCAGCCGTTTGACCGTGAAGAATTAGACAGATAGAAGAATAGGATAATATATCAATGACATTTCCTCCAGCTCCTAACTCTTCACTACGAGCGCTGCGCGAAGTACTACGGCAGCACGGGCGGCCAGGGGATCTACGGAGCCTCCTCGGACGAGGAGAAGCGGCTGACCATGATGCTGTTCTCCAACATCTTCGACTCCCTCAGCAAGATGGACTACGAGCCGGAGCTCTTCGGCAAGGCGCTGCCCTGTCTGATCGCTATAGGTATGAAGGAGTGCACAGCACACAGAAAAAAAAGAAAAAAAATAAGAACCATAAGTAAATGGGCATTGTACATTTTTTTTTTGTAAAGGTAGTGATTGCAAACCCATTTCGAGGAATAGACTCGCTGATCACAAAACAACGTATATTTAATTATACATTTGTCAATCGTTTTAAGCGCGTCGTGGCTGCTCAATTTTCAATGGCAATTTTCATTGCTCTAACTATGAACATAATTAGTCTAAAATTTGGCTGTATTGTTATAGGATGTGCTCTGCCGCCTGACTACTCTCTCTCTAAGAATTACGACGACGAGTTCTACGGGAAGGAACCGACCACAGGTAAGATATTATGTTTATGTTGATTCGTATTACAAGTGTTTAAAGGCAGAATAAATATTGTTTCTCCACGATTTCTTGTACATTGCTCAGTAAAAGATCCACCAAACTGCAAAATCTTAACTTTGACTATGACATGCTGAATGTGGAAGAAAAAAAATAGTTATTTAAATAACTTGAGTTGTAGTAGGTACCTAAAAATTGCTGTCACTATGCTTATCCATAAATCATGCGAATCCATAACACAAAATATTGAAATGAAAAGTTGTACATAAAAAATATCTACTGATCACTAAAAACAAATGTGGTATCAAGCGAAAAGTATGACGGCAGTAGAGCTTTTATTCCAACTGCCGGAATCGGTCACCTGGTAAATTTTGACACTAGAGGCCCGCACTACAGTAGACAGACAACAACAACAACAACAACAATAAAACTGTCGTTTACCCCCCAGTGTCAGACAACCCGCAGTACGACCCGCAGCCCATCAACACTTCTTCAGTGGCGCTCAACAACGATCTCAACACCATTGTGCAGAAGTTCTCCGAGCACTACCACGACGCGTGGGCCTCGAGGTAACCGACAGCGGCCGTTAAGCCGTTAAGCCACGGCAGAGGTGCCTGACACGCTCTGACACTGCAATACCTCATTCGACAAACAAAAGACGAGGCGTCCCGTTCCTTCGTTTGATGGTATACGCCACATCTAGCAATGCGGTGCTATTATAGTACTTTGCATTGCATTGCTTTGCATTAATACTTAATCGTATGGAGACATCTATATGAAGTACTAGCTGCGCCCCGCGGTTTCACCCGCGTTTGGATAATATACAATATATCTTTATGAATTGTAGCCTATATGTTATTCTGATATGTAAGCTACATTATTGTAAAGTTTCATTAAAATCCATTCAGTAGTTTTTACGTGAAAGAGTAACAAACATCCATCCATCCATCCATACTTACAAACATTCGCGTTTATAATATTAGTAGGAAATATGAAATGAAATAACAGCTTTTTACTAAATGCCAATGAGTGTATTATACGGTAGTACTTACGACAACACATTTTTTTATTTGTCTGGTTGCTCCGTCTATTACTTTTACTATGTATTTACTTCTTTTACCTCTATTAATTAGTGAGTCCTTTCATCTATTTTACTCAACTCAATTCTATGATTTTCAGGAAAATTGAAAACGGTTGGGTGTACGGCGACTCCTGGTCCGACAGCCAGAAGTCTCACCCTAGGCTCAAGCCTTACAACATGCTCAACGACTACGTGAGTGATCGTGGCCCATCATGACCCATCATGGCCAATTATGGCCTGTTACAAACTTGTGTTTTAGAATCAGAATTTGAAAAATATTTATTGTGTAAAATTATGATAGAATAAGTGGGTTATAGACACAACAGTTTATTCATTTCCAAAATTTCTAAAGTGTTCGTCAACGTGCACGAGTGTGGGCAAATTTTAATGATATGAACCTATGTGTCATTTTGCATTTTATCCAAAACTCCCGAGACGTTTCAGTACAGTATCCACCACTGTACTGAATCGTGACTTTGGCTATGTAAATAATCGACTCGACTACTCGACCACGAGGATCGCTTTAATGCTATGACTTTCTTAATGTGAAAATAAAAAATATAAATATTACAATACTCGACACTGGTTAAATGCACAAAGCGTGCGAAGCCAAAAATAAAAAGTCAACCTTAATATCTCCTCCCCTGGGCGCAGGAGAAGGAGCGCTACAAGGAGCCGGTGCGGGAGTCGCTGAAGGCGCTGCTGGCGCTGGGCTGGTCCGTGGAGCACTCGGAGGTGGACGTGCCCAGCACCAGCCGCAGCTCCATGCGCCGCCAGTCCAAGTCGGGCGCCGTACGTAGCCTTCTTTTTCTTGAGGGGGGAAGTGCCTTCGCTCTATCCCTTCCGCCGCGGGGGAGGTGGGGAGGGCCGTGAGCCGTCGGTCCGCCTGGAGGGGGGCGAGATGGGGTCGTGTCGGCATTCACCGTCCCGCCCCAGGTAACGTCGTACGTATCCTAGCTTCCTACTTATGTTCAAAAGGCGAAAGTTTGGGAGTATGTTGGTTACCTCTTCACACTCAAACGGCTGGACCGATTTTGATGAAATTTAGTGTGGAAGACATTTTTTCAATTTAACAGTTGTTATATTGAACAAATATATGACAAAACATTCATTATGAGTGATGCGTAGTGATAAGAATGCCACAACACGCGATGTCAATTTCAATTTTAATCTAAAATTGCATGCAACTTACAATGGGCCCATTTGCAACGACCTCCGTGGTTGATAAAGGATGCGGGTTCGATTCCCGCACAGAGCAAATAATTCAAATATTTTCAAACACTCATAATTACATTTATATTTGCATGCGATCAGGAGGAAGTGGTTCAAAAAGAAACGGTAGGCTATATATAACTTATTTGTATATATATTATGTAATAATTATAACTATAACTCACTACCTGGGCAAAGGCCTCCCCTCACTTTTGTGAGTAGGATTATTAGTATACTTGACTAAAATTTGTGTGAACCACAGATATTTTGTTCATGTTTGTAGACAAAGGGATCGTTAGAGGTCAGAATCTTTGTACCAAATGTGATCGTGAAATGTTAAAAATAACGGTTGTATATTTATAAAACGTAGTACATAATGAGATAAGAAAAAATACTAGCTCATATTTCCTACCCCTGCAGGCAGACTCCAGCACCCCCTTCAACTACAACCCCCACCCCGTGGACATGACCAATCTCACCCTGTCAAGAGAAATGCAGAACATGGCTGAGAGATTAGCTGACAACGCACACGATATCTGGGCGAAGAAGAAGAAGGAAGAACTGGTCACTAATGGAGGTAAGTTAAGAAATTAAAAGAAGTTACGATTGCTATGATCTCGCGCTTTGCCTTGAAAAGTCATGCAGAAAAGGGCTGACGGATAAGTTGACTGTAAAATTTCATCAAGAAGAGGGAAGACCTTGCACTGATGTAGGTAATGATAGTATGGAAAAGATAAGGAGCTGAACTAGTTTCTACACTCCTTTGCATTGTTTAGAATAGTGCAGAATATGGCAAAAGGGTTAGTCAAAAGGTCCTTGATATTTGTGTAATGAAGAATAATGAAGAACATCTCAATGATGGAGAGAAGTGAAGAAAAGATAAGACATAGGAAATGAACTAGCCTCCCTAGCCTCCCACTGTCTACCACTAGAAGGCGCTAATTTGAATCAGCCGGAACAAACAATACTATAATTTACTTTTCAGGTGGAATCCACCCTCAACTGGTGCCCTACGACCTCCTCACCGACAAAGAGAAGAAGAAGGACCGCGAGCGGTCCCAAGAGTTCCTCAAATACCTTCAGTACCAGGGCTACAAACTCCACCGGCCCAGCAAAGTGTCACAGATCGACACGGAACAGACCACTACGGGCGTTGTAATAGAGCTGAGATTCGCCTACTCGCTGCTCGAGAAACTGATACAGTATATCGATAGGGCGACTATCAATATGAAACTGTTGAAGCCTTCAACGACTTTCAGCAGAAGGCCTAGCTTTAAGACAAGCACGAGGGATATTAAGTTCTTTTCTAAGGTGAGTTTTTATAGAATTGAGTTGATGCGAACGGACCAATCACACTGCATTTAGTTTTTGTTGGGCAATTGCGTCCTGTAACTTTTCCAACTTTTTTATGCTAAGTAAATGTTATCAATTTCAACCAACAATAACACAAAGGAACAAAACATAACTTTTGGAAAACAATGATCTTGCATATTGCTTTGTTGAAAATACTATCGGTATTTGAGATGAAATGTCACTGAAAGTTATCTATTGTTCCCGCATGTTGACTGTTTTTTTTAGTTAACATCTATTAGTAATAAATATTGTTTTGTCTGATGTTGCCCACTAACATATTCTGAAACGTTGCCCTACAAAATGTTACCCGAGCGTGCACCATAGTTTAATTATGCCAAATTATCTTTGACTAATCAATCTTTTCTATTTCTGTATTTTTTTTACCGTAGATTTCGCAGATGGTTTCTTTGTGACTGATCTATACTTCTGGATTTTATTGAAGAATGTTACTGATTCAATATAGAACTTCTATGCTTGTGTCATGGCATCTGAGATTTTTTTCGAGGTCTTGTTTTATGCAGAGTCTGTGTAGCTGTCTAAATATAAAAACTACTTCAATATGAAGTTTTAACTAATGACCTACATGTTTTAGTCACACTATGGTATCTCGATATTATATGTGTGTATTTATAGGTGTTGTATGTATGTTTGTGTAAACACAAATTGCTGGAAGTTTATACGCTAAAATGTTGATAATGAGTAATACTCACACGCTGTTAGCTCGAAACTAAGCACTACTTTTAAATCTATAAAAACATAAACCTGTTTCGGCGGACGAGCAACAATCGAGTCTATGCTGGCGATTGTCTGGTGTCTTTTTCTAAATTAAATAAAGTACCGTTCAGTTATCGAATATAGTAAAAAAATATACTTAAAAATCGGCTTTCATATTTCAAAGATGTTAGAGAAAGGAAGATTTGCATAAAACAAGACCTTATTATCCATGTTTGTATTTTGCACAATTGAAACTCATTTCAGTTTCAACCTAGCACTACTCTATTTTAACCTTTCTGTGTTATCTTTATAACTTACAAGCAACACAAGTCGGAGTTGAAATATTTCAAGAAGGTATAACCACCAGTCTGTGATTCTATGTTTAGTTTATATGGATATATTTATGGTATGCTAGCAGATGGATTCGCCCCTTATTCATAGAAAGATAAAACGTTTATCTCCGATGGTTTAGGTTGGGGCCAATAGCGACAAGCGAGGTTATCAGTTCAAATGTGTACCTACCATAAGTACTCTGGTCTGATATTGTCCTTATAGTCCCCGATTCCATAGATACAGGGAGTCCTAAGATTAATGTTGGAGATCGTGCACAAAAAAACAAGTAACAAGTCTTGCATACAAAGCATGATGTGTAATTACGATAAGACCGCCTATAGTGACACTATTCTTGTTTATCTATTGTATCTTTAAGTTTTCTTTGTTCTGTGGCATTTCAATTAAGAGTATATTCATAAAAATATTATCTACTAGCTGCGCCCCGCGGTTTCACCCGCGTTTCACATCATAAAACCTACAGGGCGGTGGCTATTAGATACGACTTGTAACATTGTGTCAGAGAAAATACTGAAGTTAGGTCGTTTTTCACAGTTTTTATTGCACTGATGCAAAACGGTGACGATGATGATGATGAATTAAAGCCTTAGTCGTAAGTTGCGGGATAACCTATCTACGTACGAAATTTTACGCACATTGGGTGTTTTATCGCATTGATGGAAAACGGCGATGATTATTATGATGGATTAATAATATGTTCGTAGTCGATGAATTAATAGTACTTATGTCCTAAGTTGATAGATGAAGATAACCTATCTGTGAACCACAATATCTCCCCCCACTCTCCCCTCTTCCCCCTCTTTCCTATTCCCCCCCCCCTCATTCTCCCCACTCTCCTACTTTCTCCCGCCACCCTCCCCTCATTCTCCCCGCTCTCCCCTCTCTTTCTTCCCACTCTACCCTCTTTCTCCCCCCTCTCCCCTCTTTCTCCCGCCACTCTCCCTCTTTCTCCCCCCAGTCTTCCCTCTTTCTCCTCCCACTCTCCCCTCTTTCTCCCCGCTCTCCCCTCTCTTTCTCCCCACTCTACCCTCTTTCTCCCCCACTCTCCCCTATTTCTCCCCCACTCTTCCCTCTTTCTCCCCCACTCTCCCCACTTTCTCCCCGCTCTCCCCTCTCTTTCTCCCCACTCTCCCCTCTTTCTCCCACTCTCCCACTTTCTCCCCTCTCTCTCTTCCCACCATCCCCTCTTTCTCCCCGCTCTCCCCTCTCTTTCTCCCCACTCTACCCTCTTTCTCCCCACTCTACCCTCTTTCTCCCCCCTTTCCCCTCTTTCTCCCACCTCTCCCCTCTTTCTCCCTCTTTCTCCCCCCACTCCCCCTCTTTCTCCCACTTTCTCCCCCACTCACCCCTCTTTCTCCCCGTTCTCCCCTTTCTTTCTCCCCGCTCTCCCCTCTTTCTCCCCCCACTCTCCCCTCTTTCTCCCCGCTCTCCCGTCTCTTTCTCCCCACCCTCCCCTCTTTCTCCCCGCTCTCCCCTCTCTTTTTCCCCACTCTACCCTCTTTCTCCCCACTCTACCCTCTTCGCCCTCACTCTACCATCTACTCCCCCTTTCCCCCACTCTCCCCCTCCCCCTCCCATCGCACTCTCCCCCTTTAAATAACGATCCGTTCAGCCGTTTATTGTGGTCCGTAAGGGGTGCATCTAAAAATATACCTCATAATTAATAATTCATAGGGATGATTTTGGACAAAAGCTGAAACCCGTATTTCTTTATCTTCTACCAAAAGCCTAAATATACATTTTCAGATTCCTAACTTGAAGAATTATTAATTACCCATACAAACTTTCAACCCCTATTTCATCCCCTTCGAGATTATTTTTTGAGACAAAAGATAGCCTATGTCCGTCTCATAGGTCCAATCTACCCCTATATCAAATTTCATCGAAATCGGTCCAGCCGTTTGAGCGTGAAGAGGTAACAAACATACACACACACACACACACTCACAAACTTTCGGCTTTATAATATTAGTAAGATGATATTTCTAGTTCAAATGTGTTTAGTCTTGTGGTCCTTAAATTTCACCTATTTTTGCTTTAAAATATGTCAAAACATATTTTCTTTCTATGAATAAGCGGATTTTATGCTTCCAAATACTCGTAATGTAGTGTTTGCTTCCTTCCAACCCTAAGCCCTTCTCACATTGCTTAGAATGTTTCTATTATCACAAGTACCTACTGCGTGGGTGTCCATTGCTCGTATGATCACAGAAGAATTTCGATGCTAATTTGTTTTCTCCAACTTAGGTGGTCCTACCATTAATGGAGAAGTATTTCTCGACGCACCGCAACTACTTCATAGCGGTGGCGACGGCGACCAACAACGTCGGCGCCGCCAGCCTGAAGGAGAAGGAGATGGTGGCGTCGCTGTTCTGCAAGCTGGCCAGCTTGTTGCGATCTAGGTTAGTGTTTTAGTTACGGCTATGATTACCACTTGGATACAGCTTCGATTACCGCTTGGATACAGCTCGGATTACTGCTTGGATACAGCTCGGATTACCGCTCGGATACAGCTTGGAATATCGCTTGGATACAGCTTCGATTACCGCTTGGATACAGGTTAGATGCTCGCACGGATACAGCTCGGATTTCCGCTCGCATACCGCTAAGAGTATTGGCGAGCAACCGAAATTGTGGCGTTCTTACTTTCTATTTTTTTTTCTCAATCTTGGGTTCCTTGCGTTAGTGTAATATGGACCATTCAGTGTTCGTTAACGTGCACGAGTGTGAGCATTCAAAAGATACAAGCCCAAAAACGTATGATTTCGTGTTCTCTTCAAATTTACCAGCACGTTTCAATAAGGCATCTATCACTTTACTGAACCACGACACTGACTAGACCGTACCATATTATGAAGCTTCAGAGGAAAATAGGCAGAGCAGTGAGCAGGACGAGAATGTAATTAAACGATACTTCTCCTGCCCCTACCACTAGCACTGCCGGCGAGTGAAAGCGAAGTAAGTGGTAGTAGATTGTGAATACACACTTCTCTTGAGGGAATTATTGCCGGCAGCGGAAGCAGGGGCTGAGCCTAAACAGAAATTTAAAAAAAATGCTCTTTCCAGATTGGCAGCGTTCGGGCCCGACGTCCGCATCACGGTCCGCTGTCTCCAGGTCCTGGTGAAGGGCATCGACGCCAAGTCCCTGGTCAAGAACTGCCCCGAGTTCATCCGGACCTCCATGCTGACCTTCTTCAACAACGTCGCCGACGACCTGGGACACACTCTGCTCAACTTGCAGGAGGTACGTTGCAGTTTCTGGTGGTAGATGACCTCGACGGCTACATTGGTTTCTGCGCCATCTACCGTACACAAATTGAACTATTCTGCGTCGTTCTAAGGATATTGGCACGGCCGAGCGTTCATATAGAACTTCTTACGAGGAACGATCGAACAGGTGCCTTACCATGACGTCTTATTGCGATCCAATTGAGGACCTAAACAGAATAATTTCACTTTAAATAATAGTAATACATGGCTTTCGATATCATTTAGGTGGGTGTCAATCCTTTCAGATATAAAATCAACTTAAATTGAGCGTCAAGATGTCACAACAAGACGTCACGGTACGAATAAGTAGTAAAATGATTCTGTTAAGGTTCTCAATTGGATCGCAATAAGACGTCATGGTAAGCCCCCAGCTGTCCCAAAGTAAGAATATTAGCTCGGAAGACTCCCTGAAACGTTAGAGATCTAAAGTTGACTATCGATCACGATTCACATTTTTGACATGACCTATCAGATATCTGATCTAATATCGATCTCCCAAACAGAATCTAAATCTGTTACCAGCTTCGTTTTCTGAAAAAATATAGTCCGGGAGTATGTATGTACCTACTCAAATTGAAAATATAACTTGATTATCCAGGGTAAATACGCCCACCTCCGAGGCACGCATCTGAAGACCTCCACATCCCTCGGCTACATCAACGGGGTGCTGCTGCCGATCCTCACGTCTATGTTCGACCACCTCGCCAACTGCGAGTATGGAGCTGATTTGCTACGTAAGTAGACTCGACAAGACACTTCACTTGGACACGCTACTTTTGGTAACTCGTTTATGGATAGAATAGAATAGGAAACTCTTTTTAATGTAGGTATACCAAACGCTAACAAAAAACAGCAAATTACACAAGTAAGAAAAACAAGATAGGGAACAACTCTTGATTGCAGTCCAAGACTTAGTTAACACAAATAAGGCGTATAATGGTAGAAGATAGATCGATTAAATTCAGTTAGATATCGATTCGAAACAATTTAATTCACAAATACATACTCAATTGATGCTACAGTTTGACAAACGCTGACACAAAACTCCGGCACTGCCTTTAATCGACGAACAAAGTACTGTGTAATTTTACGAGTATCGTAAGATCTTCTACCACACTTAGATATGCGTCATAAACAAAATACAGTTCCAAAAACTTTTTTTTAATCAATCCGAGCTGCTACTACTACTACTCGTAATACTACTATCACTATGACTGCTGTCTGAACTATCAGTGCTGCTAGAACTGCTATCGGTGCTGTCTGAGCTATCACTCCTGTCCAATTGATAAGCCCCTTTGCATTGATACACGCAAGCTTTCTTGTAAGCCTTCTTTTTATCTTTGTTACAAGGGTAAGCGGCACAGGACTCCTTATAAGCGTAACTGCACGCGTTGCGACACTTCTCGTACGATAGCTTCTTGCACTCGCGTTCATAGCGATCTCTAAGTACGTTGAAGCTTCTGCCAGTTTGGGCGATGGAAAAGGTCGTTCCGTTGCGCGAAATCAATGCCTAGAACAAATGGTTATGATATAGTCACATAGCGGTAATATCGCAGTGTTATTCCGATAATGTATCTCGCGTCCTATCCCGTATTTATCGCGGCGATTTTGTCGCAGCAGTGTGAAGATCACACGCGTCCTAATACGAAATGTAGTTATATCGTAAAACCGCTGGCGATATAATCGACCGACAATAACGCGGCAGTGGAGGGTAAGCTTTAATATTTGGTTGAACCATTTCTAGCTACGTGTTAGAGAGTATTTACATTTAAAACACAATTTAAAACACAAATGCCCTTGGGTGGTGGACTGCCAATCCTTGTCAAGAGAGCTCAGATTTCAGTTTGATTTGCAGTTTGATTTGACAAACAAAAAATATAAATAAACAAAGGCAACACTGTACCCGTGGCTTGTCAGCTTTTAGTTCCTCCTGTACATGCGGCAAACAAGATTCCAAATAACTATCCTTGGAAACGGTTGCGATATTTACTTTTCCTGAAAAAATATACCAATACATATTACACAACATAATATTATGTTAAAGGAAGGATTTTGTGAAATACCTACCCTATCATGCATCCACCATACTCTTTACTGAATTGTGACGTTTACTGCAACTTGACTACATATACTATCGACTGCCTAATTATCATGCAACCACATTTTTACTTAGTATAATTATATCCTTACTTTAAAATTATGACCCTCTTGCTAGACAGTCTGCCACATACCAAATTCTCTACCACTGCCTTTACGGTACCTAGTCAAGTTATCATTTACTTACTAGCGTTGTCGATTTTTTTCATCTCACTTCCCGGTGTCGAATCACCGAGTCCGCGGAGTAATGATAAGTCAACTATATCCCCGCTGTTATCATTACTGCCTCCATCATTACGTTTCTTATAGTAAATATGCGTATCGTTTTTGTTAACTTGTTCTTCGTATTCAACAACGTCTTCGTTGCTCCTCCCGTCGAATTCATCGATGCAGCTAGTTTTGGAAAGGTCATCGAATTTAGTCTTGAACGAACTCCTGCATATGTGATCCCGGCAAGCTGATTTTCTTGCTGCTTTGCATGCCTGATAAATAAATTCATTGTTAGTATACGAATATGTGATGATGGCACTTCTTACAGCCTTATGTTCTCGACCTTATAACACTTCCTTATCACCAATTTCATGCAAGCGTTGCCATAAGCTTTCCTCAGGACATTGGCTTGGAACTCGTCCTTTCGCTCTTCTTCAGCGCTGACAGAGTTATCAGTAGCTTCGTTGTTTGCTTGGCTTGTCTGAAATTGATATCTGATTTATTTGTCGGCTCTATTTATCTACCAAATCGGGGTGAGTCATTCTCTTCCATTCTTTCCAATAGTTCATCAGTTCGTATTTTTTTTATTTATACACTCACTGCATAAAAGCAGTGGTAGCCTAGTGGGCGAACGTCCGCCTTCGAAAACGGAGGTGGCGAGTTCAAATCCCAGTGCGGGGCACGTACCAATGTGTTTCTTGTTAAACATATGTACGTAATTATCACTCGCTTTTCGGTGAAGGAAAACATCGTGAGGAAACCAACATGCCCGAGAGTTATTTCGGAGGCATGTTATCCACCAATCCGGACTGGGCCCCCGTGGTGGAATATGGCCTAACCCTCCTCACGACAGTGAGGGGAGGCCTTTGCCCAGCAGTGGGACAGTTACAGGCTGAATTATTATTAATTATTATTATACACTCACTTCCTCGATCTAAACATAAACAATTGCATCTTAAATTCATTCTGACCTTCGCATACCATGCCTTAGTTATATTATTCTGTACCTACTTATATTTTGAATTTCATTTAATGGTGTACCTACTATTAAACATCTTCAATCCTACATTCTATTCTAAACCCGAATTTAAAGCATTCAAATCTATTCCTGACTTATAAAGTTCTATATTGTTTGTCGTCTATCGTTTAACAATGTGAGTAAATTATTTAATTTTCAATTGTGCTCACCCGATTTTTGTTTGTTACAATAACTATAGCATTTTTATATTTTGGCAACTGACTTCCTAGTTTGGACTCTACACTATCTGTGTGACTGTTATGAATCACCATTTCATTATGAGCTTCTAATTGTATAGGCTTATTACGTACAATTTCATCCCAATTGTCTTTCGGTGATAATGTACACTGGTTTAATTTTTGGCACATTTTTACTAGCTCTTATATCTTTCAGTATGTTTTCATTCGCTTCACCATCCCTTGTCTTATTATTGATTGGTTTATTCTTAATAAGCTCACTTTCACTTACTTTGTTTCTCTTAGGAATTCTTAGGCCTAATTTGTCTTTTGGTTTATTTTTGATTCTACGTTTGTAATTCGGCTCTGATTGGTTACGTGATACTTTGCTGTATCGCGTTTTAGATGCTTTAGAAGGTTGATGGGGGTTTACATTTGAGGCTTTATTTTCTTGGTTTGGTTTCTCGCTTGATGATTTTTGATGAGTATCAACAAAAACGATTTCTGCCAGTTTCGGTTTGACTACTTCTCGGTTGAACATCGCTGGTTCCGTAGGTTTCTTTTTATGTCGGGGCAACTTCACGGACGTTGATTCTTGATCATCTGATTTAACGGGGGTTGTTTTATCATCGGAAGATTTTACAACTCGTTCATATTTTGCAGCTTTATCACGTTTTTCATCATCATCACCGTCAGAAAAGCTAGCTTTAGCTTCATCGCTTCCTTTATCAGATTCTGACAATACCATTTGTGTAGCTGGATAATAACCCGCTGGCTGGATTGTATTAGCTAAAGCTCTATTCTGTTTTGTCATGTTATTTTTAAACGCTTCATCAATTTCATCATCAATCGAAGCGCTGTCTAGATGTTCTTGTGATTTATAAATTTTCTGCAGTTGTTCGTAGTTGCTTATCAGTTCCTGCAAGACGTTATTTACTAGAGTAATGTTCTGGATGACTTCAGCGAATATTCTTTCTGGGTCCTTAATCGGCACGTTGCCATTTTTCTCGTCTAATTTCGTCTAAAAATATAAATTGCCGTTACAAGTCTATTTGTATACACATAGAAGAATTGTTTAATCGAAATAATATGATAAATAATAATAATAGTTCATCCTGTACTGTCCCACTGCTGGGCAAAGGCTTCCCTTCACTTTCGAAACATGTTATCTTGGAAAATCTCTAACTTTTTTAGTATCGTAAGGTTAGCAGTTATAGAACAATATGCACTTACCAAATTTATACATAAAACGTGTGCAAAAACTAAACTGTAACAAAAGAAAACCCACATTTTGTACTATTGATATCTGAACAAGGCAATATAAATATATTGACTGTAAATGTTTAAGTGCGTCATTTAAATTGGTTTTTACATCGATTTTTTTATACTCTATATATTATCTTTACCTGGATAAGGCAAACCCAACAATTAAATAAACATGAAAAGTATGTAGATTATACGAATGAAGATGACGATGATGAATAAACATTATAATTATTTTTCATCTGTTCACTATATACATTTATATATTTCAGCCACGGCGCAAGCCATACACATAAACCTACGAATTATTTTATTTAGTGGATTGTAATGGGACATTTAATTATTGACCGGTTTATTACCCCCCCTCCTAACTATCCGGTTTACTTGCAGTGGACGAGATTCAGGTGGCTTCGTACAAGATGCTCGGCTCGCTGTATGCCCTCGGGACCGACGCCTCCCTCACACACGACAGGAAGTACCTGAAGACGGAAATCGACAGGAACAAGCCCGCTTTGGTAAGTTACTGACTGCTGGTCCAATCGATGTTTTTATAGAAATATTTTAAACAAATACTTACATGGAATAGGTAATTAGGTACTTCAAAAACAGACCCAAACGATGATAAATTTTTTTTGCCAAAATTCTAATTAATTATTTTTCGGCGATGGTGCACGCTTACCTAAAAGTAACTATTGATTCGTGACTTAACGACAGACGGCTCCCATTTTATAACCACCGTGAAATAAACACACTAAAATTTCCGGGCTTTCCGTTGATTACCTTTTTAAATGGTCACATCATGGTAAAACAGACCAAACTCCTTGATTATACCTATTACTATGATTATCTATATAATTTGATATTTGCGTAACGTACATCAGTCCTTGCCAGGCGTCTTCCGCAAGTCTTCCCTCATGCCAATGGGGTCTTACACTACTCGTACATTTCCCTAAACACGGCTTCCACCGCAGCGGATTGGCTGATGATGGTTGATGTTTCAGGGCTCCTGCCTCGGCGCCTTCAGCTCGACCTTCCCGGTAGCGTTCTTGGAGCCCCACCTGAACAAGCACAACCAGTTCTCCTTGCTGAACCGCATCGCTGACCACTCTCTTGAAGCTCAGGGTAAGGATATTCCATGAATAAAGGCTCCCAAAGCCTCTAAAATTGTGCGAGCATTGGTTTAAGAAAAACATTTCCTCGTCTACTTTCCAATACTATCATACCTTAGATCCTGTCAAACTAAATCTACCCATAACCCTACAGACATAATGGCCAAAATGGAGCAATCAATGCCGACCCTCGAGACGATCCTGAGCGAAGTGGATCAGTTCGTGGAGTCAGAGAAGACTTACAACGAAGCGCCTCACATCATCGACGTGGTGTTGCCACTTCTGTGCTCCTATTTACCATTCTGGTGGGCGCAGGGACCGGATAACGTTACCCCTACTGGAGGGTAAGCAGTACACACAGACACCCTTACATTAAAATAGATTTTTTTTATCCATATAGGCCCAAGGCATGAAAGTTATCTGTTTGGGATGTCCTATTTTGTATTTGTCCCGGCTTTTCTTGGGTCTACAATCACTACAATCGGTTAAATTACTTCTCGTGGGGGTTTTCAGAATACCAGGATTGAGTAAGAAAACGCGAGTGATAGACGTCGATTTTGAGGAACGAAATTTTAGAAAAATATGTTTAACTCTGGTCTAAACTTTTGTAATGAGTTCCCTAAGGGAATATCTGGAATGAGCCACAATAAAGAGTTCTTTAGTTTATTCTGTTCCCACAAGAACCACGTGACGTAGGTGACACTGGTTCCTCTTCCGTTATGCAGGAACCACGTGACGATGGTGACGTCGGAGCACATGAACCAGCTGCTGAAGAACGTGCTGAAGCTGATCAAGAAGAACATCGGCAACGAGAGCGCGCCGTGGATGACGCGCATCGCCACCTACACGCAGCAGATCATCGTCAACAGCAGCGAGGAGCTGCTGCGGGACGCCTTCCTGCCGCTGGCGGAGCGCGTGCGCCGCCGCACCGACAACATGTTCCACAAGGAGGAGAGCCTCCGGGGGTTCATCAAGGTACGCCCCCCCACACCCCCCGCGCGCCGCACCGACAACATGTTCCACAAGGAGGAGAGCCTCCGGGGGTTCATCAAGGTACGCCCCCCCACACCCCCCGCGCGCCGCACCGACAACATGTTCCACAAGGAGGAGAGCCTCCGGGGGTTCATCAAGGTACGCCCCCCCACACCCCCCGCGCGCCGCACCGACAACATGTTCCACAAGGAGGAGAGCCTCCGGGGGTTCATCAAGGTACGCCCCCCCACACCCCCCGCGCGCCGCACCGACAACATGTTCCACAAGGAGGAGAGCCTCCGGGGGTTCATCAAGGTACGCCCCCCCACACCCCCCGCGCGCCGCACCGACAACATGTTCCACAAGAAGGAGAGCCTCCGGGGGTTCATCAAGGTACGCCCCCCCACACCCCCCGCGCGCCGCACCGACAACATGTTCCACAAGGAGGAGAGCCTCCGGGGGTTCATCAAGGTACGCCCCCCCACACCCCCCGCGCGCCGCACCGACAACATGTTCCACAAGGAGGAGAGCCTCCGGGGGTTCATCAAGGTACGCCCCCCCACACCCCCCGCGCGCCGCACCGACAACATGTTCCACAAGGAGGAGAGCCTCCGGGGGTTCATCAAGGTACGCCCGCCCCCCCCCCCCCTCCCCCCTCCCCCTCGCGCCGCACCGACAACATGTTCCACAAGGAGGAGAGCCTGCGGGGGTTCATCAAGGTACGCCCCCCCCACACCCCCCGCGCGCCGCACCGACAACATGTTCCACAAGGAGGAGAGCCTGCGGGGGTTCATCAAGGTACGCCCCCCCCACACCCCCCGCGCGCCGCACCGACAACATGTTCCACAAGGAGGAGAGCCTCCGGGGGTTCATCAAGGTACGCCAGCCCCCCCCCCCCCCTCCCCCCTCCCCCTCGCGCCGCACCGACAACATGTTCCACAAGGAGGAGAGCCTGCGGGGGTTCATCAAGGTACGCCCCCCCCACACCCCCCGCGCGCCGCACCGACAACACGTTCCACAAGGAGGAGAGCCTGCGGGGGTTCATCAAGGTACGCCCCCCCCACACCCCCCGCGCGCCGCACCGACAACATGTTCCACAAGGAGGAGAGCCTGCGGGGGTTCATCAAGGTACGCCCCCCCCACACCCCCCGCGCGCCGCACCGACAACATGTTCCACAAGGAGGAGAGCCTGCGGGGGTTCATCAAGGTACGCCCCCCCCACACCCCCCGCGCGCCGCACCGACAACATGTTCCACAAGGAGGAGAGCCTCCGGGGGTTCATCAAGGTACGCCCCCCCCCCCCTCCCCCTCGCGCCGCACCGAATAAGGGTCTAAACCTCTGAACGGAAACGAGGTGATCGGTTACGAGGACTGCGAGTTCTAATCCTAAGTTAATACCCTGGAAAAGAAAGGACACTCTCTCTATTTTTTAAGTAAAGTGCGATGGCAGATCTGGTGTTTGTTTGACATTTTGATTGTGCCGGGTTACCTATTGAGTAGCAACGCAGTACAACTCGGACGGCGCTATCGCTTCGGATACAGCTTCGCTTGCCTTTTGTCCGATTCAGCCGTTTGTATGGAGAGGCCACCCTATGCTTATAATATGTGTATTGGTTTGGCCAGTGGCTCTCAACACAATTGTAACTTGCAGTCGTCAACGGACGACACGTCGCAAGTGGAGTCTCAGATCCAGGAGGACTGGCAGCTGCTGGTGCGGGACATCTACTCGTTCTATCCGCTGCTGATCAAATACGTGGACCTGCAGAGGAACCACTGGCTCAGGAACAATGTGCCAGGTCGGTACACCTATTTTTTTTTCCATTTGTATATATATTTAGTACTACTTCCCGCTGTTTTTGAATCAAAAAGTATACCATAAATCCAGTATACTTTAATCCTATATGATAATCTAGGATGTTAGCTACCTCCATACTAAATTTCATCAAAATTAGTCGGCTGTTTGAGCGTGAAAAAGAACCAAACGCACTCATAAACTTGTCTCCACAAGCGTTTTTCTGTGAAAAATGTATGAGAAAATGCATTTTTCACATTTATAAGTATGTGTATTTTTCCCAAATTGTATTAGTTATTATGATATTCGAGACGGTAACAAATTCAACACAGCAAAGATAATGAAGATCGGTCCCGCCTTTCTTGAGTTCTATAAATACCTAGTGTAACTAACACTTTAGACTTTGCTTTAGAAATATAGATTTATTTGTATTTTTTTATTATGTTTGTATTCGTTAAGAGGTGGTAGCTGAGCGGTGGCTTTCCGATTTACAACCTGACCTAATCGGCCCCGCACCGATGGTAAAGTGTGGATTTCCGTCGCTCTCCGATTCCTATCTGATTGATAGCAGTCCGATGCACAAATGTGAAAAATAAAGCAAAAACTAGAGCTCATGGTCGTGTGTGGTATCTTATTGCAGAGGCGGAGGAGCTCTACAACCACGTGGCAGAGATCTTCAACATTTGGTCGAAGAGTCAGTACTTCCTGAAAGAGGAGCAAAACTTCATATCCGCCAACGAAATCGATAACATGGTAACCGAGCGTACTCTCTAGAACCTTTCGAAGATATATCCAGGCTCGAAGGAAACACGGTTGCGATCTGCAGACGGAGATATTTTAATGCGACAAGGTTGTTGTTTTCAACACACGCCACAGATGGGTGTTGTAAACCCTAACGAGCCGTAAACATGTGCATTCAAAAACTTGTTTTTTTATGTTTAGTTTTTAGTCATTTTTTCTGTCTCTCATTCCAAAGTTTATTGTAATTTTTTAGTTTCATACTCTTTCACTTCCTATCTATGTCAGCCATATAAACATAAAATATGATGTACGAGTATGTTTGTCCAAAACGCGTTCTTTTGTCGTGTTGATCGTCAATTTAGTTTTATGTCTCATTGCGTCGTTTTTCATTGTTACCATTTCATAAGGCACAAACTTATGTTATTTATATTATACTAGCTGATACCCGCAACTTCGTTCGCATTTTTATATAAAATGTAAACTGTTTAGAAAATCAATTAATGTCGCGGGGAACAGTTATAGGTAAGAATATATCTGTCTCTTTCTCACTCCCTTTTCCTCTATCTTTCTCCCTCTCTAGCTCTTTTTCTATCTTTCTCCCTCTTTCGCTCTTTCTATCTCTCTTCCTCTACCTCCATCTCTTTCCCTCTCCCTATATCTCTATATCTTTCCCTATCTTTCTATCATTAATATCCCTCTCCACTCTCAATCTCTTGCGTTTCCTCACCCTGTCCATCTCATCAATTATATTTATTTCCCTCACCCTCTCCATCTATATCTCTTCCTTTCCCTCCTTCGCTCACTCCCTCTCCCTCTATTTCTATATATTTCGCACTCAATCTCTCTCACCTATTTCCCCCCACTCTCCCCTCCTTCTAGCCCCACTCTCCCCTCTTTCACTCCCACTCTCCACTCTTTCTCCCCCCACTCTACCCTCTTTCTCCCCCACTCTCCCCTCTTTCTCCCCCCACTCTCCCCTTTTCTCCCCCCCACTCTCCCCTCTTTCTTCCCCACTCTTCTCTCATTCTCCCCCCACTGTCTCATCTCTTTCTATTCACTCTACACTCTTTCTCACCCCACTCTCCCCTCTTTCTCAACCCACTCTCCCCTCTTTCTCCCCCACTCTCCCCTCTTTCTCCCCCCACTCTCCCCTCTTCCCCCCACTCTTCCATCTTTCTCCCCCCACTCTCCTCTCTTTCTTCCCCCCCCCTATACTCTCATTCTCCCCGCTCTCCCCTCTCTATCTCCCCACTCTACCCTTTTGCTCACCCCACTCTCCCCTCTTTCTCCCCCCATTCTATCCTCATTCTCTCCTCTACCCTCATACCCCACTCTCCCCTCTCTATCTCCCCACTCTACCCATTTTCTCACCCCACTCTGCCCTCTTTCTCACCCCACTCTCCCCTCTTTCTCACCCCACTCTCCCCTCTTTCTCCCCCCACTCTCCCCTCTTTCTCCCCCACTCTCTCCTCTTTCTCCCCCACTCTCCCCTCTTTCTCCCCGCACTCCCCTCTCTTTCCCCCCACTCTACCCTCTTTCCCTCCACTCTACCATCTACTCCCCTTTTCCCCCACTCTCCCCCTTTCCCCCCACTCTCCCCCTCCCCTCCCCCGCACTCTCCCCCCCTCCTCCCATCGCACTCTCCCCCTTTAAATTACGATCCGTTCAGCCGTTTATTGTGGTCCGTTGGGGGTGCATCTAAAGAATACCTCATAATTTTAACCCCCTTTTTTTCCCCCTTTAGGGATGATTTAGCAAAAAGGCGGAAACCCGTATTTATTTATTTCTTACCAAAAGCCTAATAAGAATTTTCAGATCCCTAATTTGAAGAATTATGGATTCCCCATACAAACTTTCAACCCCTATTTCATCCCCTTCGAGATTGTTTTTTGAGACAAAAGATAGCCTATGTCCGTCTCATAGGTCCAATCTACCCCTATACCAAATTTCATCGAAATCGGTTCAGCCGTTTAGCCGTGAAAAGGTAACAAACAAACAAACAGACAAACAGATATACAGACAGATAAACAGATAAACAGATAAACAGATAAACAGAGTTACTTTCAGATTTATAATATTAGTATGGATAACGCAATAAACTTGAATATCGCATTATCTTCAAAACACGATAAGTTTCATGAATGTATTTGCAACTTTACTGAACCGTGACGTTTATCTGCGACTCGGCTAAACTACTGACTACTTGACTAACTGGGACTTGACTAAATTATGAAAATGTAAAATACTTGGGGTACCTATAGTAATAAATACTTGACACTGGTTAAATGCACTAATCGTGCAACACCAAAACAAAAATAAACTGACCAGAGGCTTGTTAAACTTACCATAATTATATGGCTATTCAGCGGCTTGGCGAACAATCTAGACAAAAACAAGTAGGTACTTATTATGCTCCTATTGCTATCCCTTGCGGTTGCACAGGATTGGCAACTAACAGCACTATGAACATGACATTTAGACTAAATTAGTTTGTGCCCACAGAATTCACGCCACTACTATCTCATAGTCTCATATTTCTGACTAATGAACTCTCACGCTCATTGTGTTGTGGTAATGTAGTTGTACTGTCCGCCATAGGTGCTCATCATGCCAACGGCAACCAGGAGAGTCACCGCCGTCGTCGACGGTACGCCACAGAGCGGTGGCAAGGTCAGTCACTTCACAAAATAAGTTAAAATAAGATCTCCCTCTTTCTTTTTACCACAGACGTATTAGAGGAAGCAGATTGAACATTGCAGATATCAAGTGAAGACAGAAAAAAAATAGCGCGTAGAGACTTAGAGTGAAATTTCGTAATACACTCTCGCTCTGTCTCCTTCTATTCCCTTTTCCCAGGAGCGTTAAACGTTTAACGCAACAGTGCTTTCATACCTCCGCCATGGTAGCTTTAAACGTGTAAAGCAACCTTATTGGAAGTCGAAGTTTGAAGAGAAGTTTCACTTCAAAATTACATTCAGGCAGGGCTCAATTAAGGCTAAGAAGAACACTATACAATAATCCAACCCAATATTTTTACGAGTAGAATGTGCTGTCGAAATGTCGGTAGCATCACTTGTCAATATACCGGCAGGGTTCACGACTGGATTCACTAGAAATTCATAATGGCCGGTCTGCTTTCTCTTATCATCTGTGCTCTTTACGAATGTTAGAAATGTTTGTAAGAATCGCATTGATTTATAAATTTGTGTGGGCGCTTGTCTTTCAAATATACTTAGATAAAAATATTGTCACTATTTTCTGATTAATATTGAACAGTGTTGTAAAAGGCGACTAAGCTTATTCCTTAACAATAACTGCTTCGTACTCACGTCGACTAAAACCAAGTGGTCGATTAATGGCCGGCTTCTGAATTCCTAGATAACTTTGACTATTCCATAAGACTAATTGTTGTCTCTACCTGACACTTAACAAATGACAAAGTAATGTAATTATCGGTTGGCCAAAGTTTAGGGATTCAGAAGCCGGGCATCAACAATCTAGGTCCCACGTCTCTCCCCTGACGCCTCTCCCCCACCCCACAGAAGAAGAAGAAGCACCGCGACAAGAAGCGCGACAAGGACAAGGAAGTGCAGGCGTCGCTGATGGTGGCGTGCCTGAAGCGCCTGCTGCCCGTCGGGCTCAACCTGTTCGCGGGCCGGGAGCAGGAGCTGGTGCAGCACTGCAAGGATAGGTTCCTCAAGGTACGCTCCGTAACTGCTTAGTGGATCTGGCCTGGATTGCTGGCCGACCTGGCCGTACAAAGTTTGCTGAAGTAGTTGATCGTCGAATTACGTACAAAGCAGTTCGATTAGTTGATCGTCGAATAACGTACAAAGCAGTTCGAGTAGTTGATCGTCGAATAACGTACAAAGCAGTTCGAGTAGTTGATCGTCGAATAGGGTTCAAAGCCGTTCGAGTAGTTGATCGTCGAATAACGTACAAAGCAGTTCGAGTAGTTGATTGTCGAATAACGTACAAGGCAACTCGAGTCGATCGTCGAATATAGTACACACGAACAGCACAAATAGTTGATCATCGAACAATGTACGCAAACATTATGGTCGAATGCGAATGTTTCAGAAAACAGCACCTTCCCCCGTTACTCACTAAAGCGTACTTTCCCCCGACAGAAAATGTCAGAGCAAGACGTGGCCGAGTTCGCCAAGACCCAGCTCACGTTGCCGGACAAGATAGACCCGGCGGACGAGATGTCCTGGCAACACTACCTCTACAGCAAACTCGGCTCCAAGAGCAAAACCAACATCACCATAGAGACTGCCGAGAATAAAGCCAAGATCATAGACGACACTGTAGAGAGGATAGTCGCTATGAGCAAAGTACTGTTTGGACTGCATATGGTGAGTTTGAAGTTGAACTAGCTGATGCCTACGACTTCACCTATGTTTAAAAAGTTTATTTTATGTTTATCCTATGTCCTTCTCCATGGTTAAATCTATCACTATACCAAATTTCATTGAGATTGGTTAGATGTTTCGTACTAAAAAGGTTGCAAACACATTGAGGTATTTTTTCATCTATAATTTAGTATATGGATGGATTATCCGAATGGACAGACGTACTGTGTATAAAAATTAAGAAAAGACAGAGAATAAAGAATCTACATTGTTTAAATCTTGAGCTATGTACACAATTATAAGTCATGAGTACATACAAAAATCCCATCCGAATTTGCCTATTTTCCGGGCAACTACACCAATATAATATTATCTTTCCATAAAACCTAATTCAAACTATTACGGACGTTCATTGAAGTAAAATAAAAAACATCTAATTATAAAAAAACATATTATCTTTATATTTATTTATTTAGTTATAATCCTCTTCACGAAAGTGGCGGGAGGCCTTTGCCCAGCAGTGGGACAGTACAGACTGAGTTATTATTATTTATGTATCGTATTACATAGATCGACCACCCGCAACAAATGAGCAAGAACGTGTACCGTTCTGTAGTCTCCATCCAAAGGAAGCGAGCCGTCATTGCTTGCTTCAGGCAGACGTCGCTGCACTCCCTACCCAGGTTTATACTGAGTGTGCCTGGACGTTAGCCTTGGGTTGCTTCTAATAGCGGAGCCGTCATTAAACGGTCGCTTTGTAGCGTTAAATTACGTCACTAAAACGTTGGCTTGTCATATATTATTGGAGTGGTTTTCTACAGAGCGTTTCTTGACACTGTGACGTCAAACAGCGGTAAAGATCTGTAAGAAAACACGACATCTTGTTCGAATCGCCAACATTGAAGTGACATAATTCGACGCTATAAAGCGACAGCTTGATGACGGCTCCGCTATAGGAGGAAACCCAAGCTTTTTATATATCTAATTCACTAATTTCGTTTGTAAATTTGTTGCGTATTGTGTTAAATTTCATGTACCAACTAAAACCTGAATCCAAAGCTAACCACTCCAACAACCTAACCAACCTTCAACCAACCACTAACTAAACAACCTTCAACCAACCACTTACCAACCAAACCAACCAGCCAGCCTTCAACCAACCAAACCAACCTACAATCTTATATAACCAAAGCCTGTATAGATGTTTGATCGCACGCTGCATTGGACTAACTAGGCGATGAAGCCAAAACAAAGGTCCAGTAACTGGAAGCGAGTACTGTGCGCAGCGCGCAAGCGAGCAGCTATCGCTTGCCTGCGATCCATACACCTGTACAAATTGAGTCGGTGAGTTGTAGTGGAAACGGGAAAGTGTTGAGGTTGATCTATCCCCACAAGGGGTAAATATTTGTATGAATCGCAGAGATTAGCTCTATTTGTATGTCCGCTTGGTAGATCCAAGCTTGGCCTACAGAGTATGTGGGTCCACGGATACTTTTATCTCCACTTGAATACACAAGTGGATTGTAAATACTTCTTTTGTTAATGTCAGATATTTGTTGGACTATTATGATCCTTCCGTGTTTCCTATAAGGTCGGTTTTACCGGGACGATAAATGTGTCGGGTGCATATTGTATTTCAATAGCCAATTGCATGTTTGTTTCGTCGTAATGTGAACAGCGCTATGTGTGTGCAGTATTATTGAGTTTGCGATTTTTTTGTAAATATACTGCTAAAAACATAACCCATACTTTTGGCTTTGCCGTATCCAGACCGATCTAAATAAGACTACTTAAAATATTTTCATGGAAAATACTCTGTTTCTAAAGCAACTACGCGCGATCACTCTAACAAAACTGTTCAATCGTTCAGTGTATGAAGACTAAACCGTTATACAGTTGCCGTATAAAGCGTATCTACGGTCTAAACTGCTGCCGCTTGAAACGGTCGGCCTGAGCTGCCTGAAGTTCCTAGCTTACAACTCCCCTAACGCAATTTACTTTACAGGCATCGTGCTTGCAACATCTTCTCTCGGACGTACTACGAGCTGTGGTTGGAGGAAGAAAACATCGGTCAAGAGGTCATGATTGAAGATCTGACGGTAAGCCATGTCTGAACGAGGAATGGAAATTGAATTCCTTACCGCGGCGTCTTTGTTTCTTGATGACTATAATCTGGTAGAGTTCAAGTCAAGGTATTCTAGGCAACCATGCTCCACCTTCGACCGCGTCATCAATTACCATCAGGTAAGACATGCGACAAATATCTACCTAAATGTAAAAAAAAATTAAGAAATCCGTTCTGTCTATTTTTTTGGAAAAACGGTGGTAGCCTAGTGGGCAAACGCCCGCCTTCCAAAGCGAAGGTAGCGAGTTCAAATCCCAGTGCGGGCACGTACCAATGTGTTTCTTGTTAAACACATGTACGTAATTACCACCCCGAAGAATTGAGCGGCAGACTTCTACCATCAGATTTAGCCGACCGCTAACAGTTATCGATTACTCTGTTTCTTCGCATTGGATTGAGCTGTTCAATTATTGCAGCAATCGTTCGAAGACGCCGAGCTGAAGAAGAGTGACGTGGTGGAAGAGGAGGGGAAGCCCGACCCTCTCACTCAGCTCGTGACCACCTTCTGCCGAGGGGCGATGACGGAGCGCTCCGGCGCTTTGCAGGTAAGATGCCCAGTTTCATGTCGTCATGTTTCATAGTTTCATGACCAGCTGATAAGTCTATCGTTGTCTCTATCTGGCACTAAATAAATGACAGAGACAGCAATACACTTGTCGGTTGGTCTAAGTGAAGTAGGAGTCCAGAAACCAGGCATTAAATGCTGACCCGTGGTCATACCCATTGTTTATACGCTAGCTCTAACAATGTAGTGAACTCTTAGAAGTCAAATTTAAATTAGCTTACCTACTTGTATTATTGTATCGAATTGAAACTTTGTACATACTAATAATATATGAACCGGAGTTTGTTCCTTTTTTTTATTGTCAGATTAATTAATTGACACTGTTCTGAACTATGATTTAGTAAATATGTTCAGCCGTTCAAAGGAGATTTTGAATTTTTATAGATGCCACAACGTAATGCCTGATTCTATACAAACTATGGTAAATATTATTTCTTTATCAATGTCTCTGTCGAATGATTATACAGGAGGATCCCCTGTATATGTCGTACGCGCACATCATTGCCAAATCGTGCGCTGAGGAAGAGGAAGAGGGAGGGGGGGAAGAAGAAGAGGGTGGCGGGGAAGCGGAGCCCGAGGAAGAAGGGAAGGGTAGTATACACGTGAGTACTACAAGTCTATTATGTGATCTATTTATACAGGGAATAAGGATGTTTTTTGAATGTTCTAAAATTTTGACTTAGGTTAAATACTTACGTCGTTTTGTCCAGTCTGGTTAGGAACATTAGGACCTGCTTAAGTTTGTTTAGGTACCATAAAACGGGGTGAATAGAAATCCAGGGGGGTTAATAAGGACTGATATAAAAAAAGTATTAGGACACTCCCATGTGCCCCGTTTTTGGGGAAATATGCACGTTTCAACGCAATGTCAAAAATCTTTCACAACTTCTGTCCCCATTCACACCGGATTTCTATTCGCCCTGTTTTACAGCATTAGATAATACTGAATGGCTTTTTTGTGGATAAGGTGCTATCAAATTGGTAACACTTTTAAATTATGTTGCATGCAGAATTCAATGGAAACTTTCATGGTATGTATGCTAAAGGTAAGAACTGTTTAACTTCTTAGCCATTATCAAAAGCTTGCAACCATTTTTGTGAAAATTTGGGTCAATATCGAACGAAATGTTAGATTCAAACTGCTACTCTGTAGCTTTTTTGCAGCGTATATCGAAATAACTCCAAAATACGGATTATAATACGCCATTTGGCTGCGTTATTCTTTAAACAGAAATTACTACATGTTAGAAACTTGCAAATTGTCTCAATTATACAATCCTTATGAAACAATTCTTATTATACCTACCTGCAAATGGCATGCAAACGTCGGAAAAACTTCATCCGACAAACAACCTTTCAATATGTCCCCGTTGCCCCCGTCACGGGGGTACTGGGACTTCATTCAATAACCGTGCCGTAGTCTCCTTAACGGAGGCACAGCTAACGGAGCCAGGGCCGTATTTAGAGGTCTGGAGGCGTCGGGGAAACAATTAGATTCTCTTATATTTCTCAAGTAGATTCTCTACTATTCTTCATTAATATAATCGGAAGCATAAATTATCTGAATTTAAGTTTTAATTAAATTGTTTTTAGTGTTAAAAAACGGAACCTTCCGAGCTTTTTTCGCCGAAAATCGTTGATGATTTCGCTGAAATCCAATTCCCGGAGTAAATCGCTATAAGACAGAGCCGTCCGTTTCCGCTTCTCCTATACTTACGTATATCATACCAAATAGGAGCGCCCAGCTTATATTGCCTCCTGCTGCTCCTTAATTCAGCTCTCGCCACAACACCACCTGCTTTTCAGGAGCAAGAGATGGAGAAGCAGAAGCTTCTGTTCCACCAGGCGCGGCTCGCCGACCGCGGAGTGGCGGAGATGGTGTTGCTACATATATCCGCCTCGAAGGGCGTGCCCAGCGAGATGGTGATGAAGACGCTGCAGCTGGGGATATCTATACTGAGGGGTGGCAACATTGAGATTCAGATGGTATGTATCTACCACAGACATATGAGAGGCAGCAGACCGGGCACTACAGATATCTCGTGAAGCCTTCTGCTATATTGATGAGTGACGCTGGTGAAATGTTGATAGCTCAATCTACTAAATATTCAGTTGAATTCAGGAATTTAATCTCTTCTATTTACCTACTTTTTACATTTTTATCCACTTCAAATAAGAAGGTTGTCAGTTCGAATGTATTTTTTGTAATGTTTGTCACTCCGGAATCGACAGGTTTATGAACCGTATTGCCTCATTTAAATCCCATCAAAATTAGCTTAGTAGTTTGGTTTTAAATTAAAAATACTGATATAAATATATCA
Organism: Hylaea fasciaria; assembly: GCA_905147375.1. Taxonomy (NCBI): domain Eukaryota; kingdom Metazoa; phylum Arthropoda; class Insecta; order Lepidoptera; family Geometridae; genus Hylaea; species Hylaea fasciaria. The sequence goes on from LR990218.1 coordinate 4,219,723, forward strand.
TCTATATTAACGATATTGCGTGATGTTGCTTGTTTATCATATCACCAAATATGGTGATGAAACTCCTCAGTTTCCATACTCCCGATTCCTTGTTCCCAGGGTATGCTGAATCACCTGAAAGACAAGAAGGACGTCGGCTTCTTCACCTCCATAGCTGGTCTCATGAACTCTTGCTCCGTACTCGACCTGGACGCCTTCGAGAGGAACACCAAGGCTGAAGGTACCAGCATTGACCCTTTCACTTCTCTTCTTTTTTCTTTGTATTATAGACACTAGAGTTTTTCCTGTGTCCTATGAACCGTTTACAGACATATAATTTCACACACACTTATCCCCCAGACCAGAAACAAATATCTGTGGATCACACAAATGTTAGTTCCGGGCGGGAATCGAACCCGCGACATCAAGCGCAGCAGTCCGATTGCTCAGCCACTACGCCAAACGCGTCGTCTTTGCTACTACCTCACCCCTCTTCCCTCTCATTCTCTCTCTTATTCTCTATTGAGCGAGCGAAGAGAGAAATACTTCGGTTTTACCTTAGCTACGTAGTTGTCACGTAACGTCGATGGACTAGAAATGAAGAAACAATATTTTGCCGTAAACATTCTTGCCAGAATGTTGGAATTTGTTGGAATATGTTGGAATTGTAATGACTTAGGTCTTACCCCCGTATCGTTAGTGGTTACCTCAAAATAACTTTCACTAGACCTTTGCGGAGGGACCTCGAAACCCCCCCCTAAAAGTTCCTCATATTTGGTATCTTTAGTTGAACTTTCGAGGTTCCTCGGTACTCCATTTTAACACACATTATCGTAGAGAAACGGCTTCGAGGAATCCTCAAGGTACGTCGCGAGGTACCTTGAGCTGACAGATGGTTTGTGTCCTTCGTACGACGATTATTGTCAAGGAATAACCGAGTGGAGGAAATTTTGCCAACTAACGAAACCAAAACAGACAAGTCACGTTCAGTGGAGCGAAAGAAATTTGAAGGTAACGATTAACGATACGGGGGTTAGGCATATCTATATGTCGCCGCGCCAGCACTATGTTGCCATCTATTGGAAACGCCAAGCAGGCTGCTTGGGTGTGGTCGATGCCAGTGGTGACGTACGTTAGATTGACAGCGACAGTTCCGTCATAGTGGTGACGTTTTTAAAACATTAGACAGCCGACACCAGAATGAACAACGCCATTCTGGATTGAAGGGCGAGAGCGAGCGGTCGTGCGAACACCACGTGGCATCGAACTCACCGCGTCTCCAATCTTGATTAATCTGATTAATCCTTAAGCTAATTCTAAATCTGTTTGTGGTATTGATTAAACGAACAAGTGTACCAAGTGTTATTGCGAGTCTAATTTTGGATCTTCGCTATGTCCGACCACTCTGATGACGAGTCACCTGACCTACCCCCGTTATATATGTTTTGTCCAGGTTTGGGTGTGGGGCTAGAGGGCGCTGCCGGCGAGAAGAACATGCATGACGCGGAGTTCACGTGCGCTCTGTTCCGGTTCATACAACTCACTTGTGAGGGCCACAACCTGGGTGAGTGGAATACCATGTGCAGTTGGATGTGCATGTGCATCTGTCTAGAGCAATAGTACCGGTCATAAAATACCGCTATTGCAAGCCCTGGTTGGAAGACATTTTTATTCATACTAATAATATATTATTACAAAGGCGAAAGCAACTCAGTTCGTTTGTTTCTTTGCTAAGTTTCCACAATTAAACGGCTGAACCGATTTTGAAGTATTTTCTTATAGAGACAGATTGAATCTTGGAGAAGGATATAGGATATTTTTTTAGTGACAAAACGTCGTCTACGCGGAGTAAGTCGCGAGCATCACCTAGTCAGTATACTTCTTATTTAATATTCTTCAATTTTTGTATAATTTTTGAAACTTAGCACATCATTTTTCATTCAAAATTTTTCCGTCGCCGAAAAGTATCTTGAGACGGCTCGCCCAATTCTTTGTGTAAGGCACCCACTGCTTCCAGAATGGCAGAACTACCTCCGCACGCAGGCTGGCAACACCACCACCGTCAACGTCGTCATCTGCACCGTGGACTACCTGCTGCGGCTGCAGGAGTCCATCATGGACTTCTACTGGCATTACTCCAGCAAGGTCAGCACATTAGCACAGGGTGGACCTGGAAGCTGGAAGCCATACGAAGCGCTAAATCGGACTAAAGACAAGCGAAACTGTATCCGAAGCGATATCGTCGTCCGCGTTGTACTGCGTCGCTACTCAATGGGACATCCGATACGCTCAAAGTGTCATACAAACTCCCGATTGATTAAAAAAATAGAGATCTGTGTTTTAATAGATGTTCTATCGAATTTGTCTAGCTAGGGATGACTACCCGAAATGATGGCAATTTAACTCAAGTCATGGGACTTTATTATTGACCTGGAGCTTATTCTCGGTTTGAATGCTGATTTCAAACGTCAGAGTATGTCAAGGTCAAAGGTCTCTGAAGTGGCTTAACGACCGCTTTCAATCGATAACATCCGGGGCCGATGGCTTAACGTGCGCAGTGGAAATCGTATAGGTACCTCGCCTTGCCTTGATTAAACCTATCGAGGTCATCTCCTGTTTCAAACATAACCCCCCCAAGTTCTGGTGAAAGTCATAGGTGATTTTAAAAGTTATGGTATTTTTGATTCTTATACTTTGTCTACCAACATAAGAATATTTCACAGCGTTTACCACAAAAAAAACACATGATTGTGTTCTATTCTACGCAATAATTAACAAAATCAATTAAACATAATAGGCCATCTTGTTGACATCAAAACACCAATGATTTGCAAAAATAATCCTTTTGTGAAAGTAGAGTACAGTGAAGAGAGACTACTAACCGGTCGTTGCGAGACTTAAAACTAACCCTTAATCGTTACCTCCAAATTTATTTCCCTCCATTCAACATCACTTGCCTGTTTTGGTATCGTTTGTTGGCAAAAATTCCTCCACTCGGTTATTCCCTGACAATAATCCTCATACGAAGAAAACAAACCATCTATCAGCTCAAGGTACCTCGCGACGTACCTTGAGGATTCCTCGAAGCCGCTTCTCTACGATCATTTGTGTTAAAATGGAGTACCGAGGAACCTCGAATGTTAAGCTAAAGATACCAAATAATATGAGGAACTTTTGGGGGCAGTTTCGAGGTCAGCAAAGGTCGAGTGAAAGAAATTTGGAGGTAATAACTAACGATAAAGGGGGTATCGTTCAGTTAGCACTCTTTCAACGAATGTCATATCATTTTGCAGGAGTTGATCGACCCTGCTGGCAAAGCTAACTTCTTCAAAGCCATCGGCGTCGCCTCGCAGGTGTTCAACACGCTCACTGAGGTCATCCAGGGCCCCTGTACGCAGAACCAGCAGGCGTTGGCACATTCCAGGTACTGTTCCAGGTGTATCCCACTGCTGGGACACTGGCTTTATACACATATGGTTGATGGAATCAGGCGTTACCAGAAGACGTGAGCTGTCTATATTAAGATTATAAATGAGAAATTCTGCAATAGGGGTAGAAAGTTTGCCAATCCATAGTTCCTCAAGTTAAGAGTCAAAAAACTCTTATAGTATGCTTTTGGTAAGAAATAAGGGATTTTACATGTTTGTTTATGCTATTTTGCATCCCCAGCAAGGGATTGAATTTATGAGGTATTCTTTAGGTGATGCACCCCTATGAAATGTTATGAGATACTGTGAGATGAGATACGATGAGATGCTGTCAGATGCTATGAGACGCTGTCAGATGCCATGAGATGCTACGAGTAGAGATGTAATGCTATGAGATGAGATGCTGTCCGATGCCATGAGATGAGATGCAACTAGATGCTATAAAATGAGAAGCTATGAGATACAATGCAATGCTATGAGATGCTACGAGATGAGATGCTTTGAAATACTATGAGATGTATGGGTTGTCATGAGATGCAATGAGTAGCAATGAGATGCTATGAGATGCTATGGAATGAGATGCTATGAGATCCGTTTCACAAACCATAATTCAATTTCTTTCTTCTTCTTCTCAGGTTATGGGACGCGGTCGGCGGGTTCCTCTTCCTCTTCTCCCACATGCAGGACAAGCTGTCCAAGCACTCCTCGCAGGTGAACCTGCTGAAGGAACTGCTCAACCTGCAGAAGGACATGATCACCATGATGCTGTCCATGCTGGAGGGAAACATCGTCAATGGTGAGGCGGCAGTTCTTTCAGTACTTTAGGCCCGTCTCTCATTATGGTACGCGCGCACTCTAGTCTCGGAGACTAGACGCCGCGGAGTATCTTACATACATTTAAATGGAGACTCGCACACTACGATGCCGGCAAGTTACGCGTTCGTGACTATACTATTAACTATGATCTCGATTGACAGCAGTTAAATAAGCCATGTCAGACCTCTTGGGCGGCCTCATGGCCTCTGACACTAGTTAGCACAACCTCATACGAAAAACAAGAACAACAACAACACTAAAAGTGTTTTCTTGCCCACAGGAACAATCGGTAAACAGATGGTGGATACCCTCGTAGAGTCCGCCTCCAACGTGGAGCTGATCCTCAAATACTTTGACATGTTCCTGAAGCTGAAGGACCTGACCTCCAGCGCCAGCTTCCAGGAGATAGACGCCAACAACGACGGCTGGGTGCTGCCGAAAGACTTCAAGGAGAAGATGGAACAGCAGAAGAGTTACACGCCGTGAGTTCTAGTCGTGGTCTTCTCTCTTTCTTTTCCTATCATCTTTTTGTGTTATAACTTTATATTATACTAGAAGCACCTCGCGGTTTCACCCGCGTTAACTACTATCCCGCGGGAACCATTAATTTTTACGGGATAAAAGGTAGCCTATGTGTACCGGGGATAGCATAGCTTCCCAACAGTGAAAGAATTTTTAAAATCGGTTCAGTAGTTTCGGAGCCTATTCATTACAACCAAACAAACAAAGTTTTCCTCTTTATAATATTAGTATAGATAGGCTAGAATTTTGATCAATACTCCACCCGGTCTTGAGTGACAATGTGGTGGAAAGTGGTAAAGAATCAATGGTGGTCAATGAGGCTGGCTCTCGAGGATCGCTGTCGGAACACCCTGATAGGGTTTGGCGACAGATTTCCTACTTGAAAGTGGAAGCTCTGGCCCTATCACCAAGGTTTTTAATGATGTTTTCCTTCATCGGTAGACTCATATTATTGTGTATATTTATGTTTGTCTTAGTATCTATTTCGATGGTACCTTAAATCACAGTGTGGACGCGTTGTGAGTTCGTACCGATGCGTTTAATTGGCAGGAGCGAAGCGAGCGCAAATGTAAATAGCCAAATTATTTTCCGCTTTTCGGGTATAGCTCTTATGCTGTGGTCAATTTTCATCGATTTTGGACTTTTACGATCGTACCTACCACAAAAGATTTTGACCAGTGTTGAACTGATGAGTCTAAATATTTTCTTTGCAAATAGGCGTCTAACTCAATAACAAATTCACGAGTAAAATATTAAGGATGCCAGGATTGAGTAAGAAAACGCGAGTGATAGACGTCGATTTTGTCGAACGAAAATTTTGAAAACCACTGTTTTACTCGTCTAATCTCTTGTGATAAGACCTTTAGAGGTCCGTCGAAGGATTATATGACAAGGGATCACACATTGTCCCCTTGCGGGTCCCCAGCGAGGAGATCGAGTTCCTGCTGGCTTGCTGCGAGACCAACCACGACGGCAAGCTGGACTACGTGGGCTTCCGCGACCGGTTCCACGAGCCGGCCAAGGAGATCGGCTTCAACCTCGCCGTGCTGCTCACCAACCTCTCCGAGCACATGCCCAACGAGCCCAGGTGAGCCGAGACGTACATCGAGGATTTTTTTTGGCTTCGCACGGTTTTTGCATTTAGCCAGTGTCAAGTATTATAATATTTAAGAATTATTTTTACAATAGGAAAGTCATAGATTAAAGCAATCCTCGTGGTTAAGTAGTCAAGTCAATTACTTACATAGTCAAAGTCACGATTCAGTAAAGTAGTGAGTGCTGTACCTACTGAAACTTCTTGGGAATTTTGGAAAAATGTTAAGTGACACGCTTTCTTGGGTTATATCATTTGCCCACACTCGTGCACGTTACCGAACACTCAATGACTAATATTCCACCAATATTACCCATGAACACTCGAAGGAACACAAGTTTGAGAAAATAATACAAAACCATCGCATTTTTTGTACAGTGCAACTTACAATAAATGCTTATACCTTGACTTGTTTAGTAAAAAAAAAACTCGAACATACGTAGACTGCTAAACTCATTACTTACCGTATCTTCTTGGCTTCGCCGCAGTCTGATAATAAATGGTCAGATGTTGATTCTCGTACCATGTATCGTGTGGCAGGTTGGCCCGCTTCCTGGAGACGGCGGGTTCCGTGCTGAACTACTTCGAGCCGTTCCTGGGCCGCATCGAGATCATGGGCGGCTCCAAGCGCATAGAGCGGGTCTACTTCGAGATCAAAGAGTCCAACATCGAACAGTGGGAGAAGCCGCAAATCAAGGTTAGCAAGAAACACGAGAAGTGTGAACTAAAAGAAGAATTACAAATGAAATGTGGCATTGCAGTCATATGTTGAAATATACCAATGGTATGGTAGCTTACAGCCGCCATATTGGTTTTTGAGGTTTTATTATGGCCAAGCTGGTTTCGTGAATGTCGAACCCGATGGTATCTCATTCATAAAAATCTATCATGCCGTTTATTTAGTTAGTAATTTATTGCACATAAAACTAATTATGTAGTAGTTACCTACCTACAATGTGGTGGGGTTAATACTAAAATCATTTTCTACTAGTAACCATATAAAAAAAAGCGGGGTGTTGTGTTATAGGCTGCAAAATGCCCTAAAGGCGCGACCAAAAACATGCCCCTCTTTCTATTTGTTCGGGTAATTTTATTTCATTCTTTCCGCTTTTCTTTTATGTTTGTTACCTCTTCATTTCTCAGGAATCGAAACGCGCGTTCTTCTATAGCATAGTAACAGAGGGCGGCGACAAAGAGAAGCTAGAAGCCTTCGTAAACTTCTGCGAAGACGCCATCTTTGAAATGACGCACGCTTCGGGCCTGATGGCTGCTTCGGAGGAGACGGCGGGCGGACCGAAAAATAGAGAAGCTAGTTACATGTATATGGGAGACGACGATGACGAAAGGTACGAGTTTGGACACTAAGGATATGACAAATAAAACGTTTTTGTACGTTTTTTTATAGCATTTATAGCTATCACCTATCTCATCTAAGCTTTAAAATATATCGTTTTCAGAGCCGGCAAAGACCCGTTCCGCCGCGGTCTCCAATCGATCAAAGACGGCATCTACGCTGGACTATCGTCTCTATCCCCCTCGAACATAAAGGCTAAAATCGCGGACATGCATCAGATGCCACCGGCGGAAATAGTTGTTGGATTCTTCAAAATGTTCTTCTATCTGTTCTACTATATCGGATACGGCGTGCTGGTTGTCGTTAGGTGAGTTTGAACTTTATATGTAGGTAATGGTTGTTTTAGGTCTGCAAGTTCTCAAAAAATTAATGTTAAAAAAATAACGCTGCTAAAAGAGCAATGGGGCGGGACGAGCGAAGCGACCCTGGCGCGACGTGACCAGTTGTAATGTACTAGCCGAGTGCTGGTGCGACGCGTCTGCGTATGTACCGCAATGTATATTCTACATTAACTAGTACATTACAACTGCTATCGTCGCGTCGCGTATGCGTCGCGTCGCTCGTCCTGCGCCGCCCGCTGTCGGGCGAAACATTGAAATGATCGGCATTTGTGTCCTTTTTCACGCGTCATGTCACCTGTGCGATAATATGGTGTGGGCACAGTCATTGGTAAATCCATCACTATACTCTACTATTTTGTAATGTATTCTACATTGTCTTGTAAATAAGCTAAGAAATTACGCTTTGGCACTTGGCACTTGCGCTAGATTGCTTTTGATGTCTTGTAGAAGAAATTAACTTTAAGAACTAAACACTCCCATTTTCTTAAAACTATTAATAGGAATCTTAATTTATGGATATATTCATTTATATTTCTAGACACAAGATGTAACTAAAACAATAGTATTGTAATCGAATGTCGTTTTTTAGTTTTACTTCTTTTCTCTTTTTTTTCTAAATAGAGCTATTTAGACAGCGACCTCTAATTAGAACCTTTAGATTAAAGCTCTTTAGAAGACGAAAAAGGGCTTATCAAGAGCTCTGTCAACAAAGACAATTCTGTCCTATTCCACACTAAATAGAGTCCATTTCGCATTGGCATGCCCCAGGTACATATTCGGCGTGCTGCTGGGCCTGATGCGGGGCCCGCAGGTGGAGGAGGCGCCCCCGGAGCCCACGGAAGAGGAGAAAATCGGTCAGTTGAAGCACAGGTTGCTCGCTCCAAGTAAGGCACAGTATTCAGGTACACGGGTGGCGCTTGTGACGCTTTGCGATTGGTCACCAGCAGAATTGGAAACATAGAAATTGTTATTATGAATCATATCGCTATTTCGATAGGGTTCAAGGTTTAACGAACCACTTTCTACTTTAGAAAGTGCAATTTAGGTCGCGTCACGTCCCTACGCAATTTGAAAATGTTAATCATTTGAGCCGATTTGTAACAAATATTTGCGCTCGCTTCGCTCCCACCCCGGTTTGCACAACTACGCGACGCATAGAGCTGATTCGGTAAATTTTTACGCTCGCTTCACTCAACTTTGTAGTACGAGTATATATTACTTTTAAAATATGGCTCATTCAGTATAACGTCGTTTTTTATGAATCTCACTAACGACGCACGCACATTCACGTTTATCGATATGTAGATATCGCTACTAAGCGCACATTTCTAATCTAATTCTAGCTGGAATAGTGGTAAAATTCACCTTTTAAACCTTCCCTGGACTTCCACGAATCATTCAAGACCAAAATCAGCCAAATCGGTCCAGTCGTTCTCGAGTTTTAGCGAGACACACGAACAGCATTTGATTTTTATATATATAGATTTGTACGAGAAATAAAGTAGGTTACAGAAAGTGTAAGACATTATACTTCATTAATACAATGTCTAGGTGGTGACCAATCGCAAAATTTCAACACACTAAATTGCCAAACGCAGGTTGAAAGTGTTCAATAACTTTGTATGTATACTGACAAAATGTACATACGTTCATCTTTTTCGAAATTACATCAAAAATATTCACAAATTGGCATTAATGGCGTAACAATACTATTATGGTAACAAAATAATAATTAAAATCTGCTTTTGGGTTTAACAGGTAGGTTAAAGTGTCTACTATATTATATCTACTTGCCTAATTCATAATGTCAACCATTTATTTTTATATTCTGTTTAATGTGTTTTATAACTACATGTTTTTATACATTAATTATAATAATATTATGTGAATTGCTTTTGTTTATGACTTTGACAAAAGATAACTCAATGGCCACGTATAAATTGTTATAATTTCCGTTAGTGCCACATACCTGGATATGTTACTTTTTAATCTTGTACAATACTGTACTATATACCTTGAGCAAGGTCCAAATAAAATTTACCATAATATAGATAGATATACGATCGTAAGATGGTATAAAACTATTGAATGAAATCTTTTCTTTCACATTTCAATCATATTAAAATATTTTAACCTGTTACTTCAAACTTATTTTGAAGGTTACAAACTTTCTTATTGAAATTCATATTTTTTCAGACCCTTTTTTGGTCTAGTTTTAACTGTGTCGTAGTTAGAATTTTTCCTACGTGGCCTTATCAATTACCGACACATTAGTATGAAAATGCTTGTAAATTCCAGGTCCATTGCGGCATCTACCAGCTCTGCCCCCCGCAGACGACACCGGCCAAATGCAGGTGTCAGCTTTCGGCCTGGATATCTCCAAAGAAGACAATGGCCAGTAAGTATCTTACACTTGACAGAATGAACCAAAATCAAAAGACAAGTGAACGTCAAAAATCGGGATATTCAACGGCAATGCCAATGCCATAACCCGATTTTGTGGATACACTTACGCCTAACGTCAAATGACGTCAAACAACGGGATAGTCAATGGCGATATCACGATACGTGTGGCCCCAGCATTACGTATTCTCGCCAACAACTTGCAGGATTCAAGTGAAACCGCACGAGTCTCCGAGCACCTCGTCTCCGTCATCAGGCGAGGAGGAGGCGGCGTCGCTGGACGACTCCGGGGAACACCCGGAAGAACAACGGCCGCCGTCGCTCATCGATATATTGGGGTAAGGAGTCGTTGTTTACCCATCGCTCATCGATGTACCGGGGTAAAGAGTCGTTGTTTACCCATCGCTCATCGATATATTGGGGTAAGAAGTCGTTGTTTACCCCTCGCGAATCGTATATTGGCGTAAAGAGTCGTTGTTTACCCGTCGCTCATTGGTGTACTGGGGTAAAGAATCGTTGTTTACCCATCGCTCATCGATATATCGGGGTAACGAGTCGTTGTTTACCCCTCGACAATCTGATTTATTCCTCGCTCATCGCTAGATTGGGGCGAGGAATGATATTTAGCTGTCACTCAGTGAGATTTAATGGTAATTATTATTTCAATTTAGTCACTCATTAATTTCGTGGGTCAAAATTTACATTTACCGTCGTAAGCATTTTACGATGTTTTGCTTCATCAGAAGTTTTAGTTGTTTTTTTTTTAGGAATCTTTTTAATAGTGCCTTTGAGGAATTTTTTGGTAGTGCCTTCTATCAATGTTGCTTTTATTTGGCAAGCTTTGATACTTATTTGGAACAATAATTGATGAATCATAGTGTCAGCCTAAGAAATAACAATAGCAAAGACAAGTCTATAATTAGTTCACGAATGCAGTATACGGTGGACCTTGGACGCGTTCAGATTGTCACAAACATAAACATACGAGTAGATAAAGGTTTTTGCTGAAAATCACAAAACAGAAGAAAAACATAAGATATATACTACTATGACGGAACGAAAAAATATAATAGCTTACGGTAAGAGTAGGTATAGGTGTTAGTTGGTATATCTGTTATCTATCTCCCAAGCTTCGTTAATAACTGTACTATTGTCATTAGTTTTTGATTAATGTTCTTTCACACGTTCTCTAACAGGGGTGAACAAGCCAAGAAGCAAGCTCAAGAGAGGATCGAGGCGCAAGCTGCGCAACAAGCTGCCATGTCGGCCATCGAGGCTGAGAGCAAGAAGGTACAATACAGTACAATACAATACAATACTATACAATAAAGGTATGGTTTATGAAGCGACAATGCACTCCGATGGTTTGGCGATTTTCTAGTCGAGGGCGGTAACTAGCCAGGCGGTACTATAGCGCCACCACCAAGGTTTTTACGATGCTTTCCTTCCTCGCAAGCTCGAGCTTAGTTTTTGCGGTCAGCTGGTTTCGAACCTATGCCCTGCGGCGTGTGATCGGAAGACAGAACCCACTCAGCGATCGCCTCACCAAAACGAGCCTAAACGTAGTCTGATTGGTCATTGCGGATATATTATATAAATATATATATATTATTTGTATATTGTAAGTGTAGAACTCACTCCCATTTTCTGCTTTCGCTGACATTATACGCAGATCGGATATTGGAAAAGACATAGTCGATTAAAAAAGGTAAGTGCCTTATGAAAGCTAAATTCAACCTACCATGGTCCATAGTAGGATTTAATTGTAGTAAAGATAAGCGTAAAAGATATTTTGCTTCGAAATATCTATGTAGTATGTACCTACTATTGAAGATAGAAGTTCTTTTACTTTCGCGAATTGAAATCATATTAAACTTCGGACTAGGGTATAATTTGCGAATAAATTTATATCAAAATAATTTTAACATACCTCGACGTTTCTATCGAGTTAAGTGCATCGACCGTCGTCACAAGAAGACTACAATAACTACTACTACACACACGCTCACTCACACTTTTTATATAGCATTAAGACCCATTATCTCACCTGGTCATAAGTGACTTTATGGTCTAAGGTGGTACACACATTTAATATAGAACGGGTCTGGCCCTCGAGGACCGCCGGAACACCCCGGAGTACGCGACAGATTTTCTACGTGCACTACTGAACTTTCGATTTGGCACCTTATTACCTTGCCACCAAGGTACAGCCAATATTTAGTGCCATATTTTCTACCTGCACTACCTACTAGACTTTCGATTCTGCACGTTATTGCCTGACGCTGAAGGCTCCATGTCGCCCGCAGGCGGTGCAGGGCCCGGCGCCCTCGGCGCTGGCGGCGGTGGACCTGTCGCAGTACACGCGGCGCGCCGTCTCCTTCCTCGCGAGGAACTTCTACAACCTCAAGTACGTGGCGCTGGTGCTCGCCTTCTGCATCAACTTCGTGCTGCTCTTCTACAAGGTGAGGGATGTGATATACTAGAAGCACCGAGCGGTTTCACCCGCGTTAACTAGGTACTATCCCGCGGGAACCATTAACTTTTACGGGATAAAAGGTAGCCTATGTGTACCGGGGATAGCATAGCTTTCCAACAGTGAAAGAATTTTTCAAATCGGTTCAGTAGTTTCGGAGCCTATTCATTACAACCAAACAAACAAAGTTTTCCTCTTTATAATATTAGTGTAGATATCTACATCTACACTACTATTATAAAGAGGAAAGATTTGTATTTTTAACCGACTTCAAAACAGGACGAGGTTCTCAATTCGATTGTTTTTTTTATGTTTGTTAGGTACCTCATAACTTTCGACTGGGTGAACCGATTATGATGATGATTTTTTTTTTATTTCAAAGGGTAGGTATACTTCTCATGTGGTCCCATATAAATTTTATCAAAATCTGCTAAGTAGTTTGGTTTTTAAATCACAATAACTGGAAACTTTCCAGGTGTCGACGGTGGACGATGGTGACAGCGAAGGCTCGGGCATCGCGGACATCGTGACTGGCGGCTCGGGCTCCGGCGCCGGCTCCGGGAGCGGGGACGGTAAGAGGCCCTTCCACCTCATGCAACTCTTTTGGTTTCTTAGGAGCTTAGGTTTGGCCACAATTTATCCAGACAGACAAAATCCACACAGTCATAGTGGTTGTGTATTTGGATATCACACTCTATTGTCTAATGATTTAACACTCTATTCTCTAGTTATTTTACATTATATTATTATATAGGTATTCTCTATTGATTTCACATTATCATCTACTGATTTTAATGTTTTTAACAGTAGATACCTATTCTCTACTGATTTCACACTATTATTTAGTTATTTTACACCCTTTTTAAAAAGTATTCTCTCGTGATTTTACACTCTATTCTCTACTGATTTTATCTAGTAGTTTTACACTCTATTCTCTATTGACTTCAGACTATTGATTAGTGATTTTACACTCTATTTATAAAGTATTCCCTAATGATTTCACACTCTATTCTCTAGTCATTAACGCACTATCTCTGATACTGCAGGCAGTGGCGAGGTGGAAGAGGACGCGCCCATAGAGGTGGTTCACATAGACGAGAACTTCTTCTACATGGAGCACGTGATCAATATCGCCGCCGCGCTGCACTCCATCGTGTCGCTAGCCATACTCATCGGGTACTACCATCTCAAGGTACGGTGCTTTGATATGATAAATAATAATTCGGCCTGTAACTATCCCACTGCTGGACAAAGACCTCCCCTCACTTTCATGAGGAGGATTAGGCCATAATCCACCACGGGGGCCTAGTCCGGGTTGGTGGATAACATGCCTCCGAAATAATTCTCGGGCATGTTGGTTTCATCACGATGTTTTCCTTCACCGAAAAGCGAATGATAATTACGTACATAATATGTTTAACAAGAAACACGTTGGTACGTGCCCGCACTAGGATTTGAACTCGCCACCTCCGTTTTCGAAGGCGGACGTTCGCCCATTAGGCTACCACCGCTTTGATATGTTACTTTGTATTATGTATGTCCTTCATTGATGTATAATGTTGTGAGTTGTCGCAAATATGAGTTTGTTTCATTCTTAGTGCCCAACTGCTGGGGCGAAGACGCGTCAGGTCATCGAAGTGTCTCGATTATTGGCTGTAAATGTCTATAGCTAATAAATGCCCTTTACGTCAACGCTGGCTATGATGGCTATGGCTATGGCTGTAACAATTACAAGTAACATTAAAACTCATACTTTACGGTTTGTTACGTTTACACTTCTAAACTGCTGAACCAATTTTGATACATTTTAGTAGGTACCTACCTACAGAGATAGATGCGACTTTGGAGAAGGATATAGGATATTTTTTGTCATTATTAAAATGCGCTTATGAAGTTACGGGCGAAAGCTAGTACTAGGTATATAAATGACTTGGATTTTACTTGACTTGACAATTTAAGAGTAGTTGTCTTATCTTACCTTACCGTATCTTATCTTATCTTACAGGTGCCTCTAGCCATCTTCAAGCGCGAGAAGGAGATCGCGCGTAAGCTTGAGTTCGACGGACTGTACATCGCGGAGCAGCCTGAGGATGACGACTTGAAGAGTCACTGGGACAAGCTGGTCATATCTGCCAAGTGAGTCAGCACGTGAGAACAGAGAAAGAAGGAAAAAGAGAGAGAGAGAACGGTCAATAAAGAGTCGTCTTTCTATTCACCTACTGAGAAGTTGGAAGAAAGAGAGAGAAGGAGAAAGACAGGAGAAAGAGAGAGAGTTCAGTAAAGAGTCATTTAACTATTCATCTAATAATTCAGAATAGAAGTGGGTAGCCAAAATAGTTTTCAATGAAGTCATCTATCTATTAATTCAAAACAGGGAAGTAAAAAATAAAGAGAGAGAGTGAGAGTGAGAGTCAAATAAAGAATCCTCCATCTGTCTATTAATTCGTGTTTCCAAAAAACATTCCAGGTCGTTCCCAGTGAACTACTGGGACAAGTTCGTAAAGAAGAAAGTCCGCGCGAAGTACTCCGAGACTTACGACTTCGACTCCATCTCTAACATGCTTGGGATGGAGAAGACTTCGTTCTCGGCTCAGGAGGACGAGAAAAGCAAGGGGCTGGTGCACTAGTGAGTTTACATCACATACAACTCTGACACGAGGAAAAATTATGTTGCAAGCTCAAACCTTAATCAATTCTCTTTAAGTATTAAATTTATCATATTTTATGTTTTTATTCGTCTCTTTGTTTATGAATTGTATCAAACTCGGTCACGAGAAGACTGCTTTCTTGAATTCTAGTCAACATGATGCTTTAGTACTGCAATTTTTTTCTGAATCTCCCTTTGCCTGAAGATCCTCCCGTGTGTATCGATCACCCTGAATGTGTTATTTCATTGCCTATTACAATGAATGCTGTAGTAGATAATTTCCCCCTGTCACCGCCAGCATCGTGAACATCGACTGGCGCTACCAGGTGTGGAAGGCCGGCGTCACCATCACCGACAACTCGTTCCTCTACTCGCTGTGGTACTTCAGCTTCTCCGTGATGGGGAACTTCAACAACTTCTTCTTCGCGGCGCACTTGCTGGACGTGGCCGTGGGGTTCAAGACTCTGCGGACCATCCTGCAGTCCGTCACGCACAACGGGAAGCAGGTGGGCTCTAACTAACTAACTGGGATGCCGCAGGGACCTACTTTGCAGGACGACGAAGTTATAGTTATCTATTACTGGAACTGTTTTCTGAGTTTTGTCTGTCTTTTTGTATGGTTGTCAATTGAAATTTTTGAGATTAGTGTAGGTAGTGAACTATTCAGATTTGAACAACAACTTGATTTTAATTAAATTACAATACAACCGAAATTTCTCTATTCCTTATTTTTATTTGATTTTGTTCTTTGTTTTTTTTTTTGTAACAATATTATTTCAAGTATTCTTTGAACTGCTAAGGAATCATGTCTATTGCTAGACCTCATTAGGTCTTGGTCTTGCGCTCCAGTAACTCCCCCCCCCCCCCCTCTCCCCCAGCTGGTGCTGACGGTGATGCTGCTGACCATCATCGTGTACATCTACACGGTGATCGCGTTCAACTTCTTCCGCAAATTCTACGTCCAGGAGGAAGACGACGAAGTCAACCGGAACTGCCATGACATGCTAACGGTGAGTCGAAGAAGGCTGGTGGCTTAACAGCAACAGAGTTGACGACTTAAGAGATTGACTTATTTGACTAACGTAGTTTTGAATTTTATTTACCTCGATGACATTATAGTAAATGGATTTTTGCCAGTTATTTACATTGAAAACCTAAAGTACTGAATCGATTTCGATGACATTTCTGTGGGACCACCTCTGAGATATGACCTACCGAAAAGAAAAAGAATCATTAAAATAAATGGGCAATTGGCGGAAAAACTTACAACAAAAAAAACATAGTCGAATTCAGAACCTCCTTTTTGGAAGTCCGTTAAAATAGCTAAAAACTGACATTTTCATTTCAGTGCTTCGTGTTCAACCTGTACAAGGGAGTGCGCGCGGGAGGCGGCATCGGGGACGAGCTGGAGCCTCCGGACGGCGACGACAGCGAGGCCTACCGCATCATCTTCGACATCACCTTCTTCTTCTTCATCATCATTATCCTGCTGGCCATTCTTCAGGGTGAGTACTTCAGCTACCTTTATGTAACGGGGTCGGTTATGAAAGAGTTTTAAATTATGCGTTGATTTTCATGATATTATATGATGTGATTTAGAAAAAATGATTTTTGAATTGAATTTGCATTGCCAATCTTGGGATTTGCAGTCAGCTGTTCGCGAAGCTTTCGCCACGAGGGCTTTCTTATTTGTATTAAAACGCACCGTTTTTCGATATTTATTTTAATATTAGGTATACTTACCTAATTTATACGCATTAACAATAGAGAGCATCTTTGTTTCCTTATATCTATAATCTGGGAGTTTCAAATCGAGAGTGAATAGGTATCTTCCAGGCAAGGAACCTCCGCCCTCGACCGCGTCCTCACTTACCATCAGGTGAGACTGCGGTCAATTGTTTCCTATTCCCAATTTAAAAAATATATCTACTTTTAATTCTACAATAACCGCTGTGAAAACGACGCGGACGCAAAAAAAAACGCTGCGATTTTATCGACCGATAATATCGCACCTGTGCGGTATTGACTTTACATAAACCCGAAACCCATTTCAGGTCTGATCATCGACGCGTTCGGAGAGCTGCGTGACCAGCTCGAGTCCGTCAAAGAAGACATGGAGTCCAACTGCTTTATTTGCGGCATAAATAAGGACTATTTTGATAAAGTAAGCGTTCTCAAAGACTACGGTTCTCTATTTAGTCGCATAATATTGTTTACCATGATTATGAGTCTCATATACATACGGGCAAAGGCCGCCGCATGAATACCTATACTGCTTCTAAATCGATACAAATATAAATACAATTGGAGTGTCTGTTTGTAATATCAAAATAACAGCTTTTTAACAAACGCATTTGAAAGTGTACACGGTACTTATTTCCAAAACTCAATTTAAAAAAAGTCTGTCTGTTTGATCCGGCTAATCTCCGAAACGGCTGGACCAATTTTGACGGGGCTTTCACTGAAAGATGGCTGATCTTATTAGGAATTACTTAGGTTAAGTTTATTTTAGAATTAGCTGCACGGCGTAGCTAGTAATAAATAAAAGTTTTATAACAATCATGAGCATCAAACAAGTTAGTCCTCAAAATCAATCCTTCGTAGAGGTAGACGGCACGTTTGGCGTAGTGGCTGAGCACTCGGACTGCGGCGCTTGGTGTCGCGGGCTCGATTCCCGCCCGGTACAAATATTTGTGTGATCCACAGATATTTGTTTCTGATCTGGGTGTTGTGTATGTGAAATTATATATAACGGTACCCAAGACACAGGAGAAATCCTATGTTTAAAAAAAAAAAAAGAAAAAAGCAAGTCATAACCGTAGAGGAATTAAATACTAGACATAACGTGGTGTGGTAGTATTTAATTCCTCTTTTTGTCTCGTGGCTTGACTTTTGATAATGCAATTCCCTTATTCCAGGTTCCACACGGTTTCGACACGCACGTGCAGAGAGAACACAATCTAGCTAACTACATGTTCTTCCTCATGCATCTCATCAACAAACCCGACACGGAGTATACAGGTGTGCTTGCAAAGAGAAATGGTCTTTGGTTGCTTTGCATAAAGTGGAAAATTCACCGGCTAGTTGACTCGCGAAATTGTTACATTAATTTACCGGCTGAAGCAACCAAATTTGTTATTCTATGTTACTTTCTGGGACAATAGATACGTAATATTTCCTATGGTACCCTCCCAGGTCAAAAGTATCCTAATTTTTCTTGTGTTACCTCCTAGGTCAAGAATAGTGATTCACCATATTTTTCTGTTACCTCCCAGGTCAACGGTGACGTAATTTTTCCCAATAAATATTACCTGCCACCCAAATCAAGTTGCTTAATTTTTCCTGTTACCTCCCCTATCAAAAGTTACTTAATATACGATGTTACTTTCCAATTCAATAGTATTTTTTGATGATGTTTTAGATTTCCTATGTTACCTTCAAGGAGATGTAATTTTGCCTATGTTACATTCCAGGTCAAGAGACGTACGTGTGGAACATGTACACGCAGCGCTGCTGGGACTTCTTCCCCGTGGGAGACTGCTTCAGAAAGCAGTATGAGGATCTCATGGGAGAATAGTTCGGAAAATTGAAATGCTAAAGTTCATTTTTCTATAGCAACTTTAAATGTATTATGCTCAAAATGACAACACCAAATTCTAACATTTATTACTATTACATTGTATAGTAATATTTTACAACTTTTCTGTCAAATATTTCAAGTAAATTCGTGTTAAATTAAAGTGCTAAAATCGATAAAGTATTTTTGTAAATTGGCGATAGATTCGTAATAAACATTTGGATGAAAAGTTAAAAATCTATTTATTAATATTCGATTTTCTTCAAAAAAAATATCAATTCTTTGTAGTCAAAGTAGCCGGTACAATGAAGAAAAATTGTAATATCCATAGTTTTCTATTACTCTTCTAATTCTTAAGTAATTATAAACTAATTAAGGTGGCCTTTCCAAGCAAACATTTTCTATTTTTAACTATTTCGATATAGTTTATGTAAGATAATTATAATGATTGTTAAATATACTTAATAAATAATGGTCGTTGTTTTATTTTTAATTCGTTATTCGGTTTCTTACTAACATATTTATATCAGAAGAATACCAGGGTTGCATATGATACAATGAGGCCGTATTTCTTGTGCCATACATAATAAACGGTTTAAGGGGATTTCTGGACTGTTTGTCCATTTTTCCCCTGCATTTGCAGTTTTTGCATGCACATTGCACACCCCTGTGCATGCGACTTTGTCCTTTGGACATTCGGGGGAAATGGACAAAAACTCCAGAAATCCCCTGCGAAGGCGATACTGCTGGGGTATTTCTGGAATATTAAGCCGTTACATCGTCCTCAATCCCCTTTGACATCCTTCCCCCACGCCCCTGTACCCCGCGCGGGCGAGGACTGACTTAAACGGTACAACTACGAGTAAGGCCCGCCGCTGATTGCAATTTTTTGTTACCGTGACTTTTTGTCACTTAGTCAAGTGCAATGAAAACTGTATTGAGTGCGCTCATTATGGTGACGTGATAATACGGTGACAAATAGTTGCAGCGGCAGGCAACACCGGAGTGACGTGACTGTCACTCGCCCTGTACATTACTATGGAAGTCCGCTCACTGGTGACTTTTTGTCACTCGGCCGGCGCAGCGCGTTCTGAGTAGACGTATGCTATTTAAAGTGTAAGTATTGTGTATATACGTCAGTGATACGCCGCACTGAATGAAATGGTGTGATGAAATTGTCGTATACGTCACTTTATTTTTTAGAATGTGATTTAGGATTAATATAAGTCTGGGCAGTAAAAACCATTTTTTTGGGGAATATTTAAACTTTAAATTATACAGATCGATAGAGCGTAAAAACCTGCACAGAACTGCATCATTAAGTCATTTTGGCCAAAAATGGCTTTTACGCCATTTTCTCGCCTACCTCGTTGAAGTCCGTTACAAAAATGAACGCGATTTGTTACCCAAGAACAGATTCAGTGAGCGCATCGTGGGTGACAGCAGGTGACAGTAACAATAAGTCACGGTGACAAAAAATTGCAATCAGCGGCGGGCCTAAGCATGCTAAGTTCTAGGTATTATGTACCTTTGAAGGTACATAATAACAATAACCTTTATTTTTAAATCGAAAATGAGAAGTTATTATCATTTCTGAACGGGATCTAATAATAGTGAAACAAGGTCGTAAAAACAACGGTTTTATTTATAACATGATTTTTCACATTTTATAT
The DNA here is from genome assembly GCA_905147375.1 of Hylaea fasciaria. NCBI lineage: Eukaryota > Metazoa > Arthropoda > Insecta > Lepidoptera > Geometridae > Hylaea > Hylaea fasciaria. Next base: position 4,240,029 of record LR990218.1, read on the forward strand.
TGACTTGACCAGCAAGGCGATGCACTTCCAAATAAAATCGGTCCTACCACAAAATATTTAACCACGAGTTGAACAGATGAGTCTAAATATTTTCGCCACAAATCGACGGCTAACGCAATAACAAATTCACAAGTGAAATAATTAGGAATGCCAGGTTAGAATAAGACAATGCGAGTGATAGATGTCGATTTTGTGGAACGAAATTTTAGAAACATCTGTTCAACTTTGGTTTTATCTTTTGTGGCAAGACGGTATTATATTATGCAGAAGAAAGCACAGTTTGTCTACAGTACAAGAATCAAACCCCTGGGTGCGGTTTGTAAATGTCATCAGTGATTTGATGTCATTTAAAACGGTAAATTTTTTAATTTATTTTGTTAATTACTGCGTATAATGGAACACAATCGTGCGTTTTTTTGTGGTAAAAGCTGTGAAATATTTTTATGTTGGTATAAGGAGTAAGAGAATCCAAAATATCCATCGTTTTTACATTGATAATAATAGGAATAATTATATTTAAAACAGTGATTACTTTCAAAAACTGCTTTGGGCTCTGGAGGCTTATTTTTTTTAATTATCGGTGAAAATAAACAAAAAAATCGGCCATTTTGTTGACCTCAATATCACTAATGACTTTTTAAAACCACCTCTTGGTAGATTTTGCAAGACATGTCATACATGATACAATACGGCGCGGCTCGTGATATTTATCCAGGGGGCGAGTGGTTTAATTTAAGCTTGACTTTCTTTCGAATGTCTATACAGTATTAGTAACAACAATGACTATTTTTCACCTATGTGAAATTGATATAATATAATAGTGGCACATAACATAACCTTTTTTATAAAAACGCTTACCGCATACAAATAATCATCATAGGCATTTATATGCAAATGTTTTTTCTCTAATCATTGTATGTTAAATTAACAATTATCAGTCTTAAAAACATTTATTCTTACTTAAATACCTAGTCTTAACTAAGCCTCAATTTCAAATTGATGTAATAATACAAATTATAAACCTGTTTTATTGCAAGATCTAACAAACTTTATAACATTATAAAAATATCTTGTATTGTTTTCTCATTATGTTGTTGTGTTCAATAAAGAATTATTGTATTATACAATTATATTATAATTGAAGACAGTTACATTTATGTACTCGTAAATCCTCGTCTATTCACAATACACTCGATAAAGTCACCGTTCAAACAAAAAAAAACTCAACCAAAATCCGTTAAGCTTTTGGAAGCTATGATGCCTCAGACAGACATACACACTTTTTTATAGTTTATAGGCTAGCGTTTGACCATTATCTGATCTGGTCTTAGGGGACGAAGTGGCCGAAGGTGGTAAACATGCTCAGCTTAGAACAGGACTGGCTCTCGACACCGCTGTCAAAACACCCCGATAGGGATCAAGCGACAGATTTTCAACTCGAAGATGGTAGCTAGCCAGGCGAGCTTTTTATTACCTTACCACCAAGGTAACATACAAATGACTTATAAAATCTGCATCCCCTAACTCACCGAGGGTTGCTTATGAGCCAAATACAGGGTGAAGATGCTAGTCAAAGCGCTCACCAGGAATATGACGTCGAACCACCTGTGGTAGAAGTTGAACTGCAGATCTCCCAGCACCAGGGTGACGATGGTGCGGTACTCCGGGGGCATGTTCATGCGCATCAGCAGCACCGACGAGCAGAAGTACATGCCCATTATCTGAGCGAGGAGCAGCACGATGATGTTGGAGGACTTGGACGACGAGATCTTGTAGAAGAACTGGAATGTTTGGTGATTGTTAGTTCATGTGGGATGGTTGTTAGTTCATGTGGATGATTGTTAGTTCATGTGAATGTTTGTAAGTTCATGTGTAAGATAGTCAGTTTGTATGTCATTTAATTAGTTCATGTGAACAGTTGTTAGTTAATATGTAAGACTGTTAGTTTATATTACAAGAGGATAGGTCTGCAGAGTGCATCGATAGCATAGCTGTGTATACAAAAAATGTATGTACGAGGGTGAATCAAAAAGTTCTTAGAAGTGCATATATATGAAACCTTTTTGGATCAAGTTCGATATTCAAATTAAAGAGTGTCTATCACACTATATTTATGCAGACTGTCACTTGTTTTTGTCAGTTCGTTCGCATGTAATAAATTTTTTTGTGCAACGAGTTGCTAAAAAGTCAAAATTATGGATAAAAGTGAGTTACGTGCGGTGATAAAATATCTCAGTTTGAAAAAAATGTCTACGAAGGAAATTTTTTTGGACATTCAGCAGACATTAGGGGGTGATGCTGTACCCTATTCTACGGTTGCGTACTGGGTGGCTGAATTTAAAAGAGGTAGATCAAGCTGTAAAGATGACCCGCGTTCTGGGCGGCCTTCAACCTCCGTTACAGAAGAAAATGTCAAAAAGGTTGAGAATCTGGTTTTGGAAGACAGAAGAATGACTATAAAACATATAGCTGAGATCCTAAAGATATCTTTTGGTAGCGTTCAATCCATTTTAATTGATTCACTGGGGTTCAAAAAAGTGTCTGCAAGATGGGTGCCACGAATGTTAACCGACGAAAACAAAAAGCGACGTTTGGAAATTTCCAAGCGTAATCTCGAAATGTTCCAGCGTGATTCGGATAATTTTTGCCGTCGTCTTGTCACCATGGATGAAACGTGGGTCCACCATTTTGATCCTGAAACTAAAAGACAAAGCATGTCTTGGAAACGACCATCCTCTCCATCCATTAAGAAATTTCGAGTTGCTCCTACCGCTGGCAAAGTTATGGCCTCTGTGTTCTGGGATAGTGAAGGAATCCTTTTTATTGATTACATGCCAAAAGGCCAGACGATTACTGGACCCTATTATGCAAATTTAATCCCGAAAGTGCGTGAAGCGATTAAAGAAAAACGTCGTGGAAAACTGTCGTTGGGCGTGTTGTTCCTTCAAGATAACGCTCCTGCTCATCGATCGGAAGTTGCGCTCAACGCAATCCGCTGTGCTGGCTTCAATCTCCTTGACCACCCACCATATTCTCCGGACTTAGCCCCAAGTGATTTTCACTTATTTCCAAAATTAAAAGAGGAAATTCGTGGAACAAAATTTCACGATAATGACGCGGTTATAGCTGCCGTAGAGGACTTTTTCGAGAGTCAAGAAAATAATTTTTTTTCACAAGGAATAAGGAAGTTAGAAACGCGTTATTCTAAATGCATTGCATTGGAGGGAGATTATGTAGAAAAATAAAATATTATTATTTAAATCTTTGCATTTTTTAATATTGATTCCAAGAATTTTTTGATTCACCCTCGTATGTAAAAAATGTCAGGATGTATTCTCACCTTAGTAAGGGTTAGCAACAACCCCCGTATGCTAGTCAGCACTATGCACCCGACGAGGATGAAAGACACGTGTTGAGACCAGAACGCCACATCTATATTGAGGCCCAGCCAATGGACAACGATCTCTAGGCCCTTGGTGACAGGGTCCTTTTTGCCGACTCGATCAAACACTATGTTTATTGTTGACTGGAAAAAAGAGACGGTGTCGTTAAGCAGTGAAATGTTAAATAAACCTTATTGCAATGATCCAAAACTCTAAATTCAATGCCATCTGAAACGGGTGAACGGACAAGCATTTTTGTGCAATTCACAATCAAAAAATGTCACTCACAATGAATATCTTCCAAATGCAGTACAGCGAGAAGAAGTACCCGAGGAAGTTGAAGTACTTCCCCTGGAAGGTGGTGGCCCACTCGATCTTCTCCCGGGTGGAGCGCGCCGCGTGCGCCTCTAGGAACAGTTGCCGGGACAACTCCTCGAGTCCAGACACCTCGGTGCGCAGCTGGCTTATATCTGTTCATGGATAGATGGTTAAACAATGCTGTTATTTTCTATCAGCCGAAATTAATATTGTATCTCCTATCCAAGATTGAAATCGATCTTCGATTGCTGCCTATCGTTCGATCGATTTCCAATCTGCGTGCCTTCATAAACCAATCCACGGATCGGCTATTGGCACGTTTGACCCTAAAAATGGATTGTGATATCAATCCCAGATAGCAAAATTTGGTTGGATTGATTATTAATTTCGGCCGTATGTAACCACTTATCTATGGTAAGCGATAGGCCCTCCGAAAGATAGATCAAAGATCATATACCTATTTATGTTTATTCAAACAGATTGGCACGCACGCCACGCCCACTTTTCACTTCCGCTTGTTCTATTTCGTGGTTATTACTAATTAGATCTACTTACTTTCTGTACCGTGTCCGAGCGGATTGGCAACACTGGACCAAATGTTGGTCCAGAAACCTCTGTTCTTCACGTTGGACTGGTCCTGGTTGTATTGCTGTCTCCCTCCCATACTGTTGGATTCGGCTAGCGCTATCCTTTTCTTCTTAACCAGTATCATGTCCATTGTTTGGAGGAGTTTCTTCTCGATTGATAATACGTCTGCCTGTGTTACAGGTCTGAAACAATGTGAAGACAGAATAGAAAGATGACTCATTATCACCATCCCTACCCATATCCATCCACAAGTTTATTGGAAGTCGAATGATATAATACCGGCCTTTGTGTCAGTTCATCAGGCCACTCAATGGCCTCTGATGTGGCTTAACAACTGATATCATTCGATAACAACGGCATTCGAAAGCTTAACTTACCCTCGACTCGTGACTGAATAAAAATTAAAAGACTTGTCGAAGAAATGTTCTCATATTATCAGAATGTACCTACAGTCCTGCCAAGTCAAAGTGTTGCAAAAAATTTGATACAAACATACATACGACTGCTAAAATCTAAACTACTCCTTTTGGCTTTGCCTTTGATTTCTTAACCCCGAGTTAAATTTGACCAACCGATAAGTCTATTGTTGTCTCTATCTGGCACTAAACTAATGACAAAGACAGCAATACACCTATCAGTTTGCAAAGTTAAATAGAGGTTCAGAAACCAGGCATTAGCCTCATAAAAAGCTCATAATTAACATATAGGTAACTAATAATATCAATACTAGTTTTACCGTATAAATATAGCCATAGATGTGTATGGATAGTTAACGGCACCAAACCCAGAAAGCAACGCCATGACTGTCACGCCTATAACTCCTATTCTGGAGACGCCTTGTTCTATGGAGAATATACCCTGGAATTAAAGAAACACATTAGTCCTTTCACATAGACCGGCTCCTATAGTTTTGGGAGCTTTGGCTCATTGAGATATTATGATAAATAAGGTTTATTTATTTCACTGCGGTCTCATAAAATACAGTAAAATAGTCTGACGAAGTAATCCAAAAACTTTTACATGTTGGAATGGCTTAAACCAATGATCTATTCGTAAAATGACTCCCATCCATTTTTGGATCTATTCGCTGCTACATTTAACATAGAATTTGTTTTGTATTCAAAGATGTTTGTTCCGTTTGATTAACACCAATACATTCGCAGCATAGGGCTAGTACAGTCAGTCGACAAACTAGCTAGACTTGTTTTCCTATTCTACACACTCTACAAATTGGAGAAGTTATGAAATTGTTCAGCACTTACGAGGCTAACTTATATCTTTTATAAATAAAATAGATGGTACATACCTGTTTAGGGCTCAAGATAGGGAACGGATCGCCGAGTTTCCAAAAGAAATATAAATAGATAAACCATACAAGCACAGTCAATGGTCGTATTGCATTTTGAGATACTGCAATGGAAAAAAACATGTTGATTCAAGTAAGATGTCATTGGTTGAGAATTGAACATAGATTATGTGATTGTTGATTGTGTTGTTTTAGGTTATTGTTATCATTATAGATTATTGTTATCGTTGTTGTATATTATTGTTGTTGTTTGCAGATTGTTGTTATTGTCATTGACAGTAGTAAATTGTAACTTACCAAATCGAACATTGCTGATGCAGAAATATGCAATATAAAATGGAATCAGAGCAATCACCATGAACAGAAGTGAGTACAGGCCCATATTCCAGTGAAAATACCTGGAGCTGGAATAATAACATTACATAGGTATAATAAAGTAATTAAGTAATAAAGTAAGTATTCTGAAATATTTCTTTTTATTAAAAACCCACGCCCTAATTGCTATGCTAAGTTTGAAGTTGAGAAAATAGTGTCTGCGAGAAAATGGAAATTCCACAGATGAAGAGGTAATTTTAGGAACTACCTATGTACTGATTCCAAGTATTATAATAACTGTTCACCTACTGAGAATAAAGGCCAATTATTTTATACTCATTGTCAATCACGATATCACGACACTGGTAAGGAAAGTGCTTGCCACAACATGCGATACTAGGTAATATTCTAGATATTATATTAGTTTTTAATTGTGTCGAAGAACTCACCTAGAATCCAAATACCCGATTATCTCAAATATGATCAGCTCAAACATGGTGCAGCTCAGCGCAAATGTGACTGAGAATATCAACTGCACCAACAAGTGGTGCACCTCATAGTCTTTGAACAGCTGTTTCACAAAGAATATCCAGCCACCAACAAAAAACACTGTCTGAAAAACGTTCACACGTTAACACTTTTAGCGGTGAGCGTACATGGGAATTATTTGTGTTAACAGTGGGATCTTATTTACTTGGAAAGGTAGATAAGAACAAAAAATCGTCAAAATTGCACTGAACGCCTAACCTCTCAATTTTGTTACTTACTTGAGAGATGAGGATAATCAAGGTATCTTCTAGAAAGGTCATCTTGATTGCTAACGTTGGTATTCCAATGTAATGTGGGTAATATGCGTGGCTCAGTTCAAAAGATTTTGATCGTGTTGCGTAAACAAAATCACAACAAAACAATCGGCAAAATCCCGACAAACAGCCAGCCTGAGACGGAACGAAACGAACGAACGAGCAAAGAGAATACAAACGCTACGCTCGAACGAGAACGACAAGCAAAGCAAGCAGTGTCTCCAGATTGAGTATGTGAAATTTCCCCAGATCAGGTATAAATTTTCCCCAAAATGATACCTTTTTCTAAAGTTTTCCCCAAAATACTTTGTCCTTGTATTTTATTATTGTAGTTAGCTGCGTCCTGCGGTTTCGCCCGCGTAAATGAGTTTTTCCGTTTTATCCCAATGTTCCCGTGGGATTATCGGAATAAAAGTATCATATTATACGCCCAGTGGTCTCAGCTAGCTCTCTATCTATTAATTAAAGTCCCGTAAAAATCGGTCCAGCCGTTTCGGAGGTTTTTTTTTTTGTTTTAGTTATGGCTTCGCACGGTTTGTGCATATAGCCAGTGTCAAGTATTTTATTTTAAGTATTTCTTAATTTCACATAAGAAAGTCACAGCAATGTTATAGCAATCGTGGTCAAGTAGTCAAGTCAATTATTTACATACAATCATTACAAAAACCTAAAGATTTTTAATCTGTGAGATTTACTTTGTGTTGTTTGTTTATCTTTTTGAAAATTGGTTAATCTATAGACACAGACACAGATTTAACTTTTTTTGGATGGGTAAGGTCTATTCCAGGACATGGATTTTTAATCACTAACTATAAAAAAAATAGAAATGCCCATTACAATCATAATCAATAATAAGCTTCAGTCGGAATGAAGTTAGTAAACATTTCATTCCATGGCTAAAATAATAGAAAAAAAATGACATGTTTGACTTGCCATTGGCAGCGGTGCCACACGCAGGTACGGGCATGTTATTGAAAGAATAATGTTGGCAGCATTGTATTGTTTTACGCGGAGTTTTGGCGGGAATCCGATAGTGAGACGTTGTTGGTTTTGTATTATTGCCTCAAACTTGTGTTTCTTCGAGTGTTAATGTCTAATATTGGTGGAATATTAATCATTAAGTGTTCGTTAACGTGCACGAGTGTAGGTGAATGATATAAACTCAAAAAAACGTGTCATTTCGCATTTTTTCCAAAACTTCCAGGCAGTTTCAGTAAAGCATCCACTACTTTACTGAATCGTGACTTTGACGATGTAAATAATTGACTTGACTACTTGACCACGATTGCTATAATATTGCTGTGACTTTCTTAATGTGGAATTAAGAAATATTTAAAATAAAATATTTGACACTGGCTATATATGCACGAACCGTGCGAAGCCATAACTAAAATAAATAAATAAATTGTTTTACGCGTGCAATTTCAATCACGACACAGAACAAATATTAGCTTAAATATGTATTTATTAGGTACATAACTGAATAAAAAATGTGTTCACATTTCTCCCCAAACTTTCGCCAAAATAAAATGCGTTCCCCAAATTTTTCCCCACACTTTTCGTTTCCCCAAAAATTTCGCAAAAATTTTATTTTTCCCCAATATGGGGAAAAAACCCCCAATCTGGAGACACTGAAAGCAAGACAAGACAGACAAAATAATGAAATGAGTTTTGGCGGGAATCCGATAGTGGGACGTTGTTGGTTTTGTATTATTTTCTCAAACTTGTGTTTCTTCGAGTGTTAATGTGTAATATTGGTGGAATATTAATCATTAAGTGTTCGTTAACATGCACGAGTGTGGGCGAATGATATAAACTCAAAAAACGTGTCATTTCGCATTTTTTCCAAAACTCCCAGGAAGATCCAGTAAAGCATCCACTACTTTACTGAATCGTGACTTTGACGATGTAAATAATTGACTTGACTACTTGACCACGATTGCTATACTATTGCTGTGACTTTCTTAATGTGAAATTAAGAAATACTTAAAATAAAATACTTGACACTGGCTATATGCACAAACCGTGCGAAGCCATAACGAAAACAAACAAACAAACAAAATAATGAAATGACAAAGTCAGTCATCATTCATCAAATTCAATAGTGTGACATTGACAGTACAATAGGAAGAAAATGACAATTATTTTTAATGTTTAGTTATGGCTTCGCACGGTTTTTCTATTTAGCCAGTGTTACAATATTTTTATGTAGGTATGTTTAATTTTCACAATGGGAAAATCATATAAAACAATCCTCGTGGTCAAGTAGTCAAATCAATTATTTACATAGTCAAAGTCACGACTCAGTAAAGTGGTGGATGCTTCACTGAAACTTCCTGGGAGTTTTGGCAAAAATGCAATGTGACACGCTTTTTCGGTTTATAATTTATTATAATTTGCCCACATCTAATATTACACCAATATTACACAATATTATCACTCGAACAAACACAAGTAAGAGAAAAAAAATACAAAACCAACGGGCAACGTCTCACTATCGGATTCCCGCCAAAACTCCAACTCCAACTCCAACCTAAGAATTTGTATAATAATTATTGTATGTAGGTAGGTACATACATACTTCTAGTAGGTACTTCTATGATTTGTAATGAACGACTTAAGTAAACTAAGTGGTAAAATCACAGATAAAATGAGAATAAGAGCAGTGACAGCAGCTGCAGTGTTACCGCTACACAACCACTAGGTACCTAGTTATTGTACCTACCTACCAGAGGAAACAAATAGGTACCTTTATTTTATTTTTATTAACGTAGGTCCACACTAGGATTGCTCCTGTATCGTTGGCACCGCTTACAGACATTTAATTTCACAATAGTACACATCACACCCAGACCAGCAGCCTTATTGTCTAAGTGAACTGGTAATCGAAATCGACTTCATTTTTGACATTTGAAACCTAGCCTGGACTTCGACTGTCACTTTCGTATTGTGTAAATAGCTGACACTTGCAACACCATTACCAGCGAAATTCAAAACCAGTGAATGAATGAAACTTCGTGTTCCCGCGAATTTTGGTATTGCGTAACGCCGAAATGAATTTCAGTTGCAAATCCAAGCCCATGTGAAACGTCAAATGAAGCAGGTAGCTCATTCGAGTCTTGCTTGAAAAAAGTGTTGGTGAAATCTCCATACAAAACAAGAAATTGTGATAAATATTGTGTTTGAAACATTACGGCTGAAAATAAGTAATTAAGGTAATCTCAGAAGTAAGTAATAATTATCTGAACACACATACTTGAGTTCAAATTCATTAAAAAAAAACAAGCATTCATTCAATCCAATATCTCCTTCCCAACTGGGAAAGAGTCAAGATATTTCACGAAGTACCTACTACATGACTGTAATTATATTGAGAGCACATACACTCGTTCTGTTACACATAATTTATTAATTAGTTTTAGTGGCGCCAAACCCAACAGCATTTAGGTTTGACGCCAAATCCTCCCAAAGTTGTTCCGTTTGTTGTTTCGCCAGTGGGCCGCTATTAGCCAGGCGGCCCACTGCGAAACCCCTGTGTGTTTCCATGAAACTAACCAACATCTCCATATGCCTTTCAGAAACAACTTTTCTTGCTGGCATTCTGAAATAGCCATATTATCACACTGTAACAACACACTTGATAACTTATGTAACGCATAAAATCGGTAATAACTTGTTAAATCTACTTACTTGGCACAATATTTTCAAGTTTCCAAGATAAACAATCGTATTATTTGTTCAAAACAACCACCAAACTTCAAATAAACCGCGAACGAAGTTTTGACAACTCCGACATAAGCGAGTTTAAAAAAAAAAAATCGTTTCGTTACTACTTTTATGTTAAACTTTTTTTATTTACCTCCACCCAACAAACTAACAAAATACGTGATTAAATTGCAAATAATGACAAAAATAGTGCACAAGCTGTGTTTTTACAGCAAAATAAATATAATTACCGACATTGCAACTAGTAAAACAACTAAATTGCAAATAGTACCAGTGGAACTACTAGTAGTTCAACTTGCATTAACGGAACGTATGAAAGATCGAAAGCTAGAGAAATTGGATTCAAATGAATCATTCATTGAGTTTTGGCGGGAATCCGATAGTGAGACGTTGTTGGATTTGTATTATTAGCTCAAACTTGTGTTTCTTCGAGTGTTAATGTGTAATATTGGTGGAATATTAACCATTAAGTGTTCGTTAACGTGCACGAGTGTAGGCGAATGATATAAACTCAAAAAACGTGTCATTTCGCATTTTTTCCAAAACTCCCAGGAAGTTTCAGTAAAGCATCCACTACTTTACTGAATCGTGACTTTGACGATGTAAATAATTGACTTGACTACTTGACCACGATTGCTATAACATTGCTGTGTCTTTTTAATGTGAAATTAAGAAATACTTAAAATAAAATACTTGACACTGGCTATATGCACAAACCGTGCGAAGCCATAACTAAAACAAAAAAAAAAAAAAAATCATTCATTCCGAAACCGAAGGCCAGTTGAATACCTTAGACAATACCAAAAACATTCTGACTGGGATGACAACTGGTAATCGACTTGAAGTTCACTGGTAATGGATTTCAAGTTAGACAATAGGGCTGCAGAAACAAATATTTGTCCCAGGCGGGAATCGAACCCGCAACCCCTAGCGCAGCAGTCCGATCGCTCACCCACGACACTAAACATGCCGTCTTAACCGCAACTTATCCGTTTAAACCACTACAGCCTCTCTTTCGTGCACTACAGCAATATAAAACCTAACTATAATATTGTACTACTTACGTCTACGAACCTAACCATAATAGTCATCCATCTGTGCCACGGCGCGGCGGCGGCGCGGGCGGCCATCCATAGGTACCTCTACAGACCTAACAACCGCCGCGTAGGTATAGGTGGGAATAGGGGTGGTGGGTTAGGTGGGAATGTATACATAGGTACCTACGCATACAACTAAGTACCTACTTACCTACCTACCAGTCCTGCTAATATAATTTCAAGGCTACTTATCTAGTTGGTAGGTAGGCATATTCCCAGTTGCCCCAGTGGCGACAACTAGGCCAAATATCCCTAACATTGTCCATCAAGAAAATCATTATAGTGAGATTTTTTTTTTTAATTTTCTTTGGTCATGGTATAGGTACCTACATACAGTGGTGACAGCAGACCTACAGTGTCTCAGTAACAGTGCGTGAGAAAAAAACAAAGATATTTATTCGACTCATGGGCCCATCAGTAGCTTTTAACACTTTGAATGCGAGAAGCCTCTGGCTCCTGAAACTCAGTTAAATACTAGTTCGGAAGCCTATGGACTCAAACTGTAGCTATAAAATGACTTTGTCAATAAATACATTTTGTTTTTGTATTTCTTTTGTATTACTCTTATCAAAACGGATTTTATACATGATTTATTTCAGATTTTTATTGTTTTGTTTTCTACAGTCCTTTGTGCCGAAGGTTCCTCATTGTCTTTTCTCACCAATTCCCTTTCACTGCTTTTAGGGTCCAGTTCTTTAACATTCTTATTTTCACTGTCCTTTGCCTGTATATGGCACTTTTTGTGCTTGTCCAAATACAAATTTGAAGTGAATTTGGCATGACAAATATCACATTCTACCTTTGCAAGAAGGTGGTACGTCTTCATATGATATGTCCTGCGTGACGCTGAAATAAAGGAACTTCCACATTTGTGACATTTATATGGTTTTTCTCCGGTATGGAGCCTAGTGTGGTACAACAAAGATTCCTTCGTGACAAACTTTCCTTGACAAATTGAGCAACTGAAGTTCCTCTCTTTAGTATGTTTCACGATATGAGCTTTAAGCCTACTTTGAGCCCAGAACTTTTTCCCACACCATTCACAAACGAGGGCTTGGTAATTACCGTGGTTGTATTGGATATGAACTCTTAGTGTTATCTTTTGAGTGTATTTTTTCCCGCAGTGATCACATGTGTACTGAGCATCCGCCGGGCTAGCTCTACATTCTTGCGTACAAACGTTTAACTCCATGTGTTTTTTGTACGTATAATGACTTTTATAACTCCTACCGCAGGAGGAACAAACCAGTTTCATATGATGCACCATATTATGTCTCTTTAGTGCAAACCTACTTTTGAATGACTTGCCGCATTCAATGCATTTTATTCCAGAGTGAGATTCATTCATGTGATATGTTAAAAGAATGGGCGAGCTGAACACTTTTGGACATTGACGGCATTTGTGCTCTTTTGGCATATGAGTTCTCTTGAAATGAAGTCTTAACTTCCAGATTTTGGGGTAAGCTTTATAGCACACTTTGCATTCGTGTACAAGTTTATTGTTTGGATCCAACAACATGTCCGACAATTTAATATTGCCGTTACAATACTTTTTGGGCTTTCTTCGGGATGGTGTCTTATTTATTACAGAGACTTGTTTCTTTGGTGGGCTGAGTGTTTCTAGCCTTTTGAGCGCAGCCTTTGTTGAGTCAAACTTCATACTTTCATAGTGATGCTTACTTGTACAGTCTTCTGAATTTAATGTAATAAACATTGATTTGCAATTCCCATTTGCATATTTAATATTTGCACAGCTATCGTTTAGTGTATTGAGTGCATCAGTAAGTAGCTTTATGTTGTATTTGTGAGTTTTTATAAATGTGTAGATATTAATGATAGATTTTAGGCAATCTTCACATACATTTTCAAATATTGACAAGTAGTCTTGTGTCTGAAATTAAAGAAATAGAGTTATTGCTTATAATAAGGTTTAGAATGAATTAGGTACCTACAACCTACATAGGTATACTTGCTATCATAAATAAGTATTTTTACTAGGTACCCGCAATATGGTTCACGATTCACGCTCCACATGCAGTATCTACCTAACATTTCATAAGTAAATAGGTAGGTATGTGCCTACCTAAGTAGGTAAAATATATTTGAATGTTGAGTTACCTCATTCCCGAATACAGATCGTAGAATATCCGTAACTGCTATATTCTGCCCTGTCTCATTAATTTCAATGGTTAATTCATCATGTAAACTAATGTTGTGATCGGTGTTGAAACACAAGCAGCAGAAATTGGTTTCTCCTTTTAAAACTAAGCCCAAAATTGTGCTGAGTGATGAATCACTTTGTGGCGATTGCATTTCTTATTTTTTATAGTTTCCAAGAAGGAAAAACACAATAGAATAAATTTTACAAAAACTATTACCTACAAAACAACAAAACATGTACCTACACCAAATCACAAATTACACCAAATAAAACTTTTTTAGTTATGACTTCGCACGGTTTGTGCATTTAGTCAGTGTCAAGTAATAAATCAAATTATGTATTTCATAATTAATTTCACAATATGAAAGTCATAGCATTAAAGCAATCCTCGTAGACAAGTAGTCAGGTCAATAATTTACATAGTCAAACAAAGTCAAGATTCAATAGAGTGGTGGATGCAAAACTTCCTGGGAGTTTTGGAAAATAAATTGAAGTGACACGTTTTTTGAGTTTATAATATCATTCACTCACACTCGTGCACCTTAACGATTAGTATTCCACCAATATTACAGATTAACCGCTCGAAAAAACACAAGTTTGAGAAAATAATGATGAAATAAACCCAAAAACGTGTAATTTTCATTAAAGTATCCACCACTTAACTGAATCATGACGTTGCCTGTTTGATGATTAGAATATATCGACGGTGAACTACCAAGACCTCCTAACTGCAATTTCACGAAATTTTTTTTATTTCATTTTTGGGCGTAGAAAAATACAACGCACAGGCTGGCGCAGACTCCCGTCACTGGTTTCTTTCAAATTTCGGAGTAAAACTGCAATTTCAATACCTCCTTAATATATTACGAAAATTATGCTGCTAAAATCTGCTATCTGCGCTCAAACACGTTTCCGGTCTAACGTTTCCCCCGGAGCGGACTGCTTTATAGTCTAGGCAAAACAAATAATTTTGTTAGGAACACTGCATAAACTGCACTATGGGTATGTTGTAGATTGAAATAATATAAATCCGAAAGATCATCACATCAGTCTCCGATGTAGGTATATTATTTTAAAAGGTTTCAAAGTTTGCTAAGCAAAATGTTGGATAAAAAGTAAGTATGACACGTGATTATTGGTTAAATGGCTTGTTTCATTCTATATCACCACCACTATATCAGCAATTCTTTGATTTAGCTAGAATTTCAACGCATTATGACAATAATTTTAGTCTAAAAATTTTCCTCATAAACTTTTTCAATAAGCTACTTTTTCCAATATTCATGAAATTTGTTTGGAATGAGGATATTTGCCAAAGAACTAGTTTACGACATAGGTTACAGGGTTTTCAAACTGAAGTAGCAATGGGCGGGCCATTTTGCTCATGGAACTGATTACCGATGGAGATAAAGGATCTACAGCTGTGACCACGAACTGAAAGATGCAGCATAGGTAGGCCTCTCACTAGATAGCCTGACGAAATCAAAAGAGTCGCAAGCAACCGGGGGGTACAAGTGGCAAATAGTCGTTAGGTGCAGCGGTCTAAGGGTCTCCGCCTACGTATAGTACCTAGTGGACTACCTAGTCTACAGAGTGATGATGATGATGATGATGATGATGAAACTTGTTTCCGTAACCAACGAAACGTAAGCTATATCTAGTTAACACAAATTACTTACACACAAAAATATAACAGTTTTGTAATGTTATTAAATGTGAGTAAAAGGCTTTCAGTTCAGACTTCAGACCATGTTGGTTGTTTGAAAGGAAACATGTGACCTGCGACTATGACTGAAAAGTTTATGTTTTACTTGATTATGTTCCTAGGTTACCTATATATTTTTTGTTATAATATGACGTTTAGTAACTTTAACAAACGATGAGTAATTTTTGTCATGATTACTATGTGGTATTTTGTGGCTATTAACGCTGCATCGTTGATAGTGGTGTAAAAAGCTAGGCATCAAAATATTTCTATTTTGATAAACGTTAGGTACATGTTTATATCAAATAACTTCTTAAAAGCTCAACTAATCAACACTTTGGGTCTTTATTTGGTCTGAACCTGATTCAATGCTATAGTTTTTCCTTCTATCTTCCTTTATAATACCTTCTTTCTTCATAAATATGACAGGTTTTGTGTCATATCAGAAGCAATGTATTCTATCTACATTTATTTCAGAAACTAAAAATATTAGACAAAAATGGGATGCAGCACTATATTTGGTATCTATTAACTATACCTAAACAATAAGAAAACTATGAAAAAGTTATAACCTAAATAAATGAGACGTTTTTTTCGCCTCCTGTAAAGTAGCGTTTTTTCACTTAGGAGGTCTTGGTAGTTCACCGTCGATATCTACTTATCACTGGATAATAAATGCAGAAGACATGCGGAGCCAAACTTTAATAAAATCTATGGGACCTCTATGGGCTGTCAATCTGTAAGGAGGATGTCAATGTCACCACTGTCACATAATATTTTTTTTTTGTTTTAGTTATGTCTTCGCACGGTTTGTGCATATAGCCAGTGTCAAGTATTTTATTTTAAGTTTTTCTTAATTTCACATTAAGAAAGTCACAGCAATGTTATAGCAATCGTGGTCAAGTAGTCAAGTCAATTATTTACATCGTCAGTCACGATTCAGTAAAGTAGTGGATGCTTTACTGAAACTTCCTGGGAGTTTTGGAAAAAATGCGAAATGACACGTTTTTTGAGTTTATATCATTCGCCTACACTCGTGCACGTTAACGAACACTTAATGGTTAATATTCCACCAATATTACACATTAACACTCGAAGAAACACAGGTTTGAGCTAATAACAAAAAACCAACAACGTCTCACTATCGGATTACCGCCAAAACACCCACATAATACTGACTGAATGAGTGTGAGTGGCAGCTCGAGGATGAAGTAGAAGTAGAAAATCATAGACGTAGTATCAGAAATAGACTTAACAAAAAGCGTCCCGAAAGGGACCTTGGTTGCATTTTATCAATAGTACACGTTATTTAGGTGATGCACCAATAATTCGTGCGATTATCTAAAATGTCAAGAATGTCAAGATTGGTTTGCAGCACAGCAATAAATTAGTATACATAATTACGCCACAAAGACAAAACATCATCGTACTATCCTACTTACTCTTTTGTCTATTTGTATACACTTGTCTCTTTCTTCCCCGGATCTTGAGTAAAATGTCATCCGTTAAATGATTATAATCTGAGTAGAAAAAAGAAGAAGCCATCTTATGTAGAAAGAACTAAAAAGAGTTAGGTGTTTTGGCGGGAATCCGATAGTGAGATGTCGTTGATTTTGTATTTTTTCTCAAACTTGTGTTACTTCGAGTGTTAATGTGTAATATTTTGGTGCAATAATAAAACATTTTGCAAACTCCCAAAAAGTTTCAGTAGGTAAAGCATCCACCACTTTACTGAATCGTGACTTGACTATGTAAATAATTGTGTTGACTACTTGACCGCGAGGATTGCGTTAATGCTATGTATTTCCTATTGTGAAATTAATAAATACTGAAATATTATATTACTTGACACTGGCTAAATGCACAAACCGTGCGAAGACATAACTAAAACAAAAAAAGATGAGTTAGTTTTGGCGGGAATCCGGAAGAGAGACGTTGTTGGTTTTGAAGTTTTCTATCTTTTTCTCAAACTTGTGTTTCTTCGAGTAATTTATCACTTGTGTAGTTTTGGTGGAATATTCATCATTGAGTGTTCGTTAACGTGCACGAGTCTGGGCAAATGATATTTAACCCAAAAAAGTGTCAATTCGAATTGTTGCCAAAACGCCCAGGAAGTTTCAGTAGCGTTATTGAATCGTGACTATAACTATAAATTTACTTGATCAAGAGCATTGCTATACTACTTTCTGCTGCTATGACTTTCATATTGTGAAAATAATAAATATTTAAAACCTAATAATATGACACTGGCTAAATGCACAAACCGTGCGAAGCCAATAGCCTTATCTAAAACAAAGTAGAAATAGTATGAAAGAAAGAAGAGAGATGAAAGTGAGCTAAATAAAAATGAGGAGTTTTGGCGGGAATCCGATAGTGAGACGTTGTTGGTTTTATATTATTTTCTCAAACTTGTGTTTCTTCGAGTGTTAATGTGTAATATTGGTGGAATATTAATCATTAAGTGTTCGTTAACGTGCACGAGTGTAGGCGAATGATATAAACTCAAAAAGCGTGTCATTTCGCATTTTCTCCAAAACTCCCAGGAAGTTTCAGTAAAGCATCCACTACTTTACTGAATCGTGACTTTGACGATGTAAATAATTGACTTGACTACTTGACCTCGATTGCTATATTGCTGTGACTTTCTTAATGTGAATATAAGAAATACTTAGTTAATAAAATACTTGACACTGGCTATATGCACAAACCGTGCGAAGCCATAACTAAAACAAAAAAAAAAAAAAAAAAAAAAAATGAGAAATACAGCTTATGTTTGGATCAAAGTTAAATCACGCTAGACAGACAGTCGGATACCTTTATGTTACTTGGATAGTGTCAATCTGTAGCAAATTATTTGTGTAACTTCATTTCAATATAACAGGCAAGATATAGAGGTATGTAGATCATTACGTATACATGTAGGTACCTACTTTTAGTGTTCTTCCGCAATATTTACTGGTTCTTGAATTAAAATGTGACAAATAACTTACACAACAGTTTCCTTAAGTTTTCTTCGCAACGTTTACGCATATTTGAACCGAAGTCACAGTCGTAACTTATTGATTTTATCACCTACATCTGGAAGGTCAAAGCCGGTTTTGATTATTTATTTATTTCGTTTTATGACTAGAGTCTCAAACCAAGGCTTATCGTGTTTACCACCATCGAATATTTGTCACCTTACACTAGCTTATCAGATGACAAAATGAGCAGTTCGGCTTGGTTGTAATCATGGCTATAGTTATTGCTAATAAAAGTTCCCAATCAGCTTGTCAGTACAAATTTAGCATGGAATCCCATTCAAATAAAGTCCAAATCAGCGCATACTGTATCATGCACTTGTATGATAGATGCTCCTCAAAAGTGCATTGCAACAGTCACTCCCAAGACATTCATTCATAAATCTATAAATTGTTCTATAGAATTATACAATCAATTGTTTTTATATACATAGTTAAACTTACTTAGCATGCATAAAAACAAGCATCATTTATAACAGCTACTAATATGCTACATTTATAATGGCACAGTTTAATAGGTATTTATGTTAATGGAATGCTTATCATTTACCTAATTAAGATGGACTTTACCCTGCGCTCAATGACCTTTACTGCAGAGTGATTAACTTTTGACGAGTAACTATGTTTTATCAGGTTTTATTGGTAAAGTAGGTACTTAAACATGTAGACTATACTTACATCCTTGTATGTGTGTACCTATGATCTGTCATGGTAACTTAAATAAACATATTATAAATTTAATTCATATGATCAATTAAATCTTAACTATAAATCTATCAATTAATCACTTTGTATGCCATCAATTCTCAAACTAGCTCAACAGTAAGTAGGAATCTATATATCTAATGCCTTGTCATTGATAACGGAATAGGTAATAAATAAAGTGTTAATCCGAATTCCTATGTTACTAAGTAGAGGTGTTTGTTACCACTCAGCTCTGTAATGGCTGAATCGATTATGATGAAACCATAATCCTGGAGCAACACGTTGATACATAAGATAATATACATGTATTTAACGTGTATGAAGTCCAGAGGCTTGGGGAGTAATAAATAAACACACATTAGGCCCATGAAGCAGTTTTTAGAATTTAAACAAGTTTCTAAGAAAAGAACAACTTGTTACTTAAAAAATAACTATGCTAAGTCAGATCTATAATATTATGTTACTCATCTGAGCTCACAAATCACAGAACGCCCATTCATTTGTGATGTCTGGGAACAAAATGTTTATTGCCTTTATCATTTTGGCACGAGCTAGCGACAAAAATATGCGAGTCGCGAATCGCGTACGCAAAAATAGTCATGTAACAGGCGTGGGCTCGACAACGACAATGACTGGGAGACGCATTGTATGTACTACATTTTCTTTGTAGGTGAAGAGCTCACGGAGCGTTTTTATACGCAACTGCCGCGGCTACGGTTGTTCATTGAACAGATTTCAACAGATATCCTAAGTTTGCGCGGTTAGATTGTCGCAATACGTGCACCAAAAAGTAGAGCGTAAGTTCCAGAACATAGCTAATGGAGCCGCGGCTAACGTAAAAAGAAAAAAAATATACCTAACCAAAAAGAGTCGCGGTTTTGCAACCCCACAGTACCTATCATTTCTTTGAAATTGATTTATCAATGTTTTTTTTTATATTTATTCGTTTTTTTTTAATTATGGTGTTTATAATATTATTATTACTCTTTGTTTCTAGTGAGTTATTGTACTGCAACTGGCCGAAATTTCGCAGTTCGCACTCTGTCTCAGAACTCTGACTCTGCGATATGCAGATAAGGTTTTAAATGCAAATTCAAGATCAAAAGGTTATTTAGTTTCACCTCTTCTGATGTTTCATGTCGCGTGAAATCATTATAAAGTCATCCAGCTAACGTTATGTGTCTTGAAAATTACATTGTAGAATGTCAAAATCGGTACAAAATCATCGTACTAACAGGCTTACAGATTTGGTAGCCGGTTAGAGCGTAAAGTCCTTGAAAAGCGCAAGGAAACGTAATTTTAGAATTACTTACATTACTGATGTATGTACCTACTGATGCTGCACCTCAGTCCAATACAAATGCCAATTCGATTTGAAGACAAGTGATCACATTCAGTAGCAACTTTTAATAAACATACATAGTGTATCGTTAAACACTATATCGTTCTCGACAAACATATAAAAGTACCTACCTATTTGATACTGGAAGCTCATTAGAATGACCCTAAACACAATCAAAATCCTGAGGAGTTCTGTTGTATTTTATCCGTCTAAGTTCAGCCATAATCGTGAATTATCAACATCAAATCCCTCTATAATGAAATAACAGGTAATGAGAGTAAAATGAAAATCTTCAATAAACAGTATCGAAACTAACTGCTTTGTACCCAATACCCATTAAAGGCTTTAAAAGACCTCATTAGCTATCAGTATATTGATTGGACAGCAAAGCCAGTCTCGTAATGTGTTTTTTAGAACAGCACAGGAACGCAAAGCTCGCGGTTTTCTATGTCATTTAGTTCTCCTTCATGCCCTTGAGAAGTTACGCATTACGAAACTATTTTGGATTTGTCTTCTGATAAGTTAGTGCACGTCGTGCGTCGTTCCTATTTGTCGTCTCGAAAACAACAAACAGTGTTATTTCGTCACTTTTTACGTATATAAAACTATACCTATAAGTACTACAATTGCGTCACGATTTTCTTTCAAAGCATTATAAATAGCTTAATGCTTTCTTACCTTTTCGCATTAAGAATACTTAATTTTTCTTTGGGACTTGAATGTTTTGTTTCTCTTTTTTACTTTGGCACGGTTCTCGGGTGCTATAATTGTATATCAAACTTTACGGAGACGTCTCAGACGCAGACGGTTGCGAAAATAGTTCGTGAGGAGTGCTAATATTTTTGTGACTTAGATTTCCGGAATTATTGGAGTTTTTTCCGAGGCCACGTCGCGTCACATATTGACTCTTCGTCATTCATTGTTATCACCTGCATAATATGTTTTATCCGTATTCCGAATCCGATATTGTCTTTCTACTTTCCCTCTTGGGGCCCATGAAAATAAAGATAATAAAATCGAAATTATTTTTGTCAATAATTCAAGTAGTTAGTGTTTCATATGAGTACCTATGACGATAATTCTGAGAAGTGTTGATTTTACCTTTAAAGATGATGTTGAGATTCTTTTATTGGGATACTTTTCCAGCAAATGTCCAAAACAAGAGACAATAAACGATCCTGTTCTACTTATATCCACAAAAACCAAGTGTAAGTTGCCGTCACGGAAAGGCAAACGAACTTTTAGCTGGTTGTTCGCATATAACACATTATATGGGCACATTTAACATTCTCTTCGTTATTTACAATTACAATGTCAATGACGCTTAGAATGCAAATCAACAACGCCTTATTACCATTGCATTATTTGTTTTGTCTCGAAATCATGTCGAGTTGTGGTGTCCGTTGACTCGTTACATAGACTTACGTCCGCTCATCCGCTCGCGTGACATATTAAATGTATTTACTAACATTTTTGGCTCTAGTATACAAGGTGTTGTCTATTTCCATCGTCATACTTTTCGGCGTTCTAATTGCGTGATCGATTATTATCATTACTCATTCGCTCTGCGGTGCAGGTGTGCGTTTTGTTTGGTGATCAACACCGAATAGGTATCTTGTGTGAGTGGCGTTGTTAAATGTATTGTCAAAGAAAATAATGGAGGACCGTTATGGATGTCAGTTTGGTAAGATTTGATGTCATCACCATTGACGGCTATTTTGTTGTCTCCATTAGAATGTTGAATATTTTGATGTTTATCCTCAAATGTTGTTATTAGGGAAAACCGTGTAGACTTTTTGCCTTTTTTTACATAAGTGTTAGATTATTATAACTTTGTTAGGAATATGCCGTTGCAGCATAATCGCTCCTCTGATTGAAGCGTTTTTCGTTTGTCAAATTACTTTTAAGCCATTATAAAAGAATCATACCTACCTAAAGCATTCTAAATAACCAGGCGTTGCTAAAAAGTGCTCACGATCGATAATTTCAGCCTAAATGAACGGCTATCTTTCGGTAATGCAGATATAATATACAACATAATGAACGTTCGACACCGTAATAGTACTAAAAAGCCACACGTCACGAACTGATAAGACGTCGCGTGGGTGTGCCGCCGCGCCTCCAGTGTAACTGTCAGCTTGCGCGGGAACGCGCGCCTCTCGTGTTCCATTTTCAATTTTTCCCGCTAAATATTTTATTTATCCAGCTGTGTTGTGTCATGTGATTTGTGACTAATTTGGAACAGATTATCTTTGTCTCAGAATGGAAGGAGGTATACATTCGGCGTCTTTATCATTTATGTGAAGCGTTTTCGCGTTATTTAAGCCCCCTAATTTGGGTGCCTAAAATTTTAATTGATTAGAAAATAATGATTATAATTACTTTTAGAGTGTCAAGTAATTAACTTTTGTGCAGGGGTTGTCCTCACTATGCCTGGAAACGGTAGCCTAGATTGCCGCAAAAAGCGTATATAATATGATATCGTTTGTCAAGGTGACCGGCTGCTTTTCCTAACTAATAGTAATTTGATTCAACTTCGATACTTAACGTACCCACTTGTTATCAGATTTTGTATGATCAAAATTGTTGTTATGTTGGCACACATTTGTTTTCCCTCTTATTTCCTTACATGCCTTTCGAAAACTTATCATGGTCACTATAGATGCCTATAATGCGAGCAAAATAAGTACCTAGTTTGCTTTCTCAACATGTTGCAAGCAAACTTTGCATTTTATGTCCAAGCATTTAATTGTAGTTCTGACGCATTATAATATTATACCTACCTTCTTGTTTTTATTTGCTTTTCAGCATGAAAAGAGGCAATATTCAGCATGAACTTTGCCTCTTTTTTTTTGTCCATGCAAATAAGTAGGTCGTAGAGTTCTGTCTCTGACGCAATACTTACTTGTTTTGCCATATTTTCAGCCTGCTAAGTTATATGTATAAAGTGCGTACCAGAAATGTCACAATAAATAATAAGTCGAATTATTGTTCAGTTAAGACTTTTTTTTGGACTTGGTGACGAAGATTGGACTCAAAATCGCAAGGAAGAGGCCTTTGCCCAACAAGGGATTTGAAGTAGCTGATGACGATGAACTAAATAAATAGGAATTCTGCTTTTTAGACACCAATATTGTATCAAGTCAAAACTCTTTGTGTCAGGCAGAGTGAAAACATAAAAGCCTATTTTTCTCCGTAACAAAAGATGGTACATAAAACCCCATTTAGGTACGGTACCTATAATGATTCAAAAGGAAAATTTTCCTTCACTTGCGTTGTGTGACTGCTGTGTCTTACCTACTTCGAAAGTATAATAAAGTAATAATTGTCAACGTATCATCAGTTGTCGCGTGGAAAATTATGAGGACATAAAATTATATGTTAAGTTCATAAGATTAGGCATTGTTAATCTTTCATACCCACCGTCACTTAAAATTATAGATATGCTTCATGCTTCAGATAAGCTAAATCACTTAGAGTTCGTGACTGACTGATAAAAATACCACGGTGAAATTGTAAAACCGGATGCGTAACAATTGGAAACCATAACATTAACCAATATCCAGTTGATTAGTAACAAATACAATGATTTGCACCTTCAAATAGTCAGGTGTACCGCAAGGTCATGTTCAGGGTCCAAAATTATTCCTCTATCATTTTATTAGCGCTACTAATCACGATTGCTATCTTGAATATTACATTGGCTTATTTGTAACATCCATCTTTCATCGGTTTTAACATTTTCCGTGTAGTTGTGCCAAGTAGTGTAATTTTTAGCTACAATTGCTTTTGTAGTAGGTAGTGGCATAACGTGTAGGTCGACGTTTTCCGTTGCATGCGCATGCGCTGTTGTATCCTTATTATCTACGATAGGGATTTATTTCACGACTTGTTGGTTGCATAACTCCTGACCGTCAAGGTTTGATGTATTGTTTAGTTTAAACGTACCTTTTCAGAATGGTGGTAAGATAGATGTTTGGACTTTTAATCAAAACAGAACAGGGGGCCTACTCCCACCTTATAGCAAACGATTTTCTTTAGGTTCTATCCAGTTTAGGTTCCTAAATGGGATCGACTAATTTCGTACCATCACCTACTTTTAAAGATAACCGTATTGAGATCGACAACGGGCACTGAAATAATGATATTTTTGAGGTACCTAGGTATCGATATCAAATATCGGTTAAAATACACATCGGCCAACGGCCAACCACACGCACAAGCTTCACCACAGTTTTGGATGCAAAAGCCGGCTTGTACACGTACACTGTGGGATCTGTGTGTGTGTGGTTGGTAAAACGGAATGACGCGCAAACCTGCTTGCTTGGCTTGTACACTTTTCGACTTGCTTTAAATTTTGCATGTGCAAGCCCAGCATCCGCGTACCTACTTGTCTGTGCGTGTGTTTGAGCGTTCCATGTTCAAGCTGCAATTGAGGCTTTATTCATCATTTTTTTACACAGCAGAAATATTTCTTCATTTGAAAATTGTTTCCACGCCGACGATCACGAGAAGAATGTGGCTTGCGCGTACCTATTTACCTGTACCGTGTGATTACACACGTGTTCAGTATTTTTATTCCCAAAATAGGTACTAAGAAAATATCGGTATTTAGCAATGTATCAATAACCATTAGCGGGGGTTTTGAAAATATCATGAATATGTCCCTGATTGACATCGCTTAGCTTAGAATGAATGAACAATATTATCTATGACTAAATGCACAAACCTCGGATTATTCATCCAACAGATATGATCTTTAACTCAAGATCCGGGGAAGAAAAGAAACAAGTGAATACAAATAGACAAAGGAGTAAGTAGGATAGTACGATGATGTTTTGTTTTTGTCAGCGTATGCACTAATTTATTGCTGTGCTGCAGAAGCAAACTAATCTTGACATTTTAGAATGTCGCACGAATGATTGGAGCACTACCTAAATAACGTGTACCTATTATATTTCTCCGATTTATGGGGATACCCATTACCCAGCGATCTTGGCTTTTAGAATGTCGCACGAATGATTGGAGCTACACCTAAATAACGTGTATTAAATTTATCCGATTTATCAATTGCAGCATAGGTGTCCCTTTCGGGTATACGCTTTGGTCAAGTCTATTGATACTTAGTCTATGGCACAAACCGTGAATAGCTAAAATATTTTTTTTTATATGTATCGTAAGCAGAGCCACAGACTGCTGGATACTACCTACTTATAGCAAGATGCAAAATATAGACTAGCTCTGTCCTTTTCCGTCACGAGTAACATTTGAATAGTCTTCTCATGGTCTTCTCCTTATTGTGGGAAAGAGACTACCGACACCAATCGTCTATAGCTCTTTCCGTCTATGTGAGGTTGACGTTCATTCCTCGCTCACTCACTCAATTCTCTGTGGTGGAGCTGTAAGCTATAAAGTACCTAGGTAGGTACATGAGTTTTGGCGGGAATCCGATAGTGAGATGATTTTGGTTTTGTATATTTTCTCAAACTTGTGTTTCTTCGAGTGTTAATGTGCAATATTGGTGGAGTCTTAATCATTAAGACGTGTTTAGATATAAATAAATATATTAAGTATTTACATGGTCAAAGTCACGATTCAGTAAAGTAGTGGATGCTTTACTGAAACTTCTTGGGAGATTCCGAAAAAATGCGAAGTGACACGCTTTTTGGGTTTATATCATTTGCCCACACTCGTGTACGTTAACGAACACTAAGTGATTACTACGCCACCAATACTACACATTAACATTTAAAGAAACACAAGTTTGTGAAAAAAATACAAAACTAACGTCTCACTCTCTATAGGATTCCCACCAAAACTCGATGTTGTTATTGTTCGTGTGAGTCCAACATCTTAGGATTCCTCGTCCAGGCGAGAGACTAGAGAGGTTTCGTTGACGGTCGGGGCTACAACTCGTATTCTCAGAACAAAAGGCTGGTATTGTTGAAGTTGTGACCGTGGCGGGTGCCGCGATGATTACGGTTAATCTGTCGAAGTGACCACGGGTCGAATCCTCGGGTTTCGTCAGTCTTGGGAATGTGCAAAGTGTAGTATGTATCAAAACGATTCAGTTTTGGCGAGAAAATCTTAACTTTTCTTGGGCCGCTAATTATGACAGCTAAGCGGTTCAGTATTGGTAAAAAGGTCAAAATAAGTACCTACTTATTTTGACCTTTTTACAAATACTAACCTTAGTACCAAATGAATTAACGAAACATGAAATAATAGTAATATCTCGGTTTCGATATCAATAAAGCAGACGTAAATCCTTTGAATATAAAATGGCGGCAACCTAAACTGAGCGTCGAAGATGTCAAAATAAGACGTTATGGTACGACCGAGTAGAACGTGAGTGGTACGATTCTGTTTAGGTCTGCAATTGGATCGCAATAAGAGGTCATGGTAAGGCCCCTGTTCTTGTAATAACGCTTACTGTATAGAAGAAAAGTCAAGAAATAGTTATCATATTGGGCCATTAACTGTATTTTCTTGGACTTTACACGCGATTTGAAGCTTGACTCTACGACTTGAGATAAGCAGTCTAGCTAGACAATCACGTATTTGTCAACATTATATGATATTCTGATCGAAATATCGAATTACACTGAGACGATAGGACTAGGTAATCTAGACTCTAGAGGCAGGTAAATAATTAACTCTATCTATATTTATATTCGACAAAAATTACTATAGTGTGTAAAACATAAAGCAGACCGACAAGAAGTGTTGTACGTGAACAATAAGAAGTTATTAATTAACTTTTATTACGAGTGTGCATTTTTATGACGTGCCAATTGGCTGTACAAAATATACCTATTCGTATGTAGTTAGATATTTTATGATATCATTCTTACTTTGGTTTTGGTTCTTCGGAAAGTTCGTTTATGTATAGTTTTTGAAAACTATATTACTTAGTCGATGATAATTTTGCAATTTTTACTTTTTTTCATTTACTCATTTTAGGAATAGAAAAAAGATGAGTGTATACCAAGGTTAAGTTGATAATTGTATGTTAAGTATTATTTATTTCCTCAAGTCTTCAGAAAATGACGGACGTAGTACTAAACAATCTCAAGCCAGATTACACCGGTCGCTTCAATCAGTAAGACTAATCAAAGGGGAGACTTATACGGCTTCGGTCGTATTTTCCTGTTAGCTATAAAACTGTAGGTATACATATTATAAGTCTACTCTTATACCGCTATTTCCTAGTACAGGGGGCTTACCATGACGTCTTATTGCGATCCAATTGAAGATCTAAACAGAATCTTTTCACTTTAAATAGTAGTAATACATGACTTTCGATATCATTTAGGTAGACGTCAATCTCTGTTGATTTAAAATCAACCTAAATTGAGCATCAAGACATGTCATGGTACAAATAAGTAGTAGTAAAACGATGCTGTTTAGGTCCTCAATTGGATCGTAATTAAACGTCATGGTAAGCCCCCTGTATGCAGTTTTCTTTGCGTCCAAATGCTGTAACTAAGTACTACGCTTCGTTGCCTTTATTCAGATAATATTATTCAATTATTTATTTTATGTCATGTTTTCATAAACATAATTCAGCCTGTAACTGTCCCACTGCTGGGCAAAGGCCTCCCCTCACTATCGTGAGGAGGGTTAGGCCATAATCCACCACGGGGGCCTAGTCCGGATTGGTGGATAACATGCCTCCGAATTAATTCTCGGGCATGTTGGTTTCCTCACGATGTTTTCCTTCACCGAAAAGCGAGTGATAATTACGTACATATGTTTTAACAAGAAACACATTGGTACGTGACCGCACTGGGATTTGAACTCGCCACCTCCGTTTTCGAAGGCGGACGTTCGCCCACTAGGCTACCACCGCTTATAATAATTACAGGCTGAATTATTTCATAAACATTACTGCGAGTTACTTTGAAAACATGTTTTTGAGTTAGAGATGGAATGGAAATCGACGTTTATTATAGGTACCTAGAGTAGAGAGACGTCACATGAGTGCGGATAACCCGGATTGTTTATTTGATTTCCAACAGAGTCCTAGAGATGCAGAGTAGGTAGGTACCTACACAAAACCACACCCACGGATCGATTGACGATCAATCATATCGATCGAAGTAGATCGATTGATGTGATAGCTTCAGTGGATCAACTGATATAACAGATCTATAGGTCGATTAAATACACGATCGATATCGATAATGAAAGGATGATCGACCGATGTTGTATCCATCGTCGATTTAATATATTCACCTATTGGGCTCTTCATCATCAGCCTGAAGACGTCCACTGCTGAACATAGGCATCCCCTTAGAACTTAGACCGCCACACCGAACAATACCCTCGATCATAGCTCGATAACAATTCAAAAATATAGGCTCGATCGATTGCTTAATTACTCGATGCTCAGACCGGTTGATAAAGTAAGTAGTACTTAAACAACGATTGGCATTAGCTGATCTTATTTAGTTACTATCTGTGCCATCGACAGTCTCGATCGACGTCGACCGTCTTGTGGTAGTATGTGGAGAGATCAAAGTAAAAACGAGCAATAATCGATTAAAAGTTGGCAGCTGGTATCATAGTGGTAGGTACCTATGTCGATAATAGCTGCAGTCCACTTTCTACCTTCGTCTACCGGTTTGAAAAGTTATTAATTATTTCTTATACTTTAATCGCAGATGTCTGACTCGATAAAATAATCGCGATAATCGGTTTTTAAAGGCTTTGTTTCACTTCTATACGTGTTGATACACCGAGCGTCGCCTGAGACGACCATTAAAATTTCTAGACCCTTCAGTTATTTTTATCAGAATTGCTATTAAAGTCTTCAATTGCATCGCAATAACACGTCATAGTAACCCCCCTGACCACACCAGACAGGCCCGATAACGTAACTTAGTATGTAGTTTGAAATTCTGATTGCAATAAAATCTGAAATTATGGTAGTAGGTACAGTAGTACCCAACTTATATGGCTTACCGATGTACCTGCGCAGAAGATGAATTTTCAAATCACGGGAAATGCTATTGACCGCTATTGGTCGGCAGCCGCCCGCCATCTTAGCGATCGCCGCGTGGCATGAGTGAGATGGAACTAACAGCTGCAGTGTATTATGAACCTTATAATAGTGATCTTAGGTTGATTGTAAGTTTTAAGCATTCTTTCGTTAATCTTCGGACCATACTTTCTTTTCTGCGCGAACGAAGATTCACGACGCGCCATATAAGTTGGGTACTACTGTGGTAGGCGTAGAATGACAAAAAGTTAGTAAGTCGACTGTGATTGCCTCCGGGCGATTTTAATGTGTTTCAAGTAGCAACCGATTGTACCGAAGATACGTAAATGCTCTGCGGATAACGATATCTTTTTATATAATAGCGATAAATTAAAGTAATCTCTTTGGTGAATAATTACTCTGTTGTGTTAGACTTGATGCAACGTATTTCGCTTAGCTGACTCTGGTTGGCTTTTCTAGCAAAGATAGGCAAATTTTCCAAGTTAGAAATTTTCCTCAAAATAACGGTTAAATAAAAAAACCGGCCAAGCGCGAGCCGGAATCACGCACGAAGGGTTCCGTACCATGATCTATATAAATGGCAATAAAATCAGTTTTTTGTATAGGAGCCCCCTTAAATAGTTATTTTATTCTGTTTTTCAGTATTTGTTGTTATAGTGGCAACTAAAATAGGTACATCATCTGTGAAAATGTCAACTGTAACTATCACGGTGGAGTTTTGGCGGAAATCCGATAGTGAGACGTAGTTGGTTTTGTATTATTAGCTCAAACTTGTGTTTCTTCGAGTGTTAATGTGTAATATTGGTGGAATATTAACCATTAAGTGTTCGTTAACGTGCACGAGTGTAGGCGAATGATATAAACTCAAAAAACGTGTCATTTCGCATTTTTTCCAAAACTCCCAGGAAGTTTCAGTAAAGCATCCACTGCTTTACTGAATCGTGACTGACGATGTAAATAATTGACTTGACTACTTGACTACGATTGCTATAACATTGCTGTGACTTTCTAAATGTGAAATTAAGAAATACTTAAAATAAAATACTTGACACTGGCTATATGCACAAACCGTGCGAAGCCATAACTAAAACAAAAAAAAAACTATCACGGTTCATGACATACAGCCTGCTGACAGACCGACAGACAGACAGACGGACGGACAGCGGAGTCTTAGTAATAGGGTTCCGTTTTACCCATTGGGTACGGAACCCTAACAGATGTCACAAAGAAGGACACTTGGGAGACTTATGATTGCGTATTTAGGTTTATCATTAACGTTAATTACAACTTAAGTGAGTACAATTATTTATTCTGTAATTAAGGTGCTGATATAACTGAATCATTTCTTAATGCTCGTATACACTATACTGTTGGATATGCCGCGACGACGCACCCAACCCGGTACGGCATGACCGTCCTGGGGAAGTCCCTGGCATTTCGAAGTGTCGCGACAGTCTATCAAAGATAGTGGACACTGATACCGCGTCGTATTCGTTGTAATTCGATTTGTCCCGGTAAGCACCACTAGAGGCACTAGGGCCGATAAAATAAAGTTTTAGAAAGGCGAAGAAACTATGCCTTAGACGGCGGCATAGTGAGTAAGAGCCTTTAGATTCGTTCTTAATTGGTTTATAACTAATTTGTAATATGGAACTTAGATAAATCTTGTCTTATCACACCATCACGTGTTTGTTTGCTATCTACAGTCGTGTCTAGGAAAATAAACGCTCTCGTAAGCTAACGCTAATTAAATTAAGCGGGATTTACGATAGCTTAGTTCTCAGCTATTTCTACTAATATTATAGAGAGGAAAGATTTGATCGTTTGTTTGTTTGTTTGCATTGAATAGGCTCCGAAACTACTGAACCGATTTGAAAAAATATTTCACTGTTGGGAAGCTACTCTATGCCCGGGTGACATAGGCTACTTTCTATCCCGTAATCGCGGGATAGTAGTTAACGTGGGTGAAACCGCGAGGCACATCTAGTTATTTAGAAAACTGTCTTTGCTTACCCAAGTCTTCAAAGAAACTTAGTATTCGATGCTTTTTCTCTGCGTTGTGTAAGTAATATGAATTATGTCTGTGTTTTAGATAGCGACATGCCTGTGCGGGATGGTGCAAAGAAACCGCTCATCGGTTCCATTGATGATGGCACCAAAACCGTCAGATTCGTTGTAAGTACAGCTCTGCTATCACAATAACAGTATTGGCATACTATGCTATATAATGTTCTATGCATTGATGTTGTGGAGGTCACCACATCACGTCGGGGTCACTAGTGTGGAGGTCAAGTGGTGTGGAGTGGAGTGGATCGTGATGTTGTTCCACTTCAGAAGCGCCTCCGACATTCCGGGAAGTGTTCCGACCGAGCCGGGGGGGTGTATGTCCGATTGTTCCTCGTTCAAACTTCGTCGTAGATAGTTAGATAGTTTCAGGATAGTTCCGTGAATTCCTGCTACGTGACGTTTTGTCTAGTGTAGCGGATGAGGTTCGACACAGTGTAGACATTTCATAGTACAAACAGCATTACGGTATTTCGAAGTATCAGCAGAGGTCAAGAAGAATAGGTTTATTTACTGTTTCGTTTTCCTTGTTTCATTGAGGGAAACGCATTAATGATTGTATACAACGTTTGCGTTTAGACATAATTTGTACATTCAGAGCCCTTTTGCAGAATGTTAACCACATTCGACCATATCGAAAGGCCTATCCTGCTTCCTACTAATATTAAAAAGGCGAAAGTTTGTGTGTTTGTATGTTTGTTACGTCTTCACGCTCAAACAGCTGGAGCAATTTTGATGAAATTTGTGAAAGCGGTAGCTACCACCCTGGATTAACACATAGGCTGCTTTCTACTCAGAAAATAGCGGGTAACACCGCGGGGCGCAGCTAGTAAACAATAACAGAAGAAGAAAAAAAGGAGTTACGCTAAATGTGTTTTAGTTATGTATTTCTTATTTCTATGATTAGTATCCGTAATAGCAACAAAATATCTGTGCCGGGCTTTTCCGACAATATATGACTGGCACTAGAATAACAACGTAAAGTGTGCCTTATAAACATATGTGACTGTTCGCCTCTTGAGTTCAAATTCCACTGGAAGTAGGTATCTCAACTAATGTTTACTCACATGTTATCGAATATTTTGTACTTTGCCCGCAATTCCGTGTCGAGTTCGTGCAGAGATCAAATTTTATACAGGATAGGTTAACATTGTAAAATGTACGTAGGTACGTATCGTCATGCTAGTATACATACATATTTTTGTAACTCGCGTAATCTTCATAGAAGATGTATTTTGACCAACGTAATAGGTATATATTATTTAGAAAAAAAAAGAGTTGGTTCCGCTTTTACCAAGTAAGTGAAGAGTAGTTGTTTGTTTGTTTGTCGAATGATGTAGTCAAGCGTCAAGTTTATCAATCCGTTCAAGGGTGACCGACGTGGCGTAACGACTGCTATCAGTCGATAACTACCAGAACCCATGGCTTAACGTGCCCTCGAGTAGTTTGCTACGTTTGTTTACTTTATGACCTGTCTATAAACGGCCTTCTTATAACACTGTCCCCAAACTGCCTTCTGTTCTTATTACACTGTCCCCAAACTGCCTTCTTTTCTTATTACACTGTCCCCAAACGGCCTTCTGTTCTTATTACACTGTCCCCAAACTGCCTTCTATTCTTATTACACTGTCCCCAAACTACCTTCTATTCCTATTACACTGTCCCCAAACTGCCTACTGTTCTTATTACACTGTCCCTAAACTGCCTCCCTTTCAAATGATTTCAGATATACGAAGCCGAGCGCTCGGAAGAGCTGGCCTCATACCAGATGGACAAGACGGAGGTGCAACCTCAGGAGGGGTGGTACGAACAGGATCCCCTGGAGATCATGCATCACATCAGGCTCTGCGCAGAGACTGCGATAGACCAGCTGACTGAACTAGGTAACTTAACTAGCTCGTAAATACTTTGTTTTTAATTAAAACCTATAGAAAATACAATTACCGTTGCAAAGTAAATAAAAATGACTTAATTTTTAAGTTACGTCGATAAGTCGGTTTTCCTTTACCGTTTTGGGGGTTATCTTATACGCATATTGGGAATGAATTAGAAAATGAATAACTATAGGTATGTATTGGTAAGAATATGTTGAACTAATTGTATCATAAATGTTTATGATAGTTATAAAACAGAGATGGTCCTAAGTCAGACCCTTGTGTGACTCCAAATTATTACCAATACATTACTAGGTGTACTACTTGGAAATATATATTTCTTTGTCATATTATGTCGTACTTAATATTTAAAAAAGGTGTTGATCCATAAATTCCTGGAGCCGTCCTAAGTTTTTATTCAATTTAGACTCATCTACCCAATCAAATGCATCTGATAAGTTCCTGCCGAAACTGAATAAGAACTTTCAATATAAATAGAGGAAGGAGTGATTAATAAAATTGTGTAGTAGTTAAGTACCCACCTACTCTTGTTTTCAGGATATTCCAAAGAAGATATCGTGACTTTGGGCATCACGAATCAGAGGGAGACAACGATAGCATGGGACAAATACACTGGAGAGCCTCTACATCCCGCCATAGGTAAATAAGGCGTACCTACGGAAAACGGGGTTGAAAATGCTTTCTCTGAGAAATGGAACATATCAATGGATAATAACTATGTTCCATTTTGGGATAATGCATTATACTTTTGGTGAGAGAAAGGAAATTGAGGGGGGAAGCCACGAGGTAGTAGTATAATGATATCAAAGTTAACTTATTTCTTTCGATTCCAGCTTGGAATGATATCCGTACAGACAGCACAGTCGACGCTATTCTGGCGAAAGTTCCGGATAGAAACAAGAATTATTTGAAGCATATCTGTGGTCTGCCCATTTCTCCTTACTTCAGCGCTTTGAAGGTAACCTATTAAGCTCATTTTTCAACCCTCCTTATTTGTTTTTGTTCTAGTCTTAAGTTGTTTTGTTCTGTGGTGTACATTTATTAAGAGTTTATCTATCTATGATATCTATCTTAATTCGTGCATCTCGGAACCGGTTCTAACGATTTGCATCGAATTTTGTATACAGATAAGTTTTATATTTTTTCTCCAGGTGCTAAGTTTAACGTAATATGTACTTGTCTTTGGTATTGTAGCTTTCAAATCGCTGAACCGGATTTGATTAAGTTTTTTTTCGTTTGCTTGAAATCTGACTTGATCCAGAGTGTGCTTGTTTCAAGAAAATCTGTTCGGCCGTTTGAAGATTATTGGGAAGGGGGTTTAGAATTGTATAGTTTTTGTTTTTCAGATGCGTTGGTTAAAAGACAACGTGAAAGCAGTGCGGCGAGCTAGCCGAGAGAAGAGACTGTTGTTCGGCACAGTTGACTCATGGATAGTATGGGTGAGTTAATTAAAATTGATTTTAGCCCCATCTAGCTCATCGATCCGAACTAGGCCATTTAAAATTAAAAAAAAAAAGTTTTAATAGTTTTTAGCTATTTACGTTTTACGGCAAGTTTGGGCGTTTGGCGTAGTGGCTGAGCAATTGGACTGCTGCGCTTGGTGTCGCGTGTTCGATTCCCGCCCGGAACAAATATTTGTGCTATCCACAAATGTTTGTTTGTGGTCTGGGTGTGGTGTGCCTGTGAAATTATATTATGTCTGTAAGCGGTACCCACGATACAGGAGCAATCCTAGTGTGTGGGGCTACGTTTTTAAGCGCACCTATTTTTAACGACGTTTTCCTTCTTCGGAAGCTCAAACTCAGTTTATGTGGTCAGCTGGTTTCGAACCTACTCCCTGCGACGTACGATCCCAAGACCGAACCAACTGAGCTATCAACGCATTAATTTTCGGTTACAGAACCTCACCGGCGGTCCAATAGGTGGTCTTCACATCACTGACGTCACGAACGCCTCTAGAACTCTACTGATGAACTTGGACACTTTGAATTGGGACCCTACATTGTGTAGGTAAGGTTCAAAATCCAATATAAATAAACTACTATTTGTAAAATCCTACTAATAAATAAGCTAATCTAAATGTGAAAGTGAACCTATTTGTTTGTTACATCTAAACCGCTGACTCAATTACTGTAATAATAATTAATTTAATACTAATTTTCAAGAAAAAAAATTGGCGAAGGCGATAGGATACTTTTTAACAAGATTTAATGTTTATGCAGACGAGGCCGCGAGAAAAATCTAGTATCTTACATATGTACGATTGTGGTAAGGTATATGTACTGCTTATTTCTTACAGATTATTCGGAATACATCGAGATTGCTTACCACAAATCCGGAGCAGCTCAGAGATATACGGCGAAGTTAAAGACAACTCTGTTTTAGATGGAATTAGAATATCCGGGGTAAGTAGATTTTTACTTTTACCAAAGAATAACCAATGGTACTGCGTACGGAATGCGCACTCCATTAGAAAACGTAAAGATTACTAGCGTAAAGTGAGTTTGAGTGACACGGAGTGAAAGTGGTCTGCTGCTGCTACGGTGATTAACCGAGTGAACGTAGTGGGCGAAAGTCTCCATTTTAGCTGACCGTTTTAGCGTCTGTCCGGATGTATGTTTGTTCTGGGCTACAGGTTGCGTTTCCCAACCGATATTTACAAGATGTAATAATTATACAGGTTCTTTGATTTTTATTGCTTTTTTATCGAGAGCGATTTTTGATAAATGGGGGCAAAAAGGGGGGGGGGGGAGTTTGCTGTAGCGTCATTTATTGGCGTAGATATATGATATTTGGTGAAACTTGTATAAAATTCTGAAGAGGTTGATGTGAAAATAAGTTTTTATAGTTGGGGAGAAACGGGAAAAAGGGGAAATGCCTATCACTACGATATGCTCCGCTCGCGAGGTCTACAGTTCACAGAACCACTAGTATCTAGAGAAATACTAAGTCCCAGATTGTGGCACAGATCCTGGGCAACCAGCAGTCGGCGCTGGTGGGCCAGGGCTGCCTGCAGGCGGGGCAGGGCAAGAACACCTACCGCAGCGGGTGCTTCCTCCTGTACAACACGGGGCCCCGCCGCGTGCACTCCACGCACGGCCTGCTCACCACGCTGGCCTACCGCCTGGGCCCGGGGGCGCCGCCCGTGTACGCGCTCGAAGGTACCGCCCCGCGAGCCGCCGCCGCCGGGTGCGAACCCCCACGCACGGCCTGCTCACCACGCTGGCCTACCGCCTGGGCCCGGGGGCGCCGCCCGTGTACGCGCTCGAAGGTACCGCCCCGCGAGCCGCCGCCGCCGGGTGCGAACCCCCACGCACGGCCTGCTCACCACGCTGGCCTACCGCCTGGGCCCGGGGGCGCCGCCCGTGTACGCGCTCGAAGGTACCGCCCCGCGAGCCGCCGCCGCCGGGTGCGAACCCCCACGCACGGCCTGCTCACCACGCTGGCCTACCGCCTGGGCCCGGGGGCGCCGCCCGTGTACGCGCTCGAAGGTACCGCCCCGCGAGCCGCCGCCGCCGGGTGCGAACCCCCACGCACGGCCTGCTCACCACGCTGGCCTACCGCCTGGGCCCGGGGGCGCCGCCCGTGTACGCGCTCGAAGGTACCGCCCCGCGAGCCGCCGCCGCCGGGTGCGAACCCCCACGCACGGCCTGCTCACCACGCTGGCCTACCGCCTGGGCCCGGGGGCGCCGCCCGTGTACGCGCTCGAAGGTACCGCCCCGCGAGCCCCCGCCGCCGGGTGCGAACCCCCACGCACGGCCTGCTCACCACGCTGGCCTACCGCCTGGGCCCGGGGGCGCCGCCCGTGTACGCGCTCGAAGGTACCGCCCCGCGAGCCGCCGCCGCCGGGTGCGAACCCCCACGCACGGCCTGCTCACCACGCTGGCCTACCGCCTGGGCCCGGGGGCGCCGCCCGTGTACGCGCTCGAAGGTACCGCCCCGCGAGCCGCCGCCGCCGGGTGCGAACCCCCACGCACGGCCTGCTCACCACGCTGGCCTACCGCCTGGGCCCGGGGGCGCCGCCCGTGTACGCGCTCGAAGGTACCGCCCCGCGAGCCGCCGCCGCCGGGTGCGAACCCCCACGCACGGCCTGCTCACCACGCTGGCCTACCGCCTGGGCCCGGGGGCGCCGCCCGTGTACGCGCTCGAAGGTACCGCCCCGCGAGCCGCCGCCGCCGGGTGCGAACCCCCACGCACGGCCTGCTCACCACGCTGGCCTACCGCCTGGGCCCGGGGGCGCCGCCCGTGTACGCGCTCGAAGGTACCGCCCCGCGAGCCGCCGCCGCCGGGTGCGAACCCCCACGCACGGCCTGCTCACCACGCTGGCCTACCGCCTGGGCCCGGGGGCGCCGCCCGTGTACGCGCTCGAAGGTACCGCCCCGCGAGCCGCCGCCGCCGGGTGCGAACCCCCACCCACGGCCTGCTCACCACGCTGGCCTACCGCCTGGGCCCGGGGGCGCCGCCCGTGTACGCGCTCGAAGGTACCGCCCCGCGAGCCGCCGCCGCCGGGTGCGAACCCCCACGCACGGCCTGCTCACCACGCTGGCCTACCGCCTGGGCCCGGGGGCGCCGCCCGTGTACGCGCTCGAAGGTACCGCCCCGCGAGCCCCCGCCGCCGGGTGCGAACCCCCACGCACGGCCTGCTCACCACGCTGGCCTACCGCCTGGGCCCGGGGGCGCCGCCCGTGTACGCACTCGAAGGTACCGCCCCGCGAGCCGCCGCCGCCGGGTGCGAACCCCCACGCACGGCCTGCTCACCACGCTGGCCTACCGCCTGGGCCCGGGGGCGCCGCCCGTGTACGCGCTCGAAGGTACCGCCCCGCGAGCCGCCGCCGCCGGGTGCGAACCCCCACGCACGGCCTGCTCACCACGCTGGCCTACCGCCTGGGCCCGGGGGCGCCGCCCGTGTACGCGCTCGAAGGTACCGCCCCGCGAGCCGCCGCCGCCGGGTGCGAACCCCCACGCACGGCCTGCTCACCACGCTGGCCTACCGCCTGGGCCCGGGGGCGCCGCCCGTGTACGCGCTCGAAGGTACCGCCCCGCGAGCCGCCGCCGCCGGGTGCGAACCCCCACGCACGGCCTGCTCACCACGCTGGCCTACCGCCTGGGCCCGGGGGCGCCGCCCGTGTACGCGCTCGAAGGTACCGCCCCGCGAGCCGCCGCCGCCGGGTGCGAACCCCCACGCACGGCCTGCTCACCACGCTGGCCTACCGCCTGGGCCCGGGGGCGCCGCCCGTGTACGCGCTCGAAGGTACCGCCCCGCGAGCCGCCGCCGCCGGGTGCGAACCCCCACGCACGGCCTGCTCACCACGCTGGCCTACCGCCTGGGCCCGGGGGCGCCGCCCGTGTACGCGCTCGAAGGTACCGCCCCGCGAGCCGCCGCCGCCGGGTGCGAACCCCCACGCACGGCCTGCTCACCACGCTGGCCTACCGCCTGGGCCCGGGGGCGCCGCCCGTGTACGCGCTCGAAGGTACCGCCCCGCGAGCCGCCGCCGCCGGGTGCGAACCCCCACGCACGGCCTGCTCACCACGCTGGCCTACCGCCTGGGCCCGGGGGCGCCGCCCGTGTACGCGCTCGAAGGTACCGCCCCGCGAGCCGCCGCCGCCGGGTGCGAACCCCCACGCACGGCCTGCTCACCACGCTGGCCTACCGCCTGGGCCCGGGGGCGCCGCCCGTGTACGCGCTCGAAGGTACCGCCCCGCGAGCCGCCGCCGCCGGGTGCGAACCCCCACGCACGGCCTGCTCACCACGCTGGCCTACCGCCTGGGCCCGGGGGCGCCGCCCGTGTACGCGCTCGAAGGTACCGCCCCGCGAGCCGCCGCCGCCGGGTGCGAACCCCCACGCACGGCCTGCTCACCACGCTGGCCTACCGCCTGGGCCCGGGGGCGCCGCCCGTGTACGCGCTCGAAGGTACCGCCCCGCGAGCCGCCGCCGCCGGGTGCGAACCCCCACGCACGGCCTGCTCACCACGCTGGCCTACCGCCTGGGCCCGGGGGCGCCGCCCGTGTACGCGCTCGAAGGTACCGCCCCGCGAGCCGCCGCCGCCGGGTGCGAACCCCCACGCACGGCCTGCTCACCACGCTGGCCTACCGCCTGGGCCCGGGGGCGCCGCCCGTGTACGCGCTCGAAGGTACCGCCCCGCGAGCCGCCGCCGCCGGGTGCGAACCCCCACGCACGGCCTGCTCACCACGCTGGCCTACCGCCTGGGCCCGGGGGCGCCGCCCGTGTACGCGCTCGAAGGTACCGCCCCGCGAGCCGCCGCCGCCGGGTGCGAACCCCCACGCACGGCCTGCTCACCACGCTGGCCTACCGCCTGGGCCCGGGGGCGCCGCCCGTGTACGCGCTCGAAGGTACCGCCCCGCGAGCCGCCGCCGCCGGGTGCGAACCCCCACGCACTGCTCACCACGCTGGCCTGTGGCTTGCGGACCCCCGTCTGCAGACGGAGCTGAGCTTCCTAATGGGAAGCATCCTTACAATTTCTCTAGTTGAAGATCTGCAAATTCCAGGATGGTCTTAGAGAGCCAGTCCCGTTATAGGCTGAGCATGTTTCTCACCTTCGACCACATCGTCACTAAACACCTGTATCCCTAGTGTGAGTTTTTACTAGCTCGACATTGTACGCGTCAACTAGCGCTTTTGTATGAAGATCCCGTACAGCGCCCTTACCGGCGCGTTTATGAACGAAAGAGCAACAAAGATACATACATATACATGCATACTCGTAAACTTTGCGTTTATCATATTAGTACTTATGTATGTCCAGGGTCCATCGCGGTGGCGGGCGGCGCCATGAAGTTCCTCCGGG
Organism: Hylaea fasciaria; assembly: GCA_905147375.1. Taxonomy (NCBI): domain Eukaryota; kingdom Metazoa; phylum Arthropoda; class Insecta; order Lepidoptera; family Geometridae; genus Hylaea; species Hylaea fasciaria. Next base: position 4,280,267 of record LR990218.1, read on the forward strand.
ACAACCTGAAGCTGATCCGGAACGTGCCGGCGGACACGGAGCACATCGCGGGGCAGGTGTTCTCCACGGGGGACGTGTACTTCGTGCCGGCCTTCAGCGGCCTGTACGCGCCCTACTGGAGGAAAGATGCCAGAGGGTGCGTTCAACTAACCGCACTCCCCGCCTCTCCCCCCACTCACCTCATCTCTCCCCACTTCCCTCCTCTCCCCTACTACCTTCCTCTCCTACTACCCTCCTCTCCCCCCACTCACCTCATCCCCCCACTCCCCTCCTCTCCCACTCCTCTACATCCACCCCTCCTCTTATCTCTCCACTCCCCTCCTCTTCAACTCCTCTCCATCCACCCCTCCTCTTATCTCCCCACTCCCCCTGCTAACACCTGTTTTCTCTAGAGCAGTGTCGCGCGCTTAGAACACTGTTAATTTTAAATTACGATTTTTTATTCTCCGGCACTTTTTTCACAACATTCTGCCAGGAAGCATTGTTCATTTCAATATTGAAAGTTAGTGGAAATAACTATTAATACAAGCATAACAACTAATTTCGGGAGTTTTCATTGGATCCCCTGCGTGCTTCAACACCCTCATTTCCCCCACCTGCCTCATCTTTCCCACTGCTCTCATCTCCCCTACTTATATTTATCTTACACTCCGTAACCCCACCCCCTAACTCCCAAATACACCGACTCCCCTCACCCAAACCCAACTCCCCTCTTCTCTCCTGGCTCTCTTTTTATTTTTTCGTCCGCTGCTGAGAACAAATCTCGACTCTCGACTCACTTTCGATCGTTGATCAATGTCATAATAATAGTCAATGTCTTTACAAGAAGCTATAATTTTATATCACCTATTTACTATCATGTTTTTGTTTCAGAATAATATGCGGGTTGACCGCGTTCACAACCAAAAATCACATAATCAGGGCGGCACTCGAGGCAGTTTGCTTCCAAACCAGGTAAATGGAGCTCTCACCAGTGCCCTGAGTGTGAGATTTTGTGGCGAGGTTCCGCGCTCGACATAGTACGCGTTGGCATGTGCTTTGTATGAAGATCCTACCGCCCTTACCGGTGCGTTTATGAATGAAAGATCTTCATACAAAGCGCTAGTTGACGCGTACTATGTCGAGCGCGTAAAAACGCACACTAGGCACATTGTAGACAAACGCGACACTGCGAAAGTATCAAATCGACTGGCTATGTTGCGTTGTAGTATTTTTCGCCCACGAATACTCTGAAAGCAGGTTTTTTTTCAAATCGTTAGTTTTACTAAGAATAATTGGGGGTGCGATAGTAGCAAAGATAGTAAGAAAGAAGTAAATTCCTATCAAAATTCTATTTTATAACAGTGATTGTTATCAAACTCGATTGAATGAAAATGTATCTGTGTAACTATTGGGTGACGTAATGGTAAGCGCTATGCTTGCCCGTAACAGTTACAGTGACTGAAAATTACACCGAATCTTCGCTTGTCATCAGGTGTGATAAATTGGCATTTTCCAGTACCTACAGTCCTCAAATAAAAGACATACGTGATTGTAAGCTTGTCTCATTCTGGGCTTAAACGAAAATACAGAGGATGTTATCTTTTATGCACTTGAAGTATCAACTAACCCCAATGAACCCTAATAGGCCCCATTTTGAAACCATTTTTCCATTTCAGGGATATACTGGAAGCCATGAACAAAGACTGTGGAATACCGCTGTCCAAACTGAACGTCGACGGTACCATGTCCTCCAACGATCTGCTCATGCAGCTGCAGGCGGACCTCATCGGGATTCCAGTGTGTGAGTAACATTTCCAGTGTGTGAGTAACATTTCCAGTGTGTGAGTGACGTTTCCAGTGTGTGAGATGTGAGTAATGTTTGTTGTCTACAAGCAACTTCGCATAGGGGACTTTTCCAGGTTTTAGTATATTTTTAGTGTGTGAGTGATACGTATTTCTAGGGTGTAAGTTACATTTCTAGTGTACTGTCATCAAGTGACTTTGTATGAGAAGTATTTTAAGTTTTGGACTGACATTATCAATGTGTAAGTAATATTTCCAGTATGTAAGTGACATTTCCAGTTTGTGAGTAACATTTTCAGTATGTGAGTAACTTTTCCAGTCTGTGAGTGACATTTCCCAGTAATGAGCATTATTTCCAGGGAAATAATTCATCTCATACGTACATAGTCCTAAAAAGTAATGTGCCGGTGTCTCCCCACAGTGCGCGCCCAGTCGTGGGACATGTCGGCGCTGGGCGTGGCGGTGGCGGCGGGCGGCGCCGCCGGCGTCGGCGTGTGGAGCCTGGAGGCGTGGCGCCGACACGCCACCGCCGCCGACACCTTCCTGCCGACCACCACCGACGACGGTGAGATCTCACACTGCCCTCTATTTATATGATACAGTTTTGGCGACTGAATAATGTGAATTATGTTGATTTTTTTAATAGTTCGTTCACGTGCACGAATCGGTTCAAAAGATACCAACTCAAGCGTGTTATTTCACTTTCTTTCCAAATCTCCGAGTTTCACGATAGCAACCACCACTTTAATTAATCGCAACGTTGAGTGAGTTACATTTCTGACGCACTGCGATTCATCATTCTTACTGTTTTCGATTTTTTATCAAAATATACTACTATCTTAATGTCCTGGGGGTTAACCTTTTGACTAATCTAACATTTTTACCTCAGACAAACTGCCGAAATGAATTTTTTCTACATTTTGAACACTTATCTCTGGCTAAGTGCAATAAGAACCCTTCAAATCACCACCCTCCTTAATTGTTCCAGACCGCGACGCGAGATACACCAAATGGAAAATGGCGGTGCAACGCTCACTGGGCTGGGCGACCACGAAAAAATCTATCACGATGACAGGTCAGGCCAAAAGAAAGAATAGCATGTACTACCAACCGAGCGCGGATTCCCCGCCGGACAGTCGCAAACACTCGTACGACCTACCCAAACTAGACACGGACATACCTATAGACGACTCCGTTGACGGCGTCAACGCTTACGTCGAAGACCTGCTCAAATATTCCGCCAGAAAGTTCTCGATATTTGTCCCGGTCAACAAAAACGAACGCACTATACTAGACGACGCCGAATACTTTATGCGCAAGAAAGAGTGCGACTACGGTATGTGCCAGTGTTGCGATGTAGAGAGGAAAGCGCAGACTAATTGGGAATCGATCGCGGAGATAATCGATAACGATCCCGAAATAATATTCGATTGTGACGACAATCCGTTTTTAGTGGAACCGGTGAGGGATCCGATTGTTTTGAATTCGGCACCGATAGGTACTTTCAGTAAGCGGTTGCATTTGGAAAAAATGCCTCAATTGTTCAAAACGATTTGTAATAAGTTATCGGATACGATGTTATCGTGAAATCGGAGCGGGAATTAGGTGTTTTTATCTCTGAATACCTGATATTTATTTTGACTGTATGCGTGGGTTATCGATTGTTAAAGTTATTCGAATAGATAGAGCGACTTTTGGGACAACGCGTTTTTCTCGCCCCTATTATTTTTATCGATTTTTATTATACAGATTATTGAAAGCGCAGGCTACACAGCGAGTGAAACTAACTTGGTTAGTTCAACTCACGTACCTGTGTCGTTTTTTCTCTTTGGGTATCGGTTTTATAGAGTATCAGCGCGTCACTATACATCGTTAGTTTTAGGTCTGAAACTAGATATTTAGCTCGCATAGCTTAGCTTAGTTCGCATAGCTTGTTGCACGCTAAGCTAAGCTTCGCTCAGTGTGGCCTACGCTTTTGAATAGTCTAAGAGCTAGCGACCATGATGGTTGGGTAATTGTATCGTCCAAGAAACTAAGATAGAAATTGACGATTTCCGATGTATTTTCACGCTTTTCATGGGAATCATTTTAAAACTAACAGAACATTCTGATCATCAGCTCTCCGACTAGAAATTTTTGCATTGAGACAAAACTTAAGTCTCGAATGTATACAGCTATAGTGAAAATCATAAAAAATAAAATGGAATTTCTTTTATACAAAATTGTTGGTAGGTACTTAATAGAGGATTTTGGAGTCGAAAAAGAAACGATAATATTAAATGAATGAAATATTTAGTTTGCTATCTTTTGGAACGGTCATCTAATGACGACCTGGCATACAGACCATGTTTAGTTTTGTCATGTATTGATGACTGTGGAGTGTAAAGGCTTATTGTAATCGTTAAGTTTCAATATTCCTAGATAGATGGCATATTGGGACAGTATTGTTTTTTGTAGGTAGTTTTTATTTATTAAATGTAAAAGTTGTCTACTAACAATATAAATAAGACTGCAATTAACTTGAATTACTGAATAAAAGTATTATTTTGTTTTCCACTGGGTTTTTAATTTTTTTCTACTCCTAGCATGCGAGTTTGCTGTTTAGTTTTTCATAATTAAAAAATAAAACAAATCCCATATTGTTTAATATTTTGCATTGGTTTTCATTACCCATATTAATTTTAGGTGCCTAATCAAAGTAACTAATGGTTACGAGTTAATCGCTCATTGTGTATGCCTTAAAAATGTCATAAATAATTACTGTCTCCTTTATTACAATTTGCTTTTGCTGTTTATTATCTAAATAAATTGATATTATAATGTGTATGAAATGTTTCATATTCTTTTTTTGGGAATATTGAAAATTTTTTTAATAGGGTTGGCCGTGCAAATCAGTAGCTAGGTAGTACAGTCAACGACAAAAATATCTAAACATACCTAAAACTTCCAATAATTTGATCTAACCTATCCGCACGGCATGACACTGATGACTAATGCCTGTTTGCATGTAGTCGTTAAAATTGGCATGCTCTCATATAACTTGACACTTTTAGGTGTCCATTAGGGTGATGAGGTACCTATGGTCATTGGTCAGTGGCGGCAGTTCAAAGTTAACGGTGAATAGAAATATTTTTTGTCACTGACTGTACTTTCATGAAATCATTCCTCATTGGAAAATAGCAATATATTATAATGAACCTCAAAACAAATTCCAACTCAATTCATGATAATTAGAAATGTCTCATTATCAGCCTTAATGGTATGTTCTGGCATAATCCCCAGTAATCCCCACTAGTGGGGACACCTTAGTGGGGGTTATGTCAAACCGAGGTAACTCATGTAGTATACATTTATATACATATTCAAGAACATAATGCCTTCCACTGACGCGTTATTATCGGTCGATAACATCGCTAGCGTTTTTGCGATATTTGTTTCTAACTTTCTAGTACATTTTGAATTAGAACGCACAAGATCTTATACACAATGTGCTGCGATTCTCGCCGTGGTAATGCCCTCGACAGACAGCGGGCGTGGTTCAACTGCTCCCGTCCGTCACAGCCGTGTAAAAACGCTGCGAAATTATCGACCGATAATATCGCCGTGTGGTAGTGGCATTGAAAATGGGCGTAGGTACGCAGTGTTTGAAGAAAAAGTATTGTAGGTATGTATAGACACATTACAATTTGATGTAACCTCTACCAACATGATAAAACCAACTTTTTTTATTCTTTTTTTTCAGAGGAGCGGTATAGGCTGCTATCTTCGATTCCAGCCACTTTATATCTGATGGGAAGTTTTACCATGATCGTGGTGTCGAATCTACTCAGAAATAGTTGATAAGCTGAATGCAACTTTATTTGTAAGGTAGTAAGAATCAATATTTTCGACGTGTTCATTTTTATCATGCAGTTGCTATGGGTAGCTAGAGCTTACCATTACGCGAGCGGACTGCTTGTCTCGTCACTAAGCTATAAAAAATATTTATGGATATTATTCATTTCTGTGAAAATGCCAATATGATGCGTATTAATTGTTTATTAATAGTCAAGCATTTGTGTATTCAAGATTCTGAACAATCCAGACCCCAATTATAGATTTGTTACTTCCGCGAATCGAAACAATTCCAATAAATTAATGCAATAATTCATTTTAATATTCAATTGTTACTATTACATTATTTTTTATACAGAACCACACATTTTACCTACATAATTAACTCCCGTTAAATCGTGTAAAAAGAAAATGATGTTATATGAAATTGTATTATCAAAGGACTAGTATTTAAATAATAGTAGGTAAGTACTTAATACGTTTTTGTCAAACCAATGGTTAATACATATTTATAGTTAAGAAAGTATGTATCCTAATTGCCAAATCATTAAGAATTAAGGGGACTTATAGCGCAACGCATTTTTATTCATATTTATTAAGCGCATTATAATTTGATATAATTTTAGAATTAATATGTAATTTTACTCATTATTTATGCTCATTTATTTTCAATGCAAAGGTTGTTTAATGTTTAGCCGTTGAATTTATTATAATATTTTATAAGTGCTAAGGTATTTTACCGATCAAAGTATAAATACGTACTAGTGTCACAGAGATATGTATTTTTCTTTAATTTGATACTTATGCAAGTGTCATAAGATTAATGAAAAACGTGCGTACGATATACTTTTTTTAAATAAGTTTTGCATCAAATACGAGTATATATTGCAGTGTTCCTGCTGAAAGCATTGTTCCCAGTAACATTACTGGGCTATAGAGTCACTGTCTCAGGGGGACGAGCGCAGGGCAGTGCCGCCCGCGATTTGGCAGTGCAAAGTTCTGGTGGCACTGCAACTGTGCTGGCGATTAATATCAGGCTTGGATGACATGCTCGTATCGCTACTCAGTACCGTTTTTTTTGAATGCGGACATTTTTTTCTATTTATCATTGACATATTGTTGCAAAGCTTATGGTTAAAGTGTGTACGTTTTATAATTTTGATAGTAATATAATTTGATTTTTATCATTCCCTGCAATGTGTAGTTTTGGAACTGACATTTTATGGGGAAATAATATTAGATACATCAAGGTAGTTTTAAGAGTTAGCCATTTTGTCGATAAATGGATGTAGTCTACTCTTCATATAAATCAAACAAATAAAAATACCTACATTCTTCAAACGCGACGAAACCGTCGTCTCACACTGGCTAAATGCAATAAACGTGCGAAGTGAAAACCAAAAATAAGTAAAAATATACTAGACTCGCCATGCAAAATACTTTCAAAATTCATCCTTATTTATTGCATATTATTTTAGGCCTTAAATTTTCTTTCCTAAGGGCATTTACATATTATTATTCCATAAATTGTGGTATTCATTCATACACTTACACATACGTTTTCATTTATTTATTTACATTAGTTTTTATTTGATTAATCAGCCTTTAGACTGTCGTACCCGGAGATCGAAATGTAACCATTCAATCGTAAGTACTTTATATAATATACCTTTATATTTTTTGCATTGTTATGCTTATTAGTGTTATTCAACATTTACTATACCTATGTGTTAAATACATGTATTACAGTAATTTCATGTAGATAGATAGGTACTTAAGCTTTTAAGTCACTAATTGTGATTCAGTTTTAAGGCGCTAATATAGGAGCGATTCATGTATTTTAGAAGATGAAAGTTACCTGGCCGGGCCGCGCGCCACGCTGGCTCCGCGCTCACGGCAAGTCGAAAACGCTAATTCATAATATTATACTCTTACTAACGGCATCACGTGGCCTTAGCACAGATTACTAGATAGTTACTGCGTAGGCTTTAGTCTGAAGCATTCAATTATTTCGACACTGTAATGACATGTCAGATTGGCCGTGCGGTCTGAGATGCTACGTTCCGTTCCTAAAGACGTAGTTTCGAAGTTTCGAAACCTGCTGCCGGGAAACTTTTTGTGTATGATTTTTGTTTTGGTGTATGTATATAAGTAGTTTGTTACAATGAAAAATAAACACAATCTGTAGTAGGTAAGTAATGTATTAATTAAATGTTTTATCTTTGTTGGCGTACGCACCAAGCACCAACATTACCGCCAGCATTACATAAATTATTACCTCCTTGACTATAATCCTATCAAATTTAGAATGCCGCACGAATTATTGGAGTCACACCTAAATAAGTTGTATTAAATTTATTTAGTGTTGGTCCTTTCTGGTATGCGCGTTTGTCAAGTCCATTTGATACGAGTACATCCTCTTTAGTCCACTTCCATAATTTTCTTTTTGATATATATTTTGACAATAACAATGACGGAGTAAAAGATTTGTGCATTTAGCCAGTGTCAGGCATCCGTACTAAGATCATATAAATACGAAACTGTGTGTGTGTGTTTGTTGGTTTTTTTTTTTAGTTTTTGCCATCCTTTCACGTCTAAACGGCTGAATCAATCTTGACCAAGATTGGACCTATGAGATGGGTATAGGCTATTTTTCGTCAGAAAAAATAGGGATCTTTGAATCCAAATAAATAGGAGTTGAAAATTTATATGGGCAATTCATAATTTCTCAAGTAGGTGATCTGACACTTCATTATTTTAGGCTCTTGCTAAAATATAAAGGTTAAGACTAAGGATAGGGAAAAGGAAAGGGACAGGGACAGGGATAGAGATACAAAGACTTCAATATTTATTTTCAATTTATAAGTTGCTTTTTCATATACGGATGAAGTCGCGCGTAAAAGCTAGTTTCAGTAAAGTTTACTGAATCGTGGCTATGACTGTAAATTTACTTTACCACGAGGTTGTGAAAATATGGAATACTAGCTGTTACCCGCGACTTCGTCTGCTTAATTAAATCGAATCCAGCTAGTAAGAACACAATATGCGTGAACTTTGTATGCTATTGTAGATCAATCGGGCACGTCACGTCTCTGTCAATATCTCTAAAACATCTCTATCTTCCTATTTCCTCATCGCTTTTTTCCCCAACTCCCAATATCTCATCTCCCATCCCTCATCCATCTCCGATCTCCCATCTCCTCATCTCTCCAGCTGCTACTCTCCATCTCCCCATCTCTCCAGGTCCTCATCTTTTCTTCTCCCATATACCTACCAAATTTCATTTTCATTTTTGTTGTCTCTCTATACCAAATTTTATCGAAATCGGTCCAGCCGTTTAGCCATAAAAAGTAACAAACAAACAAACATACAAATAAACAGACAAACAGAGAAACAGAGTTACTTTCGAATTTACAGTATAATATTTGACAATGACTAAATGCACAAATCGTGCGAAGCAAAAACATTGAAAAAACTGGCTCGTAGCTGAGCAGAAAGATTGCTGGAAGTGTGCTAAAAATAAAACGTCAGAATATGCATCCGCCAGATCCGCCATTATGGAAAACGGAAGTTCACTACATCTTCATTTTAATATACAATCATAATCTGCTCCTTTGATTAACTCCAAACTATCATAAGAAATCCCAGTTTTATTTAAGTGAACAATCTAAAAACGCGTTTTTGCTGCTAATTTCAGTTACAGGTGGTGCAAGAATAGTCATATTAGCCATTATTCTTTACACACAATGGAGAATAAATACAAAGTATTATAGGTTATAATAAAAGTTTAGTAATCGTCGAAGAAAGTCATTTACGGCAACTAAGTAAATAAACCAGTTGTATACCATGTAGAGATTCTGTTTGCTTTATTTTTTTGGAGAACAAACAGTAAATTCGACGAGAAAATTTTGAGGAACAGCGACATACGTCCTCTCTCTGAAACGCCGTAGCGGGTACTGAGCCGCCTAGTACGCGCTCAAACTGATCATATTCTCGTCGTTTTTATTAATTTAGAAGAACGGAATCGATTCAGTTCATTGGAAAATTCAAATTTCATTGGAAAATAAAATTGCCTTTTTTATGGTTCCAAAAAATATGATAGTTGTCGCTGAAAATGTTGAGCATTATGTGACGAAAGATTTTTTTCGGGTCCTTTCTCGTGAATTTTTTTCTCAAGATACTAGACAACTTTAGCCCAATATTATTGATTTATTACCTAACTGAAACACTTGACTATTCACTGTATTTTTTCTGGCTTATAATTATTTGTAATTACAGCTTAACTTTTTGACAAAAAACCGCCCATTTTACGGAAGCTCGCTGCCTACAGGTCCTTAATGTAATATGTAAAAGTATACGTGTAAGGTGAATGTTTATTTAATTTTAATTGTTACGGTTCATTATAGCATTGCATTTTTTTTGTGTTTTTATTTACCTTTAAATACCTACAAAATGGAATCAAGATTTAACCGCCTAACCACAAAAGTTTAGACTACGAGTACAGTTAAACAGAAGTTTCTAAAATGTCGCTCTTCAAAATCGACGTCTACTTATGTACGTCTTCTTACTCATTCTTGGCATTCTTAATTATTTTACTTGTGAATTTGTTATTGAGTTAGAAAAGGCGAGGGTTAGACGCCGATTTTTGGAGAAAATATTTAGACTCATCTGTTCAACTCTGGTTTAAATCTTTTGTGGTAAGGCAGTGTCTAACTATGAAAACTACAAAAACAAATAAGTGTGATCGACTCCCGTCTCTCATTTAAATAGGGTCGATCGCTACACTTTCAATCATAAACCAAAATGAAGTAAAAAACACGGTCAAGTACGAGTCCGACTCGCGCACGAACAGTTCCGTACCATTATCTATTAAAACGGCAAAAAATCACGGTTGTTGTATGGGAGCCTCCTTCAATATTTATTTTATTCTGTTTTTTAGTATTTGTTGTTATAGCGGCAACAGAAATACAACGTCTGTGACAATTTCAACTCTATCACGGTTCATGAGATAGGTATAGACTGGTGAGAGACGGACGGACTGACGGACAGCCTAAATTAATATTGTATCTCCTATCCAAGATTGAAATCGATCTTGGATTGCTGCCTATCGTTCGATCGATTTCCAATCTGCGTGCCTTTATAAACCAATCCACGGATCGGTTATTGGCACGTTTGACCCTAAAAATGGATTGTGATATCAATCCCAGATAGCAAAATTTGGATTAGATTGATTATTAATTTCGGCCGTTAGTAATAAGGTCACTTTTTACCCTTTGCGTACGGGACCCTAAAAAGCGTCACGGTCTCAGGTCACAGTTCACAGGTAAAGCACTCACAAACTTTCTACTTTAATTACAAGCGTAGCTCAAAACTTGTTGGAGGCAATTTAGTCAATTTGTCGTACTTCAATTGAAACCTTCGTTTCACTCTTTAACTTTGAGTTTGGAAATGTTAAATGTTCCTCGTCTATTTCAGCGCTCTATTTTAACTTAATGGTAGGTTTACTATACCTACCTACCTAATTACCTGTTAAATTGAACTTCCTTATCTTTTTTCTTAAAAAAAAACAGCCCGCTCTAGGATTTCTCCTATATCGTGGGTACCGTTTAGGCCGTTTACAGACATAATATTTAACATAAAAAAACACCCAGACCAGAAACATATCTGTGGATCACACAAATATTACGAATATTATAGGCTCCATAAACACAAATCTCAAAGATGAGACACTAAATCGCATTTTTTAACTTGTCGCCTACTTAGAGATTTCACCTACCCAGAGAGTCATGAATCCACGTGAAAGTTATACCGATAGGTAAATGGGGCGTTTAATCTTTCACTTTTTTAATTTCATTAACACTTTTTTTCTATACTTAAATTAAAACATTCAAAAACTAGCAGTTCAAAAGCTCGCGGCCAACTGCCAGTACCACCAGTATAACCTCCTTTGTACCACCTATGCAGCCTACAAGGGTGCACGCTTACCTAGAAGTAACCTGTTCACTCGTGACTTGAAGACTCCCAGGTTATACGGGAAACAGACTCCGACAAGGAGTTCCAATACCTTGCGGTAACACATAATACGAGTAAATGTGCAGGGAACGTTAGGTTGATTATGGTTTAGCCACGTTTGGAAAGTTTCAGCATTTTCAGCGACAACAGAACCATAATAATTTCCATCGATATTCCATTATCGAGCAACAGCGCTTCGGAGTTTTTTTTGTGTTCATTTAAATTTCAAATGTGGCCAGTGTTAAAATTTCAAAGGCTTCGTTATGACGCCAGTATGGTGCGCTGCATGTTGATTTTTATTTTTTATTTTTAACGGCGAACCTTGTAGGTACGAACTTGTTTGTCGGCGGTTGTAATGGTTTCCGTAACTGAAACTCGAATGTCCGAAATGACCGCCATGATATTATCTTGTCTCGAACATCAAATAGTATCTTTGGCTGCATCCTAGACCAGTCCCTGAATTTACGTGGCCATAGCGTTTCTACCTTCTTGGAGCTAGTAGAGGTACTTAACTACATACATAATAATATACGGGTGGAAACTTAAAATACCAGGGATTTATTATTCAAAGACCTTTTAAAGAAACATTGCATTGACGTCTTTTTAAAATGGTTTATTTACCTCGGCTAGCATTCACAACAATAAAGTTTTTCTATTATATTCTTCAAAATGAGTGAATATAAACGATGCAAAACGATAAGCCTGATTTTAGCACCTCAGATAGTGTCGGAATTAAATCTTTCGAATAAACATTGCGTCTAGTATTTATAAAAAACTAAAATGTAACATTTAAGTTTTCCTTCTCCTAGACGGGTAGCCTACTAAGCTTTTAAAATATTTTATACGATTAATGATTTTTCAGTGTAAATTCAACTGTACGTAATATTATAAGCTGATGTTTCGACCAACTTCTGGTAGACTCCCTAAACTTTTCATCGCTATTGTGTCTATGCAAATAAATCGTTTCAAGACCATCACTATGAGAAACATGACGCATTACTCTCAAGTCTACCTCAAGGGAATGCCGCACATAAATTAGAGTGAACTGTTTATTTATAGCGGTGCTTTATAGGGCTTAGTGTTTATTTAATTGCTATGGGGTTTGTTCAACAGGTACTTGCGAAAATTGGTGGTTGCGTTTGGGGCATTTTAATTGAACAAGAATAGCGAAAATTGTTGAGCAAATTAAATCCCATCCGTTATTTTTCAAAATTGTACTTAATATCTTAACATCTGGATTCAAACCCTCTCAGCGAGCAATGTTATGGTAATAACCAAGCCTCGCTGATTGATTTCGATTCTCATTTCGACATCCCTAATGTTCTTATACTTATTGTAATTATATTCGGAACGGAATATTACCACTCAGGGATATATCCACAAACCATTTGCTAGAATGTCAGTTCCTGTGGCCATGGACGGCGGCTGCAACTGTGCCGAACTCTCAACAAACCTTAACAATATGTTTAACATCGCATTTTTATTTCTTAGTCATTCCTACCTGTCCAAAGAAGGCCGCCCATCGTACAACATTTTTGCATAAATACCTTGTATTGGTGTCTTTTTAAGCTATGGTGTTTAATATAGAATAATTGTAGTGTATTGTATCACTCATAAATATTTCAAACCTTATTCATACTAATGATTGAGATCATAACTGTTTGAAATCTTTCATGATGATAATTATATATACCTATACCTAGGTACCCTAATAATCTCTGAATTCAGTAAGTATCTAACACATCCAACAAAAAAAAATATGAAGAAAAACATAACTGGAGGTAACAAATCAAAATACTTATTATGGGTGTAGTTAAGTGCTCGGAAACCTAAAATGTATAAATTTTATATTAATTTATTACAACAAAACCATTCCTCTGTACCTATTTACCATCACATTATGTCCAGGAAAACAATTAAATGGGCCAAAAGACATCGAAATAAAGAGAATCTGAACATTACCATGTCTGAGTCCTCTGGAGTAGGTTTACCATCATGTATTGATAAGCTGGGATAGGAAGAAAAAAAACCCCGAGCTCATGTTTTAATGGGAGTACCGTATTTATTACAAGGAATAAAATATAATATTACAGGTATTAATAAAAAAATAAACACAACAAAATAAAACACATTTACGGGTATAAAAACCTTTACAAACTGAAATATATTAATATGTAAATAACTTCCAATTCTCTTGGTCTCACATCTTGGCAAGAAACGTAGAACATAATTATAAGTAATTTGTTAATGAAATATTTTTCTGGGACGTATATTTTAAATACGTATTTGGTAACTGTAAGCTGATTAAAATGAGCCCAATTCGATCTACGGCAAGTCGCTAATGAGCTCCTATGTACATTTTTCGTCTCTATCAGCAATTCAGCTTGCTGCAACTATAATTGATTAAAATAGTATGTTAAGTATATATTATGTCGAAACTTGAGAGGCATACAAAATTTCCTCTCAATTAAACGATTGGACTTGGGTCAAAATTGATCAACAAAACTTGATATAACGAAACGTCCATCCATTTATTAAAACTTGTAAGAGGACCAGTTTTGGGAAATTGACATAATCCACACGTAGGTCTAGGTACAGATGCGAAGAAAATCTCTTATTTTCTCCCCTCTTCTCCAACTTCTACTGCTCTGTCTCCTTCGTCTTCTTCTTATATTTTTTCTTCTTTCGCCTTCTTCTGAATGATGTAAGAATGGTCACCGTAGTTGAACTTAATAAACGCCGTAGGGAACCGTTTCCTTGGTGCCCTTTTAACACTCTGAGTGGCATTATTAAATTGTAATTGCTTTGGAGTTAAGAAATTGAGTGAATTTATTTTATTATTTATTCATTTTTAAATTTTAATAACATAGAATATAATATAAATACTTTATTGTAGGTACACCAAATAAATCATGCAAACAAGGCAAAAAAAATTACACTAAACTAAAATATGTTATAGAGTACAAAGGCCGGTCTTATTGCTCAAAGTGATCTCTTCCTTAACCTTTCAGTCTTGAATTTAGTTGGTACAGGTCAAAGATGAGCCAGGACAGTATGTCTGTGGTCGGATGTATTTATTTATTTTGTTTTATTTAGTGTTCGCGTGAAACCCCAGGGATGAAACCCAATTAAACACATTTCGGAGACAAAGCGCTGAGATTAGACAGTAACGGTCTTAGGTACCACAAAAGTTTAGACCAGAGTTAAACAGATGTTTCTAAAATTTTGTTCTACAAAATCGACGTCTACTCGCATTTTCTTACTCAATCCTGGCATTCCTAATTATTTTACTTGTGAATTTGTTATTGAGTGAAAAAAGCGAGGGTTAGACATGTGGAGAGAATATTTAGACTCATCTGTTCAACTCTAGTTTAAATCTCTTGTGGTAAGACCGTACCTAAGATGTTTCCTTCAGCGCTGTCGTGCCAACATTTAGTCTTAGTTAGGCATTGCTAGAATCCATATCCTAGCATGTAAATTCTGCCTGTATTCCAGCCTGGAATTGCTAAATTAAAGCTCGAGAGTAGGGTGCCTAAGTCTAAGTGAATTGAGAGACTATTGTCCTGGACACTATACAAAGAAGCTGATTAGATTACTCACACCTACCTCTCTCACACTCTTCTTTTTGTGTTTCTGATAGATTTTTTGTAGGTATTTTTCGTGGGTAAACGAAAATTTGAAGGTAGGACAATCAGAAAGTTTTGTCAATTCAGCAACCAGCTGACTAGATATTAAAGTTAAATTCGTCATAGTTTCGCAAACCGGAAAAATATAATTTCCGGGATTTAAAACTTACATTCCGAGATTCCTGGGATTCCCAACCGCATGGCCACCCTAATACCACGCTTAGATGGCAGTGTGGGAAACTGAAAGTTTATCTCAGCCGTTTTAGATAAGACGCCTAAATTATTTTGAGTCAAAGAGACTTGAGAGTTCGAGATTTTGGGTTATAGCTTTTAGTTCGAAATACCCAGAACTCCACCACTACTACATGAAGTCTGCACAACTCATTCGTTCGGCTGCCTGCGGGTTTTAGGTCCCCATAAAGTAGGCGATAGTGACCTTACGTTACACGATACCCGCATCCCGCCATGGAGAGCTATATAGGGAATCTTGTAAGTAATCAGCAGAACGGTAGAGTGGTATTTCGCGCGGGCACGCGGATTGCCGCTTGGACGCGCGTTTCTTCAAACTTCGCAATGCTCTGCGATGCAACGCTAACGATGGGGTACTTCAACGGTCAAATCAACACCAAATAATCGCCATTTTAATTTATCAATGAGCCAAAATAACAATGGTTTAAAATGTCAACACTTTAGATGAGCAACGGATCTGAGTGATATTGATTTGGTTCAAAAACCCACCACTACAAGTGGTCGAAGAATCTGAATACCATTGATTTATAACGTAAGTTCTTCACATGATATCTACACTTCCAATGGCTGCGCTGGTAAGCCTGCAGCCTGTACCGCGCGGGTTGGACTATCCGCTTTATTGCATCCGCGATCCGCGGAGACGGGCGATTCCCTGAAGGAGATAACCAGCGAAAAATAACTAGTTGTAAGGTACCTACCTAATACTGTCTATTGCGTAAATGTCTTAGTACACAACGAGCCAACATCCTGAAGCCTATGAGGCTGATAAAAAAAAAGCTTCCCTTTGAATTGCTACAGCATGAGGCGCAGTGTAAACTAACCAGACGACACGAAATCGACAAAAGCTCTCGTGTACAGAGATGTTTGCAGACACATCACTACAGAGATTGCGTTAAAGAAACTGGAATAGGCAGGTTGTCTGCAAATTCTTCCAGAATCTTGGTACAGTGCTTGAAAGGGATCCTTGTTCAAACTCAAACCATAATCAATTACCGTTTAATTTAATTTATCATACCTACTTTATGTTTTATAGTTTCTGTGTTAACGAGTATTAGCTGTGTGATTTTATTGCTTATTTGCAATAAATGCTTTGACTTTGGATTAAACTGTTTATTCTATGATTTAGAAAGGTCACCAGCCGCTTAGCTTTCATTTGTTTTTCTTTTCTACCAGGAAAGCCTTCTTCTTTCTGTGGAATGCGTTACCGCCAGATGTTAGAAAGGCTCCCTCCAGTCCGTGATATCTATGTTAGAAAGGTGCACTCTCCCACTGCATAGTTTCTTGTTTTTATATATCATATCCATCTATCTAATAATTTATTCCTATATATTAGTCTATTATAATTTATATTTATTAGTCTATTATAATTTATATATTCAGTCGTATTTTATTCGTAAATTTAAATTGTTTATTTTTGCCGCCGCCACCATTTTGCTTGCACCTCCAGGATGACTGGTAGAGAATGCTACTTAGCATTAAGTCCTCCTTGTACATATATATTTTGTGTGCTAAAGTATAAATAAATAAATTAATAAATAAAGCCAAATGTCAGAAAATGATTCCAAGACCGGCCCCCGTGGTGGGCACATGGCCTTGGCAACTTGATGGGCGGTGTTGGGATGATGATGCTACTAGAATCCTTGGGAACTGTATTAAAAGTCCTATCTTAGTATCCGCCAGGAGTCCTCGAGAGCCAGTTCCATTCTACTAGCAGGTTTACGATCTTCCACCACATCATAACTTAAGGCCTGGGGTCTTACCATGACGTCTTATTGCGGTCCAATTGAGGACCTAAGCAGAATCGTTTTAGTACTTACTCGTGCCATGACGTCTTGCTGTGACATCTTGACGCTCAATTTAGGTTGATTTAAATCTAAAAGGATTGACGTCCACCTAAATGATATTGAAAGCCATGTAATAAGTATTAATCTATTATTTAAAGTGAAACGATTCCGTTTAGGCCCTCAATTGGATCGCAATAAGACGTCATGGTAAGTCCCCAGGTGAGATAGTAGTGAAGTGCTAGCGTGCAAAGTATATAAACAAACACTTAGGCGCTTCTTGTGCGCCTAATCCCATGTTAGGCAAGCTTATAGCCTCTCAGTCTATGCATAAACACATCGTGCAAAGCCTAGGCGCTAACTTACGTCTGTCGCGCTTAATTACTGCACGGGATGCCTTTTGTTCGCGTTCACGAACACACAAAGCGCTCCAGGAACGCCGTGAAATAGATTATAGTTTTGTTCATTTGCTTTTCTTTGTCAAATGTTGTTGAGAATTTGACGTTGACGGCAGCCATTTTGTAATCAAATGGGTAATAATAGCTGTCATTTGAAAACGTGCTTGGGAGATAATTGGAACTGATCTTTGTTCTCTCTGAAGTACTCGTTAGTATGAGACTAGTAGAACCAAAGCTAAGCAATGTACCTAGTGGCATATATTCAGATGGGAAGTGTAATATCAGACCGCGTCAGTGCTGCGGAGGTCACTTTAGTCCCTCTGGGCCGGTTGTTATCAATTGATAGTCAGTGACCAATGGCCCTTGGGTATCTTAAAACCCACTAGAGTAGTGGCACCAAAAGATGACTGACCCCCATTAGATGAACGATCGACCGAAAAATAGGAAAATATAAAATACTACGCTACATACGCATGTGGGATAATTTTTTCCGTATCTCGCAACATTTTTTCTACCTAGTGCCTTAAACAGATCGACAGTGACGGCTCAGATGAGCCCACGGTAATTCGTTACGTGAGTGGTGTCCACCAAAAGTTACGTTTCTATGAAAACCTACTTAAGAAAGGTGACCTCCAATTTAAGCATTATGTCAGATTAAATAAATACATTAATGATGGATCTGAGTTTTGTTGGTTCTAATGAAATCTTCATCTACTCAGCTTTGATATTGTTGATACTTATTAACGTTATTAGCCGTATTTTTCGAGATATTTACCGTTCAAGTAATGGTTCAAATTTAGTTTGCTTAATCCATTAAGTGACCGGTGGTCATCTTCTGGAGAAAAGGCATTTTTTTACAAGCATCGTAAATCCTAAACTTGACTCTATAGACAAAAAGAAAATCACTCAAATTAATTTTGTTTAATGTATAAACTTATTTACCAAAAGTTGAACACATGTTTTCAGTGTTATATGCTATTTTAAGAGCTTTATTTTAGTATGAAATCCTTCAATATTCAGCTTTAGGTTCCATGCCCAAAATTTGAACTAAGAAATACACAAAAATTTTGTTCGTTCATTTTATGGAAAATTAGTATCCAAAACATGAACCATTTGAATTATTGTAGTTAAGATTTTAGGTCTTGTTTTTCGCAATGAAGGGATAGGTTCAAGTTTCTTCGAGATTTCTAAGTCTTTCTTTTGAGAAGCCACCTACACTGCGAAAAATAAAAAATAATAATTACGAAGTACTCTCGAAGAAGCCTAAAAATGTTTTAGTTATTATTTACATTCTTCTAAATGAATAGTAAAATAATTTATTAACACTGCTACTATTTTATTCTTCAATTTCATTACAATTCATCCCATAATTCCTCTCAAAATATTAGTTCAGCTATTGGGTACAAAATGTTCATAATTAAGGCACAGCGTTCAACTATTGGGATAAAACGCTATTTTTTTCACATAATGATTTTTTATAAAATTCCTGGTAGATATAGGAAGTATTTTGATCCATTTGTTAATACTTGAGGATATACTGACTCTTATAAAAATACCAGGAAACGTCAATGTCACGAGATAACTGAGTAAAAGTGGTTCAAAGTTGACTAAAACGCTTAAACGTTCATTTATTGGTTCCACTACCCTACCTCAATTCTGAGATTTACTGTAGTTACTGTAATACCTACTGTTGTTTATCTACGCATAAACATTCCTATGTCGCTATGTCTAACATACTCAGACGTCTGCACTTTCGAAAAGGGTACATGAAAATTCAGAAACCTTCACAAAACCGAGTCGGTGCATACCTACCTATAATTCCACGCCTATTTCAACAAATAGAGAGACATAGCACATCCGTAGCCAGCTTAAGCTTTAGGGTTCCTTTGGAAAATGTAGGTATTTTATTTACATATATTTTATTTACATATTATTATATTGTATTGTTTTTTTATGACACTGGCTAAATGCACAAATCGTGTGAAGCCAAAACAAAAACACAAAATAAACTGTAGTTAGCCAACAATTTGTATGTAGTTGTACATTTGCGTATTACAATATAGGTACCTACCAAGTTAAAAGTCATTTCACCCGTTGGAAACAAATATTTCAGATTACAGAACTCGTCTTACATGAGTGCGACTTGCACTTTTTCCCATCCGAGTTCACACACTACGTGTGTGGAGAGTAACGAGACGGCTCGAAAGCCACTTTTCAAAGTACATTCTAGAGCGTACACTCCAGTTGTCTGCAAAGTATACAGTGGCACAGCTATGTTTTCTTGTTAGACAATAGTGGCGAGGGGAAATGATGTCTAGGAACGACTCTTACGTTGTACTCTGACTCAAGTGTTGGAGACTAGACAATAGACCACAGTTTTACTTTTACATAAGTACGAGTGTTTGGTGGTACCTACAGTAATTTATGAGCAATATACGCCGCAGCGTTTTGTCATCATTATATAGACAGACATGGAGAAACTATGTATACCTATGTGTGTTCCTTGTCGCGTAGTACTAAATATATATCATGTAGTAGTATACATAAAAAATTAAATCCTGGCTATGAATGAACGAACAATATCTTTTCTTACCACAAAAGTTTAGACCAGAGTTCAACAGATGTTTCTAAAACTTCGTTCGACAAAATTGACGTCTATCACTCGCGTTTTCTTGCTCAATCCTGGCATTCCTAATTGTTTTACTTGTGAATTTGTTATTGAGTTAAAGCGAGGGTTAGACGTCGATTTGCGGATTAAATATTTAGACTCATCTCTTCAACTCTGGTTTAAATATTTTGTAGTAAGATCGTCAAGGTTGAAATCTGAACCAGTTCTAGAAAGTTTTCCTGTGCTGTCTTGCAAAAACGATATACCTACCTAGATACCTAGGTACCCCTACTACTACTAGGGGTAAGTAGCCACACAGAGCGTTCCAGATACTGCATTTTCCGCACAACTTGCCTGCACTGTATCCACAATGTCCCGGATATGGTAATTTTTGTGGAAGCAGCAAAACCGCAACTCTAACATTTTTGCGAATAGAATGAAAAACACAATTTAGAATAGCCGGAGAGAAGTGGATCTCAAGTATGAAGGGAGGGAGTTTTGGCAGGACCCCGAAAAGCAAAATGTTTATTAATTCAATATTTTAATCACCATGCAAAGAAGTTACTTACAAAGAATATGATATAAAAATATAAAAATTCAAGTTAAAGCGATTCCCTGAAAACCACAATGTACTTACCTAAACGTTCAGAGCGATTTCTAGAACCGATACCTACCTACGCTAGTAATTTTCATTATTTGTCATTCACTTCGCATGCGATTCACAAATATGTAGGTAGCAGCTACCTACCCAACTCTGACTCCATATTCAGTCTAAAAAAGCTAAAAAGTAACTACCTACCCTGGGAAATGCAAATGGAAAGTGTTCAGGCACGCGAACACAGTAGTGACAAACACGTAAAACGCGTAAAACAGTAAAAGCGAGTGTTTGCGCCGTGGACAAGTCAGGTGTGTCGCGCGTAGCGTAAACAAAGCGCACTGCTCCAAGGTAGGAGCGACTAGCGACTGAAAACACGCTATAGCAGCGAAGTTGACCATGCTTGCGCAGTGGCTACTGAGGTGTGTCGCTTGGTGTCGCTGCGTAGCGTAAACAAAGCTCACTGCTACAAGGTAGGAACGACATAATAATATTGCGACTGAAAACACGCTATAACAGGGAAAGTCGGCATGTTTTCGCTGTGAATACTGAGGTGTGTCGCTTGGTGTCGCTGCGTAGCGTAAACAAAGCGCACTGCTCCAAGGTAGGAGCGACTAGCGACTGAAAACACGCTATAGCAGCGAAGTTGACCATGCTTGCGCAGTGGCTACTGAGGTGTGTCGCTTGGTGTCGCTGCGTAGCGTAAGCAAAGCTCACTGCTACAAGGTAGGAACGACATAATAATATTGCGACTGAAAACACGCTATAACAGGGAAGTCGGCATGTTTTCGCTGTGAATACTGAGGTGTGTCGCTTGGTGTCGCTGCGTAGCGTAAACAAAGCGCACTGCTCCAAGGTAGGAGCGACATGCGACTGTAAACACGCTATATCAGCGAAGTTGACCATGCTTGCGCTGTGGCTACTGAGGTGTGTCGCTTGGTGCCGCTGCGTAGCGTAAACAAAGCTCACTGCTACAAGGTAGGAACGACATAATAATATTGCGACTGAAAACACGCTATAACAGCGAAGTCGGCATGTTTGCGCTGTGGATTACTGCGGTGTGTCGCTTGGTGCCGCCGCTGTGTAGCGTAAACAAAGCATTAGGTTAGGTGCGCTACAAGATAAGTACAAGCGACTCCTGAGACTATAATACAATTGTACTTACATAGGTCTGTACCCGAGAACAATTTCGGAGGCTTGTTATATACGAATCGGGCACCCGTGGTGGATTATGGCCTAATTCTCCGCAAAAATGTGAGGGGATACCCGTGCTCAGCAATGGGCGGATAAAACTTTATGATGATGTATGATGATGATTACATAATGTTTATTACGAACGGCAATTTTTATAATTATGATTCCGCTTTCTCCTTTGGCTTGGACCATCTGCCAAACCTCAGCTAGACAGTGAGTTGCACATGAACTATTCAGACTCCCCGACGGCAGCTAATGTGTTTCCTTGTTTATGTCCGCAAAATACATAATATATTATCTGCGTACACTTGTACGTACCGACTGTATGCCACGACCTTCGGTTTTTTGCAGAGATTGCTCGATTTGGGGCTGGCTCGCACTGGGTTAATAAAATGGTTGAGAAATACCTAAATATGGGGTAGCAAAATAAACTGCAATTGTTCTGCTGCTTTTTTATTGAGTATATATTCGTTTTTGACCACCATTTCACTTGATGTTAGGTGATGATGCTGTCAACAATGGCGCACGTTTACGTAGAAGTAACCTGTTCAGTGTTCACTCGTGACGTCAAGACTCCCAGGTTATACGAGTATCTATCGGGAAATAGACTCAGGGACGGAGTTCCACTAACCACTTCTAAAAACCGCACAATTGTGTGGGTGTATTTTCATATGAAATCATATTATGGTTTTTAAGACAACGTCATCTGAATACATATCCCATCGTACATTTTCACGGGATCCACTGCAGCGGCCGGACCCGAAGCATCATTCACTCAGAGGACTCGCCCTCTCACTCAGGGCTGTACCACCTCTCCCCAATCCTCCACAAAGAGTGCCTGGAAGCGTGAAGTGCCATACAACTCGTACAACACTCATCCACACATCAGACCTCAATCTAAACCCTGGCTCGAGTGGCCACAATCTGTGTATTCAGCCATCGAACAGCAATACCGTCATATCGACATATAAGACTGGTGCAGTAGATCAACTGCATCATTATCAGGATCAGCCTAGTGAACGTCACTGAGCCCGATATTCGCTCGATCAGATCGATGCAATCGATTCTAGATCAATTTGCTTATTATTGTCTGGTGTCGTGATAGACACGAAAATAAGACAGTGAATTTTCTTAGCTACGCTGTGTACCAATCTACACTCAATCTGCTCGTTTTATCAGTTTATAGTAGGTATCGGTTAACAAATAAGAAAATTTTGAAGATAAACAGATTTATCAAAACGATTTGCCACATGAAAAATGAATGCTTTTAGCGCCACCTTTGCCCATTCGGCTGGAACCAAAAACCATGTAACAACCCTTACTGTTCTCGTAGTCAATAGGGTTGGCCCCGACATCCCCGTCCGTATTAATGCGACATTCGTCAACCCTACCCTCGTCAATGCTGACAGCCGATCATAACGTACGGAGACTTCGGATAATTTATTTCAGGATACATTGTTGTGTTTGAAACGAATTCAGATCGGATTTTTCTCAAATATATTATGCAACTGTAATCAAATACTATGTTAAAATAGATAAGATTTATCTTTACAAAAAATACAAAAGCGCTAGTTGACGCGTAGGTACTCTATGTCAAGCTAGTAAAATCGCATAGGTAGGTACTAAGGGTTCATGTGTGTCTAAATATTTTCTCCACAAATCGACGTTACCCTCGCTTTTTCCAACTCAATAACAAATTCACAAGTAAAACAATTAGAAATGCCAGGATTGAGTAAGACAACGCGAGGGATAGACGTCAATTTTGTGGAATGAAATTTTAGAAACATCTGTTTAACTCTGCTCTAAACTTTTGTGGTAACAGATACAGCCGGCGGCTGGGCTGGAGTTGGCATAATGACGTTACCCGTTGTTATAGTGATATCACTTTTACGACTGACTACCTACTCACTACTACTAAAATTAAAAGTGGTGACTCGACCGAATGGGCGAGTTTATGGCGGTCGAGATAACAACTCTAGTCCACGCGTCGAAGTCGCGGGAATTAACTATAGTCTATACGGAAGAGATCGTGTCTAGAACAAAGCAACGCTGTCCTTTGATATTTGATAGTTATTATACACTCTATGCAGGGAAGCATCATAGGCTAAGAGCTGTCTATTATTATGTAGGTAGACCATGACCAAAACAGTAGGTGTCCATTTACAATAAGGGAATTGCAACTAAGATTATTGGTTGTTGTTTATGGTTACATTGACGCTGATCCCTAAATAGGATTATCAGGGGCCATACCTACCATGACGTCTTATTGCGATCCAATTGAGGACCTAAACAGAATCGTTTTATACTACTTATTCGTACCATGACGTCTTTTTGTGACATCTTGATGCTTAGGTTGATTTCAAATCTAAAACGACCGATGCCTACCTAAATGATATCGAAAGCCATATATTACTATTATTAGAAGTGAAACGATTCTGTTTAGGTCCTAAATTGGATCGCAATAAAACGTCGTGGTAAGCCCCCTGGTATCTAGAGAATCAGGAACTACGTAGACCATGGACCCACGCAGCTGCAGTGGTCCACATAAAATATCTAAATAGGTACTTACTTATCTACTCCGTGCGAGAATCTCAACATTTTCAGTCGGCTCGTACGCAACAGAGGCCATCGATTTACAAGCACATTAAAAACAATCTCGACCATGATATTATTTTCTTTAAACGCTACTGTTGTAAGTAGGTACCTACTCAAATGTTAGATTATAATATAGGTACATAGGTACTATTTATGAATAAAAAAAATGCAATTAGTCTATAAAGTTGCATATTATTCTTACTTGCTGTCGGCTTCCCGACTACATCCTAAACTAGTAGGTACAGTTTTTTCCTACTCGTGAAGTAAATCTCGGATATTCCAAAGCGAGCGAACAAAGTAATTTTATACGCAACTATAACAACGGGTAACGTCATTATGCCAACTCCAGCCCAGCCGCCGGCTGTATCTGTTACCACAAAAGTTTAGAGCAGAGTTAAACAGATGTTTCTAAAATTTCATTCCACAAAATTGACGTCTATCCCTCGCGTTGTCTTACTCAATCCTGGCATTTCTAATTGTTTTACTTGTGAATTTGTTATTGAGTTGGAAAAAGCGAGGGTAACGTCGATTTGTGGAGAAAATATTTAGACACACATGAACCCTTAGTACCTACCTATGCGATTTTACTAGCTTGACATAGAGTACCTACGCGTCAACTAGCGCTTTTGTATTTTTTGTAAAGATAAATCTTATCTATTTTAACATAGTATTTGATTACAGTTGCATAATATATTTGAGAAAAATCCGATCTGAATTCGTTTCAAACACAACAATGTATCCTGAAATAAATTATCCGAAGTCTCCGTACGTTATGATCGGCTGTCAGCATTGACGAGGGTAGGGTTGACGAATGTCGCATTAATACGGACGGGGATGTCGGGGCCAACCCTATTGACTACGAGAACAGTAAGGGTTGTTACATGGTTTTTGGTTCCAGCCGAATGGGCAAAGGTGGCGCTAAAAGCATTCATTTTTCATGTGGCAAATCGTTTTGATAAATCTGTTTATCTTCAAAATTTTCTTATTTGTTAACCGATACCTACTATAAACTGATAAAACGAGCAGATTGAGTGTAGATTGGTACACAGCGTAGCTAAGAAAATTCACTGTCTTATTTTCGTGTCTATCACGACACCAGACAATAATAAGCAAATTGATCTAGAATCGATTGCATCGATCTGATCGAGCGAATATCGGGCTCAGTGACGTTCACTAGGCTGATCCTGATAATGATGCAGTTGATCTACTGCACCAGTCTTATATGTCGATATGACGGTATTGCTGTTCGATGGCTGAATACACAGATTGTGGCCACTCGAGCCAGGGTTTAGATTGAGGTCTGATGTGTGGATGAGTGTTGTACGAGTTGTATGGCACTTCACGCTTCCAGGCACTCTTTGTGGAGGATTGGGGAGAGGTGGTACAGCCCTGAGTGAGAGGGCGAGTCCTCTGAGTGAATGATGCTTCGGGTCCGGCCGCTGCAGTGGATCCCGTGAAAATGTACGATGGGATATGTATTCAGATGACGTTGTCTTAAAAACCATAATATGATTTCATATGAAAATACACCCACACAATTGTGCGGTTTTTAGAAGTGGTTAGTGGAACTCCGTCCCTGAGTCTATTTCCCGATAGATACTCGTATAACCTGGGAGTCTTGACGTCACGAGTGAACACTGAACAGGTTACTTCTACGTAAACGTGCGCCATTGTTGACAGCATCATCACCTAACATCAAGTGAAATGGTGGTCAAAAACGAATATATACTCAATAAAAAAGCAGCAGAACAATTGCAGTTTATTTTGCTACCCCATATTTAGGTATTTCTCAACCATTTTATTAACCCAGTGCGAGCCAGCCCCAAATCGAGCAATCTCTGCAAAAAACCGAAGGTCGTGGCATACAGTCGGTACGTACAAGTGTACGCAGATAATATATTATGTATTTTGCGGACATAAACAAGGAAACACATTAGCTGCCGTCGGGGAGTCTGAATAGTTCATGTGCAACTCACTGTCTAGCTGAGGTTTGGCAGATGGTCCAAGCCAAAGGAGAAAGCGGAATCATAATTATAAAAATTGCCGTTCGTAATAAACATTATGTAATCATCATCATACATCATCATAAAGTTTTATCCGCCCATTGCTGAGCACGGGTATCCCCTCACATTTTTGCGGAGAATTAGGCCATAATCCACCACGGGTGCCCGATTCGTATATAACAAGCCTCCGAAATTGTTCTCGGGTACAGACCTATGTAAGTACAATTGTATTATAGTCTCAGGAGTCGCTTGTACTTATCTTGTAGCGCACCTAACCTAATGCTTTGTTTACGCTACACAGCGGCGGCACCAAGCGACACACCGCAGTAATCCACAGCGCAAACATGCCGACTTCGCTGTTATAGCGTGTTTTCAGTCGCAATATTATTATGTCGTTCCTACCTTGTAGCAGTGAGCTTTGTTTACGCTACGCAGCGGCACCAAGCGACACACCTCAGTAGCCACAGCGCAAGCATGGTCAACTTCGCTGATATAGCGTGTTTACAGTCGCATGTCGCTCCTACCTTGGAGCAGTGCGCTTTGTTTACGCTACGCAGCGACACCAAGCGACACACCTCAGTATTCACAGCGAAAACATGCCGACTTCCCTGTTATAGCGTGTTTTCAGTCGCAATATTATTATGTCGTTCCTACCTTGTAGCAGTGAGCTTTGCTTACGCTACGCAGCGACACCAAGCGACACACCTCAGTAGCCACTGCGCAAGCATGGTCAACTTCGCTGCTATAGCGTGTTTTCAGTCGCTAGTCGCTCCTACCTTGGAGCAGTGCGCTTTGTTTACGCTACGCAGCGACACCAAGCGACACACCTCAGTATTCACAGCGAAAACATGCCGACTTTCCCTGTTATAGCGTGTTTTCAGTCGCAATATTATTATGTCGTTCCTACCTTGTAGCAGTGAGCTTTGTTTACGCTACGCAGCGACACCAAGCGACACACCTCAGTAGCCACTGCGCAAGCATGGTCAACTTCGCTGCTATAGCGTGTTTTCAGTCGCTAGTCGCTCCTACCTTGGAGCAGTGCGCTTTGTTTACGCTACGCGCGACACACCTGACTTGTCCACGGCGCAAACACTCGCTTTTACTGTTTTACGCGTTTTACGTGTTTGTCACTACTGTGTTCGCGTGCCTGAACACTTTCCATTTGCATTTCCCAGGGTAGGTAGTTACTTTTTAGCTTTTTTAGACTGAATATGGAGTCAGAGTTGGGTAGGTAGCTGCTACCTACATATTTGTGAATCGCATGCGAAGTGAATGACAAATAATGAAAATTACTAGCGTAGGTAGGTATCGGTTCTAGAAATCGCTCTGAACGTTTAGGTAAGTACATTGTGGTTTTCAGGGAATCGCTTTAACTTGAATTTTTATATTTTTATATCATATTCTTTGTAAGTAACTTCTTTGCATGGTGATTAAAATATTGAATTAATAAACATTTTGCTTTTCGGGGTCCTGCCAAAACTCCCTCCCTTCATACTTGAGATCCACTTCTCTCCGGCTATTCTAAATTGTGTTTTTCATTCTATTCGCAAAAATGTTAGAGTTGCGGTTTTGCTGCTTCCACAAAAATTACCATATCCGGGACATTGTGGATACAGTGCAGGCAAGTTGTGCGGAAAATGCAGTATCTGGAACGCTCTGTGTGGCTACTTACCCCTAGTAGTAGTAGGGGTACCTAGGTATCTAGGTAGGTATATCGTTTTTGCAAGACAGCACAGGAAAACTTTCTAGAACTGGTTCAGATTTCAACCTTGACGATCTTACTACAAAATATTTAAACCAGAGTTGAAGAGATGAGTCTAAATATTTAATCCGCAAATCGACGTCTAACCCTCGCTTTAACTCAATAACAAATTCACAAGTAAAACAATTAGGAATGCCAGGATTGAGCAAGAAAACGCGAGTGATAGACGTCAATTTTGTCGAACGAAGTTTTAGAAACATCTGTTGAACTCTGGTCTAAACTTTTGTGGTAAGAAAAGATATTGTTCGTTCATTCATAGCCAGGATTTAATTTTTTATGTATACTACTACATGATATATATTTAGTACTACGCGACAAGGAACACACATAGGTATACATAGTTTCTCCATGTCTGTCTATATAATGATGACAAAACGCTGCGGCGTATATTGCTCATAAATTACTGTAGGTACCACCAAACACTCGTACTTATGTAAAAGTAAAACTGTGGTCTATTGTCTAGTCTCCAACACTTGAGTCAGAGTACAACGTAAGAGTCGTTCCTAGACATCATTTCCCCTCGCCACTATTGTC
This sequence comes from Hylaea fasciaria, assembly GCA_905147375.1. Lineage (NCBI taxonomy): Eukaryota > Metazoa > Arthropoda > Insecta > Lepidoptera > Geometridae > Hylaea > Hylaea fasciaria. Next base: position 4,309,243 of record LR990218.1, read on the forward strand.
TAACAAGAAAACATAGCTGTGCCACTGTATACTTTGCAGACAACTGGAGTGTACGCTCTAGAATGTACTTTGAAAAGTGGCTTTCGAGCCGTCTCGTTACTCTCCACACACGTAGTGTGTGAACTCGGATGGGAAAAAGTGCAAGTCGCACTCATGTAAGACGAGTTCTGTAATCTGAAATATTTGTTTCCAACGGGTGAAATGACTTTTAACTTGGTAGGTACCTATATTGTAATACGCAAATGTACAACTACATACAAATTGTTGGCTAACTACAGTTTATTTTGTGTTTTTGTTTTGGCTTCACACGATTTGTGCATTTAGCCAGTGTCATAAAAAAACAATACAATATAATAATATGTAAATAAAATATATGTAAATAAAATACCTACATTTTCCAAAGGAACCCTAAAGCTTAAGCTGGCTACGGATGTGCTATGTCTCTCTATTTGTTGAAATAGGCGTGGAATTATAGGTAGGTATGCACCGACTCGGTTTTGTGAAGGTTTCTGAATTTTCATGTACCCTTTTCGAAAGTGCAGACGTCTGAGTATGTTAGACATAGCGACATAGGAATGTTTATGCGTAGATAAACAACAGTAGGTATTACAGTAACTACAGTAAATCTCAGAATTGAGGTAGGGTAGTGGAACCAATAAATGAACGTTTAAGCGTTTTAGTCAACTTTGAACCACTTTTACTCAGTTATCTCGTGACATTGACGTTTCCTGGTATTTTTATAAGAGTCAGTATATCCTCAAGTATTAACAAATGGATCAAAATACTTCCTATATCTACCAGGAATTTTATAAAAAATCATTATGTGAAAAAAATAGCGTTTTATCCCAATAGTTGAACGCTGTGCCTTAATTATGAACATTTTGTACCCAATAGCTGAACTAATATTTTGAGAGGAATTATGGGATGAATTGTAATGAAATTGAAGAATAAAATAGTAGCAGTGTTAATAAATTATTTTACTATTCATTTAGAAGAATGTAAATAATAACTAAAACATTTTTAGGCTTCTTCGAGAGTACTTCGTAATTATTATTTTTTATTTTTCGCAGTGTAGGTGGCTTCTCAAAAGAAAGACTTAGAAATCTCGAAGAAACTTGAACCTATCCCTTCATTGCGAAAAACAAGACCTAAAATCTTAACTACAATAATTCAAATGGTTCATGTTTTGGATACTAATTTTCCATAAAATGAACGAACAAAATTTTTGTGTATTTCTTAGTTCAAATTTTGGGCATGGAACCTAAAGCTGAATATTGAAGGATTTCATACTAAAATAAAGCTCTTAAAATAGCATATAACACTGAAAACATGTGTTCAACTTTTGGTAAATAAGTTTATACATTAAACAAAATTAATTTGAGTGATTTTCTTTTTGTCTATAGAGTCAAGTTTAGGATTTACGATGCTTGTAAAAAAATGCCTTTTCTCCAGAAGATGACCACCGGTCACTTAATGGATTAAGCAAACTAAATTTGAACCATTACTTGAACGGTAAATATCTCGAAAAATACGGCTAATAACGTTAATAAGTATCAACAATATCAAAGCTGAGTAGATGAAGATTTCATTAGAACCAACAAAACTCAGATCCATCATTAATGTATTTATTTAATCTGACATAATGCTTAAATTGGAGGTCACCTTTCTTAAGTAGGTTTTCATAGAAACGTAACTTTTGGTGGACACCACTCACGTAACGAATTACCGTGGGCTCATCTGAGCCGTCACTGTCGATCTGTTTAAGGCACTAGGTAGAAAAAATGTTGCGAGATACGGAAAAAATTATCCCACATGCGTATGTAGCGTAGTATTTTATATTTTCCTATTTTTCGGTCGATCGTTCATCTAATGGGGGTCAGTCATCTTTTGGTGCCACTACTCTAGTGGGTTTTAAGATACCCAAGGGCCATTGGTCACTGACTATCAATTGATAACAACCGGCCCAGAGGGACTAAAGTGACCTCCGCAGCACTGACGCGGTCTGATATTACACTTCCCATCTGAATATATGCCACTAGGTACATTGCTTAGCTTTGGTTCTACTAGTCTCATACTAACGAGTACTTCAGAGAGAACAAAGATCAGTTCCAATTATCTCCCAAGCACGTTTTCAAATGACAGCTATTATTACCCATTTGATTACAAAATGGCTGCCGTCAACGTCAAATTCTCAACAACATTTGACAAAGAAAAGCAAATGAACAAAACTATAATCTATTTCACGGCGTTCCTGGAGCGCTTTGTGTGTTCGTGAACGCGAACAAAAGGCATCCCGTGCAGTAATTAAGCGCGACAGACGTAAGTTAGCGCCTAGGCTTTGCACGATGTGTTTATGCATAGACTGAGAGGCTATAAGCTTGCCTAACATGGGATTAGGCGCACAAGAAGCGCCTAAGTGTTTGTTTATATACTTTGCACGCTAGCACTTCACTACTATCTCACCTGGGGACTTACCATGACGTCTTATTGCGATCCAATTGAGGGCCTAAACGGAATCGTTTCACTTTAAATAATAGATTAATACTTATTACATGGCTTTCAATATCATTTAGGTGGACGTCAATCCTTTTAGATTTAAATCAACCTAAATTGAGCGTCAAGATGTCACAGCAAGACGTCATGGCACGAGTAAGTACTAAAACGATTCTGCTTAGGTCCTCAATTGGACCGCAATAAGACGTCATGGTAAGACCCCAGGCCTTAAGTTATGATGTGGTGGAAGATCGTAAACCTGCTAGTAGAATGGAACTGGCTCTCGAGGACTCCTGGCGGATACTAAGATAGGACTTTTAATACAGTTCCCAAGGATTCTAGTAGCATCATCATCCCAACACCGCCCATCAAGTTGCCAAGGCCATGTGCCCACCACGGGGGCCGGTCTTGGAATCATTTTCTGACATTTGGCTTTATTTATTAATTTATTTATTTATACTTTAGCACACAAAATATATATGTACAAGGAGGACTTAATGCTAAGTAGCATTCTCTACCAGTCATCCTGGAGGTGCAAGCAAAATGGTGGCGGCGGCAAAAATAAACAATTTAAATTTACGAATAAAATACGACTGAATATATAAATTATAATAGACTAATAAATATAAATTATAATAGACTAATATATAGGAATAAATTATTAGATAGATGGATATGATATATAAAAACAAGAAACTATGCAGTGGGAGAGTGCACCTTTCTAACATAGATATCACGGACTGGAGGGAGCCTTTCTAACATCTGGCGGTAACGCATTCCACAGAAAGAAGAAGGCTTTCCTGGTAGAAAAGAAAAACAAATGAAAGCTAAGCGGCTGGTGACCTTTCTAAATCATAGAATAAACAGTTTAATCCAAAGTCAAAGCATTTATTGCAAATAAGCAATAAAATCACACAGCTAATACTCGTTAACACAGAAACTATAAAACATAAAGTAGGTATGATAAATTAAATTAAACGGTAATTGATTATGGTTTGAGTTTGAACAAGGATCCCTTTCAAGCACTGTACCAAGATTCTGGAAGAATTTGCAGACAACCTGCCTATTCCAGTTTCTTTAACGCAATCTCTGTAGTGATGTGTCTGCAAACATCTCTGTACACGAGAGCTTTTGTCGATTTCGTGTCGTCTGGTTAGTTTACACTGCGCCTCATGCTGTAGCAATTCAAAGGGAAGCTTTTTTTTTATCAGCCTCATAGGCTTCAGGATGTTGGCTCGTTGTGTACTAAGACATTTACGCAATAGACAGTATTAGGTAGGTACCTTACAACTAGTTATTTTTCGCTGGTTATCTCCTTCAGGGAATCGCCCGTCTCCGCGGATCGCGGATGCAATAAAGCGGATAGTCCAACCCGCGCGGTACAGGCTGCAGGCTTACCAGCGCAGCCATTGGAAGTGTAGATATCATGTGAAGAACTTACGTTATAAATCAATGGTATTCAGATTCTTCGACCACTTGTAGTGGTGGGTTTTTGAACCAAATCAATATCACTCAGATCCGTTGCTCATCTAAAGTGTTGACATTTTAAACCATTGTTATTTTGGCTCATTGATAAATTAAAATGGCGATTATTTGGTGTTGATTTGACCGTTGAAGTACCCCATCGTTAGCGTTGCATCGCAGAGCATTGCGAAGTTTGAAGAAACGCGCGTCCAAGCGGCAATCCGCGTGCCCGCGCGAAATACCACTCTACCGTTCTGCTGATTACTTACAAGATTCCCTATATAGCTCTCCATGGCGGGATGCGGGTATCGTGTAACGTAAGGTCACTATCGCCTACTTTATGGGGACCTAAAACCCGCAGGCAGCCGAACGAATGAGTTGTGCAGACTTCATGTAGTAGTGGTGGAGTTCTGGGTATTTCGAACTAAAAGCTATAACCCAAAATCTCGAACTCTCAAGTCTCTTTGACTCAAAATAATTTAGGCGTCTTATCTAAAACGGCTGAGATAAACTTTCAGTTTCCCACACTGCCATCTAAGCGTGGTATTAGGGTGGCCATGCGGTTGGGAATCCCAGGAATCTCGGAATGTAAGTTTTAAATCCCGGAAATTATATTTTTCCGGTTTGCGAAACTATGACGAATTTAACTTTAATATCTAGTCAGCTGGTTGCTGAATTGACAAAACTTTCTGATTGTCCTACCTTCAAATTTTCGTTTACCCACGAAAAATACCTACAAAAAATCTATCAGAAACACAAAAAGAAGAGTGTGAGAGAGGTAGGTGTGAGTAATCTAATCAGCTTCTTTGTATAGTGTCCAGGACAATAGTCTCTCAATTCACTTAGACTTAGGCACCCTACTCTCGAGCTTTAATTTAGCAATTCCAGGCTGGAATACAGGCAGAATTTACATGCTAGGATATGGATTCTAGCAATGCCTAACTAAGACTAAATGTTGGCACGACAGCGCTGAAGGAAACATCTTAGGTACGGTCTTACCACAAGAGATTTAAACTAGAGTTGAACAGATGAGTCTAAATATTCTCTCCACATGTCTAACCCTCGCTTTTTTCACTCAATAACAAATTCACAAGTAAAATAATTAGGAATGCCAGGATTGAGTAAGAAAATGCGAGTAGACGTCGATTTTGTAGAACAAAATTTTAGAAACATCTGTTTAACTCTGGTCTAAACTTTTGTGGTACCTAAGACCGTTACTGTCTAATCTCAGCGCTTTGTCTCCGAAATGTGTTTAATTGGGTTTCATCCCTGGGGTTTCACGCGAACACTAAATAAAACAAAATAAATAAATACATCCGACCACAGACATACTGTCCTGGCTCATCTTTGACCTGTACCAACTAAATTCAAGACTGAAAGGTTAAGGAAGAGATCACTTTGAGCAATAAGACCGGCCTTTGTACTCTATAACATATTTTAGTTTAGTGTAATTTTTTTTGCCTTGTTTGCATGATTTATTTGGTGTACCTACAATAAAGTATTTATATTATATTCTATGTTATTAAAATTTAAAAATGAATAAATAATAAAATAAATTCACTCAATTTCTTAACTCCAAAGCAATTACAATTTAATAATGCCACTCAGAGTGTTAAAAGGGCACCAAGGAAACGGTTCCCTACGGCGTTTATTAAGTTCAACTACGGTGACCATTCTTACATCATTCAGAAGAAGGCGAAAGAAGAAAAAATATAAGAAGAAGACGAAGGAGACAGAGCAGTAGAAGTTGGAGAAGAGGGGAGAAAATAAGAGATTTTCTTCGCATCTGTACCTAGACCTACGTGTGGATTATGTCAATTTCCCAAAACTGGTCCTCTTACAAGTTTTAATAAATGGATGGACGTTTCGTTATATCAAGTTTTGTTGATCAATTTTGACCCAAGTCCAATCGTTTAATTGAGAGGAAATTTTGTATGCCTCTCAAGTTTCGACATAATATATACTTAACATACTATTTTAATCAATTATAGTTGCAGCAAGCTGAATTGCTGATAGAGACGAAAAATGTACATAGGAGCTCATTAGCGACTTGCCGTAGATCGAATTGGGCTCATTTTAATCAGCTTACAGTTACCAAATACGTATTTAAAATATACGTCCCAGAAAAATATTTCATTAACAAATTACTTATAATTATGTTCTACGTTTCTTGCCAAGATGTGAGACCAAGAGAATTGGAAGTTATTTACATATTAATATATTTCAGTTTGTAAAGGTTTTTATACCCGTAAATGTGTTTTATTTTGTTGTGTTTATTTTTTTATTAATACCTGTAATATTATATTTTATTCCTTGTAATAAATACGGTACTCCCATTAAAACATGAGCTCGGGGTTTTTTTTCTTCCTATCCCAGCTTATCAATACATGATGGTAAACCTACTCCAGAGGACTCAGACATGGTAATGTTCAGATTCTCTTTATTTCGATGTCTTTTGGCCCATTTAATTGTTTTCCTGGACATAATGTGATGGTAAATAGGTACAGAGGAATGGTTTTGTTGTAATAAATTAATATAAAATTTATACATTTTAGGTTTCCGAGCACTTAACTACACCCATAATAAGTATTTTGATTTGTTACCTCCAGTTATGTTTTTCTTCATATTTTTTTTTGTTGGATGTGTTAGATACTTACTGAATTCAGAGATTATTAGGGTACCTAGGTATAGGTATATATAATTATCATCATGAAAGATTTCAAACAGTTATGATCTCAATCATTAGTATGAATAAGGTTTGAAATATTTATGAGTGATACAATACACTACAATTATTCTATATTAAACACCATAGCTTAAAAAGACACCAATACAAGGTATTTATGCAAAAATGTTGTACGATGGGCGGCCTTCTTTGGACAGGTAGGAATGACTAAGAAATAAAAATGCGATGTTAAACATATTGTTAAGGTTTGTTGAGAGTTCGGCACAGTTGCAGCCGCCGTCCATGGCCACAGGAACTGACATTCTAGCAAATGGTTTGTGGATATATCCCTGAGTGGTAATATTCCGTTCCGAATATAATTACAATAAGTATAAGAACATTAGGGATGTCGAAATGAGAATCGAAATCAATCAGCGAGGCTTGGTTATTACCATAACATTGCTCGCTGAGAGGGTTTGAATCCAGATGTTAAGATATTAAGTACAATTTTGAAAAATAACGGATGGGATTTAATTTGCTCAACAATTTTCGCTATTCTTGTTCAATTAAAATGCCCCAAACGCAACCACCAATTTTCGCAAGTACCTGTTGAACAAACCCCATAGCAATTAAATAAACACTAAGCCCTATAAAGCACCGCTATAAATAAACAGTTCACTCTAATTTATGTGCGGCATTCCCTTGAGGTAGACTTGAGAGTAATGCGTCATGTTTCTCATAGTGATGGTCTTGAAACGATTTATTTGCATAGACACAATAGCGATGAAAAGTTTAGGGAGTCTACCAGAAGTTGGTCGAAACATCAGCTTATAATATTACGTACAGTTGAATTTACACTGAAAAATCATTAATCGTATAAAATATTTTAAAAGCTTAGTAGGCTACCCGTCTAGGAGAAGGAAAACTTAAATGTTACATTTTAGTTTTTTATAAATACTAGACGCAATGTTTATTCGAAAGATTTAATTCCGACACTATCTGAGGTGCTAAAATCAGGCTTATCGTTTTGCATCGTTTATATTCACTCATTTTGAAGAATATAATAGAAAAACTTTATTGTTGTGAATGCTAGCCGAGGTAAATAAACCATTTTAAAAAGACGTCAATGCAATGTTTCTTTAAAAGGTCTTTGAATAATAAATCCCTGGTATTTTAAGTTTCCACCCGTATATTATTATGTATGTAGTTAAGTACCTCTACTAGCTCCAAGAAGGTAGAAACGCTATGGCCACGTAAATTCAGGGACTGGTCTAGGATGCAGCCAAAGATAATGGTCGACGCAACACGCAAGCCGCTCCGCTCCAAAATCTACCTTTACATTTTCAATTAATACCTCTGCAATATTTAGTTGTTCTGTAGTGGAAGTGGTTTTGGCTCCGATTGCCTAGTTTGCTGTTCAAATAGATCTGATCGGGGATTTGCAGACTTGCGGGGCACCTATTTTAACTAGCAAATTGATGACTACAAGCCGCTCTGTGCCACACTCACCACAGAAATTCCATTACCCGTTCAACCACCATCAAACCGTTCATACACTAGTCGTTAACGAAGCTTTCATATTTTCCAGGAAAGATTTGTCTCAAAACTTTAGTTTCGCAAATATCTACACTCTACACCCTACACCTAGGAGGTCCAACAGACGTTGTACCTACTGTCAAAGCGATCCGTAGGTACAGAATTTATGAGAAAATTAAGTAGATAACTGTCGGGCAAAGATGTATAGTGTGTAGTTGTGTACTACTACGAGTATAGTGGTGGTTGAAAAGTTATAAGTTGGCCCTACGGTTGTCTCCTTTGTACATAATTTTGTTGACAAAAGCCCTCGCGGGCAAAGTTGACGGACCCTGCCATAAAACTATCCATAAACGCAATAAAAGACTGAACAAGTCATAAAAAAAACTCATATCCTTTTACGTCTCGAATAGGGGCAAGGTCGTAACATAACACTTATTTTTTTCACCAATAAGTTCGCGTTTTGACCGCTGTCTTGGGACGGAGTGATCAAAAAAAGAATTCACGATATGAATAGGCTTTAGTAGCATTTTGTACATAACGTAGGACGCTATAGCATACTTAGGTCGTAGATTATATTATATAACCTACGTTACTCTGCCCGACAGGTATGTTAAATACTGGTATCCTATAACATGTGTATGTTACTGTGCGCGACATGTATACGTTACTACTTAGAATAATAACGCAGATATGGACAGTTCCATGCGTAGTTTCACTCCAAAGTGAAGCCACTTTTTTATGAATGTGTGGGTGAGTTCTATGTAATTATCTCTTCCAAAACGCACACAAGGGAAATTAATATGTCGCATGCGTGTGAGTTTTTTTAATTTAGCTCAAGAGCAGGGAAAATGAATAAATATTTAATATAAAAGCTTTGAATTCGAGCAATAGCGAGTCAAAGTCCGAGCTAGGCCCTAAAAGTCTTAGTAAAAATGGTTATACACGGCGCTAGCGAGTATAGGTCTATGTGTAGACTTCTATGTGTTATTATTCTAAGCGTTACTATGCCTGACAGTAACGTTACTGTGCCTGATAGTTACGTCGCTATGCCCGACAGGGTCCATAGTTCATTAATTTTATTGATTTGTATATTAGATTGAAGTGTTTGACTTGTAAAAGTGCGATTTTATTGCCTATTTACAATAAATGATTTGACTTTGATTTTGACTTTGAATTTACTACATACCCATTTGAAGTGTGACAATGTGGAATGCAATTAAATGTAATATGCATATTAATAGAACAAGACACAGATAGATATTATAATAGTAGGCACTTAGACACTGACAAAACTTCTAAACAACCCTCTACTCATTGACGAACTTCACTCAACTTCACTCTGTGGAATCAATTTACAGAATTTACTCGTACGTTCCTACCTCAGGATTTAGGGCCGACGGCATTAGCAATTTGCCTTGGACTCAAAGAGGTAGGAAAGATAGAGTTGAGTGGATGAGGCAGAGAAAAATTGGTCTTTATTCTGAGAGCTTATGCATCTAACATAATTTTTAATTCTCTAAGGTTCTGAAACCATAACTGTAAGAATGTTTAGAATAGGATAAGGATAGGTTTTTGAGGGTTTAATGACATTACTTATGTAGTAATATAGTAGGTAAAATCCAACTCCTATTATCCGATTAGGATCTGAAAAGAATACTGAAAGGGATGAAACATGTTGGTGTTAGAAGCAGTTTTCGTACTCATGAAGGCTCAATGTCTTTAGGTAGGTAACACTGCAAGTTGATATTACATACCTTCACTTCACGTCGGTACCGTATCTAAACCGTCTACCTTCTTCATCCCTTCAACCCCTAACACTTAATGTTAATAGTCCGTATAAGATTTCACTAGAGCGAGATAAGCCGTGAATAGGCCGCTCTAACCGACGAAATAATGATAACAATACTTATTTATTGCCACGCATTGCGTAAATGCTCCTATGCTGAGGACTGAACACGGCAGATTCCGGAATAATGGAGGTTAGGTGACCACGCGAGGACTGAACATTACCGGATTTAGAAATAGTGACGCATGGACTGAGGGGATACTGGGATTAGGGAGGATGATATTGTGAGGATCAACATAGGGATCTGAGGACTGCAAATAGGGGATACCTGATTGATGTTGTAAAGTTTGAATTCAGGACTAATTGGGATTATGACTAGCTGGTAAAAGCAGCACTAAAGTTAATAATATCTGAATTAAAAATCACTAAGGGCGGGGACAGGTGTGTTTGATAAATGTATTTACTTAATAATTGCGATTAAATTTGAATCATAACTTAGTAATTTAACAAAGAAGAAGAATAAAAAGTACTATAAGGACAAATATACAAAGTTTAGGTGAAAATATATTATAAGCAAAAATAATAGGTACCTACTTATAAAATGTGTTAAAAACACCTTACCCTGGGACTTTAACAAGAAGTTCCGGTTATTTCCGGTACAAAATCGGTATCCCACATAAATGCAGTGCTCATTTTAAGGGAGCATTTCAGAAATTGTTTCTGGTTATAATAAGATTTTATTGTGCCCATATGTGGGGATTACTCCACGGCTGCTGAATGGAAAGTGGGGTAAGTAGCAAAGTTGCAAAAGAGGTGTTGGTTTTAAGAGGTAGGTATTCCATAACGGCGGCGCGAACGTATGGGGTAGTTATACGTTGTTGAAAGTTGAAACATCTATTTCCGTTCCCTTGTGTGAAGATGTTTCTTAATAATTGTGCTTACTGGTGAAGTTGTTTTTAAGGCGCTAATATAGGAGCGATTCATGTATTTTAGAAGATGAAAGTTACCTGGCCGGGCCGCGCGCCACGCTGGCTCCGCGCTCACGGCAAGTCGAAAACGCTAATTCATAATTATTATACTCTTACTAACGGCATCACGTGGCCTTAGCACAGATTACTAGATAGTTACTACGTAGGCTTTAGTCTGAAGCATTCAATTATTTCGACACTGTAATGACATGTCAGATTGGCCGAGCGGTCTGAGATGCTACGTTCCGTTCCTAAAGAATTATTACCGCCAGCATTACATAAATTATTACCTCCTTGACTATAATCCTATCAAATTTAGAATGCCGCACGAATTATTGGAGTCACACCTAAATAAGTTGTATTAAATTTATTTAGTGTTGGTCCGTTCTGGTATGCGCGTTTGTCAAGTCCATTTGATACAAGACATCCTCTTTAGTCCACTTCCATAATTTTCTTTTTGATATAAGTATATTTTGACAATGACAATGACGGAGTAAAAGATTTGTGCATTTAGCCAGTGTCAGGCATCCGTACTAAGATCATATAAATGCGAAACTGTGTGTGTGTGTTTGTTGTTTTTTTTTAGTTTTTGCCATCCTTTCACGTCTAAACGGCTGAATCAATCTTGACCAAGATTGGACCTATGAGATGGGTATAGGCTATTTTTCGTCAGAAAAAATAGGGATCTTAGAATCCAAATAAATAGGAGTTGAAAATTTATATGGGCAATTCATAATTTATCAAGTAGGTGATCTGACACTTCATTATTTTAGGCTCTTGATAAAATATAAAGGTTAAGACTAAGGATAGGGAAAAGGAAAGGGACAGGGACAGGGAAGATTTTTTCTCAAGATACTAGACAACTTTAGTCCAATATTATTGATTTATTAGCTAACTGAAACACTTGGCTATACACTGTATTTTTTCTGGCTTATAAATATTTGTAATTACAGCTTAACTTTTTGACAAAAAACCGCCCATTTTACGGAAGCTCGCTGCCTACAGGTCCTTAATGTGTTGTTGTAATGTGAAGATTTCCTATTGAGGAGGCTCTTTTTGCTTCTGTTAGTCACCTCGCAGTCGCTGTCATATACTTCATTCCCAATATTCAGACAGGAACTGCTAAAAACTTTACATTTGAATATGTATAAAAAAACCACTTGAACCTGGAAGCAAACACTATTTCGCGATAGTTTTATAACTGAAGTAACACTTCCTCCAAAATTGTAATAACGTTGTGAATTAATACAGTGTGACTTCGGAGATAGGTACCGACACACTCAATAATCATTTGAAAGTCACATTAATATTATCCAGTATAAAAATGTCCCCCCAAGTAAATACAGGCACGTTTAACGTATTTTCCAGTGGATCGGGGGAAACTTAAGCGATTGAGTTAAGCAGTGCGTCACCGCCTCTTTTATTTTGTCCTTTGAGTTGAGACTCACTGCCGTTCCATTTGGGAAACGCGTGTCTAGTGTGAGTTATTACGTACTCGACTCATAGTACGCGTCAACGCGCGCTTTGTGTGAAGATCTTTCGTTCATAAACGCGCCGGTAGGGTCGCTAGGATCTTCGTATGACGCGCGCGTTTACGCGTAGGTATACTATGTCAAGCGCGTAAACTTGCTAGAACGAAAACTACCACTCAGGGCACAGCTGGGTAATATACAGCAAAATATAATACTTTATTCATGTAAATACAGAAATAGATATCTAGCATAATATATTTTTAATAAATTAAGAAGTACCTACTGTAACAAAAGCACCCGCCTCAACTAGAAAATCTGTCGCCTTACCCTTATCGGGGTGTTCTGGTAGCGATCCTTGAGAGCCAGTCCCGTTGTAGGCTAAACGTGTATTTGACTTTGACTTTAAATTACATTATATATTTATGTAAAAATAAAAACAGGTCTGTAGTAGTAATGTCGGAAAAGGGAAACCGCAATTTCCATGGTAGCATTTGTCGGACTTGCAACTTGAATCACACGCTTCCAGTAAACATGGACGTCACGATTTCACGATACTGAATGCAGGAAAAACATTATAATAAAAAAGAAATAAACTAAAAAAATATATAAAAAAAATAAAAAATATAAACATAAATATTGTAGGTAACTGTTGCTCTCCATCTAAACAGACCGTGTGTATCGTAACAACTGTTAAGTAACTTGTCTCCAAAGAAAAACCGATACAAGTTGAATTAAATTTCATCGGTTACGTAGGCCGTATGAGGAAACAACGAATTGTGGCGGCAAAAAATATTATGTACCTACAATAACTACCTACAATTATTTATTTGGGAACTATACTGTTATTTCGAGTGTAACAATGGAAATACAAATAATTCCATTGCTAATCTTCGGAGGCCACGTTAAGCCATCGGTCCCAGTTGTTATCGATTGATTGCAGTCTTTAAGGGGGCGTCCATAAATTACGTGAGGTGTTTTTTTTTATTTTCTGCACCTCCCTCCCCCCCTGGTGAGATGTCGTGAGATTTTATTCAACCCCCTCCCCCATACCCCAATCTCACGTGAGATTTTTCAAAATGTGAGTTTCTTACGTATATACGCGTTGGATTGTTATTGTAAAAAGAAAAAAACAAATTTGCTTCGTGCTTTTATTTACGACTAGTTAAGACTAGTAATCAATATTGCTGAGAGCATGTATACAATCTGGATTAAATGGACCAAAATAGTATTATTTTTTTTTTGTTTCAATCAGAAAAAAAATTGCGTTATATTTGCCGAGACCCCCCCCTCTCTCCAACGTAAGATTAGATGAGATTTGACTCGACCCCCTCCCCCCCTTAAACACCTCACGTAATTTATGGACGCCCCCTAAGCCACGTCAGGGCCTTGGGCAGTCCGACCAATTCACACCATTCGACAAACAACAACTAAGGTACCTGCGGTAAACACGGGCCACCTTATTTAAAATTGATGTAATTTCAATAATTGAGAAATAGGAATATAAAACAGGGCATTTATAGAAGATTAACTTTATTCACAGTCCGAAAAAGTACAATTTTTTGGGTTTCATTCACAGTTCTTAAACATTTTCAGTATTTCAGAAAACCCTCTCTGTGGCCCTTATTAAACATAGGTACGACAATAAGGACCACATGAAAATAATTCTTTTTTTAGATAAATCACTCTTAACGCTCATTTTTCTATTTTATCTCATTTATTTATCGTTTTGTACTAAATCACGCTTTGTATAAATGTTAATTCAAGAGAAAAACAATAATGGGCCTAATTAAACTAAAGCAACAAAATTGTGTCTTAAAACGTATTCAGTGACTTAATACCTACCATATTACTATATTTCTAAACAAATTATTCATATCAGAAAATAAATCTTTAACTGCAAAAAAATCAAAGCAATTTTTTTTTTATGTAAAAAAGGTGTGGCCCTTATTACACTAATGAGATTGCATAGTATGACAATTAGCTTTTAATAAACACTATTTTAGTAGTAAATCTTAGGGCAACAAGCCTTTTTATTCTTGACGCCAAAATAATTTTCTTGCTCGACGGTTACAATTATTCGACGCCCTTGTTTATCAACTTTTCAAGTTTTCAAATGGTTTGACAAAGTCCTTCTGGGAATAGAATACCGCGCCGCTTCTGACTGTTGGGACATAGATCCACTTTGCACAGCTGACTGGGATCGATTTAGACGAAATTATTATTATTTGGTGCTAATACTAGTAAATCTAAGAGCCTAATAAGGGCCGGCTCTATTTACACGTCTTATGAGTGGCCCTTATTAGACCATGAGACATTTTTTAAAAGATTGAATGTAAAATTATTAAAAAGCATGATAGTGATTAAACTCACCTAGATAAGGCAGCACAAATTACTAATAAGAACGGTACAACAGCAAATTTTATAAACAGAAAGTTATATTATTACTCACAATTTTTTGATTTCGTGGAAGTTTTATAGTGGAGCGATGCAGGTTACCCGCCTGGACGGATTACTTGCGACTGACAAGATGGCAGATCGCACAGCGACACAACCGAGTATGTTAGCTTCCCTAATGGCCCTTTATATGTGTGCGTGAGAGGAACCTTATAAAACCGTAAAAAGTGTGTTTTTATAGTAGTGGCCCTTGTTAGACGCCGGCCCTTGTAACCCGCAAGTACCTTACATTACAACCAGCTAATTTTGAATCATTCTAATGAAGCCAAATAGGTGGGGCACAATACTTACTGTACGAGCCGTGGAATGCTACGATGAAATAATATATGGTAGATCCCCGATCGGCGCTCGAAAATGACCGTCATAATATGCCTTGTTTTGAACAACGCTGTTACAGTGTGTTAAAGTTCATTACTAAATGCATATGCCCTGTTTAAAAAAAAGCCATAAATGTTTTACAACACTATTGCAGTGCGTTAAGGTTCACTATTAAATGAAACAATATCGACTTGACCCGCATCGACGGGTGGACAGTTTTGAGATTTGATTTTCATAGAGACTGTGTATCTATTAGTATATTTGATCGAAGGTGAAAAAGGTATATTTCCCATGTTTACTATGCTTGGTTTCAGTTACTTACTGAAATTTCAGCATCGTTTGAGGCGCCATGATCACGAGTAAACAGAATAAAGTACTCTTCAATAATCGGTCAAAATAACTGTAGAGGAAACCAAATTGTCTTCCGCACATCGTACCAACTCATTTTGTATGAAAAACATGAATTTTCAGAAAATACACTGAAAATTTGTGGTGACACAGCTGTACCGTTACCATTATAGAAGGAGGAAAGATTTAATTGTTTATTTACATTGAATAGGTTCTGAAACTAATGAACGATTTGATAAATTCTTTTACTGTTGGGAAGCTACACTATCCCCGGGTGACATAGGCTTCTATTTATCCCGTAAAAATTAACGGTTCCCGCGGGTGAAACCGCAAGGTACTTCTAGTACTTACAATATAATCATATACCTACACTTTATAATACAAATACAACATACTGAAAGTATTTATTAAAATAACGTTACTCATCGAATATAGACATTTATTGAAACTAAAGCTAGTAATATAATTTGAACATAATATTTACTTGGCTGTTGAGTTGAGTTTTTTTTTTTTTTTTTTTTTTTTTCTTAACCTATACTGTTTATGACAACAATTTTATCAATGAGTCAAGATTTTTGCTCTGACGAATTTATGCCATAATAAAAATATATACTAACTTTCCCCCAGCGACTTCGTCTACACTTCCTCACAAAAAAAGTATTCTAAGCCCTTCCTCTTAGTTAAAACTATGGGCATACCAAATTGTATCTAGATCCGCTGAGCCGTTTAGGAGCAAACATACAGACAGACTATAATAGAGAGGGCTACTTTCACTTTAACAGTTAAAAAAATAGTGGACTAAATTTAAATAATAACCTCAAAGCGATCATTATAATTGTACATGAAGCTTTTGAAAATACAAATGCGCTGTGCGATATTGTTACAGTTCCATTGAAATGAATAGGTAGCACGCATTACCGTGGTCAGGAAACACCTGTGAAAACACAATTAATAGTGGGTAGGTACTTACTTAAGTATACTAGGTACTATCCGCACAATTTTTGTTAAAACTGTTCATGAGTTCACAAACATGCGTAGGAAAATTAATACGAAATCAAAAGTACCTATGTGTGTACCACACGTACATTATTATGTACTTTCCCAACTCTTTAACCAACCTATAATCAGACAGACGATTTTTACTTCATATTATAGGTATCAGTAATGGAAAAGAAAAAAAAACTTAGAAAAAATAAAAAAATCCTAGAAAATCCTAGTGTTTATAATAAAAAAGAAAAGAAAGCAAAGTAAGGAGAGCAACAGGAAAGTAGAGGTAAAGCCGAAAATAAAAACCACGAAATCAATAAAGTTTCTATAATTGTGTATTTCATTGAAGATAAATCACATACCTACAAAGGATATGACTATTGATGACAAAATTCTTAAACACCATAATTATTATTTGTAAAATGGTTAAATTGTTACTTCTAGAGATAGAGCGATGGAGGTACGACGTTAAATGAAAATAGATAAAAAATACATAAAGGCAGAATGTCCTAATTATTCATTCATGCGCCGCAAATAGTTTTTCTAAGGTTGCAATGATCTTAATAAGTACTCGTAGCGGTTGTGAGTAATAAGAACTATCTTTGGATACTGGCTGATACCAGGCCGATCCATCGGAGCAGAAAGAATTGTTAGTTTTAGATGTGCCTAACTTTGCAGCTTGACCTTGTCCTAAGGCCCCTGAAAATGTCCCATTTGCAGAGTTCCCTGCATCACCCCCATCATCATCAATACCAAGATTCTGTAGACTTTTCAAGATATCTTCGTCGGTTTTAGTACCTTTCTCAAGTCCTAATAGAGTACCTAGATCCAATGAATCGTAATCAGCATTAGCATTATAGTTGCGCTTAGGTTTGTCAGTAGGCTGGCCAGAAGTTGGAGAAGATGTCGATGAATGTTTTTGTTTTTTATTGTCAAAAAATCGGTTCAAGGCCGACGCGGTGCTGGCCTTTCTATTTGATTTTCTCGTTGGCTTTGATGCGGGACGTCCTCCTTTTTTACTTTTGTCGGTAGGAGAATAGGATTTCAAGCCATCAGGGGATCCATCTTCATCGTCAGCTTCACTAGGTGCGTCCTCAGTGTTTTTAGAAACTTCAGTTGTCGTTTTATCAGGCAATGTAACAGTTGAGTTTTTGGAAGGAGAATAACTATCACTCGATGACAAACTGGGGTTACCTGGTGATACTTGAGAGTTTCCAATGTTTTCGTTAGTATTTGAACTTTTAACCCCATCAGATTTGCCATCAGGGCTACTGTTACCGTCATCTTGGGAAGCGGTGGGATTTGGTAGTTTATAAGGTTTTGTAGGTATTAGTTGAGTGGTAATACTGTCAGTACCATCATTGTAAGAGTTGGTAAAAGCAGAGACTTGTGAGTCACTTGGTTCTGGTTGTGTATCTTTATAATCACCAGCGTTAGAAGTATCGTCTGTAGGAGCATAGATATTGTCGGTAGGAGGAAGCCCTGATTGACTAACATCATTGGCAGGGACGGAACTATCACCAAAGTTTTGCGGATTATTGGCACTATCACTAAATCCATCACCAGTTTGACTACTTTGAGGTGCAATTGGTCTATTAGGTGTTCCATATTGGTCTTGTGCAGGGGCATTATCTGAATCATTAGGCTGAGGTTGAGTATTATCTGAATATCCAGGTTGGACGTTGGGAGAGTCTCCATTAATTGGCCAATTGTAGATTGGTCTATTTGAATGCGGAGATAGCGTGCTCGGATGACGAAATTTGTTGGGGCCTCCACGTATAGGTATCTTGTGAGTTCCTGGTGTATGGAAGATTGGAGGTCCTCCATGAATGTGTAGATTGCTGGCTGCTTGGTTTGATGCTGGACTTGGCACTGAAGAGCTAGATGTCGTATCTGTGGTTTGTGAATCACCAGGGGAATAGTTAGTTGAAGGACTGTGATGTGGGCGGTTATGTGGAGAGTTATGGTGATGGTGTGGATGACCATAACCTGGAGCTGTTGGTTCTGGTTTTGTAGTTCCGCCCTGAGACGAAGCGGAGGCTTGTGCTGTTGTTGATGAAGGCGTTGCAGGTACCGAAGGCTTGCTTCCGGGGATGTGACGATGGTGACCGGGTGGGAAGTAGGTATTGCCATTTTGAGGTGATTGATTTTGAGTAACAGGTGCTTGCCCGTTGCTATTATTAGGAACGTATGGTTCACCGGTGACAGGAAGTTTTTCATCCATCCCAGAGCCTTGGAGATTGTTAGAGTTCCCGCGGTTAGGTTTGCGATTGTCACGAAGTCCGCTGTAATTGTCAGGACTTTGCCAATCGTTACTGTTTACAGGATAGTTGGTAGTGGCAACGGGGGATACGTTCTGGTTTCCAAAGTCTTGCTGATTGTTGTTGGCAGGATAGAAGTTGTCATTTCTAGGGTATACATCTGGTTTTGCAGAATCCGGTTGGTTATTGTTATTATTTTGGTAAGGGTTTTCATTAGTGTACGTTCCACCTTGATTTCCATAAATCTTTTTAATTGTAGGATATGATTCATCACCGGCTAATACTGGTGGACTTCTAGAATCACTAGAAGTACTGGTTATGCCTTGAGAACTATCATAATCAGTTAATGGAGGAGGAACAGCTCCTCCTGGATTTCTGTAGTTTTGAACGTTCGGCAAATAAGAATCACCATTATTGTATCCTGCGCCTAGATTACCGGAATGACTCGCAGCGTTGGCTTGACCGTCAGATACTGGGGGTATTCTGGAACCACTAGAAGTACTGGATATGGCTTGAGAACCACTATAATCCATTCCTGGAATTGGAAGAGCTCCTCCTGGATTTCTATAATTTTGAACGTTTGGTAAATAGGAATCACCACTATTGTATCCTGCGGCTAGATTACCGGAATTACTCGCAGCATTGGCTTGACCGTCAGACACTGGAAATGTTCTAGAACCACTAGAAGTAGTGGATATGGCTTGAGAACCACTATTATCCATTCCTGGACTTGGAAGGGCACCTCCTTGATTTCTATAATTTTGAACGTTTGGCAAATAGGAATCACCACTATTGTATCCTGCGCCTAGATTACCGGAATTACTTGAAGCGTCGGCTTGAGCGTCACTTTTACTGACTCCTCGCTGAGGGTACACACCACCTACGTTTCCATAGCTTTGGGGATAGGTTTGACCACTGTTATACGTTACACCTTGATTTCCATAACCACTTGTTCCGCTGGATGCAGGTTGGACATTACTATAACTGGTACTCTGTTGTGGGTTTTGTTGATTTGTCAAATAATCGGTTTCGCGATACGCACCAGCGTTCAACTTAATCTGCTCCAGATCCGAATGGACTCTCGATAGAGCGTTCAAAGCGTCGCTAGAAATACCAGCAGTAGACCGACTTGGCTCCACTTCGGTGGCTGCACCTTGATTCATATGTACCACTCTAAATTTAGATGGGTCACCAGTGATTGGAAGTTGTATCGTCTTGCCATGAGCCGAATGGGGTAGAGGTAAATGGAATATTTTGAATTTCGATGGGTCATCATTATTCTCAATGCCTTGTGGTTGAGTTTGCTGTGGCGACACTTGCTGTGGGTAAGGGTCTCCCATGGCTGCTATTGGTGAGCCGTAAGCGTTTGCTGTGGATGGTTGTGGTTGTATTACCGGATACCTTAACGAGGGCTGGTAGTTGGGAGGTGCGGGTGCGGAGTTATACCGGTTAGGTTCGTAACCAGAGGGCTGGTAGCTCCTGGATCCCCAATCCTGTGTTTGTTGCTGGAAGTAGCCCGGCTGAACTGGGTTCTGGTAATCAGACTGCCGTGCACTCCATTGGTTTTGGCCGAAGTAGCTTTGTGGCTGACCCGAGTAGGAGACGTACGGGTGTGCTGAAGCCTCCATGGTTAGAACCGTTGTTAAAACAACGTAGATCTGAAAAGATGGTGATGGGTATCTTGAAATATATACCAAAATTGGATTAATATTTAAATAGGTATTGACCGGATTTATAATTAACTAGGTGTTGTCTGCGACTTCATTATATCGCAATTCTGTGTCCGTTTCGAAGGGCCAACCTATCTATACCAAAATTAATCGAAATCGGTTTAGGCGTGAATAATAAGCGAACAGAGTTATACTAGTACCCAACTTATAAGGCGCGTCGTGAATCTTCGTTCGCGCAGAAAAGAAAGTATGGTCCGAAGATTAACGAAAGAATGCTTAAAACTTACAATCAACCTAAGCTCGCTATTATAAGGTTCATAATACACTGCAGCTGTTAGTTCCATCTCACTCTAAGCTAAGATGGCGGCGGCTGCCGACCAATAGCGGTCAATAGCATTTCCCGCGCTTTGAAAATTCATCTTCTGCGCAGGTACATTGGTAAGCCATATCAGTTGGGTAATACTGTACTTCCAAATTTATAGTATACATGTATGTATATGAATGCTTATATACGATAATTAGTAAGTTATATATAGTTTTAATGTACAGTCATGTATCTGTACCACGTGTAAAATATGTAAACAACAAGGCTGAATCCTGGGGCGCAGTTTATATAACATGGGGGTTTTATTTTGTTTTATTTAAAAAAGTGCTAATTTTATATTACAGAGCGCAAGATTTGCGTTAAACATAATTTAAACACTATCTATTATAACCGTCATAATATTTTTAATTATCGTTGACGATTCTAGTTGAATCAACCTCCTCAAATATATATAAATACTAGCAGACACGGCCACGCGTTGCTGTGGCTAAGGTTTTTGTTATTGCGACTATAAATTGAGATGTAAGCTACCCTATCTTTCAAGTTAGATCAAACTGCACGCGCTGTGCAAATTTGATTAAAATCGGTTCAGTAGTTTAGGAGTCCATTGAGGACAAACATTGTGACACGAGATCTATATATATTAAGATAAAGATAAGCTTACCCCATATAAGGGCTTCATAGTTGTGATTTACCGCAGATGCACTGCAGTCACTGAGAGTACTTGAGACACTATTTTAACAGAGTTCAATACAATACTAGTGGAAAATATTAGGAGTTGCTCCGTACAATACCCCTCGCGGTGTCACACTGTTAGCTTCCTTTGTTTTCCGATATTATAACGTGCATCTGTATAAATTAATTAATCTTCGACGTGACGTTGTTGGCGAAGTTTTGTTTGCCGATTTTCCTTTTAATTTAACCACACATTGTTTTATTTCCGAAATATATGTCTCAATAATTATCATAAAATTTGTCGTCAGACACTTCAAAAAATAATTGTATTGCGATTTAGCATGAAATGCGACGAGCAATCTGAATAGTGTCCTTCAATCGACGGGCAATCTGTCCAAGTGTCCACCAACATAATTTTAGATGTTATGGGTTACATAAAAGTGTAAAAAATGTATGCAGCAAAATTCCCATTTTTCTAAATTTCTTATAAACCAATTAAAAAATTTTTTAGGGTTCGTAATTAAGTAAGGCTCCGCTGTCTGTCCGTCCGTCCGTCTGTCACCAGGCTGTATCTCATGAACCGTAATAGTTAGACAGTTGCAATTTTCACAGATAATGTATTTCTGTTGCCGCTATAACAACAAATAAGTAAAAACAATGAAATAAATGTTTAAGGGGGATCCCATACAAGAAACGTTTTTTTTGGCTGTTTAATTAGATAATGGTAGAACCCTTCGTGCGTGAGCCCGACTTGCACTTGGCCGGGTTTTAACTATAATTGCGATACCTTATTGTTGTTTGTCGTACTATGAGGTTGTTCTAACCTCCAGCATCAAAGTTTATCAGTCCACCCAAAGGCCTCTGAAACCTGATTTTAAAGTTACAGTTCTCAAACTGGGCCTGGATTCGGTAATCTACTACAGACTTCAGCGGTATTAGGTACCTATATGTAGAGTTAAACGGGCGTAAATAAGCCGACTGCAAAGCGTGAGGTAGCGGGTTCGATTCCTATGATTTGTGTGAACCACAGGCATAATCCTTGTAATTGCTAATTTCCTAGATACTTAAAATATCCTGGCCCTAGATATCGATCTACTCTTATGAAATGTGTTTATTTCACGAAAATAGAGTACATTGAAGGCCTCAAACTTATTTATAGCTTCTTCTATTTCGCCATTTTCTAGCATGTGAAATCATAGGTTGGTCATGCAAGTCATACATTCAGTATGTAACCTATGTATAATTTCATAATTGATTAATCATTCCATTAATAGCTCATTAATTTCATATCGATTATTATATAGTGCTGACCTTGTGCCCTCATTTTATAGGTGGAGGTACCCTACATAAAGAGTGTAGACCAATAATTATCGCCACAATTAATGTTGAATTTGTAAATCTACCCCATATTGATTCACCCGACCAACCACACTACCACTATTTTGACTTTGATATTGCAGCTTCCAACCAAAACAGGAAGACCAAAAGAATAACGTGAAATCTCAACTACTACTCTATTTCAAGCCCCCTTTTTTATGTGTAAAATCCTACTAATATTATAAACGCGAAAGTTTGTAAGTATGTATGGATGTTTGTTACTCTTTCACGTAAAAACTACTGAATGAATTTTAATGAAACTTTACAATAATATAGCTTATACATCAGAATAACACATAGGCTACAATCCATAACGATATATCGTATATTATCCATACACGGGTGAAACCGCGCGGCGCAGCTAGTTTTAAATAATTGTGACAACACGCAAATTGTACACAATTCATAAATAAATGGTTTTTCTTTCTTGATTTCAAACCTTTTCGAAAGACAGACGTAAATAAAACAACGTAATTTTATTAATGCCCATTTATACAATACCTAATATTAGGTACCTACAACAAATTATTCAGATTTACAATCTTGTGCTAGAAAATAATTCATACGCCTATTTAACTGATACATTTCTAAAATTAATCTTCACATGCACCGAGAAGTTTTTGTATAGCTCCAAGGATTTTGAATAGCAGTCCAAAAGGGCCAGCGTAGTTGGAATAATCCGGGTACTCTCCCGAATTATAAGTAGCAGTTGAATTATTATTGGAAACTGTCGATTGGTCTTGGGAATAAGAGTTCGTAGTACCAGTAGTTTTGGTACCAGTAGATTTAGTACCAATAGATTTAGTACCAGTAGATTTAGTACCTGTAGATTTAGTACCAGTAGATTTAGCACTAGTAGATTTAGCACTAGTAGATTTTGTACTAGTAGCTTTAGTTGCTTTTGAACCCTGTGACTTAGGATACGCTTCTGCAGATGTCTCATCAGTCGATTGCACATTGTCAAGATCATCATTGGTCACATCAGAATACTGATTAATGATTGAAACATCCTGTTTGTGCGTTCTCGTTTTAACTTTTTCGCTTTTAACCGTTACCGAGTGCGCTTCATTGGATTCGGCGCGATTAATGTTAGAATCTCTTGCATCAGCGTATTGTGAATTTTTCAAGCCTATTTTTTCGTATGCAGCACCTTTCCACTTTTTAACGACGGTTCCTGAGATGGTTTTACCGTGACCACGTTCTTTGGGCTTAAGACTAACAGTAGATTTCTGTTTTTCAGGCCACCCAGGACTTAGAACCGGGGAAACACCATATTTATTCTTTGGTTTTGTGTGTCTTTTGTCATCTCCCGTTGCAGCGTTATCGTAGTCGTCATATGGCTCAGTAATATTACCAGAGGTTATGGTACCCTTAGGGGTCTTACCGGTATGTTTTTTGTCTTTTAAATAGTTGTCGTAGCTGATATCTTCATAATAATCATCGGCATGATCATAATTATCAGATAATTTAACTCGTTTCACTCTACTGAATCCAATGGTTTTTGTAGAATCAATGGCATCTCCATGATAATATTCTTTTCTAGTACCTTGTACGTTGTCCCAAGTATCATGACCATTAAGTGGATTTTCGAAATCATTGGATTTGTCGTCTGCTGGTCGATGCGTACGTGAAAATGGGTATGTCCCATATTCGTCTAGAGCTGGGGAATAATCTGAATCTGTGGGATGTGGTGATGTATTTGAATATTGAGATTCAAATTTGGGGCCTCTATGAAGATGCAATGATTTAGGTGGTTTGTTTGATGTTGAAGATTGTTGGTATGAATCGCTAGATTTTGCAGCTGTAGCAGTGGTTTCTGTGTTATTTGAGGAATATATTGGTGGTTTGGGATGTTTCTTGTGTACATAAAATTTAAACATACTTCCATTATGACGAACATCATGCCCATCGTTCTTGTTCTTGCGGTGTTTACTGTTATTGGATACTTCCTCTTGATTTATTTTACTTTGTAGATAGTTATTTGTTCTAGACAACTTATCATTACTATATCTTGGATAGCTATTTGCAGAATCAGTTCTAGTTCCGGCTGTATTTCTTGCATCAACTTGTTGGCGGTATACTTTACCATAATTTCCGTAGTTTTCGTTACTATTATCATCTGCTCGATTTAGATCACTATTGCCGGAAGCGGTGGCTGAGGCTTCATCCGTACTAGAACTGCTTTGTTGATTGATTGCTCCTTCTTCGTTTCGATAACTAAGAGGATATGGCTGACTACCACCAGCTCCTTCATTTACTGTATTTCTAGTAGAACTAGATGAAGCTTTACTAAACCTGGTTCCATAGGGTACTCCTTTATTAACATTACCATAATTATGATCATTAGGATTATATCTGTGGTTGTAATATGTGCCGTCGTTCCCAAAATCACTTACAGTGATATATTTGGCTTGAGCTTCACTGTACCTCGGTTCTGAATTTTGTTGCGTGTCTTCACTGTGATCTTTCTCACTGGGCCCAGCCAATCCCATCCAAATCATTTCTAAATCGTGTTTAGCTTTTTCAATAACGTCTGATACGTGACCATCAGCACCGTTGTCATCAGCTATCGTACTTGGTTGGTAGATAACTCTATAATGTAGCTTACCACTTGCCGTCGCATGTGGTGGCGTACCGCTCAATGAAGATGGAGGCATATTATTTCCCGCATTCACTGGTTGAACTTGTGTTGCCGATACTTGTGACACATGCGAAGATTTTGGTATATAGTTGTTTGATGACGGTTGCGGAGAAGGGTATGCGCGGTTATAATTATTAGAAGTGGCTGGGCCATCATGGACTCCTTGCTGGTAATCGCCATTGTAAATGCCCCAGTTCTGAGAAGGTTGGTTCCGGTAATCTGGTTGGTTGGTGTCCGGGTATCGCGGCCGCACCTGATTTTGCCCGTTCATACTGTTCCATTGGTTGGGGTAGCTACCCTGGTAGGGGTAAGGAGACAAGGCTGACGTGGAAGTCTCTAGAATCAACGCCAATGATAGCACCACGTTGATCTGAAAGGGAGAACCGGTATTTATAGGAGTTTTCTATCTTATTTTATAGTGTAAAATATATGGATGGTTATCTTATATTGTTTTTTTAATTAAGTGTAGTAAAATAATACATCTTGTGGTATGAAAATAATTTGTTATCGATATTAGCTTGTTGTCATATTTTATCGTTATTATAATATATACCTAGGTCCAGTTATACTATAGACTCTAGAAAACACTCTAAAACCAGATTATCATGGAAAAAAATACCAAATGTAAATATTATATAGGTGTAGGTAAGGATAAATATATTAAATAGTTTTATTTTACTATAAAGGTAAATAACGGCTAGATACTCGTACAAATCGCAATAGGTACCTACTACTAACTGCAAATTATGAGTAATGGAATACTAACAAAAATAAAAAAAATTGTACACGAATAACTAGGTTAACTGTTCACATACTCAGTAGACAGACAATCGAGCGAAAAAAGGAGATAGGTATACTATAATTATAATATTATATAATAAAAAACAATGATGTTAAAATATGTAGCCTTAATTCCGCCAAAAATTTGTCGGAATGATGTTAGATAGACGATGACGTAATCTCTTATTACTAACAAAACTCTAAAAACCTATTTCATATCCTAATAACAGTAATAATAAGTAGAAAGCAGTAAGTAGAGTAATATTTTTGATAGTATAAAAGATTACGTCATCCGTCGTCTATCCTACATTGTTCATACACATTTTAGGCGAAATTAAAGCTACGTATTTTTACTCAATTGTTTTGAATATAGATTTCCACAAAGTAACGCCTCATTCTAATGATATTAACATTGTTAAATGTAACGTACTTACCACAAAAGATTTCAACCAGAGTTGAACATTTAAACCTCGCTTTTTCTAACTCAATAACAAATTCACAAGTAGAATAATTAGGAATGCCAGGATTGAGTAAGAAAACGCGAGTGATAGACGTGATAGACGATGGAACGAAATTTTAGAAACATCTGTTTAAATCTGGCTCAAACTTTTGTGATAAGACGGTTAGGCATAGTTAAGTTCTTACCCAATAAAAGGAATTCATCACTGTAAGTAATATGCAGTATTCAAAAGTATTTGTGGCACGTCCTGTACGATGTTCTAACACTCGTAGAAAAGGTTAGGATATTCGATTATAGTACTGTTTGCCCTCAATAATGCCCATCTGTATAAATAAGCAAGTCTTTGATCCAAGTAGCTATGTTTTTCATACTTCACAGTTGGCTTATAGTCCACTCAACAAAGGAGTTAAGAGAGTTTTAAGAATGCGTGAGAAGGCACCTAAGCGATTTCTTTAGAAAATTCATATTGTTCACATAAACATACTAAAAGTCTCTACCTGTACGGGGTTAGGATAAAGGGGGGAGGGTTTAAAGTTCATACTTTTGAGTTTTTCACTAATATCTTTGAAACGGTGCATCGTAGAGAAAAATGACTTCGTTTTTAGGTAGAGTTTGTTTAGAAGTTTGACTCTACCAAAATGTATGGGAAGTTTTTCGAGATTTTTGACATTTCTTACACTCAAACCTTAGTCGGTCCGGTAGAGACTTTTGATCCAAGAAACAGGATAGGCATACAATTTTTTTGTTCAAAATGATCAATTTCTTGCTGACTGCACATTTTTTCCAAAATCTATAAATGCAGTCAGATTATCAAAATAAATAATTATCGGATAGTCTCCTAATAACGTTTCGTGTAACTACTAACAGTTAAGGTACCTGCCCTTACTGTACCGTCTCAAAAGTTCACCCGGTATATTATATATAATTATATAATATATTATATATTTTTTTTAGTGTAAGTTCTTAGTTGCAAAACATACATTTATTATTTCCCCGTATTTGACTTCGAAAACAAACCTTTTGACAATAGGAAGCAAAAAAACATGTGTGAAAATCTAAGGATTATTCTGAGTACCTATACCTAACTATTATTATGTTGTATGATCAAATTAAAGACGTCATTACAGTATAATTAAATATTATTTATCTGCGAAATAGCACATGGAAAATTATAATTATTTAAACAGTTGTACGAATGTTATAGGGTTTTATTTATTAGATGGAAGTTTTTATGGATGGAAGTTAAGGTGGAAGTTTAGCTTTATGAATATTATCTACGGCTGATAAATAGTGGTAATACTATGAATTCTCATGAAGAAAATACGTATTATGGTAGCTCCAGAACAGCCATAATCGATGGCGCAATAATTGTTAATCCTCCTCCTAAACCACCAGAATCTCCAGGTTCTGTGGATTTGCATTACTAGGATGAAACTGCGAAGAATTGGGATGAAATTGCGGCTATAATGCTTAGCGTGAAATGTGTCGTAAGCAGATACAAAATAAAACATGGGAAATATTTAACAAGGTAACTTCGATGGAAATTATACGCACATTATAATCTTATACCTAACAAATAGTGGCAGGAAAATTGACAGCTGTGTAGTCGCCTCCCCCCGTTTAGACTTCTGACGGTCAGTAGTCAGTAGTACTGACGGAGGTCGTCCGCGGCTGTCGCTTTGAAACCGTGCGGACGAAGTCAATGCGTTGCACCGCTTTGTAGCGACAGCTACGGACGACGGACGTCAGACTGACCAGGATAAGACTAATTACGGCCCAAGACTACCTATTACTAGCACTGGAACTCCCTCCACATATTCTGTGGTTTAACTTTTTACACTTGGGATAAAGTTAAAATGCTATACTCTGTAGAAATCCACTTCGTCCTGTTTAGCCGCAGGAAATAAAATTTCAATAGCTTTTATGAGATTGTTGCGAAAGCGTTGCATATATTCTGCCATAGGAGGCTTTGAGGGGAGCGTTGATGAAGAGGCCCCCGATGAGATGGTCTTTGATGTTGAGGCCTCAACCGACGAGGACTTCGAAGAAGACTTCTCAGAAGATGGCGTCTCGGAAGTGTCTGATGAAGCGATTCCCCATGAAGAGCCTTCCATTAAAGGTGCTTTCGATGCAGGAGCCTTCGATAGAGGGGCCTCCGATGGAGGGGCCTCCTCAGAAGATAATCCCGAGGCAAGACTCATGATTACTTGGCAAGAGATCATGAAGAATACCTGGAAAGAAAGCAATATCATGTTTTAATTTAATAGAATAGGATAGAATAGAAAATACTTTATTACACACCAGTAACAAAAATGCACAAGGTATTACAGTAGGAGCTTTATCTAAATCTAAAGTACAATGGGCGTACTTGTCGCTAAAAACGTTTTCTAGTCAACCTTTGGTTGGAGAGTCCGAGGTTGGCGGTGTAAATAAAATTTTATAAACTTAAATACACAATTAATATTAAATACCAATACCTACGTATACGAGTATATTGATGTAATACAAATAATAAACATAAACACAATAAAATATATTATATAAAATAATTTAATGGATTTCTCCAAACATGAAGATTATTTGACACTTGTGCAAATGTACCACCTGTATACTGTGTACTACTGTGTAGGTACCTAGTACTAGGAATATCACTAGCTGTAAGGACAATTTTAAACATGGTAGATATTTTAAACGTACCGCGAAAAGTCGCATTTTGGTATGCCAAACAGTATAATCCAGACTAAACACAGCAAAAAGTTTATAGTAACTCACTATTTATAGTAGTTACCTATACTTATCTAAACATAATAAGCGTGTCTTACACAGCGCCGTTCGTCGCTACGCTGCGGCGTGCTGTCATTACTCGTATCATCTATAGACTCCCGTGGTAATTCGCAATACGCGGCGCGAGTAATAACATAACTGACTCACAGACCACGTAATGCTGGGATTAATATCCCAGATCCCATTTTAGATATTATATACTTAACAATCTACGTAAAAAGTTCAGTAAAAATAAAATGTAAACTGTTTAAAATTACAGTAAACATCACATAGATGATTATCAAAATATCAATTACATGTACACGTTAAATTAATAAAACTTCTGTTCGATTGCCCGTATCACCCTCTCTTTTGTACAGACTTATAAGAGGAAGCAGACCGAGCAGTACAAAATATAACTAATGAATTCAATCTTGAAGCTAGCCGCCATATTGATGAGTGAAGCTAGCGACATTATGACAGCTTATTTTCCTTGTATAAATTTAACGTCGAATACTTACGTAACGAATTTTAATCTTTGTATTAACTTATGCATTAGTTGTTTTGTCAGCGTTGGTTCGGCCCTGCCTGAATGTTATTTTTTCTGGGTATCCTGGATATCTGTAATGTACGATTTGCTTCCTTTTTTGTGTCTGTGAGCCGAGTCAAATCTCCGCACTGCCTCTGCGCATTGCTGCGGCGGCAGCGAGGGCACCGTGTAAGATACGCCTAGCTAGATAATTGATTATAATTTTATTACACGCAATATAAATTGTTTTTATGGTATGTTAATTTGTTAACTAAACCTACTTCTTTGACTATCACTAGTCTGAAGTTTTGTATTGGTGCAATGGATTGCTGAACCGTTTGCATTGTGGTTTTCGCCGCTTAGATTCTGGTTTTTTCGATTATTAAATTGTCATGAGGCAGTATTTAATAATCTCAAAATTATATGGGTGTTGGTAACATTCGAGCTCCCATTTTTGCTTCAACACAGAAATTATTTCCACGACATATTGTAAGAAATATTAATTAGAGACGTTGGCCTCGAGCTACATGTTGCAGGCATGGTGTAAGAACTGTATTTTGCTATAATTTCCAGATAATTATTAGAATATTTTCATACAAATTTATTCACCATAATAATTACTAGTTGCAAGTTACCAATAATATTATGTACCTAACAACTTTATAATGAAGCAGTTGAATACAAACAGTTGTTACCAGAATTCATTAAAACAGTTTCAGGGATTACCGTGAAAACGCAACAAACATACAAACACACTTAATGGCATAAAGGCTCAATAACAAGCGTTTTTCCTCGACTCTTACTTCCTACTTTTCCCGCAACATCACTTGTAATCAGATGAGGGTACAAGATATAATAAGACACTCATATCCATAGATAGGATCTTGATATTAAAATTGGAGGACGGGGGAGAATGTTAAATACCTTTGGTCTTAGGCGGGTCATACACGGAGACGTCGGCCGCGCTATATCATGATTTTTTTTAATAGACATGAGTTTTTTTATTGTATTCCAAAAAGAAATACAATACAGAAACATAACAGACAATAAAGTAAAGCGTTATTTTTTTTTATTTATAGACTAGTATTTGACCACTTTAACACCTGATCTTATGTGGTCGAAGGTACGAGTAAACATGTTCACCCTAGATTGTGATTGGCTCTCAAAGTTTTCCACCGGAACAGTGATGCGTTTAAACCAGGGACCGTATACCCCCGAATACGGGGTAACCCTTTCGGATGGGTTTTTGATTTTGTCTCCCTCATGGATGTTACCTCTTGTTCAGGTAAGTCAAAATCTACTATTTTCATGAAGATATCCATCAAAGGGGTTACCTTTTCACGATGCGTTTGAACTTCAAACGCGTCGCTACATGCTGCGGCGCCGCGCCGGCCGTGGCGGCAGCGGACAGCTGCGCTATACAGCTGTGTGAGATACGCTTTATATCAGATGCCCATATTAATATTAAAATGGGAACTCCAATTCGCACATGTGTGCGTGCGGAAACTGAACAAATACCAAAAATTATATTTGATAATCATGTAACACGATTTCAATTCATGGTCACCGGACGCATTGTTTTCACTGATGATTATTTCATCTGATTTTGGCATTTTAGGAGTCATTTTGATATTGAAAAATCAGCCTCTAAACTAATCCCTGTATGTAGGAAAAACTACACCCGATTGTACCTACCATGATCCTACAATTACCCCGATTCAGATTTAACGTACTATATGGTTCTCAAATGGTTGCTATGTCTGGAAATAAGCCCACCACTTCGTGCTCTGCAGTGGTCTTATCAGTAACCATGAAACCTGCTAGTTAAGTACTACTGCATAATAAAATTTGACTCAATTCAATTATAATATAACGAACAAATAAATAAATTCCATTACTGTGGAATGGTTCAAATTAATAATTCCATAACGGTACCGTTCCAATTAAGTTTCCAAATACAGGAACAGTTAGCGATGGCGCTGTCGCATAGAAATGAATATTAAGGTAGGTTCAGATCGAACCATACATATCCAACTTCAATGTGAATAAAATATTATGAATGTATAAGTAACCCTGTTTGTTTAGGTATAATTTATTTGTTGCACAAATTTCAAATTTTAACTTTTTATGCAAACGACTTCAAAATTTAAAATATAACAGTAATTTTTTTTTTCAAAACGGCTGCATTCTTGCAATGTTAGTGTATACTTTTGACGCCATCATACGTGAAATATGAGGGTGATTATTCGTAATTTAAGGGGATGGTATCTCACTTGATAAACTCTCAGCCGACAGGTGATCATTTGCTTATTAGGAGGATTTGTGGAAGACGTCATGCAAAAGGGAGAAATCAATTATTGCAAGAATATAGGTAAGTATACATTAGTTAATTAATATATAATATTACATAGCTCCTCACATTCTTTACAATTACAATGGCATGCCATCCTATTTTATTATTTTAACATTTTTTTACAATAACATTAAGTTCAATTAAAACAATAACAATTTAATATACATACCTTAAATAAATTACTAATTTTAATGTAAAAAGATTACATATGTCAATGAATTACATGATAAAAATGGCAAATGTCAAGTAATTATCATTAATTAATTTTGCTAGAATAATTAAAAAAAACGTGAGTACGTACAATTATAAACGTTCGGAAATATTAATTGATTACTTAATCTGTACTTACTACTTATAATGTTTTTGCACTATCTACTGGGATGTATTAGGTAGGTACCTACTCTGTTTGCAATACATAGAACATTGCAGCGTCTGAAACTGTCCAACACAAAACTATATATAACTCACAATGTTATTCAAAGCGAGTAGACTCAGTACTGGGGGTGTCAGAGATTTATGGAGCATATTATGGTCTCCTCTATGCAGCATGGCATGCGTGGCGTTGGTTGGCTTGAAAACCGTTAAAACTTTAATTAATTTATGAAAACAATTGAATTATAGTACATTGTGTCGAAAAAAATTGCTCACAATTTAATACTTATATTATAAGTAAAAAAAAAATGTGAAACTGAAACTACTTACTGTTTTAATAAAAATAGGTAGGAACGGAACATAGATCGCCGTTATTAGAAAGTTGAATTTCTTTAGTAAATATATTAGAGCGCAATCGGTATGTTCTGGTTCTGGTTCTTCATAGGTATCATGGAACGTTGCATAAAACCATCCACTCCCTTGCCGAAAAACCAGTATGCAAAACAGTCCAGCCGAGCAAAACGCACCTTACACTGACCATCATAAATCCACGCTTATTACGAAAATGCGTGTAATTTTATTTAGATGTTGAATATTTTTTATAGCTCCGTGCATTATAATGACTCAATTTTCATGTTAAGGTTTATTTATGTTTGTATTAACATTTTATGCGTAATTTATAAAGTCTCAGGCAGTATTTAAAGTTAAACATGGAGTTTCTGAATAAATTAGGCAGAGTACTTACTTCGGTCTACGTTCTTAGGTCGTGTTAATAGTTATTCTACGCTTAGGTCTTAGTATCATACCAATATGATTTCCTATTGTTTATTTCCCTTAACCTCTCCCTCTGTATTAAGGGCAAAGAAAACAAAAAAAAAAACTCTCAGGTCACCATAAATATAACACTGGCCACAAACCCCAGCAATTTGCCCCTAGGAAACGACACGCAAAATATACAGCAATAACATTCCCATTTCAATTACACCAGTAGCCTCCATATAGCCAACATAAAGGCCCCCAGCAACAAAATTTAAATTCTCTCACATAAAAACCACATCAAATTGGAAAATAGCGGACGAAAAGCAATAAAGTAATAATGCCGCCAAAATACCGCCATTTTGGAACCGAAACGTCAACTTTCCCGCCACATTTTAATTCATTTTTAATTGTCTATGGCGCAGTCGTTACGGGAAATGAGGTCGTATTCTATTCCTGTTTTATTATTAAAGTGATGGAATATTTTATTGTGACTTAATTGTGGCTTTTGTATGCATTTGCATAATTTCGTATTCGGAACGGTAGACAAATTAAAGCTTTTTTATACACGGCATAAGGCAGTAAAACAGCACATGCGCTTTTTTCATGGCTGACCTACTTTTAAAAGCTCATTACTACCACTCACATCACTGACCGCTATGTTTTTCTTTTTTTTTTCGTCTATTGCTAAGTGTGTGTTAGCCCGGGAGCTCTCCCTAGCTCTCTAGTTCATACGCACACACATAACATGCTCACAAAAATGCTTATCAACTATAGGTACACGAGTCTACATCTTCGGCTATAACATTTTAGTCTTATAGGCTATCGTTAAGGCTCTATACAACATATTATCTGTGGTAACTTTAGAAAACGAGCCCCAGCCCCACTTTTGAAGCGTAAGTGCCTATTCGACCCTGACACCTACCTACATTCTAGCTATCTCGACGCCCTTTCGAGTCATCTTCCCTTTTTAAAACATTCTAATTTGCATACTGTTATTGGATGGTGGAAACAAAGCTATCGGCTAGGGTGACAAGGATTCTAGTTTAACATTTTATTTTCTATTCAGACTCACAAATTAGATTATTAAATTTACCTTAGAATTTTTAATAATGCAGTAAGTTTTTTATTATGTTATTGTCCTTGTTAATTTTATTTCAATTTCTATTTTTACATGTTGTGTAATAATAATGACACATTTTTACAACTCTAGCATTGCTGATTTAATAGACATAAATTAACATATATCCAAAAACGCCACAGAGGTGTGGTCACCCTACAGATTCTGGCTGCTATCCAAAAGTCGGTCGCAAACGCCGCAAGCGAGAGTGGTAACTGGTAACAGCTACCTGATTATAGTATTCCAGAAAACGTCCTTCCGAATGCCCCTTTTACAATATTTACCGAATTTTAAATGTGTAATTTGAAACTGGAGAAAAATTTGGGGAAAAGAGATTTGCAAGAAAATAGAGTCAAGTGGTAGATAAAAACAGCTAGCGCTATCCCTTTTTGTTTCTCTGAGATGCCGTTCACTAGAGCAAGATAAAAAATGTGAATACTAAGTGCACTCGCACCCGATAGAATCCAGAGGTACAATACAAAGCTTATAAGTCATACATTTTCATCATCTCGAACAATCTACGCTAGGACGGGTGGGCCATTAAATTTGACATTAATTTATGACAGCGTTTGTGAGGGAGCCGTAAAATAGTAATTAATATCTCTTTAACGGCTCTGTCATTAACGACTTTCAAGTCATAAAATGTTCCCTAATCGATGAATATGGAGCTGAAATTCAGTTTCAGCAGTTTTGGTCCATTGTAATGTGATTTAGGTAAGTAATATGTTTAAGATGTTTTAATATACTTTGATATTAGTTTCGGGATTTGCTAGGTAACTATTTGATATTAGATCTCTCTCCAAATCTCTTTTTAGGGTTCTTTATTGTGTTTATGGATCATTCTGCCCACTGGACGCACTTTAAATGTAACAGATGTTATATTGTTTCTTGTAGGTAGGTACCTAAATATCTTGTGTAGTTTTAACTGAAAGTAATTGTTTTTTTTCGAGACTGTTCTTTTCTGGTATAAATGATTTTAACCAGTGTATGCAGTGACCGAAAGAGTATATTAGCTCAATGACTGTATGTAACAACGAAGCCTTTTCTATTGTTATCTATTTCATGCAAATCGGTTTAAAAATTTGGCGTAGACCATAATTTTCAGTATATTCGAATGATATTCATAATATTCGGTTTGACGGCTCGTTTGGCGTAGTGGCCGAGTTATCGGACTGCTGCGATTGGGGTCGCGGGTTCGATTCCCGCCCGGAACAGATATTTGTGCGATCCACAAATATCTGTTTCTGGGTGTGATGTGCATGTGAAATTATATGTCTGTAAGCCGTACCCACGATACAGGAGCAATCCTAATGTGGGGCTACGTTTTTTTTTTAAAGCACCAAAAAAGAAACAATAAAATACCTCTCTCTCTGATAACTTTTTTAAAGTGTTTAAGGTATGGTATGGTACGTTTCTAATGCTGCCACACTCAAGTAGAAAAACTGTCGCCAAATCTCTATCGGGGTGCTCCGGCGGTCCTCGAGAGCCAGTCCCATTGCAGGCTGAGCATGTTTACCCCCTTCGATCACATCGTCGAGATAGTAGTCAAATACTGCAGCCAGCCTGTAAAGTATTATAAAAATACTAGCGGACCCGATAGACATATTATGATATTTCAAGATACATACATAACCTAAAAAGCGCCATCTGTCGGGCTGATTTGCGAATCTAAACCGTCCAGGGCGCGACTCAAACGCATACAAAACAAAAACATTCAAATCGATCCAGCCGTTTAGGACGAGTTTAGAGACACACGTACCTACAGTAGAATAATACCTATATACAAAGATATTCGCTATATCCTCAAGCTTTTTGTACCTGACTATACAAAAAACGTCATATTTTCATGATCAAGCGAGTTGAAGACAAAAGAAAAATAAGGTGCCAACTCGCGCGCGCACTCGAGTTCCACGCACGCGAGTTGACGAACAAGTCCCTCAAGCAGTACTCTATACCTAAGCTAAAACCTAACAATGTTGTATTCGGTCAAAAGTGGGCCCCATGAAATGACTATAAATCTTCCTAATTGACGTTATCATCGGTCGCAGGGCGGCGCGGCGTTTTTCTTTATTTCTCCACGTTTGTAGGCGTTGCGGTGCAAGCTTGAACGTCGGCAGTTTTCAGTGTTGCCCGCAAATTGTAACGATTAAATTTTTCACGGATTTAAAATAAGATAGAGATTCGTTTTTTTTATATTATTATGTTATCTCAGAACTCCGTCATTAGGTAACTGATTTAGAAAATTCTTTATTTTATAGTATAAAATAAAGAATTTTCTGACTGTTGCCATAGAAACTTCATCGAAGTCGGTTTAGTAGGTTTATTTTTAAATCGGACTTAAAGGTACGTGCATCGCCTATCCTTCGATATCTCGGAGCACCGCATTCTCATACTTTCGCACGAACGTGCATCGAAATTCGAAACCATTTTACCCGATATCAGTAATTCCCCGCAACGTTTACGCTTCCTGTTTTTATTACATTTCCTCGTTCGACATGTCGATACAGAAATATGACGGAGGGGCAGTATTTATTGTGTTTCGCTACTTAGGATTAGGACTACATATCTACGGTTCGATAGGAGAGGGACGTCTCGGGGAAAATTATCTTTCGTTTGTTGTGAAACGTTATAAGTAAGTATTATCTATTGGTTCTTGGATAGTGCCCTATTTTTAGGAAGAGAAATAGAGAATAACGAAATTTTAGACATGTGTTCAACTCTTCTTTAATGCTTTTGTGGTAACCCTCTTAGCTTTACGCCACGTTGTGCAGCTTGTGCAGCTTAGCGTACCAAACTCTGTCCACGATGTGTATCGCTTTCGACAATCTACAAATCTCGCAATAAGTCGCGTCATTTTCATGAAAACCAGTGCAGTGCTTACTTGATGCACGGGTATGGCAGATATCATGCCACCTGTGTGCATGACGCAAACGTGACCAAGTTTCACCATCTTACCACATAAGTTTAGACCAGAGTTAAACAGAGGTTTCTAAAATTTCGTTCCACAAAATCAACGTCTATCACTCGCGTTTTCCAATTCAAACTAGGCATTCCTAATTATTTACCTTGTGAATTTGTTCTTGAGTTAGAAAAAGCGAGGGTTAGACAACGATTTGTAGATAATATATTTAGACTCATCTGTTCAACTCTGGTCTAAATCTTTTGTGGTAGCACCGTCATAGTTTTGTCTTCGTAGATAAAATATACCCTTTATGCAAAACGCCTTACGCCTAAAAAAGGACTCATTTGTGAAATACCTTATTCTTGATGAATACGCGCCCATGAAGCCACGCCTCCGTGGACAGAGGCCCTAAAGAGGCACTCAGCCATTACCCACTAGAAACAAACATGTTTCAACATGCCCCAACCCCGATCATCGTCTCGCGCGAACTGGGTCGAGCAATATTTTGTTCTGAAGTCCAATAATTCTATAACAAGACGCTCCAAACATCTTGAGGGCCGCGACGATCCATGCGAGGGCTCGAGTGGCCCTTACAACAGTTTGAGGGTCCAACTCCGGTAACCACGTACTCGGCACTGCCACAGGTTCAGTTGTAGTCTGGAACGGCACCTACTATTGGTTTACGATCTATTGTTTTTAAACACGCCGCGAACACTTGTTTTATAAGGTAAAACATGCCCGAAGCAATGAGGGTTAACGATAAGCAGTTGGTTCCGGTTGTTATCTATTGATAGCAGTCGTTAGGCCACGTCAACGGCCGTTGGGCGGCCTCATAAACTCTGACACTAGGGGCTAGCACAACTATATATACCTAATTATGACAAATAAACAACAACGGAAATTTAACGGGTGTTTCCGTGTGGTAGCTTCTAAACGGCTGAACCGATTTCTATACAGTTCGTTCTCGTTTGAAAGGTTACTTGATGGTGGCTTGTTAATTGAGACTCGAGAGTGATCCAAGGAAAAGAAATCTATAGCATCTTTTACGTCAGGCGTTTTATAATTTTTTAATAATAATTAATTGTAAGTAAATGTCGTCGCTTCAAATATATTTAATATTTTCAGGAAAAAAACGCCCTCCAGTTCAATATAGATATATTTATAAAATCAACTACCCACTTTGTATATTGCTAGGGTGATCGTAAATGAGACTCGTGGTACGTTTGATCGTTCTCCAAGTTTGAAGAGTAGTCCAGATTTACAAGTATACATGTCGGCGGCATGTCGAAGGCTTCAAGAAATTTGTACGGAATCAGGATGCTTCGAGCCTTTGGCCGTCTTCGAAGACCCTTCGAAGTACCCTAATGATTTTAGGTTGGCTGTATTTTGTTTTTCAAATTTGTGTTTTTTGCCTGAAAATGTGTGTGGGTAAAAGAAACAAAACGAAAGAAACTTTTCGTTTCTCCCGTAGCTCTTAGGAAGTTTTAGCACAGCTTCATCCACCACTTCACCAATTCGTGACTTGACGCTACTAAGTACCTGACTGTGCACGATTCGACATTTTGACCCAGTTGAATAAATTAAATTTGTAATTAGTCTTTCTTCAAATTTTATTAAGTAATCCTTTGAACTGGATTTTGGTCAGTTTACAGTACTTCTAACGTAAACTCAGATTTCAGGCCCGGGGCGGTATCCCCAAAGTTGCCTTTGTAATATCACCCCTTTCCTGGGTATTATGGTATATAAGAATCTCTATAGAGATACAAAATATCTTTGTCTGTCAATAACAATACAGTCGACTACTTCTTGACATAATGGAAGCGAAGTTATTATTACAACTAGCTGCGCCCCGCAGTTTCACCCGCGTTTGGATAATATACGATATATCTTTATGAATTGTAGCCTATGTGTTATTCTAATATGTAAGCTACATTATTGTAAAGTTTCATTAAAATCCATTCAGTAGTTTTGACGTGAAAGAGTAACAAACATCCATCCATCCATCCATACTTACAAACTTTCGCGTTTATAATATTAGTAGGATAGTAGGATTACGAGTAGGTAGGTACCTATTTGTAAGCAAATTATGAGTGTCACTTATTTTTGCGGTTAGCTGGCTTCGAACGCACGTCTAGCGGGATGTGCTTCGGAGACGAAACCAACTGAGCTTTAATCGATTTAATATTATACGTAGATACATCAATTTGGGTGCAAACATGTCCTTGAATTTCGCCGCATATTTTGATTACCATCCCCCGTTTCCAACCCCCAATGTAAACAATGACACCTCATTCTAATACGTTGGCAATCATAACATTATTGATTCTGCAGATTCCAACAATATCATGAACATCCTTCCGACAGTCCCGCAAGCAGACCGGAAGTGCCTACTCTACCGTATTCTGTGCCGGAAGTCGGCTGGGATGGTGACATGCCACTTCCGGTGACGCCGGAAGCACGTTGCCGCGTGACTGACGGAAATGACGTATGCTCGCTCTTAGTGCTATCATCACTATCATAATAAAGATATCTCTACGAAGGATACTGACATATTTGACATAATTTTTGATTTATTTGAATCACACGTCATGCTACTTTTAAAACGTGTTTGGAACCTTATATCTATATAGTTCCAATACATTCAGCTCTAGATATTATATGTACAGTATATATTATTAAAAAAAGCGTCAACGAGACCGTTCAAGTGTGAGTTCACTTTGCGCCCGCCTCACTCGATTTTGTTGGTTTTTGTCCCGCACACGCCACAGGCCCGTTGTTTTGCCATCAAATAATATTGGCCGTTTCACTGTCAAGTTGGATTCAGAAACGGCAATAAACTTTAGGACAGGGCTGCAATGGACATGACAATGTGACTGCCAGATTGCAGACAACTCAAATAAAAATACAACTGAATTGAGTACCTTCTCTTTTCTTAAGTTGTAAAAAGTTCTCTTTTTCTAACGAGTATTGAAAAGGTTGTTTTCCACCTCAGTCTAAGCTCATTATAAATGCTATCCTCAGTCGTCTCACCCCATCGTCATTAGAATACAGCATAATACAATCAAGATTTTAATATGAAGCAGTTGTAAAATTAAACCATCTCATTTCCGCATACAGCCCGAGCGCTATTAAACCCCGCGATAAAACTTAATACATCCAACAAAATCTAAATTTATTGCAAACCGGGCTACATTCGAACATACCAATTATGAGGGAATAATCCACCATTTAAACCCTACCTCTAAAGTGTGAGCAAATATTGGCAAAAGCGAGGGTAGGTGGAGGCCTACGTATGGTGGTTAGCGTAGACCGATATCAATGAAGGCGCTTTGAAATTATGTCGGTTGTAAAACACGAACAATACTACATGGTATTGACAGCCCTGGTGTACGTTCGTGAGGATTTTGACAACCCCTATTTTATGGTGGTACACAGTGTAACAAGGTCACTTACAGTAGAACATAATTACATAAATGAGTTGGTTGTTATCTCGATAAAATGTACCTAGTAGTAACTCGACCGCTATTGGATATTTGTACAGTCGGAAAAAAAGGTGTTACGAAAATAAAATGTTTGACTATAAAATGAAGCAATAACAAAAATAAAATGCGACATCCGTACTTATAATACATTCAAAGTACCTTGGCTTAGCACAAAAGGTTTAAACCAGAGTTCAACCGATGCGTCTAAATATTATTTTCTCCACAAGTCGACGTCTAGCCCTCGCTTTTTCTAACTCAATAACAAATTCACGAAAAACAATTAGGAATGCCAGGATGGAGTAAGAAAACGCGAGTGATAGACGTCGATTTCGTGGAACGAAATTTTAGAAAAATCTGTTTAACTCTGGTTTAATCTTGTGTGGTAAGACGGTTATTATATATTGTGACGTGAAATGTAAATCGAGCCGACACAGCGTCTAGTTGACCTTCTCATACTCAACTTCCTACAATGAAAAATAGGGTTGACAGAGTAGAAATTGGAACGATCGCGATACCACGGTCCAGAGTTCCAGACTGCATAATTCCGTCGTAAGGGCCTGATAAACTGGTAGGCCCCCATCGATTTATAGTTCGCACACATAGGACATAACTCGGTCGGAGAATCGAATATATTTGATAGATTATGGTGCGTCGTGGACCCTTTTCCGGAAAATGCACGGTACGAAAGGAGAATCGTTTCGGATGCTCCGTCCATTTTGAGAGAATGACGGAAGCCCGACGGAGTGTGATGGCTGCTGATGCGGTCTATCTTTGCGTAATAAGTGAGGATATCGCGTTCGTTTTTTTGTTTTCTTATAGGGCCGGCGTGTCTTCCCATAAATTATAGGAGACACGCACTTTCATCACGGTATACTTATTTGCCAAAATAGTAGTTAAATTATGTATGAAAGAAAGATTTTCATAACGATTCCAAAACCAAGTACCTAACTAAGTATACGCGATTCTAAAGGCAGTTTAAATACCTAATTAGGGTTTAAACGCATCATAAACTCAATCCCTGATCGCTTAATCCTGTCATAAATAATGTACGTCCTTTCCGGTTGCCATTTTTAAATTAAACGCATCGCAAATTACAACAAAATATGAATAAAAAACCTTCAGGTAGCAAATCGAGGACCGCACCTGTCAATTACTGCTTTCCGAGTATTAAAAAAGTAAAAAACAAGATGGCGGCGAAGCTGACTTTATGCCAAAACAAAAATGGAAGACGAGTCGAATGTCAATAGTCGGTTGCTTTGCAGAGATGTTTTTTTTCTATTTATTATTTTTGGGTGTGTGTCAAAGAGGATTTTATCTGAAATGGCTATTGTTTATAATAAAGATTGAACAAGAAATTGTGATTACAATGTGTT
The DNA here is from genome assembly GCA_905147375.1 of Hylaea fasciaria. NCBI lineage: Eukaryota > Metazoa > Arthropoda > Insecta > Lepidoptera > Geometridae > Hylaea > Hylaea fasciaria. The sequence continues at coordinate 4,351,573 of LR990218.1, forward strand.
TTCAGAATGATATAAGCCCAAGATAAGTAGGTAAGTCTCAGATCAGTTTTAAACTGTGGGATGTAACCTACTTTTCTATGGTAAAACCTAGACCAGTGGCCATAACTAATACTTGTCCAATGTCCATGAAACTAAACTTAATAATGTGTTACAATTTGAATTCGGCTGCAGCTTAATCAATTTATAATGACACAATTTGCAACGCGACATCGCGCGGCTGATTACGAATTCAACCGAAGTTTCCACACACAAAATATCACATTTCAACCGAGCTGTGTTATTAGATTGGAATAAAATGGCGGTCGCACTTACTACAGACTCTACTGACGCCTAATGAATTATGAACAAGCTTTTGCCTTCCGTGTAGGCGAGGAGCTAAGCGCCGTCGAAATTCTGTGATAAGCACACTTTGACGTCATCATTTCATTGTTTGCTTTGGCTTAGCAGCGCTACCGTGGTTAGTCAAATGGCTTAGGCATACGATGATTCACAGTGATTCCAAATTTAGGGTTACGGGTTCAATTCCCAGTGCCTGCACGTGCCAATATTTACCTACGTGTAAGAAGTACAGTAATGATCACTCGCTTCTCGAACGAACGAAAATATTTTAGGTACTCTACATTCCTGAGAATTGTTTCGCAGATTTGTGATTTACAAATCCGGACCTAAAAGCCTATGGCCTAGTCCTCCTCAAGAAGAGATGAGTCCCGTGTTCAGCAGCAGGGAGATATATCGTGATGCTGAGCACCTGAAAAACCTATGTAAGCTAGGCACAGTCTCGACTTTTTGGTTTAGCAATGCCGTTGAAAGCGCTGGTATAGCAGAGGTGCATAATCAAACGAAATGTAGATCACTGAACAGTTACTAACGAAAAAGTATTCTCTATTCCTGAAGGTTACCTTCTTAACTAGTTTGAAGTTGGTTCGTTATATCAATCACGATTCGAGTCCCGTAACCAATCGAAATGTATCATTAGACAAGTTGAAATATTTTATATAAATTTGTGTATTAAAAATCATCCTTTAAAAATGCCTCGTCACCTAAGAAAAACTATTTTTTCACTCTTAATACTTGAATGCAATAAAACTTTGGAGTACATTCCAACTATGTATTGCAGATACTTCAGGGGCCTGTTTAATTTACAGCTGTATAACAGCCGACGAGTTATAAAATTACATTATTATGGTAGCTAATAAACTTTATGCACGCGTGCATAATTTCAGACAATTCGCACGCCTGAAAGTGGGTGAAAATTAATTGAAGGCATCTGTTACATTTACCCATATGAATATATAATAAAATACAAATAAATAAATAAAAAATAAATAACAAAAATAACATTATTATATACGAGATAAAGCTAAGAAAAGGTTGTATACAATAAGAATACTTAAATTATTCCTACATATTATTATGGAAGTTTATTATTAAAAATCTGTATTAAGATATCGATCAGTTGAACGTTTTGTAAGCCTATTCGAGATCAGATAGATTTTAGATAGACACACAGACATGATAATAACTGCAATTTATGAATTAGGCGTCGGGTCGCCGACGTCGCGTCGTAGAAATAGTATTTTTCATTTCAACTTATCCACCAATCCGGACTAGGCACCCGTTGGTGGATTATGGCTTAACCCTCCTCACGAAAGTGAGGGGAGGCCTTTGCCCAGCAGTGGGACAGTTACAGGCTGAATTATTATTATTATTTAAACTTTGCCATTTATGTTGAATTTGCAGTCTTTTTCAGTATAGGCAATTGCGTGTTAAAAATATTAGCGTGCTATTTTATCTGCTTAATAATTATGTCATAGTGGAAACGTGCTTTCGCTCTCCGTCTAACACAATGTAAGGTAGTCAATGAGATTTTTTTTGTATGAATGTATTCTCGAATAAATTTTATTCAACCGTTGAATAATTCAACAGTCGCTCTTTTATAACGAAATGTAGGGGCGAGAGATGTTGAAGTTATTTTAAGTATTTTCTCAGTGTTTGTCTTGTGGCATTTAGGCCGTTTTAGGCTCTATAATAATACTTACTTCCTTTTACTCCATTGACAATATTATTTTCTGTTTATTTCAGCCAATTACTACGACAATGGTGCCTATTCTGTTGCTACAAACTAAACTAAATTTTAGTTTTAGTTCTGTCAAATGGTATTTGGTCACACTTCAACATTCTGAAAACAAATGGTTATAACTTTAGAGATGTCAAATTAAGATTTAGTTTAACAGAATAGGCATCATTTTATGTACATACGAATAGGGGGATAAGGATACCTACAATTTCTGTAATTTAGTACATAATATATAATAGATAAATACAAATAGGATACTATTCCTATTGCTATATTAATGTGTATGTATCTAAGTATTTGTATAATTACATAATATTTTAACAGTAAAAAAAAATCAATAAGAGGGTAGTTAGCTTAGGTGTGTCTAGCTAGGATTTTAATAGTAGGTATACAAAGAATAAGCGGTGGTAGCCTAGTGGGTGAACGTCCGCCTTCGAAAACGGAGGTGGCGAGTTCAAATTCCAGTACGGGCACGTACCAATGTGTTTCTTGTTAAAACATATGTACGTAATTATCACTCGCTTTTCAGTGTAGGAAAACATCGTGAGGAAACCAACATGCCCGAGAATTATTTAGGAGGTATGTATCCACCAACCCGGACTAGACCCCCATGGTAGATTATGGCCTAACCCCCCTCACGATAGGGAGGGGAGGCCTTTGCCCAGCAGTGGGACAGTTACAGGCTGAATTATTATTTTATATTATAATACAAAGGATTCACGCTTGAACGGCTGGACTAATTTTAAAGAAATTTTGCATGGAGGTAGCTAGCACCTTGGATTCACACATAGGTTACCTTTTATTCAGAAAACATAGGGCAACACCGCGGGGCGCAGCTAGTTAATAATATATAAGACTACTACTTCAAATTAATTTCTGAGTCGGCACTAGAAAACGCGCAAACGAAAATTATCAGCAATCAGCTAAGTGCGCTTCTAAATCTTCCGGGTGGTATAAATACTTGCAAATATAGAACGATTTATGGGCCAAAATAATTAGGTAAATTCTCCGGGAAACGCGAGATTTGCTCCCAAATATTGACACTTCGTGGAGAATTTTCGTGTTCATGGGAGATTTTAAAATTAGGAATAGTAGCTCTATTGGGATGTTCCAACAGTTATAGAGAACACTTCCTATTATAATGAGCATGTGTGTACCTACCAGATTAACGAGGTCGTCACCAGTGCCCTGAGTATGAGTATTTACTAGCTCGACATAGTACGTGTCTTTCTTACAAACAAGTCGAATCAGAATATTAAAACAACACAGTGATTGTCACTTAATTCCGCAATTTGGCCTACATAGCGCGAATTACAATCCTTCTTCACAATTATCGTATATTCGGCTGAAAACAATGTAAATCCAATGTAATTAAACTAAAAGGTTTAGCCTGGACATAAATAAGTAGGTATTTACGATTTTCTGCTCCGGCGAATGTAAACTCTAATAATAATAAATCTGTCGGGCGTTTGTATGTATTTTTTTGGGGTAGTTACTTTTGGTTAGACGTAATCCCGCGGGAAGAGTAACCTTTGTGGGAATAACTTGTGATTCGTGTTTTTTTTTTGTTTTAGAATCGCACGGTTTGTACATTTAGCCAGCTAACTGACCCAACAGATGTCGCCGTCCTGTCAAAAATGTACATGAGATAGTGAATTAGGTATGGTATAATAATTTTTTTCTAGAATTGTTCCTGTTTCGATAGTTATTATGCTATTCGGAGCAGAGACGAAACAAACTAAGCAAGGATTATGACAATCGATCCAGCCGTTGTCGAGTTATAAATGCTGTAACTAACACGACTATGTTTTCTATACACATATAAAAATACATAGATTTCACAGTAAGAATAATGTCGAGTCCCAGTCTCTCAAGCAGTCGGTTAGTCAAGTCGCAGTCTACTTCACGATTCAGTAAAGTGGATGCTTTATTAAAACGTCTTGGAAGTTTGGAAAGGAACACTCAATGATACTTAAGACTTATGGGTTTATTTCATTTTCCTACGCTCGTGCACGTTAACGAACACTCAAACACACACATTGATTGCAATTTTTTAGAGATCAGTGCCCTGAGTATGAGTTTTACTAGCTCGACATAGTACGCGTTAACTAGCTCTTTCTCGCGCGTTTATGAACGAAAACTCTTAATATGAAGAGCTATGTTGACGCGTACTATGTCGAGCTAGTAAAAACTCATGCCACCGGTATTTATAGTGCGCGCTCGAGACGACATTCACAGGTATTCGATATTTATTACCTCTATGGCGGCAAGATAGTCGACACGGGACAATCGAATTCGAGTCGAGAGCAAGATGTTTGTACTCGATTGTAATTTTGCACCGAATACGATTGTCTCGACTGTCTTAACGTCGTTAACAACTTACATACATTCCTGTGACACATAACCTACATTCGCCGTAACAGACACTGCCAATTACGAACAATCCGAAAACAAACTCCACCACTTAAAGTCTCGTTTAACACAAACGTGAGAGTTTACGTTTACGTTCGCAACGTAACCGTGGACGTTAAGCTGCTTACGTCTTCGCACTTACTTGTTTTTGTTTTGTACGTTTAACTGTCTTTGCCAAGGGAATGAAATATAGAAAGCATAGAATGGCCATTATGAGAATTAAACATTTTTAGGATTGGGCATTTTTAGAATTTGGCATTTGTAGACTTGGGCATTTAGAGAATTTAGTGCTCCACTTTATATTTAAATTTCATTACAAAAAAGGGAAGTTAAACAATGAAAGGTAAATAATTATGACATAAGGTTGCAAAATAAGCTGCATTATCGCTCATATTTGTCACATATTTATCTTCAGAACTTTCTCCTACTTCTAGAATAAAATTTTCTTCTCTTCTTTGCTGTCTTTTCTATTTCTTCTGCTTGTTTGAATATTTAACTTAATCAAACATTGGTGGTTGCATTCCCATTGACATTTGCATCGGCATAGGCATTTGCATGGGCATCTGCATGGACATCTGCATGGGCATCTGCATCTGCATGGGCACCTGCATCTGCATTGGCATCTGCATCGGCATTGACATTCCGCCCATCAACAACTGCCAAGGCGATACGTTCACGTCTAAATGCTTGACTTTGGGGTTTTCTAGTTCTTTAGTTCTATTCACAGGCGTATTGAAACGCGGTACAAAAACGCTTGGTCCAAACGGTATAGGAAAGCCTATAAGCTCCACCGCCGGTAGAAAAAGGTAAACCACCACAAGCCATTGTGGCCTATTGTCCTGGAATAAACAACACACAAAGTAAAAGACTTTAAGTGATCCGGGAAACATTTTAAATGCGTATTCAATACAAAACTGGATGATCAAAATTCATCTAAACAACGATGAACTGAGCTGAAAAATCCTAGAATTATATTTTCAGAGGTATACATACCTATATGATATGCCAATTCAATTCTGGCGTAATAATCCTCGCGGAAGTGAAGGTGGTGACAGAAGATGATGATGAAGAATAATGTTAGATACAGACACTTACAGAGAACATTATTTTTTTAATATTTTTGTACCATGTGTATGTTTACAATCTGTATAACCGGTTGCCATACATCTACTTTCGTCCTTCGTTGAATTTTAACTGAAACTGAAACTCTGAGATGTGGGTTTCTTTATCAGCTGTAAAATTGCACATCAAATAGAATTATTTTTATTATTATTCACATTATGGCCATGTAATGACTCTATTTATACTATGATTGCATGCCGAAATACTAACGAATATAATTTCTAAATCTTAATTTAATTCATTACATACCTAGCACATTCATTGTTTTTTTAATACGTTTGGCTACAGACTCCAAATGATAATTATATACTTAGGTACTTACTTGGCTATTTATTATTCACTACATAGTAGAAATATAGCAGCACTAAAACACGCTTTGGCAAGAAAATTCACAAATACAGTAAACAGTATAAAATTTTGTAAAAATTGTTTTAAGATTTTCATTTCATTTGGGTAATAGGTAATGTTTATTTCATCAATTATCCATTACAATCATAATAAGTATATATCAACTACTAGGTAGGTATATATTTTCGAAAAATCTATTTAAAATTAACAAAATATAATTAGTGTTTCCAGATTACATTGCTTAAAGCCACTGCATTGCTTCTTTCCTTTCTTGTTCTCTTTCTCTTCCTCTTCGTCTTTTTGAACACTTTCTTATTCTGTGTGACCGTCTTCCTGACCTCTTTCGGTCTTCTGACCCGTCCGAACTCTCTTCAGAACTGTCAGAGCTCTTTGAATGCTCGTCAGAACTCTTTGAATGCTCGTCAGAACTCTTTGAACGCTCGTCAGAACTCTGTGAACGCTCAGCACAACTATTTGAATGCACCGCAGAACTTTTTGAATGTTCTCCAGAACACTTTGAATGCTTACCACAACTCTTTGAATTCTCGTCAGAACTCTGTGAACTCTCGCTAGAGCTTACGGAACACCCAGAACTCTTTGAACTGTGCTTTCCATGTTTTTTAAAAGGCGAATGACGTGGACTTTTCCTTTTCTCAGGACCTATTTTTTTGACCTTGTGTGGGTTGAAGTTGTAACCAGCTTTATTCATGATTGCCATCGGTATTGGCATTGAAGGCATTGGCTGCGGCATCATCTGCATTGGCTGCGGCATCATCTGCATTGGCGGTGGCATCATCTGCATAGGCGGCGGCATCATCGGCATCCGCGGTGGCATCATCGCTATTTGCGGAGGCATCATCTGCATTGGCAGCATCATAAGCATGCCTGTCATATCCGCTTCGGATCCCTTCATTTCAGCAGCTATTCTTGCTCTGTCCTCCTTTCTTTTTCTTTCTTCTTCTTTTTTTCTCTCCTCTTCCTTCATTCTTGCTTCTTCTGATACGTCATTGTTCATTTTTAATTGAAACCTTGATTGAATTATGGGCACCATAGGCACTGGCATTGGCATTGGCATTGCAATTTGGAGTTTTACTTTCATCCGAAGGAGTAAATAGAACGCTATTAGCCATCTTGAGATGTCCTGAAATTAATTAACCAGTAAAGTATACATAGAAGTAGTATACATAGGTGATGTATAATTATAACTTTCTGTGGTATTATTCGTTCCCTGATCTCATAGACACAAACTTACAAAAAACATAATTATATTTAGAAACTTCTAAGTTAGAGCAGTCTGTAACGAAGTTCTATTTATTTTGCACATTTTTTGCTTTGAAACAAAAGTGAACACTGAAATACGGAAACGAGTTTCTCTTTAACAACCGATAAAAGTAGGCAAGTTCAATAACAAAATAAAATATTTCATACAATCATACGAAATGGGTATTGAACAATACAAATTCGGTAAACACATTGGCATGTATGCAATAATAAGGCGCAATTCACACTGCACCGTCTTACGTAACGCGTAAGTATTTAGGATAGATACGATGGATGGATTATATTATATACACATACGTAAAAAAAGAAACAGTAAAATTGTAAGTGTGTGTGTATATATTTAAGAGATCCTACGACCACACTACTTGCAATTCTGTCTATCCAATAATTATCTAAGAAATTGTTTTAAGCTATAAAACCACCCATTTAACTTACCTTATTGAGCCAGATGTTGTTCTACATTGCGTTTTTGGGCGTATACATATTTTCTTATATTGGTTCTTAGGGTTCTTCTTAAGTTGTCAGTGAGAAGTGACTTCACAGAAGAATCAAACCAGAAAGGGGGAAACGGTTTAATGCAGAGTACACGGATATTACGCGGGCCAAATCGCGGGGCAACTATAACCCAATACAAGCTACCCGACTTACATAACCGTCATGAGTTCCAGAACTATAATTCTCGACGTTATGACTAAAGATACGAGGAAGGCAACCAAAAGTACGATAACCTTCTAATATTAACATACAGAGCGACACTACGAACATTACAGTAAAGATCGGATTTTGTTGCCGATTCCTTTCATGCCCGTAAGAGGCACTTTCAGCCCTGAAGGCTGTCCTGAAAAGATGCTAGATTTATTGGCGACCGATTCTCTGGACCGAAAACGATTTCTGTTAGATTTATGACGAAATTCCGGAGTTTTTGTCGTCTAAGTTCTGTAACGACAAATAATGTCTAATTATTAAAAAAACTTCCTAGTTGGTAGGCCTTTTAGTAAGTACTTTCTAAAATTAATTACATGAAGTTTGCTTCACCATTTTTACATCTATTCAAGTTATAATAAGATACATTGATTATTACAATGTGAAATTTGTATAAGCGAGATATTATTATAATGTATTTAGTTCCCAAAATAACAACGTAATATAGACTATAATATATTCGTCTATTCTGTTTATAGACTATTTTATTACCTTTAGGAAACCGCGTCACATTCGTATATCCAAAACACGCAAGTACGTACTTAGTCCATGAAATTTTCTGAAATCGTAATAATTTCATCTGACAACGTCTCGCAACAAGCAATCAAACATCACGCATCGTGTGTCTACGCTTAAATTCTCCCATCTTGTCACATTTTCTAACAAAATTAAGATAACTAACTGAAAATGTTACAACTTATCAGTGATACGTCAATTTACATCGGATTGCCAGAGATTCACGAAGCATTAAACTCATCGAGACGCTGGATAGACGTGCCATATCAATAAGAGTACAATTTAATTGAATGAGAGATGGTACAAGTCACGAGAAATCAGTTCTAATCTATATTTACTGAACCAAAAGGTAGTCTTGAAAGTGGAAGAAGCGAAAAAGATGTGTCAGGATGTTTGTCTCCAACGGGAAAAGGGCGTGATTGTATGTATATATGTCTGTAGTATGTATGTATGTATGTATGTATATTTGTTTGTGTGTAGTGTCAAAGGAAGAGGTAGGCTTCAGATTCTAGTGTCAGCATTAGTAAAATATTATAATGTATTCTGTAACAAAATTCATATTTCTATATTAATTCATTCTTCTAGGAAGTTTCCCATTTCAAAAGTACTAATATCTTTTATTTCAATGAAATGTTTAAGAGCACTAAACTAACTTAGTTATGTACCGGGTTCTTAGTCTTAGTTAGGTAACTTTTCGTTTATTTGTTTATTAAAGCTGGCAGCTGGCCAAATTATTCATATTTAAATATATAATTCCGGGTGTCTACTTCTGTTTGTTTATAAGATAATATTCTATGTCGGATATAACTAAGTCTTTGACCAGAATTTTGGTGAGAAACCGAAATAATAATGACTGTATTTTACTTGTTCCAAGTGTAAAATCCCGATGTGTGCTATAAGTATATCGAAAGTGCGGGAGATCGATGTAAGTACTTATCTGAATCCAATACACTAATTCGATACATTTCAATACACGAGTCCGTTATGTTTTTTTTCTAAAATAAATTACAAATGTTATTTGTGGAAAATGTATAATTTCATCATCGTTAACGTGCACGAGTGAGTGGTGTGTTATTCGTGTCAAAACAAGTTTCAGTAAAGTATTCACCGCTTTAATGAATCGTATAGGTAGTTGATAATAGACTACTAGTTAAGTACCAACTTGACAAAATATTACAAGTGGTTTTATGAACTAGACCTCGCGATCAAAGCTCCAATATCATGGTGATAGGCATCGCCCTCTTTTTGCCCCATTTTCTTCCCACTATCGAAAGTCGCCCGGAACAAACATACATACAAACATCCAGACGAAATCAAAATTGGCCACTCTTAAAATGGAGCCCTTCGCTCACTTTGTTCGCTCGATCAATAAAGTGCTTGAATATAATACTTGAATTAGGCAATCATATTAAAAATTATGAGCGAATCTGTTTGCGTTCTAATACTATATTTGTTAAATTAATATTTAACGCTAAGTGCCTAGCGTTTGCGAATGCGTCTGAAACGTCTGAATATATTCAACTTGACAGGCCTTCTGGACTCTGGTGCACTTAGCACAGTACAGACGCTAACACAAGTGTTTTCTTAAAATAAGAAACACTCGATCAAGTCACCTTTGAAACAAATAATTAAAATTGATGGACAGGTACACACGTTAAATTTACAAAACCCCTTTGTATGTATAATGGGGTTTTATTAGCCTGTAGTGTCAGAGTGTATTGTATTGTATTTGTATTTGAGTGTATGTGTATTGGCCCCAATGGCCTCTGACGCGGCTTAACAACTGCTATGAATCGATAACAACCGAGACCGACGGGTTAACGTGCCACCCGAAGCACAGAGAGATGAAAAACTGCACATCAATTCTGTAAATCATTGGTCGAGGATCGAACCCGGTATCTTTGGATCCTAAAGCGCATAAGTTAACGCTCGGCCACCATCATTAATCTCTAATCGATCGTCAGGGGTCATAATTTAACAATACTTAAAACTTAATTAACTTAATTGTCTCCTAAACAAATAGAAGACTAAAAAACATACAATAATAATTAATTACAAAATAATGAGTAGGTTCTTACCTATGATAATGGTTTGACTTTGAACAAGGAAGATTCCTTTTGATATTGTATTGATTCATGACTGAAGATTCTAAGATCCAAGATAATATCAAAATATCCAATTATTGTTGTAAGGTTCATCTTTCAACGTACAGTTGTCATGGATTCATACATTATTCAACCCCAATCAATTGGTTGAATCAGTTGCGTGATTGATCTTTGATATAAATGTCAACATTGAAGTTAGTCGGTGTAATATTTTAACTTGTAAAAGAGTTGTGAGATTGACTTCCAAATGCGAGTTTTAAATACCTATGTAAAAGGTAGGTTATGAGAAAGGAAAAGTTTTAAAAGGGAAGAGGAAAGAGAGGGATTGGAAAATATATTTGTTACTACAAATCAGGGCATTATAATAAATGCGACAGTTGGAATGTTTAGTCGTGTGTTTTTTATTTATTATTTTTTATTATAATTTTTTACTCAATATCGACAAACGACAAAAAAATTGTTGAAATAACTTTTTTACTTTTTATTAACGAAGCTCCACACTAGAATTGCTCCTGTATCGACCTTGTTATTTTGGTTTGGCCCAAATCATCCCAAATTTAGGTGCAATTATTTATTTAGTTGAATAATATGTATTAAAAATGTGGCAGATAACTTCCGTTGGTAACTGTACTCGTAGACGTCATACCAATTGAAGTCCGCGATAGCGAAATTAAACATCGGTTATCTTCATTCAGTTCATTCGCACTCGTTTTATCTTCTTATCTTTATCTTGATGGATTTAATAATATCTTTTTTTATTACATTTATATTTTCATCTCGTAATGATAGAAAGGTCGGATGTTTGATAGTACTGCATCACGCTGTACGGATTGCAGTGAAGTTTTGCAACAATACTGCTTATATTTCGTGTTGTAATAAAGGGTACTTTTTACCAAATATCTACCCCTAAAAGGGTAAAACCACCGCAAAGGAAGTAAAAAATATTAGAAGTGTTATTTTTCTTCGACCTTTTTAATTGAAATTAAAATCATTGTAACGCAACACACCTACGATACTTATTTGAATTCCATCAGAACTTACATAATGCCCGCGAAGATTAATAGTCACAACCCGGTAGACACGACAAAATTTAAAAAAAGTATACCTAAATGAAAATTCGTAAAAATTTCATCAAATCCATATAAATTTCACCAGCAAAAAATTTAGCATCGCACGAAGCCAAAACGTAAAAAACAACACTAAACAACTCGCGTCCATGTATGAACTGCCCGTTACGTTACCCGTTAGATATTTTCCTATCAGGAACGCGAACTATTTTTATCGGGTAGAGTACGTCAGCTTTATTATAGCATAGGCCAGGAATTTATATATTGCCCGTGTGGTTGCAATATGTTTGGCTTTACTTGATAAATCGGTGGGTATCGACCTTTAAATAATACCTACAGGCCTACATAGAAGGAGTAATTGGAACAAACTTTTATAATCTAGGATGACATATCGCCAAATTAACCGGATTCCTGAATTTCAGTATCACTGAGTCTCCCTGACTTAACAACTGACTAATTGCAATAAGCCGATGTTATAAGTTATAAAGCCACCAAATATAGTTCTAAGGGGTTTATTATGCGGCCACACTGATTTATGTCAAAACCCGGTTAGCAGTTGTAACCGGTTATAAAAATTAATCGAAAGCTAGAACCGAAATCCTGTACAGTTTGATTGAAGACAATAACCAAAACCGGGTACCTATTGAAATCTGGAACTAATAATTATTCCCGATTTGTGGATTACGATCTAAACCGGTTAATATTTACCGGTTTCCGAGATCAGGTATCAAGATACTCCTCTCAACTTTTGCTAATAACTACAATTTTGAAAGGATCCTAAAACCCATTGTTGTTTTGTTCAAAGGCTAAGGGCTGCCAACTTCATAAAAGTTTTCACATTACCGACACTTTGAACAAATACAGAAAGTGCTCAAAGAAAAATTCGATTTCCTTGCATTACTTTTAGTAGTCTAAAGTATTGTGTTTTTAACGAACCTTTTTTAACCTTCGCGGTGATAGGGGAGGGGTGTATCTTTATTTAGCGTGTATATCTGTAGCCTCGTAGTTCTTAACCGAATGAACCGGTTTTGATTTCGATTCTTTGTTAGGAAGGCGTCTTGATCGAGAGTGTTCTTAGTCAATGATTGATAATTTGTCAATTTAGTGAGTCTTTTTTGTCGGAATTATTTTAATCTTTAACTCAACAGCCGAAAGACTAATGTTTTCTTATTTTAATTTTGACTAAACGAAGATTTGGGCTGGTATTTTGTCTAATGTACCTAAGCTGGTTTGGTGCATTGCATACTAGTTTTTGGAGAACTTTCCCCAGGGTTACATTTTACACACCAAAAATATGTTTTTTTTTAAAGGTACCTACTTTTACATTTTGAAATATGGATTAGAGGTGCATAATTGCATGCATATTCCTTTAGCATACGAGTGTAGGCAAACCACATGGACACAATAAAAGTGTAACTTTGACTGTTGGAAAATGTAATAATGATGATGTTAAAATAACGACGATAAAAAATATATTTGATTTGATATCTTGCGCCGTGTAAGACGCGCCTTGTAGGAGAGTCCTATTATTAAAGTTTTCAACTAATATGTACTGAAGTTGTATGATTAATATCGATAGATTCCCGAAAGGACGGTCATTTATCATGAAGTCCATGATAGATACGAATTTGGGATCGAGGCGTGTTCAAAATTTATTGAATCCATTTATCTGGTGATGTGTATGTCTATTAGTTAAAATTACTTACCGTTTTGTTTATTGATAAACTTGATAATCCTATCCTACTAATATTATAAAAGCCAAAGTTTGTGCGTTTGTATGTTTGTTAGGTACTTCTTCGCGCTCAAACGGCTGGACTAATTTTGATGAACTTTGTGTGGAGGTAGCAGAATAACACATATACTACTTTCTATTCTGAATACAACGGGTAACATCACAGGGCGCAACTGTTATTATTATATAGCAGAAATTGTTTGTCCATGACGGACATAATAATATTAATACCTAACTACAAGAGCCCCGCCATTTCACCCGCGCTTACTTTTATCCCGCGGGTGTATCCGCGGGCTGCAGCAAGTTGTAAAAATATTCGAGCTATCTGCCAATGAAAGTCCCGTTGAATTCGGTCCGGCGGTTTCGGTGATTAGCTATATAACAAAAATAGAGACAGATAGACAGCCAGACAAACATTGTAATACTTAATTGATTTTTTTTGGTATATAATATGTTCACTTTCATATGCTGTTACATTTACATTCCAAACTGACACTGCATTTTTATTTATTTGTATCCAAGAAGATTGCACTAGTAACAATAATAGTCTCAGAAATAGAACAATCTATTTATATGGAACAAAAGTCGTTACACCATTTTAGGTATAACTCGAGAACGACTAGACCGATTTTGATGATTTTTCTTTTATTGGATTTGTCTCAGCTCCGAATAGCAGAATAAATAATAAAATGGGAAAATTTACAAAAAAGAAAATGATTGTGATAATTCATGTTCTCATACTTTTTTGACAGGATAACGTGTGTCAGGACAGCTAAGTATTAGGTTATTGATTAAGAAATAGTACTTAATTTAGAATACAAAACATAACTATGCAGCATTATGCTGAGCTCAGGTCTTTTCTGACATAACTGCGCACCGGTTATCTGCGTACAAAAATATCTGACTTCTACATTGTTTAATTCTCCTGTCCTGTTTGTATTATAATATGTCTACGTGTTTGTCGTTGTGTGCAGTTTTGTCGAAATAAATATTTTTCTTTCTTTCTTTCTTTCTTTCCTTCTTTCTTTCTTTATTTCTTTCTCTTTCTTTCTTCCTAACTAAAAGCTATATCTACAGCACGACCACGACTATAATATTATGTAACCATAGCTATTATATAATTTGCACACCGCTTCCCCGCATTATACCTACTCTGAACTCTGCCCCATAAAAAGGCTATACCAAATAAGATAAGGAAAGGGTATAATTACATTCTGGTAATCCCTCGCGACGAAAATAAAACAACGAGCCTATGGAAAGGTAATCTATCAGGCAGGCACGTATCCAGGGCTTCGTCGAGGGGCTGAATTTGGGGGGCAATTAAATAGTACAAAAAAGTAGTGAATATTTTTATAACAGTGACTCGTTTCGTGAGTCTTATAGGTAGGTACCAAATAAGCCTCGCAAGCATCAAACTATTTTTTGGAAAAACGTTACAGTAATATTCAAAATGTGTTGCTATTCACAAACATTTTTTTTAACATATTTTAGTGACGAGTCATGCAGGTTGATTGCGTGATGGTAACCATACCTGCAGAGCCACCTACAACATTACCTCGCACACTGCGCCTTACCCAGACATTGGTTTTACTGTCCAGGGCAACTCCGTCAAGAGAAGGTGGGGAAATTCGTCTCACTGTATCCAAGTGGGGTAAATAGCCCCACAATACCCTTTCCTAGCTACAACCACATTAATATAAAAACGAAAGTGACTTCTGCTTGTTCGTAACGTTTTCACATGCAAACTCCCGAACCAATTTAGATGAAATTTGGTACGGAGATAGATGGAACCTAGGAGAAGGACATTGAATACTTTTGATCGCCATAGACAGTATTCCGCGCGAGTAAAACCGCGGGCAAAAGCTAGCTACGTAAAAGGTAATACATCCCCCTGATCCTCCACATTGCTAATCAAGGACTGGACTGTACCCTACTCAATGTGAACGGGATAGGACGAGACGCGTCTTATCTTGTACTGAAGGTAGAACGAAGGATGAAAGTATAGAGCAGGCTTGGGAATATACATTCTTTACCACATCTCACCAAAACAGTGGTTTTAGGTAGATTACCCGTAGGACTTTTTATAGGCACGTATTTGACCGCTATATCAAGTGGTTGAAGGTGCTCAACATGCTCAGCCTAGAAAGGGCCTGCCTAGCAACGGCTTTTAGTAATGGTCGAACACAAATAAATCCTATTTAAAAAATATTTTATACTAGCAGACACGGCCACAAGTTGCTGTAGCCAAGGTTTTTGTTATTGAGATAAATTAAGATGTAAAGCTATCCTATCTATTAGTTAGATCAAACTGCACACGGTGTGCAAATTTGATTAAAATCGGTTCTGTAGTTTAGGAGTCCATCGCGGACAAAAAATGTGACGCGTAATTTATATTATAATATACCTACTAGCAGACACGGCCACGCGTCGCTGTGGCTAAAGTTTTTGTTATTGCGACTAAACATTGAGATGTAAGCTATCCTATCTGTCAAGTTAGATCAAACTGCACCCGGTGTGCAAATTTGACTAAAATCGGTTAAGTAGTTCAGGAGTCCATCGCGGACAAACAACGTGACGCGTAATTTATATATATTTAAGAAGATATATTATTACCAATCTATGAGATTCGTAGCCCCCGACACCATAGTCGAGGGTGGTTTCATTTGACGCCTTTTTCCTTTTTAGGGGAAGTAGGTGTTCAGTTTTTCACAACTGTATCTGCTTTATTTTCCGCTCGGGCGGGTTACTGAAATTAATCGTGCCGGAAGGTGCTTCATTTTATCGAATGAAATTTGGAATATTCTTCCGTCTTCCGCTTATTTTGCGTTACTGCTCCCCATGGCCGCCTGGGAGAGATTACTTGGGCAATAAGCCATCCATTGTTACACTTTTTGCTATGTTATTATTTCTAATAATATATTGGATGTTATCAAAAGGTAGTACTGTTCGTTCAATATTGTTTGGTAGTTCACGTAAATGTATTTTTTATTGTTTTCAGAGACAATTTGTCCAATCTACAGTAGAAAGAGGTAACATTGGGTTTTGAGTTTATTTTGAGGAGATAATCTCCGAAACTTACCTGATTCTGAAAATTATTCCACTATAATATTATCACTTACCTGTATTTGATTTTATTCTGGGCTTTCGCTTATCCCGGAAAAGTTTCGATTTCCAGCAACTTTCCATAACAACCGGCTAGCTTGTAATGATGTAATATAGCCTTAAGCTAAACCTTCGCAATTATCTCTTTACGGCAAATGCCAGTGAAAAATCAATACAGTGGAAGAATCAAAAGTAAAATTTAAGTAAATAATTTACCAGGAACAATTGGCGTCTGAGAAACTGGAGCCTAACTTCGCAACTCGTGCTGTTTGTTACTTTGTTTATTAATTAGTTGCCTTCTTGTTAGGTCAGGCGGTAGACAGTTGGATGGAAGTTCCACACACCCCCCTTCCGCCACCACCGTGAAGGAAGGAATAGTGCGAAGGCATATCCCCCTAAATAAATACAGAGAAAAGGCAAGGCGGACTTAGATTATTGATCGAAGGTAGTGACAGTGTCTATTATTTCTAGGAATATTAAGATGAAATAGCAGGGAATATGACAGAATCAACGGACATGCAAATAAGCGCTTACTTACTAGTTAGTAATGTTTAAAAAAACTATGTTCGGTTTCTCACCAAAGCTTCGTGTTTTTGCGTGTATTGAATGAGTAATATTTGTGTGGGCAAATGATATAAACCATATTATACAAATCCAATAAATGACGACACATTAGCGTAGTGGCTTAACAATCGGGCTGCTGCGCTTGGTGTCGCGCGTAGATATTTTTTTCTGGTCTGGCTGTTCCAAAATCCTAGTGTGAGGCTACGTTTAAAAAGAAAACAAAATTAAATTTGCCATTTCGTGTTCACTCTGATAATTCAGCTCTTACGTCAACTGAACCCGCTCCAAACTGTGTGTCCGCGGGATGAGTAGACGTAATGCATATTTTAATCGGTCAACACTCAGGAAGTTTCAGTAACTTTACCATGACTACTTACCACCTGACTCGACATTTCGTTTTTACTAAAAATACAAAAAACTAGACACTAGCCAAATGCACTAACCTTGCAAAGCCACAACACAAAGAAAAAAAGTAATTTATATACCAAAACAATGTTTCGCAGCGTGATGCCGTAAAGTTCAGCGCACCGTGAAACTGTCGACGCAAAACCAAATTGTAACAAAGAATAGGACAGAACCTTGGCCAAACAGTGGCTCCCAGAGACTTAAGATTTACAAACTGAAGCACTAGGAAAACTAGTACGTGGCCAAGAACTAGAAAATCTAGAGCATTCTCCAGTAATAAACGGGCATATATTTCTTGAAGAGGTCGGACACACGGCAAGGCAGTCGAGAGTGCGACTGTAATGCGAACTGGAGGGTGTGGCGAAGTGGAAAGATAACCGGGAGCGCTACACACGGCTGGAGCGGGAAGGCTGACTAATTATCTCAAATCCCAAAAAAAACTCAAAAAAAAGAAACCCAATTTCCCTTGGTCACGGCATCACGCGAGAAAGGCTGGACCAATTTTGCTAATGATTTTTTTGTTGTTTGTTATAGTCTGGAGAAGGTTCTTATGAAAGAAAGAAATTAAAAAGTTACGCTGAACATTACAAAATAACAGGAAACTTCACGACCATATTAACTTTTGTAATGTTACTTTTTTGACAGAAGAAATGTCAATTACAGGACAATGTCTGTTGGGTCAGCTCTCAGATTAATCGTCTAATTAATAGGTTCATGGGTCAACTAGTTTGTTATAATTATGGCTTCGTACAGTTTGTGCATTTAGCCAGTGTCAAGTATTTCATACTTGCATAATAGGTGATAACGTTATAGCAATCCTCGTGGTTGAGTAATCATGTAAATTTACAGTCAGTCACTATATGGTAAAAAGGTGGAGTTGAAACTTCCTCGGAGTTTTGGAGAAAATGTGTAGTGTCATTTTTTTTTGGGTTTGTATCATTTGCTCACACTCGTGCACGTTAACGAACCACTCAATAATTAAAATTCCACCAATATTTTAGGTACACATTAACACTCGAAGAATTAAAGATTGAGAAAAAAATACATTATTGCAGTCTCTTTTCGGATTCCCGTCAAAACGCCATTGATAATGCTTGTCAAGAGGTGGCGACATCGGCGTCAAAGTCGTGATATCAATGTTTGTCAAGTCACCCAAGGGCTCAAAGGTGGCTTTATGATTACTGCTACTAATCCCGCCAGTTGAGTTAACGTGAATTGCGGAAAACGGAGCGACAGAAATCCGCATATCTTACAAAATTATCTCATTAATATCTCGTTGAGTTGAAGAAATGATGAAGATGGTGTCCAGCTTGTTCGTCCAACAAGCTTGCCAGTTTAGCGGCAGTGTGTCAGCAGTACATTTAACGCTGCAGTGCCAACGTTTCACGAGTTTGGAGTAGGTACGAACAGATGAGGCCATTACATTTTATTGTGCTGGTGCACTAATGTTCGAATTGCGGGATCTCACCTATGATAATCGACTTCTATTTATTTATTTATTCATTAGCTTATACCCGCGACTACGTCTGCTCGCACGGGATAAAAACTATCCTATCTAACCTAACAACTATCTCTATACAAACATTCATCAAAATCTGTTTAGCCGTTTAGACCTGGGGGCTTACCATGAAGTCTTATTGCGATTTCACTTTAAATAATAATAGTACATGGCTTTCGATATCATTTAGGTAGACGTCAATCCCTTTAGATTTAAAGTCAACCTAAATTGAGCGTCAAGATGTCACAACAAGACGTCACGGTACGAATAAGTAGTAAAACGATTCTGTTTAGGTCCTCAATTGGATCGCAATAAGACGTCATGGTAAGCCCCCTGAAAACTTTACGTACAAACACACATTTTGCATTTATATTACTAGTATAAGGATTGGGTACGACATCTGTCTGAGCGCCAATCGATGAGACTACCTACATGGTTCATCATATTATTAGCATTGCAATTCAACGGGGCAATGCCACAAGCATGTGCCAACTGGCAGTGAGCTAGAACACGTGTTATTTATAATAATAAGCCTGTAATTATTTGTAAATGGTTAAACTGTTGTACTCGTATATCCAATTAGAATGAAATAAGTACGGAAATCGAATATAATCTAGGCCATGTTTAATCTATTTCAAATTACGAAACAACCAACATTTTCGCATGCCACTCTTCATTAATAAATAATTCCTCGGTTAACTACCGGACACGGATAATGTGCAAACAACTCCGCATTCTCGTTAGTAAAAAAAGTTGGCCACTTCCGGTCGTTTGGTTGAAGCTTTAGTAAACACAGGGTTGGTACGAAAAAGCTCTGTGATTAGGGGTGCCTACGTAACTTTGACATTAGGTGTATTTTGGTTACACTTTTTTTTTATTTATTCTCGCCTTTTTAAATGAAGCATTAGACAAAGTCTAACTGTCAAGTTTTGGCGCAGAACAAAGGTTGTGGTTTTGAGAACTTTCAGTTTTTTCAGAGTCAGTTTTTTAGTTTTCGTTTTGTTTTAAAAAAATAAATAAAGGTATTACCCAAAGCTGAATAAACCAGTGAGACAGAAAACAACTGAATACTCATACGATAGATTTACTTATTTTAGTCTTTGGTATTTTCAAAAGTGAAGAGAAACGCTGTTAAATATTCAGCACTAACACACCTGAGAAATCAGAATACTACAGTTGCCATGAACTTAAGAAGGCGGTGGAATCCGCAACACTAACATGAAAGTGAAGCAATCTAGATGTGCCGGTCTGATAAAATCACACGCCATCATGGTTTTATACCATGAAGTGGTTTTATACTACGGACTGGAAGACGCAGCGTAGGTAGGCCTCCCACTAGATGGGCCGACGACATCAAAAGAGTCGCAGGCAACCGGTGGATGCAAGTGGCAAATTGTCGTTCGATGCGGCGGTCTAAGGGGAAGCCTATGTTCAACAGTGGACGTCTTCAGGTTGATGATGATGATAATGATGATGACTGTGAAGTAACATGACGTGCAGTTTGTACAAATTATCGTGACCTCTACGCTTTTATGACAGTTGCAGTGTCACCGAGTACCGTTAAGTCGTCGGTCCCAGTTGTTATCAATTGATAGCAGGCGTTAAGCCACGTCAGGTGCCCATGGGCGGCCTGATAAACTCTGTGGCTAGAAGCTAGCACAACCTCAGACGACAAACAAACAAACAACAGCTAAAACTCAAAACAGCATTTCCTCAAAAGACAACATTAGTAGAAAAATACGGATTTCCTACCATGGGAGATTTTATTCTATGCCCAGTCATTACGTCACCGCCATAGTTAATATTGCTACGCATCTCTTTCGTCTTCTCATGTGGCTTCCTACTAGTTATCTAGGTTCACGGTAAAGAGTAAATAAAGAATGGGAACATCCTTAAGTATGCAATCGCCGAGCTTCTTTGAACTGCGGATGGCTCGTAAAAATAATATCCTTTGCTATTTATGTAAACGACGCCATTTTTATACGCGTATAAACGTTAAAAAGGGTCCAAAATTACATTGTTTTACGTCTAGCACCCTTATCGATTCCTTTATATTTTGGGAGACAGTGGACTGTTTCATTAAGGTGCTTGGATGAGGTCAAAGATCAGACATTATTAATACTAATTATTATAAAGATTATTTATTTAAATCAATACGCTGAAAATGGCGTCTGAACAGACCTTCTGCTGTAAACAATTTGTTTAGCTTGTACTTCTAATAAGATATAAAAAATTAGTAACAATATCCACCAAATAGCTAGTTAATATCCGTCAATTCAAAAATTGTATATACAGATACAAAGGTAAAACCATTAGTACTTCAGTGCACAAAAAAGAAAGATTTTAATACGAGTTCCTGACACAACCTTGGTTTCGTTACGATTGAGTGCAGGACATAATTGTTAGCATATAAAGTCCTTGTTACTTATCCTAGTCAGAACAACCGCCACCTCTCCGAATATAGAACTTTTATGAACATTTTGTGGCCTACCAAGATATTACATGGATCATTGTACTCATTCTTTACTGTTCAGATTTCTTTGATGTTGCTTTTCCATTCAGATATTTATCGTCTACATATTCATAAAATATATATTTATGGTAAGGTGATGTTTTAGTGGTTAGCGTAAAAACCGTGTCTAGATGTTGGAAAGACAGTTACGTAAGATCTAATGTCGCAGAAAAGGTTTTGGGGATAGTGGATCTCCCTGCATAACGCCGTTTGCTGTTGTTGTTTTATGGATAGGCTACCTACACTATTGAAGTTCTTAAACTTTCGCGAACTGAATACATGTTAATTAGTGTTTAAACGGGTCTAATTGGCGTCGAGGTAAGTCAAAATTATATATTACTAGTGGCACCCCGCGGTTTCACCCGCGTTACACGTACAACCTAATATAAATCCCTAAATATGCATTTTCAGATTCCTAACATGAAGAATTATTAATTACCCATACAAACTTTCAACCCTTATTTCATCCTCTTCGAGATTATTTTTTGGGACAAAAGTTAGCCTATGTCCGTCTCATAGGTTCAATCTGTCCCTATACCAAATTTCATCGAAATCGGTCCAGCCGTTTGAGCGTGAAGAACTAACAAACATACACACACACACACACTCACAAACTTTCGGCTTTATACCTATAATATTAGTAAGATGATATTTGTTTGTGCGCGAATTAGACCCGTTTAAGTACTAATTAACATACCTACACTATCGTCATCGTCAACGGCCGACATCGCTTTGCAACTCGGTAGATGTATCGATGATTTATCGCCATATATTTGTCCTGACCACCCACCCTATGGGCATCGTCAACAGCCAAATCCAAAATGAACCAAATTAAAAAAAACAAGTGAACGTCCAAAATCGGGATATTCAACGGCAATGTCAATGCCATGTCCCAATTATGTGGCTACACTTACGTGGGACGTCAAATAACGAGATTTACGGGATATCACGATACGTAGTGTGGCCCACCCATTCCACTTTCTTTTCCACCTTTGTCTCAGTTCTAGACAATACAATTTATAAGTAGTTCGTCAGTAATTTTTTTAGTATAGTTTATATATTATTATTATATTTATTATAGTCTTTTTCACCCGGGGATAGTGTAGCTTCCCAAAACAGTGAAAGAATTTTTCAAATCGGTTTAAAAGTTTTAGAGCCTATTCAATGCAAACAAACAAACAAATCTCTCCTCTTTAGTAACATAAGTACCTATTTAAGTAAGTATAAGTATATAATTTAAGTTATTATAACTATATGTATAAGTATAAATATAGAGTATAGATAACTTAGTTATTATATTTTACACGATATCTGGTAAACTAATAAAAAATTACTCCACAAATGGAATCCATGATAGCATAATCAAAATATAAATCATTCTCATCAACATACATCATCTCCAATCACACGGTTCGCGGACATCGTTTATTAGATAAAATACAAGTTCTGACCACACAAGGTGTTATTAAAAGTAAGCTATTAGGTACGGGACTGTCAAAGTGTGGCCCGCTATGCCTTTTCGTGCGGGCCTTAACTGGAGTACAATTTGTTAGCAGATACGAAAAAGTTTACATCTACTATTTATCCCTAACAATAATTTTACAATTTTATCTTTAAGCATATTTTTTAGTGTTGAAACTGGTCCTGCAGAGAGGTTTTCAATGTACAGTGATAAATATAGAACATTAGTCTCTACCGGAGGGTTCAATAAAAGAAATGTCAATGAAATGTCATACTAGTCATCATTATAACTGACACAGCTGTTTGACAGGTTTTAAAATCGTTCAAATCATTATTTTTTAAATATTACTTACCTATATAATAGTCAGATGTACAAATAATAACTAAGCATCCCGATTATGACTCCCAAACTCCCAAAATAGTATTATTATACTCGTATAGGTAAGCACATCTAAAAAAACAGTATGAAATCCAAGGTCCCACACCACCCATCTAGTCGCGGACAAAACACTTACGGGCCATATAAATGAAAAAGTTTACCACGCCTGTACTACATTTTCATAATAAACTCGTCGCCTTGGTTATATCGATAAAGAGACAGGTTTGACGATCTCTTTAAAGTTAAACAAGTAACCAGCCCACCTAGGAATTTCAATACGTTAATTTTATGGGTAAAATGGTCATACATAGAAATATCGCAGCGACAGATTCACAATTGTTTATCTAGTAAATAACGATGCAATTATTCCACGCTTTGCGGTTTAATGAAAAAGCGAGTCCGTGTCAGTGGTTTTATACAATTACTATCAAGATTCAGTAAGATCGGAAAATTAAACTATTTCTACGCTTCATCCTTGTGTACCCTACTGTTACAAATATGCATTATTTATAATGAGTGATATTGGCTGTTTTGCCTCAGAAAATTGAAAAATCCAGTAGGAAAATGTCAATTCCGCGGGTAAAACCACGAATTGTAGCTTGCTTAATAATTAAAGTAACATTTTAGTATTGTAACAACGACATAGTTTTAGAATGTAAATAAATAACACCCGCATTGTCGTGTTATTAAGGTCTATTACTCCTAAATAAATTACCCACATTCAGACTAACAAAAGGCTAGTACAGATTCGTCTACACTGCGGGTGATCGAAGCCGTTGGATAGGACAGCTCGAGTTCGATTCTGTTAATCCGTCTATCGAATATTTTAGGCAATACTAGTTATAATTACTAGTATTTGAAGCATTTGATTGAACGAAGTAGATACATTTTTCGATGACTTCTTCGATGATGTGGACCATCGAGTAACTAATATTGGTTTGGTAATGGTTCAAGTATTTATATTTGTGTTTTTTTCTGTCTCTGTTGTAAGTCTGTGTTCTCAACTCTTACCATAAAAAAATAGACCAGAGGTGAACAGATGAGTCTAAATATTTTCTACACAAATCGACGTCTAATCTTAGCTTTTTCTAACCAAATAACAAATTTACAAGTAGAATAATCACCAATGCGAGGATTGAGTGAGAAAACTCGAATGATAGACGTCGATTTTGTCGAACGAAATTTTAGAAACCTCTGTTTAACTCTAACTCTGGTCTAATCTTTAATGGTAAGACCGTTAAAGACGCTACACGTAGTACCTACTCCATTGCTTTATAACTTGGCCTACTTGAGCATGTCACGTGTCCTCTGCCGTGACAATGAGCAATTGAGCATCCATCGTGAAATGTTCCACAATATTTTATTCGACTATGGCTTTACTCGTCTTTTGTGCGCTAAGCCTTATCGTAGATCGACCGCTGTGTGGGTGCGCCTTAACAGAAGCTAGGAGACAAAGGCTTTACTAGGTATAGTTGTGGTAATTGCCCCGACATGAATCAGAGCCTAGATTATGGAGTCAATTATAAACTGCATATATGGGGGCACCACTATAGTGCCACAGTATGTTATAACAATTAAACAGTAACTCATGTTTAGATGGATAGATAAATAAACTTCTTATGAAACACCATAGAACGAAGAAAACTTAAAGCTAGGAACAAAATAACAACAAACCAGACAACCACGTTTAACCAATAACTGCATAATATTAACTCAAGCGATAAGGCCGCGTATTGTACAACTTTTTGCTAAAGTTTTTATTTTATGTTACATAAAGTATCTAATATATAAACTAAACAAAAGGGGTAAAGTACCCTTACTGTTATAATTTCTAACTTTTACTGCATGCCTGAAGGCACTAAGCTTTCTAAACGACTAAATGGCTAAAATATATGAGTACTTACTTGGTCATTTGTATATCCGGGTTATTAATGCCACTGTGATCTAATTGTTCGGTTATTTTAATTGGTGTACAAACGAAAATTATTCTTGTACCTACCTAATTAGGCTATCGGGTAATTATGCGAGTAAGTTACGAATTACAATACGAAATATGACTCGCTTAATCTGTCAATTGAAACTGTTTTGCTCCGCGGTGTGACCCCGTTTTTTTGCAGGATCTCTGTTATTTGCCGAAACGAAACATAGCCTGTAAAATACAAGGATAATGTAGGTTTCTATTAGTAAAAGAATTACAACAGTCGGGTAAGTAGTTCCGAAGATACCTCCTATAATACAAACTCACAGAGAAACTAATTTTGGTGTATAATGTATGGCTGAAATTGCTTAGGATTCAAACATTCGACATACTGTTAGAAGCGGTGGTAGCTTACTATATTCATATCTTACTTTTAGTATTTTATGGCGTATCTCTCTTAAGCCAAGACATAAAAAAACGAAGTCGTCGTCGTCGTCGTCGTCGTGTGAGTTTTTCCGGCAAGTTTATGCGCTCGACATAGTACGCGTCATCGCACGCTTTGTATGAAGACATTTCGTTCATAAAAGCGCCGGTAGGGGCGCTGTACAAGAACTCCACTAAAAACTCACACCAGGCACACAGTACGATTTCCAGCATAACTGGGCATATGAGACTACAAACCATATATAACATTCCCTATGGTACTTTTGTCGAGTGCAGTGCCGCGAAACATTTTGCAGTGCAACGGTTTGGATGTTTTTTGTTCACAAAATTTTAAGCAAGCGTGGCGCTTACCATTATGTTCAAAATGCTCGTTTCACGTACCGAAAAATATAGTAGAAAACATTTATTTTCGATAACACATCAACATTTTACAGCATAGACTGCACAAAAGCCGATTTCATTTCGATGTCTACGTCAAAGAAAAATAGCATTACAACTTCGTACTGTGGGTTATTCTGTCGCTTTGAACAGCTAAAGAACACGATATCAAGAACATATTTTTATCCCCAAACTGACCCTTCAGAACCCAATAACGCCCGACCACCTCCACTGAGACATTTTCCTTAATATTAGAGCCTTAACACACCACGCCGGTTTGTACAGCACGGTCGTCGTGCGTTTCTAAAGCGGCTGTGTCACGAATAATTTATTATTCGTGACACAGGTTATCATAAAATCAGTAAAGCGATGAGTTCTTAAGTTGCAGTTGCAATAAATTTCAGTCATTAAAATTTCTTTAAAAATAGTACCTACCCTCCTTCGGTAGTCTCGTAAAAAGTGATTGAAATGAATTTGCCAACTGTTCTAGTAAATGTTTTTTTCAATTGCATTCCAACCAACACTAATCACTACTCAACATCAGATCATACTCTTAAATGGAAGCCTATTCTATCGTTAAAAAAATCGCCAGATGCATATTACCATATCGAGGCGTTCGTGTAAATCGCCAGATGCATATTACTATATCGAGATGTTCGTAAATGCACACCGTATGTCTCCTTGTCGTACGTAAAATTGTAGTTCTTAAACTTTCGCGAACAGGAAACATATTAACTAGCTAAAAACGGGTCTAATTCGCGCACAAACAAATATCAAAATATATAATTTTGATATTTGTTTGTGCGCGAGTTACATCGGCCGTGGTCACGAGAAGACTCGTGACCACGGCCGATGTAACTCGGTCGAAACGTCGAGGTATGTCAAAATTATATATTTTGATATTTGTTTGTGCGCGAATTAGACCCGTTTTTAGCTAGTTAATACGTAAAATTGTGGCCGTGTCTAAAGCCTCTTACTCGGAGGTGTCGTAGTAAATAACAGCCAATAAGGTTGTGGGTCGTCTAATTGCAACAACAATGGCCTGCCCACGCGATCCGAATTACCACTTGCTGCCGAGGCATTAATTAACGCTAGACATCGATACTGGACGCGTTTCCATTGTAGAAAGACTTTTCAAGAGGTTCCGTAAATAGTTCAATTTCTACCTGTTGAACGTCATTGATAAGCCAGATTCGAGGATTTAGGATATTTAGTATAAATGGGTATTACCACAAAAGATTTAAACCAGAGTTTAACAGATGTGTCTAAATATTTTCTCGACAAATAGACGTCCAACCCTCGCTTTTTCTAACTCATTATCAAATTCACAAGTAAAATAATTAGTAATACCAGGATTGAGTAAGAAAACGAGAATGATAGAAGTCGATTTTGTCGAACGAAATTTTAGAAACATCTGTTTAACTCTGGTCTAATCTTTTTTGGTAAGGCGGATTATACGTCTATTCTGGTGTTAGGTGACGTGGTAGTCGAAGATGATAAAAACACGGCCTTCAATGGAACTGGTTCTCAAGAACCGCTAGAACACCCCGATAGTTAAACGACCGAGTTCTATTTGAGGGTAGTATATCGCCACCTACATAGTTTTAACGATGTTTTTTCATCGGAAACTCAGGTTAGGACAACTTAACCTGAGTTTCCGATGAAAAAACATCGTCATTGATTGTAGAACAATACAAGCAACAATATTCCAAAGCAATAAACATGATTCCACAATGGAACTCCGCAAATCCCGTATCTTGGTTTAATTAATTGGCTTACCCCGCTCTTGGTGTTCTAGCTGCACCGATTTCCACCAGCATTTAATTTCCTGTTCTCAATTTTTTGTCTTCTACATCCTTTTTCAACGGTTTTATCCTTTTAACCTTTCTCGTACGTGGGAATTAATGTTGGCTAACTTGTGCGATACATTTTCAGTGTCTAGACTATTTTGCTTCTAAATATTTAAGAGAGAGTTTTTAGCGTTTACTGACGGGTTAAAATGTTTTACGAAAAATTTAGAGGTGTCCGTTGGACTTCAATTATTTGTTTGAAGTAGAAAATTGAGTTATTTGTTATTTATGTGAGTGGAGTGAAATTACGAGAGATCTTTATTTTTTATTGTTTTCTCGTTTCAATATCTGTAGAACTATGAATAGGCATAAATATTTTTAGCTTTTTTTCAGCTCGTGGATACGAAAAGTAGAAGTAGGATAGACTGAAAATATATATAGGTATATGCCACCCATTGTACAACAACATAATATTATTTTTAGTTATTATTTCCTGTATTGTTACTTTTTATTATGGTGTCAATAAATAATTATTGTATTGTATTGAAATATAGCTGCCTAGATCCCATTGTATTTTTTTTAGGTAAGGTATCATTGCAAATTAGAATTAACTAAGGGATAAGTATATAGCATAGCTCTTCTAGCAAATAATAGGTAGGTACCATATTTTACTCAACCACATAACTTTCACACAAATTTTTCAACATGTAATAGGGACTCTACTATTCTATTCATTTCAATTTTAATACAATTTTTTGTACAATCCTTTTGTACAGTCTTGCTTCCCAGGATAATTATAACCATAATAATAATAAAACATATCAAATAAAAAAATATTCCAACTGAAACCACGTACTCCAGGCTTGATAATTATTTGTAACTCTACTGATCGCCTTTCAGTTTACGAGTAATTCCGGTAGGACATTCGTGTGTGGTCCCAATTTCCTTCCAGAAACAGTCCAGTGGCACTAAAAAAAATTAAAAATAATCTTACATCCTGAAAACGGCGCTAAATGGAAACGGCGCCGTTGATGCGCGAGGAATTCACGGCAACTATTGATTTTACGGCAAATATAGCATTTAGTACAAAATACAAAGATAATTTTGTTTGTCTCGATTTTCCATCGAGTAATTAGTTTAGATAATTAGGAAATAGTAGCTCTATAATTGAGTAAGCGATTATTCAAAACTTTTTAGAACACAGGAATGGAGTAAACATCTCTTAGATACTCTTTTTCGGACCTACGTACTTCGTTTATGATAAAATTTTCTTGGTTCTTGACCGTTTGATAGGGCAGCGATCTTTACGGAAGGGACGTGCATGCATTTACTATCCTACTAATATTATAAACGCGAAAGTTTGTAAGTATGGATGGATGTTTGTTACTCTTTCACGCAAAAACTACTGAATGGATTTTGATGAAACTTCACAATAATATAGCGTACATATCAGAATAACACATTGGCTACAATTCATAAAGATATATTATACGCGGGTGAAACCGCGGGGTGCAGCTAGTTCGTATATAAGAATTTGTTTCCATGAGCAACATGGCCCAACTCCGCGTGCGTCTCTTCTCCGCCGATTCACATATGCGCCGACTTTACGTGCAAAAATCATTAATCACAATTATCAAGCGCGATGGATTGCCTAAAAAAGTTAATGACTAGCCTTTGTGACGGTTACGGACACCGTTTTAATGAGTTTCTCTCGCTCCGGTGGAATACAAAGGGACTTGTTGATATTAAAAAAATACACTTGACAAACTCTCTGACACCCAAATTTTTAAATCGATTAAATATTCCTACGAGTATACATAGTATACAAGGTAGTTGGCGGTACGTTATTTTTCCTTCAATACGCTCCAGATTTTTTAACTTTTATTTGTGGGGCGAATCAACCGATGCAAAATGAATACTGGGTCTATTCGCCCCGCAAAAGGAATGTGGTCCGAAATGACCAAAGCGCAACGAGTATGAGTCGATTTGGACCGTGAGACGAATCAGGCGAAACGCACCGGACTCGGTCATAAACGATTGAGACGATTAGGGGTTTGGTCGATGTTTTTGATGGGATGCCGTAAATTATGCCATTTCGAGAACTTCGGTCTTACCAAAAGCCTGAAACTTAGTGCCACATCGCCTTAAACAGATGTTATAAATATTTTCTCCACAAATCGGCGTCTAAACCTAGCTTTTCTTAACTCAATATTTAACAAATTCACAAGTAAAATAATTAGGAGTGCTAGGGTTGAGTAAGATAACGCGAGTGGTAGACGTCGATTTTGACGAACGAAATTTTAGAAACACAAAAGCTAGTCTTAGCTTTTGTGGTGAGACGGTATCAGTCCGCACCTCAGTGGGTGTTACGTGCAATTGTGGGCAAATGGTACCAACCCAAAAACGTGGTATTCCCCCAAAACTGTAAGTTTCAGAAGGGCATCCACCGTATCTTATTAAATCGTGATGTCGACTGCGACTTCACCATCGTACTTACTGAACACTCAGGTAGTCGACTGGCACAACATTTTGACTGGTCTAAATAAAAACTTGAATAAACGTTTTATAAATTAGGTACTAGCAGACACGGCCACGCGTTTCTGTGTAGTGACACTGGCTGAATACAGAAATCCTCCAAGCCAAGACATAAAAGAAAGCTACATAAAAAGTTAAAATCAACGTTTGTATAAACTTTTTAACTAACGGATCAATCGCACACAAAGTGAAACAGAAATAAGTACTAAAATATATCAGTAGCTGCCATCCCAGGGTTGCCAGATCGGAAAACGTAATATCTGGACAAACTTCAAAATATGTGAATTTACGTATATTGTTTGCGGGAGATATAATATATATAAATTACAATTCATTTTTAAAAGCAGCAGCCTTCTATATACATTATATACTTACCTACTATTGTATATTTCACAAATTACTAAATGCACATAACTTTTTCACGTGCGGTGTTTCTTTTAAACCTGTACATTGAAAGATTTTATATTTTGCCGTTAGTGCGGACATCACACGAGATGTCGGGAGAATCCTGAGCACCTGGTAACCCTGACAACTGAATGGAGAAACGCGCGCCGGTCGCGTGTCAAACTTTTTGCTTGTTAAAATACTTCGCCCGCCATGAATGAACGTGTTCTGGCTGAATGAACGACTCCCGGCGGGGTATCAGCTGTTATGTTTCTGGTCTGGGTACCGCAAACTATGAAACGAGAGTTTTGGCGGGAATCCGATAGTGAGACGTTGTTGGTTTTGTATTATTAGCTCAAACTTGTGTTTCTTCGAGTGTTAATGTGTAATATTGGTGGAATATTAACCATTAAGTGTTCGTTAACGTGCACGAGTGTAGGCGAATGATATAAACTCAAAAAGCGTGTCATTTCGCATTTTTTCCGAAACTCCCAGGAAGGTTCAGTAAAGCATCCACTACTTTACTGAATCGTGACTTTGACGCTGTAAATAACTGACTTGACTACTTGACCACGATTGCTATATTGCTGTGACTTTCTTAATGTGAAATTAAGTAATACTTATAATAATAAAATACTTGACACTGGCTATATGCACAAACCGTGCGAAGCCAAGACTAAAACAAAAAAAAAAAAAACTATGAAACGGGTGCCCTGGGGGTTTTGGCGGGAAGACGAAAACGTCACGTTTGGAGTTTTGGCGGGAAACCGTAATTTTTGTCTAAGGGAGTTTTTAAAAGTAGGTGGTACCATCGGAAAAGAGCATAATAAATTTGAGGTTCAAATAGAATGTCCGTATTGTAAAAGTACAGTAGACACACCACATAGTCCTATGAAAAAAATACTGTTCTAGAATTATACATTGTGGATTTGAGGAGACAAGCGACTGGAACCACGAGTTACTGGAAATGCGGTCCCAGCCCCCTAATGGCGTTTTTAATCAAGCAACTAGGACTACAAACCGTGTGACTTAAAGTGTCACAAGAGAAATCAAAAAGACAAGAGGGTTTATAAATAGCTTCAGAAAGAAATAATTATTACTGGTTAAGTGATGATAGTTCAGCTGATTCCATCTTCGGATCGCTTGGCATGAGTTCGAATCCAGCTCACCGCAAGCTTCTGATGAAGGAAATCATCTAAAACCTTGCTAGTAGGTATTGTAATGACACCTGGCTTCTCAAGTAGAAATTCTGTCGCCAAACCCCTATCGGGGTGTTCCAGCAGAGTGCTTGAGAGATATCTACAGAACCCAACTTTTACTACGCCTCTTCCTCATTGTCCATTCCAATACAACAATATACTCAATATCCAGTTGTCCAACCAGCCCTTTATCGCTTAGGGAATAAGGTTGAAAATAACTTTTCAAGTAATATATGTAGAGAGGAAGTCAAAATACAGTTCAATTGAGATGCCGTATGGAATAGTTCAATTAGTGAAATGGAGTTTCTTTTGTCCGTTTTGAGTTAATTAAGGTTTGATTGTGTCTCAATGAACATATATGATGAATGGAATTCATTCTAATATAATATTCAAAGCGAAATATGTACATATAATATTGTTCATCTCTATTCTCTTCATACATTTGATAATATTCGGGTAGAAGGTCCTCAAGAATTCGTTACGTACCTTGACATTTATATTTCAATTATTATTTCAATAATTGACATTATATTATTTTCAAATGACGTAAATTTATCATTCGCTTGTATTCTTATTTATAAATCTCATTTCGTTTGTCGTTGTCGTAGGTATACTACATGTACTACCGTATTCGTTATATTTAATGGGTGGGATACTAAACTTCAAGAACGTCAACATTTAAAATTTCAACACCAAATATTCGGCAGTTTAATTTATAAATAACTAGCAGGTCCGACAGATATGGTCCTGAAAAAATGTTTCACATACTCCAGAATTATTTCGGATGTGATTCGGAGGTGACACATTTCTTTTCAACTGTATAATTCAATCGTATAGGCAAATAGATTCGTGCAGAGCGGCCCTTTTAGGTAGGTATTTTTCCTAATAATATACTGAACTGATTGGTTTATCACCAAAGTTCATAAAACACCACCTTAACAGATCTGCGAGTAAGTCAAACCAACCCCAGCGGGTATAAAAGCGTAAAATATAGCCCTAAAGCGCAGCCAATCTTAAAACCAATCTCTTTTTGTATCCCTCGTTAACGATTCACTCCTGATCCTAATCTTTGTTAAGATATCTCCGGCGCGGACCGAATAACCTCTTTAACACTTTATGCCCACTCGCCACCAGTATAACATGCTAGATGGATATGATAACTCTTAGTTGTTTCCGTCTTTGGATCGCACAACACTGGTCTCTTAGCTTTGGAATCAGCTCACCGCAAAAAACTGAACATGAGCTTCCGGTGAAAGAAAACATCGTATAATTAATCTACTTGAGCCAGCCCTATTCTAAGCTAAGCATTTTTATCACTTTCGACTTACGACCAGGTGAGATAGAGTTCAAATTCTAGCCTGTAAAGTATTAAGTGGTAAAGGTAGGCAAGCAGACACCGAAGCCGTGGCATAGATGCTGACACCAATCGATTCCGGTAGTATTATCCGCGTTTTATTCCGGATTTATACCGTAACGTACCGCTTTCGGTCCTTCCATCCCGAACTTCGTTAAGATATCTTCGTCGGAGACGATTTGAACACCGTAAAAAAGGACACCTGTTCATTGATTTACAACTGAATAAGTATTTTTGGACGACCCCTTTGGAGGGTATTGGGCCTTGTAGAGGTACGTTCGAAATTAAGGTTTGAACCCAAATGCCAATATCAATTTTGGTTTTCACTCATTTATTTATTGAATTACGTGGCACATAAATCTTTAAAATACTCCCTTTAATCTTTTAATCGTATACCTTTAAAATCTGGGCTAGAATTGATTTACAAAATTGAACCTGAATAAATCCGAAACTGCCTTTATCCAGACATTCCATTAAATTGTATATCTGATGAAAGCATCCATAGAACTATACTATTAGCAAAACAACCAAAACTTCCTTTTATAAAAATCCCTTTCACCTCGTCACATTTCTATAGGAAACCCAAGTTATTTGCTCCGAGAGTGACTGAACCAAATAGAGGTTTATTCGTTTTTCTACCAAGTTGAATGGATTTCGACGCCTCGTTTTCACTATATTTTCTTGAATGGATTGAAGCTCACCAACCGAAGAAATGTTGTAATGGATTTTCAGATGTGGTTAAAGCCATAGGTAACCAGGAGAGGGTAACTGTACCTACCTAAATACAATTTCAAATTGTCCATCAAAGTAAAGAAGATTTAAAATTAAAGGTTTAAAGGTTTTAATTGCATTTTAAAATTCTTACATTAACATCGGGTTTTACTGGTGGCCCCACACACTAGGTCACAGCCTGTCTCGTGGGGGCCTAATTAAAATTCTATGTTTAATTATTATTGTTGTATTTATTAGTATTTACCTTATGTACCTTACTTGTATTCGGTGTACAAAAAGCATTTTCTATTATTTTCTAAACAGATTTTCATTTCTTGCGCATAGGAAAGAAGCTTGTTCTTCTCTATCTTTCCCCCTCTCCCCCTTATCTCCTCTCTCCTCTTTTTTCTCTCTCTGCCCTCTCTCTCTCCATTCTATTTTCTTTTTCCGCTCTTTCTTACCTCTCTCTCACGTCTCTATCCTCTCTATCTCTACTCAGAAAAACAACTTGCATGTAATCTAGACTATTCTGATTTTTGACTTAGTCCACAGTGGGAGTGACACGGCTTTACCACAAAAGATTAGACCAGGGTTAAACAGGGGTTTCTAAAATAGTTCTACAAAAGCGACGTCTATCACTCGCGTTTTCTTACTCAAACTTGGCATTCCTAATTATTTAACTTAATGAATTTGTTATTAAGTAATACAAAAGCGAGGGTTAGACGTCGATTTGTGGAGAAAATATTTAGGCACATCTGTTTAACTCTAGTTTAAATCTTTTGTGGTAAGACTGATAGTGTTCTGATCTTTAGTTTGAGTCCACAGTGGGGCTAACGCTAGTTACTTCTATTGAAGAAGCAGGCTGAAGCATCACATAAGTAGAAAAGGTAGGATCGAATTTGAATAAAGCTTTTGAAAAGGTGTTGCGACATATTTTAAGAGGTGTTTGTACCCGATATTCTATTAGATACGTTTCTAAAGAAATCTATTTATTTACTTGTATCTACGAGGACATATAATATACGATATGTAAACGGTTGTATCCGTGATATTATCTGAAAGATACCTACAAAGTTCTGATTTGGTTTGTTGGTTGTAGTCATTTTTCTTTGAGTCTACAAGTAACTAATTGCGTCGTTGTATGATAATACCTAAAGTTGTCTGTTATATACTAGTAGGTACATAATATTATTAATACATGTATACTATGTATATTTGTTTTTGGTGCCGCATACGTACTCTTTAAAAGCTTGTATTGAATAATAAATTGGTTATTGCTACAGCACTCTATTTTTAAGTTCGAAAATCTTTTCAATCCCAATAATTGAATCTCACACGACTAAAAAATATCTTTTATTATAAAATTTAAATTTAAAAATGCTGTATTTTTCTTTCATCAGTGGGTAAGGAGCTGGTATTAATCTAAACGTAACTACAATAGTCCAGCAGTCCTCTTTACAAAAGGGAGGACCCGTGGTCAGAAGAGGGCGTATAGTAATTGATGATGATGATGAACAACTATAATGATCAACTTATCATTAAAAAAATAGACGAAACCTTGTTAATTAACTAGCTAATTCCCGCTACTTCATACGCGTGGACTATAACAACGTGTGACGTCATTTTGCCAACTCCAGCCCCTTCGACAACTCTATTCCCATAGCTCGCGGACGTAAGGGCCCAGCTATGTTGGACGCGGTACCTTACTTTTTAATAAAACCTATACCGTTAACATGAATTAAGGTACTCGAAACTAAAGCTACTTACCAAATACTGAAACTCATCTAAATCCGGTAAGTAGTTTCAGAGTTTTGAGGTAACAAACAAACAAAAAACAGACAACAATTAAAAAAAAAACACATTTTCAATAGTCGATCCTAGTAACTTTTTCAAATATATTTAGTTTTATAATAGTACCTACTAGCTGCGCCTCGCGGTTTCGCCCGCGTGGTGATAGATAATTGTGATAATTATTATTAGAAAGTACTTATTAAATTTTTTCATAAATTTTTCAATGTTTCATTTTTTATTATTGAACTATTCAGGAAGGCGCATGCTGGAATAGCCCGCAGATGACAGTTTTTTCCGACTTTCTTAACACTTATCGTTATACTTTGGATAATATACGATATATCTTAATGAATTGTAGCCTATGTGTTACTCTGTTATGTAAGCTATATTCTGGTGAAGTTTCATCAAGTAATTTTTGCGTGAAAGAGCAACAAACATACACACTCAGAAACTTTCACGTTTATAATATTAGTAGGATAGTATAGAAAATTTTCTACCTATGTGTTTACACTTCACTAAAAATCAATCAAAATACATAATAATTATGAACGCTTCTGACCATAAACTGGTTTCAAATTAAAGATCTCGTTAGCGAGATATTAATGCGACCACTTCGCCATTACTGATATTATTCTGTGACTTCACCCAGGTTGATTAACCAGGATCATTAGAGTTAAGAAAAGCCGACATGGATAAAACATTGAGTACGGTACCGACGAGGCGCGGAGTGCGACGGGAGCGAGGGTTCCGTATGAAATGACCTATTCGCAAAATAACTCCCATGCGTTTCTGGACCTATTTGCGGTATAGGGTACCTTATTCGGGAAATGCTCTATTCGGGAAATACCCTATTCGTACAAAGACTTATTCTTAAAATGACTTATTCTTGAAACGCCTCAAAATTTAAACCACGACGAAAAACGAGGGTGTTTTAAGTTTGAGGTGTGTGTGTGTATGTGTGGGTCTGTCTGTAGGATTGTAGCTCCTAAGCCAAGGGATGACTATTGGTTTGCGGAGTTTTTTGGTTGAACCATCGCGGTGGCAGTATCGTCCCGCTATACCACAGTATGTTTCCCAATAGTTACAACAACGGGGTCTATAGTCACGATTGGGTTGCTTACTCCTAGGTAAGCGTGCCCCATCGTAGACCGCATCGTCAGTTTACATCAGGTGAGATTGGAGACAAACGTGACAAATAATTTTTTTATAAAATTTTGGCTTCACGAAAAATGATCGATTACTTTTAAGGCCCATCATACGCCGCTTGTTTAATCATAGGTAATCATATTATATTGATTGATCCATGTTTCTAAAACTTACCTCTTTTCTATAGGTACTAGAGAAAAATATATTTAGCGTTTATGAAATTGGAAATTAGAACATACTTAGCTACTGATATAAAAAAAAAAAACATCACATCTATGAATACATTACTTGTTTACATCTATTATTTGACTGCGAAGGATAATAATTGATAATTATTTTACTCGCAAAATATATTTTACGATAAACATCAAACCAAAAGTAACACAAATCTTCCCACTGAGCTTCGTGTCACAATTAGTGAGCAAAAAGGCGTCTTCGACTTTATTACTTGCGGATCCCTAAAACAAGTAAAAAGAGAAGGATAGGCTTTGCCGGTCAAACTGGTTGCGGGCGCCATTTCATTGAAGAGCAAATGGGTGGTATGAAAAAAAAAACCATCAATGGACTTTCATCAGTCAGAGAAATAACAACTCTACCCCGGTAAGATTGAACTTAAAATTGCATGACAGAAAGATGGTCTTTACACCTTAATCTACGGCCAGATCCTTACGCTCGGATGCAACATGATGAAGAATGTTTCAAGCACTCAATTTTAGTTCTTTTTTCAGCTACCTTCATTTAATTAAAGTTCAAATTGGCTTAAATGCGTGTTATGCGTTTGTAACGTTTTTTACGTCCGTCAAAGGGAGGTACCGTTTTAACAAGATTGCATCGACTGTTAAAGGCAATCGACTACTGTTTAACCGATATCTTAACCATTTAATTTAATCAAAATGCTTTGCCAATTTCGATGTGATTTGTGCTTGACATTTTTTCGTTACGTTATTTTCCTTCTGTTTCCGTTGCGTAGTAAAATGCTCCATGGCTGTCAAGCTACGGTGATAAATACATTATTATTATGGTGACCCGATGTTATGGTGTGTGGCGTGGTGGTAACCAGAACAGCTTGTTGGAGCTGATCTGATGATAGAAAAGGAAGGAATCGGAAGTCCTTAGTTTAACAGTAAATTAGTATGGATGGTATTTTAGCACATTTTAGCTTTCAGTTAAATATTCAGCCTGTACTGTCCCAGGCTTCCCCAATTTGATGACGAGGAATAAGCCATAATCCATCACGGGGGCCCGGTCCGGATTGGTGGATAATGCCGCCGAAATATTTCTCGGGCATGTTGGTTTCCTAACAATGTTTTCTTTCCTAGAAAAGACAGTAATAATTGCGTTTAACAAAATCAGTAGTTAAAAATACTTGGGAAAAAACTTCACCCTCCGACAGTAGGGTAAAAAGGCATATTTCGCTACTTCGAACTTATTTTATTGCAACCTTCGATCAAATATTACTGTATAAATACACAGTCTCTTGGAAAATAAAATCTCAGGAGTGTCCACTGTCCACCCGTCAAGCCGATAATGTTACATTTAATAATGAACCTTAACACACTGCAATAGCGTTGTAAAACGTTTGTGACGGTTATTTAAAACAAGGCATATGCATTTAGTAATCCACCCTAACAAACTGTAATAACGTTGTTGAAAACAAGGCATATGACAGCCATTTCTGAGCGGCGATCGGCAGCCGATCTACCCTATATTTCACATCGTAGACCCATAAACTTAATTCAGAAACTGTTACGTGTATGTACCTACTCTAAACGTTTATTAATAGAGAGCCCCAAGTCACAATATGTCACTTACCTAAATTTATTGAAAATCATAATTGCTTCTGACAATTTAATTCGCTTTATCTATTTTTAATCGATACAAGAAACACCTGCGCCGATTAGCCGCTTCGATCAATAACATTATTTATATCTTAGTTTTAGGGTACCGCATCTAAATGCTGTAAATGGAGACTGCTGTATGTGAGAAAATCTGTAATCAGATTTAATATTTTTAGAATTATTATAACACATAATTATATTAAACGCAGGTAAATGACGCCGCTATTTGGCGGAGGAAAACGCAACATTATTATTTGTTCTGATAATAATTGATAACCATAGTGATGTTACATTTATTATAATATATTACGTATATATATATGTATATGTATATAATTATATTATATTATGTATGTGAGATCGATGGGCTATATTAATTTATTTGCCACACATTCTGTTTGGGTAAAAACAAGACATTCATTTCTGAATTTCCCGAACCGATTCCAAGTACAACAAGAAAACGGGATGAAGGGGTGGAAAGTGGGACGGATAGTCCCGTTAAAAACGGGACGTATGGTCACATGATAGTCAAATCATAAAACTGCGTCGCTACATGAGAATTAATTAACTGTACATAGATAGTTAACGTCTTAAATCCAGTGCATGTCATTATTTATAGTGTAGTATCTTATTTTATTGCAAGACACATGTTTATAACAGCTCAAGGGCTTGGATTAATGACTTTAATACCGAATTTCAATTATTTTGCTTACCTCAGGGCCGCAATGAATTATGACAGCGTTTAATGTGTAATTAATGTGCTATTTTTTTTGTCAGTCGTGAGACCCGAGTTTGCAATCTGTAGATGAGTTGCAAAAACTCTTTTGAACGAGCCGCTAAAACAAATCGCTGGTTTATTTTATTTATACGCTTCCAAAAGTTTTAATGTCCTGTACCCCGATTCTGTTTAACCATTGTTTTAAATTGTTAAGTGCTTGTCCCAAAATTATCGCCTAAGAGACTAACCTTTATCTGTATTTTAATTTTAATTGCATTGGTTAATACGAATGGTATACTCGTATCTTTTAAATTAGAAGAAGAGGGTACAGAAGTGGCGTATTGTCGTAATGACGTAATGACTTAACATTCATTTTAGAAGGATTGAAGCCATTATTGAGTTACTAGCTGACCCGACAGACGTTGTC
Source organism: Hylaea fasciaria (assembly GCA_905147375.1). NCBI lineage: Eukaryota > Metazoa > Arthropoda > Insecta > Lepidoptera > Geometridae > Hylaea > Hylaea fasciaria. Next base: position 4,391,489 of record LR990218.1, read on the forward strand.
CAGTGTCCTGCCATTGTCTCTATCTATGGTATAAAGCTTCCTCTCCTTCTATCTCTTTCCCTTGCACTCTATCTCATTCCTTCGCACTCTATCTCTCTTCCTCTCCCTCTGTATCTCTCCCTCTCCCTCTGTCTCACTCCCTGCCCCAGCTGTCAAAATGAGTGACAGTAGTCAACTGTAGAACCCGATTTTATCAGATATATTTTTCTCAGTTTCAAATATTTTCCCGTGGTAACGGGATAAATAGTATCCTGTATCCTTTTCCTGGTTCTCAGCTACCTTCCTGCCAATTTTCAGCCAAATCGGTTCAGCCGTTCTTGAGTTATAAAAAGTGTAACTAACACGACTTTCTTTTATTAATATAGAAGAAGATAGATAGAGGAAACACGGGAAAAAGTGACTATGGAACCCACATAACGAGTGGTTTGACACGCTTGGAGACAGCCCGGGAGTCCCGTGAACAACGAAAGCACTAATTCACCTCAGTATAAATAAGGGCAACGTTACACGTTCAATCTGGCAGCCATCATTAATTTTAATATCACAATTGTGTCAGAGTTTTGGGTCTTTAGAAAGCGGAATACTTTTTCATGAATATTATGTTGTTACACTGACAAAAGTAAAACATCGAACGTGTAAAGTCTGCCTAGTACTTAGATATATCCCGAGAATCGAACAATATTTGAATGCGAGCGCATAGCTGGATTTATATTTGGCGACGCGACGTGTCGATAGCACGTATACATCGTAAATTATTGTGAATCTGGTGCGGGTTCTACTATGGGCATGATCTGGTGAGTTATTTTAAAATTGTTATATAAAAATCGGACTGTAAAAGTACCCCTCGCCTCGTCGACACCGCTGGTGACAAGGGCTGGCTTATATCACGCACGGAGAATAGCCAATTGCCATTGCGAGGAAATGCAGCCAGTGTTCTTGGTACCTTCCTTCTTGGACATCAAAATTATCCGATCCGATTTAATTGTTACACAAGTTTATGTATTACTATCTGCGCCCCGCGGTTTCACCCGCGTTTGGATAATATACGATATATCTTAACGAATTGTAACCTATGTGTAATTCTGATGTCTAAGCTATATGATTGTGAAGTTTCATTAAAATCCATTTAGTAGTTTTTGCGTGATAGAGTAACCAACATCCATCCATACTTACAAACTTTCGCGTTTATAATATTACTTAGTAGGAAGTTGATAGGAGGCATGGTGCCTAGAACACTGGCTGTATTTCTGCCATTTTCTGTGCCAGTAATGAGCCAGCACTCTTGTCATCTAGTCACCTCGTCCTTGACCTTGATACCAGTCAAGACATAAGTTTAGGTACCTATATACCTAGTCAGGTCATAAATTCTGTCACATGTTTTATATAAAATAATTGAAACAAGTTTATTCATTATGTAACCATTTATATACCAAAATGAACTTAACAAAACATAGATTCTTATGACACTAAAGTTTATTCAAAATGACCTCCGTGATTTTGAATACAGGCCTTCAATCTGCGCGGCCAGTCGTCTATCGCAGCACGAACGAGGTCCATGTCAATATCGGCGGCTGCCTTAATCAAGGATGTCTTGAGTGACTCCAAATTGGGATGAGGCTTTGAGCACGCCTTTTCCTCCAAGTGTTGCCATATCTTGTAATCTAGCGGATTCAAATCTGGACTGGAGGAGGGCCAGTCTTCGTGCCGGATGAAGTCGATTTCACGCGCCGCCAGCCAGTCTTGTGTGCTCTTCGCTCTATGAGCTGGCGCCGAATCTTGTTGGAATACCCAGTGCCTGTTATTAAACATGCTATGAGAAACAGGTTCCACAAGGTTCGTCAGGACTGTATTTTGATACACAACTGCATTCGTTTTTACACCTTTCTCACAAAAATGTACCTCTGTTAAGCCCCAATAAGACACTCCCAACCATACCATGAGCGAGGATGGAAAATGACCTCGTTGGACACGCGGAATACGGTTGCTCGCTTCTTCACTACTGTGTGCGTACACCTTATCATTTTGTTTGTTGTAGCTCTCTTCTACGGTAAAAATTTTTTCATCCGAAAAAAGAATTTCCCGATATTTTTTTCCCGCGTACCGCTTCAACAAAGCGCGGCATCTCTTCAGTCTCAGGTCCATTAGACGAGCATTCAAATGATGTCCTGTTTTTCTTCGATATGCCCGAAGCCCTAAGTCTTCATTTAACACCCTTTTCACCGTGGTTCTGCTTAATCCCATCTGAAGGGCCAACAGTTTCTGCTTACGTTTGGGATTTCTTTGAATTCGCGCCTTTACAGCTTTTATCACTGCTGGAGTCCTAACAGACCGAGGGCGACCACTTCTTGACCTGTCATCTACACTAGAGTCTTCATTGTATCGTTTGATGGTACGATAAACGAATCTCTTGGTTATATTCAAATTTTTCAGTATGTCAAAAATTTGAATTGGCGCGTAACCGCAACGATGCAACGCAATAACTGCAACACGGTCTTCTTTAAGCGTCCACTCCATATTTAAAAATGAGTAAAATTCTAAAAAGTATACATTTTTATTTTCATGAACAATTCGAAATTCGAATTCAATAAACTTTTTTGTGGCCAGCATTCTAAAAGAAAAGTTTTTACTGTGTGACAATACTTATGACCTGACTAAGTAATATATATTTTTTTGATACTAGTGACATAATTTTTTTGGTACTGGGGACTAAAACGGCATTTTAATAATAACGAATACATAAATAAAAAAAGCGTGTCAAGACCTTATTATTTTGTATATCGTAAGGCGACATAGAAAAATGTCGTGGATCCTGTAGCAAAATTGCATATTTTAATATTATGCGCTTCCGCTATAAAATAAACTCACTTATTTCGCCTTAGGGAGTTTCTCATAATCGTGTTTAAAAATTAAATGATTCCAGCGAAATTACTAGGCATATGAAACCTAATTTGTGGGATCATAACCTACTTGCCTTATAATAATTATATAATAATTCAATTAATTAATACTTTATAATTACAAGGAATTTAAGAACATAAGTTGGTTACTTATTTTTATTGGTTGGTCATTTATTTTTATACATAACATAGTTACGTATTTCAAATTAAATTTTCGTAGTAGACTCCTTCTTTCAATGGAAAATACATTACAGCTTTTGCAGCTTTCAACAATAGTAACACGTCATTCGCACTATTTGCACCTGTTTTTAACGAGACAGGAAAAATATTTTCACCGAAACCTCTTTATAGAGTTAGTAATTGTAAGCGGCGATTGAAACTTTAATCTCACTAGAAGAGTAATTGCCTACTTGTAGCCTATGCTACCCTGGTACGCATAATGAAGGCATATTATGTAAGTATATCATTAAAACAAATAATAATAAAAAAAAACTATTAGAAAAATACTAATGGGAATTTGATTGAGTTTTAACCGTTTTTTAACATAAACAATAGTATTTCGGTTAGCAGTTGGTAAAGCAACCCATTAGAAAATCCAACGGAAACAAAGCAAAGTACAATAATTCCCCAAATCTACAACTGCTTTCCTGTACGATACAATACAATCAATTCACCTAAGTATACCAATATAAATCCGCCTGGTGCCTTGGATTATAGCTTAATAAGATCACCTCCACACTTGCCACTTGCGACTTGCGATAGACACAAGTGGCCGCCACAAACGCGAACACTTTTCTAATAAACTTTTACAGAAATTATTATTGGTCAATTCCAGTTGATTATTTACCTACAGAAACCAATATTTTAACGTGATACAACGTATATTATAAGTTATTCTAAGACTGTGTTATTTACTCAATTTCATCCAAACCCGTTTGACTGTTACGCCGTGATAGCGAAGAAAGTGTAAGATCCAGAAGATCATAACCATCCATAAGACAAGACGTGTATATTGCACGCCGTCGCGTCGTCGTCACCAAGTAGCCACATCAATTTTCGAGTCGGCCGCATTCCCGTTTATGAATTGACCACTTGTAGCTGTAGCGAGTGTGCGGTTGACTTATACGGACCATTAACCGGCTGAAATCTAGGCTATTCATGACCAATAAAATCTAAAGTCTATCGGTTATGGGATTTGGTAAAACGATGCTAGGTTATAGGTCCCATTAAAGCCGTGGTTGTATTGCATACGAAGTGGCATAGTTTGATAATCTCTGTAAGCGCAGGTGTGGTCATAAAGGCAAGGACGGCTAAAGAAAAAAAAAAGGAGTTTTGGCGGGAATATTATCCGATAGTGAGACGTTGTTGGTTTTGTATTTTTTTCTCAAACTTGTGTCTCTCGAGTGTTAATGTGTAATATTGGTGGAATATTAGTCATTGAGTGTTCGGTGACGTACACGAGTGTGAGCAAATGATATACACCCAAAAAGCATGTCACTTCGATTTTTTCCCAAAACTCACAGGAAGTTTGCCTTTGACTATGTAAATAATTGACTTGACTACTGCAAGGCGCGGATTCAGAGCTGCCAAGTAAGTGAGTTTTGTACAGAATCGCCTTGCTGGACCACGAGGATTGCTTTAATGCTATGACTTTCCTATTGTGAAAATAAGAAATGCTTAATTAATATAATACTAATTGACACTGGCTAAATGCATAAACCGTGCGAAGCCATAACTAAAACAGACAAAAAAGAAGAAAAATAATAAATTAAGTCAGAAATACGTTTATTCGGCAAAATATACTCGAATTGTAGAACCAGTCTACAACCATAGAACATTGTTCATATATGTTTTTAAACTACTGAACAACAAAAACAAGCTTAAAATATAAAAAGGTATAGAAAAGGTAACATTATTGAACTAACGGGACAATCGGACGCGTCTATTATTTTGGTAGGTGACTGAACCTCTAATTAATAGCATAATTAGTACTGACATCTGTAGTCTCTAATAATGAAATAGAACATTTTGAGCCGTCAATAAACATGAACACTGAACAGGCAAATAAGTTGATCTAGTTCTATTTCTCCACGCATACTCAACTTCTTTGACTCACGGCCCGTGAAGCACAAATTGTTAATGAACTACTGTACTTTGTTGATGGAAGGGCCAGAATACGAATCAACACAGTACAACATTTACTTTATTATAGTACCCACCGACTGTAGTTCACACTAGTAATCACAAGCACTTTGTGGACCAAGCAGTAGGTATCTAATTGTATATTAAATAGATAGATATACTTTTTATTAACACAGAACAAAAGAAAAACATAGGTAAGTAATAAACAAAAGAAAAAATTAAGTCTAGATCTAGAACTAAACCAAACAAACCAAATTCGTTTTACAATGAGCTGTCTTATCACTCAGCGCGATCTCTTTCAGGCAATCATGCATGGCTACACAACAATGCAATACTGACAGAATAAAAATTATTTAATACAAGTACATACCAGACTGCTTGAATAATTTCCATTTAGCCGCCACCGCCGCACCAGTACCGTTCAAATTAATAGAACAACTTAATTATTCAATGGATAGCAAAGCTTCAACTTAATGAGTCCACGCCTATTATCATTGTCACACAATCTGTAAACTTTACAAGCATATTCTAACTTAAATGCCCTCTTTTCTTGTTTGCGCATGCCACAATTTTTTAGAACACGTCGCGTTGCGGCCCGCCCTAACCCCCGCAAGCGTAAATTCCCCAGCGGCCCGCATTTGACCGCAGCTGACCCAGACAGACAGTTATTCCACGGTATTTTCTAGGTCATCGAAAGGAACGAGCCTAAGGGTAGTGAAATAAATATTGAAGAGTGATGCCCATCTTTGTTGCCTATGACAGCTTTTTCTGGAGAAGCCAATACTTAATTTTATGAGCTTGCTCTCGAGTAGGCTTACGAAACAATGTTATTTGTATCCTTCTAACTTTAGATAAAAACGCATGACCGAATCTCGTCTGTCTAAATAGTGATTAGTCGTTTTTTGCGTAGAAAAAGCAACGGAATATCCGACCTATTATTGCTTCTGTCCTAAAATCTAAAGTCAGCCAACGTAAGACCAAGTAACTATAAAATTTAGTTATCTGTGGTAAGAGATGTTTCATTGATGTGTTTCATTTCACAATAAAACACCCAGACCAGAAACAAATATCTGTGAATCACACAAATATTTTTTCCGGGCGGGTTTGGAACCCGCGAGACCAAGCGCAGCAGTCCGATTGCTCAGCCACTACGCCAAGCGTGTCGTGAAGTCGCGTCGTCCTGATATTATGCAACGAAGGTTTCTATGTTAGTAGCTAAGTAAATAACATATGTAATGTACATGTAGGTTGGTATATGTATTCACCCAAAGTATTGGCATTTATGATTGGTCGTTTCTACTACCGCCTGATTCTGTATAGTATTGTTGAGATTGTTTCGATGCTTTAGCCCTAATTCAGTACTGTTTGCCTACAATATTGTAAAATAATAAATAGTAGTATTCCCACATCAGTCTAGTTAACACACCGAACTCTGTGCCTAGTGTGAGTTTTTACGCGCTCTTTGTATGAATAACTTTCGTTCATAAACGCGCCGTTAGGGACGCTGTACAGGATCTTCAAGCGCACGTCAACGCGTACTATGTCGAGCGCGTAAACTTGTCGCAAAAACTCACAATCAGGGCACTGAACAACACTCTGTACGGATTCAGACTAGATTAATGGTTAGTAAAAAAAACATTAAACCATTTATTCATTATAATATATTAATAATTATCTGACTGTAATTTGTACGTATGGCCGAGTTGCCCGTACTTATTAATGATAGGAAAAATTTAATTGGGACAACAGAGTGAAAAATCTGTTTCTAAATGTACTTAGTAATTATTCAATTTCTGTAGAAACATTATAGTGTATTTTAGGTACATTAGTAGACATCTTTTATTTTAAAGTACGGGCTATGTTAACGTTACAGATCTACGAACACATGAGCGTAGATTTAAACCCGTCGCAAGCATCTAATTTCGTTCCCTAATAAATGGCCGTCACTAATATCCAGCAACTCCATACGATCTAACACTCGAAATGAATTCGCGGGAATAAATCTGTAGTAGATGTAAGCAGCCTCTGAACTCCCAGCCAGAGCGATCCGTCAACTTGGTTTCACTTAGGGTGCTTACATACATAATTAAGTTAAATCAATCACCCGTAGCGTTATGGGTGATGAATTCATCACCATTATAACCCACATCTGCCCACAGTTGAGCATGAATCTCCCCTCACTTTCGTGAGGAGGATTAGGCCATAATCCACGGCCCACGGGATATAAGCCCAGACAGCCCAGTTTCTCGAGTATGTGGGTTACCTTACGATGCTTTCCTTCGCCGAAAAGCGGGTGTTCTGATAGTTACGTATATTTATGTTATTACAAGAAATATTGGCTTGAATTGGCAAAAATTGGCTTGGCTTGAATTGACCAATATTGAATAAAAAATACGACAAAATATTGAAAAGTACAATGACAAAATATTAAAAAAACCGGCTGAATGGGAGTCGGACTCGCACACGTAGAGTTCCTTACCATTAGGTATCTATAAAAATACGTTTGTTGTATGGAAGCCCCCTTAAATATTTAATTTATTATGTTTTGTAGTATACATTTGTTGTTATAGAACAACAGAAATACATCACCTGTGAAAATTTCAACTGTCTAACTATCACGGTTCATGAGATATAGCCTGATGATAGACGGATGTATTCTTTGGGTACGGCACCCTAATAGCAATGACAAAATATTGAAATACTAGCTGTTGCCCGCGACTTCGTCCGCGCGGTCTATATACTTTACCATAATTCCAAATAACTAAAAATAGACCATGACCTCGAGTTCGACATCGACATCCGATATGCGATATCCAACATTCTCGTACGACATCCACCATCTTCTATCAAAATTACCATTTTATACAAAAACCTGGCATTTTATACCAAAATCTAATATTTCATACAAAAATCTACCATTTCCTACCAAAATCTACCATTTTCTACCAAAATACCATGTTCTACCAAAAGCTAACATTTTCTACTAAAGTCTAAAATTTTCTACCACAATCTAAAATGTTGTTTCTAAATCTATTATTTTCTTTCTAAATGTGCTATTTTCTACCAAAAGCTACCATTTCCTACCAGAATCTACCATTTCCTACAAAAAACTACCATTTCCTAAATTAAATCTACCATTTTAACCGTAATCTACCATTTTACCATAATCTACCATTTTAATTTCAAATTCACTAATATCTACCAAAAGCTACCATTCCTTCCAAAATCTACCATTATTACCAAAAATCTACCATTTCCTACCAAAATTCTACCATTTTCTACCTTTAATTTATCATTTTCTACCAAAATCTACCACTTCCTACCTTTTAAAGAACATAGATACCTACTAAGTTTAAAATTGATCAAACCAATAAAACACGTTGTTCCATCCAAACTTTGCAACCCCTTTTCACCCACCTAGGGGTTAAATTTAAAAAAAAGTCTTAGTGCACACCTACGTCTCGGAATATGTGTACAAAATTTAAGTTTTGAACTAAATATTTTGCATTGCATTGTTCAGTTTTGAACTAAATTTTCTGATGAAAAATATTTTGCAACCCCTCTTTATCATTTAAGGGGCTTAATGTTAAAAAACTATGAATGTATTTAAATAAATCTTTTATATAATGTAAATGCCAAGTTTGAAGCTGATCAGACAAAGAAAACACGTTGTTACACATAAACGATACAACCCCTTTTCACCCCTTTAGGGGTTGAATTTAAAAAATCACATTTTAGTGCATTCCTATGTCACTTGAGCCAAATTTTTAATATGAACTAAATCTGATGAAAATATCTTGTAACCCCTTTTTCTCACTTTAGGGGTTGAATATTAGAAAACGATGAAACACGTGTTTAATGAAATGTTTTAAAGAATATAAATGCCAAGTTTGAAGTTGATCGGACCAAGAAAACACGTTGCTCCATACAAACTTTGTAACCCCTTTTCACCCCTTTAGGGGTGGAATTTTCAAAAATCCTTTCTTAGTGCTCGCCTACGTCACATAAGGAATATTTGTGCACAATTTCATGGTTCTAGACCCAGTGGTTTCGGCTGTGCGTTGATCGATCAGTCAGTCAGTCAGTCAGTCAGTTCTTGCTTTTATATATATAGATATGACCTACCATAGAGTTTATTGGTGATAATAACTTCTATAAAGCCAGTATTCCCAAATTGACGTATAGTACTTACACATAAAAGTTGTATACCCTTTGTAAGTATGGTGTGGGGGAGTTTTGGCGGGAATCCGATAAATTAAGAAATATTTAAAATAAAATACTCGACACTGGCTATATGCACAAACCGTGCGAAGCCATTACTAAAACAAAAAAAAAAGTATGGTGTGAACTCTTCTTTACCCCTCTGTGCGTGTTGAGTATTTTATATCATCGCGAATTAATCAGGATCTGCATATGCGGGACGATTTATGTTACTCAGGGTTCCGTATAATACTTTTGTAGAGTTATTCTGTAGTGGCGAGACGCAGAATACATTTAATTTGGCACACAACCAAAAAATTTAGAACCATAATAATATGATGTATCATGTCACTTATACACAAGGATTATAAGACACAATAAATGTTTACTTTCTGTGAACATTTATAAAGATTTATAAGAAGTAAAAGGAGTGATTTGCAACCGAAAAACATGCGGGTTCGAATCCAATAACTTACTTGATTAGAGACGCGTTATATTTTGGATAACTGACTACATAATTACATAGTTAAGCTAATTATATATGTATATGCAATAAGTAAGTGAATAGTTAAATCAAAATAATGCCTATTAATTATGTTTCCTCCAGTTTCATAGTAAAATGTAATTGTTAATTATTTACGAAACCCTAAATCAATAATTGAGGTTTGAGGTTACAAAATTAAATAAACAACAACCTAGTTACATGTTCAATAAAATTATTTCAGTGCATTTCGATTATTAATTAGTGTAACCAGAACCTCATCAAACCGTTGAAAAATGAAAAATGAAAATGAAAAAACAATTTATTACTGTAAAATAAGAGTAGTTTACAAAGTATAGGTAAGTACTTAAATGATTAACTTAATTTACAGACAGCAAAGAACAAAACCATAAAATTATCTGTCAGCCTCCTCACTAGGCAAAGCCTGTATCGAGGAAACTTTTATATGAAAGTTCAGGAAGTTAAATTTGCTAGGTCATAAATATAATATAATGTTTTATTGCGTTTCCATAAAATATTCAGTTAAATAGATAGATAAATAAGACATTGCAATATAGGTAATTTTTTTGTTTTTAAATGAATAATAATAAGTAGGTACATAAAATAAATAAATAATAGGTAAATAAAATAAGGGTAAATCAAGGTTATTATATTTCAATTTCCACAATATTCTCTGTTTGGTTGTAATTTAGCGTGATTAACCATTTCATTATCAAGTGTTTCGCTTCATTGAGTGTTTTGCATTTGATGTCGCAACGTTTGACAACTTCGTTATACACGTGAATTCTCATGAATCTACCAATACGTCGCGCAAATGTTGTGTTAACGACTGGTGCTGGTACTTTGAAAACTCGACGGTTTAGTAAAGATTCATATTCAATGGAGGAGATAACAGATTTATGAATTGCAAGAGAAGTTTTAAGTACAAAGAGCCTGCGCACACTGAGTACACCGGCATCTTTATAGAGATCTGTTGTGGGGTATCTGAAGGGTTTTCGGAGCATGACTTTCAGAACTGAGCGCTGCGCTCTTTCAGCCATAATTATAGATGTTTTAATGGCACTGCCCCAGCACGTTATGCAGTAAGCTATCAAAGACTGACACAGTGCATAATAAACCGATTTAAGGGTATCAATACTTGTTGATTAGTTAATAAAGTACGTGTTAATTATGCATGCTTTGTATGAAATACAATTTTGACTACATATTATTACGCGTAGTAAATACACACTACATTTTAAATTATGGTGGTGCGTAATGCCCAGTACAAAATAATGGTTTGGGAGATTCACACCGGGGCGGCACATGGCGCGGTGCGGTGCGGTGCGGTGCAATGCGAAACGACAAGGTGCGACGACAGTCAAAGTCAAATCATTTATTGTAAATAGGCAATAAAATCGCACTTTTACAAGTCAAACACTTCAATCTAATAAACAAATTAAACCATAAAAGAAAACAAACTATAATTAATTGATTATGGTTTGAGTTTGAAAAAGGATGTTTCCCTTTCAACACTGGTCCAGGATTGAATCTCGGACAGGAAAAGGAAACTCCGATGACTCTACCAGTGCTTCGGAATACACCCGTTAGAAAAGACAGCACCAAGAAACTCTACGGGGATGTCATATTTTTTCTCATAATGTATAATTTTCTTTTTTTATTTTCAATCACAATATTTACATTGGTATAAATATGACCATCAATATAAAAATTTCAAAACATATTAATAAAATTCACGTTAGTTATTACTACCATGGAGCTGGGGGCATTGAGGCCATGCATTTTTATCTTTAATATAGTCATTAACAGTATAATAGGCTTTCTTGATGAGATTAGCCTTAATAAAAGTTTTAAATCTTTGCATGGATAATTGATCAATTCCCTCTGGCAACTTATTATAAAAGCGTATACAGTTCGACAGTAAAGACACGAAATATAGGAGATGAATATAGAATAAGTATAATATGAATATAAGAGAGATAATAATATAACAGCATAATTATTTCTCCCTTTGAATTATTATAAAATCTTGTCTCTTATTCAAAATTAATTAATTTAGTACGTATTTTCAAGGAAGTGGGAGGAGCGTATAATGTGACAAAAAATCGACTTTGATAACTGGTAAACATTGTCAGACTCTGATAGTACAGTTTAATAACAGTCATGGTGTCAGTAAACACCATAAATAGGGTAGGAAAGTGTTTAACACCATAGCAGATAATGTCCGTCGAAAACCATAATAAAGTGTAGTAAGCGCTGCGGAACAAAAATACTTTGAGAGGAGGTTTACACAACAAATTTTAATATGGCGACTGGAAACTTATGAAAACAAAGTACCTCTAATAGAATGATAAACTCCAGAAGATTTTCAACTGTTTTCATTAAGAAATCGTACACATCTGAAAATTTTATTCACTATAAGATTTTTTTGTTCATTAAATATTAGACTGTTGAAAATTTTTACATGCACGAGAATAGGCCAACAACTTGACTTACTACTTGACATGGTTGGTCTCGTGAAAATAGATAAAATACGTGACACTGGCTAAATGCACAAAAATGCGAAACAAAAACTAATAAAAAAATATCAAGCCTATTCTAGACTGATCATGTTTACCACCTTGGGCCTCATCTTCGCTTTAGACCAGGTGAGATAGTGATCAAAAAGGCTAGCCTATAAAAAACATAAAAAAATACTATAACGGTTAGGTCGAATCGACTCCATTTCTTTCTTTGTTCTGATCTATATCGAGTAGCGGAGAATATCCTAATAGACACATCAATTTGGCCTCGTATCTTCGTATCGCAGCTTTATCTAAACACCTACATGCCGGTTGCTACCACTATCTCCCTTGACCTAGGATTATATTATACTTACCCTAGAATCGCCTCGCGGTTTCACCCGCATTAACTACTATCCCGCGGGAACCGTTAATTTTACGGGATAAAAAGTAGCCTATGTCACCCGGGGATAGTGTAGCTTACCAACATTAAAATATTTTTTTCAAATTGGTTCAGTAGTTTCGGAGCCTATTCAATACAAACAAACAAATCTTTCCTCTTTATAATATTAGTCTAGATACAATCTGAAGCATGCGGCTCCTCCCGTATTTTATAGTATTTCTCCAATTAGAATTGTTATTGTAATTGGAGTTATACATCTGGATTTATGACAATGTGGTCACAAGTAAGCGTGCTCACTGCTCAGCCTAGAATGGCACTGTCTATCAAGGACTGTTACCTTGCAATGCTAAGTTTTCGGCACTGCAACTGTTATGATGATAATGATGAATAATGATGATCAGACCTACATGGTTTTAGTACAGAAATTTATATTATTGTATGTTATTTAAGGATGTATATTTAAGTTTAACATAGTGGGCGGCGGCCGCATGATAACGCATGCATTTTATGACGGGAATTGGAATATGTGCCTAGATTCTGTCCCATTCTACAACCATCGTTACGTAATACCGCTACACTACCAGCTAGAACCACTAGAACCAGCTAGAACCACTAGAACCAGCACCAGCTAGAACCAGCACAGTTGTAGAACCTTCGAACAGATATGCATTTGATCCACTTACATTTAGGAGTGAGAGGAAGTCGACCGAATATTACAGATTATGTAGTGAATCCAACCGAAGTTGGCCGCCATATTGACGACGCTGGCGAAATTTTGACAGCTCATTTTATCCTGTAAAAATAGTAGGTTGGATTCAGCACGAATGTTCAACATCATTCCCCCCCCCCCCCCCCCATATCCCCATCATATAAAATGCATGGCCTCAATGCCCCCAGCTCCATGATAATAATAATTAACGTGAATTTTATGAATTATTTTGTTCGTGTTTGTTAATCTATAAAATATATGTTTGTTAATCTATATGCCTGAAAAAAGAATATGAAAAAGACTAAGTTAAAAAATGACATTCTCGTAGAGTTTCTTGGTGCTGTCTTCTCTAACGGGCGTATTCCGAAGCACTGGTAGAGTCAACGGAGTTGCCTTTTCCTGTCCAGAATCTTGGTGCAGTGCTTGAAAGGAAACATCTTTTTTTCAAACTCAAACCATAATCAGCTACTGTTTAATTTAATGTATCATACTTTATGTTTCTATGCTTCTCTTTGTTAACGAGAATTAGTTACAAGTGTTTGACTTGTAAAAGTGCGATTTAATTGCCTATTTACAATAAATGCTTTGACTTTGACTTTGACCACGTACTGCTGAACACGGGTCTCCCCTCACTTCCGTGAGGAGGATTTAGATCTTAATCCACCACCGGGGTTCGGTCCGGATTGGATAGGGATTTCCTCATGATGTCATGGGCTATGAAAAGCTAGTTTCATCACTATCCCTACCTATCTTCTGGTAAAATGCTGCATCTAACTTTCTCTCTCACACATTACAAAACGACAGAGAGGTGAACATGAACTACGTCACAATTAATCACGAATTTCACAAGTCTCCGTTCCAAAAATAGTTTAAAATCAACTGTCAGCTAACCCAAACATTCTACGTACGGTAAAGGCCCGAATCGTTGGTTTATTTCTCGTTAGCCGGTTGATTTACACGTCGTTAACTACAAAGTACAAAGCAGTGGTTAATTTTAGGTCGGACTTTGAGGAGCTTGAATCAACTCGAAGGAGGTCAATTCTGAGGTTGCCTGTTAGAAATCGCTTAAACCAATAAGGCCGTCTATTGTACAACGTGACTGTAACATTCCTGTTGTTTCGTTGTTAATAATTGACCGAGAGAAGCTTTGAGGAACTTATAATTAGTTCCTCAAAGGAGCGAAGCGAAGGTCTCCATTGGCTGATTTTGTTTTCGTCCGGATGTTTGTTTGTTTGTTTGTTCCGGGCTACAACAGGTTGCAATTCTCAACCAATTTTCACGAGATTTGATATACAGGTTATTTGATTTGTATTGCTTTTTTTGTCGATAACTATTTTCGATAGGTAACGTAAGTTATTAAATTCTGAACAAGTTTTTGTGAAAAATGGCGTTCAAGTTGAGGAGAATGGGGGAAAACGGGGGGGATGCCTATCACCATGATATTGGTTATGCTCCCCCCTGATCGCTAGGTCCACTGTTCACAGAACCACTATAGTACGGTAATTTAAATTAATAATAGCAATAATTCAGCCTGTAACTGTCCCACTGCTGGGCAAAGGCCTCCCCTCACTTTCGTGAGGAGGATTAGGTCATATACCACCACGGGGCCCGATCCGGATTGGTGGATAACATGGCTCCGAAATAATTATCGGGCATGTTGGTTTCATTTCGTCATTTATGTTTTCCTTCACCGAAAATCGAGTGAGTGATATATACGTACATATTATGTTTAACAAGAAACACATTGGTACGTGCCCGCACTGGGATTTGAACTCGTCAACCCCGCTTTGGCACTGGGACGTTCGCCCTCTATCTACACTAATATTATAAAGAGGAAAAATTTGTTTGTTTGGTTGTAATGAATAGGCTCCGAAACTACTGAACCGATTTGAAAAATTCTTTCACTGCTGGAAAGCTATGCTATCTCCGGTTGACATAGGCTACCTTTTATCCCGTAAAAATTAATGGTTCCCGCGGGATAGTAGTTAACGTGGGTGAAACCGCGAGCTGCTTCTAGTATACTTTTATGTAAGCATTTTTAGGCGTTCTCTAGCACTATCGTTCATTGGTCGTTGTTAGTCGAATTAAAGTTACGCACTCACTCACAGACGGAAACTTCTCTAGGTAGAGGTATCTAGATGGAACATGAAACATTTTGTATTTTTCGTACTTTCGTTAGTTTAACTGGTTAGTTCGTTTTAGTATTCCACTAAAACCCCTTTAGTATTTGCTTTGACTATAAAAACACAGCGCATTCGTGAGGAATGATTTTCTCTCTTTTACTGCTTCCGTTGAGACGAGCTTCGATGCCGTTTCGAGGACAAGTCATAAAGGAAAAAACGTGTAAGGGCAGATTTGAAAAGCAATGTGACAGCTGTAATAAAAAAACGTAAATATAAAATACGAAAATTGAAAAAAATACATTCCCGTAGTTTCTTAGTGCTGTCTTCTCTAACGGGCTTATTTCGGAAGCACTGCTGTATTGAATTGAGTTTCCTTTTCCTGTCCAAAATTAGGCCGTGAATCGCATTGTTCAAACTAAAAACTTTAATTAATATAACTGTTTTATTTATTTTGTTTTTAATTGTATTGTTCCGAGATGTAAGTTTTTTTAAAACGTATCTCCGCACTTGGATTGCTCCTGTATCGTGGGAAACGCTTACATGCATTACAATTGCACATACTTACACATAATAGACTTTTAAAATTGAATATTACTATACAATAAATGATTGGGTTTTGAAAACATAATATTGGTCATAGTAAATATAGGTCTATGAAGGAGAAATTATAATTGAAGGAGGTTCATAATGATGGTGATGGTGGTGATATATCTGCATCACGCTGGTCGTCAAAACAAATGAGAATTACACGTCGTAACTGTATCAAGTGGTATTATTTAGGAATCCCGAACAGTCGATGATACTTGGTACACGGATTACACCGAATTTCCTAAAGTCCGACTATAGTTCACTAACGTTTCCGACGATCTATTTACCTAATGTAATACTAATGTAATGCTCATGCGGCTTTGATTTTGAGCTGCGATGCATAAAGCGGACACGGCTCGGCGGTCATTGCAAGTCATGCAAGTACGCATATGGACGTAGTGAGGATGGGGCCAGGGCTAAGACCGTGGTGCCCCATTTCTCCTCCCCCGAATACAGATGGAAAGAAGAGTGCTTATAACTATTGAATGCAAATACCGAAGACTTTTAACTTATCAACTATACTATACCTTTTATGATTTTGGGTCAACTTATCGAGAGGCATCGTCGATAAAAACGCGCATACTTACCACAATAATAGACATAATTATACATTCATTATTAAACAATGCTGATTCATTTGAACAGATAACTCACTTCGCTAGTCAGCATAAAAACTGTGAATAAATTTAGTATCCAACGTGATAGTATATTTATTAAGGTTCTAATTCGCATTGGAATTGTCTCTTTTCCCCCTCTCTTTTCAAGAAATAGCCCCTATAAATATTATGCCTCGTTACGTCCAGCTCTAATCCCTAGTAATGTGCCCATAGTTGTCGATGTCCTTGATATGTCGTGACTTATTTTACATGGACAACTCATTCTGAAGCATTCAGCGTACCAATATAATTATGCATGCTATTATAAATACGTGGTAGCAATGTGGGTGGTCTTAAAGTTTACTACTTTTTGACGCAGTTGTCTGAAAAACGCCTTTGAAATGTGAAATAGGTTGTTTGTTTGTATCTATAGGTTTTTCTTGTGTTCTATGTTATTCAATAGGTATACAGTTTATCTATAGTTGGTTTTGTCTGAGACAGACACTGTCTAGTAGAGAACGTTTTTCATTTTATTTTCTATCTCTAACTTGGATTTTCGTTGTATTATTGGCGGAATATTAACCTTTGATATTTCGTGATAGTAGGTATACGAGTATAAGCATATGATACACGTACGAAACCATGTGTTACTTCACTTTGTTTTCGCTGCAATACTACCAGCTTTCTTTTTGCTGTATTGTAGCGTTTAATGTGTACTGACTAGACAACTGGCTATCTGATAGATCCGAGTCGAAAACTTTATAAAAAGTCAATTCCAATACAACTTGCCAAGCCTAACCATACAAAATAATAAAAATATCGACATCGATAAAATATATCCACATGTATCCGTGTATTTAGAATCACTGTGATCTGAATTTCTGACCGCTTCCTAGGGACGCAAGCTCGCCTGGTTCCTGCAATCCATTGCTGCTCCTTCATTGTCCTTCATTGTTCACTGTCCTTCATTACTGTTCATTGTTTCTGAAAAAGTGCAAACATAGCGACAAAATTATTAGAAATGTCAAGACTGAGTAAGAAACGCGAGTGATAGACGTCGATTTTGTCGAACGAAATTTTATAGTCGATTTTGTCGATCGAAATTTTATATCGGTCTTACCACAAAAGATTTAAACCAGTGTTGAACAGTAGGGTGAGCAGGAATCTCTATCGAGAAAGTATTCGATACGTTAACTGTCAAATTTGATTTATATTTGATCAGCGCCGTGCAATATCGACAAGATGCGTACGTGAACGGTTATCTTGATCGATACGTTAACGATACAAACAGTCAAAATTTTCGTGCTTGCCCTATTGTAAGGAGTAATGATCAAATCTATAACAAATTTGACAGTTAATGTATCAAGTAGTTTCTCAATAGAGGTTCCTGCTCATTCTACTGATGTTTCTAAATATTTTCTCCACAAATCGACGTCTAACCCTCCCTTTTACTAACTAAATAACAAATTCACAAGTAAAATAATTAGGAATGCCAGGGTTGAGTAAGAAAACGCGAGTGATAGACGTCGATTTTGTTGAACGATATTTTATCTTTTTAACTCTGGTCCAAACTTTTATGTCAAGACGGTTCATGTCTAAAATTTTATATAGGTATATAGTCATTGTGCTATTGGCTAGATACTAGATAATATCCGCAATTTGTCAACCTCCATTATACTCAACAACGGATGACCACCAGAGATATCTCCGGTGTCATCTGTTGTTACCAGGCTATGAATGTATGACCTAATCTGAAACAAAACCTAGCCTTGTATCAGTTTCGATGTACCCATCGACCTCTATAACACAATACGGTAGCCTCAGATAACAGTGTCTGTGTTGTGGCGTCGAACTGCCTATGCCCTGAGTAATTATTGGCAACTAATTGACGCTTCGCATTTTGGCAATCAGTTGGATAGTCGAAATACTAGAAATTACAAATGCTTGTTTCAATTTATCCCGCTAACTGTATAGGTTAAGGCAGATTGCCGGCGCGGCGCTGGCGTGACGGGAGCAGTTGTAATGTCAGTGTGCCTAGTGCGAGTTTTGTCAATTTATTTACGCGCTCGATCCGTTTGGCGTAAACTTGAAATTGTATGGAATAAGAGCAGCGCCATCTAGCGTCAGTGAATCAGTCACTAGATGGCGCTGCTCTTATTCCATACAATTTCAAGTTTACGCCAAACGGACCGAGCGCGTAAATAAATTGTCAAAACTCGCACTAGGCACTCGGTACATTGCAGTACAATGCACTTAGCACGCTACACAGCACTGTCGCGCACAGCGCGGTGCTACCGGTCGCGTCACGCGCGGCGGCAAGGCGGCGCGAGCGTGCTACGCGTTGTTTGTTCTATGAGTATTCATTGTAGCAGTCACACAGAGAGAGGGACACGCGGGAGAGAGGAATACGTCGCGCTGTCGCGTTCCATTGTGTTATAGTACTAGCTCTGGAAATAAAATGCTAGAGAAATCACGCCGGCGCGCCGTGTCACGCGCGTGTGACGCCCACGCCGCTCTGACGCAGCGCCGGCAATCTGTATCAAATCTTTGAACTGGCTTAATTCCTACCGCATGATTGCGAGTTGAGTTCAGTGTGCCTAGTGCGAGTTTTGTCAATTTATTTACGCGCTCGGTCCGTTTGGCGTAAACTTGAAATTGTATGGAATAAGAGCAGCGCCATCTAGCGTCAGTGAATCAGTCACTAGATGGCGCTGCTCTTATTCCATACAATTTCAAGTTTACGCCAAACGGACCGAGCGCGTAAATAAATTGACAAAACTCGCACTAGGCACACTGTTCTTCAGTCACAGGATGGGCATTCTTACACTTTTTCATTGCGTTCGCACGCAGTGTGAATGCGTGCGTGAACATATCATGACGCACGCATTCACTAAGTTCATAATTTCGTTCAAAATAGCACTTAATACCGAATTGTTCGTAATTGAGAGTCCTTTCTTATAGACTATTATATGCTTCACCATAATTTGGGCCGATTTTAAACTACTTGCCCGAACTGCGACTTCCACGCGACTTGTGAATGCCCATACAGATTGAACAACGTGGATAGGCGGTGTTTACTTTAACGTCGTTACTCTTTTGCGATACAAATAGGTACCTAGACGCCAAATAGAAATATCTCCCGAAGTAAAACCTGGTTAGGATCAGTCTGGCGCCTTCTATGCCAAGTAAAGTTGGATTCAGTAACTCATCTATGCCAACCAATCATTTAATTAAACTTGGATGATGTGGCGTTTTTTTTAACTAAGCTTGCATTTTACCACTATCTCACATGGTCTTAAGTCACGATGTGATCGAAGATGGTTAACATGCTCAGCCTAGAATGGGAAGAGCTCTCAAAGACCGCTCCCGGAGCATCCCAAATGGGATTGGTGACAGATTTTCTACTTGAGGTTGGTAGCTAGCCTGGCGGGCGTTTTGCACTATTTTCTCCACAAATCGATGTCTAATCATCGCTTTTTCTAACTAAATAACAAATTTACGAGTAGAATAATTAGGAATGCCAAGATTTAGTCAGAAAACGCGAGTGATATACGTCGATTTTGTGGAACGAAATTTTAGAAACTTCTGTTTAACTCTGGTCTAATCTTTTGTGGTAAGACAGTATTTGTCTTCTGGTTTGAAGGGGACTGGTTCTAGACAAATTACTGGGTATAATTCTGAAATTGCTGAGCATATCATAGGGCGATGAGGGTAGTGCAGTTCCGTGCCAGATTTGGCAAAGCAAAGTATTTTCTGGCGTTTACCATGAGTTGAACTACGGACTTTTATTATACTTGTAAGTGTAGAGGATATGGTAGAACCAGTTTATCTTTAAGTACCATGAAATCCATAACTCTGTGTATGAAGATAATTGGATTGGTAGTGGTCATACTGTGTGTACGTTGCAGTAAATAAGCGTGGTACCTATTCGGAGGCATCGACGCGTTACTTCATTGTCCCACGGACAAGGTCTTTCAATGTTTCGTCTAGTCATGGGTCAGGGTCTATATTGGGATAACTGCCTACCACTTCAATAGGATAGTGGGTAGGTAAATCCTAATAATAAGTGGGAAAATGTGTTGGTTGCCACTCACACAATATCGAGTAAGTCTTCCATGTTTATTACAATCAGTCAAGTATTCTAAAGTTTTTTTTTAATTAAAAACAAATGTAGAATGTAAATAGGTACGTTTGAGTAATAGGTAGGTAGTAATAATAAAAGAAATGGCATGTAAAAATAAACCTTATCAGACTGAAAAAAAAACTGTTTTAAGCATGACAAAAATCTGCTTTCTACTCTCCGAGCCGGTCTGTGTGAACGGACCCTTAATGAAAGGTGTTGTCACAAAATCCATTTTTAGGTTCAATTTTATTTTATCAATAGTGACGTAATTTTTTTGGCGTAACTCCAGATTGATTTGGACAGAATGAGTTGGCTGAGTTCTCTATGTAAGCTGAAGCTACATTGAAACTATATTCCACAAGAAAATAAAACCCCACTCACATTACAAGTATTTTTTCGCCAAAGTGTATCCAAACAAAGAATAAGAAATTGTATTGCAACCCTGACAAATGTCAAATGACTTAACCCTCTTGAGCAGACGAAGTAGGCTGGGAACTACCGGTGGCTTAGATTACTTGACATGAAATGAAAAACCAGTTGAAATTTATAACAGTATCCAGAATCCAGATACTACAAGTATAAAGCAGTTGGGCATTATAGAATTATTGTTTTTAAAGGATTACATAAGAGGTTCATGTATACCTACTCTAGCCCACTATATCAGCATAACATCAGAAAGATAATTTTTACATGACCTGTTGTCGCGTCATCAATCTGTTGACCATTTCAGATACCTAAGTAGTTGATTAAACTTAAATAAACTGAAATGCAAGAAGACGTGTGACACTGATAAACGTGTGAAATGAATTGTGTTTGTTTTTAATGTGGCCCCAAAGAGAAGTAGGTAAGTTAAGAACCACTGCGACTTGGATCTTACAGATCTTACTAGTGATAAAATTGTCCAGCAACACCCGATCTAAGGACACATTTTCTCCACTCCTACGCCCGGTGTTGTGCGAGGCGTCCGGGTAAACAATTGTAATCCGGATGATCCGGTTTGGCTATTGGTTATGTGGCGACGCGCCGACGGACGCTGTCAGCACGGGTACGGGCAAATCTGTTGTTAGAGTTTCTACCACTGATCTGTCTATTGACTAGATTGGTGATGGAGATCAGATAGTCTGTTATGTCTGTCGTTGATTATCGCTAGGCGCTGTATTGTTAGACTAAAACATTAACCGTCTTACCACAAATATTAAACAGAGGTTTCTAAAATTTGTTTTCCTAAAATCAACGTGTACCTATCACTCGCGTTTCCTTACTAAATCCTGGCATTCCTAATAATATCACTTGTGAATTTGTTATTGAGGTACAAAAAAGAGGGTTAGACGTCTATTTGTGGAGAAAATATTTCGACTCATCTGTTCAACCTTGGTTAAATATTTTTGTGGTAAGACTGCTGTAAGTACCTATAGAGTTCCCAAAAACTAGGCTTGAGATTCTAATGGAAGAAAACTCCGTTGGATACCTACCACTCTCAAGAGTACCTAGATAATCTGTAGCGATCGACATATCCGCCCCCCTCAATATTTCCCTGACAACTTTGCAAGCACCCCTGACTTTTCCCTGATGTTCCAGAAAATTGACTGTAAAGATCCCACGCCTAGATTCATGCCTGGACGGGCTTCAAGGTCCTAACCAAACACAGAGTGACCTACCAGACACATAACAATGGTTAACATCATCAGAATTGAATAAGCAGACTGACCAACGGCAATGAAACACGTGTATAAATGGTGCTTCCATTTTGCGACAAAATTGAAAATGTCGATATTTTTTTTATCGATAAATCGATCGTTGGAATTTTACCACTATCTTTGCGGATGGCGTGCCGATGAGTGTGATCGATTACCGTATTGCCCTCATCCTCACGAAAGTGAGGCGAGGTCCGTGCTGAGCAGTAGGGCGAACACGAACCTCTTTAGATAAAACATTCAATATGTTAACTGTCAAATTTGTTTTAGATTTGATGTAGTACCTACTCTTACAATAGGGCAAGCACGAAAATTTAACGGTTCGTATCGTTGACGTATCGATCAAGATAACCGTTCGTGTACGCATCTTGTCGATATTGCAAGGCACTGAAGAGGTTCTAAATAAACTAGTACGTTGTTATCTAATGACCTTATCTGTGTTGCTGTGGGAGACTTCATTAGCTACCTTAGTTTACGCAGCAAAGTTTGACTGTAGGGTTGTCTCACAATAAGTATTTAAAATTTTGTAATGCGGAAGAGATAATTTTGACAGCCTTCGTGGCATGGTAATGAGCCGAATGCAAGGTTGCGGGTTCAGAATAGTTTATACATGTTTGTGCGATTTACAGTATTTTAATTTGGATGTTTGCGGGGCCATGACCCTTGAAGTTTCCTGCCTAAATACAGAGAATTTCTGTTAGGAGCCAAAATATAATTTATGTAATGTAATCGTGGTACGTTATTCTTATTTACGTAGCTATTGAAAAACATTCAAGTTACTTTTTCCTAGAAATTATAATGGATTCGATTCCACGAGGACAATATTTTGTGCAGAATAATAAAGCGAATATATCATTATTTTATTTCATGTTTGGGTCTTGAGTCCTTGAGAGACTTCTTATGTTAATAATTAACAATTGTTTTCTATCAAAGGCACTCAAAGGTTCCAATCTTAATTAATCTTACTAGGTACCTAACAGTAGTCTCATTTATTAACGTTCATAGCTCTGTCTTTGTTTTCAACAACCTCAAAATTTAACACAAAACATAACCTAGATTGCCTATAAATAGCCGTCAGACTGGCACATTAAACCAGGCTTTGTCTTTGTACCCTAAAGGTTCTGTGAGCTGTCTGCTCCTAATGGCAGACAAAAAGGGATACTCTACGAAAGAAAACTATATAGCAGATTGGTTCAGCAGTAACTGTTTGTACATGAGTAATTACTGTTCTATACATTCCTTCAAAATGTTGCCAAATTGATGAGTTTTTTGGCACAAAACATCGGGAATTCTCTATTCTAGCGACATATTTCTACAAACTAAACAAGATCTCATGAATATCAACAATCTTTATTATCAAAGTACGCAAATACCAAGTGGAATCACGCAAATCGTCAATTAGATATCGAATTCGAAACTAGGAGTACCACAGAAAATTACAAGTTTCCGATGAAATGTCTTGAATAATGAAAATCAATTATACGATACCTGGTATCTTAGTTTATTCATGAGGATTCATATTTAATAGGCCCGGTGATCTCAGCGAATGGTAAATTTAAATGCGATCTGAGTACCAAACTCTCTTTAACTTATGGAGTGGCTTATAAACTAGAATTTTGTTTTTAAAACTCAATCATCCAAATTAAAACTTTTACATGAGCCGCTGGCAGAAAAGATCAACGATTTGGAAGAATTTTTCCGTTACTTAAAATAGTTGACATTTGTAATATTAAAATCATGTAAGCATTATTTCTGTAAAAGTTTATTACGATAATGGTGAAACATCACGGAATATTACTAAGAAAATGTATCAATGGAAATGAACAACCCTAAACTCTAGTTAATGCAGTGTTGTTCTTGTAGATTTGCGGCGGGAGCCTAGTGAGGGTGCTTGATTGATACAAACTTCATCAGGTTATTTTGAAGTGAAAGTAGACAAGCGTGAAAACTCTGTATTACGTACCGAATACCTATCTATAGTCAAAAAGTGGTAAGAAAGTCATAAAAGCATCAACGTGGACCCTGTACAAAATATCCGCAATAATATAAATGTTATGAGGGATCTAAAAAATTATTGGCAATTGCAAAAAACTATAGGTATAATGCAAACTACACACTGAACTGAAGACCCAAGTGTGTACAAGAATGTACCAAAAGACTTTACACGCTAAAAGCAAAGTATTTCTCAATCAAGCTTCAGCAATATCAAATTAACAATCTTTATTCAGGTTTCTAGTTAAGGGCTTTATGTAATTAAAGCCGTAAACACTCTTGAAGTTTAGTTTTTAAGCAAGAATTAAATATCTTCGAAATTGATCAATATTACCTCTAGGCTAATATTGTAGACAGTCTAGACTTTAGAGTCTAGCTAGAGTCAGAGATTGTCTGCTAATCAAGATCCATGATCTACAAACATTCCTATAATGGTATTCTGAAATTAATTAGCAAACAATACACGTTTAACAAAAGGTATTATAATCCTCAATCACGCTTGGGACTTATGAGGGAAAGCATTGGACAAACTGGATTCAATCTAGATTGACGTGACTTTTTTCCAAAATTGGTAGGATACCTTTGACTTATTGCAGCACCTGTTACATGGAGAAGATAAATGGTACATGTTTCACAAAAAAAGAGTATACTAAACATAATGATTTTAACCCTTTTAAGGGATCCTACAACATTGATTAATTTCATGCGTACAAGATTTCAACTTTTTAGATTGTAGTTTGTTTAAGATTCAAGATTAAATTAGATAGAATTAGATAGTCAAGTGCTATTTTTTGTTACTGCTTACTCTTATTAATTCCATTGCTATTATAAGTGATACATTGACAAATCTGTTAATAAAAATTGTGGTAATTTACAATGCTTTAAAAGGTATATTTTACATTTTAATAATCAACAAAGAAGCGCCTCTTTTATGCTTAGTGTTTAGTATAAATAAAAGAGCAACAAATTAATGTGCGTCTCAGTAAACAAGCTCCTTGAGAAGCTTAATTTTATAGCAAACATTAAAATTAATTTCAATATATTATCTTTGAATACCTAGCTCTTAATAAGGTATGCTCATTAGTGTCCGACTGTTTGACATAAAAGTGTGAATGTTTAATTATGTGAATTTCGACGATCGCAATAATAAAACGCATAAAAACTCTGCGGGTAACGGGCATGTGTTTTGTAACGGGTTAGCTTTGTTTTAGGTGAAAGCTTGCCGTTTAATTAATTAAAAAGATGTTCAACTTAACATAATAGTGATTACAAAGATCACGGACCACGGCGTAGTTATCATGGCATAGATATAAGTAGATAATAGTTATAAAAATAAGGGAAAATTACACTTTTTAAGTAATTAAAGCAGAACAATAAAATTCGGCCGAGAGCATGAGATAAAACTCTACATTTGGAATTTTAAACTGTTTAATGTTTATTCTACTCTCATACGGTTTTATTAACTAGAAACAGACATCTGTTTGTTTCAAAATAGCTAGAGACACAAGCCTGGCTTCCCTCACGGTCTCGTTTCGGCTTCATTTATATTGACACACGTTTACTCACAAATCTTGACTTTAATTACGCTATAACTGACAAACAATAAAAATAACCAAACGCATTTCGAAAAAAGGCAGACTACAAAGTTTACGATTTCAAACGAGGCGCCATTACGCAGAGGAAAAAACATACCGAGAATCCAGCTTAATTACAAAAAATGTATAATTCCCCCCGTTTGGAACTCCTTTAATTGAGTCGGCCAAACAGGAATTAGGGCCGACACCAGTTTCAATTGCTCACAAGCACACTAACTACATAAAGATGTGTTAGTGTGCTTCTAAAAGTAAATTTATAAAAGTTCTAAATCATAAAGTTAAAACGAATAAAACGCAAATTGAAATTCGATAATGAAAAGATCGCATTTTGTAATATCGATATAATTATGGGCCGCTCTAGTTTTTTTGTGACGATTCGAGTGATTCGAACGTTGCGTTGCGTCCCTTTTCTTCCCGATCGCTCGCGGCCAGTCGCGCGCCGTCGCTCGCACGGGGTGCACGCGTCAGTCAGTTGTGACGAAATTTTCGCCTCGCGCTTTCGTAAACCGCGTATCGAACAGTGATTGACGATTCGAATTCGGATTTCAGTGAAGTTCTAACGTTAATCGTGTGTTACAAAAGTTTCGCAAGAACTTTGTAGTGTGGTGGTTGAATTGAATGTGTTTGGTGTGTGTGTAGAGTGCAACGGTTTCTGGGAAGGACTAGGTTTATCTTCAGTATAAACAGGTTGGTTTTCTTTACATAATTATGATGTTTGTAGGTCTTAAAGTAGGAAAGGACTGTTTTTTCTGAGTTGCGGTCCTATTACTTGGTTTACATACTTAATTTCCGGACTGCAATTTGTTTTTAAACCTTATTTCAAGTAGGTTTTTGTTTATTACCCATATAACGCGGCGCAGCGAACGGACGGCGGTTATAAATTATAGCCTACACTAATATTATTAAAATTACAACTGACGTGTAAGTCTTAAAATCAAAAAATCAAAATCAAAGCATTTATTCTTAATAATATGCAAAAAAATCGCACTTTTACAAGTCAAACATCTAAAATTGTACAAAGAGTAGGTAGGTACCTAGGTAACTTTAAAAAACAAAATTATGATGAATCAAAATATATTTTTAAGGTTTAAGTTTGAAAAAAAATATGTTTCCCATTTCATGCACTGATCCAAGACTGGATCTCTTAGAAAAAATATTTTTAATTTCACCAAGCAAATAGAGTTAGTAGGTAGCTACAGCTACCTAGTTAGGTACTATAGTAAACTCAAAGCTAGACCGAGAATTGAATTAAGCCGCTTTATAGGTACTTTGAATTTTGCAGTCTAAACTGTCAAGTATTCTTTGCTATAATAAGTAGGTGCCTATATTATAGGCTGTTCCACTGTTCTGGCAATAGTTCTTGAGAGCTGGATCTGACCAAGTTATGCGTATGACTAGCATGTTTACCACCTCCGACCACATCGTCATTTTACACCAGCTACCTAGACGACTCAGATTTTTTTTAACTTGAAGCAAATTTCGATAAGGTTTGTGGATTACGGTCCTACCTACCTACTATTTATCGTAGGTGATCGAATCAGGTGATCGAATCAATTATACGTAGGTAACCTACTGTACTTTCCTATAACTAACATTTTTAATTTACGGAGTAGGTAGGTAGGTACCTATGAAGTTCAGAGTGTTGATAAGTAGGTAGGTAGGTAGGTAGGTACTGAAAGTATTTAAAACCGAATCGATCGCTTACGTACCTACCTACATAATTATATGAAATAATATCGAAAGGTCCTGAATCGCACAGCTTAGCTGGTGAAATAGCGGTAAAATGCTAGCCCAGTAAAAGGGTTAAAAACCGGTCAAGTGCGAGTCGGACTCGCGCACGAAGGATTCCGTATCATTACTAATAAAAACGGCAAAAAAATTACAGCCTGGTGACAGACTGACAGACAGCGAAGTCTTAGTAATAGGGTCCCGTTTTACCCTTTGGAAACAGAACCCTAAAAACATACTATGTACTTATATTACAATCGAATTGAGAACCTCTTCTTTTGAAGTCGGTTAGAATATAATAAAATCAAGTTGAATACAGAATTTGGGTGGTCTATCAATTACGCTTTTATTTCGTCGTAAAATTCAAATCAATTTTACTTTGTAAAGTATCCATCAAGTAATTAATCATTGATATTAGTCGACCTACCTATAATAAACCTATTTATCAATTTCGATTTACATTTTATTTTAATACTAGCTGGTCCGACGGACGTCATGTCCAACCATCCTATATAAAATGAGAAATGGAATCATATCCTAATATAATTATTTGTTATTCGTTAGTTTTTACCTTTTTTATTACTATAAAGTCTGCTGTTGGGTACGGAGACCATCTAGCAAAGCAAAGATCATGAAAATCGGCTCAGATTTTCTTCCTCTTTCATAGTTCATCATCATAACCCATATCTACCCATTGCTGAGCGTGGATCTCCCCTCACTTCTGTGAGGAGGATTAGGCCATAATCCACCCACGAGGCCCGGTCTAAATTACTGGATTTCATGCCACCGAAATTCTCGGGCAAGTGGGGTTTCCTCACGATGTTTTCCTTCACCGAAAACCGAGAATTACATCGGTACATTACATTCATTGATGTCCGCACTGGGATTTGAACTCGTGACCCTCCGCTTGGCAGGCGGACGGTCGCCCACTAGGCTATCACGCAACCCGAGCAACCCCGCACACTTTCCAAGAACGATTTATTCTAATAACAAAAAGAAAGGGTCGCCGAAACCACAAATCAACTGACTTTCATCCCCTGAAAGTCACCCCTGAAACAAAAGGTGTCGACAAGACCCCTTGTCCTGTAAAAACACGGACCTCTGAGGTTATTTTTCATCCCTTACGATGTGTGCTTCGAGATAAAAAAAAGTGCCCGCTTTTGGGTTAGAGTAAATTATATTTTTTGGTTGGGATATTTTTGGCTTTATTTTTAAGATAAATTAGATCCTAGTGTACTTACCTATGATACGTAACTAATCAAATGGGGTCCCTGTGTTCCCTATGTCATGACTGTCTGAAGAGATCGCACTGAGCTATAAGACCGCCCAATGTAACACTAATTAAACGAATATCTGATTTAATTACTAAGTAAACTACTAACTTTAAACACTGTGATGTAGACAGACATATCAGCACTCATTGCTGCTGTTTGTCTATAAACAACTAAAGAGAATAAAATTATTAATATTTTTTTTCTAGTTTTATGTTTTTCTTTTGTTCGTTAATTCATTATGTTTTTGTAACAATCTTCAGGGTT
Source organism: Hylaea fasciaria (assembly GCA_905147375.1). Taxonomy (NCBI): domain Eukaryota; kingdom Metazoa; phylum Arthropoda; class Insecta; order Lepidoptera; family Geometridae; genus Hylaea; species Hylaea fasciaria. The sequence goes on from LR990218.1 coordinate 4,420,820, forward strand.
TCTTTTGTTCTGTGGTGTTCAATAGATAGTTTATTTAACTATCAGATTAAGATACATTAAATGGAAGATCTAGGTTAGGTAATTTTTTTGTAATTAGTTTTAGCTTTTATCTAGACACACTGACTGTCAGACCATTTTGTATTACACACCCCCAGTTTCTGAAACGTCAGCCAACTTTGACTACAGATTAATTCTATTGCCGTCCTTGTCACTTGTGTATTGCCAGATAGAGACAACGATAGTTTTAATCTACTGTCAAAGCCAACAAACGTTCCAGAAACTGCGGGTTAGTCTATTGCCGTCCTTGTCACTTGTGTATTGTCAGATAGAGACAACTATAGTTTTAATCTACTTTCAAATCCAACAAATGTTCCAGAAACTGCGGGTTAGTCTAGGTACGATCAAAAGTTTAATAGGCTCGTCCCAGCGTGCTACTGGTATGTTTTAGGCCTTGAAAAGATGTTATGATTTCCCCGGGGCTTTTGCCGACTGTTATAAAAATATGAAATTAATCTTACATAGGAACCTTTTTGTATATTTTATACCAGTATATAGTATGTAACTGAGTGGTGAAGTGTGCAGGTTGTACGTTTTATAGTTAGTTCGTGCCGTGAGTATTTTTTAATTAATTTAAGTATTTATGAAAAAACAAAGATTTACCACTTCAAAAAATATATAAAATTTAAAAGGTAAAATTGGTGAGTTTGTAGGACGTACGTAACTTCTAGAACAACTGATGAGATCCTGATTTTGTTTCCTTGATTCGAAAATGGGATATAGTATGTATATATTTATTTACAGAGAAAATAAAAAAAACATCCCTAATGAATCAGATACAATCTGTAAGTGGAACGTTGTAGAAATCTAGTCTCTAAGTAGATTTGCTATAAAAGGAAAGGTAGGTAAGGCAGGCCAGGTATTTCACGTAATGAACTTACTATAATAAGACACTTACAATGCCCCGCGGCTTCGTTCCAAACACACTAGGTTCCTCTAAAAAAAGTATAATTAATAAAAGTTAAATTCCGCCGAAGTTGTCAGACGATTGAAAGATAAGAAAAACGTGTGATCAACGGATTTGGACAAACACACGGACGCACAAACAAATTTTCCCCTTTATATTGTTACTGTGATTAGATGTACTCAATATCTTATATCTTTAAATGAGCAATGTTATAATATAAATGAGTGTTATAATATAATTATATGTAATTGGAATCTCGGAATCGGCTCCAACGATTTTCATGAAATTCAGTATCTAGGGGGTTTCGGGGGCGATAAATCGATCTAGCTAGGAATCATTTTTAGAAAATGTCATTTTATTCGTGTTTTTTTAATGATTTTATACTTTAAATAACCAGGTCAAATTTTTTCATTACTCTATCGGTAAGATCGAAAAATATTATTCATATTTCATCATTTTATTAGTAATTCGCACTTAAATATAATTTCCAAAAAAATAATTTATAAAAAAACAATAATAATACCGAGCAAAGCTCGGTCATCCAGATATTATTATGTTATGTGATGAAGTAATGAAGTAGGTAAGTAAGAATAATTATCACTGGTTATGTGACATGTTTCAGAGCTAAGAGTATGTCGACCAAAACGTTAATGCCTAATTACTTATTAGCAAAATGTCTAAACGTTGGAAACGCCTAACATTAATACCTATTAAGAATTTATAAAAGAAACTTACGTCACCTTTCCACTGGTGTTCCACAAATATTTGCCCTTCACATATTGTGTTATCTGTGCATCTGCCTGGATTTCCTGTCTTATCACCCTTATCAGGGATGATAAGGATTAATAGGAATATCCTTGTTGATACGTTTTAATCGTATTCCAGTTTACTTTAGCGGTGTGGGGGAGTCGACAGGTATAAGGCAGGCTTTGGACGCTTTAAATTATTTCTTACTTGCTTAACCGACACGTTGACATGTGAATAAAAACTTACGGAGAGAGTATTACGCTTGCATATTCAATTATTCATCGTTCGATTCGTAGTTCTGCGCTCTAGTTCATATGCCGGGTTTATATTCAGCTACAGTATAAGCTGGGAAGTGAGTAGGACACGGCGTCTCGCGCCCGGTGAAAGAGAAAAGGTGGAGTTTTGGCGGGCATCCGATAGTGAGACGTTGTTGGTTTTGTATTTTTTTCTCAAACTTGTGTTTCTTTGTGTGTTAATTTGTAATATTGGTGGAATATCAATCATTGAGTGTTCGTTAACGTGCACGAGTGTGTGCAAATGATGTAAACCCAAAAAACGTGAAATATCGCCTTTTCGAAAACTCCCAGGAAGTTTTAGTATAGAGTCCACGTTACTGAATCGTGACTTTGACCATGTAAATAATCGACTTGACTACTTGCCCACGAGGATTGCTTTAATGCTATGACTGTCCTATTGTGAAAATAAGAAATACTGCAATAATAAAATACTTGACACTGGCTAAATGCACAAACCGTGCGAAGCCATAACTAAAACCAAAAAAAGCGAGTTGTGGCAGAATGTAACGAACTTCTCTATATGGTTCTCTATAGGGAATTATAACCGGCAGCGGGAGGGCGCCAGGGGCAGAATCTAAATGGGGCTAACTTCCAGGTTTCTTTCCAAGGGCTTTCAAAATTATTACCTTTATTTGCCGCGAAGGCAACCAACATAGTCCGCTGTCCTAAAACTGTCACGTCGAATAAATAATGCGCCCCCGGGACGTCATACATTCTGAAAAGTTTATAATAACTATTCACATTGGCAAGAGTTCCGTACATAAAATTATATTCCGCCATCAAGTTTGCTTCACTAACTGCGGCGTAAAAACAACTAGTGTTACGTATAGCTTTACCGCTTTGGGGTTTGGTGCGTCTATCCGCGGGGGAGGGCCGCGGAATGCGAAACTAAAATCATTGTTAACTATACTAGTACCCAACTTATAAGGCGCGTCGTGAATCTTCGTTCGGGCAGAAAAGAAAGTATGTTCCGAAGATTAACGAAAGAATGCTTAAAACTTACAATCAACCTAAGATCACTATTATAAGGTTCATAATACACTGCAGCTGTTAGTTCCATCTCACTCTAAGCTCGCTAAGATGGCGGCGGCTGCCGCCCAATAATAGCGGTCAATAGCATTTCCCGCGCTTTGAAAATTCATCTTCTGCGCAGGTACATCGGTAAGCCATATCAGTTGGGTACTACTGTACTTACATGTAGCGTAATCTGCAGAGAGAGAAACGGACAGTATAAATGATTTAACTCACTCAATTCAAACAAAAAATAGTTGAATGTTGTCGTTATTTTTATTTTTTTATTCATTAAATTTAACTTTTGTTTTATTTTAGTAAATAAAATGGATTCGAATGTCGTTATTTCGATTAACTAAACTTGGGACCAAATTACACGCGATGTATGGATCTGAATGTGACCAATTTACACTGTGACCAAAATGTCCTAAGGTAATCCTTTTATTTCATTTGTGTTACACTTTATACCATTTGATCACTATCTCACCTGGCATTAAGTGGTGATGTGGTCCAAGGTGCCAAAGAAAATGCTAAGTCCAGAATGGGACCGGCAAAATTACTTGTTTGTAGCAAGTTCGTTTCATAATATTACTGAAACCGCTCCCCGCTACCCGCCGCCACTGCGGCAAACCCCAATCGGCGATAAAATTTAACGTTTGTTCTAACTTCCCTACGTCAATCCGGCCGTTATGTGCAACTTTATTCCTGTTTAATTTGCCTTGATACAGCCCTGTTCTAATGTGGATACTGGCGGAATGGTTATTGATCAGTGTTTATTGGTTTTTGTTTTTAGTTTTGACTTCGCACGGTTTGTGCATTCAGCCAACCAGTGTCAAGTGTTGCAATGTTTATTCAAAGAAAAGCGCTAGTTGACGCGTACTAATATGTCGACCTAGCAAAAACTCATACTAGTGGTACTGGTCACGAGCGGCTTGATACGCGTGCGTCCAGTTAGTGAAACTCAAATTTTTTTTTTATTTTATAATTTATATTGCAAAACTTACAGCTATCATTACAGGTTTGAACCTAATACGATACCATTTATAGAGATGTAGACTGCTCGCGATGCCACTATAATATGAACCCTTTTAGTTCAGATTGCACTTCGACGCTGCGCTTAAATAGTTCCAATCTCGTAGTGCCTGCCTTATAGTGCAGCCGTTGGTGTGCACTAAACATTTTATGTCGATATCGATAAATCGTTACTTTGATATTGTCTGTCGATTGAAGTAGGTGACTTTGGTGTCAGTGCGCGTCAGACTGCGCAAGCTCCTTTGACGTGACATAACAACTGTCCTAACGTAGATTAGCGATCGCTTGGGAAGAACGGAGATTCTCAGAATCTCAATGGTCACAAAAACGGTATAAGGCTGATCATCGAACCCAGTGCCATCGGGTTTTAAAGCGCACAAGTGGCCTCAGATTAAGATTCAGACTTTGTACGGCATAAGTCGCTGGTTCCTTGAAAAATTCCCACAAAAAATATCGAGCGTACCCGATAATAAATTAGGGATGTTTAGTATTCAGAGAGTTACAGACACCGTAAAGAGACTGTAAGTGGCATCCCTTAATTCGACCCATTGAATGTTGCGGCTCTTTTCAACGAGGAATCCATTGAGTTTGTAACACAGTAGGAATTTTCGTCACGTTGACGGAAGATGGTTACTATTGATTATCCAGAATACAGTTATTAGACTGTGGAATGTAAGAACTCAAGCTGTGGTATAGCGGCCGAGTTGCCTACTAAAAATAATAATTAATATAAACGGTGGCAACTCGACCACGCGGGCGTATTTTATTGCGTTCGAATTGACAACCAACTTGTGGTCTCCTATATAAACGCCATCGGCTGTTTACAGTTAGTTGTTTTTTTTTATCTCGCCCGCAATAAAATTCGCCCGTGTGGTCGACTCGCCACCTTTCATTTAAATATTCTTTTAAATAGTAGGTTACTCGACCGCTAGTTGATATTTGTACAGTCAGGGAAAAATATTGTGGTCTCTCTAACGTTGATGTGGGCGTACATTTCTATACCTAGTAAGCGGCGTGACGCGGCGTATGGCGTGATGTTGATAGCGGCCGATGACTTGTATAGGAGACCACTGTCTGAGATCTTATTTTTTTATTATTATTCTATATGGAGCTAATAATTTTGATATTTTTTTGTACGCTAGTTAGACCCGGTTTTTGCTATTTAAATAATATGAAGTCATTTCTCGAAATTTTAAGAACTTCTATTGCTTTGGTCCTATTATAATTATTGAATCATACAAAATAACCTGATTGATATCCACAAGCCGAATCAACATAATACCTAGATGCCTGAAACCCGCCTTTAAACATTCACTTCCACGCGTATTGGCTTTACATCCCAAAATCAATCCATTAGCCCCCTTAGGCTTTTGAGCATGCAAATTTACCTACCCCTAAATTAATTAAAGGTTTCCACACCCTCCAATTACATTCCAATCATTGGACCCTTTCAAGTGACACCTTAGTCGTGGAGGAATTAGTGCACAGAACCGCGATGGGGCTGCCGCTGTGTGGTAAGCACATCGATGTTATAGCACTTATAAAAAAATAATCTTGTCACTGTTGGATGTGATTTTCGTATTGCGACTAAGTACATAATATTACAGCATGAGTAGTATGAAAAAAAAAACAAATATAATGAATATAATATAATAAAAAAAATAGATATTAATCTCGCTCGTACGTTTCTGCCGATCAAGCCAACGGAAAATCTCAGTAAATTAGGCCACAAATAGATCTAGCTACTACTAAATTATAAAAGAGAAAAAAACTGATTTCACGCATGCAGTATATTATTTTTCTGAAAAGTTTTACATTTTTACTTGTCCTAACATCCACGACAATTTGAAGTAAGTACCAAAATGTTATCATAACAGCATAATTATTTCATATTTGGGAGAAAAAGTTTTTCATACTGTTTTTGACGCATATATTATTATTTCTGGTTCACGGCTATGCAGTCGACGGATACTATTATGTATATAGTAGGTGGGCGTTCATACAAACATAACGATTGAACGTCAACACGCGAGTTCTAGTTATTTAGTAATCTGTGATGCGAATGTTCACAAGTTTACAGTTCTGTGTAACTTGGAAGTTCGAACCTAAGTTCAAATTAGAACATAATTCAGGTTGGTTGATGATATTAGTTAATGTCTGAGAGGTGTTCCATTATCAATTAACTAGGTACCTAACCGTGACAGTTTCAAAAGTGACGTGTAAGTGTTATAGATCGACCGACAACGTGTAATTTCGTGAATGTAAATTAAAAAAATATGTAAGTCGAAAAACAGTTTCATATCACTTTTTAAGGTTAGTCTAGAGTATATTTTATAATCATTTGATTGACTTTTTCGACTGACTGTACTTTGCACGTGCGGTCGAGTTGGCTACGACTAAAATTAAAGGTGGCAACTCGACCGCATGGGCGAGTTTATTGCGGTCGAGTTGATAACCAACTCGCAAAATTGAGTACCTACTGTAACCAGGTTTACACATTTTAGGCTGTTGATACATACCTACCGTATTTTGCCTTTGTGAAGTGACGCATTCGGTTGTATTGTAGAACTAAGGCCCTGTATACACAACCAAACGACCAAACCCAGACGGCAACTTTTATCCACTCCATTTTGCACGAAAAAAATGGAATGTCAATACAATATTCAGCAGTATGTGCCTAATATCCACATTTGGCAGCTTCACCAAACCTATAAAACGAAGTGGAAATGCCTGCATAGCGCTTTCTTGTTTTATTTCTAGCCTTATAGCGTTTTTTGCGAGAATTTGTCGACTAGCTTCCATCGATGACCTAATCGACTTACTGAACGACCTCTTTGTGTGATGAATATCTGATTTTATGAAAGTAATGTAGGTACTGCGTCACTTGTCCAATTTCGGACGGGCTGACACTCCGTACACACGGCTGAATCGGACAAAAGACGAGCGGTATGCGAAGCAATTACATCGTCCGAGTTGATACTTCGTTGGTACTCAATAGGTCATCCAATGCACTCAAAATATCATACACACTTCCGAATCTGCCATCTCGCTATAATTTTGAAACACAGAGTGCCCCTTCTTATGGGGTATTAATAGGTATTCTTTGACCAACCAATATCTCATACGCGTGCTCATCGCAACATCAACAGAATAGAGATAGAGATGGACTTGTTTGGTTGTACTTACTCTGTGTGAATTCACAAAAGTAGCCTATGTAAGGTAGGTATATGTGTTGTGTAATAAATAAGACTCTACAATCGTTGTAAATGTTGCTGCACCATCGCATTAGGTTAAAACCTGTAATAGTGCTATAATTTTTGAATAAATATAATAAATATATATCTTGTCGTTCTTTCATGGGTCCGGTCGAGTTCTAACTAAACTTACATATAAAAAACTAGCTGCACCCCGCGGTTTCACCCGCGTTTGGATAATATACAATAATATATCTTTATGAATTGTAGCCTATGTGTTATTCTGATATGTAAGCTATATTAGTGTGAAGTTTCATCAAAATCAATTCCGTAGTTTTTACGTGAAAGAGTAAAAAACATCCATCCATTCGTCCATCCATCCATCCATACTCACAAACTTTCGCGTTTATAATATTAGTAGGATTTTATCGTATTAACAGTTTTCAGCGGGCGAAGTCGCGGGGCAAAACGTAGCGAATAAAATAACCTAAGTATTGGCCGAATGCCCTTCGCTCGAGTGTCAGACGAAAAGTTTTCCCAGCACAGCTGTGTGATTATGAATGACATTTCTAGGTATTTGATGGCAAAAGCCAAACATAAATTTATATCGACTATTTACATTTCATTTGATGGAAGCCTTTTGTATATTTCAGCGAATTCTCGATTCTGAGTTTCCATGCTGTCATAGCATGCCAAAGATTGTGTCTAGTTTTTCAGATTAACTTTGAACATTGTCTCACTTATTACCTTATAATTAGCATATAATTTCACATACACATCATCCCAGACCAGAAACAAATATTTGTGGATCGCACAAATATTTTTTCCGGGCGGGAATTAAACCCGTGACTCCAAGCGCAGCAGTCCGATTGCTCAGCCACTACGCCAAACGTGTCATAGCCTTGCTTGAGAGACGATGTGGTCGTAGGTGGTCAACATGCTCAGCCTACAATGGCTCTCAAGGATCGCTGCCGGAACACCCCAGTATAATTCAGTACCAGGGCAATTGAGCATCGCTTGGTGACTTTTTTGGTAATACAGTATCGTGTTTTTTCAGGCAAAAGTCTATATTTAGATATACTTAAAAGGCAATAAGTACCTTACTTGAATACAAAATTGGAACCAAATTGCTAGGGTCTTTTCCAAGATATACGATATATATTATTGTATTTAAAATATCACAATCGCTCGTTCAAAGCTACAATACACTTCTTCGTACGATTTGTTTGGTATAAAAAGTATCACATCACAAGAGGGGGAGGGGGTTTGTAAGATATATATGTATACCTAGATGTATTTATTGTGCCAGTAAAATACAACCTGCAATCTTTCTGTCTAGACATTGTTTGCTTAAAAATGCTGAAAAAATGTTAATATTATTGGACGGCCTCTAAGTATATACATTATATAATTAAATTATCTACAATACCTTTACCAAAAACGCACTAGAATAATGTTTATGGCAGCCAACTTTATATGCGTAAAGCATGCCAAGTTCAAACTACTTGCCGACATGATATCACCTTAGAAAAAGACTACAATCTTAAACTTTATGATAACTATATTTAGAACTTTTTTTTTTTTTTTTCTTTTTTTTTTTAAGATTTAGAACTAGATAGTGCTTTATTCTTGGTAGATACTTGTGACGTTTTGAATGTTTTAGGTAACCTAAATAATAATTGTCGAATGCTGTTTTTTTTGAAGCCCATACCACACTAAACTTGTCTCGAAATAATCGGTCTAGGTAACATCTCGAAGGGAAAGGTTTTCTGTCTCCATTGAATTACCTTATCAGCATCCATAATGTGTGATGCCAGTTGAGAAAAACTTAGTGGCACCTATGTAATATTCTTTTTTTATTTTCGCTTTTTATTTAAGTAAATGAAGGTAGGTAGGTACTTAAGTGTTTTTCAACGTATACCGCCTTACCATAAAAGTTTAAACTAGAGTTAAAATTTCGTTCCACAAAATCAACGTCTATCTCTCGCGTTTACTTACATCCTAGCTTTCGTAATGATTTTACTTGTGAATTTGTTATTGAGTTCGAAAAGGAGAGGATAGACGTCGATTTGTGGAGAAAATATTTATACTCATCTGTTCAAATCTGGTTTTAATATTTTGTGGTAAGACCTATAGTGTCTCAGTCTTGGGTAAACGTCACCCCAGATTTATTCCACCTCTCTATCTTGGCTCAGCTCATTCTATATTATATTTTAGTGCTTTTTTTTTCTTGTTACTTTTAAAATGTTTATTAACTTTACTAATTTATAACTTCTATTAGCTTATTAAAAAAAAAAAAGTCTACGAAACCACCTCTTCCATTAGTGTCGGCACCACTAAACGTTTGATTCGCGTGCGATCACCTCATTTGGGTTCAAAGCTGTAGGGACGGTGTTATGCACCACCACCTAATGAAAATTAGTATTGATTGGGATTGGTATATATATTACTTTTCTGCAAGATAAAGATCGCAGTTGTCAAGTATGAAGAATGACTTTGATATTGAACTGTCTTATTTATGCAGCCGTACTTAATACTTACAGGCACCGAATTTCATGAATCCCGACAATAAAAAGCCAAAAATAATAACATAGAACTTCTTCCATTTTTATCGCTGCGTTCTATGCACCTGCAGTCTAAACATACCTGTTGGCGCTGTCACGTCTAATGTCAATGGATTAGTCAAACAGCTTTATCGGTTGCATATCTTAAAGTGACAGCTGTCAGATAAGATATTTGTGGAGGCCCCAGGCGGAACGGAAGGGAACGACGGGATCACGGCGCCAGTGAAACTTCGTCACAGTTTCTGTGTGACGATGAGCGCATAACTCAGGATGTAGTGACGTGTACTGCCAGATTACTGAGTTTGTTTGCGAGTCGTGTCAGAGTTTACGAAATCACGCGCTCTAATGCCCAGTTTCTGAAATTCTAGTTAATTTTGATCACCCGATACCTAATTATTTCATTGTCTCGATCTGACACTAAACAAATGACAAGGACGGCAATATGTTTATAGGTTAACTAGGAGTTCAGAAACCGGGGGTTAAACTGTGCATGTAATTTTACACGTATTTAACATACTTAAACGATTTTTTTCTTTAGTTTTGGCTTCGCACGGTTTGTGCCTTTAGCTAGTGTCACGCTAGATTATCTGACCAAGCTTAGAAGATAGCTATCACTCTCCACTTGGAAAGTTCCAGCCTAGAATACTGATCTTCCAGAATAGCCCATAGTTTTAGCTCAAATTTTGCATGCGTCAGTCTCGCGTCCGCTTTAGGACAGTTTATAGGCAGCTCAAAAGCTTATTGGTGAAGTAGGTGGTAAGGCTACAATATATAAATTTTATGTACTATAGTTTTTAGTACCAACTAAGTTTAGGGTAGGTACTTGAAAAATACATTGTACGGGTTACATAAGTGTCAAAATAATTGTTATATCCGGCTAGATAATGAAAAAAAAACTAGTATAAAATAAAAAGTAAAACAACAAATATTATGACGTGATCATTTTATTCACGCAGAGCTCAGTCAACAGAGTCGAGGTTTTGAACCTGGTGTCTAGTTAAGGCCAGGTTGTACTAAGGTGGTTAGGTATTTAAGCGTAACCTCCGTCCCCGCAAATGCCGAGCGCGTATATAATCGCGGCCCGCAGAAACGTGGCGCTATTCGAACGCGGCTCGTTTGCTCCGTAAAAATGTTTCCCTCACACTTGTCTGTGTTCTACTAGCCCCGACCGATTGACAATTTCGGCTCATCGGCGTAAGTTAGAATGGTCGAACGGTCCCGCACCACGCTTGTGTGATGAAGGGTGGCATGGCGTGGGTTCTAATCCTCCTACTGGCAAACTTTTTGCACTTAGTTTTTGGATATTACGTAAGTTATTGCGATAACAACACAAAACAAACATAATAATTAAGTCAATATCTAAATTAATAAACTTAACTAAAGTAGGTATACTAAGGTAAACGAAGGAATTACTCCCTTCTAAATTTACTTATAAACATCTTCTAATTTCCCTGTATTGTGTATTATTCAAATTAAAACTTAACACTGAGACTATGGCGACTTTCCGTACGACAAAACAATGTAAAAATGTCATGAACTCTGTACTATAGTTGTAATAGAAATTGCACTTTATGTAAAAGCATTCAGGTTTGTAATCATAAAACCTGTGACTTATCTCCTGCGTCCGCGAAGAGCACGAAATGAGAATAATGTACAGGTAGGTAGGTAGGTATTTGTATAGTAAAAATTATGGAGCGAGCTGATCATCACAAAAAATAATATTTTTTTGCCCAATCGCCACCAGTGGTGGTAATTGGAAGTAATTATTTCCAGCGAGCCCCAAAAATTGTCACCACTGGTGGTGGTTAGGACCACATTATATAAATGGTTTGCCGTACCTCCCCCAGTGGTGGTGGTTGAGATAATATGAAAACATACCTATTTATTTCCAACGACCTCCACATACTGTCACCACTGGTGGTGGTTAGGACTAAATCATAAATTGTTTGCCCAACCGCTCTCAGTGGTGGTGGTCGGTACTAGTGAATGCAAACCGGTTTTAACCGATATCAGAAAACCGGGTTTTCGGTTATTTCAAGCATACAAATAAACTCGGTTTTTATTTTTCACTAAACCGGTTTTTTCAATTATTCGGTTAATTTGGTTTTCTTGTTTGGGACACACTCAAAAAGAAAATACGTGCCACCATTTTGATTTCTTTCGTTCAGTGACCTACTACCAAATGACGCGTAAGGGTTTGTGTAATAAGTAACAACATACACATTGCTTATTTGCCCTTATACTCAGTAAGTAGGAATCCAATATCCATTTATCCAGGTACAGTAAGTATCAAGCACGTTTTTTTTTATAGAATATTGATAAGTTTATCTCATTTTAAAGTTTTTGTGACATGAAAATTGCTAATATTAAGCCAATTCCTTAAATTTATTGCTTGTACTGTACTTGGCATTGTAAAATGTGGAAATCCACAGTAACTGTTCCCTCCAGTGATTTTTTTCAAAAAAGGTCATATTCATGGCACAGGCAAATGCGGGGGTGAGGTATTTTTGAAGCAAACGGCGATACGTCCTCCCTTCGAGACGCCTGAGCGAGTACTGGCGGATGGCCGCGAGCGCTACAACTCCTAGATTTTGTATGTTTTTATTTATAGGAAAAAAGTGGTAACGAGTTTAGAATAAGTACTTCTCACCCCACTCCTATATCAAAATCCCCGTTTATTGGTACAACTTTCACGTGGTTTCGTGATGGAATCTCTTAGCAGGAGATAAAGTCAGATGCGAAGTAGTGTCATCTTTGCCATTTTTTTTTATCGAGCCAATCATTCGAGATCACGTTTTTGTCTTTCGTAAATTAAAAATAATAAGTTCAATTTTAACAAAATATTTTTTTTTCCTCATAAATCTTACATTTTAATAGGTTTCCTTAGCTTCAAAAGCCTGAAACTCAGTCCCACAGCGCCTTAAGTTGCAAACACAGATTACCACTCGGCCCACACCGCTCTATCTCTGATAATTGCGTTATATATACCTAAGTATTTAAAGTTTTTCGAGTAGTTGTTGCATAAAGTCATCCATATACCTTTAACCATTTAGTTAGCGTGCCCGCCGATGTTCGTTGTCTAATCATTGATTAAAGTAACGACACCTTCATTAGATATGTTAAAATATTAATTTAAAATCGGGAATGTTATTGTGATTTACCATGAAAACGGCAGTAGCCCGCCTGCTGAAGAATTGTAGGTATTATTAGAATAATATTTTTTTTATGAATTGACTTATACCCGACTACGGCACGGGTGAGTTACAAATCCAGATATGATTTAAAAAAAGAAGCAAAGTACAAAATTCTTATTGTAACGTTTTGTTTAATTTTTAATTGAAAAATATTTGCTAATATTCACAATAATTGAAATTAAATTTATACCTATAATAATTATGTATTATTTTATTATTTACATAAAAATTATTAGAGCGAGTGCGAGAGAGAGGGAGAGAAAGAGAGAGAGAGAGAGTAGGTTTGGCGGATGTCACACATCCATGAAGTTTGAAGTTTTTGGACATGCTGTTTTTTCACGATGTTTTAGGAGAAGCTTGTGAAGAAAAATATATTTAAGAACTAATTAAACGTATACTGTTTTAGTACTGTAGCAAACCGACCCTTATGCCTGTGAAAACATCTGCCAGTTTTCCTTAATGCTGGAAAACCCCTACAAACCTGATCTTGTTCAAGAGAACCGAATTACATACCCTGTCTAATTAACTAAGTGCCTAGGGCTGAAAATGTATGAGGGTAAGTATGTGGGTTGTTTCCTGTTCTTTTAAAACTTATTTAGTCAAATTGTAATGAACGGCTTTTCATGAAATTTAGTACAAAGTTTATTAAGAGTCGTGCCTAGATACTTTTTATTCCAAAAACCTACTGCAATCACAGTCAAGTCAAAGTCAAATCATTTATTGTAAATAGGCAATGAAATTGCACTTTTACAAGTCAAACACTTTAATCTAATTAACAGATAGAACCATAAAAAAACACAATATTGTAATTAATTAATTACGGTTTGAGTTTCAAAAAAGATGTTTCCCTTTCAAGCACTGATCCAAGACTCAATCTCGGACAGAAAAAGGAAACGTTGACTCTACCTGTGCTTCGGAATACGCCCGTTAGAGAACAGCACCAAGAAACTACGGTTACAAATTGTATCTTTTTTTCTTTCAGTACAGTCTACTATAGATAGCAAGTAACATTTAAAGAGATAGAAAGAGAAGTGAGAAAATGATCAATTGCTAGCCATAAAGTATCGAAAAAACATAAATTATAAATCGCAAATAAGTAACTTTATGGTATCTAATAAAAACCGTACAGAATAATATTGCTAGACATAAATTAGTCACGAAAAATGATTCCTTCCCTTTCAGTGTAATGCCTACTAAAACAGGCAATAAAAATAAAATCGACCGTAGAACACTCGAGCTTTGAGGAAAATCTTAAACAGAATCGGCGAAAGATTTCCTTACTTGGTATATTTCCTGCAATTTCTAAAGCAAGTCCTCCGTGAAATGCAAATTTTGGAGGGTGGAAAAAATAGGTGGGTACGGGAATTTGAAGAGCTCATGTCACCTTTTCGATTTTACGCTTATCTGAATTCGATGATGAAGTTCGATGCAAGAGATGACAGATTGAGAAACGCTGACGCGATAGTAAGTCAATGGATTTGAGAGTTTTTTTTAATCAAAAGACCGCTCGTAACTTCCTACGGAGTTATATTGTGTGCCTGTTACTTTATAAAGAAATTTAATGATACACGGAATGAAACGAAAGTGGTCCGTAACGACCAATGCAAAATTAGTAGGTACTGGGTCAATTCGACCCGTGGAGCAAACCTGGCGTGGGACGAAACGCACCATACCCCGAAAATGTGCCAACTGGCCCGCTCTTGATTCTATTTTGGCTGAAACATCGAAACTACAAGCAAAAACGTGAGACACATGTATGACAAATTCGAAGTCAAAACATTTAAAAAAAGCACAGGAAGCATTATAACAGCCTGCAGGAAATAGAAATGGCTGATTAGAATCCTAATAACGATCCACATGTAATCAAACAATCAACTCGTATACTATAGTAATTTTTTTATCTGAGATCAAACCGATTCGGCGAAACACGCAATACCTTCGATAACAACAAGATGGGGCCGTTTGACCGGTAAATTTTCAAAGGTTTAATGAAAGTAGTACCTAAACCTACGAAATAATAGTTAGGTACTGTGGGTGGGGCACAGATTATTTTAAAGTTACTGCGCACAGTGTAAGGCGTAGTGGGTCATGATTTGAATTTTTAATTTTTATATTTTTTATATTATACCGGTCATATTTTCACTAGGGCTTTCATCCCGGGAAACTCGATCTTGAAAATTTTGAGAATCTCGACGATTTTCGTCATTTTCGAGTCCCGTGACCGAGATTATTGTCCCGGAAATGTCGAGACTTTCGAGACTTACTTCAACAGTACTAAAAACTCGTTACAAACAGAATTCTGCTAAATTAAGTATATATAACCAAATTAATATTTTCTTTTAAAAAAATTTTGGAATGTACGTTTTGTATTTAGGTGGACTATGCTAGTTGACTTTTACTTTTGAATTATGAAATGAATCCGTGGATCTAATTCCGTGAACAAAAACCTGTAATTAAAGTACAAAAAAGTATGTGGCTCGATCGCGTTCATAAAATATAAGCGTGCTTTCGCGTCAAACGTAGCGTTTTTGATAGATTAAATAGTATGCACTACTTAACCTACTGCATTTTTTATACTACGACAGATTCGAGGCCAGGGTGTAATTACTGGTAAATTGCTAAACAATAGGCTGTGTTCAGAGCGTGAACATCGCAACTTACTTAGTTGTTAGGGTGTAGAATGAACGTTACACATGTTTTATTAGCTTTTTGTTGTTACCAGTACTTATTGTACTATTATTTATTCTGTGGCAGTACTACAATAAGGTTACTGTTATTATTTTATGCATATTTATCATTCCAGGTATAATTTTTTTAATAAGATAAGTACAAGACACAGTGAAAAAAAACTTTCAAGCTAACGAACTCAAAAATATTACCCTCCTTCGGCGAGTGTGTAACTTTATTTCGACTTACATATAGCGGATGAAAGTAAGCACCAAAATTGCATCACCGATGAACGTTCTACTAAAAAAATCAAACAAAAATCATACGCAATCAATCATCGCTACAAAATCCAGCTCGCTCGTTAAAAAACTGGAACTCTATTATAAAAGCAGACCAGTTCTGTTCAAGTTGCGAATAAAACCTAAGTTGTGTCTACGCAATGCTTATAAAGAGTGCTTAACTTAAGATCAGATTAACTTAATGCTATATCCGAGTCTAAGTACCAACAAACAAAGTCGCTCCAGACTTAAGCCTGGAAAGAACCCACTTCATTGTAAAGACAGTATGAGCTGTCGGCAAACCCAAAACTCATATAATTACTTGTAAATAGGCAATAATATCGTACAGTTACAAGTCAACCGCTGCATGGTTGGAGTTTGTAAGGAGATGTTTTCCTTTCATGGCTGTATCTGTTACAGGAAAAGGAAACTCAAGTGCTTCGAGGAACCGCCCTTTATAGAAGACAGAATTAACTCTACGGGGATGTAAAATTCAAAATGTAAATGTCATTAATATTTGGGTGTTTTTACTTGGAATCATCGTAAGATGGTAAAGCAAAATCAACATCGTGACGGTTCATGAAGAAATAAAACAAAATAATAAAAATGGTTAGAGGTTTTTTTTTTACGTTTTGTGTCCTGGACACGCAGGTGGCAAGCTAAAGGGATTTCTGGTAAAAAAAATGTAAAAATTGTTTTCGCCGAGAATTTCTGGACTAAACCAAATCTTGCGAGCAAAATGCTGCTTCATCTAAGATGTCTCTTACTGCTAATAAGGAGATTGCCTACTGTCATTACATTTCCCAAAGCCCGAAGATAAAGACAGTCTCGAGCATTTATTTCCCTTTTTATGGAGTCTTTATTGAAACTGTACGATAAATCTTGCACCACAAAGGATGGCCATTTTGTGGGGGCTAGTAAGGGCCAGATTTGAATGAGCTCAGTTATTGGGAAGTTGTTTATGGCGCTTGTGCCCTTTTTCCATTGCGTAATGGCTAGCGCACTCGCTGAGATTGGGAAATTTATGTGAAATTAATTTTAGTGCCAGTTAAAAAAATTTAGTTAATAATTACCATCGGAGACGGTAATCGTTCAAACCCTTACCCCCAGTTTCTAGAACGTTTGTTGGTTTTGACAGTAGATTAAAACTATCGTTGTCTCTATCTAACACTAAACAAATGACAAGGATGGCAACATAATTAATCTGTAGTCAAAGTTGACTGACGTTTCAGAAATCGAGTATAAACGTGAAAATTCAAATCTTATCACCATTTTCACTCTCGCTCACAAACCATTGATATTACAAACAAGGTAAAGAAGCCGAAATTCATTGCCATTTCACTCTCTGCTGCCGGATACTACAGCCATTGATATTTAAATGCCTACGGAATAAATCTTGTGCCGAGAAAGACGCGAACCTGCGTGTAATGGGCCCTTGCTCTGTAATAGGGATGCTGTATGCGGTACCCGAATAATCGAATATCGGAAATAAAAATATATTATCCGTAATCGAGGGATGTCGAACGGTCTCTTTGTTGGTTATAAGTATCAACGGCATACGTAAGCGTAAAACGTATTTATTTTTATTAAATTATAATTTAGTATCCTATGCTACCTAAGCGCTCTTGCATTTTTGTATGTATTATAATAATAATTATAATAAATAAGTAAGCACATAAGAATGGCTTTTAGAAGCCCTTATAATCTGTGACCAAAACTACAGCCGAATTTTCTATTGAAATAAAAAATTAAGTACCTTCCTTTAAAAATTCCGCAATCCAGGTACTTAATAATATTAAACAAATCTGTCCGTACTCAACCGATTAATGTATTATTAAAATTCGCATCCGTAACCTAACTCCGGTTCACGATAAAATTACAATCCTATCAAAAATCAATAAGTATTTTCCGACTTCCAAGAAAGTTTCCAAGCTATCTTGCATACCTACCTGCATTAACGCTCAAAATTCATATTGTATCTCCTATCCAAGATTGAAATCGATCTTGGATTGCTGCCTATCGTTCGATCGATCTCCAATCTACGTGCATTTATAAACCAATCCACGGATCGGTTATTGCCACGTTTGACCCTAAAAATGGATTGTGATATCAATCCCAGATAGCAAAATTTGGATTGGACTGATTATTAATTTCGGCCGCAAGTGGAGTATGTTTATTTTAATTTTGAGTGGTGTAGATATATTAATATGTGGAGTGGTGTAGATATTTAGATGGAGTAGCGTAAATAGTTATGACGAGTTGTGTAGAAGGTTATGTCGATGTTGAGTTGCGTAAATGGTTATTAGGAGAATTTATTTGTTGACTATTTGCGTTTTGCTTGGTTGGTCATTTATCTCTGATAATTTGCCATGTTTTTATCCTGCTGAATTACAGTACATTACAATACATAGCGGCGGACATATTATGTTCAGCCGTATTGCAATCCGGCTAAAAGTTAACCCGTTGTTATACAAAACGGGTCCGTTTTTTTAAACGGGACCCTATTATTAAGACTTCGCTGTCCGTCTGTCCGTCTATCCTTCTGTCTGTCTGTCTGTCACCAGGCTGTATCTAATGAACCGTGATAGTTGAGCAGTTGAAATTTTCACAGATGATGTATTTCTGTTGCCACTAATAACAAATACTAAAAAACAGAATTAAGGGGGATACCTTGTACAAAAAATGTGATTTTAGTGCCGTTTTCATAGGTGGTACGGAACCCTTTGTGCGCGAGTAAGACTCACACTTGGCTTGTTATTAATATGTTTTTAACTGTTATGTAACATGGTGAGTTCTACTATTTGGCTGAAATATATCTCTACAAACCTACAAACAAACCCTCTCTAATGGCAACCTCCATGACAAATAACCACTTTAACACTAATTTAACACTCCGCAAACACTAGCTGTTGCCCACTGTTCGTTTAAAGTGGTGTTAGTAAACATATTAGTTATGATATATTCTAGTTGGGTAGTCTAATCCCTATTCTAATGGGCATTAGTGACATTATGCCCTGCCTCTTTCACGTGCAGTTAATGTGTGTTGTTGATTGCTTGTGAGGTTATGGCGTAGCGTATTAGTGTGGCGACTGCGAAGTTTTGCGGGATTCCCGCTCAGGGCGAAGATTTCTGTCGATTGAACATTGGTTTTATACGGAAGCTACAATTATAACTTCTTTCCACCTCGAAGCAACTCAACGAGTAAGTTGTTAAGCCTGTGAAATCTTTAATAACTTTGGAATGGTACAACTAATTAACAATTCGGAGAAATGTCAAATTAACGAAGTATTTGAACGAAATACTTTTATTACGCCCTAGTTCTGGGAAGCCACACGAAGTTGGCTCGAGCCAATCTAAGTTGCCGTAGAGTGCGGGTTCCCAAGCAATTTCACTATGCATTTAAGTTCACGCCTGGTATGACATCTAGTAATTTCAAATAGATATTTTCCCCTCTTTCCACTTTAATCCTTCGCTTGGTTCCACAAGCAGATCCATGAACACCTTTCTCTCCACTTGATCCAATAGGAGATCATATTGAGTTTATTTGAAATTTTGCTAACGGGTTCAGTTGACCGATTAATATATCAATTACGTCAACTGATCCCGCGGACACAGTTTGGAGCGGGCTCAGTTGACGTAAGAGCCCTTTTTCCAGGTTAGCTTTTCTTACCTACCAATTCGACACGACCAGACATCTGTCTCTATCATCATATCAGCTCACCGCATTGTAACTTGACAAGCATGCAAAATTTCAAGTCAAGTGGACAACGGAAACTGGGTCACAATCACAGACATATAAGAGGAAGCAGACCGAGCATCATAGACATCTAGTGAACCCAGTCGCGAAACAGGGCGCCATATTGATAAGTGACGCTGCTGACATTTTCACAGCTCATTCTACTTGTAAAAATATCAGGCCGGATTCAGCACAACAGCACGAATTTTAGTCTTAGTTAAATTTTATGAGCGTGTGTAATGTGTATGTCTTGTCGCCTTAGTTTGGCCCTGTCAGACATTTTTTTCTGGCTTCACTAGAGTATCTATATCTAAAGGCCGGTCAACTTTCTCTAATAAGTCTGTGGTCGAAATCATCATCACAACTTCTACCCACTCAGTTATACGCAGGTTTCTTGCGGAGGATTTAAAAATCTCCACTGATCCAACTGGACAATATAATTATTATTCCTAACCATATCACAGATCAAAAAAGGCCATCTATTTCTAAGAACCCTACTCGACGCGACGTTCTAACAAAAGTAACTAGAAAGGATCGTAAATAGAAGTATCTCTTACAAGACTTCAAGCGCGACCTTTGTACGGCAATTTAGCAAATCCAGAAAAGGAAAGCCCTAATAGGGAACTTTAGGGACAAAGTGAGTATACGTAAGTAAAAGGTCGGGGTAATAAAGAATTCATTGCTAACAAATTGACAATGTCGCAGAAGGAAATTAAACGAAGTTGTTCTTTTGCGTTGACCTATATGTTGGGTTTTAGTCTATGATTACATGTTTAAATATTAATGGTATCAAAGAAAATGTTGCCCAACCTGTAGGGTAGTATACGTATCGGAACTAGAGATATGGGGTAGTATACGCATTACTAATGGTTCTGTGAACAGTAGACCTCGCGATCAGTGTGCCTAGTGCGAGTTTTGACAATTTATTTACGCGCTCGGTCCGTTTGGTGTAAACTTGAAATTGTATGGAATAATAGCAGCGCCATCTAGTGACTGATTCACTGACGCTAGATGGCGCTGCTCTTATTCCATACAATTTCAAGTTTACACCAAACGGACCGAGCGCGTAAATAAATTGACAAAACTCGCACTAGGCACACTGAGCTTAACCGACATCATGGTGATAGGAATCCTCCTTTTTGCCCCCGTTTCCTCCCACATTTAGGTTTAATCCCTGTCTACCCTTGTGTTGACGCATTTGCTGTTGTTTACTTATAAATTGTTTATAAGATAAGACAGTGCTAGCACCTAGTGGCAGAATTTGTCGCTCAGGGCCCTCTAAATTGGCCTATTAGGTATATTTCACATCGTTTATACACAATAAGGGCGATTAATATTTGAGAAACTGTGACGGCTTCAATTTCGATTACACAATTAATTTGTCCTTTCAAGAGGCCGGCATCAATTAAATCAAGAATGTCTGTTCTGAAGGGCGGAAGGGCCCTGCATCAGCATTTTCCTGCTGATTGACAAGGTGGACCCTACGGAAGACGTAATTAAAACTCGAGGGGGCGAATAAATTGAAAAAGTTTCGTCAATGGCATGTTATGTGCTCGCGCTTCGCAAAGAGGGGGGCGTCCGGGAAAAGTTTGGCAACCGCTGAATGCCGCTTCATATTTTAGTTGGGATATCTCCGTGAGTGCCAAGTTGTGGAATATTTGACGGAAAGAAAAAGAAAAAGAAGAAAACTGTACGCGACGGTTTTGTTCGTGAATCTAGGCGGAGTTAGAAGTTGATAGTGATACCAATACCATTTCGAGTCGAGTTGGCGCAAACACTAAAAACTTAACGCTTCAACTTATCGGCATCCTTTTCGTCTAATTAGTTTGAAATATAGCTATATAAATTCACATTTTAATTCAATTTTAGTAGCTGTACATTATTTATTTTTAATTGAACCGTACATCCAATCGTCATCAATTAAATCTTCTAAACAAGCACAGTTGCCGTCAAAAGTATTTGAACGTGTAGATTACGATAGTCTACACTATTGAGGGCTATTAATCGTCCATCGGTCCTCTATTCAACACGAGGCCACCTAATTTTAGTTTTATTTTAACGATATCTTTTGTATAAAATGTTGCGTACTAATATATTATTTGAGTACTGGCGAACACCAAATTGTTTTCGAACACACTTCTCGGCCAACTATAAATAATTACTAAAGATTGGGGCACCGCGGGTACTGAATAAATATACCTTATAAATACACTTAATTGTGGACAGCCAATCAGAGACGGCTGTTTTTGATTGTCTTCCAAAATGATTTAATTGTCAGATCCAAGCTTCTTGTTCCTTTGTAAGTTATGGTTTAAATTAACCGGAGATCGGGCACACTAATCAAGGTTTAATCAATGGGGGCGGCGGCTGTTCGGAAAATAGGATTTCAGATTCATAGGCCGTAGTACTGACGCCCGTAGGGCATTATCGTTTACAGTTTTAAAACCACTGAGTTGTAATATATTTGTTGAAAAACTTTTGTTTGGTTATCAAGGGGTAAGGTATCGCAATGAACATTGTAACGACTATATATTATAAGTAATGGTAATTTGAACTTAGTAAATCAAAATATATAAAAGTGAGTTCTCCTCTCATGCTTCTGAGTTGTACCGGATATTATGGGATAGATATTAATAGGATAGTTCTAGCGAATGGAAAAGTGACGAGTTTACTTACCTAAAAAATTAACAATCGTGGTTAAAACCTCCCAACTTCCCGTAGCAGATCATTACCGAAAGAAACTAAAAAAAAGTTAGTTTGCTATACCTGCTATAATGTATTACGTTCTTTAGACAATTTTGCTTAAATATTCATTAAATTAATCTTTAAACTAGCTGTCCTGTCGGGCTTACACACGTAGCTAACAATGTGTTTACCCGTCTGACCACAAAAGATTAGGCCAGAGTTAAACATAAGTTTTTAAAATTTTAAAATTTCGTTCCACAGAATCGACGTGTATCACTCGTGTATTCTTACTAAATCCCGGCATTGCTAATTACTTTACATGTAAATTTGTTATTAAGTTAGAAAAGGTGTCATACAATATTCCGATCATGCTATCTCGCTTACATTGAGAGCCCTTCTTCTAGGGCAGGACTTCCAAACGGGGAGGGGGGGGGGGCGCAGAGAGATATTAGGGGGGGGCGTGAAGTGTTCGGATATTATAATCTAATAATAATATCACTGTTTATTATCTAAAATACACACAGATTTAGTCGCGCCACCTAGTTCCAATCGGCCGAACTAACTACTACGCTTTACCACTGTTTTGTTCCCACACACACTTTAAATAAAATAAAGCAATTCCTCAAAATTGGGCTTCAATTTTTTTTTAATAAGTCGGGGGGGCGCCATTCAAAAAAGGTTGGGAAACCTTGTTCTAGGGTATTCATAAGTTATTCTGTGCTAAAGTGACACGCTCGATAGACGCCTCACCACCATTGCCATCACTAAAAACACTGCAATCCAAAGCCAAAATGAATAATTCAAACTCGCCCTCATCACCTTTTTACTTGACCTTCTTTACCTTTGTTAATTACGCTCAGGAAATGGCGGCCCGAATATAATTCGTGCAAGAATAGGAAGGAATTACAGGTGGGATAATTCGATAAAGAAGGAACGTCCTTTGTAATACTATTACGGAACTACCCTAGGGAGCACAGATTTAGATGAATAGATACGGCAAGCTCACAAGACTAAGCCAGACGTGTCATCTGAGAAGAGGCATGGTTGGCCTGAGCGTGTCATTGCGTCATGTGTTTTTTTAAACTGAAAACGAATTACTGGATACTTTTGAAATGTTTTAGTTTCTTAAAAGGCATTGTATCCCGCTTTTTACGGTAAATTAAGCTCTAATCGGTTCTTGTTTGTATGCATTTTATTACAGTGATCCTAGATTTGTGTTAGTGTACCTAGCCATGTCTCTGCATTAAAGTTAGTTTTGGTAAATTTTAAAATCGTCTCGTCATAACAAGCTTATTTTTCACTTCATTCAATGTCTGTAACAAAGTGAGTTAGTAGCTGAAGAAACTGTGGTCGCACAATTTCGAAATTGTGGTCGCATCGGTGGTCATCTTACGTTATCTATTTTTGCTATATCTGCGGCGGGGACAATCAATGGAGCACTTCAGAGACATTTATACACTTACGTCTAATCCTAAATGGTATTACGAGATCACTTAATTGTAATGAAAAATTAATAAGGAAAGAACTTGATAATGATAAAAATACGTAATTATAAAAGTAATATGATTTAGTCGTGAAGTATGTACATATTACATACATAGTACAGTAAGGATATGAAGATACTAATTCCGGCCGCTCGACCTTTCGAACCTACATTAAATTTTATGCGATTTATGCGTGAGAATTAAAATAATCAAGTACTTAAAGCGGCAATTCGAGAAGTTGCCATTCGAATCCAAGATGCAAAATATTGTGAAACAACCGATAAACAAATTATTTTACGTCCAATCGTATCCTACTCGCTTTTATAGCTTTAACTCCAATTTAATTAAGTGAGAGAAGCGCCGCGTACACAGTACAGATGTGACAGAGTATGGGCATTTTCTTCCGCGAAATCGCGCAGGTATTCGTTTTGTATGTCGAACTACAAATTACGCACACTTTCATTACTCGTGAAACTATACGGATAAGGCTTTTAGCGGAATTCGGATCAACACACGGATGGAGCGATTAAAATAAACAATTAAAATAAAGAATTGACGGCTCGTTTGGCATAGTGGCTGAGCAATCAGACTGCTGCGCTAGGGGTCGCGGGTTCGATTCCCGCCCGGAACTAATGTTTGTGCGATCCACAAATATTTGTTTCTGGTCTGGGTGTAATATGTACGTATGTGAAATTATATGTCTGTAAGCGGTACCCACGATACAAGAGCAATAATCGATGTGGGGCTACGTTTTAAAAAAAAATATGTTGCCTTAAGGCTTATACGTACGGCTGTAAATTACGTATCGGCCTGCCTAATCTGGACGTACAAAGCGACCATACTGATACAAGTGTGTTATAAACATTGGATTGCCTATAACGGCAAATAAGCAGGTATCAAAGGGAAGCGATTTGGTTCTCAAGAGATAACTGACACTCTGACAGTGTAATTTGCATTGATATGAATAATTTCCAGCATTTAAGTTCAGTCAGTATTATATAATATAGTACAAAGATAGGTTATGGTGGAAAAAGATCAGCATGGAGGCAGTGAGATACCTAATGGTGGTAAGTTTTTTAATTTACTTTACCGAGTAACTAGAAGAATATGTTTTTCATTTGATGGTAAGCGCAAGTCTGTACATAACAGTTGACAATTGCAGTGCCGTATAGATCATGCAATGCATTGCATGATCTATACGGCACTGCATTGTTATCCTTTTAATATTATAAACGCGAAAGTTTGTAAGTATGGATGGATGTTTGTTACTCTTTCACTATTTCAATTCTTTCAATATTATCCAAACGTGGGTGAAACCGCGGGGCGCAGCTAGTTTCTAATAAAAGAAAAAGTTACCTATCTAGTATAGTAAAAAAAAAGAAAAGTAGTCGTTGATTGCATTTTTTTGACATATTCTTCCTATTCAACATTCCCTCTGTTCGATTTGAGTGGAAAATAAAATAGCCCGAAAGCTTGTGCGTAAAAACTCCCATTATTTGAAACCACCTTACTAAGCAGTCATTATCTCGCCCAAAGTTACGGAGCTGTCTCCTGATTCCACCCTCTTTTTTAGAGTTCCGTACCCAAAGGGTAAAACGGGAACCCTATTACACAGGCTCCGCTGTCCGTCCGTCTGTCACCAGGCTGTGTCTCAAGGAGGATACAGGTGACTGGGACCACGAGGTACTGGAACTGCGGTCCCAGTCGCCCAATAACGTACCGTGATAGTTAGGAACAGATGAAATTTTCACAGGTGATGTATTTCTGTTGCCGCTAAATATCAGACAGACAGACAGACGGACGGACGGACAGCGGAGCCTTAGTACAGTAGTACCCAACTGATATGGCTTACCGATGTACCTGCGCAGAAGATGAATTTTCAAAGCGCGGGAAATGTTATTGACTGCTATTGGTCGGCAGCCGCCGCCATCTTAGCGAGCTTAGAGTGAGATGGAACTAACAGCTGCAGTGTATTATGAACCTTATAATAGTGAGCTTAGGTTGCTTGTAAGTTTTAAGCATTCTTTCGTTAATCTTCGGACCATACTTTCTTTTCTGCGCGAACGAAGATTCACGACGCGCCTTATAAGTTGGGTACTAGTATACCGTGATAGTTAGGTAGGCACAGATGAAATTTTCACAGGTGATGTATTTCTGTTGCCGCTAACTACCAGACAGACAGAAAGACGGACGGACAGCGGAGCCTTAGTAATACGGTACCGTTTTACCCTTTAGGTACGGAACACTAAAAACAGAATAAAAAAAAATATAATAAGTATATATTAATAATAATAATATATCCCGTACAACAAACGTGTTTTTTTTCACGTTTTAATAGTTAATGGTACGGAACCCTTCGTACTCGAGTCCGACTCGCACTAGGCCGTTTTTGACTAACGATATTTTTCTAACAATGTAATAAATAGTCCCATAATAATAATATATCCTACTACGGCTTCTGGGAAAGAACTCACTAAAGAACGTAGTAGCGGTATCGGTTCCCAGTATCGATATCAAATACCCGTTTGTCACCGATACAGTTTTTGGATACCTAGAAAGTACTGCGTAGTAATATCAATTTCAGACTGTTTTACATAAGTACAAACTAATCCCTCTTCGGCAGTCGGGTAATTAGTGAGAGAAAAATAGATGAGAACCTCTAATAATTTATTTGAATTATTTCATTGTTGTTACTCTTTTTTTCGTGAATAAAAGATATTACATTATATTCCATAGCCATACATAATTATATTGATAACATATTTAAGTAAAAGTTCTTAAACTTTCGCGAACAGGAAACATATTAACTAGCTAACAACGGGTCTAATTCTAAACGTCGAGTATGTCAAAATTATATATTTTGATATTTGTTTGTGCGCGAATTAGACCCGTTGTTAGCTAGTTAATATATTTAAGTAATTGAAACTCCACATGCCAAAGGAAACTTGCAAACACTACAACAAATCGAAAATTGTATTCCTTATACCAGAAGTACACAGGCACCGGACCGGTAATAATATTGTAAAAAGCAGTACTATAATTTCGGTACCTAAGTATTAGGTAGGTACCTACTTTTTTAGCTAAGTATGACGGATACAAATATCGAGTAGTAGGTATCAGATACAGAAAATATATTAATACTCGATACATATACTTTTGGTCCAACAAACGAAGTGATAATTTGTAGATTCCAAACAATGTGTTGAAATTGGCCGCAAGCGGGGCTCCTAATAACCGTAATCAAACAAATAAGGGGTTCCACCACTGCGATTGCGGAGTTAGTCTGGTTTATACGATGCCAGCGACTGGATCCAGTGACTCTTCATTTCGGTTCCAGTCAGTAGGTAGGTAGGTTTTGGGTACATGTAGATGGGATCGGTAGTACCTAATACCTTTCTGAATCCCTAGTTTAATTTATCCAACCGATAAGTGTATTGCTGTCTTTGTCATTTGTTTAGTACCAGGTAGAGACAACGATAGACTTATCTGTTGGTGTAGCTTAATTCGGCCCTACCTGAATGTGTTTTTCTTTTTGATTTCAATAGATATCTGTAACGTCCTGTCTGCTTCCTCTTGATGTCTGTGATTTAGGCACAGTGTCCGTTGTTCAATTGCGTTAAATGTTTGAAAGCATGTCAAGCATCGATGACAATACACAATTAAATGGACTGCGAGCTGTTCTGATGATGGAGACGGAAGGTAGACAAAAGGACTCCTAACTGGCTAACAGTAGATTGATGTCATTTGGACGCATTTCGATTAGCTTGCAACACGAAACACGTATTTATTAAAATCTTAATGGAAAAGGTATATTTTGAACGAGTGACTCGATAATGTCATCGAACCAATACACTTTTGCAAGCTTTTTGTTATAAGAAAGCGTTTGAGCATTATTGCGCTCGTTGAGTGACAATGTAGAGACAAAGGTGGCGAACTACAATAACCTTAAAATGTGGCTTGCACTCAAATGTCGCTCCCAGAATACCCCGAGAGAGCTAAAATATTATAAACTAATTGTTAATTAATATTATAGATAAAAATTTATTCGTAACTTATGTGCGGATTTCCATCGCTCAGTGCTTCGAAAGGCACGTCAAGGCTTGTTGTTGTCGATTGATAGCGATATGCCACGTCAGAGGCCCTCGAGGGGCCTGATAACCTGACAATAGAGGCTAGCACTTCATACGACAAATAAACAGGCATTGTGACCTTTACTGAAGAAAATATATAAGAAATAATAATGTTTTAAAACATATTTACTTTTCGAAGCCCAGCGGGAACACCCTTAGATCGAGACCTTAAATTATCGAGACCTTAAATTTAAGGGGAGGCAATTTCCCAGACCCTCGTCTTAAGTACAAGAACTTAATATTAATATCCCAAACACAGTTAAGTATCTGTTTACCGCCTTATGTAAATAATTACAGGGAATATTAGCACTCTATTGTCACTGTGCTGGAATGTTTGCACAATGTCAGGTCGGGTGCTGTTGTCTGAGGTGTTTACTGGAGGATTTCCGGGAATTTCCACTCTATGTGAAACTATACTGCGAAAGTGCCTTAATGTGCACTCTAATCTTGATAGATTGTTTGTAGTTTTGGCTTTGTTATTGTGTGCTAATATTAGTGCGTTCAGAATTTTTTATTGTCCAAAATGATGAGTGAAGTGTTAGAAGAATTATGTGATCTTTATTTATGGGTAAGTATTATCTCATATATTTAATGGAGTCCATCTCATTACGTGAACCCCCAAATAGACTCACTTAGCAGTTGCACAACTTGAGCTACTTAGCTTGAGTGTGTAGCTAGTTTTTCAAAAATATATCTCCCGTAACTGAAATTGGTAGAGGCTCCCCAACTAATAGGGGCCCGAAATTGTTTGCCTAAATACGTCCTTAGCAGCAATGCCGGGATCACGCTGTTTGTATGGGCTCACGAAATTAATGATTTTGATTTGTTGACGACAATAATTATTATTATTGTTAGAGGACTATTTCCACACACTCATTGTTTGTGTTACCAGGACAATACTATAATTATGGGGTCTT
Organism: Hylaea fasciaria; assembly: GCA_905147375.1. Classification (NCBI taxonomy): domain Eukaryota; kingdom Metazoa; phylum Arthropoda; class Insecta; order Lepidoptera; family Geometridae; genus Hylaea; species Hylaea fasciaria. Next base: position 4,449,719 of record LR990218.1, read on the forward strand.
AGGATACATGCGCGAGTGTGAACTCTCTGCACTGAAGCAAAAAGGTTACTCGTGTTCTTTCTGTAGTGAAAGTTTCAGCTTAATTTTATTAACTATATCCAACTACCAAATAGCGACGTTAGCCATTGATTTTATATTTTAATATTTATTTAGGTAAATTATTATTACCGTATATATGGGTGAATATACAAAAGTTGGGTAACTTTTCGGGATATTTTGTTTATGATAGTTTTTTCAATCAAATTCCTTCTAATTCGCGTTATAAGGTAGCTAATCTAGTGAACATATTGCTCATGATAGGGCCAGTCACTTTTTAAAGTAGATGCGGAGATATTTAGTTTTTTCCGAATTTGACTGCCAGGGGACTGACGAGAGTGACAGAGTACTGATAAAACACACAACTTCAGTAGATATGCAAGCAATTTATTAAGATTAGAAGAAATCTCTTAGAAAGTAATCATCATCATCATCATCAGTCTGAACACGTCCATTGCTGAACATAGACTGCCACACCAAACGACAATTTGCCACTTGCATCCACCGGTTGCCTGCGACTCTTGATGTCGTCGGCCCATCTGCGTCCAATCCCATACACTGCGTCTTCCAGTGGTCGCCACTCTAGAACCTTTCTGCCCTATCGGTTGTCAGTTCTACGAGCGATGTGACCTGCCCATTGCGACTTCGGCTTGCAAACCCTTAGAGCTATGTCGTAAACTTTAGTTTTTTTGGCGAATATCCTTGATCCGGATTTTATGGCGCAAAGAAACTCCGAGCATAGCTCTCTCCATCGCCCGCTGTGTGACTTTGAGCTTCTCCAAAAGGCCAGCAGTTATGGAACACGTCTCAGTTCCATATGTCATCACTGGTAACACACACTGGTTGTAGACTCTTGTCTTCAGGCACTGTAGAGTTTTGGACAAGAAAATGTCACGCAACTTCGCGAACGTTGCCTATCCGAGTTGGATTCTTCGGGCGACCTCTTTGCCGAAGTTGGACCTGCCTAACTGGACGATCTGGCCAAGGTTGTTGTACTGTACAACAACTTCGAGAGTATCGTTCCCAACGAATACCGTCACGGGTACAACATGGCCATTGGAAATGAGTTTTGTCTTCTTCATGTTCATTTTAAGACCCACCTGTTGGGAGACGCTACCGAGGTCGCTGAGCATAGTATTGAGATCTTCCAGAGACTCTGCCATGATGACTATATTATCGGCACAACGAAGGTAAGTGAAGTATTCGCCATTGATGTTGATGACGAATCCGTTCCAGTCCAAGAGCTTGAAAACGTCCTCCAATGCGTTCGTGTTCAGTTTCGGAGAAATAACATCTTCCTGTCTTTTAGTGTCTTCATTGTAAGATCATTGGGAATGTAAGCAGTCACCTGATGCACCAAGAGTGTCCCCTTAAGGCGATCATTTGAGACGATTAGACGTTAATCAAGGTGTCGTTAATCGTTAATCAATCTGCTCGATATCACAGCCGTCAATCACCGTAACTTTTATACCTGGACTGGACATCTCTCGCGGATAAGAGAAGCAAACTCCATCTTGTTAGTTTTATCCCCTCCTGAAGCAATCACTTGCTCAGCTGTTCACTTGCATGTGACCCCTATACTATCGGGTACCCTCTTCCCATGTCCGGCTTCATGAAAGATCCAGGAATTAATATGTTTCCATTATTTTCTAGTTAATCGTTGCTCCCGAGGCGTCATGTCTTTAATATATATGTTTTGTACCTTTTCTTTCCTTTTTAATTATTGCAACTCTTGTTTATCTTTGTATTCGGCTAGTATGTTGGGGTTGCTTTTAATTTTAGCTAAGTTAGCTTTTACGGCTTCTCTTTTCTTTTTCAATATAATATCTTTCCAATCCTCAGACGTGGTTTGTTTTTCTTTTGGAGCAAATGATGTTTTAAACTGAAATAGTAAAACAAAAATGCTTAGACACGCTCAAAAAGTCAGTACCCTGGAAACACGTCAGTCCTTTGGCGCAATATTAGACAGCGGACTGACGCCAACGGACTGACGAACCCTACATGAATTTGAAGTTATCTTTAGAACTAACGTTTATTTTAATAATTTTGAATATCAAGAAGCTACATCTTGACAAATCAAAGTTAACTATGTATAAATTTAAACATAACACAGTTTTACAAGGAAATAGCGACTTACCATAGGACTGATATTCTGTCTGGATCTGCCCGCGTTCACACGACAAACACAACTCTAGCACTGGAACAGTAATGTCGGCCGGACAATGGCTCGGTCTGCAGTTAGCTTTAGTATCAATCTTGAAATTTAACGCGCATTTGAATTTGAGTCGCCGGTATTTAGCCGAAAATTCAAATTTGAAAAACACACAACGGACTGACGCATAAAACCGAACACAAAGTTTCTTATTATTTTTACAAAACGGTGCAAATGTTATAGTATGAAAGTTGTGATTATATAATAATAAATACATCAGAGATTATAGTGATATAGTAAGATTCATTACTTTAAAGGTAATACTTTATACACAGCTATTTGATTGTGCGATTTTGTGATTGTGACACGCCAAAGTACTGACTTTTTGAGAACATTTTGTGAAGTTTTACAAGTTTGTATTTAAAATAAATAGCTAAAACTGGGTGACCACATAAAAGCCTTTTAATTGTTTTAAAATTAATCGTAAAATATAAACAAAATATAATTATACATTGTTTTATTGGCTGGTGACATCGAGTTACCCAATTTTTGTAGAAACACCCATATCTATACTAATAGTATAAAGAGGAAAAATTTGATTGTTTGTTTGCTTTGAATAGGCTCCGAATATAATAAACCGATTTGAAAAATTCTTTCACTGTTGGGTAGCTACATTATCCCCAGGTGACATAGGCTACTTTTTATCCCGTAAAAATTAACGGTTCCCGCGGTATAGTAGTTAACGCGGGTGAAACCGGGAAGCGCTTGTATCAAACAAACTAATATTATCATTAGGCAGTGTCCGCATCGCGTTGGCACCTTGATGTCGCAAGGTGAAAAGTGCTGGGCCGTATTCGCTACAACTACAAACGTAACGCGGCGCGTTACGGTATCTTCGTAACGGGAAACATCCTTTTTCAAACTCAAACCATAATCAATTAATTATAGTTTGTTTTCTTTTATGGTTTAATTTGTTTATTAAATTGAAGTTTTTGACTTGTAAAAGTGCGATTTTATTGCCTATTTACAATAAATGATTTGACTTTGACTTCGTGAAATCGTATAATCGTAAGCCACTTTATAATATGAAAAAACGCCTGAAGGCGCGTTTCGTGCACGTCATAAACTGTCAAAACAACGTGTGTTTACAGCACGTTATGACGTCACACGTTGTCTGCAAGTGGCATAGCGAATAAGGGTGCTGTAATATAAATTAGTTCAAGTGGAGGCAACTGAGCGTGAAAGAACTCAGTTCTAACTCGAAACGGTTATAGGTACGTCCATCCAATTACTTAGCAAAGAACCGGGCAGCCAACTCGACGATAGTTGGCAGAAGCATCTCGTTACGTCGAATCTTTTATTAAGGGCGGGTTATCCCATGATTTTTCCTCTCGCTCATCTTTCACACGAGGGAGCGAGAAAGACGCGACTCCGCGAGACGTTTGCCTTGATACGATTTTGTGTAACTAAACTAGTGATTATGAATATAATAATGATCAGGGGGCTTACCATGACGTCTTATTGCGATCCAATTGAGGACCTAAACATAATCGTTTCACTTTAACTAATAGCAATACGTGGTTTTCGATATCATTTAGGTATACGTCAATCCCTTTTGATTCAAAATCAATCTAAATTGAGCGTCAAGATGTCACAAAGACGTCACGGTACGAATAAGTAGTAAAACGATTCTGTTAAGGCCCTCAATTGGATCGCAATAAGACGTCATGGTAAGGCCCAGTTTTCCATACACGATGGTTGAAAGGTTGAAACTATTCCGTGGGTTGAAACATGGAACGATAACCAAATCATGTTTGTTAATCGAGCGCCAATTTACGTCGTATTTAATTCATGAATGTTGATTCGGCATTAGAGATAAGAACTATGAACCTAGCATCGCGCCCCTAGACAGCTCCTTTGCATATCCTGTAGTACTCGTATTCACGCTTTGCAGAATCCTTTATTAAATGGCGCTTCCTCAGTAATGGCCGCAAGCATAGACGAGGAGCTGGTGTCCATTTTGGTTACGAGTAGAAAATTTAAAAAAACATTCGCTATTGTATTCTCCAATGCGGGCTAGGATGGCTTCTCGATAGTGCGATTTAATATTTTGTGCTTTCACCCTTGAACGTTAGCTTACCAAAGCCTTCAAGGCTGGTTTTAATACATACCTACTTTGGGTCTTGTTCATGACCTTAATTCTTATAAATAAGTACCTAATTTAGAAGGTGTTGGACCCTTTAGGCACAACTAAATAAAATAACACAATCACTTGTAGATTCTGCGTGTATTTTCAATAACTTTTAGAGGACGGAGCGCGCGGCCTGTCGGCGTCGCAGTCGCTAGCGGAGTGTCAAATAGGGAAAACCGAAGATGCCCGAGGGCTTTCGTACCGAGTGCGTATGCGCATAGATAACGGTGCATTCGTTAACTGCTACGTAATCTGCACCCGATCAGCTGCGCGCGCCGTCTTATTAAATGCACAGTGTTACAATAAGTACCTTAACTAAGTAGGTATACATTTGTTTATGGTAACTATAATATAAGTAAACAGAAAATGTAGTTCGCCACATCAGCCCCCCCTTCAGACCCTGACTAGGGTCGATAAAAGTCAGGAAAACGTACAACACGACCGGACCGCGTTCTCTTATCCGTCGTAGGCGCAGGCGCGGTTACTAGTGTCGGTTTAGGTAAAACTGCAGGTGGAGGTGTGTGCGTGCTGCTATCGTCATTGCTACTGAGCGTGGGAAAAATATGTGCGGGCTTTAATCTATCAATAGAAACGTTGACATGTTTATTGTTGATTACTATTTTAAAATATTTATCTCCTCGCTCAATGACCTTAAACGGACCAGTATACGGGGGTTGTAGGGATCGACGTACAGCATCTTGCCTTAAGAATATGTGAGATGAAGTTTTTAAGTCTTTATGAATGAAAACTTTTGAGTCTCCGTGACGCTTGACTGGTGTGGGTTTAAGATTAGTTATATAGGAGCGAAGCCTATGGACAAAGTCGGTATAATCACAATCTTCTTGTTTAGGGGATTCAAAGAAATCTCCGGGCAAACGAAGAACTTCGCCAAACACTAATTCAGCGGAAGAAGCAGATACGTCTTCCTTCCACGCCGTTCTAATGCCGAGGAGGACCAAGGGCAGGACCTCAACCCAGTCACAAGTCGAATGAGCCATGATGGCTGCTTTGAGCTGCCTGTGTAGGCGCTCGACGATGCCGTTAGCCGCCGGGTGATAAGCGGTCGTCTGTATGTGATGCGTTCCGGTCATCTTTGCCAGACGGGTAAAGATGTCGGATACAAACTGACGGCCTCTGTCTGATGTGACGTGAGTTGGACATCCGTATCTGGATATCCAACCAGCCACGAAAGCTTGACAGACTGTTTCAGCCCTGATATCGTTTATCGGTATGGCTTCCGGCCACCGCGAGAACCTGTCTATTGCTGTGAGGCAATATTGAAAACCTTGCGAACTGGGAAGAGGACCTACCAAATCGATATGAACATGAGTAAATCTCTGACTCGGCGTTGTGAAGTTGTGTATCGGAGAGTGTACGTGTCGAGAGACCTTGGAACGCTGGCACTCTAGACAAGAACGGCACCATTCGCGACAGTTCTTTCGAACTTCAGGCCAAACAAATCGCGCAGTGACAAGCTTAGTTGTAGCTTTACCACCAGGGTGACTGAGGCCATGAATGGAGTCAAAAATAGAACGTCGAAATTCTGGGGTCACATAAGGTCGAGCGTGTGTACTTGATATATCGCAGTACACCTCCCTTGATAACCCGGGCATAAATATTTTCTTTAGATGCAGAGACGAACCAGTGCGAATTAAATTCTGCAGTTCAGTGTCTGTATCTTGAGAAATCGCTAAACGATCGAAATCAACATAAGAAAGCTCATTCACTGAGCGGGAAAAACAATCAGCCACTACATTGGACGATCCTGATATATGACGAATATCGGTAGAAAATTGACTGATAAAGTCTAAGTATCTAAATTGACGCGGGGAACAAGTATCACATGCTTTTTTAAAAGCGAATGTGATGGGCTTATGGTCTGTATATATGACGAATGAATTTAGTTCAAGCATGAAGCGAAAATATTTGACTGCTTCATAAATGGCCAAGAGTTCCCTGTCAAAAGGACTGTACTTACGTTGACTGGGGGAAAGCTTTCTGGAAAAGAAACCTAATGGCTCCCAAACGTCTCCGACTCGTTGCTGAACGACGGCTCCTATGGCGGTGTCAGATGCATCTGTCACTAATGACATCTCTGCATGAGGACGAGGATGTGCCAAGAGCGTAGCATTAGCGAGTTGATGTTTACATAGCTGAAAAGCGTTTTGCAGTTCGTTAGTCCACTCAATTTTAGTGGTGCTTTTGACTTTATGTCCAGCCAATAGTGCATTTAGGGGAACTTGAGCTTGAGCTGATTTTGGAATGAAACGGTGATAAAAATTAAGCATTCCAAGAAAGCGTCGAAGATCCTTAATCGTATCTGGCTGAGAGAAATCCTGTATCGCTTGGACTTTCTCAGGCAAAGGTTTCGTGCCTTCGCTTGAAATTTGATAGCCTAAGAAGGATACCTCCGACTGACCAAAAACACATTTAGATGTATTTATCAACACTCCATGTTCTCGTAAGCGATCGAAAACCAGCTGGAGGTGCTGTAAATGCTGAGACTCATTTTTAGAAGCTACTATTATATCATCTATGTACGGAAATGCGAAATCTAAGCCTCTGAGTATTTCATCGATAAATCTTTGGAACGTTTGAGCCGCATTCCTTAGTCCAAAACCCATGTATACGAACTCAAACATTCCAAAGGGGGTGGTGATCGCCGTCTTGCAAATATCGTCCGGATTGATAGGTATAAAATGATAAGCACGCACCAAGTCAAGCGTCGTGTATATGGTACAATCATGCAAGTTATGAGAAAAGTCAGCTATGTTCCGAATGGGGTAGCGATCGGGGATTGTACGTGAATTTAATGCTCTATAATCCCCACAAGGTCTCCATCCACTGGTCTTCTTAGGGACCATGTGGAGGGGAGAGCTCCAAGGACTGTCTGAAGGACGCACGATACCTGCACGCAACATCTCCTCGAATTCCTGTTTGGCTATCTTAAGCCGGTCTGCATCCAAACGTCTAGGTCGGGAAAAGACTGGTGGGCCGGTCGTGGTACGTATGTAGTGACGCGTCTGGTGTTTGACTTCGCGTTCGGTCGAGTCTCCCACAGGTCGAGTTAATTCAGGGTACTGAGAGAGAAGCTGATGAAACACCGAACTACCTGAAATTGTTTTAACAGAACACACAGATAAAGCATTGTTAACAGGTAAGGCAGGCACATTTAGCGAAGTAGTTTTATCGACTAAGCATTTGTTTCTTACGTCAACAAGAAGTGAATAGTGAAATAAAAAATCTATTCCAATAATAGGCTTAGTCACATCTGCTATAATAAAGCGCCAGTTAAATGCACGTCGTAAACCAAAGTTAAGAGATAACGTTATAAGCCCGTAAGTCGCGATATGTGTAGCGTTAGCGGCATAAAGCACATACTTCTGACGTTGGTATTGTCCCCTTAACAACGACACTGGATAAACACATACGTCCGAACCTGTATCCACTAAAAATTGTACGTACGTAGTTCTATCGGTCACGAACAGACGGCCTACGGAGTGACAGTCATTCGCCGCCATCAGTGACTGTCCTTCTCGTTTCCCGCTGCCTTCGGGAACTCACACGGCGGGCGGCATTTGTGCGCTCGCTGCTGGAACGTCGCATGGTACCAACAGTAACCACTTGCAGATCGGCTCCTCTGACGATCACGGTTGTTGTTACCACGTCCGCGAGACCTGGATCGTGAGCGATCTTGGGATGTTTGCAGTGCAGCCACTTGCCTGGTGAGGTCGGTGATTCGCTTAGCGAGGTCAGAGATATCATTGTTACTGGCTGATGATGCACTGGTGGCGGCCACCTGACTCTGCGGGTGTGGTGGCATGACTTCACTGACCTTATCCGCTAGTTGCGCGATTTCATCTAGCGCTAATTTGTCCTGAGTCGCTATGATCGCTTGAATATATGGAGGTAATCTATTCGCCCATAACGACCGCAAAAACTCATCCTTAATATCCGTGCCGGCCAAGCTCCTGAGGTGGCGCAGGAACTGCGTTGGTTTACGATCACCGACTTCCTCCTGGGACAGTAGTTGGCGGACACGTTGTTCTTGGCTCGATGATAGACGTCGCACAATTTCGCTTTTCAACTTATCATATTTCCCTGTCGCGGGAGGGTTGATGATAATATCTTCCACTTCGGCTGCGTATTTCGCGTCCAAACAGCTTATTAGATGGGCATATTTTGTGCTATCCGCTGTTATACTGCATAACGCGAATTGCGCCTCTAAATTCACAAACCACAGGCTTGGCTTGTGTGGCCAAAATGGTGGCGCTTTCACGCCTACAGCAGCCACGTTGATTTTATCCTCCGTCATCGTCGGAACGGTCACCAATTGTTGGACCCTTTAGGCACAACTAAATAAAATAACACAATCACTTGTAGATTCTGCGTGTATTTTCAATAACTTTTAGAGGACGGAGCGCGCGGCCTGTCGGCGTCGCAGTCGCTAGCGGAGTGTCAAATAGGGAAAACCGAAGATGCCCGAGGGCTTTCGTACCGAGTGCGTATGCGCATAGATAACGGTGCATTCGTTAACTGCTACGTAATCTGCACCCGATCAGCTGCGCGCGCCGTCTTATTAAATGCACAGTGTTACAATAAGTACCTTAACTAAGTAGGTATACATTTGTTTATGGTAACTATAATATAAGTAAACAGAAAATGTAGTTCGCCACAAAGGTATAAGTCAAGTTAAGGTAAAATGTATCTTACCATTAACGAAATAACGACTACTGTAATTACAGACGCGTCAGACCTATTTCAGTCGGCTATGAAATCACACTGCGGCATAGGTAATTTATTTATGGCTTGATATAATCAATAGGTGACTAATCAGAACTGGTGGCTCTTAGTCCTAATTATTTCAGAATTATACAAAAATAGGCAAAGAGCGAGCTTTCATTAAATTAATATGAGAAACAAATGACAGCTTAAAAATAATTTTTCGTTACACATAAAGAATACAATGTTACTTCAAAAATATTTCTGACACCCATGCTCTATTATACGGTCTAGAAAGGCTTCCAAGAAACAATCTCTGCATTCTAATTGTCTGGTTATAGAGGATAATTGGACGCAACATCCGACGGGTGTAACTAAGGCATCATCTCCGCGAGCGTCTATTTTAAAATTCACCGCGTGATAAACACCTTTCGTGACTACCTTCATTTCCTTTAGACGGAGCGTGATAGACGTCGCTCGAGATATGCTCGTGAAATGGTTTCCTTACATTATGTGGGTTTCAAAGTTTTTATTTAATTTGAAATAAGAACCGGCCAAGTGTGAGTCGGACTCCCACATGAAGGGTTCCGTACCTATAAAAACGGCGGAAAATATCACGGTTGTTGCCCCCTTAAACATAGATTTGTTTTATTCTTCTTTTTAGTATTTTTTGTTATAGCGGCAACAGAAATATATCATCTGTAAAAATTACAACTGTCTACCTATCACGGTTCATGAGATACAGCCTGGTGACAGACAGACAGACAGCAACGTCTTACCCTTTAGGTACGTAACCCTAAAAAAAGATAGATTACATAGGCAACTAAAAATAATTATGAGAAAAGGAAAGAAGGATGTTTGGTCTCATGTAGTTTTGCCAAGCTAATACCTTTTACCAACCGAGATGATTTAAATCTACCCACAAACTAATAAAATCTACACCGAACCATAATAGCCATCTGGTTAATACAATCCATAAATTAGTAACCAGTGGCAACGTATCAAAACATAACCAGTAGCTCAACTCCATACAAACGGGATATTACATTGAGGCGAGGCAAAAAGTTATTTTTTTGTAGAATTAATATTAAAATTCAACGTACAACCCGCATATTCGTTCGCGGTGCAAACAAACTAGAATTTCCATCGCACCGTGACGTGTTTAGGAGGACGACCAGTCGACCAGTTGTTATCGATAGCTCAGTCGTTAAGCCATGTCAGAGGTAACAGCCGATAAACACTGACGTCAGAGGCCGGCATTCCCTAATCAGACGAAGACGACTATCTTGAAGGCTAAATAATATTATATTGGGAATTCGAATATGACTATTTGCGAATTGCGTGTATTCTTCTGTCTCGTAGTGATATAATTTGGATCAGAGATAGTCGAAACTAGATTTGACTATTATCAAATTAGGAGGGATTTAAAAAAAAATTGGCTAGGTTTGTATCGAGTTGACTTACTGACTATATTTATAGTGTGCATCATTGGCATGTTAACAAGGTAAATAAAAGTTTATAACCACTAACTGATGCCGCTGACATGTATCGTGTAAATAAAGCGTTTTACGCCATTTAGTTATGGTCAAACTAAGTGGGGACGTAAATTCAGCCATGTTTGATTTAGTAATTGGATAGCCATTAATAAGTGCAAAGGGCAAGGGATATATTATATAGGAAGTAATTATTCCTTAGAGGCTTTATAAGTAAAAGGAATAAACGGAGGTGTCATAGGTAACACATACATAAACAACACATAGGTACAATTGACCATAGAATTGACTACATAATTGCTACTATATATTTTTATTCAGACCCTATACTGTTTATACCTACTATTTATTTAGACCATATAATTGCTACTACATATTATAATATACATGGATACTTACATAAGGGTGACATGGAACACTCACTTCTAGGCAGAATTAGGGTTAGTAATTTATTTACCCGACTGCGTAGCGCAAAGGAGGGTAATGTATTTTACCTTATTGTTAGGTCATGTGACAATTAAATGTCCCAATAATATGAGTAGGACTAATTTCCAGAAACAGTCGCAATGAAGCCCAGTTTATTGCAAAATTAACCTAATTCAAACCACAATTGAATGCAGTCTTCAACAAAGGACGAGATCTTATTGATTTCCGTCATCAATAACCAATTTAGACGAAACTGCCGTTTGGTTAAACGGGAGATGAGGCGATAGAGAGAAGCGTTCTATAAACCTTTGATGAAACAATAAGCTAGATGTGCCTTATCGACAATCGCCAGGAAGTGTTAAAATTTTTAGTCCAATGGACCTAGCAGGTAAAGTGAAAGTAAGTCGTCACATGAAATGAAAAGAGGCGCAAGTTTACATAGTCCTGGTTACAGAAAAAATGTAAAGCAGGGTGTATTAGTAAAAACCGGATAAATGACTATTAACTACTTAACAGGCCGAACATAAATAAACGGTCTACATAATCGTATGTTAACTTTGACTATAATCCTAATTGGAGTTGTCATAGCCAACCAACGTCTAATCGTAATCGATCCACATTTCGCACTACGACACCACACCTCTTTTGTGTTTCATCAGAGCCAAAAAACCTTTTCATTTCACAGCCTATCATCGGGCGCCGCCCTATAATTGTACAGTCATCCGTAACGATGCCTTTTGTTTCTTGGAAAGCCATAGCGCCCGAGGGCATACTTGCGTCCGCGACTCTTCCTTGTCATTGGCTGATACGTTAACGATCGCTGAGATTACTGTGTTCGCTTTTGGCGTTAATAATGGAATGTTAATGATGGCTACTTGTTAGGAGGCACGGAAATTATCCGTTTTAAATGAGGAAATTCGGACTTTTTAAATTATATGTCATTTTCGGGTGGCGGTGAAGTGGAATCGCGTTTTTACCAGACCTGCTTTAACGGTGTATTTGGCACTGATTAAAATACGAGTGTTAAAATGGGCTAGTCACTGACTTCCGCTGTCTATCTTCCATCTCTATCCAAACTTCTCAGTCACCATAATGTTGTATTTCATTGGAAAATTTTAACTGAATTGATTGCAACGTAAACTAACGGAATTATTGAATTGAATTATGTTTTTTCAATTGTGAAATGTTGTATCTTATCGCAAATCTAAGTACCTACTGACCACCTTAAATGTATTTCTTTTTATATTTCTATTTTTATCTTGAAATGTTTGTGACTGTTTCCTAAGACCCATTATAATACCATCTTGCTACCCTTTCTCGTAAACCTCAACCCTCTCTTACCACACAGAATAAGTTTGACTTTTATTTTCATATATTTCAGGTACATTTAACTGGTAGCCGGTCCGAAGCCTAAGTCCGCCATCCGGATAAAAAGACTTGAGTATGCGTAAACCCTTTCGATACCCGAGAACCCATTTCTGAGACTTTGCGCGGAAAGATGCGTTTACACTGAGCTAGTTTATATGACAGTCGACGTGCCAGTGGGCAGTGGACGCGCCATGGGATAGTTATATTCTCATTCCACAATTTAAATCAATATTTTTTTTATACTAAGTACGTCGACTATTTAAATTAATTATTTTATTTAAGTTTAAATATGTGATAATACTTAAATATACGATTCGCTTGAAATAGTTTGTAATTAATTACTGCAACTAATATTATACAGGGTAAGGTATGCATTGCACTACCGCCCAAGATTTTGAAGTGCCGGATGACATTGCAGATGTTATGGCAAGCGTGGCGTCTACCATTTACCACCAATCTCATGATGCAGTAACTTACTTTATAAAAAACTTCTTAACATACAGAGTTTTTTAATAACAATTGCACTCAGTTGACATAACTTCCGGTGGACCTCAACAGACTGTAAACAAGTTTGACACCATCAGACCTAAGAACCGATACTGGCAATTGCAAAAAAAAAACTACTATGTCCGAATCGACTTCCAGCTCTGTTCATTTCTCTGTTGTATTAAAAATGTGTATAGAAAACAAAAGCTGCCGCTGTGTAAAGGACTCACTGGCACGGCCGCTCCGTGCCGACGATACGATCTCTGTAAAAGCCTTCATATAAAATCACCCAACTTGCTTGGAAGTTGGGTGACCAGTAGCACTCGCACAGTTACTCGCTCCGTGTAAACACGCCGCAGGCCTAGGGATCCTTTGTTTGTCGCGCGAAGCGGCTCTCGGTCATTGTATTTCGGAAGGCAAGTGTAAATAAAGAGGTGTGGAGGCGGCTCTGAAGCAAAGGCTTTCAAGAGGTCCGGGACGCTTTCATGAGACGTTTTAATGTTCTGAAAAAGGTAAATAAATTGGAGCAGTGGGGTAGTTTTTTATGTGAAAAAGGTAAAAAGGTGACGGAAACAAAAAAAATGCTTTTTTTCTTGATTTTTATGTTTGTTACATGATTGTGAATGTAATTTAAAATTAATTGCAATGGAATCTATTTGAGTTGTAAAGAAAAACGCGAGAGTATGGATGGAACCTTGCACGTATGTTCCGACACACACTTGCCCAGTGTTTTTTTATCCTTTTTTTTTGTAATGCAATTGTTTCAATTGTCTCCTTGAAAATAGTTTCAAATAGAACCTTCAGTAATTTAGCTGAAATAAAATTGTATATATTATAATTATTATACGAGTATGTAAAGACACAGTTCATCTATATACCTACCCACATGTTCCTAAGATTACTCCCTTCTTTAGTACGACTATAATAGCCATAATTTGTAGACATAACGTCGGTGGCCAGCAAGAAGTCATTAATTGCAAAAATCTAGTTCGTAGATAATCGCGTTTTAAACTTTTTTCGTACTTATAATCGGCATGGCTCATCAACGCTTATAGTTACAACAATGGTTTGTAGAAAGAAATTATTGACGTTTTTACTCTGCACCTGAATGTTCAATAAATTATTTAATTATCTTCAACGCTACTAAGATAGATAATAAAAAGTAAGTTAGTTAATTATAGCATAACCAAAAATAAAAACTTGGGTAAGAGGGATAACGAATAATGATTGCAAAAAGTAACTAAGTGACCTTGATGAAAAATGCTGTTCTGGTAAAATTGATATCACGCGTTAGTAAAACGATGTTCATAAATTACTCAAGTACCGTTAGTTAACTTTTATAGGCTGATTTTTTTACTTGAGAACTAGTTATGTACTTCTGACATTGTTGTATTATCTAGAAAACTTAAAAAATAGCTCTTTTTGTCTATCCATAAGGTAGATAACGGGCTTTAAAACACTTTGACATCATTAACTCATTTTGCCTAAAAATGTCAGTTAGTGACTTCTTGCTGGCCACCGACGATAAATTAAATAGCCCCTTCGCACAACAAGCCTCGGAATAATCTCACAATAGACGGAGGAAATCCTCGACAGACTTATTGCGACGAAGTGCCAACTGAGCGCGGATATTTATGACCGATCTTGGCGGATTAATGTTTCTCTTCGCATAATTTTTATTCTCTCCTGCAATTAATGAGTTGGAAGAATTAATTACTATGCTATCTGTTTTACTTGTGTTTTATTGTCATTCAGTGAGAATGTCTTAAATTAATGAAATCAAATAGTTTAAGTACTATTTAATGTATAAGCTATTTTTTTTAACGTAGCTACACACTAGGATTGCTCCTGTATCGTGGGTACCGCTTACAGACATATAATTTCACATACACATCACAATATTTCATCATCATCAATATTTGTGGATCGCACAAATATTTTGTTCCGGGCGGGAATCGAACCCGCGACCCCTAGCGCAGCAGTCCGATTGCTCAGTCACTACGCCAAACGAGCCGTCAAACTTAAGCTTTGCAACTCGTAACACCGATATTGAAAATTCTCCTCGGCTTATGCCTAGGAAACGAAAAAATACAGGCATTGCCGTAGAATGCAACTAATATGGCACGAAGATCTTTATCAGATGAGATAACACTTCAAGTTACGAGTAACTATTAATTATTCTGTGCTTTAACAAATATATTTACACAAACATGGCTAAGTGCGTGTCGAACCTCGCACTGTGTAGTGTTCCGTATAAATAGTAGATATATATATATATTGTAGCTTGTACGACACACTTTTCGTTAAGAACTTCCATTAGCATGTCGCATGATTTTATTCCCGGCTTTTTGCTGCCATGTAACAAAGTTAATGGAGACAAAGCTCAGATTACGTATTAAATTTAATTTCCCGTCCATACCTACTGCTGCCTCTAAGTCTAATTTTTCTTTGCCCTCAGAATTATAATGGCATGTCTTTTAGTATAATATAACACCTAAAGTACCTGGCAAATATCAATCGTCTAGTCCCAGTAGCCTCTAAGCTAAGCAAAATACTCACGAACATGATATTTACAAGGGTTCCGACTTTGCCTTTACATTGGCTACGGAACTCTAAAAAATCCCTCTCATAAAGTCAAGAAGCGGGGTGAGATCGGCCCTCGCGAACTGTTATTTCGCCCTGGTAACCCCACAGAAAGAATCACTGAAAGATCTATACCACCTATACTCTATAGAGTAGATGCGAGTATACAGTATACAATATAGAATAGTCTATATACTGGATTTTCTTGTAGGAAATTATCTGTTTGTTACATAATATACCTAGACAGCTTAGATTAAAAAAATATTTAGGCCGAGGGCGTCAGTATGGCGTTAAAGTAAAAGAAAAGTTAATTATTAGAATGAATAAATCAAAAATAAATTCGGTTGAATATTTCGCATAGGTACTTACGTAAATAATTTCGGGTAATATTTTTCATTTAATTATCTTTTAAATTGTTTTAATAGGAAAGTAGTGGTTTCAAAATTAAGATGCGCATAATATGCACAACCAACAATGATCCAGTAAGCGCCAATTTCGGGGGCCATAGGTAGGTAGGTATCTATTTCCCTTTATATATCTGTGGTGTGGTGTTACCCGAAGAAAAAATTTGCCCAGTATCCTGGGAAATATAATATGTTTGCGGATCTTTTTAGTCTATATGAGTTAATGTGAAAGGGGTAGCTTTTGGGCCGTTCTGTTTAAAACTATATATGATGGGGAAACCTACATGCACAGCACCACGTAAGAGATAATGTTTCAGAACACATTTCAGATCTAAGTTTGATATGGTAACTGGAAAATCCTTTCTTTTTGCAAAAAAATCGTGTTGTGTATTATTATACTGAGCGATCCTATAATATGCCATTCTGTTTTGAGGGATAAATGTTTTTTCCACTCAGATTTCCTCATGAGTTCACTTTAAAAGATAAAAAAGTAAACGTTTTAATTGCTAGAAGCTAGAAGCCGCCTCACCAGTTTAATTAAATTACTTCTACGAAAGTATTGCAGCGAATTCTATTTCTTAACTGGAGCTCAAAATAAAACCGACACAATATTGCAAATTCTATTTAATACGGCCTCTTGGATTTGCCGCATTTGCAGTTTTTCCGCCATTTTAAAGCGCACGGCTAAGGTTCAATTTACGGAAGCGATTCTCGCGTAGTGATTTAATTGCCGTGGCCCACTTGATATAATAATATCTTAAGGTACATAACCACATACATAATTTATACGTACATTTAGATAGTTTCGAATACATTCTAATATGATATGAGTATATATTATATCCTAATTTTTAAGAGGTTTATGTAAGTCAATGAAAATCAGCCACAGCATGCTTGTGATCGAAACGCAGCGATAGTAGAGTTTTGACCGGTTTTTCTCTTTGAATCTTGCGTCTTTAACGCTGCTCGAAATATCCCTTATCTGCGATGCGGTTTTAATATAACGGGGATACAACGGAAGGATTATAAGATATAAATCCAATTCTGCGAGTGGGCTTTCATAATAACCCGCTTCTAGTTCAAACTCCGGACATACCTAAGCGACAGCCTCGAGATCGAAGCAAAACTGACCTTTGTACATTTTAACGCCATATATTTCGTTCAAGATCAAAAAGCTTGTCAATTTTTGCTAATCGTAAAAAAATGCGTGTAACTTATTATTTAGTCTTGCGACGATTTATAAGGCTTCAGTTATTTTTATTTCAGTTATGTTTCAGAGAGTTAAATATGATTGCAGTGAAATGAAAAAACCTTTTTTTTGAAAGAATAAATGCTGTTTGTCTCTAACGGACCTTGACAGCGTCATCTGACTTAGTGAAAAAATCTGTAGTAATGATTTCAATCTATCTTACTCAAAAGCGGTAGTGAATAGCCTCTTTATTAGTTAACTAAGTTAACTATGCTAACTCTTAACTTAACTATCAACCTGCTTTTTTTATCGTAGTCACGTAGTTAGTGCAGGTGTGGTCGGGCTGCTTGCTAGTAAATGAGGCTGAAGTTTCCTCTGAACGGAAACCACTTACACCGTTCATTAGCAAAGCTTTTCTGAGACAAACTATGTTATAAAATAATAATACTATTAAGTACTTAGTAGTTGCTTAGGGGGTATGAGTTAAGCACTCATACCATGTTCAGCTATGATTCAAGAAAAATACTTTAGGGAGATTTATAGTCGGGATTTTTTAAAGTTTGCTTCATAAGGACAAACGTTACGGTAAATTGATGTATTAGGGTTGTCGAAAATACTAATTTACGAACACGCATAAATTCATATCGGGAAATTTTAGGTGAGTAAGTAAGAAGAACCCTTGACTTCCTTACATACGTACAGTCACACCTTTTCCTGTTGAGGTAGGCAGAGTATATCTTTCCACGCGAATCGCGCCTGACTTAATTAGTGTTTTTTTTCGATAGCGCGGGCAAAGCCGCGTTTAAAAGCTTGTTCTATACCAATCATCGTACGCACCGAGTGTAATCGATAATAGATGGATGCCGATCAATCATTCACGAGCCAGCTCATCTCTGGTACGATGATGTGGCCTGTTGACTGAAGGGCTAGAGATGGGGTAAGGTACTTGAGGAAGGCATGCATAAAGATTCGAGTCAAAATCTTGCAAAACGAATGTTCGCACGTTAACTTTTTGTTTAGTTGCATACAAGTGACATTGAACTTTATGTGTACGACGTAACGTCTAAAATCGGGGAAATGTGTCATGTAATTCATGTCAGCGGCGCTTGGACAATTTTTTTTAGTTAGATTGTGACTCTTTGGGGCTATACTCTGTCAATTATCGTATGTATAATATTTAATTTTTCAATTAAAAATCTAGATGACTTCACGCAAAGCTCAATTTCTATCACAACTATTGTAGAGTTACGACGTTTTTGCGTGTTATTGTTATTCGAAAAATGACCTATTCTTAACGATATTTTAAGTTGATCTTTGTATAATACCTAGTAGGTACATTTCCGCGAAGTTCGGCTGCCTTGTGGTTTCACCCACGTTTTCCATAGAGTAAGTTCCTTATTATACCAGTGAAAAAATATAGTCCACACAACAAGGCACTCGGGAAACCCTCCTAAGGATCATAAGGAAGGATCATAAATTGAATGATCCTAAAATTAAAAATGTAAAAGTTTGTATGTTTGGAAGTACAATCACGCTAAAACAGCTGAACGGATTTTGATGAAAATTGATAGGTAGGTGGGTTAACATTCGATCCACACACTGTTTCATTTTCATTTCAGAAAAATACACGGTTCCCGTGGTATAGCATAGGTAGCTAGTTGATAAACATTTCCTACCGTATTACCGTAATCGGAAACTGACGCACAATTCGATTATCAACAGGAACTAAATCAACCCAACATGCCTATCTATCTGGTATCCATTACATTAACTTACCTAATGAATTCGGATAATTGAGAGCATTCCGCGAACGCCATAAATTAGAGTGCCTTGGCAGAACGGCTGCAGGGAAACAAGGGAGGATTTTGGAGAAAAAGTATCATTTATGTTAGTTACTTACTAGATGTGCCCGCGAATGAGTCCGCGCGGTGTTCGGAAAAGTAAGACCAAGTATTTGCATTCATATCTTCTGAACCCCGCAACATATCGAAGTGGAAAATACATGAAAATTTTAACTAAAATTTCTTCTTTGATCCCTAAAATTTTCATAGAAACCCGTTGAGCCGTTCCCTCCTTTCACTTAGATCTACTACTTGGCTCCACCAGTGGATCCGCAGACACCTTTCTCTCCACTTAAACCATGTCGTCTCAATCCTAATCGCCTCAAGATTCTTCTTATGTCTTGTTAAATTGTCGTGGTCATCCAGCTAGACTACATCGCTTAGTCCCTAGTTATCTTGCATTAAAAAAGGCAAGTAAGCCAAGCTCTTAAAAAACTAAAGAACTTTTCCCCAAGATTTGGCTTGGGTTTACCCACCGCTTCTAGATCCCTACCATCCATCCCGTGCTACTCGCTGTTGGCACATCCTCGGATCGCGCTTACGGTAACTCTTTGATATAAATTATTCCGACCACGTCTTCGGAATTCGCGGATTTATATACCTACGTGTTAAGGATGAGGCCTTGGTGCTAGAAAAGGCGAGAGGAAGGTAATCCTCCCAACAATGGAAGTCTCAAGTCTCTTGCCTAACACTTGCTTTCACTGGGCAACGCTTTTAAGAGGATCAACCCGTATTTTCTGATCTCATGGAATTCTCGAACCTCAACTGACGTTGCGAGAAGATGTTTGTTTATAGACGACTAAAATCTGGTTTGGGGAACGTTGGTTGACTGTTTCTGGTTTGATCTTATCTGACTGTAAGAACTCTCTCCGTCTGGGAGGAGTGACAGTATATGCAAAGTATAAGCAATGCATTTATCTCTCTTTGAGTCAAACAAATTTAAAAAGTTTCCATGTCTTAATCTGGAAAGCTGAATCATTGACAAAAAGAGAAGTAGTCACTGGCTGAAAAGAATCCGTGCGAAGCCAAGAAAAAGAAAACAGCCGGTCTCATGAAGAAGTTTGGATCGCTAACTTTCCCGCTAATCTCTCATACCTTATTCCCATTCCTTCTTCAAGATTACCCGCAAGCACCTCGGATCCAAAATTGGGTCGAGTCGAGTGAACAATATCTAAGTGTAAGCCTATAAAAGTTAGGTAAGCTGTAAAGCTCGCTCTTTACCGTTGCATTGATATGGAAACAGATAGGTAAATGAGACACGCGGTGAGGGGGGAACTGGAATATGCGTTTTTGTTTTGGAATGAGGTGATGCGAAGGCTTGTGATGTAAGAGTTCGTCAGGCCACATAAGAATGATGAGATAACAACAAAACAAAAATATGATAACAACCGTGATTGACTTCCAAATCACGGAGCGTTGCAGTTAATTGATTGACAACAAATAACAAATGGTATTGTTGTAATTAATCTGATCGGGTTCGGGAGAAATACGAAGACGAGCTAATAGATCACATGATTGAAGAGCCGGACCTAGGGTGGAATTGAAATCCAACCCCAAAAGGCCTAAACTGAGCTATAAGCCGAAACCGTGTGTTTTTTCTTGGAACGTGCCTACTGGATAACTGATAATCATCTGTAAAGTTGCAAAATTTTCATTTCGTGTGACCTCATTTTCACCCCTTAGAAATTCCAAGAAAAACATAGAAAGCAAAGTCCAATTGCAAAACAGCCCAACCTTATACAGATTAACCAGCGGTTCCCAACATTGGAACCTGGCACTTTTACCCTAATGTTGCCACACTTGCCGTAATAAGCACCAAGATAGGAATATCTTGGCTCAGTTCCACAACACCTGAGCTTTAATTTCGCGTGCCTACGTTGTGATCCTTATTTATAAGACACGTCCCATATACGACTTAAAATGAGGTTATTCTAAGGAGGTCAGGTTAATAAGGCTGGTGTTACTATTATTATAATGTAGACAGGAAGTGGTCTGGAAATTCTTTGGTCAAAAATTCGTTTAGGGAAAAATGTTTTGCGTGGAGAATTCATTTTTTTACGTTTCGCCAGTGGCAAGTATATTTCAAATATATTTCATATGTCTAGTCACGATTCACTAGTGGAGGATGCTGAAATGTATGCTTTACTGAAAAATACTGGGATCATTCAAGGAAGAATGGCATTCATTGTAAATGTGACATTATTCTTAGGAGAGGAGGGTTGAATTTGACTTGAGAGTTGATTTGCAATCTTGTACAATTTTACATACTTTAGACTGCTTTCGACCCTTAGTTCCTTAGTTATAGAGGGAAAATTCCACTGATAAAAATAATAAAAAGAATATACACAAGGGGGCACAGAGGAAACTCAGCCCAAAAGGGAACAGAGAACATGTTACAGGGGAAATGGAAAACGTTATTACTTACTAATTTGATAAGGAAAATATTACATCTTTCGGGAACTCTCATGTGTCTTCATTAGCAGGTATAATGGCACAGACAGACGGGTAAGAAAACTTTCTCTCAGAGTCAACAGAGAAAAGAAAATACCAAATATTTTTGGCTCCGCAATGATAGTGCATTTAGCCAGTATTAAGTATGTTTAAAGTTTTTGTACTATACTTAAAATGGACAAATTTGAATTAACCAGAATGCCACGTTTTTTTGGGCTTCTTGTCCTCTACAAATATACCTAAGAATTTTTGGTAATCCATCCGCCACCGCCGCTATAGCAGGTACACAAATAGTGTAGTGTAGCGTCGATTAGTCTAGTAAGCAGTGCAACAAGGATCTTGTGGCTCGTGGCCAAAATCGGAACTAACACCGTCATCTTGTAACATTGACAAGCGTTGGATACAGATCAGCGACTACAGCGTACAAAAAATACTTTCACTCCCTAGTGCCCAACAACCTCGTTTGGTTCCGCTAAGCTGAGCTAACACACTTTTTGAGCATGAGGTGTGAAAAAAGTATTATTGAATCATTTTTGAGATATCATAATATTATATTGCAGAACAGCGCCATCTATCGAAGCGGTCAGAACTATTATTTTTATCGTGTCCTTAAAAGCCCTGACTCATTGCTACATAACAAGGTATTCCACGAAAAAATATGCAAAATAACTAATACGGTCTTACCACAAAAGATTTAGACCAGAGTTGAACAGATGAGTCTAAATATTTTCTCCACAAATCGACGTTTAATTCTTGCTAAATAACAAATTTACAAGTAGAATAATCAGGGATGCCAGGATCGAGTAAGAAAACGCGAGTGATAGACGTCGATATTGTCGAACGAAATTTTAGAAACCTCTGTTTAACTCTGACCCAATATTTTGTGGTAAGGCCGTTATAGTTTACATAAGTGTATAATATAGAAATAACTGAAAAGACATATAATTTGTTCGTCTCAACAACGTTCAAAGAAAATAAATCCGTCTGCCTGAATACTGGAAACACTTAGCCACCAAGGTTCTCACATTTTGTGTCGCCATATTTGTATCTATGCCTTTGAAATCTCGACGAAAAGAAATCTGTTTTGGGTAAATAGCGTAAACAATACGGCGATAAGCAGTAAGGGAACTTGTGACCTTACTTCGACGCAAGCAAACATGTTACCACAGTGTAGTCATAAATTTATACTAGGCTGCAGGTTAAAAAGTTCTAAAACATAATTATTAACTAACTAACTATTATTATCTCGATATTTCGAGCGAGTTACATCGACCGTGGTCGCGAAAAGACTGACGTATGCCAAAATTATATATTTTGATACTTGTTTGTGCGCGAATTAGAACCGTTTTTAACTAGTTAATAAGTAACAGTATATTCGGCAAGGTCAGTGTTTGTGTAGTGGAAAAGGGACACAATTAGCAGTCTGCATAGCTGCTTCCTTGCTTATATGACAAAAACACAACACTATTCAAGAAAAGGCGACTCTTAATATCATACAGCTGCGCTGCGTTCGATGTGACCATACTGCTATGGTACTGTAGTGTAGACCCGTTCGAGGCAATCTGGGTCAGATGGTATTTAATCCTACGTAACCAAAGATAGTCGTTTTTCGTGTAGGATAGTATTATTTAAGAAGGGCTTGGGTCCTTCAGTCTACAAATATCTACGAAAATCTTATTATCTCAATTAGTTTTGGTTCCAAGCTTCTAACCTTTTTTTTTTCATTGATCTTAGAGGATAAATGTGCTCTTTACGAGACGGGACAACCTAATTAAACGACATAATAACACACCTAAATTCGGAGATCGCACAATATCTAATTTCCAATTCAAATATCTGTAAAATCTAAATCTGCATTATTGAAACTGGACTCATTTCAATTTTATGAATCACTTTTCAAATGAAAATACTGGACTGAAAAGTATTTGTTGTCTCACTTTTCATCCAAGTAATATCCGGTCACCACTCGTTTACAGTCTCGCAGAGAACTGAAAAACCAAAATGCTGGAGTACACTGAGCGGCAAAAGTCAATTCGACCATTTGTTATAATAAATTCAGCTATCTTACTAATATTATAAAGCCGAAAGTTTGTGTGTGTATGTATGTGTGTATGTGTGTATGTGTGTATGTTTGTTAGGTCTTCACGCTCAAACGGCTGAACCGATTTCGATGAAATTTGGTATAGGGGTAGATTGGACCTATGAGACGGACATAGGCTATCTTATGTCTCAAAAAATAATCTAGAAGGGGATGAAATAGGGGTTGAAAGTTTGTATGGGGAATCCATAATTCTTCAAGTTAGGGATCTGAAAATTCTTATTTAGGCTTTTGGTAATAAATAATAAATACGGGTTTCAGCTTTTTTGCAAAATTATCCCAAAAGGGGGAAAAGCAAGGGGGTTGAAATTATTAGGTATTCTTTATATGCACCCCCCAACGGACCACAATAAACGGCTGAACGGATCGTTATTTAAAGAGGGAGAGTGCGATGGGAGTAAAGGGGGGAGAGTGCGGGGAGGGAAGGGGGAGAAAGGAGGAGAGTGGGGGGAAAGGGGAGAGTGGGGGGAAAAGGGGAGTAGATGGTAGTGTGGGGGGAGAAGAGGGTAGAGTGGGGAGAAAGACGGGGAGAGCGGGAAGAAAGAGGGGAGAGTGGGGGATAAAGAGGGGAGAGTGCGAGGAGAAAGAGAGGAGAGTGGGGTGAGAAAGAGGGAAGAGCGGGGGGAGAAAGAGGGGAGAGTGGGGAGAGCAGGGAGAAAGAGGGGAGAGTGGGGGACAAAGAGGGGAGAGTGGAGGGAGAAAGAGGGGAGAGTGGGGAGAAAGAGGGGAGAGTGGGGAGAAAGAGGGGGGTGGGGAGAAAGAGCGGGGAGAAAGAGGGGAGAGTGGAGGGAGAAACAAGTGGGATGAGAAAGAGGGGAGAACGAGGGGGGAGTGGGGATAGACAGAGGGGACAGTGGGGTGAGAATGAGTTGAGTGGGGTGATAAAGAGAGTAGAGTGGGGAGAAAGAGGGGAGAGTGGGGGGAGAAAGAGGGAGAGTGGGGGAAAATGAGGGTAGTGTGGGGGGAGTAAGAGTGGAGAGTGGGGAGAAAGAGGGGAGAGTGGAGGTAGGAGGGGAGAGTGGGGGGAAATAGGGGAGAGGGGAAGAGGGGAGAGTGGGGGGAGAGAGAATTTGGTTCGCAGATAGGTTATCTTCTAACTTAGGGCATGGGCTACGAACATATTATTAAGTCATCATCATAATCATTGCCGTTTTCTATCAATGCTATATAAACTGAAAAATACCCAATGTGCGTAAAATTTCGTACGTAGATAGGTTATCCCGCAACTTACGACTTAGGCTTTAATTCATCATCATCATCACGACCGTTTTGCATCAGTGCAATAAAAACTGTGACAAACTACCCTATTGGCATGAAATTTGGTATTTTTATAGCTTATATATATACCTATATATACCTTATATACCCCAACTTACACATACACAGTGGCCTAAAAACTGTGAAATAGTACCTTAATTAGCATAAAATGTATTATGCAGATAGTTTAGAGAGACAATATAGGCTACAAATCATCATCGTCACTGTTTATTTGTCCATCAGTGCGATAATAACTGTGAAAAGCTACCTATCTTCTGTATTTTCTCTGACACAATGTTACAAGTCGTATCTAACAGCCACCGCCCTATAGGTTTTATACCTAATGTGAAACGCGGGTGAAACCGCGGGGCGCAGCTAGTTGATTATAACTTGGCTTCGACATAACCATACACCTAACATTAAAATACACATTCCTTCTTACACACACGCTTTTATGCCTAGTAAATTAAATATACTGAAAAACATGTCAAGCAACTTCAAAAGCGAATCCAAAATAAATTGACAATAAAACCGGTTATCTTCATACAGCAGTTACGCGAAAAAAAATTCATAAATGTACAGTCAACAATTTAATTATATTTTCAGAGGTACAAAAAACGTTTTGCCAAGAGTAGGGTTGGCAGCGGGAATTCGTCTCTGAATTTTTTAATGTCAAGGAATTTAATTAGAACAACTCGGTTTTTATACGTGGGGTAAATAGCAAATTGTATTGCTTAGGCTTACTTACCTATTACATTTATATATTAGATGAATATATATAGGAAGACTTTGCCCAGCAGTGGGACAGTACATGCTGAATTATTTATTTATTTTTAGTTATAAATATATTGATTTAAATTTGTATAAGTTTATTTTTAAATCAACTGTAAGAAAACTTGACATATACTTGGTTTGGAACATATTGAAAAAGTGGTCCAAATAACATTTTGTACCGTGTGTTATTGTTGTAAAAAAATATTTTTCACCAAGGTTACGTTTTAAAACGATAGTAGGTACATATTTTCATGATTTTTTTTGTATTCCATAAAGATTAAGTTTTTAATATATCACCAAAAATTTTTAGATTCGTTTTATTTCTTTGGCAACCCTAACTGAAAGTGATATTAAAGGTTGTTCTATAATCTTGCTCCTGTTTTTAGGCTTATCTTTTTACGGATACATTTTTATGTGCTGTCTATAAATAATTTTTGCTATGTTATGACGTGTATTTGTGGCAAATAAATAAATAATAGCAATGATGAATGTTTACGACCTACGCTACTTCTTTTTATGTGTTTTGCGAATCTTTTTGGATATTATGTCGAATTATAGGTTGTCAACTTGTCTCAAATATTATTAAACCAACTTGTGTAACCAATTTCATCTTGTCTCGCTAGACCCAACATGTTTAACTAGTTCCAACTTGCCAAACCGGTTCCTTCTTCACAAACCGGTTCTTACTTGTAGCACCGGTACAACCTTGTCCAACAAGTTCTCACTTAACAATCTGGTGTTATCATGCCAAACCGGTTTCTTCGTCTCAAACTGGTTTTTATTTGTAGTACCGATTCCACCTTGTCAAACTAGTTCGCACTTGACAAACCGGTTCGAAATATGCAAACTAGTTCCTACTTCTCAAACCGGTTCTTATTTGTTGTTGCGGTTAAAACTTGTCAAACTGGTATCAAGTTGTCAAACTGGTCTCAACTTGTCATACCAGTTCCAACTTGTCAAACCAGTTCCAATTTGTCAAACCGGGCCTTACTTGTCAAAGCGGTTCTAATCTGTCATAAAGGGCCTTACTTGTCAAACAGGTTCCAATATGTCAGGTGGTTCAAAAGCGTTCCAATTAGTGAACCGATTCCGAACTTGACAAACCGGTTCCGACTTGTCAAACTGGTGTAAATTTTTAGGTGATTCCAACTTGCCAAATCGGTTCCAACTTCTCAAACAGGTTCTGAATTGTTCGGTGGTTCAAATATGTTAATAAGGATCCATATCGTTGAACCGGTTGCTAACTCGTCAAACTGGTTCCAAGTTGTCCAACCGGTTCCTACCGATTTGTCAACTGTTTCTTATAATTAAACCGTTTCAATTTTATCGCCGATTGCAACTTGTATCAATTATTATTAAACCAACTTGTGTAACCAATTTCATCTTGTCTTGCGACATGTTAACTAGTTCCAACTTACCAAACCGGTTCATTCTCCTCCATCCGGTTCTTACCTACTTGTAGCACCGGTCCCACCTTGTCCAACAAGTTCTCACTTGACATACCGGTTCCAACATTCCAAACCGGTTCTTACTTGTAGCACCGGTTCCACCTTGTCAAACAAGTTCTCACTTGACAAACCGGTTCCAACTTGGCAAATTAGTTACTACTTCTCAAACCGGTTCTTACTTGTCGTGAAGTTCAAAACTTGTCAAAATGGTGTCAAGTTGACAAACCGGTCACAACTTGTAAAATTAGTTCCAACTTGTCAAACAGGTCCCAATTTGACAGGTGGTTCAAACTTGTCAGAAGCGTTCCAATTCGTGAACCGAATCCTAACTTGTCAAACTGGTTCCAAGTTGTCCAACCGGTTCCAACCTGACAAACTGGTACCTACCGAAGTCAAAGACAAAGTCAAAGTCAAAGCATTTATTGTAAATACCTAGGCAATGAAATCGCACTTTCACACGTCAAACAACTAATTTAACAAAGAGATACCTACATAAAAACATAATAGTATGATAAATTGAATTAAACAGTAATTGATTATGGTTTGAGTTTGAAAAATGTATATTTCCCTTTCAAACACTGTACCAAGATTCTGGACAGGAAAAGGCAACTCCGTTGACTCTACCAGTGCCGTTAGAGAAGCCAGCACCAAGAAACTGTACGAAGATGTCATATTTTAACTTATTATTTTTATTATAATTTTTCAGGCATATAGATTAACAAACAATATTCTATAGATTAACAAACAATATTCTATAGATTAACAAACACAATACATAAAATTGTTCTCAAACCGGTTCTTACTTGTAGTACCGGTTCCACATTGTCAAACAAGTTCCAACTTGACAAACCGATTCCACCTTGACACACTAGGTCCTACTACTAGGTACTACCTAGGTCGCTCAGCCTAGAATAGGAAACAAGGAACGCTTTCTATTTGAATGCCAGCCTTTTATGACAAAACAGTATTAAACTCGATCGACTGTGCTCAGATCACACTACGACCCGGCTTTAGCTGAGCTATGATTAAACAACTAATCAACTTAAATCTTATTTACAGTGTTAACGTAGTTTATTAACCACTAAACTGTCAACCAACCTCCGAAAGTAAATGATTGTTGAAGTTATAACTCCACTACCCATTTAATCTTTCCACGAAAAGTATAACATAAATAAACAGAATATGGTACAAGAAATAAATTCATGTTATCTCTCAACGACTCGCCGGAGACAATTTTATTTTAACGTTCGCTTTAAAAGCCAGTAAATGTGGAGAATAAAAAGCGCAATTTGATTATGCCATTACTGGTTCCGAAACGGTGGCCATTTTATCCGGGTTCTAACAATCAGTTGGTAGTTTATGCCCGCCGCACACTCGCTGCAGTATGTTTTCGGATTCGGAGACAATGTATGAAAGTAGCGATAAAAAAATTAAGAGCGATTTTAAAATCGATTCGTGGAGGACGAATTTACAGAGACAATTATCTTGTGTTATTATAATTTATATTGATCAAAGAGCAAGATGTTCGACTTTCTGTCTCCAAAATTCCATGTGTAGCGTAAATAAAGACAACTCACTAAGAAATGCGAAAGTCCTTAATGAAAAAAATAACATTAAAACAATATCCAAATCCGAGTCTTTATAAAAATAAAGTTGTTCTGTTGCAAGAGCTGCGAAAACGAATACATTCACAAAATCGCCGTATGGCCACTAAAAACACCAAGTGTGCGGAGCTCCTTACCGTACAACATTCAGTTCGCGCGCACGTTCCCCACGTAACTAACGGAACGACTTGCCCCATCTCACGGCCTATCCTATTCGGCGCATGTTTTTCTATAAATTCCTTCACCTTATCAAGATTCAATGTAGGCTTTCGTGCGAGTTTTTTTTCTTGTTAAAGAACATTTTTTGTCTCTGCAAATTAGCCGTTGATATTTCCTCGGACGTGAGAAAGGTTTTTCCTAGGGTTTCCTTTGAAGATGGGAGAAGTGACCTTGTATTTATTTGTCAGTGAGGCAAAGCTCTGTGTAGCGGAGATGACATTTCGTTAGAAGTTTAAAGGCTCCTCCACATGGGAGTCCACGATCCTCCGACCTGATGGAGTGTCGTGACAGTCGCGGCGAGGATTTTAATTTAAGAGGATTTGTCTTTGGCTCGCTCGCCGCAGGACGTAGGTTTCAAATCAACTGACTGCAATAACTGATCTGGAGCTTCAAACCATGAGCTGGAAATAGCTGTAAAACTGTCCAAATTATCCGAACTAATGCCTAAAAGCTTACCTGAAACGCGGGCTATGACTGGAGCCTCAAAATTATAAAAAATAGGTCATTTGAATAATATATAATTGAGATAAAAAACGGTCTCGTCCCTGCGAGTATTATTATTTTACATTAATTTAGCTCATTTTGTAATACCTCTCTCTATAGCAAAATAAGAAAACGAATCGATTAGAAAACAAATAATCGAAATGGGCAAATAAGCAAAATGAAGAGAAATGATCGAACTGAAGGGAAGTTTTAAATTAAAGAAACTTATCAACCGAAAAGTTTCCCAATTGTACGTTTTTATGAAAGGAGGGTATTAGCTGAATTATTTTTGATGGGAAATAGAGTTGGAAATTTTGGGTGATTTATTTCCGGCTGTGAATTCGACGGGAAATGAGAATAAAATTGTAAAAGGATTATTGATAATGTTTATTAACATTATAATTAATTATTGACTAGTTTTATGTCGTGTCTTTATCTGGAACAGTTCATTGCGATAAAAAGTATCATATTATGTTCTTCGAGAGCCATGATATACTTCTACCATAATTTTCAAAAAATTGTTTTAGCTGTTTAGACGTGAATGAGACGTGAAATTTCTCGCCGCAAGGGGACGCCACACGGCGCGCGTTTTCGCCGCAACCTTGCATTTCACTCTACGATGAGTTCTGATAGTAAATTCGTGTTATAAACTGCTCTGCGGTGACACGCGCCGTGTGGTGAGCCCATTACGCTTTATGAACATAGCAGTGGTTTTTGCATGAAAAACAACCTGCGATGAAAAACCGCGTCTCATAAACGCAAAACTAAGTTAAAAAGTAACGGGAACCAATTAACTTTAGAAATAAAAAGCGGAAAATATTGGAAGGTTGATGCTGATTAAATTTTTTAATTAAAATCTTGCGCTGTTGCACCTCCGACGCGGGTTGGATTTTTTTTTGTAGCATTGGAAATGGTAATGTTCTGTACTTACTATGATATTTTCATTTGTGTGAGACATTTGCAGAATGGTATTAGTTGTTGCCTATTTTATTTATATTTTTATTCATAATAGTCTAAACTACAAACAAACTTCAATAAAAATAAAAACAAAATAATCCCTAAGGTATATAAAAAAATTGGAAAAATTATAAGTCGACTTCACACTAAAACCTATAAATAACTAAAAAAATGCTACGTTTCATCTTACGTACCTTCCATACTGCAAAGCCCATTTTCGTAGCCCATTACAGATATTATGGTATTCCCTGATCGCTCATTGGAATACCTTTAATCTCTCAAGAACAAACTTCCCTACCTAAATACCTTCTGCAATCCTAAGGGTCCTCAAGAGTCGCGATTCTCGCTTGAAAACGGTCGAAAATACCCTTTTGTCCCATTCCTTCCGCAATTTTCGCGTAAAAGTGTGTATCTACGAGTACACACGTATAAGGCCAGTTTAGATGTTTTTTACGGACTTGTGGGCGGGATTTTTGCATTTTTACCCCGCTACGGGACTTTTCTGTCCCCAAATGTATTCAGGTCTTGTTATCTTGAAGTAGGTGCCGGGTTTTGTTTTGACTACAAACATGGCCACATAACTTACATTGAGGACTGAGATTCTCTTGCTGAATATGTTTTACACGACTCGAATACAGATGTGTCACGTGAAATCTGAATTGGTTTTGTAATACTTTACTAGCTAACCAGATCAGACTTCAGTGTGGCTAAGTGCGATTTTAATTATTAGGGATGCGTATAAAAGTTGCCACGTGAAACGCATTGATATTGCCAGGTTCCGTGGGAACTTCGGAATAAAAAGTAAATAGATCTAAAGAACAAATTTTAAGTCAATTCATCAATTGCTTTTTGAGGGTTGTAGACATAAACATGCATTAGATGAATTTTTAAATGTGTGTAATAAAAATAGGTCAGCGTTTGACCTCTATCTCCTGGTGTTAAGGACGATGTTGTCGAAGGTGTTAAACATGCTCAGCCTAAAACGGAACTGGCTCTCAAGGAAAGCTGCCGGAACACCCCGAGAAGGGTTTAGCGACAGATTTCCTACTTCATTCTGCTTCTTGGCTAGCCAGGCGATACACTATCTTTATTGTTGTTCCTTGCCTTCAAAGAAAAACTCAATGAAGTGTGTCTATAGAGTTCTGGCAAGACCCAAAATGTGATAAATTAGTTCATGTTTCTTATGACTATTAACAATAATAATTAGGAGTTATCGTAAGCAATTATCTAAAAAAAAAACAAAAATGTTTTTCTCTCTCCAACACTCCCACAAAGTTTCAGTGAGGTGGTATCTTACTGAAACGTTATTGAATCGTGACGTTGACTGTGACACAAAAAGACCTACCAAAAGCTGCAACAGATAGTTTCCATACGAACCATGCAGTTACCCGACTTTCGGAGCTTCGGACTTAGTTGTATTCGCCGTATTAGCAACGGTTCCTCCCATCAAATCCTGAAAGATTCGTCCTAAGTGCGTTTACTGTACGATCCTGTAAAAGCGTGTTTAAAGCCTTATCTGGGGTATCGGGTGTAGTCCAAAACTCGCAATGTGGAGTGCTCAAGTGCTTGGTATCGTTAAATGTTACGTTTGCAGCGTCCAAGTCATGAGCGCCAGCGTTTTGGCATGTCTAATAGTACCTAAACTCTACTTTTTTTTTGTTTTCAGGTACATTCTTGACTATTTTGAGAACTGTCGCATATCAGGTATGCTTTACAGAACCGCTTGAATTGATTTGGATGTGTTTCGTTTGTTTATTAATGGGTTGAACTTTCGAAAGTTCAGCTTAATTCTTATCGCATTTTTCTGTAAGCAATGTTCACAATATAAAATCACATTATGTACCAATTAAGTCACATTTTGTACGAAATATGTCAAATTATGTATTAAGTACGTCACATTCTGTACGGTCGGCATCAAAAGTAGCTTAACATCTCCATATCTTAAATTTAATATTACACCCTAAAAATATACATTTTGCGTATCTACAATTGAACGGCCTCTAAAGTAGTTGAACATCTCCGTATCTTTAATATACACCCTAAAAATGTACATTTTGCCTATCTACACTATCTATGAGATGGAATTGGAAACTTAAACATGTTAGCTACTTTTGATGCCGACTGTACCAAATACGTCACATGATGTACCAAATACGTCACATGATGTAGCAAATACGTCACCTGATTCTGTATCAAACTTGGTTATATCTTGTACCAAACCACAGGCGATCCAATACGCCCGCGTTCATGCTTAACACGCTAGACGTAACAGAAATATTCTCTCAGTATATGTCCATTTTAAATTCTACTCCGTTAGCGACGGAGATACTGGAATTTCCGATACTCGCTCCATTGCTTCTATAATTGGGAGTTTGCAAGACTTCCGGACATGGCTGCTAAGACGGCAATTTTATGAAGTTTCTTTAGCTGAAAATCCTTTGAATCCTTATAAAAAGTTACACAGGCCATTACTTTTAGTCAGCCCATGACGTTGTTCATTATTAAGCCCGCCGAGAGCTATTTACCATTTTTGCGTCGTCCATTTAAAAGAGGCGACATACAAATTGAAAAGGGAAGGTTTGGGAAGCCTTTTTAGACTAGAAACACAATGAATTTTAAGTACGCACTCTTAGTAGGGGACGTGCCGATGTGTTTCTTGTTAAAACATTATGTAGTACTGAGTAATCGCTCAGTGAAGGAAAAGGGAGGGAACTCACATGCCCAAGCGTTCTTTCGGAGGCATGGATCCACCAATCCACGCCGTGGTTTATGAGCTAACGAAAGTGATGAGAGATCCGTGCCCAGCAGTAGACGAATGAAGCTTGTGATGGTGATGATGTAGCCCTAGCAAAGAGCCAGAAACCCCAGAAAGACCAGAGCCAGATTAGTTCTGTAGTTTCTGAGTTAGACAGACAGGTATGATGGTGCATCGTTTTATAATAAGTAGTATAATCGTAATATATAAGTATAAATTACGTGTCACGTTGTTTGTCCGCGATGGACTCCTAAACTACTTAACCGATTTTAATCAATTTTGCACATCGTGTGTAGTTTGCTCTAACTTAAAAGATAGGATATCTTAAATCTTAATTTATAGTCGCAATAACAAAAACCTTAGCCACAGCAACGCTCGTCTGCCAGTAAGAGATATTTTCTGGCTTGACACTGACTGTGCGTAAATATCTTGATAAGGCAAGGTTTTGTTTAGTAACGAAGTTTTTTAAGCTCAGGAAACCACTTAAAATATGAGATTATAAGTGAAAAATATTGTTAAAATTGATCATACAATAAAGATTCTGATGTATGATCAATTTTAACAATATTTTTATTCAATCATCTGATTGGAAAGACAGAAACGAGATTACAAACAATTGGTTCGATAAAAAAAAACACAAAGATGACACTAAAGCGCATCTTTGCTTGTCACTTACTAAGAGATTTCATCATGAAACCACTAAATGGGGAGTTTATGAGAAGCGATTGGGAACCTTACATTTTCTAATTTTGTCATCACTTTTTTCCAATCAATAAAAACATACAAAAACTAACAGTTAAAGCGATCGCGGCCATCTCCCAGTACCACCAGTATAACCACCTTAGCACAACCTGGCCTTTAGTAACACACCCCATACTGATTTAACATATCCCAGGCTGTTTATAAAGACCGTTTACGATAAGGGTTTTTATGTAAAAGCGGTAAACGAGCGGCCCGTTTGATGTAGGCTTTCGAGTTCGCCGTTAGTGGCCGTTTATGAAGCTCGTTCGGGATATAGCCTGTTAAAAGTTAGGCCGATGTGTGGCCATCTTTGTGAATACAAAACTACAATGGGAATTAAGGTGCTAACATACATGGTTATAGAACACATTAAGGTGCTAACATACTTGGTTATAGAACACATTAAGGTGCTAACATACTTGGTTATAGGACACATTAAGGCGCTAACGTACTTAATACGCGGTGGAAATGTTTACTCAAATAATAGTACTCAAAAATTAGTCACAATCACTCAACACTAATCCTTTAGTACCTACTATTTTTATTCTTCTTCTTATGCTTCTTATTGTAAGTACTTAGGCATTAGCACTTTTACAAGTGAAACACTTAAATTCACATAAACATTTTTCTGTGATTGGTTAACACGACTCCCTAATTAAGGTTTCTTGTATTGAAAGAATCAACAACGACGATACCATTGTTTCAAATAAACGTTAAAGGAAAATTGGCTCATCAGTAATTGGGGTGATTTTCGTTTTTAATTTTTCTTTTCTTTCTTCTATTGTCTTACTGTTATTGTGTTATTCTAATTATTGGTGTGACTGATACCTACAAACAAATTTATTTTATTTCTTGCTTTCTTTGTAGTCCCAGCAATTTCGAACCAGGGCATACCATGCCCTGGTTCGAAATTGCTGGGACCTACACCTCGTTAATTTACATAGGTAGGTATCAAAATAACTATAAAACTAATTGACTACAAGACTTTTAACAAGTCCACAAAGTAAATACAGATCGCTGATCGATCCCAGCACACCGTCTTGAAATCCTTTGAGACAGACGTAGGTAACTAAACCCAGTCTAGGTCCCCATTCGGAGCCTTAGATCTAAAGTCAAGATAACTTTGTCAAAGCGGCGTTTGAATTTCAAACCGTGCTCGCATTTGCGGACTTTATTATACCTATATAGTCGTGAACAGTATGGAATATTTTGCGCTACACGTCTGGTCCTTCCAAGCTGTGGACTACGGTTTCAAATTCCAGCGAAGGCAAGTACTAATGGGTGTCTTGTATAAAACTCAATTGTCGCACCGTAAAAACGTCCATACTGTCCACTGTCTGTAGTTTCAAGTTTATGTCGGAAATGTGACTTGTGTTAATATGCCTTTCATATAAACGTACAAACGTATCTTGTAGCTCAATGACTATGCATAACATGAAAACATGTACCCTGAAACTGCCAAAACAGACACTAGATTGCAAATTGAACTATGTAGGGAGGGGTTTGGCGGAAAATTAAAAATGCCTCATTATTAATTGTGTATTTTTATTGTTTGACAACTTGCGGGATATTAACAATTACGTGTCCGTTAACGTGCCCGAGTGTGGGCAAATAAAACAAACCCAATAAGAGTGTCATAACGACACGCGTTTTCTCCAAAAGGCCAACTTACTGAATCGCGCCTGCAACTGCTACTTATCCGAGCATTTGTTTCACTATCTCACCTAATTGTGTGACTTTAGGGGCGGTAAACTTATTGTAAGTCTAGAACTGACTGGATTTCAAGAATCGCTGCCGGAACACCCCAAGAGGGTTTGCGATAGATCTTCTACTGGAGCGTAGTAGGTAGCCAGGTGGAAACTATAGTTATCTACTAAGGTTTTCAACATTTACCTTAATCGGAAACTCATGCTGATAATATATATGACTACTGTATAAATGCGAAAATAACTGTTTGTTTGCTGACTTTATCACGGCTGACTGGGCCTGTACTTGCAATTCCTTGCAGAAGACGTGTGACGTCATAGTGTTGTAAACACAAAAGTTGGACCATTTGATATAGAGATCGGCACCTGTAGAAGTATATTGGACACTTTTTATCGTGATAAGATTCCCGTTCGGACGTAGTGACAGACAATAGGTAGTTAATTATAAATTAATTCGATTTTCCCAAACAACAGATTAAAAAATAAGGGATTAATTAATTCGGATACGCTTTGTTATCCATTCTAAACATCTGAATTACTCTAACCCCTTTATCAAATTCCGGATTGTACCGCACTGGACCTCAAAATCCGTCCGTATTCCGCTCCGTGCATAAATGAGCACTGTTTCCGTTAAATATTTTAAGTCGTTATTTCCTTTTTAAACCTTTCTGGGCTTTTAGTGATGAGAAAAGCATTCGGCTTTATTTGGGTACCATTTTCGGCACGGAGCCGAATGTACCTTAGATGGACTAGGTTACTTAAGTTTCAACTTGGAATGGCCCTTCTGCAAAAGCCCATCTTAGGGGGCGGCACCTCTACCAGATATTCAACCGACAAGCAGTGGGAAGTATCAATGCGAGCAGGTTGTTTACGTGATGGGAAGCGCAATGTCTGCCTACAATTTAATATGCCTATTCATTTAAAAACACTGCTATAAGTCGTAACTACTGCAATAAACAGTACCAAACAAGTTACATTTTCGATTCCTTCCCATTAAAAATCAATAAAAACAAACTAATAATGCCTACTAAGTCAGAAACTTCAAAGATAAAACAAAACAAATAAAATGTTTTACGACTCGGTGTCTCAGAACTACGAGTCAGTTGTTTTACCAAACATTCTATATTGAGAATCGTATTTAGAAATGAGGTTGAGGTAGCAAAAACTTTTTTGTTATAACGCAGTAATTTAATCATAACTCAACTCATTTATTGTAAGGCAATCGAAAATAATTCTCTTAACCAAAGAGAACAATAAAAACATGAAATATGATAAAATAATTGAATATTGGTTGAGTTCGAAAAAGGAAAAAGGAAAATTACCTAATCTTATTTCAGATAACAAAGTACTGATGATAGATAGAAGATACATAAATCTCGAAGCTTATACCTGTCTGTGAACGTTCCCGAACCCAACTTCAAACAAACGGTACACTAATTTACATGCAGTAAAGTCAACAAGACCCGTAATTAAGTTGTACCAACCTGAGATCAAGATACGAAACCCTTTAATTTGCCGAACAATAGCCCGAAACCGAACAACAGACCAACAAAAATGTCACGGGTTATTAATTCGGCTGTACGATAAATTTTGGGTAACAAGGTCGCGGGTAAGGATAAGGATGCCGAAAATGGGCCGACGACAGGGCCGAATTACGGTCAGTTTAAAAAAAAAAAGATGCTAGAATGAGCGGGACCGAAAACAAGGCCGAATTTCAACAACTTCAAAAAAAAACAAATTTTGTTTCATAATTATCGTCTTCGGGTAGATTCTGACTTGAACAGCTTTGTTCAGCTATTTTATGACTGAACTGTGTGCATTTCTAGTTAGATGTGCTTAAACCGGAACTAAATTCATCTTACAATAGGTATTAGGATTCCAGTAGTTAGGACAGGCTGAGTTTAGCTTGAATTAACTACATTTTTATCTCCTTACTCCTACAAATTGTATTGATTACAAATGGTAATGATTTAGTTTTGCTCATCTTTTTATGTACCTACCTACTGATTAAGTATGTAATTAATGTGAAACTCTTAAAATACTTACAAAACATAAATTATATCATCACAGAACATATTTCATCGAATACATTATTGTCGCATTGCCAACAATGGTATTAAATTAACGCGAGCACTAGCACCGCCCCGCGGCGATGATCGCGCGACATTTAAGGATTTTATCTAACTTCCGACTTTTATGTCGATAGCTTTCTAGTTTTACCCTGTAGCGAGGTTCGCGCGACATGTTTGGAAATGCAACGTTAAATTTTATATATTTTCGATAGCTTTTTTAGAAAGCATGCTCACGTTCAGACTACAATATCGAGGGTTGAGTGGTGAAACCCGATAAGTTGATAAGTTGTTATTTTGACTTATACCCCACAAAAAAGGCGAAGGATTTTGATTAGGTACCGTATGCTTTTAATGTAAAAATACAAAATTTTGCACTGATTGGGTTTTATCACTCACCCCTCGATATGGGACTGGCTCTTAAGGACTGCTATTTGATATCTAGCCAGGCGGATAATATAGTACTTAACTTACCCTGCTACCAAGGTTCTTAACGCACATGCCCATTTCGGCGGTCATCCTAGCAATCATAATCGTCATCAGCCTGAAGACGTTCACTGCTGAACATAGGCCTCCCCCTTAGACCGCCACACCGAACGGCAATTTGCCACTTGCATCCACCGGTTGCCTGCGACTCTTTTGATGTCGTCGGCCCATCTAGTGGGAGGCCTACCTACACTGCGTCTTCCAGTCCGTGGTCGCCACTCTAGAACCGTTTCTTCCCAATCATAATATCTCCTAACAAACTAGTGTAAATTGTAGTGTTGAACTTTTGGGTGTAAATACTTTAAATCATGTACAGACAGACCGTTTGCCCTTTAATAATGTATATAGAGCAGATGAGTTATGGCGCAGCGCCGTTGCCAACCCGAGTAAACATGAAAGGATTGCCAGAATTTCAGAAATTGCCATTTGCGAGAATAAATAAATATTGGCGTAAGAATTAAAGTTGTTAAAAGCATATTTCGTCTGGGTTAGCTTTGAAATCTAGAGTGTAATGGAGCGATACGCACCACTCTCTTTTTCAATTATATGTGTTTACGTATCAGAATTCCTGTTTTTTTTTAATGCAACTTGTATTTAGAAAAATCATTTCAGGACATCCGAAAATAAATTCAGTTATCGTATTAAACATTTTTCTTACTTTTCAATCTACTTTCCGTAACCGACGCTCAATGTTATTAGCCTCCCTAGTTTTTATGTCGATTCATCGATGCTGACGACATAGATACCCCATAGAAACCGATCCGAAACAGAAAGGCCCCGGCATATTTAGTAATAGGGCTGGGTAAGACAACAATGACGTGCGGCCGTCGTTACACGATCTGAGGGCTGTCCAAAACTATTGTCACGTTCTTAGGGTTGTGCAAAACTATTGGCACGTTTCTAGCTATTGTGTTAGGGTCAGAGTTTGGTTTGGTTTTACAAATTTTGTAATGTGTGTTTTGTATAAATATATGTACGTAATTATCTAGGTAAATCTGTTAAGAAACCGACATTCCTAAGGTATGTGATCCACTAATCCGGGTCACCGTGGTGGATTACGACCTAATAATTCTCACGAAAGTCTTAACCTCTCACGCGGAACCAAAACAAAGCAACAAAGCTAAATGTCTATATAATTGCACCAATTTTTTGTTATCAGCCCATACCAACTAGATCGAAATTCAGTTTTGAATAATTCCATTCAGCTGTCTAAAAACATTTCGAATTCAACTTTTCTAACTACCTAAACACGAAAACAATGTACGTATCAGTCTAATACTACCATTCTTACGCCAATTGTATTCTACAAAAGAGACTTATCGTGTCGAAACAATCGTAATTAAAAAACAAATCAGGGTTAAAAGGCATCACCAGGGTCGGTATTCTTCAAGATCAGTGGTTGCCAACTTTTGGTCAGTCAAGTTTTGTAAGGGTTGCACAAAAAAGAAAAGGGGCCGCATTGTGTAATCACGTTTACCTTTCATTAATTAGATTAGGCTTAGTTAAATGGTTATACCGTTTAATTTTAACAAGTATTTGCAGTTATTACGCAACTTTAACGGCAGACTGATTTATTCATGTACATTATTGCATTATTGTATACGGTGGCCTTTAATCTTGGTAAATACTGCTCTGTGAACTCTGTATGAAAATTTTAAACAACGATTTAGATCTGCGTATCAACATCTCAACGTCGTCAACATTCGTGCTGATGGATTGTCTTGCGACCCGCGTCTCCGAAATCGTATAACGCAGGCCGCTTTTGGAAAAGTTGACTACCACTGCTCCACGCGAGCACGCTATCGCTCCATCACCGAGTCGCGGGCTTATCTACGCCACACCTGACACCGCTTCCCTTGTGATCGCGAAAACCGATTATTGGGCGTTTCCGGCGTGCTATGAATAATATTTTGTATTGTGGGAAAACAACAATAAATAATGCTATTGGACGTAAAGGAAGGTATGTTATTAGATTTTCAGTTCACTTCCTGGAATGAAATTGTTGTGAAAAAACTTTTGTTTTGAACTTTATTTTGATTAGTTACACAAAATGTTGTGTAGCGCTGGAGGGTACAGCGATGCTCAACATTTTGCAACGCTTGTACTAGACCTTTATAACTTAACTAGCTACGCCCCGCGGTTTCACCCACGTTCGCTATTATCTCAAAGGAACCTTTAATTTTTACGGGAAAAAACGTATCCTGCTTTCTTTAGAACCTATAAAATATCTGTAATACCAAATTTCATCAAAATTCGTTCATCCGTGTCGACGTGAAGTGAGGACAAACACACCCATGCAAACATTCGCATTTATAAATATTAGTTGTAGTTTCTAGTAAATCCCTTCTTATACTTCGTTATAGCGTTCATATTATACTGAAATTAACGTTCTTGTATATAATATTATTATGATGTTGTTTTACATTGTCATAATAATATGCTATGTATTCTAAGTAAATTTCAAATTCATAGCTCAGGTACTTAATACCAGCGTAATGAGAATTTGATGTTCTACTATAGTAATGCAGGAACCCTACGGGCGTGCTGTATTTACATTAGCACAGCTTATGGCAAAGGAAGTACAACTGTAATCGAGTAACTGAACTTTCAACCAGTTCTGACCAAATAGATTTTCACTTTCATAGCTTGCGTTAACTTTTATCAACAGATAAGTGTATTGTCGTCTTTGTCGTGTGTTTAGTGCGAGATAGAGACAACGATAGTTTTATCGGTTGGTCAAAATTGACTAGGGATTTAGAATAGTCTACTGCGAAATATGGATTACATCGATTGATTCTTCATATTATAATGCTCTTGAGCAGATCGTCGCTCTATCTATCGGAAATATAATTTCATAACGGCAAAATATGACGAGTTCCCACTTCAGCTTGCTTATTATCTGTGGTTTCCAGATCTGTACAACAGTTGCTTGCAGGGATTCGAATCGCGTTCTAGCCAGGAACTGGCAGAGAAACGGACCATCTACTCGACCGGTGTAAACCATGCTTATTCATAAAGAGTTCTGCCTTTATCCCGCGGGCTTTGTGTGCATTTTAAAGTCTCCACTGTTTATACTACTTCATGATAGTTACTATTCCGAGTCGAGGGAGTTGTTTTAACTCTTTTTCAACTGGGCTTAGGGTTTTTGATACAGTTTTGCGGTTGGTGTTTGCTGGCCGTTGCTTTGTGTTAGTAAAATGTTTTTTTTTTTAGTTTTGGCCTCGAACGATTTGTGAATTTAGCCAGTGTGAAGTATTACAATGTTTCAAGTAGGTATACTTATTTTATAATAAATCAATGCAAGTAGGTCAAGTTTCATGCAGTCAGCGTCACAAATAGTAACGATTCAGTAAGTGGTGGATGCTTTACTGAAACTTCCTGAAAGTTTTTGAACAAATGCATAGTAATATTTATATGCGTAATAACGTAATTTTTGACCTAATTTACGGTTTTTCACACGATCTAATTAGTACGATGAAATAAAGCTGTTATTCCAGTCTAGACTAAAAAGTAACATGTTATAGTAGAGCCTTCACTGTCAATGAATAACATAATTCTTAACAAACCAACTTAAAATAAACGGTATTTCTTGCTTGTCTGGTTACTCAGTAACTTAAATATACTGGTGTACATTTTAATAATAATCATTCAGTATGTAACTGTCCCACTGCTGGGCAAAGGCCTCCCCGTCTCTCGCTTAGTATAAATAAAAAATGTTAAAATCCTCGAATTCATTCATGATCTCTTTTGAAACACCGCTCTACGAATCTAATCATGGCTAAGAACAACAATAATACGAGTATATTGCAAAGACTGGTAGAGAATGCTATTTGTAAATTTATTTGTTTGCTAAGGTATAAATAAAACAGTGAATAATAAGGCAAAAGAAGTTCTTGTATAATTTTTTTTGTTAAATATTTTTATTTATGGTGTTCAATATGTATGCCAATCTTATACCAACAACGTTTAAACCATGGTTTGATCTTGGTGTTACCTTTAAACCTGTGTAGACGTTGACTATAAGTTTAATATCAGTCATATTGGCTCCCAAGGCGATATTACCCGCGCTTTGACGCCGGATTTTAATCAGAATAGTTTACGGTTTGTTCGTAACTCTTGTTTAATAAGTTCAAACAGCTAATTACGTTGGTACTGATGATTGTGTACGCATGTTGAGAACACTGTTGATTAATTGCAAGCAATGTGTTTGCTATTAATATAATTAAGAAAGAATTGGGAAAATAATATTTTTTTCTTATTCCAAACAAAAAATCTCAAAATTGTATATGGTAACTGCCAGCTCCTGTGAAGTTCCGATTACAATACAATGTAAATAATATTAAGAAGAATTTAATTTAAAAATCTTTATTTAAGCATTTTTTTATAATCAGGCAGGTGGAAACGAGTTATGCTAATGTATACTGTATACCTACTGTTGCTTATGAAACTAGACTTTGAAAAGCCTTTAGTTTCAACTTTGTATATTATGGGTATAGCGAGTTAGCGAGCTGATCTGATGATAAAGGCTGAAGGTAGATGCCGGAACGTAGTTTACCGTTGGATCTTGGACTCATTTCGATCGGACCTTAGAATAAAACATAAAATGAAACTATATAACGGTATTATATAACCGTAAAAGTAAAAAGTGACCATGAAAACCACTCCTTTCTTACCATAAATGATCCCTTATTAAACTAACAACTATGCGGCATTAAATAAAAATTACGGAAATGGATAAATATTTTTATGTCCCAGTTAATCCAAGCTTGAAAAGCTCCGAATCAGTGTTGTTCCATTTCAAAACCGAGTGTTGTTCCGTATCGCCGTATAAACAACGTTTGTTGGAAATGACGTATGTAAATAAGTATATAATATACATTATAATGTACGGGAGTTGAAATTTACGATAACGTGCCTTCATTTTGTTTATTTATTTTGTGTGAATTGATAACATCCTTTAACATTATGTCGTATTCATTTTAATACTGTGTACTTAGTACTTTTGCCAGCGGTACGGTGTTACTTTGGGAGAAAGAAAAATCAGTAAAACCACTCGCACACAATATACTTACCTAAGCGTGCAGTAGTAGGTACTATTATTTTATAGATCGCCCAAAACGGTGAAGGAAAATGACGTAAGGAAATCTGTCTTATAACATTTATGGCCCAGTCTGGCCAGTCCCGTGTCCCAGCACTGGGAACTAACAATGATAACAGTCATACGACACTTAAAATCAACATCGTCAAGCAATCACCGTATATATCGTTAAATCCCGTATCAAGCCCATCCCTAGCCGGAATTTCCTTGAAAATATTTGCTAGAGGGTGCTTGATTAATTGATACCCTCACAACAAAGGGAGCTATCGGAGAATAATATGGAATGATAAAAAATAAGAGAGTCACTCCAATATACAGATAGAGCGCGTGATGTTGTTTTTGTCTGTGGTGCAAAAAGGAAGGGAAAGCGGATAACAATGCTAACCGAACGAACCGACAACTAACCCATCCATGGCGTAGTGGGTGATGATCCGCTTGCGAAACGTGAAGTTGCTGTTGCTATTCCCGAATAGGGCAATGATTTGGTCTAACCACAGGCAGAGAATCAGGCTTTGAGTTGGGTGTTTATGAAACCACGATCCTCATAATTCTTGAACTCCTAGATACATCCTGCACACAAGCATACCTACTACTTCGTAACTTTATTGCATCTCTTAATATTTTCTCATTTAAATTATTATAGTATCTTTTCAAATTAATCCGTTACATGTCCGTAAAACACGACATTTTTTTTCCTTGGTTCCCTAGATGACCTAGATCCCACACACAAAACTTACTGCTACTATTCTTAACTTTTCCAACAGTTTCTATGTAATCCAAAAGATCCACAAATTAAAAAAAAATAACGAAAAAAAAAATTTTTTTTTTTCATTTTCTGAATGTTCGCCTCTCTTG
Organism: Hylaea fasciaria; assembly: GCA_905147375.1. Taxonomy (NCBI): domain Eukaryota; kingdom Metazoa; phylum Arthropoda; class Insecta; order Lepidoptera; family Geometridae; genus Hylaea; species Hylaea fasciaria. Next base: position 4,493,611 of record LR990218.1, read on the forward strand.
CTGTGTCATCAAGTCTCTTATCACTTCCGCTCCACGCCAGTACATCGCATGCAGGTCGCGCGCCGAGGGTCAGCCCGACAAATGGCGGCATCAATAATGACTGATCGTCGGATCCCGAATACGACGTTACGGCATCTCGACCGTAGTTTGCTTTGTTGTGGAGAAGTTCCCTTAGATTTAACCCTTGTTTCACTATTTCTTGGTATCTAACCCACTCTTGTGTACTAAACATTTTTATTTTGTTGTAGAAAAAAAGGGAAATAATTGATGAAAATTGTTTTGGGGTAGGTTATTATCAGTGTACTAACAAAGAAAAACAACAAAAAAAATATCTCCCACCCGATGCAGTAGTTTCATCAAACCGAAAAATGTCCTTGCGGAAATAGACGCATCACACACGACGGATCGCTTTCGTCGCAAAACTATGTAGGCCTGCATGAAATCCCTTGTCTGCATTTACATCCGCACGCGCGGTTCCGCCTCATTTCTCTCACAAGGTTGAAAACTAGCCCCCACTCTCCACATATTCTAACGCATGCAATGTATAAAAATAGCCCACCATTTTCTCCGTTCCATTTCACTCTATTTGTCGAACAAAACCACGGTAAAGGGGTGACCCTAGGGTTGTCACATTTTATAAATTGTTTTCGGATAGAGACATTAATCCTGTTAAGCTTTTTAGTGACCGAACTAGCTATATTATGCTATGTAGAGATACATTCGGGGTACGGATAATAAACAAAAAATACTATATTTCTGATCTTATTATACCTTAGGTTGGTGTCTAATTTCCTCACAACTATCACTCATTAAGCACAAAACCTATCGCCTAACCCCTTTGGAGTGTTCCGACAATGATTGACTGCTAGTGCCGTACTATCGTGTTTTTACCATCACCTACCACAACCCGGTCCGATATAATCAACATTACGTAGTTCGGATATCCGATAGTTCGGTTTACGGATATCCGCGACATCCCTACAACACTGAGACCGGTGCTAAAATACGGCTATATTTCTATAGAACCATGTTTCAATGCTTTTTTTGAAAGTGAAAGTTAATGGGCTGTTTGACTTTCATTTTTACGCTAATTTTTAATTAACGATGGCTGAATAGGAGCGCTTGAGTGAAATGGAGCGTTATTGCTTAGAAAGTGAACGTTTTACAAGCGTTTGTTTAACACGCTGCGTTTGTATGGATATTATTTATGTGTTGGGTCCAATCTTGCATAATATGGAGGGATAATGATAAATGATATAATCGTCTTACCACAAAAGTATAGACCAGAGTTAAACAGATGTTTCTAAAATTTCGTTCCACTAATTCGTAACAAACGCGTACTATGTCGAACGCGTAAAAACTCACATTAGGCACACTGAAGTGGAAAGTCCAGACGTGTCGGTCTTCCGTACTCAGTAGGCATACGTACCTACAAACAGCCTATCCTATTGTCATATCACAAAGGAAAGGGGCTAAAAGCGTGAAGCCATTGATAGGGTGAATTGGCAAAATGGTTCAATTGAATTTCATTTATTGTTGTCAATACCAGACACTCGCTATCGTTATCACTGATAAGAACGGGTTGTGAACTGTTAGTAATTTAAAATAATAATTAAAAACACTGGTATCCTGAGCCCTGCTCCGCGACCGGTAGTACCCTAGGTTTAAGTTTTTTCTAATATTTTTAATTGTATTTTCGTAAGAATATTTTAAGAAATTTAGATCTAATATTGCAAACAAATACGTTAATAATGATACCTCTTTAATTCAGGTAACTTAAATAACATTTAGTGACTAAGTACTAATATTATTTAATGACTCATATAATATATACCTTAGAGACTAACATACATTTAACTCAGTATAAACAATGACTATACATTACATTTATTATGGCCAGCGCTGCAATGCCGCGCAAGATTTTGCAATGCAAGAGACTGGCACTGCAACTGTAATTTATTTATTTAGTAGCTCACAAAAAACAGAATACAATCTACTATACATTTACTAATACATAGCTTAAATGTTAAGGTCTGGATCACGCAAGATCTGACTTCTAGCCTACATTGTTTAATTCTCCTGTCCTGTTTGTATACTGTGTACGTTTCTGTCGTTGTGCGCAGTTTTTCCCTAATAAATAGTTTTTATTTCTTTCTTCTTTTCTATCAAGCGTGATGCTTACTATCTTACTATACTATAGGTGAAAAAAATAACTCGTCTCGTTGAAACACGTCTGTGTGGAAGCGGCTTTATGATTAAACAATAATAAAATTGATTTCGTGAAAGCGTACTGAATTTATTGACATAATTCCAACTCAAATAAAAGCTCGCGCGTGCTAGGTCTTAAATCAAGCGGGCGTTTCATCCAGAACAATTGAGAACACATGTCGGGTGAATTTTTCATAGCACGTGGGGCGGGCGGAATTTATCGACTAGCCGGTCCGACTCCCGCTTTGCTGAAGGAATAAACGATTTGAGATATATATTAATGAATTACACGCTGAACACTGCAATTTATTTAAAACATTGTTTATCATTATTTCAGTAGTAAATAAATAACTAAATAGGTTTTCCAATACTAAGGATTTTAAGTGATGCTCATATTTATCACACTAATCTGAAATTGTGTCAATGTCTTCATTTTTGATTTCACGCTTCCTATTTTGATGAATTTTGATATAGAGATAGATTAGACATAGGATTGTTTTTGCGATACAAGTCAGCACAGCCGAAGTCACAAGCGAAAGCTAGTAAAAAACAAGGGGGGTGTTCTTGCGTTTCAATAAACAACCCCTAAAGGCAAGGGCGGTTAGAAAGATTGACAAAGCGATAAAAACAGCTTTATTCGCGACACGTATTTAAATTTCCCTAAAACAAAGACAAACAATAATCCGCCCCCATCGCAGTTTCCTTAAAAACCCCTAGGAGATTAATTTACGGGATGGGATTCGGAGCGAACCGAATTTTCGGCTTTGTTTCCGTAATTTCGGTTTATCTTACGATTACATTCAAATGTCGCTGCTGCTTGTTTTTGATGTTAGACGACTGAAAAGAGTATTTATCCACCGATTGCTTCGATACAATACGAACAAAAAGCATTTTAGAAATAAAAAGAAAATTCGTACATAAATAATATATATACCTATATAAATCGTTGTAGGCGTTACGTGTATATTCCAAAAAAAACATAATAATTGTAAATGCAATTTTTAGAAAAATAAGACTTTTATTTGTACCTTCTTATACAAAAATATTTTTTTTTACCATAATAACTTGAAGATGCAGTTAATAAAACCCAAAAACATTGCCCTCCTTCAGCAGTCGGCTAAAAACGAACCTTCGGCCATCTGTAATCGATGACCAATTCCCTCCCTCAACATCAGAAACTTAACTTTGCTTGTTCACCGCCAACAATGATTACGGTAGGCCTAAATTCGGCCAATAACCGTAACTTTCGGCTTCAATACTTCGGACGCCCATAAAAATATCTCACGGACCGAGATAAATCCCGAAATTTAGCCGAAATCTGAATGTCTGGTTTGATTCGAATCACTTTTGTTGTCCCTCTCCCTTCTTTGGTGACAGAGAGAGAAGGGTTGCTTGTTTAATTGTTGTGGTAGGATTTGGCAATAATTAGCATCTCCGATGTTAAGTCGAGATAAGTTGTTCATAGGATCACTTTTTTATGACTTTTGGGTTCCGTACAGGTCGTTAAAGTTCTATAATGGACCTTATTGCTTTGGGAACACGGAACTTATACGGACTTGTATATAATGCTGGCATTCGTGTTGGCTTTATGCATTTTAGATTTTAGATAATAATATACATCAAAATAGTTTTATTTTCTTGACCCCGCTAACCTATTTCGTTATTTCAGTTGAACCAAGGTTGATTTGAAGAAATCGCTATAGGCGATAAGTTCACAGATTATGATTCGGATTTAGTTTTTTGTTATACTAGCTGCGCCCCGCGGTTTCACCCGCGTTTGGAAAATATCCAAGAATATATCTTAATGAATTGTAGCCTATGTGTTATTCTGATATGTAAGCTATATTATTGTGAAGTTTCATCAAAATCCATTCAGTCGTTTTTGCGTGAAAGAGTAACAAACATCCATCCATACTTACAAACTTTCGCGTTTATAATATTAGTAGGATAAGTACTTAATGGATTCACTAGATACCTGTAATGTTTGGTCTGCTTCTTCTTTATATAAGTATGTCTGTGCATAATTCAAGGTTTAGGTAGACTGCATCCCCTTTCAAAGATCTCCCCCTATTTTGATTTCCTTTGAGCGTGTTATTCGAAATTGAGTTTAACACCGACCGTATAGGGATCGGTTTAGGATCGAATCGGTTTCGGGATCAGCTTGCAGAAAGTGCAGTGGAAATGGAAAGAATGCCGTCTCGTTTTACCCGACTGCCGGAAGGTGTTTTCTTTTGTGCAGGTAAATTCTGAACTCGACACTTTCCCATCTCCTATGAATATAGGACCAGGACACGCATCACTCAACGTTAGGTATACAACAGATATACAACATATTGTTAAACTAGCAGACACGGCCACGCGTTGCTTGTGGCTAAGGTTTTTGTTATTGCGACTATAAATTGAGATGTAAGCTATCCTATCATTTAAGTTAGATCTAACTGCACGCGGTGTGCAAATTTGATTAAAATCGGTTAAGTAGTTTAGGAGTCCATCGCGGACAAACAACGTGACGCGTAATTTATATATATTAAGATAAGATAATATATATCTACTCAGAGCAGATTGATGGTGTTTGGGATTGCGTATTATGATACAGTATCGAATACGTAATACGTTATATAATAGTTATTTTCATATAAAATTTTGATAAAAGCTGGTTTGACATAGTTTTTCTCTTGAAAACACGGCTTATTTTTGCTATTTCCAAATTAGATAATTACATTGGAATTGTATCTTTAATCGATCACACTCAGTATATTTAAAATCTTTTGGACAGTCAGCAAGAAAAGCTCTACAAATCTTGAGGCCCAATTCAACTTTACGCACGTATATTAAAACTTTTGCGTAAAATAGTCGTTTCAAAGTTGGAAATGTCCGACGCCTTTCTTTGTTAACTGTACCACAGAAGTACTTCGTCGCACCTGGTTCTGTCCTATCGATCAGTGTTTCCCGACAGATGTCGACATTAGGTGTGCTTAGGGTTCCACACGACAAATAATGGAACGCCTGGATGGAGATTTGCGACAACACCACCATACATCGCAATCTCATAGTATCGTCGTATACCCCTGTACTTTATATAAAGTATAGAACGCAATATCATGCTTCAAACTTCAGTATTACAACAAAACCATGCCAAGCTACAAAGTCTTGAAAAGAGCAGTCATCTCATGACGCCATCCGACGTACAAATACGTTTAACTTGTCATGTATTGGTGACTTTTGCGTTCTAAATTCAAAACATCTCTTTACAAACTCAAACCATGATCAATTCCTTCATTAAATTTATCATTGATCATACGTTTATTTATCTTTGCTAATGACATAGTCGAATTGTAAAAGTGCGATCGCTTACATACAAGTTTCGATTGTGTCCAGAACCCTTGACCTGTGCACGACTCGCACTGCCCCAGTTTTTATTACATCTCACGGGGCTGTGTGCCGCGGCGGCGCGTTTACGAGCACCTTTTTGTGCAATCGCAAACTTATTAACAACCGGAGCTAGTATAACTTTATGCCTTGTACAGATTGCAGGGCGCGGAGTTTACTCGCCAGTTTTCTAAAAAAACAGCCAAGTGCGAGTCGGACTCGCCCACGGAGGGCTCCGTACCTTTCTCTATAAAATAAAGAGTCGCATGTAACCGGTGGATGCTAGTGGTAAATTGTCGTTCGGTGTGGCGGTCTAAGGGGAGGCCTATGTTCAGCAGTGGACGTCTTCAGGCTGATGATGATGATCTTTAATACGCCTAAAATCACGTTTGTTGTATGCGGGCCCCTTAAATATGGTTTTATGCTTATTTAGCTATTGTTATAGCGGCAACATACATCTTGTGTGTAAATTTCAACTGTCTAACTATCACGGTTCATGACATACAGCTTGGTGATAGACGGACATACGGACAGCGAAGTCTTAGTGATAGGGTCCCGTTTGTTCCTTCGCGTACGGAACCCTAAAAAGGCCAATTAAAGAGTTTCTACGTCTTTTTTACTTAAAGAAGAGATTCCTTTGTGGTGTGTAGCAGATTTGTTTTGTTCCATTTTCTGTTTATTAGGAACGAGGAGATTTGTGTTATTCGGTGTATATTAAAGTCTACTGTATAATAAAGTTACATTTAAGTTAAATCGCGATTTAAATCCTACAGATAACCTCTCAAAGGATTTCCCATATATTTTTTTATCATAAATCAGGTGGTAATCAAGGTTTAAAAACTTTTTAAAACCAATTGTATACTTCGTTAGGCTTTCATTTGTTCTGTGGCGGTTCAGTAAAGAGTTTATACCTATCTATCGATTTTTTTTTACGTAGCGCCATACTAGGATTTCTCCGGGTACCGCTTACAGACATAATAATTTCTCATAAACATCGTTACCTTTTTCTGTCTTTTCTATTATATTTGTTCCGGGCGGGAATCGAACCCGCAGCACCAAACGCAGCTGTCCGATTGCGCAGCTACAACGCCAAACGTGCCGTCGCATCTATGTATATATACTATGTATATACTTATATATATTGGATTTAGCTTTACAACTGCAACGTACGCCAGGACTAGGAGCGTTTCTAATAATATACTATGCAATATAATATATTATTATGAAAAGTCTTCAGTAGTTTAAATAATATAATTCTAAGTTCGCTACGGAGATACCTAATTAAACGAAATACGTTGTATATTTTCATTATAAATAAATCATACTTATCTGAAAGCTCTTAAGGCGCTTACATACTAATCTTGCAAAGGACCATAGACGTTTGAAGTTGCAGTCACTCTCCCGCGTGCTTCATTATCACGTAATAATTATAGTATTTTTCCTATAAATATTGAATACATTGTATAAAGTAACAGTAGAGAGTAAAAATGTAATATTATTATATCACGTTTAATAAATTAGAAATTTATTAAACGTAATATTATATAATAGTATTATAAATTTTGAAATGATATGTATAGAGCCTTAATTTTATTATGCTACGTTGAGTTCTTAGAACATCTACGCGGCTACGTGATACGCCGTAACTCGTAGCAAGTGCTACGGAGTCTACGAGCCTATATTTGGTTTGTAAAATGGCGTCACAAGAAATAAATTATTATACGAGTGCTTGTATAAAAATTAAGAGCAAATCTGTTAATTAAAATACTGAAATATTCGTTTATTTTATGTAAATATTTATTTTGTAGTAAGTAACTGGTATTCAATGCAATACAGTTTATAAGAAATAAAGAATTCATAAATATATTTCGCTTGGATATTCGCAAAGTAAGTCCTGATTTTATTAAGCACATAATAATTATTTAAATTAAATTGGTTGTAATTAGATAATTAATACCATAGACTAGATAAATGGCTGTGAAAAATAACAATATAACGTGATAAATAGCGTAGTACAATTATTTATATTACTTAATTAAGTATTTATATAGGTATTATACATTTAATTTTGCTCAAAAAACCAGCTTTCCAGTTTACATTTCAAGCGACAAAACTGGTTATTAACGCTGTTTCGTGCGTACGCGAAAACCGGTTACGCGCAGTATTTCGTATCACTTAATAAAGAAAAACCGGTTACGAGCAGTATTTTTATCACTTAAGTGCTAAAACCGGTTATGGGCGGTATCACGTGCCGCTAAAATCTCACTAACAGAAATGCCCGACTTCTTATTACGCGATTCGTACAAGAGATGAACTATAAATATCTTTGTAAGTCTCTGGGAGTGAAGGGAACAAAACTTTCCTGAAGTTAGGCCCGCTGTCCACTCGGGCGTGACGTCACGTCAGAACCACGAGTTGAATAAACAGATTCTGATGTAACTATTGCGAACGGGAAAATGGATGTCGCTTTTACTGCGGCTGTTGGGTTCCGTCTTTATTTACGCTTCTTGAGGCAAATAAGTGTGTTAGGGTTCCATAACTAAGACGTAGATAAGGAAACCTTATGGTGAACGGCTAATGTTGCCTGTCCCGTAAAAAATCTTGTAGCATGTTGTTCGAAATAGGGTTCCGGTGAGATAGAAAGATAATAATTATCTTTATAGAATATCAGAAAACTATAAGTATACAATTACTTGAGTTTTGGCTGGAAACCAAATAAGTAGGTAATAGATTTTGTATTTTTCCACTAACTATATTTTCACTATCCTCATCTATCTTTTACTCTCTGTTTACAATTTGAACAAAAACTTTAAAAAACTAATAATGTTTAATATCTACTTGCCACTACAGCTGAAATCAGAAATCTTATAAAACCAAACCCTAAAAAAGGCACCCGCAGTCAACTAAACATAATTGGATGTTGTTTTTTGTTACCAAAACCTGTTGTTGTTGACACGTCACGCTCGAACAACGAACCAAACTCGGTCAACAATGATCCTAACTTCGTCGCTAAAGTTTATCAAACTTGGCAAAGTTTGCCCTTGTCACTGGCACAGTGGCGTCATTTGCGCTACTGTTATTTTATCTGTGATTGTGTGCCGAGAAAGGTAATCATTTCGAGTAGGTAATCTGTCTATTTTTAGATGTTTCAAGCTTCTATCTTTTTTTAACAGTTTTTTTTAAACGTAGCCTCACACTAGGATAGCTCCTGTATTGATCCTCGCCGAAGTGTACCACTTCGTGGCGGCGAGGAGATCCCGCGGGGAGCCTCCAGCGTGGGAGGAGGTGCGGCGCATGCGGAGACAGGCGCGGGTCGCCCTAATGTGGCGGTGGTCGGAGGACCTAGCTCCACCGGTCCCAGGACAGTGGACGGTGGAGGCCATCCGCCCGGTTCTCCGGAGGTGGATGGGGCGCCGTTATGGGTCGCTGACCTTCCGATTGGTGCAGGTGCTTTCCGGACATGGATGTTTTGGAAAGTACCTGTACCAAATCGCGAGACGGGAAGCGACCCCGGCCTGCCACGAATGTGGGGTGCCAGAAGACACGGCGCCCCACACCCTGGAGGCGTGTGCCGCATGGTCCCCGCAGCGGCACACGCTTTCAGCATTCGTGGGACAAGATCTCTCTCTGCCGAGTGTGGTTAGCGCCATGCTCGGCAGTGAGAGATCGTGGCAGGCGGTGGCCTCTTTCTGCGAAGCCGTTATGAAGCAGAAGGAGGCCGCGGAGCGGGCTAGAGAGGAAGACGTCCATGCTGACCCGCTCCGACGCAGACGTGCAGGGGGAAGGAGGAGGCGATTCGGTCGCCTCCTTCGTCCTCCATAGGGGTGCCACTGGTGGGGGGTCGGGGGACCTTCCACCGGCTTGCACGGCACCACACGTCTGGGGGGATGGCCTTGGTGAGCAAGGTCATCCCCTCCCTACGCGTAGTGGCCCGGTAGTCCCACCGGGCCAGCCGCTGGGGCGAGATGGTGAATGCCAACACGACCCCATCTCGCCCCACTCCAGGCGGATCGACGGCTCACGGGGGGGTTTTAGTGGGTTCAAGTCCCACACGCCCCCCTTCCGCCACCCCCATGGTGGAAGGGATAGTGCGAAGGCATTTCCCCCCCCTCAAAAAAAAAAAAAAAAAGGATAGCTCCTGTATCGTTTCAATTGGATCGCAATAAGATGTCACGTTAAGCCGTCAGGTCATTTGTACTTCGAACTAAATTTACGCACGCCACACAAAGTACTTGCTACATAGTATATTTGCAACTTGCAACAAACACTGCAGTATTTGCGGTTTACTAATAGAACATTGTTGCTGTTGTTTGTTTGTTGTGCACCACAAAGCGAAGTCTCGTCGTGAAACGTATTACCCACATCCTAACTTCAGACATTATGCACCTACAGTTAGGACTAGAAGTCCCTGTATATCTTCAAAGTGTTATCTAAAAAAAATTGTGATCTCTAGAAGGTTACGTTATGTTACATTTCTTGAAATGGATGTTTAAAATAGCTATATTTGATACCGTTTCATGAATAACTAATTCAGAAAAAATAAAAAAGCGGCTAGGAAACGACTCTATTATACTCTAAAGCGAGTAAAAACCATTAAATATTTGATAAATGTAATCTGTATTTAACCTAAAACTCAGTTTAATTCTACATCAAACAACAACGCCATGCTATGCTGTTAGTACAACTAATCCATCGTTTTATTTCTAGTGAACACACAAGTCAACATTATATCACTATGTCGCAATATTTGAAGCTTAACATTTCCTTCGCCGTTAAAGGAAGTGTCAGGGCACTTACCCCGACAAGGTAGTTTAAACTTTGTAGTTCGCAGAGACGAGACAGTCTAATGGAGCCGAAAAGTGAGCAAAATAAACAAAGTGCGAGACGAACACACCTCGATATTCAAATAAAATAAACTGTCAAACCGTCTGCTCGACATATATCTCGATATTTATTCGTATTTTCAGTTATGGATATGTATAATATTACAGTAGGTAGTGACAAGAAAGTATACTTCGTGATGAGAAATACCTCCGTCCTTCAAAATGATTTCAAAAGTTTTTTCCTGCATCGAGGTAAATTTTACGCTACCCCGCCTCTATTCCATTCTCCCTAAATAATATGTTCAGGTAACAGCGGCCATTCAATTTTTGAAATTAATTTCCGTCTCTTTGTCAATGAATGAACACGCGTTCAAAGGCGAACATTACCACTCCATTGAACTGTGTCCTCGACGTTTCACCCTAAATGGTTTACCGAAGCGGGTCACAGTAACGCGTCGGGGCTGACTTTTAAGCCGCGATTAGGCGCTAAGCAAGTCACAACTAATCCTGTTTACCAGGTTAACGGAACGTTCCCGAGTTAATTCTGTTAGTTTCGTATTGTAAATTATAGTCTTAACACTCTTTGAAATAAAGCGACAACAGTTTTTGGAAATTAAGCTTCTTAACGCACGTTTGACTTGGGGAGTAAGCTGGTGAAAACGTGACGAGAGCGTTACGAAAAGTGTGATCGGGCGACGCGAACGGAGGTTGATCAAGGATATTTAACTTAGTGAAGATAGAGCGAGAGTTAGAGAGAGAATACGTTTTGTATTATTACTATAGGGACAAGAAAGAGAGGTGCAATCACACATTTTACTTCTCTCTTTCTCTCATAGCCATTTACGTTTCGTATATCTAAGACACAGTGCAGGTCTATTGTCTGTGTCATAGATGGAGCTGAAGAAATTTTACTAATGTCGTGTGGTCTAAAGCACACTCGTTTTTTTTTATTTCAACTTTTGTTTGCTTACTTTTTATTTTGTTTAAATACTATAATAATTACGACAAGTCAAGTTCATTTGAAAGTTTTCAAGGAAAGTTTCAAGGGGCGTTTGTTTCAAAAATTGGAAAAATCTAGCTGCTTGTATACCAGTAAAAAAACCGGATTAAAACTTTCATACTCTCCAAATAAACCGGATAAACTAGCGACGCGTTCACGCGCATACACACAAGTATGATGACACATTCATTCAAACAATTTGGTATGTTTACTTCGTACTCGAAACGTTCTATTGTTTATGTTTATCGAATAGATAGTGCCCTCTGGTGTCAGAGTGCAAGCTGACCAAGAATCTCTGACGACTGCTATATGGATATGGAGTTTCCTTTTCCTGTCCAGAATCTTGGTACAGTGCTTGAAAGGTAACAACAATCTGTTACTGTTTAATTTAATTTATAATACTTTGTTTTATGATTCTCTTTGTTAACGAGAATTATCTGTTTGACATGTAAAAAGTGCGATTTTATTGCCTATTTACAATAACTTTGACTGACTATATACAAATCCAGAACTGAGTCGACAGCTTAAAAAGAGCGATCTACATATAATAGTAGTTTGCCGAGTCAGGCTTCATTTAAACCTGGTGTCTTTAGATTTCGAAGCGCATAAATAACCACCCGGTCACCAGATCTCCTTTGAAAATGCAATCCTATAACTTAACAAACTCCGCTCTTGACAGTTATAAAGTTAGGTTGCGACGCGGAAAAATTGCTCGTTCTTCATTTCCTCGAAATTGGGGTTCCCCGAATTAGCATTAGGGTCAAGATAAGTCTCCTAAGCTATGTTTTACAAAGGACCCGAAGCACGCATATGCATTAGGGTTGAGCTTTGATTTAAATAAGTTTGATATATACAACAAACTCTTATTAAACTCGAAACAATCAAATCGAGGAGGTCTTAAAGAAAGGCCGGATCAAAAGTGCCTATAACCAGCGATTATGTATGAAGAAACTCATGAAACTGGAAGAGGCGAAAGAGGTGTTTCAGGGTCGTAGCATGGTGAAATATGTAGACACTGCCTACACAAAAGGGGAAAAAGTATGTATGGTTTTCCTTGGTCTACCTTCCGTCGACGTCATCAGAACAGCTCGCTGTCACCATAATATTGTAATGTCTTTGGAACTTGACAGGCGTGCTAAATTTTAAATAATTGGACATCTCAATCTGGGACAAAGTTGACCTGTAAGATTTGACCGAAATAAATACCCGCGTACTATAAATAAAATATAATTGAGCCAATTAAAAGCTAGTTAAATCATATAAATTTCGAAACTGATTCAATAAGCACTACAGAAGAAAACAATTCAATTATATCATTTTCCGATATTCCATCTCAGTGCGGTATCGGAAAACGGAAATCAAAAGCTACAGAACCCTGCCTTTTACGGAGCGACCGCAACTTTTCTATTTTTCCAGTCTTCGTTAGCCGGAATCTATTTATGGGGTTGTACTCATTTTTTTTTACCGCGAATATTGGTCAACGTAGAATCGTCGGCTTGTAGGGATGTTTCGGATACACGTATACCAAATGCGGAAATAAAAAAGATATTATTTACACAGACTACTGAACAATCCGAACTATGGGGTGCTACAGACCGGATATAACACGGGTCAACGTGGTGGATCGTGCCTTTATCCTCCCAAAAAAGAGTTGAGACTCGTGCCCAGCTGTGGGCGGATAAGGGTGATGGGTGAATAATGATGATGATGATGGTGATAATGACGGACAAAACACAATTTTCGGATAAAATATGCTACGTAAAATACAGGTCCATTCTACGTTAGTGTAAATCTCTTCACCCCTAATTATTTTTTTCGGACAGCTGTGGCGGGTGATTGGGGCTGAAATATAGGTGAGTTTCCGGTTAAAAGAGAAGACGGATCGGTGAGAAACTTTCTTTCATTTTGAAGATAGGGTAAAAGACGAGCATTTCATTTCAACTTTTCACTGCTAGCCTATGTTTAATTCCCATTACTAAATCGAGTCTAATGACTTGTTTGTGGAATGTTAGTTAACTTTGACAGGAAATTAAGCCTGTCGTCTCTGTCTGGCACTAGATAATTGACAAGGACAGCAATAAAGTTTATCAGTTGTCAAAACTGACTGAAGTTTCAGAGAGCAGCCGTAGTACTTGTTAGACTCATTAGACATTAGTTCGCAGTTAACTATTCTTGTTTGGTTTTTATTTTTCTTCGCTCCATTACAAACAAGATACAACAAAGTACGTATATTTATGTGTCGGACACTTGGCTTCCTACACCATCAATGTATAGTATTACCCAACTGATATGGCTTACCGATGTACCTGCGCAGAAGATGAATTTTCAAAGCGCGGGAAATGCTATTGACCGCTATTGGTCGGCAGCCGCCGCCATCTTAGCGAGCTTAGAGTGATATGGAACTAACAGCTGCAGTGTATTATGAACCTTATAATAGTGATCTTAGGTTGATTGTAAGTTTTAAGCATTCTTTCGTTAATCTTCGGACCATACTTTCTTTTCTGCGCGAACGAAGATTCACGACGCGCCTTATAAGTTGGGTACTAGTTAAATACAATGTTACGCCATTGGCGACGGAAATGTCAAAACGAACTAGCAATTCAGCAATGTTGCAATATTAGGAAAAGATTACTTTGACGTGTAGATGCGGTGCCAGCACTTCAGCTACTATCGGTAGATATCAGAAAAATATTAATTTGATTTCATTTATTTATTAGTCAAGAAAACAGCATAGGTAATCTAAGCACATAATTGTAGGTATAAGCATAAAATATAGCAGAAACTTAGTGTAAATGAATATATATTCGCCTACAAATAAGCGGTGTAAAACAAAACATGTGCTGACTTCCACTGTAATTATACACATTTAATTATACCATACTATTTTTGAGGTTGACTGTACCAACATTCAATCATAAAGTTACAATTCGAATAAACCAGATAAACATTAAACCACCGACCATAACCGAAATTGGGTCGGGCACAATCATATATCTTCCAGAACATGCAGTTCCGTTCACAATAGCATTACCGGGGTATATTATTAATATTTTCTACCCTTATTCCATCCCTCTACTGTGGTATTATCATAGTATAATACACAAATGCCATTGAGGCTATACACCTGCGGTTTAACCCTCCGCGAGGGCGAAAACCGTTCTGACCCTTAAATATAAATAAAACTATTCGAGCCACAAATATGTACATATTTTGACCAGTGACAAGACGTGCAGTTGGTCTGAGGAGTTATATTCATCATCATCGTCATCACCATCAGCTAGAAGAGGCCCAGGGGGTTTATTTTGGAAAGTCATCGGTGATTTCAATAGCATATGATCACTGTAAAAACGACGGTGTTTTGAATATTCATACTTCGTCTGCCAACATAAAAATATTTTACTGCTTTTATCTCAAAAACGGCATGATTGTGTTCTACAAGATCTACGGGGTAATTAACAATATAAATCAAGAAATCGGGCATTTTGGTGACATCAAATGACCGATGGCCTCAAAAATCGCCCCCTTGGCTGAATATAGGTTATATCCTTTTACGAAAAGCACGACGAACAAGAGCGTTCTTCGCACAGACGCTCTTTCGGACTACCGTTCATCGAACAAGCATGTGTTAGTAGTAACTTTCATAGCTAATTTGTACTTCGACCTAAAATTACGAACTCCACTAGCTTGCCTAGCCTGCATATGTCGGATTCTCGCCACATACCAGTTGGGATGCTCGCCGCGATATAACGACATTGGTTCTAAAATCTCACACGGCTATAGTCATTTCCCTGGAACTGTGCCCTTCAAACATGTCTGTTACGGATAACGTGAAAACTATCTCGACGTGAAATCTTTCGTACTAACGTCGTACTCCTGAACTTTCGAAAAAGCTTTATTGTAATTATATACCTACTACGAACAGTATTCTCGCGGCGAGCATTTTCGCTTAGCTGGTTATTCATAATATTTTACTAGCTTAGAACATAATATGCAGTATTTTTGTAAGAACCTGGATAAAGAGTACCATAATCCTGGTTCTCGCTTAAACTTCCTAACTTCCTTTAGCTATTGTAGCGAGTAAAATGTGTACCTACTCACTCGCATACACTACACTATGTATTCATCTATTGTAGCAGTATATTGTTCAGCTTTTCCTAACCACAGTGGATTTCACTTCACCGTCCGCTATAATGCCGGAATTCGTCCATACTACACATTATTATGTAAGCGTAGCGAGCGCCAGAGAACTGACTGCTGAATCTTTTAGCAAGACCGCGGAAGTGAAATTAGAATTTCAAATAGCTAGGACCATTAATCGCACAAATGCCGGGATGTGGTCAATCGGTGCAGGGGTGGGACTCAAGTATTGGACGAACGGGACTTTAAGTGAGCGAAGCGAACATAGATTTTTGGTGCGAGCGAAATTAGAAAAGTGTATAAGCAGTTTAATTTGTAAACAGGTTAAGCGACAAAGCTGATAGCTGGTAGAGTCGCAGAAGTGACGTCCTTATACCGATCTTGGTTACAAGCTAAATAAATTTATGTATGGAGCGCTAAATTGAGACTTGAATAACAACCATTCTAAATGTATGCTTTGTAATTTCAATTCATAGAATTGAAAATATTTAGTCAATGAATTTGTGGTCAATTTTGATACAATGGAAGTCAAAAAGAAAAGGTGTAGAATTTTCGGAAACGGAAGAAATGTATATTTTCAGGCTATTCTTGATGAAATACCTACTGTTTATTTTTTGTTGCAGGTACTCTACACATTCTACGTCGCGTCGCCGTCGCTCGTTTGCTCACGTCCTAAGTCTGGTTTACAGTTTCCACCCTTCCAATTAGCGGATTAAGGTCCCCTTTCGAAACCGGAAGTGGGAATTGTTGAATCCTTCGGGTATAAAGGACGGTACACGCGTTTTTGTCAGTAATTTGAATGGAGGCTGCCATCTTTGTTTTTTGTTTGGAGATCTGTGTGTGTAGCTGTGTTTTGAATACTCTTGTTGGTGACGTGGTAATTATGAAATGATAAAAATGAAAATTTAGCAACATTTATATTATTTAACAACAGTTTTTTTAATAATAGAACAGGCATACACATACTCACCGCTTTTAGTGGGTTATATTAAAGAATATAATTAAACATTGGATTCTTACGAGGTGCTGGGCCACGCGCGTGTCTAGTAGGTGAACCTCAAAATAGGTGTCACTTGATTTTCGTCCCCTGGACACGCTAAACTTTTGCGTGTCATAAAACAAGTTTACTTTTATGTTTTGCCAAATTAGCACAAGTATCGTTAGCACCAATTTCTAGCGCCCTATCTACCAACTTAGATACAATTGGCACGTAGGCGCTTGCTAACCAACCAACATGACTATTACGTAGCAGTCGATTGCCACAGCAGCCCGCTGTGATATATCTCAATCAGTAACCGCTGGGTGCAATACACTGCCAGTGAATTAATATGAGGCGACTCTGCCAATACGACTTTATTTACTCTAATGACTGTATGGACTGTATCTCGAAACATCGATGTAAATACCTCTTGGTTTGTAGAAATATCTTGGAACTTGGAAGCCTGTAGCATCTACGCTTCTCGTACCTTGTCCCAGTCTAAAAGTTACTTCTTGCTGTTAGACCTCTTTTACTTGTAGGAACCTGCTTCTACTTTACGTCAGCATGTGGACCCGTCAAGCAGTAGTGTGCCTGTAAACGTGTGATTTTGGGTGAGCGAGCGGAGCGAGAAATATATTTACGGCGTGAGCGAAATAATACGCTTCGAAATTGAACTTAAAAGCTGGTTTTTTGTGTGTATGTATTCGTTGTTATTTTTTTGTGTGTCTGCTTGTCTTGAATTTGTACCGTACGAATATAAATAATTGGAATCGTCATGTTAACCAAAGCCAACGCCAACGCAAAGCCCGTCAAAACAAACCTTAAAACCTTATGCAAATGAAATATCTCTCTCGATTAGATTTTGCTAGCTCTTTCCTATTTCCATCTATTTATGAAATGCGAACCGCGGATCCGATACTGTGCCAACACAACTCTATTGTGCGGCCGCATCGCAATATTGCATGGTAGCGACTACCTACTCGAAATATTGCATGGTAGCGACTACCTACTCGAAATATTGCATGGTAGCGACTACCTACTCGAAATATTGCATGGTAGCGACTACCTACTCGAAATATTGCATGGTAGCGACTACCTACTCGAAATCACTTAGATCGTTCCTATGATTGCCGGGTCGTTTGTTTCAGTTTGTTTGTCTATTATTTGCTAACATCGTGATTTAAAAAATACTACAGTGTATATTGTTGTGGGTTTAAAGATGATATATAATAATTAAAAGGCAACATTTTACTCTCAAATCTCCCTTCTAATATAAACATGAAACTGTATGTGTGTCTGTGTGATTGTTTCTTCACCCGGTAACGGTTGAAGGTCTGTAGTATATAGAACCTTAAAGCCCTAGACAAGTACTTCATATATTATGTATTAATTCCGTAAAAATCAACGTTTCTTTGGGAAATACTAAAATTGTCGGAATTACGTCATAGTATTGCGTTACAGATACATATTTGTACTAGCAAATAAAATGAATTGACAACCGTCCCATTTAACTTTACATATAAACATTTCATTTGTAAAAAGAATGTGTTTGGACTCTGTATTTCCACGAATTTTCTTGGAACATTTATTTCAAATATCAACACACAAGCAACAGATATTTCATGATTGTTTCCATTTTCAGTCCAAGTCCTTCCCTATTATGAAACTCCGAATTCCCGTAAGCCATGGTACTAATCCCTCCCCCTCGTCCACCCACTCCCTGCACTACTCGGCCCATAGATTACGTAATTAAGTTGAAATTTACGACGCCACACCTTCTAGTCAGCCGAGGTGGACGCTAGACATGACCACGGGGCGTTACGAACAGTAACCTAAGTTGCAACAAATAAACTGGTCGCATACATTTTCCATTAGCTTAGCTATTTGTGTGTTGTATTAAAATTGCTGTCACCCGCGACTCAGTTCACGTTGTTTATATCGATACTAGAAGCGCCTCACGGTCTCACCCGCGTTAACTACTATCCCGCGAGAACCGTTAATTTTTACGGGATAAAAAGTAGCCTATGCCACCCGGGGATAGTGTAGCTTTCTAACAGTGAAAGAATTTTTCAAATCAGTTCAGTAGTTTCGGAGCCTATTCAATGCAAACAAACAATACAATCTTTCCTCTTTATAATATTAGTACACATTAGAAAACAGTTTTCTATCCAAGCTCTTTGACCTATGCCCATTGTAAATTGTCTTTAAGGAAAGTTACCAAAAATATTTGTTTATATAAGAAAGTAACATTGAAATCTATCTTGGTAAACGTAACTTTGATGGACTATTGGTAAGTTACATTTCTATTTCTTTATCTACCTAACAATAATAACCGCATTGTAATCGATTCAATAACTTTTACGTGACGCGTAAACAAAAATACAGTCAGATACAATTCCCTTAAATGTTTCTATTCATATTCACCACATCGTTTTCTTTAATGTATCTTCTATTCGCAGAATTTTTGTCCTCGATTCTTTATTTTAATTTATTTTATTATTGGTTTGAGTTGAGTTACTGCATCAATTCGTACTGTCCGCTATCCGTACTATCCAAACGACTAGGAATTTAATAAGATTATTTGGCTTTTGTGAATTATTCAGACGTAAGTTCCACAATATTTAATCGGTTCAATCTTTTCAAGCAGAATAAACGCTTGCTGAAATTTACATGATTTATTTTCAGACGTGTACCTATTATACCTAACTTGTTTGTACCTAATACCAAAATATGTGGTTAGGTTGCTGCGCTGAGCAAATATTTTCATGAACTACAGGTAAACAGGTGGCCGTGTAAAGGACAAACAAACAAACGGAGTTACTTTCGCTTTTATAATATACGTAGGATAGGTACTTATCATAAAAATATGTTAATTAATTATTGTGATATGTTAACTGCCCCATAGTATCACCCGCTTTTACTATTACCCGGTTGAACCCGCGGGATGCAGGTAGTTCTAAAATAAAACGAGCCTATGTGACATCAGCTATCTGCCAGTGAGTCTCGTCACAATCGGTCCAGCCGTTTCGGAGATCAGGCGGTGCAAACAGACAGATAGATTTAAAAAATGGATTTTGTCTTGCCGTATATGATTTTATACAAGCCGTATACCAGCTGTTATTTTGGAATTATAAATAGACAAGGCTTCAATTTTATTTACAAAATATATTTTTTTGTTTTTTACTTGGAAAAAAAATTGTTTGTGGATAAACAATTCCAAACTAACAAATTGCGTGTCCGCTGCCAAAATGTTTTATATTAAAAATGCAGTCGCGCTGCCCGGGAACTAATTAGTCCGAGAAATATGCAAATTGAATTTATTTTCAGACTTTCAGGTCGCAACCCTGAAATTAGGTCGCCTCTGATGGATTAGACGCTTTACTACAAAAAGTTAAATTTTAGTTTTTACTTAATCTAGTGTCTGGTACATGATTCCACCGAGTCGGATCGGATGCCATTCGGTAGGCTAGTCTTTAGATAAATAAATAAATATATGTGCCTTTATTCGAAGCATAACATAAGGTTCTTACAAAATAATTTAAAAACTACTTCAAACCATTACCGATATCTTGAATAGTATAAGTTTTTTCGCACACACCGGATCATCTCGCGGAATACCGCGTTAATGGCTGACTCTAGAACCCGCTTGAACGCATAAGCGAACCTGAGTCAGTGGTGCAGTATGAAATACGCCTTACTATCAAAATGCTGCCAAATACAATCAGTGGTTTGTCGGCGGATTACCAACAACAAAGTGCGACGAAAGTGTTCCGCTCGACCGCGAAACGAGCCGTGTGAGATACGCTTTACTATCAAAATCCTGCCAAATACAAATCGGTGGTTTGGCCTAGTCAATCGTGGTTGTGGTCCGATGATACATTCAGTTAGCGGTCGTCTGACACAACTCTGTGTCAAAGCGGCTTTGGTGTTCGATCGACACCTATGATCGACACCCACGATGCCACGATCATTTACTTAATGGTATAGAGACAAACGTTTGAAAATGATACAAGAGGGGTAAAATGGTAGGCGCCATGCCAACAGTATAATCTATGGTTCAACTTTGTATTAATGGCGGATCTCAATTTCAAATCTTCAACGCAAGATTTCCGTGTATTAAAATGTAAAACCAATATCTCGAGCTAACGAAAATAAGGATTTTCTGTCATGCTACGAACGGCTACGGCGTAGCGCTACGAGGCTACATAGTTCACGCCACGTTTGCTTCGAAATTTATTTTTCAGTCTACTTGGACTATAAATTCCTATTTATAGGAACCTACTTATAAGTAGGTTTGGAGGAATATTTTTGCCAATCAGTGGCTAAGCGGATTCTGATGAACAACTTATGTGTACGAAGCGCAGTCTTATCGCTAAAAAGACATTTTATTACTCTGAGAACTTAGACAGATAAATATTCTTTACCTTTATCTTTATAAACTGAATAGAGTACAAGCAATTTAGATGTCTTATTTTTGCATTGGAATTTAACTTCATGCTATTTCACTGCAATAGAATAATTCATAGCCGAGATGCAAGTGTTGAGCTATCCTACAAAACATGCAGTATTTTAAACTTAATATTTCTTGTTAAAAAGCGCAACGTGTTTTCTATTATAAATGTAACATTAATAATTATGTTAAGTACCGACGAAAAAATAAACAGATAATAATTATTTTTTCACAAAAAGGCTGGTTTTTAATATTATGTAATGCGTTTTTTGCGTAGGTACTTGACTAAAATTAATTTCGACATTAATTGATTATTATAGGCATTAGAAATGATGGTGAAAACTGTATATATTGTATAATACATAGCGACTGTCTCAAGGGCAACTATTTTTGTTGCAGGTCTGTTTCCTTCTCTACTATGAATTCGACCGTTTTTAGCCTTTCGTGATACACAACTATTTCAAAAGAGTAATTCAAACTTTACTGGTGCAAAAATTCTCGGAAACGATTTATTGCAGTCACTGTAAAAATTTTAACGTCGGGTTCAGTGACGTTATTTAACTTTTAAAAATAACTTTAAATCAGAATTTTGTAAACATTTTTTTTTAATTACTCTTGCTTATTTTATTGCTTGATTGCTTATGTTTGGTTGTTGTGTGTTGTCGTTTGTCTATTTGCTTTTTTTACCTGTTCGTTAGTTAGGATGGATGTTACTGTGTCTCATAATATTAGTATGGATGTCAAATAAAGATGGCCGCCGCAGTTATAGCACCCAAACTGTTTTTTATAATAATGTATTGGACTTTAAATATTTCTTATAACACATTGAACAAAAAAAGAAACGATGTCAAATCCGTAAATAATGTAAATATAAACATGTTTAAATTTTAGCTCGCATTAAAGCCATCACCAATCTCTCAAAGCTGCTTACGACGAAACTTAGATTAGTTTCGTGAGTTACACGACAATCTTTCAACTTGCATTACCGTTTAGTTTCATACTTCCGTCTCAGTTTATACTTTAACTTACGTTTTACTAGCGGAGCAAAGTGCCAGAAAACTTAAACAAAGTTTTAATAAACTTGAATATACATTAATGTTTGCTTTAAGCATTATATTTATTTATTTCTTAGTAG
The DNA here is from genome assembly GCA_905147375.1 of Hylaea fasciaria. Classification (NCBI taxonomy): domain Eukaryota; kingdom Metazoa; phylum Arthropoda; class Insecta; order Lepidoptera; family Geometridae; genus Hylaea; species Hylaea fasciaria. The sequence goes on from LR990218.1 coordinate 4,515,712, forward strand.
GGCACTATTTTACTGGGCTTATGAGGCTTATGAACAAATGTATCAGAGTGGTGAGCAGGGTGCAGTGCCACGATGGATTAAGTAGTGTAAGCAGTGCTTAATCCAGGCACTGAAGCCAGGCCATCTTTCGAGCATGTGTTTTTTTTAAATATAATTGGATTTTGACCACTATCTCGCATGATGTAAAGCGACGATGCGGTCTACGATAGTGCACGCTTTCTTAGAAGTAACCTTGAACAGGTTAGATTATAGGATTAGAAGGGTTCTAAGCAAATTTTTTTTACCTGTTTGACTCCTTACCTACACCCAAATAACAAAACGATTCTATCATATTTAAACCCATTTCATGGTAAACAACTCCTTTCAAATACTAAGTTTTTTGTAAAACATCTCACTATTCAAATCTACGTTATAACGCTTAGCTATGACACCGAAATCTAAACCGTATGGAACTCTCACTTATCAATAAAAACTCTACAAATAAGTCGCCGCCGAATCCTTTCGACGTAGCCTGAATAACATTTATTTTGTAGGGAAAAGAACATTTATTTTCATCTAAAGAACTTCGATATGTGTTCTTAGAAAATCCATTAGCCACCTCCTACACTACAAGGGAACTACATTACTTTTCTCGGCGTACCGACAAATGACGTCATCAATCCGTGACGTCAGCGCCGATAGTGATGTGGATGGATGGATGGATCCGACAGTGGCAGATGGATTGGGAAGATGTTCCATTCAAAGCATATTTATTAGGATACCTGTTACTGTTACAGAAGTAGCTACGTTTTTTTGTAGGTTTTATTTTAGCTTCATTTATGCAATTAGTGTTGTGTAAAGTGTAAAAATATTTCAAATATTTAATATTTTCACAATAGGAAAGGCATAGTCACAATTCGGTGGTGGACGCTTTACTCATACTTCCTGGGAATTTTGGAATAAAAATGCAAATTGCCTCATCTTTTGGGTTTATATAATTTGCCTACACTCGTGCACTTTAACGAACTATTCCACCAATATTACACATTAACACGCAAAGAAACACAAGTTTGAGAGAAAATACTTTCGGCGGTATCTTCGTGGAATCGTAGCATTCAGTATGCCATTTAGAAATCTGCTAATCGAACGTGCACGTTATAAACTGTCAGACTGACGTGCGTCAAGTGAGTATTTACAGCGTGTCATGACGTCACACGCTTTGACAATGTTGTTCCGGTTCCGTAGTAAAATGGCCGCTGGTGGTGGCACCACCTGGCTATCTACCACTCAAGCAGAAAATGTGTCATCAAAATCCTATCGGGGTGTTCCGGGGGCAGCGGTTCTCGAGTTCCATCTTCCGAAGCACAGAGCGATGGAATGCTACCATCGACCTTCAATCTGTACGCGAAGGCTAGAAATACCTATCAATCCCTATCCTAATCAATCAATCAGCACTAACCTCTGTGTCCACTGTATCAATAAATCAGTCTCTCTGGCCTGAAATATTTCGTTTTCATATCGTAGAAACACGTAAAGCCAAAAGGCTGCGTGACGCGGGTTGAAATTGAAAAATCCTTTCAATCTATACAGAAATATCTACCTTTAAATAAATTTTCCGTGAATTAGAATACCGCGTTGCCACAAATCCATACAACTGAAAGTGCTAATAAAACCGTGTCTTAAGTACCAATAGACAATACGTACAACTGAAGAAGTTTACAATAAAATAGGGGCCAAGAAAGGGGCCCGACACGGGCCCCCATTGTAATTCGGGACGGGCGGCCCTTTAATGAAGTCCCTTCAGTTCCAAAGACCTTTTTGTCTGAACACGTTTCTTAAATCAATTCCGAGTTCGTAATGTGAATAAACGTAGGGTTGCTGCGCACTTAACTGCCTAGGGTTCTCTGTACGGGGATTTTTCTTCTTTTTTCACTTATAATGACCTCTAGACGTCGATGTTCGATAAGCAGGTCATCGAACTTCACTGACCTTTACTTAGTTTAATTTTGATAAGTTTTTATGTGCGTGATCAATATGAACACGTGTACACCATCATACAAAATAATGACATTCGATGACCTCGATGAAATCTGCAATGTTCGATGACCTCGTTAAGCATGTTTTTGTACACACTTAGACGAACGGTACAGTACATAGAAATGTCAAATTTAAAAAGATTCCTTTTCCACCATTTTGTTACATAAGCCTGAAAACAAGACGCGTGTCAACCCTACAACTATACATAAACTTGAATCGACTGATTGCCTACCGGTATCTAATGAGTATTGACAAAGTATTCATCTCATTTCTCGATGAACCTAATCAGTGTGCGTTGGAACGAAAAAAATTTGGGGTTCAGAGGATATCGGGGGGAGGACGGACCAGGCTACTAAATTATTGCGCATATTGTTTTGTTATCTAGTTATTTATAAAAATAATAATTTGAAGTGTCTGTTTGTATTGACAAAAACCAGTTTACTAATCGCATATGATATACTCAAGACAAACCACATTTTTTTAACAATTTGTCCCTATCTGTCAGAGCGCCATCTATGAAATTGAAATAATATTAACTTATTAATTTAACATCTACTCTCTTTATTGTTTATTGTTTGTTTATTGCTCAGATTTTTTATTTGTATTCTTCCAAATGACAAAAATCACACTTAGACCTAAAAAAACATAATTAGGTCACCATACCGTTCATTAATCCGTTTTGACCCCTTATAAAAAACAGCGGAATTACTTGGCAGCCACAGACACTACAATATTTCTCTTGTTTAAAACCAAGCCAAGTCCCTTAACAAAGTTCGTACTTAAATAAAAATATGAGACCCGACCACCGAAAATTCGAGTGAAGCGGCTAAATTAGATTGGTGCAAAAGTATAAAAATATAGCTAAGATGCCTGTCTAATTAACTTCATACTGTGGTTTCAATAAGTGATCAATTGGTTCACTTTTTTGTTTGAGTATAAATAGCCCTTGATCTCAGATTAATAATCTAACAGATATGACATTCCAGTGAAGATCCGAGGAAGAAAAGAGACAAGTGTATACAAATAGACAAAGGAGTAAGTAGGATAGTACGATGATGTTTTGTCTTCGTCGGCGTATGCACTAACTTTTCCTTGGCCACAGAACCAAACCAATTTTCACGTTTTAGAATGTCGTACGAATGATTGGAGCACCACCTAAATAACGTGTATTAAAATTATCCGATTTATAGGGATTGTAGCCAAGTGTGTCCCTTTCGGGTTTACGCTTTTGTAAGGCCCATCTCTGGCACTAGGTCCATGCTCTTGATCATCATTCACAGTCCTTATCCCACACGTGAGTGCGGCACAACATGTTTTATTCTCCCATTCACTCTAGTCGTGTGTCGATTGCGAGCGATAGAGGTGTTTAGATTCGATTGCGACCCCGCCAGGAAAGATACGATCGCGTTTCGCAGCAAGTGTCTATCGTTTGATCGACTCGCCGCTGCCAGAGTTATAGTGACTGTATACTCATGACCATAAGGTTCCAACTTATCTAAGTGCGTCAACACCCGACGACCCGAAAAAACTTGACATCAAGTGTCCATACCAAGCTAGACTGACAAAAGACCCTTGGTATTAAAACATTATTATATTAACATTAGCATTAAGGGGGAGGCCTATGTTCAGCAGTGGACGTCTTCAGGCTGATGATGATGATGATGATGATCAGCATTAGGTATGTATGCTGGTATTTGACGGCACGGTTGGCGTAGTGGCTGAGCAATAGGACTGCTCCGCTTGGCGTTGCGGGTTCGATTCCCGCCTGGAACAAATATTGGTGCGATCCACATATATATCCGGCGCATGTAAAATTATATGTCTGTATAAATTACCCACGACACAGGAGCAATCATAGCTGATAAAGTCTGACTACAGATGCTATTAACCTCATACGACAAACCGACAACTAGCTAAATAAATTAATCTAGCGAAGTCACCATGGTAACACAGAAAAAATAATGGGCAGCCGTATCACTAACCAGCGATTCCACCAGACAACCGATACGATACCAAGTAACAGTTCCATTTGAATTTGAATGGCCTCTTTTCTACCCTAGACGGTAATAACTGCGTTTAACCCTCACAGATAGCAGTATAATTTGTAACCCCTTTACCTCCCTTATCAGTGTGGCGGTCGAAACTATTCCTAACTTAGTATCAATATCAGTAAAGTATCAACTGGGTATGGAAAGCCAATACTGCGATTATCAAGAATAGGGCTGTCCGGAAAACTCCGGACTTTAGGAATTAAATCCCGGGATATATTTTGTTGTGAGCTGAGTGAGTGAAAAAAAAATGCTTTAAGATTTATGGATGAAATTAAATTACTAGGCGTTTGAAGCTAGGACTAAGTATGACGAGCGCAGTGCAGTGCCGTGATTGATTTTGCATTGCAAATTTCTGAATGACACAAACTGTTAATAAGTAACTCTGACAGGCTTTTTGACCAATAGTAAGCTATTGGTCAAAAAGCCTGCATGTCTTGCTACTCTGATGTATAGAATACATTGAAATAAACGCATTATAATTACAACTGTAAAAGTTGATGTGACTGTCTGTGTGTTACTACTCAACGCTGAAACGAGTAAACAGATTTTGATGAATTACGGTACATTGATTCTTTAGGTTCTGGTTATAACACATAGGATAATTTTGAACATAATTTTCATCAAACGTGGGTGAAGCCACGGACTATACAAAAATATCCTCAAGGTAGGATTTTTATCTTATGAAATTCCTAGGACTTTGGCAACCCTAAATTCAGGTACTAAGAGGGTGCAGCCATTTGGCCACCCGTTTCGATACTTGGACCGGATACTTGGCTCTCGTTAGCCAGCGCCGAAGGAAAATGGACTCTATCTACTTGGCTACAGGAGTGAGGAAATTGGATCGTCAATTTGAAGTGCCGATGACAGTAGGAAGGCTTTGTTACCATTTGGTGTAAACTGCGAAAGAATGTGACGTGATGTTGATCTTGGATCTGAGTTGGGCATCCATGGAGTGTTGGTGGATGTAGTCGCCTTACTGATATGGAGAGTGGTGAGTTCGATTCCCGGAAAGAGGAACAAGGTAGATGGCATGTGTTTTTAGGGCTACCACGTTTTCTTTTCATTGGTTTTCTAAGCATGACTACTACACGACAAAAGTTGACCAGTTAAATGTGGCCAAAAGACAATACAATAGAATTTAATACAATTGGATGTACCCCGCCTTAATTACTCATATTATGATACTGCTTCATAAAAAAATCTAACAATTAAACATTTCATTCAAATAGTTATCCAAAGTTTAGACCATTAGTTAATAAAATTTACCTATATATATTAATAAACTATTCACATTTTAAAGCCGATCCAAACATCTCAACTTCGGTTGATAATATTATATTGGCACACTTCCACCGTAGGTAATAAATAATAAATTTCTCCAACTCACTTCATGTATAAAATAACACAAAGCACTTTAAAAGGCTTACATAAAACATTATTTTAATACAATGTATGTGCCTAATATCTTAACTTCAGTGATTTTAAATCTCTAATCCCTCTCAGATTGTATTAGCTTCGACTTTGAATTTGACAAACCCTTACCAAAAACACCTACATTAACCCCTTTAATGGACCTAAACCCTATTACTGGCCATGTCATTGATGGTCAGGTGATCGTACCATAACAGTCTATAAAGTTATAAAACAGTAACGCAACTTTGTACAAAAGCTTCGGTAAGTATAAATTAAGGTAAAATTATGTCACTTGCTATTCAAATATGATAGTCTGTGAGTAATTGTATCTGCTGCCTAATGCTGTTTTCATAATTATAATAATTATTATTATTTATTAAAATGTCGGAGTAAAAGGTCACGGATATGGTTGTTGGACTGATTGCACTCCATATAAGAGCAAGATGGCGTCCGTCGTTTGACAGTTTTAATGGCAGAGTTTGCCTTATGTGCATGGCCCTAGTGTCAGAGATGGACCTGTCAAAAGGGTATACCCGAAAGGGGCACGCTTGGCTACAAACCCCATAAAGCGGATAAATTTAATACACTTTATTTAGGTGTGGCTCCAACCATTCGTGCGACATTCAAAAATGTCAAGATCGCTGGCATCCCTATAAATCGCAAACATTTTATACACGTTACTTAGGTGGTACACAAGAAACACATTGGGACGTGCCCGCACTGGGATTTGAACTCGCCACCTCTATATTGGTAGACGGACGTTCGCCCACGCGGGACGAATAATGTTAAATGGTGTGGGCTGGAAATTTGGGATGAATATGGCATAAATCTGCTTGACTCCAAAATCAATGATAAATGCGAACGGAGCTGCGACGGTGAGCTGTCTAGTGAAAAATATAAACGCTCACACGAAAGTTTAAAGTACACTCGCACACCCGAGTGTTTTGAAGTTGGACGTTGACACAAATCCGACAGAGACGTTAAGTCTGACTCAGTGGTTCTCAAACTCTCAATGTTTAAGCGGAGGCGAAAATGGAGCCACTGAATAAGACAAGGAGGCGTGAATTTGAAATTAGTACCTAATTTAACTGTGCGTGCTAACTTAAAAGGGAGCTAATCTCCTTTGAAAATATAGCCTGTATGAATATTAATATTTTCATTTTGTGGGTCTTCATTAATCGTTAGGGTTACTGAATAGGCTCGAGTTTGAATGTAGCTGATGATTGTTGGTCCTAATTGTTAATTTTACGCTCTGATTGTTTATGGAAATAAATAAATAAAGTCTTTAAGAACCTTTGAGACTCTTTATGATGTTATTTTTAATCAAGAGCCTTTATATTACATTCTTATTAATTATGCATCTTAGAACAATATCGGGTGTAAATAAAATGTCATTTTACAGTGGATAATTTATTAATTAATTCTGCCAAATTAAGTGTAGGTATGATTACTGTGTAGGCATATTTTAAAACGGTCTATGCTCGCCCTGCCCCAACCTGACGTTGAACCTGACGCCCCTATTCCCTGAACACATTCTAGAGCTTACCTCCCAAAAAGTGGCATCATTCAAATATTTGACTACCACTGTCTATTTGCCTTGTTACAAAGCAAATTTTACACCTAGAACTGAGTTGAATTTGTTCCACGAATACTCTCTCAATTAGGTTACAACTCAGTGTAAGATTTCTAAAATAAGACGTTTGAACTAAGATCTTGTCTAGTTCTGAGTATCATCATCATCATCATCAGCCTGAAGACGTCCACTGCTGAACGTAGGCCTACCCCTTAGAACGACAATTTGCCACTTGCATCCACCGATTGCCTGCGACTCTTTTGATGTGTCGGCCCATCTAGCGGAAGGCCTTCAATCCTTTAGAGCCATAACTGCAAAAATATTTGTCTGTCAACCACTCCACTGAAGTGGATATTACGAAAGCCCGTACGTATCAGCCTCTTATGAATGAATCTGCCTCGGGAAGTATTCCTTTACCAGATATTCATCCGATAAGCAGTGGTGTACAAAATTTGTGTTCCTATTTGAAGACCACTATTTGCAGCGACTTAACATTGCGAACTATGTCTCGTGTGTTGTGCCGCGTGAGTTTTTGCAATGCAATTACTAGGTGGCACTGCAATTGTTACAGGAAAACGTAGCTCTGTTACGTAAAGGTCCTGCGTCTGGTTGCTCTGAAGCACAAAACACATAAATCCAGAAAACCCAACTCTTCTCCTTGATTAGTCTCTCAACTCAACGCATTTAACAACCCCCGTTCACAACCCTTAATTAGACAATCTGACTGCCACATATGTAAAACAAAGATTTCACGTTTTGCGTTCGCCCAAATGAAATTTTACGTAACAATGTGGCTTTAAATTAACTTGAGTTTGTTTTAAACGTAGCTTCAGACGTACGTCTTTTGTGTTCACTTGAAGTGTGCAATCACGAATGCTCGGCTTGTACAATCTTTTAGGATGGGTGCTGCAGTTAGATTTAGTTACGAGAGTGGACGGTAGATAAAATATAAAATCTGTTGACATATTAAGTCGCATAAAAAGCTGTTAGTCGCAAGTCTGATTTCAGATAAGTAAAATAAGTTATTCTGATAAATAAATATAATTATATATTAATATAGTCAAATAAGGGCTAAACGCGAAGTAAATATTTAGTAATTTACTCTACTGTATCATCACTTAAAATTTCGACAAGATTAAAATAATATTTTATGTATTCTGCTACGCTGCTTTACTCTACCATTATTGAGTGATCAAATAGTCCGTCCGCTCTCTGCCTACGTTTCTAGTATTTTCTGTCTTTGCATGCTAGATAACGAAGGTGTGTGGAGTCACCTTAAAATAACCCAGGTCGTGTAAAGGAGCAAACCTAATTAGTTTCGAGTTTTTAGTTTATAAGTTTTCTGCAGCAATAAATATAATGAGGTGGTGTTTGTGTTTTATTTAGTTTACAAAAGAGAGACGACAGAAGGCGACGTTTCTATCTGTGGTCTCCTACAAACGCTGTCGGTCGCTTACCGCGTCACGCCGTACGCCGCGTTAGATGTACTATAGAAATAAACGCCGACATCAGCGTGTGAGAGACCACAACAGTGTGCCTAGTGCGAGTTTTGTCAATTTATTTACGCGCTCGGTCCGTTTGGCGTAAACTTGAAATTGTATGGAATACGAGCAGCGCTATCTAGCGTCAGTGAATCAGTCACTAGATGGCGCTGCTATTATTCCATACAATTTCAAGTTTACGCCAAACGGACCGAGCGCGTAAATAAATTGTCAAAACTCGCACTAGGCACACAGTAACTACATTTCTATGGTAAGCATCGTGACGCGGCGTACTGCGTGACGGTGTAAGCGATAAGAGACCGCAGTTTCATAAAATGCAGCATTATTCAATATGCTGACAAATATACAATAAAACGGAGTGTTTTTTTTGTTGTTTGGCAATTAATGCGGTAGTGCCAGCCTTTCGTGTCAAAGACTGTCAGGCCATCAGCTGACCTCTGACGTGGCTAATTGACTGCTATCTATCGATGACAACCAGGACCCAGGGCTTAACTTGCCCTCCGAAGCACGCAGCGATGGAAATCCGCTAATTACTTGCGAAAAGTCATTGGTGCGGGCCGAGTATCGAACCCGTTGCTGTTTAGTAGTAAAGCGCACAAGTTACCACTCAGCAGCTATCTCTAAATTGAGTATTGGCACGTGATATTTTAGGAAGAATATGGCAACACAGAAAATGGTGCAAATATGCTTCGTGGCCGTTCGATTTACGGCATCGTAAAATAGTAGTGGCCCTTCATATTCCATTTGCGGGGTATGTAGTGGCGTCTTGAGATACCTACAATATTTCAGCCATCTAGCTAGAGATGGCGAATTGGCGACTTTAGTGGTAAACTTGTTCGCCATTTTTTCTATGTTCGAGACGACAAATTTACTGCTACCGTGGTGTAGAGTGACGATGAGCCTACTCAAGTTGGGGCGCGATTGTCGCACAGGGCTAATATTTGTGTGAACTACTGGTGTTTTGTGAATGACTGGTATTTGTGTGAATTACTGGTATTTGTGTGAATTACTGGTATTTGTGTGAATCACTTGTATTTGTGTGAACTACTGGTATTTGCGTGAATCACTGGTATTTTGTGAACGACTGGTATTAGTGTGAACTAATGGTATTTGTGTGAATCACTGGTATTTAGTGAACGACTGGTATTTGTGTGAACTAGTGGTACTTGCTCCAAGTCAGGGTGTTTATGGACCATGGTCCTCATAGTTCCTGAATAAGCTGATACAGATAACCCTAGCTAAGGGATCCTAGCTGGTTATTCATTGATCACATTCTCGCGTAAGGATGTGGTAAAAAAGGCCAAGTCGAAAGTACCCATTACCTCAACGGGATAAGGCGTGACTGTATGACTATGTATATGTATCAAAACTGTAATTCACATGAACTTATCAGACGCATGGAACTAAGATCTATCATCAAGATTATATTTACCATCACGGCGTAAACCTTACCACAGAATATATAGCAGCATAATGTAGCTGAACTGCAATATGGATTTAGGTAGAGAGCCAATGGCGTGTGATATTACTCATGTTCTCAGTCTTATGTGCTCCGAATCCGTTGATAGAGACAGTTGAATGTTCCCTTGGGACCTATGCAAATAAATATAATATTTTTCGAGATTGGTTAGAGAACGATAAAATGATATGTCCAAACCCGTACAATGTGGTACGCCGTTTTAGTCCCAATTGTTTTCAATTGATAACAATTGTAAGAACACGTTAAATGCCTGAATAATACTAACATCATATGCCAGTATACCTACACTACACCTGTCTACAAACAAATAAAAAGTATAAATACACCAGTAACTAAATCTGTCATCAGCTTCCGTTCAATTCCATCTTGCAGTAAGCGGGCTGTGGTCCGTAACTCAATGTTTGAACGTGATTTGAGCGTGTTGGCCCAACTTGGGGCAAACTATTGGTGCAAATGTTTGTGTTCTGTTTGGAATATCCGATAGTGCATAATATTAAATGGGTCAGGCTCAGGCGCAGTCGCATACAATAATAATATGTAAGACTTTGCATGACTGTAATAATACTGGTAATCATCGAGAGAGAGAGAGAGAGAATGCCCTATCGGCGTCGACGCTGGTATAAACTTATTACAATATTTGTTTTGTTTAATATGTAATAATTTATAATAAATACATTTGTTAAATTGGACATGACTGTTGCCTCTAGCTAGATGTTTTCCTTCGCTATTTACACCCAAAATGATTAACCCCCAGTTTCTGAAACGTCAATCAACGTTGACAACAGATTAATTCTATTGCCATCCTTGTCATTTGTTTATAGTCAGATAGAGGCAACGATAGTTTTAATCTACTGTCAACGCCAACAAACGTTCTAGAAACCGGGGGTAAACCCGCTAAATGTAAATCCCGGTAAAAAAATTACTAATTGAAGCTTATTATACAATGAATATCATATATGGGCTGACACGGCAAAAGTATGCGATAAAGCGCTCACGCTTCAGCACTGAAACATAAACGTTTTTCAGTCGAGCACCGTCCAATGAGCGGATAATTTTTACGTCAACCTAATAGAACGCGAGCTTTTACCCGTGAAGACAGTGACTGAACTTGGCACGTACTCGTCTATACTTATTTTTTATACTGTAAAGAGGAATTACTTGATTGTTTGTTTTTATTGAATTGGCTCCGAAACTACTCAACCGATTTGTAAAAATATTTCACTGTTGCGAAGCTACACTATCCCCGGGTGACATAGGCTACTTTTTATCCTGTAAAATTAACGGTTCCCGCGGGATTAGTTGACGCTGGTGAAACCGCGAGGCGCTTCTTGTATACTATAATGCTGCGCTTTTAGCATAATAAGCTAATATTAGTAATATAGCTAATATTAGTTTAATACTGCGTTAGGATATTATGACAGTCGTCGAAGTACCAATCCTTGACGAAAGTCAGATTTCCTTTTACCTGGCGAAGAAAACGGTAATCCGGGTTGACAACGATTGATCAGGAGTCGTACGCTCCGGACCGACCATTTGAACAAAAACATGCTTGTATTTGCAATACGTAATTTCCCTCGCACTCGAATTGAAATGAAACCGAGTAGTTCGAAACATTCAAAAGGAAATCAGTCCACACGAAATCTTAAAATATTTTGATGGCTCAGTCTAGGATAAAAAAAAACACTACTGTCGAACAACGAACAAATCACTATCTCTCAGAAAACAGTGAGACCTCAACCTCTGTTTTACAACACTGCACAACATAAACACTTATATGCTGCGTCGTCAGCGACATAAAATATTAATGTACACTGAAAGCAAACAGTTTGCGACGTTTACAAGCGAAGCTCCCAGTGAAATATGGATTACGAGTTGTAAATAACGAATGGGACGGCGCGTAATTCAATACGCATCATATTTTGAGTCCCTATACTCAGTGATTTCATATAAAATGTGTCGTCGTGAAGAGAAATTCTTGTAAATATGCAACATCCAAAAATAAAAACTGTGTGTAGTCATAAGTTAGTACTGGTGGTAGGGGATTCGGTCAAATTATTGCAGACTCTATTCACCTGTCTGAACTATAGAGATGGAAAATCTTGCATTTGAACTGCATTCCAGCTGCAAAATTGCAGTTTGGATGCAGTTTTTTGTCCAGTTGATAATAACATAATATGACTGCATGAAAACGGCCAGAAACCATTAAAGAACGGATGGAGCAGATGCAGTTAGAGACTGCTAGACAGAGTTGCCGGTGACTGCTTGGATGGTACGTGTATGACGCAGTCGCCGTTTCTTCAAGCAGCCTATATATTATTATGTATATAGATTATAGGTATATGGCGTTCGACGCACAGGCATTCTTCGGCACTAACATTTCATCGCACATTTGTAAGTGGAACTGATATTACGCCCTCCTAAAGTGGAGGGTTCATAGAGCTCCGTATCAAAGTGGTTAAGTCCTTATATTATGTTGAAATTTCAACCTTGAAACTATTAAGTTACACTTCGGTAAGCTTTTATTACCTATCAAATGATTTTCCAAAACCAACCCCGTCCGGTCCGAAAACTTCATTATCCTTTGAAATACTTTTGAAAACACAATCTGACACCCCCAATTATGTCCAGGGGCGAAGGCCCATCGTCCTATTTCCTTTGAAAGTTCCCAACTCAAGGGTTAAAACAGAGTTGAGTAACTCCGAGGGATTTAGGGCACAGTGCCGGTAATGAAGTTAGAAGGTGAACTTTCATCAAAAAAGAGGCATTGTTTGAAAACAAATGAGGTTATAAACTTCGACTCAGTTTTTTTCGACCGGCCGTTCCGTTGTGTTTAACCGCTCTCTTGTTTATGGATAATGAGGAGCAAGAATGTCGTTTGTATAATTCGGTTATAAATATACAACGGGACCTTAGATACCTAGTTGAATAGCTGAACTAATTAATTTACAGAGGTAAACGCAGCATCGAGGTAGACACAGGCCCGAGATAGACAACCTCGAAATAGGCTGTCTAAGCCTCGATATAGATACAGGCCCGAGGTAGACTTAGCTTTACCCCCAACCATATACGAGTATTTAAAACTTGTGCTATGACAAAACATCCTCTACCCACAACTTCCGACGTACCTCGCAAACTGAGCCACGATGACATAACTAGTATAACGAGTTACTTAGAATTGGTTGTATCATGTGGTAATGCATTCCGAAGACCCATGATTGAGATCCGTGTCATGGATTCCTAACACATCTGGTCAAGACTTCAGTAATATACGTACATGTACGCATTAAAGGCGCCAGATATTTGACGACAACCTTCTTGTGTACCTTCTCTGTGCCGTGATAAAAGCAAAAAGTTTTTAAGTGTCAGTTGCATGCCCTTTCCGGCCAGATTGAAGAGGAGATTTATTTACTGGCTGCTAACTAATTTACTTTAAACTTGGAGCACTCCTAAATAATTTGTGTCCTTTACAAATGAGTGATTAACGGAGGCCTCTGCGATGACAAAGTAAGTTTATTGTGTATTTTTGAACTAAAGACAACAGACCTAAACAATAGATCTAATTTAATGTTTCAAATAAATACAGATGTTAGTATCAAAATAGGGACAATTGGTTTTATCGATGGCACAAAAGGTGATGCCGCCTCGTGTTCTATGCTAACCTAGTACCTACTATTGATTTGAAATACCACTTTCATCCCATTGGACACTCCTGATTTGAATGTTTTTAGGTACACCCCATTCGAAAGTACTGGGACAATTCGCACAGCGATTCGCACAAGCCGACCCGTGGTGTGAGATATCCAATACGGCGAAATACCACTGTTTTTTTTTACTTTTATGATGGTGTGAATCACTCAAGTTCACACTCTTTTACCAGACCGCCAAAGGAGGGTAAAATTATGTTCATTCGCACCCCACCTGGACTGCGATGCGAAATGCGCGTGATACGAACCGCCCCATTACCCAGACTATTAGGATTATGTATTTTTAATTCGCCAAAACAAACACCGAGTTCAACCCCTAAATGGAAACTTTTAGTAAAGGAATCATTAGTTAAAATTAATACCTTCCTAAACGACCTAACAAATTGCTACACGAACACTATAACCCCGTTATATCAATTTCAAGCCTTAAATAATAATAATACCTTAGTACTTACCCCTTAAAGGCACCTTGATTATCATATTAAAAGCCTTTTTGTAAAGGCTCTAAGACCACTACGGCACTGTAATTATGTAAAAACTGCCCTTAAATGTAAAGGTGGGAAGGTAGAAATATGAATTGTTTCCGGCATCATTTGGGGCTACGTGGGTTGCGTAGCCGGATATAATAGCGGCTGTGGCCCTTGGCACAGAACACCTATATTTATACCCTAGAAGAGAGGACACTCGCAATTAAAGCGAGATGGCATACTTAATCGGGATTTTGTATGACATTTAAGCATTTTGTCTCTCTCTTCCGTGGGTTTGAGTACCTTTGAAGTACGGAGTATCCACCATGGGGCTTTGGTTAGAGGTCTTCTACCTAGGCTTGTACTATACCTTTTATTTCTACTGACATAAACATAAACATTTGAATATTTATGTAATCTAATCTTCATACTGCCATGTATGCCATTAATGCAGTCTGAAAAAGAAGCTGTGTTCATTGGAAACTTGCCGGAAAACTTTTCATCCGATCTTTGTTGTAACTGGAGATGGAATTTGCATGATCCTAAGAGATGCAGTGCCATTCAAACCTTTGCATTGCAAAATCCTGCTTGGCACTGCGTCCGTCAATCCAACCAACGCGTCCGGCTAAACTAAAAAACTGTCATCTCTAGTAAAATAGTAAATGAAAATAAAATAGTGAAAATACATATCCGCTGGCAATTGGTGCTGAGAATTAAAACACTCGAAGCCGAGGTTGAGGGGTTATATTAATATTCCCTTTTATTTGCAGGTATGCTCCAGTTCTGTTCAAACGGCACAGCTGGATCCGTTTTAGGGTTCCATAGAAGAAAGACAAGAACGGAACCTGTAGCGTGAATATTCCCTAAAATTAGTGATAAGTCAATCTAAAAAGGCACAGAGTTGCTTTAACTTTAAAAATAGAAATATCAATTCGTACTCTCTCAATCGCCTAACAAACAACATACAAACCCGTTCAGTACTCTCAGATTCAAAACAAACGCAATATCATGCTCGTTTCACTAATTACTACCCTATTAAGCGACATAAAGTGTTCCTCTAATAGACCCACCATCACCCCTTAAGAATTCCTGTAAAGAACATACCTAGTCATACATCAACGCGTTATTTAGCAGAAACAGGGATGAAAGGAAACCTCGCTTCAATTTAAATTCCTCGTTTTGGAGAATAAATCAACGGCGACAACCCTGAATCCTGTGTTACGACAAAATTTTACGGCTTGACCGCGTTGAGCGGGAGAAAATGTTACTCTCGTAAGAGCTAGATTTTATAACGTAATTCTTTCATTATTTTTCTTTATTGGAAGCAATGTTTGAGTTTATTAAACGTTCCTACATCTTTTAAGTGCCTAATCAGCTTCCGAGCCATTTACACACTTCACTAAAAAATAGGTGTATACGATTTAAGTTATTTGATGTAATAAAAAACACTAATCCAAGATTGAAAAGGCCCAAAAAAAGTACCCAAAAAGTTTCTTATCGAAGTCAAGCTGTACCCAACGAACGTGTATCAGGGTTTACGCGCAAAATAAAGAACAGCGTAAATGATGTGCGTAATATAAACAACATTTTGCGGGCGGTCGGTTGTTTGTCGTTTTTGCGTTGTCAACAGAATAATAATATGATAGGCGGGTAATGATGTGTTTTTAATTAGCCTACACATTGAGTTAATAATAAAACGTGTTGTTTGGCGAAAAATATTATGTTGCTGTTTTTATCTCTAGAAGAATGTGGGATAGACGAGCGTAAACCGCGTTTAGAAAGGCAAAGGCAGTGAAGGACGGCGTCGGTAGGTGGAGTGACGATTCGTGGAAGACTGCTGGCAGAGACTGGATGTGGTGAGTCGAAGATCACTAGGAAGATTCTACATCGAGCAGTGGATGAACGATGATGATGATGATGATGGTGATGGTGATGATGATGAGGTCCATCATTATTCCGTTGTCTATCTTCCTCTTCGGGACTTCTCAGGCCGCTCAAAAGCCTCTGTGGCTTAACGACTACTATTTATCGATAACTGTGCCGGTGTGACTTAAAGTGTCCTCCGAAGCGCTCTTATGTTATGCCGCCTAACGGTCACCCATACAATTTTGCGCCGCTGACGATGCGTCGTAAAAATTTGATGCGTTGGACGTTGCTAACTTTGGCAATAGTTCCTTTAGTAAAATTGTGCTAATGAGGAATCTATTTTGCGACAGTAAGGAACAGTGGATTCAAAAATAGAAGACAATCCCAAAATAAGCACAAAAATACTAAACAAACACTTTATAAAATAAAACTAGCCTGCAAGCGCCAAATGAAAATCATACCTGAACAAATATCACGTTTCCTTGTAGTTTTACTTTCAACGTTATTTCTATCGTGCTAGGGTTGGAAATGGCGCTGCAATTGTAATGTAGACAATCTGTCTCAAATCCGCTGACGCTTTTGGATAGATTGGCGCAATTGTTCTGGAAATAGTATGAGGATGATTGTTCTCGCGGCTTTGTATGCGATGTAGGGGAAATTGGGGAGATCAAGGGCGGTTGTGTTAGTTTAATCTATGGCTTACCCAATGTTCTACGGCGTAGAGTCTACGCGAGAAACGCTACGCGAAGCTACGCGATGACGAAGTAGGTACTTTTGTAAAAAAAAACGCAGTAGGGGGTTATTTGTAAAAGTCATAAGGTGATTTCAAAATCATATGTCATGTCACGTTATCACTGTAAAAACGATGGTACTTTTGAATCTCATACTCCGTGTACCAACATAAAAATATTACACAGATTTTACCCCAAAAACGCATGATTCGCTTCCATTCTACGCAGTAATTAACATAATATATTTAAAAAATCGGCCGTTTTGGTTTCACATCAATCTATATCCGCCCACTGAATAGAAACCTCACCTTATACGAATATAAGACCATCCACCTCGGCAGCCCGGGCCGGATTAGTGGAACACATTCCATACATATTATTACGTATCACAGAGATTCATTAATATCGCAGCTGAGAGTCGATTAATATCAGCCGTTATCCACCGTAACTGAATCTAGGTTAGGTATACACTGAGCCGTCGAGTTTTGTGAACTGCAGAGTTATCCCTCTCCCACCACACCCACCCGCATTGGGTTTCATATCGCGTTTGAGTTGTCGGACTTTTACCGGCACCGAAAACCAGGGTACGGATAAATCGAGCACCGATATCGGATAAGTTTTAGTGCTACTCTCTTAGTTTGAACATTTTATAACCGTTTTATTTCTTGGAACTTTCTGACGAATCGGATTCCTGAATTACGATCGCGATTTAAGACATTGGACGAGATATAAATTTTAACGAAGCGAAGTTAACTTGTTCGCCGACTTGAGGAAGGGAGAGGTTCTAAATACGACTGCTTTTTATTAAAAAAATCAGCGGATAGCATGATCCGCCTGGTGCTTAGAGGCCATGTGGTCAAAGGGGGTGAACATGCTCAGCCTAAAATGGAACATAATGGATTATCTGTGGTGGCAGCGAACTGGGGGCTTACCATGACGTCTTATTGCGATCCAATTGAGAAACTAAACAGAATCATTTCACGTTAAATAATAGTGATAAATGGCTTTCGATATCATTTAGGTAGGCGTCAAACACATTAGATTAAAAATCAACCTAACTTGAGCGTCAAGATGCCCCAACAAGACGTCATGGTACGAATAAGTAGTGAAACGATTCTGTTTAGGTCCTCAATTGGATCGCAATAAGACGTCATGGTAAGCCCCCAGCTCTGATGCTAGCACGGAAGGTAGTCTACGAAATATTTCAGTGACGTAGACTGATGGTTCTGTGTTCATTTTGAGTAGGTTGCGACACCAAATACGCAATGAAAAATATAAGGTATACAACAAAATAGGCCTCCATTTTTATTGACTTAAAATATGATTTGTAATACGACCTCACATCACGTATAAATTGAGATATTATTCGTTGAAAAGTCTTATAATATAATATTTCTGTCATTTCCTCGTGGCAATAAAACATCAATCAAGATTCAGCAACCCATTTCAAAGGGAAAATTCGGTGTTGCCACATTTATCAAAATGTTTTCCGTAAAAAAGTTATTAATGTTTTGTGTGTATGTTGAAGAGATTCACAGTACCAGATACATCATTTTTCGAATAATGAGGTGTCTATTTTTAGTGTTGTTAGTGTAAGTGTATATCAGGTCGTCGCCCAACGGCCTCTGACGTGACTTAACGACTGCGAGCATCCGATAACACTGCTTATCAGCCCTTCGAAGCACGGAGCGATGGAGATCCGCACATAACAATATCATGGAGATGCGTCATCGGTGCAAAGCCGAGGTTTCGAACCCGCTGACCTTGAGTTACAAACGCAGCTCGAAAACCTTTTGTAACTAAGTTAAGTACGATTCGTTGATCTATAAACTTGCCAAATTCAGAACAAAACATAGTAATATTACTAGTTTATGAGATATTAGGAATATTAGGAGATTTAGGTTATTGATTGATTGCGGCTACTTCCTTTTTTGCCTACATTATGCCTAATGACTGACATCATTTGCGCCTAGTATTTTTTAGATATCAATATTATATCTACATCGGAAACTATCGGAAATCCTACATCCTGCCAATAACGTAAAAGCGAAAGTAACTCTATCCGCATCTCTGCTACCTTATCACGCTTAAAAGGCTGAACAGATCTTGATGAAGTTTAGTGTGAAGGTAGTTCGAACTCTGTAGAAGGACATTGGATACTTTTTATCGCTATACGCTGTAGTCTGCGCGGATTTTTTTCTAAAATACAAATATCCGTAACACAAACGAAACTGCATTGTCCGGTTTCTGACTCTATTTGTTATCTTTAACCTATAGATAGGTCTATCGTTGTCTCTATCTAGCACTAAACAAATGACAAAGACAACCAATACACTTATCGGGTCAAAGTTAACAAGAGTTTCAGAAACTGGGCCTTAGAAGACAATTTCTTACCAACCAACGACACTTGAAATATCCTCAAAAGTAGAATTAAACACATAAGATACAGTAAGTATAAATGACATAAGACGGTGACACCTCCAGAAGTAGATAGAGAAACTCTTCATTGAAACACCACAGAACAAAGACAACTTAAAGCTAAAACAGAGTAATAAATAACAATTACACCCGGTTTCTGAAACGTCAACCAACTTTGACTGCAGATTAATTATATTGCCGTCCTTGTCATTTGCTTAGTATCAGATAGGGACAACGATAGTTTTAATCTACTGTCAAAGCTAACAAACGTTCTAGAAACTGGGGGTTAGTGTCATAATGGGCGGTATTTCTCCTCTAGATAACCATGCATGGAGAGGAATAACAAGAAATATTATGGAAGGTGGCTTTCAGCATATATAAGAAGAAGTAGTGCAAGATTATCGTCTGACCTCAGTACTACATGTCAAGTGAGCTCTTGATCCAGTGAGCGCGCTCGTCCACTGAAAGTTGAGCTTAGGTGCATGGGCGTGGGCCGCATTGTAGAGCGGAGGTGGGGGCACTCGCCCGCAAGATGAAGAAGACAAAGGAATATATTTTTACGGATGTTTTGCAATTAATGCCCATTTAAAAACCAGTAGCGAATACGTAGATATTCACTGCCAATCGTTATACTAATGCGGTCCCAACTCGGACAAAGTAAATTATTATAAAAGGATTTTTTTATTAAATTTTTAACTTTTTACTTGTGGAAAATAAAATTATACGAATGCCTTGCCTACGATCACAGTAATGGCTGAACTTACCATGAAAAGAATTGCAATGAATTTAGATTCACTGATCGCTTGCTAGATAGTGCTTATGTTTCAAGTACTAATATCACTTCTTTTTTATTCCCCCCGATCGATCCCTAGCTACGGCCCTGTCGAGACGACTGCAACCGAGATTAAACTTACGGCTTTGTGCATTTGTTTATGTTCAGCACTCGTGTGTCCGGATCCAGGATTTACTTGAGTCTACAAAAGTCAGCGACATAAAGCGAGGATCACGCTTCTGTGCTGTATCCTGGGATTTTAGCACGGAATAAATGCTACAGTCAGTAGTGCTATGGAGAGAGCTGTGTTGGGTGTTACTTTGAAAGACTGGATCCGCAATGGGCATTGTTCTTTTTTTTAAGTTAGTGATTGCACAATCCATTGCGAGGAATGGACTCGCTGATTACGAAACAACCGTTTTTATTAAAAAAATAATTCCTGATGTCGGATATTTTAAAATAAATATGAATGACATTGATTTCCGAAAATGATGTCGCCGTCGGTACAGTAGTACCCAACTTATATGGCGCGTCGTGAATCTTCGTTCGCGCAGAAAAGAAAGTATGGTCCGAAGATTAACGAAAGAATGCTTAAAACTTACAATCAACCTAAGACCACTATTATAAGGTTCATAATACACTGCAGCTGTTAGTTCCATCTCACTCATGCCACGCGGCGATCGCTAAGATGGCGGCGCGGCTGCCGACCAATAGCGGTCAATAGCATTTCCCGCGCTTTGAAAATTCATCTTCTGCGCAGGTACATCGGTAAGCCATATAAGTTGGGTACTACTGTACTATGTTATTAATAACTAAGCCTTATCCACCCAAAAAAAAATCTGTGTCTATAGATAAACCCATAGATTTTGGGTAGCTCATCCATGGATAAACCAAATACCAAAAATATTAAAAATATCTAAGAATATTTCAACAATGCCCATCAACCAACGATCCTAACCGATGCAGCTCAAAGGATTAACAAGCTGAAGTAGCAGTGGGCCGGTCACATCTTTTTGCATATTTTATAGACTATCATTTGTCCACGACTTTGTGGTCAAAGGTGTTGAACATGCTCAGTCTAGAACGGGCCTGGCTCTCAAGGACCGCTGCCGGAACACCCTGATAGGGAATGTGGTGACAGATTTTCTACTCCAGGCTGGTGGATAGACAGGCGGGCACTTTCATTCCCTACCACCAAGGTCTCTAAAAGAAACGACAACTGATCGGGTAAAGATGTTCTAGAATGGAGATCACGTCTAGTTCTTTGACGGCTCCTTTGGCGTAGTGGCTGAGCAATATATTCTAGCTAATATATTCGTTCCCTCCTGGACCGAATATATGTGCGATCCACAAATATTTCTTTTCTGGTCTGGGTGTGATGTGTATGCGAAATTAAATGCCTGTAAGGTGTGCCCACGATACAGGAGCAATCCTAGTGTGGGGCTACGTTAAAAAAAAAAAAGAAAAGAAACGTTTAGGATGCTGGCTGAAGGAGGAATGATTTGCGGAAGACTGCTGGCAGAGGCTGGATGAGGAGAGTCGAAGATCTGGCGCAGTGGCGTTCAGTAGGAGAGACTTACGTCGAGCAGTTGAGGAGTATAGTCTGGTGACAGTATTTAGACATGCAGCAGACTTTAGATATGCGGCTCCACATATTTGCCAAACTATGTAGAGAGTTTGCAGCTAAAGCTTAAATTTTAATAAAGCTTAAAATACTACGACAAACTACTTGAATACGCTGAAATTCGAACAAAAATAAAATCATTTAGTCACTGCGTTCATCAAAAGTTGGAATAAAAGTACGAAAACTGTAGGGAAAAATCCCAATCATAAAAATCCATATGCGACGAATTGGAAGTTCTGAAAAACATCACCAGTCATGCTTTGACGGTTCGCAAAAAACACACAGAAATATATATGAAAGTCGTAGATAGTAGTCCGCTTGTTTGTTTGGCGGATGAACTAGTGTCGGCCTGTGATGTCAGTCTGTCAGCCCGCCAAAGCCCTGCCGAGTCAACGCCAACAGTGACGGTGCTAAAACTGCATTTGTTTTAACCCCTAAACATCATCAACGTTATGTGGACGCACGAAGGGTGAGAATTGAATAGCGCCAGCTTTTAGTAGGTACCTAACAAACCCACAACTGCCGCTTAAGGGATGTCGGTGAAAATCCGGAATAGTGACGTCACAGTTAAGTAATTTTTATCTCAAACTGTGTTTCTTCATGCGTGTAGTTGGTGGAATTTAACGGCACAATAATAATAACTGTGGGTAAATATTACAATTAAAAAACAGTGTTATTTCGTGTCCTCGCCAATATTGCTGGGATTTTTTGGTAAATGACGCAGAACTTTACTGAATCGTGACGTTCACTCTGACTTTTGAACAAAAACTTTAAAATAAACATATCCACTTGACACTGGCTAATTGCAAAAATCGAACGAAGCCTAAACAAACATAAAAAATACCACATCTACCTTTTGCGTAAACTTAAAAGCGCGCCATCTTTCGGTAGCAACCAACAACTACCATCAACTAACCCCCGTAATAAACGAATATTCCAAACTAGATATTGCATCTCCCGTCTCCCAGCTTGTTAGGCGGCTTAACAACTGTGCGAGCCGCATGCACGCCTGCCCCTGATTGCTGATTGTACCATGCCATTATTATGCCAGCTTTAGAGGTCTAAGGATGAAAACAGCTTCCAAATAGGTTAGATTTCTTTCGTTACTGGTCCAAGTTCTGTCTTTACGTGTCAGGCTAAACGCAATTTGTTTGGGAGAGTTTTTGCGTCTAAGTTTGTTGGGACAATAATCATTTTATTTCTTATTTGAGGTTATAAAATGCAGAAGTATTTTTGTTGGTTTGTTCGTCTTTCACGCTGGCATGGAGCAACGAAATTACTTGAATTTCTGTATAGAGATAGTTATCTATCTGTATCCAGGGACCTAATTCTCGCGGCGTGATATATTATCACATTCGATAAATATCGCAACAACTGTCAAAATATCTATTTAATGTAAATTGCGGTATTCTTAAGGTAGATATAATATCGATTATAATTTTAGCCCAGAACTTTATAGTTCTGGAGAGTGACATCTATGCTTATGGACTTGGTACGGTGTCTGTGGGACTTTAATCGATGCAGCTTTACCGTAGGATACCGTAGGAAATCGCTAGCTTACAAACAATCCTTTGTATTGGACCATTAACCGAAATCTAAATGTGTAAGTACCTAAACTGAAATTCTAAAAATTTATATCCTGCATGTCTATGAAGTACTTAAATGGCGTCGAAATGTAGGATTATGAATGACCTACAAAAAAAAGAAGTCGAACTGCCTCCTCCAACTTAAAGTGGCTTAAGCAAGAACTCTTTTGTCCACGGAACACAGACTATATTGCAATAACAACCTCGTCTCTTCCTAGCCTAATCAAATCTCAAGTTCCGAAAGTACGACAACTTCTTCTATACACTTAACTGTAGCCGTAAATTTGCCATAATTTCAGCCCATTACATAACTAAGTAGGAGAGATCGCCTGCAAAAAGGCAGAAGTCGTTCAGGAATCGCCTAACTTTGCACTTTGTCAAATACGAGTAGGAACGCCTAATCGTGGAAACGCTGACTCATTTACTAGATTACTGTGGAAATATACGGGATGTTATCCCGTTTTCTTTTTTTTTGTCCCTATATTATATACTATGCTTTATTATATAGCAGGGTTTCCCAACCTTATTGGCATGGTGAACGGATTATAAAAAAAATTTGAAGCCCCCTATATTTTTCATCAGCGCAGTTTTGTTCATCATGGCCCATCATTGACGTATATACCCATCATTGAGGTATTTTGAGGAATAGTTTTATTTTATTTCAAGTCCGATTTCAAGATTAGATTAAAATATCCGAACGCGTTAGGGGGGCACGAGCCACGCCCCACTGGTTGGGGAGTCCTGCTTTAAAGGATACTTCTCCTAAATTACGATATAGTCGAAGGTAGTCAACATTCTCAGCTAAGAATGGGTCTGGCTCTCAATGACCGCTACTGGAACGACCTTATGGGGGGTTGAACCGGAGGGGGGCACATACTGCCACCACCGATCTTTTAACGAAGTTTAAGCTCATGCTCATTATGTACGGTTAGTTGGTTTAAAACTAAGTAAAAAGTAAGTAAGTATTACAAAAACATTACCCTACTTTGGCAGTCGGGTAAAAATGCACACAAGCATTTATGAGGTTAACCTCCAAGAAAATATTTTCACCCCTTATTTTAAAATAAAAGCTTATCCCTCATCAACAAAGATAATAAAACTTCAAGCTTTAAGAAGCTCGTTACTTTACTATATTTTTATGCTACATTGCAAGTTTTAACGAACCCAGTTTTTTACGAGTGAAATGCGAGAGTGTATCAGAGAAAATTATTAGTTTCGTGAATAAAGGCACTAGTACACTGACGCGGTAGCGCTGAAAGAGTGGAAACTCCGGAGTATGGTACGGACCCAACCCTATACTTACTGTCTATCGTATCCACCCAAAGCTTGTCTGGCAGAGATCGCTTGAAGCGATAAGACCACTCATTTGGCCTTTTATTAACTTGATCCTTTCTGTGTTCTATACATCTTGGTGTCAATAAAGACTAACTAACTATCTATGGTTTCCTGAACAAAATGGAATGGACGGTATTGGAATAAATACATGCCCTTAGAGTGTCTTGGTGCTATGTTCTCTAACGGGAATATTTCCGAAGCTGTAGAGTTAATGAAGTTTCCATTTGAAGTGACAATTTCAAGTTTTATTAGCGCATGAAAAGGAAACATATATTTTTCAAACTTACCCCATATAATTCAACTCATTCGGTTAATTCATCGTTATTTCAGATGTGTTTGACTTGCGCGCGATATAATTGCCACAAAAATTATATGAGTTATGAGTTTTCTGATTACAGTAGCTTTCAATGTGTAGAAGAATTTTAGAAATTGGTTGTTTCAATGATTAGCCGCAACAACAAAAGTTTACCTCTCTATAATTTTGGTGAACATGTAGTAATATAGTTAAAACCGTGATATAGTAATCTCAAGGGTGATACCGTATCTCTAGGGAAGTAAAGTAATATATGAATGCTGTACAAATCTTACTAGCGATATAACTATATCACGGCATTAATAACCCTATTACAGCGCCATACTACATAATATAGCGTAGCACGCAAAGAAAGTGCTCGTATGTTTTCAGATAGATAAAAATCTTTTTTGGCGATAGACGAGTTTTATTGAATCTGTCTGTCTCTAGAGAGCTGGATTTAGGAATGATACCTAGAGCTTGAAACTATGCCTTTGTTGGGGGTACTCAGCTTTGATATTCGTATATATATCTGTACGAAGCGAAGAAGTAATACATACACATAGATAGTGTACATACAGTGACGCATTTTTACCGTTACGGTAGGCAGAGACTACATCTTTCCCCATGCTACGATCCTGACATACCTCTTTCGCTTCTTCCACTTTCATGAGTATCTTTACACATTATTGCTGGTTATAGGTACTTTTGACTCGGCAGAAAAAGTAGAAGTCTGTGCTAAGCTTCCTCCTTTTTGGAAGTCTGTTAATTAAAGATCACAGTTTTTCTTATACCCTAACAGAAGTAAGATTAAAAAAAAACAGCGTTTCTTGGTCCCATCTTGGTCCATCTTTTGTGCCGGGTACAAACTACAAACTATCATTCCAACTTCGTTGCTCAATTACGAGCTGAAAGTTAGCATAATAGCCTGTTCCAACAGACGCCTATTGTCAGTCAGGCGAGTTGAAAATAGTTCTCACTCTTCACAAACTCCGGTGTATAGCGACTATTCTGCCAAAGATCCTTATCTCACACACTATAAACAGTATGGACACTTCAGTCAAGGTTTCCTCGAAAGGGAAACATCCTGTTTCTAACTCGAAACGTTATCAATGGTTACTCCTTAGTTTAGTTTATCATACCTATTAGTTTTTATTGTTTTCTTTGTCAATGAAATTGAAGTGCGATTTTATTGCCTCCATCTTCATCATCATCATCATCATCATTATCATCATAATCGTCATCATCATCATCATCATCATCATTCATTGATCATCATTGCCTACTTACAACTAATGCTTTGACTTTGACAGCCGGCTTGGATGGATACCATCGTCAAGTAGAAGATAATATGAGTTCTGGCTGCGTTCGTGTCTTATTAGCTGAGCACGTTTACCACCGACCGCATCATCGCTTAACACCAGTTGAGATAGTGAGATTGCTCTTCTATAAACTGTTAGTTTTTAGCCGTGGAGTCTGCCGCCATTTCTACTACATAATATCATTAAGTAAAATAGTTGCCAATTTTATAGCAAAGTATTTATTTATTTGAGTCTTAAATGTTTATTGAAAAGTAGTTCTTATGTATACTGCTCATACGGTGGCCTGACATTCAGAGAATTCCGCAAGTCATTAAGAGATAAGGGAAAGTAAAGTTCGAAAGAAGGACGCCGACGAAAGTTGGGGTTCGAGGCAAAAACTGGAAAAGTTAGGAGTACTGTCTTTCTTTATGCAAGGATACAAGCGTACAGCGCGGGCCGAAATAAATATGCACCACTATTTGATTACTCTTTTATAACCTATACTTGTCTAATAATGTAGTAAAATTCGCGAGAGATTACGAAAACCTCTCACGACCTTTGTGTGTAGTTTGTTATTGTAATCTGTTTATTCTTTTAAAAGATTACACGCCTACTAATGGTAAATTTGCCTTATAACAATGTTATTAAATACTTGTAGTTTTAAGTCAAACTAACTCCAACATCGAACATGAACATAATGGAATAACTTAATCTAAGAAAATTCAAGGATATAAAAATGAAAGAAAAAAAAAATTACACAAATAAAAAGAATAAGGAAACTAGAAGGAATTAAAAGACATCATTTTGCTTGGTAGTTAATTTGTAGTAGGTAATAAGCTTAATTGTTATGGAAATAAAATATTTAGACATGAAATACATTTGTTAGCTGAAACTATGTAGTGACGACACAAAGCAGTCAGCTGTCATTGTGTCTATTATGGTAACATTTAACCTGGGCTCAGCAATCGGTATACCTACGATTTGGCTTAAAGTGGCCTCATGCCAACTGTACCTAATTGAATGACGCCATTGTACCGTCCAGATTGTCGATAGTGGTGACCGTCGCGCAAATAAATGGACAGAATGACCGTGGGAGTCATCGGATAAGCATATTGGGCTGGATCTAAGGGCCGTATTAATAAATGAACCTCAATAGCGCTACCAAGTGCGCTATCAGCTGATCCACACTCAAAATGTAATCTACATCTTGAAATCGGTGCTATTTAATAAATGGATATTGAGATGTAGCACTGGCTACTAGATACTGTCTTGTATATGTCAATTGTGTCATAATCGGATAGCACTTAACCGCTGAGTGTCATTTATTAATTTGCCAGAGATCATGTAAGTATCTGTTCCTAATCTACAACTAAAGATGTATATATTAATCAAACGAAAGAACAAGTGCACACTGAAGATAGCTCTCAAAGCTAAGTTGGATTTATTAATACAGCCCTAAGAATGTTCTTCGCGGTCAAGCGTTTACAGTTCGCATTCGTTTGCGAAGCTCGCTGACTAGCCCAGCGTACCGTCACGCCTTCGCATTCAACGCATTTTCGCTATGACCATTCAAACCGTAATTCGGCATTATGGTATCTCCGTGGAATCGTATTCAGTTGTAATTTTGAAATGTGTCAAACGCATGAAAAAATGCCGTTCTTCGCTAGAGGATAACCGTTTACATTATCAAATGGAACTAAACCTTATTTTTTGATGGGTAGAGAACAAAATATTAGAGCAGAATAACAGAGGCCGTAGTAATAAAGACACGTCATCGCGTACAACTAACGGTGTTGTGATTTACTTTATTGGTTGATTAGTAAGAGAAAAATAATTACTATATTTGTTCTCGACAACAGTTACAGCATAATTACAACAATGACGAATATTTATTATGGTCAAGAAACTGTAACAGACCATCAGCAGACTGATTATATTGAGGCTCCAAAAAAATGTTGTGTGTCATTTATTCGGCACTGCACTGCACCAGAACTGTGCTCCATAAAACTATACGAGGCGTGTGAGCAACTACCCATCCAACTACTTACTGTATCGTTGTTCGGATTCCATGTAAACAAGGGATCTTAGAAACTGTAAGTAGGTACATAAACTTCTTATGTTA
The DNA here is from genome assembly GCA_905147375.1 of Hylaea fasciaria. Taxonomy (NCBI): domain Eukaryota; kingdom Metazoa; phylum Arthropoda; class Insecta; order Lepidoptera; family Geometridae; genus Hylaea; species Hylaea fasciaria. The sequence continues at coordinate 4,543,965 of LR990218.1, forward strand.
CGGGACCTCGCGTCGTGTACTCGAAGCAATATGAGTTTTTTTTCTTTTTCTTTAAATAACTTAGCCCCACACTAGGATTGCTCCTGTATCGTGGGTACCGCTTACAGACATATAATTTCACATACACGTCACACCCAGACCAGAAACAAACATTTGTGGAAACATGTGTGGAATTGTTTGTTCCGGGCGGGAATCGAACCCGCGATAGCAAGCGCAGCAGTCCGATTGCTCAGCTACTACGCCAAACGTGTCGTTTTGTTGACAATGCCGTGAGCTTTTATAAAATACTGTGTATGTTTTACTCGCACCCGGGATGAATTGAATAGTATAGGATTAATAGTATAGCCTAATAAGATGAATGAACTCCCGGGATGAATGGTATAGCCTAATAGAACCACCTATTTTTTATATTTCACCTATTTTTTCACCTGTTAATCCAGTGCGCCATCCATTTTTCAACATAATATGATAGGTAGGTACTTACCACCTTTTCCATCGGTAGGTACATTCCATATTTTAAAAACTTTTGATTATGGTGCGAAACGACTCAGCCTCTATCTGAATTGGGTATTTCGCACAGTATTTCTTCTGCGGTGCGAATCGACCAATGCAAATTAATATTGGGTTGACTCGCATTATGGTGCGAACAGGCCGTGGTGCGTAACATCCCATACATCTACCTGCCAATTTGTATCTCAAGACCAACTCATGACTCTAACAATGGATAATATGTTTTTTTTCGTCACAAGAAACACTAATGCAAACCGTTTATGAAAAAAGTCATAGGGCCGATGGGAATTTAAATTCTCATCTACCCCCGTACTCCAGGCCTAGGGGGCAGATGGGAATTTAAATTCCCATTTGCCCCCTTGATGGAAGGTTAAGGGGGCCGTTGGGAATATATATTTTAAATCACACTACGTCAGTCATCAGCTACTTTACAAATCACCGAAGCAACAGTTGCTTTTTCACAATTTATTCTGTAATTTCATTCACAAACAAACTACAGTGTTATTTGTACACGCCACTGGAATATAAAGCGTGCACACACTGCTCAGGAGTACTTCGGAGTCCTGTTTTATTCCCGAACACGCGCCGTTCGAGTACCTACGGGGATCTAAAAGTCAAGGGTTGTGGCGTCGTGAAGTTCGCACAAAAAATTTGAATTCAAATATTCCCTTTGATATGTACCTCAAAAAGTGGCGGTTATATTAAAAAAATAAACATTGACGTTAAAGAGGTATCTTGCGAACCTGAATATTTTGCACTTCAGGCACAAACATCACGTTGATGTTTGTGCCTGATCAAGTTGAGATATTAATATGATATCAAATATGATAATGCGCGTCCTTTCCCACTTCTATCACAGCGATATTATCGCTGCAGTCTAGAAGATCGCGCGCGTCCTTATACAGAATATCGTATAACGCTTGCGATTTTATCAACCGATAATAATTTAACCGCTGGCACGTGTCAGACGCGTCTAAAACGATATAAATGTGCAGCGGCGGAATCTTACAAACAAATTGTAGGTAGCTCTTGTATAACATAGGACGTGCTTTTTGCCTGCAATGTTACAGAAACAATTTCCTCTGAAATCCGCTGAAAGCAGGAGTTGTAGTAACTCAATACGTACTTGCGGTTACTTTAAATTGTGGCTCAAGTTTTAAGTTTTCCTTCTACCTCGATATTTGAAGTGAAAGCTTAAAACTACGTCTGGAAGTTTTATTGCTTTCAGTTGTCCTGTTGTAGTTGGCTTTTGACGTTTCTTGTCCAGCTTAAAGAAAACTTCGTATTGTATTATTTACGCTTTTTTATATCGGACACCGCATGTTAAATAGAAAAAAAATATCCGCGACTTTGTTAATTGGCCATTCTCCAATTAACGAAACATAATCTTAAAACACATTGTCAATAGCTAGGCACGTATTATGAGTACGATCACCCATCACCAAAATGTCTGGACCCCTCCACCCATCACATTATCTTTATAGTTGTATCGCTTCTAATCAAAATGGAGCTCACACTTAATGGTTAGAGCTAATCTAGTTCTGATAATCTTTATTAAGGTTGTACCCTTTCAGTATTACCACAGATATAGTAGAGGTACCAGATATCGCAAGTGCAAAGTTTCATGAAACTCAGGGGATATTATTTCAACGGATGATCAAAATTGGGAGATAAACAAAACTTATCGGAAAAATTACATCATTTCCGTGGGGGTCCTATGTATGTTTCGGAGGTTGTTTTTACGGTTCGAAGAAATAAGACTGTGTCACGTCACGAAAGTAATATCCCATCAAAAACATTACATGTACAAAAATACACAAGTCTCGCAACGCAGTTTATCTGCCGTAAAAAGTTGTGAGATCGAATGTAAACCAAGTCGGTTAATTTCAATACCTACCTATACCTATCTATGGGAGCAGTTATATCTTTATTTCTTTAGTAAATAGAGTGACTTGGCAATTGCACACGGCAACATAAATCTATGTTATGCGCTTTGTGCTTGTATTTTTTTGAAAGTACACCTATACGGAAGACTATATTTAGATTGCCTAGTAGATTATGCTGCCGTGTACAATCGCCAAGACACTCTATTTACTAAAGAAATAAAGATATAACTGCTCCCATAGATAGGTATAGGTAGGTATTGAAATTAACCGACTTGGTTTACATTCGATCTCACAACTTTTTACGGCAGATAAACTGCGTTGCGAGACTTGTGTATTTTTGTACATGTAATGTTTTTGATGGGATCTCATTTCTTTTTGTAGGTTTACTTTCTTTATTTCGTTTTTTTGCAAAACACGCATCAACGCACGCTCCGCGCCTGTGCGGCCGGGGCCCCTTGCGACATAGGTCATGCTCATAGATTATCATGAACGAGTGTCTTTGCGTCTCCACAGATGCGTATTAAGTATAAGGTACCTAGGTACCTATTTTAATGTACCTAGGTAACGAATTTGTTCGACCTATAAAAGTGTAGGTAGGTATAGTATAGGGATTTGTATCTCTCTATCTATCGTGGAAGTTTTTAAAAAGCGCTAAACTGTCGAATTTGTCGAAGCCATTTCTCATTTTTAACCCCTGTTACCCATTTAATTCAATTTCAATGAAGTCTAATTATGAACTGTAAAAGTAACTTTGTAATCACATACAATTTAATAGGATTTATATAGGAATACAAAGTTATTTATGCAGATCATATATCTAGAAAACGGGATGAAAATTATGGAATGTCAGAATTTTTCCATGGTTTATAGGCTAAACAATAGCTATATTCAAAATTTGAAACTTGTGGGACGGCTAGAAGTACCTTAGAATTTTGATGATCGGTGAGTCAGTCAGTCAGTCAGTCAGTCAGTCAGTCAGTCAGTCAGTGGGCAGCAAAATTAAGGAACTTTGACTTGCAATAATTCTTAAACTACTGGTTCAAATTTGTTGTAATTTGGATTATTATCTGTAGACGTGATGCCCTCTTGGTCACTAAAAATTTAGGCTTCTAGTTTTATCCATAACGAAGTTACAGAGGGTCGAAAATGGCCCGAATCGCTTCGAGAAAAGGATAGTACGGCCGTGCCTTTTGTTTTGCTCGACTTGGCGGGGGCACTGCCGTGCCCCCAGATATTGATAGGAACCTCTGATTAGCCTATCTAGGTATTCTGTGTCACCACCACCGTGACAAATAATTATTAAAGTATTACGAAAAAAAACATATATTGCTATGAAAGCATTGAAATTACGAAACGCCTGATTAGATCTCAATACTTGCACGAAACTCGATCGACTTGCGTCATCTAATCTTTTTATATCTGTGGTATCAACCTTTCACGACCACCTTGCCCTTATTCCTTAGATAAGTATTTATCAATGTAATTATGATTCTATCTGTTATAATATAATATTGGAAGGGAAATTAAGGATTTCTTTGATGTTCATTATGTACACGTAAAGGCTGAAAGGTTTTGGCAATTTAGTTTAAGGAAGCTTTGATTAGATCTATCTTCAGTCGCCTGTTGTTAGTGAAATGGATTTTGGGATGGCAATTGCTGAATGGGGTTCCAGTTAAGCTAAGGAATATTTAGGTAATAGTGTCGTATAAACATCCGATATTATCGGAAAATTATATCGGAATAATTTGCACTAGGCCTACAAAGTGGAATATCGCATTTATAGCCCATCACCTGGCTTTGAGAGTAGGGTGTGTTTTTTTATCCGGTAGTCACGCACACGGACTGACATATCCGTAACATCCCTAAACTCGGTCGACCATATAAAAACGTGCATACGTTTCACCAGACCTTATTTACCCATTTTACATCCCTTAAACCCTTAATGCGTACCCTACGTTACTGCATAACAGGGGACATTTATAGGTGTCGGATTTTTACGGATTTTTACGGATCCGTTATACGGCCACCGTAAAATTTTGGCAAGGTGTCCGGCATCATACATCCTCGTGGCGCCAACAACGACCTTCGCACATTTGGACTGGATTCCTAGTTTGGGAGTTGTCGTCCAGATTAGTTACGAGTCAACATTTTTTTTGTATTTACATGACGCTGGTGATAAAAGTTTACAGCCTAAGAACTAAATGTCAAGTTAATAGAATGAAAATTTAATTTTACCAAAATATTTTGTCTTTATTTATTTACAAGCCCACTATATATCTCGTAATTCTTATAATATCTTATATTTCGTGAGATCTTAAATCAACTATAATTTAATATTTCCTTCAGAACATACTTCTATATATGAACATATCGTTAGTATTGGAACCACTACTGCATTCATTAATTCACGCTGCTACGACACACAAGTTCGTAATCTAAACATACATTAGCCCTCATACTATACGGACTCTTTATGCGCGCTTTCTTTACGAGTACGTTTGGCTGAACTCCACGGTGCTTTGAAGCAGTGTAATTTGGTCCTAAGTTTTAGAGAGGGGTATTAGAATATCGATAAATGATCGTAATATCGATATTGTTCTGCTCATTAGTGTTAATACAACAACTGGTTAGTTTGGAAACAAATAAAAAAGAAATGAAAATATACTTATTATCTACACAAAACATTACATATTATTATTGCAATGTCTACGAAAACGTTAAACACTAATGATTTTTAAAACTATAACTATACACAATAGGACCTATATTTTGCAGACATCTTTTAAGCGTAATTTTTATAAGCCAAAATGAGCCTTACCGACACACTGAACTGAGACTCGCTCTTACCCCGTCATACAAATAAACAATTCAACCGTGTACCAAAAAAAATACTTCGAGTAAAACCTCAGACGACTTAATTGGATAAACCTTAAAAAAACTCGTGGAGTACATTAGTCAATTTTCTTTGAGTAATCTGGGAATAACCCGTACTAGTACACTAGTCGATAAAAAAATTGTACCATCTCCTATAGCTCGTATAGTCGATAAAAATAATAAGGAAGCTACGCGCATCCCCATTCGGAATTTACGTTCGGGTTCAGTCCCACATTTACATTCAAATGTGCCGTACTATAACTGCGGATGACATAGAGCCACTATAGGAAAACAAGTGGAAAATACTGCTATTAACTTAACGTTTTATACGCCCGCTGATTGATGCATTGTGAACCCTGGGCGTCGTAAAATAGGGACGCATTTGCGTTTTTTCGCCGTTTTGAATAACATATTACGCGAGCGCGGCTCGCGGGGTGTATAACCACCAGGCCGCTACTGTGTAGCTGCCGATAATGAGGTACAATGACTGACAGGCGTGAAGGAAAATGAAAACTGTGTGTGCCTAGTGCGAGTTTTGTCAATTTATTTACGCGCTCGGTCCGTTTGGCGTAAACTTGAAATTGTATGGAATAAGAGCAGCGCCATCTAGTGACTGATTCACTGACGCTAGATGGCGCTGCTCTTATTCCATACAATTTCAAGTTTACGCCAAACGGACCGAGCGCGTAAATAAATTGTCAAAACTCGCACTAGGCACACTGTCATGTGTTCGCGTTTTTTTGGAGAGTATAGAGTACCGTTTTCCGATGTCTGTCAGCTAAATAACTAGGCTGTTCTGACTTTCACTAGACTATAGGCTATCTATGAAAAAAAATGTGAACATAAAAGACATTTCGATTTTTACCAAAAAAGTAACGCAATCATCAAAGCTTGGTGATACTGTTTGTTGTTGTTATTTGTAGTTTGAGGTTTTGCTAGCCTCTACTGTAAGAGTTTATACTCTGACGTGGCTTAACGGCTTATCGATCGATACCAACCGGGACTAACGTGACGTGTTATGGATATCCGTACATAACTTACGAAAAGTCATTGGTCCGGGGCCGGAGACCGAACCCGGTATCGTTTGATTCTAAAGCGCACAAGTAACCGCTTGGCTGCCACCTCACGCACGATTTCTCTCTATTTATCACACGATTATATATCAGGAAGACTTACCCCCGGTTTCTAGAACGCTAGTTGGCTTTGACAGTAGATTAAAACTATCGTTGTCTCTATCTAACACTAAACAAATGACAAGGATGGCAATAGAATTAATCTGTTGTCAACGTTGGCTGACGTTTCAGAAACTGGGGGTTAGTGGGTTACCGTCCTAAGAGTTAAGTGCGCGCTATTTCTTATGTTTCTGCATATAAAGATATGCCTCTGGCTTTTATGTCTGATTGCGATAGTAAAAGAGTAGAAGGAGGCGTCAGAGTGAATGATTCTGAACATAAATTTAATATGCGAGTAAACACGATAGAAGATTAAACATTGGATAGTTGTGACAAACGCACCAAATAAAAAAATATGGGCATTTTGCACCACGGTATGATGTGTGAAAGACGCCATTAAAAGTGGGACTTGGGCAATTCGCGCCATGGTGCCAAACGCCCTATAATGGCCGTTACAACATTATGACGTCAAATGGTTACATTTTTGGAAACTATATTGTTTATTTCAAAGCGACGAGCGCAGTGTGACACAAGATTTTGCATCTTTTGATGCTTTTCGTAACAAATTTTAAAAATTTATCAGAAAGAAATGTTTGATCTTTAAAATTCAACTGCACTATCAACAGAAGTTACCTTCGAATATTAGGTACAAAGTCTCGGTTCCCGCGAACCAGTTAATCTCATTAATAGTGATGTACTCCTAGATTGTAGAATGGTAGACTAAAACGAACCTAGCACGATCTTTACTATCCTAGTATTTATATGTACGATGGAGACACGTCTCGGAGAGTGGCTTGAATATATTTCTGAAACTTACTGAGAGATGAATTGTCCGGCCTCTTTCTAGTATCCGTCCTTTCCGGCAACTTTTCCAATCGTATAATGCTCATACAAAGTCACCAGACTCATAATAAGCACTTTTTTGTGATTTAGGTACAATCATTAACAGATATTAAACACCAGACGTCATTTGGGTACTTATTGAAATATTTTCATAATTAAAAATGTTTAAGATTATGAAACTCAAGCTAGTGAAGTAGAAGTTCGCTGATACCATTGCAGCCAGACTACAATAACTCAGACTGGAGCCCCGGAGAATTAAAAAACATATATTAATAAGGAATTTGCTAAGGCTCCTTTAAAACAATGGTTTCTCACAAATGCCGGATAGCTCGCTCCTCTATCCGGCATCTTCTATTTGTCCGGACGAGTACATCCCTCCCAGAGATATCTTTAGAGATGATGTAGGTATCTCTTGTAACCACTCGGCGTTTGCTGAACTATGATACTGCGAGTGTCGCAGATGTAGCTGACTGAGCGGAGAATACACGGCGCAAGTTTGCCGTCTGCGAAGTTTGCTTACGAATCTTTATACCTGGAGGTTTAACTTTACCTAGTGACTGGTTTAACTTTTCACCACTCAAATTCTCGCCGGTCAGTCTGTCGCAGCCAAATAGTACGATCCACTGTAACGGGTAGCCATTTTAAAAACGCAATTTTGAGGGTTCCACAACCAAAAGGTGAAACGGGACCTTATTACTAAGTCCGTTCGTCTGTCTGTCCTTCACCAGGCTGTATCTCATGAACCGGGATAGTTAGACAGTTGAAATTTTCACAGATGATGTATTTATCTTGCTGCTATAGTAACAAATGGCTGTACTATTTTAATAAATAAATAAACAAATACTTACCAAAAAACGGAATATAACAAATATTCAAGGGAGGCTCCGATACAACAAACTTTGATTTTATTGCCATATTTATAGATAATGGTACCCCTAAGTTTTTTTATTTATTATGGCGAGATTTTGATCTACGGCTGAATGTGACTTAGCCGTAATCTGTGCCGTAATCAGCGCTTCGTGTTCTTCATTACGATTGATGTAACTGAACGCGAAAATAATCAGGCAAACTGAAGTATGGAGCCACTTTCTAACCTTATACGCATAATTTCAATCAACAAATTGCATAGATAATTAGTACCCGCGTAAAACCGGGACAGAAAGATAGTTCTCCATAAAACATTACTTTATCCATTAACTTTTTATTTCGGTCTTATTAAAATTTCAAAAGTAGTTTCTTCAGCAAAAGTCCGTAAATTATTTACTACCCTTGTAAGTTGATATCCACTTACTGAATAGTTTAGGAGACGGGGTGGAATATTTTATTCATTGAGATACTTATATATTCTCGGTTTCGTTTTGATACGTGTTTTTTGTGAACTTGAAACCTATAATTTATCATGTGTTCCTTTCTTAATGGCATTATAATTAATAGAGTTGAAAATAATAAAAATCTCTTTATTGTTCCTACATAAAATAAAACTCAATGTGGTACAAAAACAAGTAATTAATAAATAATCATCATCAGTCTGAAGACATCCTCTGCTGAACATAGGCCTCCCCCTTATACCGCCACACCGAACGACAATTTGCCACTTGCATTCACCGGTCGCCTGCGACTCTTTTGATGTCGTCGGCCCATCTAGTGGGAAGCCTACTTACACTGCGTCTTCCAGTCCGCGGTCGCCACTCTAGGACCTGTCTTTCCCGTCGGTTATCAGTTCTACGAGCGATTTGGCCCGCCCATTGCCATTCACCTTACAAACCTGAGAGCTATATCGTAAACTTTAGTAAATAAACAATAGCAATTGAGTAAATTCTAATTAATGTTTGAAGTTACGTTCATAATTGCTTAAGTCAGATTCTAAGCTACCAAATAGTGAAAACCACATCGCAATCGGTACTTTTTGCGTTATGCAATAACAAATTGAGGTAACTATAAAAAAATGATAGTTACATAATGTATACCATTAGTTGTTGTTAAGTGGTAACCCTAAATCAAATATTATTTAGGTTGGTACCAGCTAGTTTAAGTATCGATGACGTATCCGCCTACATTTATCTCCCGTATGTTTCCACACAAGTAACTGAATGCAGTGTACTTGCAAATGAGTATGAATGCCAACTGTGCCCGGCAGTTTCATATTAAATTAGTATGAATAATGCATTACCCGGTGTTATGTTTTGGCAGTTGCATCCACTTGGCTTTTATTTTAACGCGCAATGTTTGTATACGTATGTTTATATTTTTAGGTCAAAGATTGCAAGCTCAATTAGAACCACTTCCTTTTATCCTATGGAGTTGAATTTTTGCATGCTGGTTCAGTTCCGATGACAATGCATTTTTAGGTTACGCATGACCTGACTCGACTTTTAGGATTAGCTTCAGATAAAGGAACTCTTCAACGGTCAACAGCAGCTGCACAGACATGAAATTTTCTGTATGCATAAGTTTTACTGTGACATTGATGCTGCTTTCAAGTTTGGGTTTTGACTAGAAAACTCCTCAATTAATGTGAAGATTGAACACATAAGTTGTTGCTGAAATTCTTATAAAAAATAAGGCCGTCCGCACATCACGCCATGTTATTGTAAATAATGAAAATGTTGACAATACTATGCGTGTGTGCGGCTAGCCTAAAACAACAGCAAAACAAAAGCATATTGGAACATAATAATGCATATTCGAACAAATATGACAAACACGTTGAAAGCGGTGAATGAATCGGCACAAAAACATTTCTATTGAAATCCACTGCAAAATTGTTTGAACTGTTCCATATTTTCAGCGAATTCGAATTTGTTGCATAACTGATGTAGATTATTTATTTTATTTGCATGAAGCACGAACAGTATTCGATTTACTGGTATATACACATACGAGTACAAACAAGTTAATTTAAATTACGCTGAAAAAAAAATCCGCTGAAAATTTGTCGCCGAACCCTTTTCAGGCAGTACCGGAAGTGCTCCTTGAGACCCGGTCCCATTCTTTGCTGAGCATGTTCACAACCTTCTTCACAACATCACATAGACTAAGAAGTGAATTGCTAGCTTAAAAAGTATGAAAAATAGCTATCGCGACCGACTGCACTACCTCTCGAACTACAGATTAATGGAAATCCGAACATGACTCACGAAATTAAACAACTGGTCGAGGTTTCGAACCCGGCGCCGCCGAGTTGCAAAGCGCACATATCAAAACTGAGCCGCCTCTGAATGTTTAACGTCCTCGTATGTAATACAAAGCCTGAAAGATAAATTTCAAGAACGCCTGAAAATTATATGGGGGTGGTTTCATGATGATGATTATTACAGTGTCCCCTTTCAGAATATAATAGTTTTGGGTACGAGTCGTAAATTTTACGTAATGTTGTATGCTAGACGAGTTGTGCCTCGCGGATTCGCCCGGGGTTATGGTAGGTATGTCAAAATAATATATTTTGACATTAGTTTGTGCGCGAATTAGACCCATTTAAATACTAACATGTATTTTTTACTATGCGTACCGCTAAGGAGTGGGAATCCATGCCGGAGTATGGTTCCCTATAGTTACAACCTGGGAATATTCAAGTCATGAGTAATCAGGTTACTTCAAGGTAAGCGTGCACCGTCGCAGACCGTATCGTCACTTTATACATCAGGTATGAGAGTGGTCGATCGCGAACCTATCTGTCTTCTTCTATCTATACATATGATAAAAATGTAACGGGATCTCTGTCTGTGCATGAAAGATATACTTAATATGAGAAACAATATTATTGGGAACTTTATCAACGCGAATAGCACCCAAAACAATGCTTGGTAGATTATTGTCTGTTTGTCTGTGCGTTTGTGCACGCTAATCTCAGAAACGGTTTATCCGATTTTGATGTGTTTTGAGTAATATGTTGTGGTAAGCTTCATTTAACATTTATTGTTTGTTTCATGTCAATCGGTTCATAATTAAAAAAGTTACGCCAACCTTTCAAATAGCTATAGGTGTTGTATATGTAACGCGGATGAAGCCGCGAGGCGCAGCTAGTTTATTAATAAAAAAGTATTTAATAAAAATAACTTTCTATTGTAATCATACCTCACGAACTAACTTAACTACCGGTTTACATCAAAAACAAGTTCACCTACGACAATTTAATAAGTTTCTACACAAAATTCACCATTTCTGGATAAGCAATAACCATTTCTTACATTCTTGTTAGAGATAAGCCAATTTTATAAGGTTCGTGTATGTAGGTGTACAAAATATAGTATTTTTCTCGCCTACATATGAAAGTAGAGCCATAAATAAAATCAAATGTCTTAATACTAACAATGTGGAGCGGGTTTTTAGGGTTCCCCAACGTGGGAGAGGAAAATGGAACGAATGATCTATTATGCGACATTCATTTTGTTTTATGCGCCTTTGTTTTACTGGAGTATTTTTGGCAATGTGTTTAGTTTTATAAATGTCGTTAAAAAAGGCAAAGCGTTTTTTTCGCGAACAAATCTCTTGCGTCGACGCTTGCTAATTCCCTTTGTCAAACTGATTTGAACAACATGTTATATTGCCAACAATAATAATATTTTTTTTTCCGTATTTATATCGCGGAAATGATACGGAACTCACCAACGCCACACCCAATCTCGCGCTTTTCCAAATCCGTGTTATTCTAAATTTAATAACGATACCTGACGTTTAGTGGTAGCAATAACTTTAAAAATAGCTTCTTTTGTGTCTGGGTGGTTTGAACTGTCGTGAAAGAATTTTTATGGATATGTGGATGATAGTTTAATTAGATGTAGTGTGGTGTGTGTGTGTGTGTGTGTAGCCTTCAAAGTGTTGAGAAGGCAGACGACTGGGACCACTTGTGTGACCAATTTACACTGGTTTTTGCGTGTGACCAAATTACACTAACCCTTCGAAGCTGTGACCGCGGTGTCTGATTCATTTATTTTTTAATTTATTTCATAATAATATACTTATTGAGTAAAAAATGTATTGTTTAATACGATTTGAAGTACAGTTAGAAGAAAAGTAAATTCAATAAAAACAAAATGTTTTTTTATTTGAATAAAATCCTACGTGTTTATTGTCATCAGAAATATTCTGGTATTAATGTGTCCAAGTGAGCCCGATATACCTTAGCGGTGAGGCACCTTAACAACCACGAACATAATAGGAATGAAATCATCATCAGATCAGTGTGAAATTTTACATTTTGTTATTTGTATATTTGTCGTAGCTATAGACAAATATTTATTAAAAAACAGACAATAAACGAATGGAACTCGGTCTTAATTTAGTTTATTTTTTATCGTTTACTTCAAGATACGAAATCTGAATTTCCAGTCCTTGTTACTAAAAATCCATACATTTTCACCGGATATTATTTAATCAAATTAAATGTAACAAACCGTAAACATGTAAATGTTAAATAAATTTGAAACCACAGTTCAACCCTCAAGTCGAAATTAAGAGGAAAGTTATAATTTTAATTAATTTTTCGCGCCAACCGCTGACGCCATTTTGAATTTGATCGTGGGGGTTTTGAGATCGCCCATTTTACATATTTCATAAGCTTCTTGATTTTATTATTCTGTTCCTTTAAATTGTTATTAAAATGGTGATATTGAAATGTTAAATTTGTACGGGATAAAATTGAAGGATTTCTTTCCAATAACCTCAAGGATTGATGACTTTTTGTGAGCAATAAAATATTTTTTGTAACATACAACTTGATTTTTTTTCTCTGTTTATGCCTAAGAGTCCAATATAATTATCTTTAATTATGGCGGGAATCCGAAAAAGACACGAGGTTGATTTCGTTTTTTTTTTCTTAAAAATATGTGTTGGTACTGACTTCAGATGTGATAGATAGATAGATATACTCTTTATTGAAACACCGCAGAACTGTGTGAATGTGTAATTATATTGAGTATTCGTTAACGTGCACGAGTGTGAGCAAATGATATAAACCCAAAAAACGTGTATTTCGCATATTTTCCACAATTCCCAGGAAGTTTCAATAAAGCATCCACCACATGCAATGGTAATCGCACTGAACTTACAAAAAGTCGATCCCGCTGTCGTTTGAATATAAAGCGCACAAGTTACCACTCCGCCGCTAAGGCAAGCACAGAAAAAACTTACATCTTCGGAAAAAATCAAGCTGAAAATAAAAATATTTCAGGTACCCACTTATTATTTCCCTCTACGCCCGAGGGCAGTAAAACTTCTCGAGCTGGATCTTACCTCATTCCTAAAAGGGTGTCACGGCTCACGAGAATATTCTTTCCCAAAGTTAGTTTATAAATACGCGACCCAATTTGCACCTGCTTAAACTTCGAAGGGCCTCTGAAAACCATTCGCCTTATAAACTGTCTGAAAGTAAAACTTTTGCATGTTAGATTACACTGACGCAGTTGTGGTTGCGGTCGCGGTCTGTAGTATCAAGCTTTCGTTAAAAATGTATGGGTTTGGTTGTTTGGAGTTTGGGTTGATGGGTTGGTGATAGGTTGGGATTGGTATTGGGGATGGATGGGGATGGATTCCTTTTACCAGCGTCTCCACTACCTGATTGAATGTGACTTGACATTTTGACCATTTTAATGAAACAATAACATGTAAAATACAAGAATCGCCTCGCGGTTTCACCCGTGTTAACTACTATCCCGTGGGAACCGTAAATTTTTAGATAAAAATGAGCCTGTCACCCGGGGATTGTGTAGCTTCCCAACAGAGAAAAATTTTTTCAAAACGGTTCAGTAGTTTCGGAGATTATTCAATGCAAAGAAACAAACAATGAAATCTTTATAATACGTATTAGTATAGACTAGTATAGATATAGATTAATTGGTTACATTCGTAAAAAATGAACAGCTAAAACATAACTAAAAACGTTAACAGCAATGATAAGCCAAAGGATAAAATTAAAAATACTTGTGTGTAATAATAGTGGATACGTTCAAATTCCTAAATGATCAATTTCAAAAGGTTCAAGAAAAATATTCCATCAAATTGATGTTAATTAGATTTAAAAGGAAATCACCATAGATAGTGCTCTACCGAACTTGTTTATTTAGGATCTGTGTAAATAACGTTAAGGCTTTTCGTAGGTAATAGAATCTTATATCCCACAGCTTTCCTTTTACGCTGAATAAGTAGATTTTTTCATTGCATTACAGGTTAATTAGGGGTAAATTAAGCAGCATTTCTAATATATATTTTTGACTCCCAATTATTTTTTTAGTCGTGTGTATATTAATTTTATTAAGGCGATGATTAAATGAACCGAATTTTAATTTATGAAATAAAAACTAGTAGTTGAATGGGCGAAACTATAAAAAATAATAACTCTATTAAGGACCTGTAGGCAGCGAGCTTCCGTAAAATGGGCGGTTTTTTGTCAAAAAGTTAAGCTGTAATTACAAATATTTATAAGCCAGAAAAAATACAGTGCATAGCCAAGTGTTTCAGTTAGCTAATAAATCAATAATATTGGACTAAAGTTGTCTAGTATCTTGAGAAAAAAATTCACGAGAAAGGACCCGAAAAAAATCTTTCGTCACATAATGCTCAACATTTTCAGCGACAACTATCATATTTTTTGGAACCATAAAAAAGGCAATTTTATTTTCCAATGAAATTTGAATTTTCCAATGAACTGAATCGATTCCGTTCTTCTAAATTAATAAAAACGACGAGAATATGATCAGTTTGAGCGCGTACTAGACGGCTCAGTACCCGCTACGGCGTTTCAGAGAGAGGACGTATGTCGCTGTTCCTCAAAATTTTCTCGTCGAATTTACTGTTTGTTCTCCAAAAAAATAAAGCAAACAGAATCTCTACATGGTATACAACTGGTTTATTTACTTAGTTGCCGTAAATGACTTCATTCGACGATTACTAAACTTTTATTATAACCTTTATTACTTTGTATTTATTCTCCATTGTGTGTAAAGAATAATGGCTAATATGACTATTCTTGCACCACCTGTAACTGAAATTAGCAGCAAAAACGCGTTTTTAGATTGTTCACTTAAATAAAACTGGGATTTCTTATGATAGTTTGGAGTTAATCAAAGGAGCAGATTATGATTGTATATTAAAATGAAGATGTAGTGAACTTCCGTTTTCCATAATGGCGGATCTGGCGGATGCATATTCTGACGTTTTATTTTTAGCACACTTCCAGTAATCTTTCTGCTCAGCTATGAGCCAGTTTTTTCAATGTTTTTGCTTCGCACGATTTGTGCATTTAGTCACTGTCAAATATTATACTGTAAATTCGAAAGTAACACTGTTTCTCTGTTTGTCTGTTTATTTGTATGTTTGTTTGTTTGTTACTTTTTATGGCTAAACGGCTGGACCGATTTCGATGAAATTAGGTATAGAGAGACAACAAAAATGAAAATGAAATTTGGTAGGTATATGGGAGAAGGAAAGATGAGGACCTGGGGAGATGGGGAGATGGAGAGCAGCAGCTGGAGAGATGAGGAGATGGGAGATCGGAGATGGATGAGGGATGGGAGATGAGATATTGGGAGTTGGGGAAAAAAGCGATGAGGAAATAGGAAGATAGAGATATTGACAGAGACGTGACGTGCCCGATTGATTTACAATAGCATACAAAGTTCACGCATATTGTGTTCTTACTATAGCTGGATTCGATTTAAATGCAGACGAAGTCGCGGGAAACAGCTAGTATTCCATATTTTTACAACCTCGTGGTAAAGTAAATTTACAGTCATAGCTACGATTCAGTAAACTTTACTAAAACTAGCTTTTACGCGCGACTTCATTCGTATATGAAAAAGCAACTGTTTAGAAAATAAATATTGAAGTATTTGTATCTCTATCCCTGTCCCTGTCCCTTTCCTTTTCCCTATCCTTAGTCTTAACCTTTATGTTTTATCAAGAGCCTAAAATAATGAAGTGTCAGATCACCTACTTGAGAAATTATGATTTGCCCATATACATTTTCAACTCCTATTTATTTAGATTCTAAGATCCCTATTTTTTCTGACGAAAAATAGCCTATACCCATCTCATAGGTCCAATCTTGGTCAAGATTGATTCAGCCGTTTAGACGTGAACGGATGGCAAAAGCTAAAAAAAAAACCAACAAACACACACACACAGTTTCGCATTTATATGATCTTAGTACGGATGCCTGACACTGGGGCTAAATGCACAAATCTTTTACTCCGTCATTGTCATTGTCAAAATATACTTTATATCAAAAAGAAAATTATGGAAGTGGACTAAAGAGGATGTCTTGTATCAAATGGACTTGACAAACGCGCATACCAGAAGGGACCAACACTAAATAAATTTAATACAACTTATTTAGGTGTGACTCCAATAATTCGTGCGGCATTCTAAATTTGATAGGATTATAGTCAAGGAGGTAATAATTTATGTAATGCTGGCGGTAATAATTCTTTAGGAACGGAACGTAGCATCTCAGACCGCTCGGCCAATCTGACATGTCATTACAGTGTCGAAATAATTGAATGCTTCAGACTAAAGCCTACGTAGTAACTATCTAGTAATCTGTGCTAAGGCCACGTGATGCCGTTAGTAAGAGTATAATAATTATGAATTAGCGTTTTCGACTAGCCGTGAGCGCGGAGCCAGCGTGGCGCGCGGCCCGGCCAGGTAACTTTCATCTTCTAAAATACATGAATCGCTCCTATATTAGCGCCTTAACAAGACGTAGTAATCAAGAAACATAAAAATTACAACCAAAACGAATTACTCTAAAAACAACCAGAAAATAATGTGGTGCGGAAATCAATTTGTAACGGATGTTTCTTCCAATTTAATGAAAATATTCCACAATTTAACTATTCCGAACTCACAGGAAACTAGTTAATCGACTCGGAATCCGAATCGATGTGACATGTCGATAGTATCGATTCGATACTTTATCGTCGCGCTGGGACGGAAATTAATTCGAGAGAATTAAGGTGCGTTTAGATTGGATGTGTTTAAAGTGCCAGTGATAGTGGCGTCGAATTTGAAGCGTAAACAAATGAAAGAGGTGTATGACTAATGATGGTAAAAATATAGAAACCCTGGATTAGGAAAAAAAACGATACGAAATAGCCAAAGAAACAGTAAAAAAAATGATAACTTTAGTATGTTAAGAGTTTTTTGCTATTGATTTATTTATTACTTTTTTATTTTAAGCTGGGATAAAACTTAAAGGCACATTTTGGTAACAATTCTTCCTTTTCCTTCTCTTCGTTTTGTAGTTTAAGTATTTGTAAAAGTGGGATATTATTGGCTACTTACAAAACAATTGAGTTTTGAGTAAGTAAAACCGCACCTTAACAAAAAACAGTCGTCAATAGTGTGGGAGCCGGCACCTTTACAAACAACACCATGTTTAAAAGAATTACGTATTGCGTAGAATAATGCAAATAGTTGTGTTGATACTGGTTTATTTATGGGCTATTAAGTAGCATGCTTTTTGGTTGACTTAGTGGGAAAAGGTTGGAGTGGAGGGCGGGTTTTATTAGCTTGGTTATTATTTCTTTACTCTTTTTCTATGGTTTTTAATACACCTAAAGTGTGTGGCTCCATCTGGCTCAGGCCTCCGCCCCGTGGTGGATTACGTCCTAATTTTTCTCAAAAATGATCATCTTCATCATGATATGACTATGATGATGATGAGTTAATTTAATTTGAAATCCATAGAAGTCCAATCTTTGAAATAAAATTGTATTCAGTTTTGGTTTTTTAATAACCGTTGAAGAATAAAACTAAGGAATAACTACACACCTATAAAGGTTTAATTGTTTACGCGATAAAGCCTCCCATTGTACCGCATTTTTTTTTCTCTTTCTGAATAAGTTTATTGTTATGGTGTTCAGTATAGACTTTTGTATTGTATTGTATTGTTGTTAGTCGAAAAGACGCAATGGCGAGGGTGGAGGTAAAACTCGCTATTTCTGCCAACTCAGACCACACTGCTCATTTGTTTCACAATCGAACCGACAAAGCATTCGTCTTTCCAATTAAAAGAAACACTGGGCATGAATAATCGATAGATAATCGAGATCATCAAAGCGTTTCCCATTAATTACTAGGCTTTATAAATGGTTATCACGCTTGACATTTGACATTCGGACGCCTTGGGACATTTCGAACTCATTACTAAAAAAATATGAATATTTATCAATGTCTGGCTGTTGTCCGCGAGTTAGTTTACTGTGTGTTTTAACCGACTGCCATTTGCAGTTCTCAATACGGAATTTAATCTATAGAAAGTAATATAAAAACAAAACTAAAACTAAATAAACCTAATCTAATAGGCCGCTTACCAATGGGCAACGTTTCTAAAATGCTGCCGGCATTGCCACGTTGTATGGCAATGCTCAATCTTTGACCAAAATAGAGGCCAGCATTTTGGTCATGTGTTGCCTCGACCAGACGTCCACATCAACTCAATACGGTTGTATGTTTTTTTTTAATATCGATACTAAAATACAGTTTTCTGCTAAAACGCATAAATTCGCACATAAACTAATATCTAAGTCATACCATGTAAATGAACACGTCAACAAAAAAACCAGGCACAATGGCTGAATCATCAATCAATCAACAATGGTTGAACCGCCGCTATGTCGAAGTAAGGCAAGGTAAGGTAAGGTAAGGCAAGCACGTGTGCCCGAAGCAATTGGATCGGTTTATCCTTCCTGAACAAACTTCAAACGTGTCGGCTTGAAATCCCCTAAATTCGTATTACCGATACACGTTATGTTAAAGGTAGCATTTTTCGGTTCGCCACGCAAAAAGTAATAGCAAAGAATTACGGGCTATATTGGGTAAGCAAGCTCCTTAATCCGTTTGCGTGGGTTGTCGTGACGCGCCACTTAAGTAGGTATAGACTCCAGTTTTTTTCAGACGCGTTTCGTTTTTAAATTTAGGGTTGGGTAGAGAAATGGTGGTAAAGGAACCCTTGTCTTTGTTATTTATTCTTCTATTTGTCACGACTCAATTACTGTTACGTAGGCGTTTAATAATAAGAGCTACAACAAATAAACAAAGTTAAAAAAAATATGTACCCATCCGTTTATTAATGTTATTAAAATCGATTAAAAGTCCTCTTCGTGTCCCTTACGCGAAAGAAACGTGTTTGTAACTCTTTAATGCCAACACTTTCTGTTGACAGCTCTACTGTCCGAGGCTTTATTGATTCTAAGTCTTATTAATTGTTTGTTGTAACGTTTCGAAGTATTGCATTTCATCCGCAAGTGAAGCCGAGTTGGAAATAATATATTATGACTCATATAACAAAGCTATACTATGTTAGAGTAACTCCGCATCTAATTAAACTACAAATTAATGGCAGCTTGAATTTCCGCTTCCACTTCCGCTTTTAGCAAAAAAATAGGCTGTATCCACCAACCATAAAGCTGGTCCAGCAATTCAATTTCAGTTCGGACACAATGTTCTCTTTATAATGACGGTGGCGTCGTCAAAGGCAGTCTTTACACAATTTCCGTGACCCGCGGAAAATAAATGTTCATTTTGTACAAGAATTAACAGAAGCAAATTTCTCGTTTTATTCGAGAGAGTAGAGGGGGGAAAAACAAAACTATGTAGGTCTTGTAAAGTGTTGTCTGCTGAAAAATATATTTATCTAGACAAAGTTAAAAGACAGTCAAAGACGTCTAGGGATAAAACATGGTACTACAAACTTGACTCCTTTGAAAAATTTGTAATTTGGTATACAAGTCCACAAGTACATAAGTCCTAGAATAGAAAATAAGATATACTTTAAATCCCGTAAAAGTTAACAGTTCCTGTGTAATAATAGCGAATGCGGGTGAAAAGGCGGGGCGTGGCTAGTATTCTATAATACGACTGCAACATGAATGTACTTACCCCCAGTTTCTGAAACGTCAGTCAACGTTGACAACAGATTAATTCTATTGCCATCCTTGTCATTTGTTTATAGTCAGATGGAGACAACGATAGTTTTAATCTACTGTCAAAGCCAACAAACGTTCTAGAAACCGGGGGTTAGACTCGTCACTAACTCCCAATAACGAACACAGCTAACAACCGTTATTATTACCGGTATTAGGATTTAAGTGTCGAGATTTTTCTGTTTTCTATTCATCCCGTTGCGGGAAAAACTCGCAAACTAAGACTTCCCGCGCCCTTAAGGGGAGGCTATTAACGCGTCCGCCATTTTTAATGAGCCCGACCCAAAGATCAAATAACTTTTGTACTTTTTCGCCCTTGACGCGACGGTAACAAACAGACAGTACGTAAAGTCGCTACTGAGAGAGATTAAAATGAACATACTGTGCCTTAATATTACGTAAAAAAAGCAAAGCTAAATTATACTAACATATAAAATAATGCTCAACGCATAACGCTAGAAGTAGAGCTAGTATTTTTAAATTAAAAAAAAATATAATATAAAAAAAAAAAATTCAGTTGCCATATTTTGAAAAAAAAAAGCTAAAAATAATAACGACATTATAAACGCGTCACGATCTCATAGACCCTGAGCCATGACTTTGAAATGACTAATCAAGACTTAGAGGGCCATAGTTTCACTAACACCCAGACTCAGCGCGATTTAATCCACACTCGTCCCACGAAAGTTCGTCTAACGTGAAAAAATCTGCTTTCGTCCCACATTGTAATTCGGCCCCGCAAAAATCCAAAAATTCACGTTTCGCTGTCGCTTTTTTGAAACTTTTTAGGAATTTGACCTATTTTAGATTATTTAATTTGATCTTAAGTGACGATGTGGTTGAAAGTGGCAAATATGCTCAGCCTGGCAATTTCGTCACTTTCGTAACTCACGTCGTTAAATCATTCGCCTGGACTTCATGTACTGTTTATCTCTCTACGTTTTTTGTCAATATACCTACCCGTGTAGAATCTGGGGGCACGGCAGTGCCCCCGCCAAGTCGAGCAAAACAAAAGGCACGGCCGTACTATCCTTTTCTCGAAGCGATTCGGGCCATTTTCGACCCCCTGTAACTTCGTTATGGATAAAACTAGAAGCCTAAATTTTTAGTGACCAAGAGGGCATCACGTCTACAGATAATAATCCAAGTTACATCAAATTTGAACCAGTAGTTTAAGAATTATTGCAAGTCAAAGTTCCTTAATTTTGCTGCCCACTGACTGACTGACTGACTGACTGACTGACTGACTGACTCACCGATCATCAAAATTCTAAGGTACTTCTAGCCGTCCCACAAGTTTCAAATTTTGAATATACCTATTGTTTAGCTTATAAACTATGGAAAAATTCTGACATTCCATAATTTTCATCCCGTTTTCTAGATATATGATCTGCATAAATAACTTTGTATTCCCATATAAATCCTATTAAATTGTATGTGATTACAAAGTTACTTTTACAGTTCATAATTATACTTCATTGAAATTGAATGAAATGGGAATGGGGAATGAAATGGGAATGGGAAAAATGCGGAATGAAATGGAAATTCGACAGTTGAGCGCTATTTAAAAACTTCCACGATAGATAGAGAGATACAAATCCCTATACTATACCTACCTACACTTTTATAGGTCGAACAAATTCGTCACCTAGGTAAATTAAAATAGGTACCTAGGTGCCTTATACCTAATACGCATCTGTGGAGACGCAAAGACACTCGTTCATGATAATCTATGAGCATGACCTATGTTGCAAGGGGCTCCGGCCGCACAGGCGCGGGGCGCGCGTTGGTGCGTGTTTTGCAAAAAAACGAAATAAAGAAAGAAACCCTACAAAAAGAAATGAGATCCCATCAAAAACATTACATGTACAAAAATGCACAAGTCTCGCAACGCAGTTTAACTGCCGTAAAAAGTTGTGAGATGGAATGTAAACCAAGTCGGTTAATTTCAATACCTACCTATCTATGGGAGCAGTTATATCTTTATTTCTTTAGTAAATAGAGTGTCTTGGCGATTGTACACGGCAGCATATTAATCTACTAGGCAATTTAAATATAGTCTTCCGTATAGGTGTACTTTCAAACAAATACAAGCACAAAGCGCTTAACATACATTTATGTTGCCGTGTGCAATTGCCAAGTCACTCTATTTAATAAAGAAATAAAGATATAACTGCTCCCATAGATAGGTAGGTATTGAAATTAACCGACTTGGTTTACATTCCATCTCACAACTTTTTACGGCAGTTAAACTGCGTTGCGAGACTTGTGCATTTTTGTACATGTAATGTTTTTGATGGGATTAGCCTTTCTTTGGTTCTAATAAAGGAGTAATCGTCAGAAATATGCTTTTAGCACGTATTGTAAAGAATAGGAAGGCAAAGTGAAATAGAATGGGTATTATGCGATCTTTAGAAATTGGTTTATGTATTATTATAGCAATTATTGGAATTCTGTGTATCAAAAAAGCGACGTCAAATGGATTTGCTGAGAAATTACTGTATCACTTTTCGTGGAGTTCGGGGTTCGTTCAGAGATTCCTTGTACATTACAAACACTAGTAAAATAAAGTTTCATAAAAAATTTAAAAGACGGGTATTTTTATAAATCTGTCGATAGAATAGAAATCACTACTTGCTAAGTTCACGTCAAAAACATACCAAACAAATTGACGTAGATTTAACGTCGTACGACTTGACTGGGGGCTGTGAAATCCCAAACTTACCAAGTTCTGTAAGAAACGTAGAATGTGTTCAGATTTGGCTCGAAACGTACAGACAGAAGCGTTCTCTATGTTAATACTGAATATTGCAATTGTGTGCATTCTGTGACCGATTTAAAACTTTGCTTCCCCACTGAATACGTAGTAATAGAAGATCTTACACTTTCGCTTACAGCAAACACATTAACTAGCTAAAAACGGGTCTAATTCGCGCACAAACAATATCAAAATACATAATTTTGACATACCTCGACGTTTCGGCCGAGTTACATCGACCGTGGTCACGAGAAGACCCGTTTGTTGGTGCGCGAATTAGATGCGTTTTTAGCTAGTTAATACGTAGTAATTTTGTCCACTTCAATGTTTGGAGTATGAGGCGTTTTGCACTCCGGCTGGTTCGCACCGCGGGGCGAATCGACCTGGTTAGTCCCTTTTGTCCATTCCAGTCATTTTTTTACCCTACGAGGAGGCTAACGGAGGGTTATGTGGTTGTTACTAGATTGTGCTCGTATCATTGATATATTCGTAGTAGGTAATTATGAACGTATTTCATATCACTATTTTAGGGTATAGTAATATAATTGGATGTCCCTAGGGATACCCCTTAGTTTGTTTTAAAGTGTTTCAAAAATCTGTTTCACTTATGGTTAGTTTTTATTGTAAATATCTGTTCTGAAGTTTTACCTCGTATTACAGTTACATATTTATCTTTTTAAATATCTTACTGCGACATAATTATGTATATTGTGAAAACCTTAGGCTCAAGTTACACGGTCTAAAGCCGGTAGATAGTCTGTAACTTGAAGGGATTGTAACTTCAAAGCACTTAAGGACCTATTAATTTAATCTGGGACACGTATCAAAGTGGCACCTGTCAAATACATGTATATTAGTAAGAATATACATCCATATCCGTTACCGAAAGTATCGGTTACCTAAAATATCACATTTATGTCGGATATCCAATACTTTATGTCTGTAGGTAGATACTGTATAATATTATGATATCTGTAGATAAATAATATAGGTACGGAACTTATAAAACAACAAGTATTGGATATCTATCGTATATAAATCGCCACTTACCCTGACTTACTATTACTTAGCCCTGAGAGTACAATCAACGGCTAAAGTCTCTAAACAACTTTTAACTTTTCTAATTTCGATTTACGGTCTGAAATTACTCAAATTTTATGTAGAACTGTGACAGGATAGTACAATGTCTTTTGTTGCTCACTGTAGCTTTACGGAAAAGCTCCACAAAAACCAATTTCAAAATAATTACGTAATTCTTTATCCTTAACTAAGATTTTATTTTCAAAATCCATTTTTGTAACCGATAGACTCCATGTTTGGTACTTATGTATACATGGACCTAGGTACTACCAGTTCTTCCTTTCATGCCGCTAAAACCTGTAAAACTGGTTCCATGTTGTTAAACTGGTACAACCTTGTCAAACTAGTTCCGACTTGTTAAAAGGTTCCAATTTTCAAGTGGGACCAAGTTGTCAAACCGGTTCCAACTTGTCAAACCAGTTCCAACTCGTCAAAACGCGCCGTACTTGTCAAACCAGTTCTATATTGTCATAACGGGCAATACTTATCAAACCGGTTCCAACTTGTCAAACAGGTTCCAATTTGTCACGTGGTTCAAACTTATCAAAAGCGTTCCAATTCGATGAACCGATTCCTAACTTGCCAAATTGGTTCCTTCTTCTCAAACCGGTTCTCACTTGTTGAACCGGTTCCTAACTCGTCAATCTGGTTCAAAGTTGTCCAACCGGTTCCAATTTGACAAACTGGTGCCTACCGAAGTCAAAGACAAAGTCACAGTCAAGGCATTTATTGTAAATACCTAGGCAATGAAATCGCACTTTCACAAGTCAAACAGCTTCTCGTTAACAAAGAGAATCATAAAAAAAATTAAGCATGATACATTAAATTAAACAGTAATTGATTATGGTTTGAGTTTGAAAAAATAATATGTCCTTTTCAAGCACTCTACCAAGATTCTGGACAGGAAAAGGCAACTCCGTTGACTCTACCAGTGCTTCGCAAAACACCCGTTAGAGAAGACAGCACCAAGAAACTCTACGAGGATGTCATATTTTGACTTATTCTTTTTATTACCTATCCTTTTTCAGGCATAAATATTAACAAACGTAATATTCTATAGATTAACAAACACGAACAAAACAATACATAAAATGTTCTCAAACCGGTTCTTACTTGTAGTACCGGTTCCACCTTGTCAAACAAGTTCCAACTTGACAAACCGGTTCCACCTTGACACACTAGGTCCTAGTACTACTAGGTATACTACCTAGTACATGTATATAATATACTTAAGTACATTTCTGACAGTTCGAATCTCGACTAGTCAAAGGGTTTCCAATTGAGACTAAATCTCTATACTTAATGCAATGGTGGCCTATAATTCGACTTAATTGATAGAGATAAGCAATGCTTTGCCATACGTGGAAATGCTTACAATCTACATATTAAATGCATACTACTCGCTCTGTGAACAGTAGACCTCGCGATCAGAGAGGAGCTTAACCAATATCATGGCGATAGGCATGCCACCCTCCCCCCTAAGTTTAAATACTTTTTCACAACAGCTTATTCAGAATTTAATACTTAAGGTTATCATTAAATAATTATCATAACATTAGGCCAATAAATTACAGCAAACTTACCCCCCCTTTATGACTCCATTTTCGACTGAAAAAATTGCTAATGATAAAAGGACCTGAGAAATCTTGAAAAATCGGTTGACAAATGCGGAACAAACATAAAACAAAAACAGCTACTCTTAAAATGGAGCCCTTGCTCACGTCGTTCCCTCGGTCAAATTAAATGCTATTTGTTTGTGAGCATCACGTGATAGCTGGTAGACTGATGACTGATGATGGGGGTAATTCTGACCAAAGTAATGTCGTTCGAATAGCCAACCTGTTCCTATTTAATGTTAGGTATATAGGTACCTATTTTTGGCAGGAGGCAACTCGGCTGACACAAAAAATACACATTATTTATGTGCAGTCAAATATAAAAATATACAAAACGAATACGGCATTCTAAATGATATAGGGTTAATATTTTTTTTTTGTAATATTTAATAGTCTGAATTAGAGGTAATGGTAAAAACATTGGAAAATATCTCTATGTTATTTTTAGGTAAGGGTTTTGCTTCAATGAATAATTAACTTCAATGAATTATCTACCTAGAGTTCTTTGACTTATTAAATCTTTTGACTTAACAAGAACCTCCGTCTCATTTCTGTAGGAAGCTGCTCAGGACTTTAAACACTTTACGTGGAGACACTGTGATAGAGTTGTGCAAGATATCCGGCAGGTCCGGCTAGTTTTTGCTACCGGCATAAACATCTACCTAGTAACAACCATCAGGACCGGTCGTTAATGCGTGTCATTCACCATTTTCCTTATCCGGCACACAATTTATATTATATCTAATTAGATAACTATGTCATTTCACTATTACTTTAAGTTCGTGTACACGGAAATATTCTTGCTTTTTTGAATTATATCTTTGCTCAAAAGTTTGCTGAAAGAAGACTCTTTCTCAGGCTATGTTCACCTTTTTACGTCTATGCTCAAAGAAATATGTTCTGTGAATGAGTTTTACATGATCATTCGTACTGGATTATATATTTTATCTATGCGCAAAATAGAAAGGGCGACATATATAAGAAAATAGAGAGAAATAGGATGATAATCATAGTAATAATCGTAGAAATGAAGCGTAGTTTTCTGCACGAGGGGCGTTTCACCCCGAGGGCAAAGAATCCCGATTGAAACCGTGGATCATACACATCAAAGTTTGGCGTGATCCCTTTGATCCACGCACAGCGACAGTGCCACGTAAAACTCGCCTTAATATAGTAGCCATAACAAACAGCTGTATTTTCTAGTGATTACGTCTGGTTTTTGAGTAACATTTGATCTCGCTCCCCGTGAATCTAGTGACCACGCGTTCCCTGTCGGAAACCAAACTTGGATTATGTTCTTCGTACAATTATCCGACCAATCCGTCCAAACTAGCAACCGGCACACCTCTACCGCGTAGAAGGTTAAGCTCTACGACCCGCCTGTTAGCTAAACTAACGCTAGATTTTACGAAATTGAAAAGATAAATCAAAACTAGAGACAAAGGAGCGCGGCACAAACTTGTTCAACCAAAATAATGTACTAGTTCAAGACTGGAATGAAAGATGAAATGTGCGACGGAGATAGAGAGTTTGCATGCATGGGCGTAAGCAAAATTAATTTCGCGGGAAGCATTTTTTGGCGATAGGGAACAGTTTTCTTTGTGATGAACGGTTTTATCACAAAGAAAACTGTTCCCTTCTGAACAGAGTTGAGAGTTCAAATCCCAATGCGGGCACATACCAATGTGTTTCATGTATAGACATTCATGATCACCCGATTTTGGATAAAACGAAACATCGTGAGAAAATCCACATGATGTTACTAGATAGTTCCCCGTAGTCGATTATGGCCTAATCCTCCTCACGAAAGTGAAGCGCGCTTAGCAGTCGGCGGATATGGTTTGCGATGACTATGATATGAATAATAAGTAGACTGAAACCCTTGGAACCTCTCTACCTCGTTTCTTTTTGCATGATAGTCATTCTTTTGATCTCTCACCTGCGGCGAATCCAGCAAAATAGACACAACACACAATCGAAGCTTTGATAAATCATAGAAGAAGATACGTTATAGGTAAGTATACCGCATACAATAACGCGCTCTTTCAATATTGCGTCCATTGGACGCACTTTTGAGTAGCGCGAGTTGCGTTCAATTGTTGTTAAAGCATTTGGACCATTACAGGGGCCTAGATTAAAAGAATCATCTCATGCTACTTTCTGATTTATAACAAGTCATTCAAGTGACATATTCGCTTGACAATAGACCCGACGTTTTATTGTCCACCGGCCTTTCATTGCGCCTTTATTTGGACCTTTATTTAGGCCCTTTTGGGGCAATGATTTGCTGAATTCGCCCTATTTGAGTATTGAGTTTGCATAATAAAGGCTTCGGCGTGTTTGTGCAGTGATATCCGGGTAGGAAGCGATTGAGTGATGAAGGCAATGGAAGGCGATTTGTCGTCCATCTATCTATCTATACTTATATTACATCACAGCGTAATAAATCCTCTATAAATGCTTATCATTATATGCTTATGCTAAATCTGTGCCTACATTTAAGCTATCTTACTGTCTATAAAAAAATATGTTCGTTGATAAGCGTTTAGTATTACAATTATAAAGGAAATTTGAAAACGGCTGCTGGTAAATAGACCGCAAAAAATACATGGAGATTAAAAATCTCAGACTTATGAACTTTACATCAAGTTTACTTATGTCTATTATTCAGGAAATGTAAACCAGTCCAGAATACAAGTATTATGAAGGTCAATATCACTATTAGTTCCGATGTGCTATCAAATATCCCGATTCCATCAAAACTTTTCTACATTTGTTTTGATACGAACTATGAACATCTAAGGCCAATATAATATAATTCAGGAACTTCCAAAGTTTGTGCATACGACTAATATCAATATATCCTGAAAACTTTTCGCATTTGCTGAAATTTTCAGAGGCGAACTTTCCGATGTTACACAAATTGCGTTAGAATTTTTGGCACTTTTCAAAATATGGCGCGCGGCGTTAGCATAATTTCTTTCCGAGTTTTCCGCGGAGGAGACTGGGTTTGGTTGGATCGAGAGTTTCATATCGAGTGGTTCTCTACTTTTATTTCTTACCTGGAAGGAGCACTCGTAAACATCATACCGATGAACGCGAATCGGTGACCACAGATATATTACTATGTATGAGAGGAAGTTAACCGAACATTACACCGATTGAAGCCAGACAAAAAATGACACTCAGGTAGGGTAAGAAGACAACTATGCATACGTTCCATTAAAAACCAGGCTACGATTAAATTCCGTGCTGAATCTGACCTAATATTTTTACAACTAGAATAAACTGTCAAAATGTCACTTTTAGACCTAATAACTAGAATAAACTGTCAAAATGTCACCAGCGTCAATCATCAATATGACGGCTTCACGACTGGATTAACTATAAATCTGTAAGGTTCACTCTGCTTCCTTTTAATGTCTGTGTGTGTGAACTAAAAGCTTATGAATACTTTTGTTTCTTAATTGTGCATTTTCAACAAACATTATTGAACCGTAATGGGCACTATAGAGTATTGGCATAAAAGTAGTCAACATTAATTGATTAACTGAGTGATGGTGGTGTAGCGGTAACTTGTGCGCTTTCAAATCCAAGGATACCGGTTTAGATCCTCGGCCCCGCACCAAAGACTTTTCCTAAAATACAGGTTTCCATCGCTCCGTGCTTAAGCCAATCCAGTTGTTATCGATTGACAGCAGTCGTTAAGCCATGTCAGAGGCCCTTGAGCGGCCTGATGAACTCTGACACAAGAGTCTAGCCTAACCTTATACGACTAACTAACTAACTATTGATAAATGTTCGCGCGTAATTGCCACTAGTTTCGGCGTATTATTGGAGTGCTTCGGTGGGAGCTTGCTTTATAGCAATTTGCATCTAACAAAAGTGCCATCGAATGGCTTCTCCTCTCATTCCTGAAGATCCCTTCCTAATTTATCAACTCTGTTTAATAATCAAACGCCAGCTGGTGCCTCATTACACTCACGTTATGTGCAAAAGTATTGGGAGTTATGACGTCAGAGTTTATAATAAATGATGTTTGCTAATGAAAAGCCGGAAATGTGACGTCAGTTATTTTCTTTCCTTCACTAGTTTTCTGCATGCTACGAGATCTTGAGGTTTGTCAATATGTAGTTTTTTATATTTATGTGCGTGAAATAGACGTTTTTTTATAATAAATAGTAATAATCTGAAAGAAACCGCTTCAAGCGATGAGACCGCCGATTTTACTAAGTACCCGTGTTTAAGTACCTGTTGTTTTTTTTTCGGTAATACTGTTTAATTTTGGTGTACAGTAAAGAGTTTTCTATTTCTATTTTTAATTATAATTTGGCAAAGTTTAGGAACTTTAAATAGGTACACAGTCACTCAAATAAGTGCCTAGATATTGAGTAGTGCTAAGCTTTCTAGTTAAGCCTAGCTCTGAAAAAAGTTCATGATATTACGTATAATTATTTTCATCTCCACTCCCGAGTAAAGTTTTTAGACAGACAAAAAATAGATCAAATCCATTTCACCCAGGCCCAGAGGGAACTATTTTAATGTGAGAGTACTTTTCAATCTATTTTTTATACATTTTCTAGTTGACTCGATTTGTGCTCGGTTAGCTCATATTTTTATTTAGGCTACTTATTTTTAAACAAATACAATATTGTGGGTTCGCACATAAATGACCTATTCGCAAAATGACTCCCTTGCGTTTTTGGACCTATTCGCGGTACTTTATTCGGAAACTGCCCTAATCGGTAAATACTCTATTCTACTAATGACTTATTCGTTTCTTAAAACGACTCATTCTTGAAATGCCTAATTTTTAACACATGAAGAAAAACGAGGGGTTATTAGTTTGAGGTGTGTGTGTATCTGTATCTGTGTGTGAGCTCTTACACGTAGGCTACATATAAATATACAGTTTGAGACCAAAGTCGTTGAGTATGTTTTTTTTTAATAGTTTACTTAATGGTAAACGCCCTTGCAATAGTTTCGGTATTCCAATCACCCAGTCCTTTGCATTGCAAAACCATTGGCACTGCATTACGCTCGTCACGTTGTAATGTCCAGTACTGATTGCACACTACTGCTTGCCGGATTAAATATCAGGCAAAGGTGTGGATACTTCCTCAAGCAGCCTTTGCGGTAAAGACCTTGGTACCAAAAACATTAACACTATATTTTTTAGTATTTTTCATGATAGAAATTAGATTTACGAATGATATAGGGATCTAGTGTGAATGGACCAGCCGGTAGGGATCGACGTAGACGGACGTACCCCGATCAAATCGAGGACGTCTTAAGGAAAGGTCAAGTCAAGAGTACCCATAACCACACAGCATGTATGAAGCAAGTCATGAAAGTAGAAGAAGCGAAAGAGGTGTGTCAAGATCCGGGAAAAAGGCGTGACTGTACGTATGTAGAAATTAGATAGGATTTAGGACACTTCCAGGTTGTACTACAAGCTACTACTATAGGGGCTTTTATCACTGACTGTACCGATATAATATCTAATACAATCTGTGCCAAACTCAGTCATGCCGATAATTTCGCTTCGGAGGTGTATCTATCCTATCATTAACTTAGTTATTATGTAATCAAATTTTCTTTTAGGCGAAAAGAAGAAAATATTACCCTTATATTTCCTTCTTTTAACGTCCCTTAATTAGATCCAAGGGTTGGTTTTGCGCTATTCGACGGAAGGGTGTTTTGCAAAGCTGATTTGCAATTTTAATCTTTTCCGAGTACCTGAACGGCTTAATGTAATTCGAGGTTTCATTGGAGAAGGCACGGCGATGTTAAAATATAAGGAAATAATAAAAGAAATATAAACAGTCGTTCAACACATGTTTTTGGCCTGTGCGGTAATCGACCGCGTCTATATGCTCGGCACGTCATAGAGTCGGCCAAACAGAAACAATACATAATTACATAATCAAAACGAGTGCTTTAGACTCTACCTAGGGTATTAATAGGTATTCTGTGACTATACAACTAACGGCCGAAATTAATAATCAATCTAATCCAAATTTTGCTCTCTGGGATTGATATCACAATCCATTTTTAGGGTCAAACGTGCCAATAACCGATCCGTGGATTGGTTTATAAAGGCACGCAGATTGGAAATCGCTCGAACGATAGGCAGCAATCCAAGATCGATTTCAATCTTGGATAGGAGATACAATATTAATTTCTGCCGTAAGTAAACCCTCTTTAACTCCAAGATATACGCAACAACTGACTATGAGAGAAAGAGAGAAAGAAAATATGTGCTCGCACCTCTCCTTGCCCCTACAGTAACATAAAAAAATTTACTCTCTCTTTCTATCTTCACTAACTTATATCTCCTTCCTAACCTCCGTTCGCCTCGCCCGATCACACTTATCGTAACGTTCTCGTCGCTTACTCTTACACTTAGGACCGTATTAATAAATGAAACTCAATAGCGCTACCAAGTGCGCTACCAGCTGATCCACACTCAAAATGTAATCTACATCTTGAAATCGTTGCTATTTAATAAATGGGTAGTGAGATGTAGCACTGGCTACTAGATACTGTCTTGTATGTGTCAATTGTGTCATAATCGGATAGCACTTAACCGCTGAGTGTCATTTATTAATTTGCCAGAGATCATGTAAGTTTCCTTCCTAATCTACAACTTAAGATGTATTTATTAATTAGAACGAAAGAGCAAGTGCACACCGAAGATAGCTCTCAGAGCTAAGTTTGATTTATTAATACGGGCCTTACTCCCCAAGTCAAGCGTGCGTAAAGAAATTTACTTCACAAAGACAAATTTCCCGAGTGGACAAAATACACAATTACTGTCCTTTTAACGACTGTCCGATAATTACTCGCTGATTAACGTGTCACTGCGTCGCCATTGCTATTAATGCCACTACGTTCGATCCTTCGCTGTTTAAAAATTGAACACTCAGCGTGACAGTTCGTAATTAAGTTCACGTGAAAATGACGTCCAATTACTGTGTTCAATTATGTTTGTTATTCTTGTTTTCGACTACGTATCGCAGTGGTTGTTGTTTGGGACGCTTTTTATTCTACATAATTATTTATTCGTCACTATATTACCAACTTCCACAGAATAGCTGAGATTATTGTCACGCTGATATGCGATATTCAGCTTTAATAACAAGCGCCGTGCCGTCATTCGTGCGGCAGTTGAGCGTGACAGCGGCTGTCATGTTACTGACACTGTCACGTGACACTTGATTGTTAATTTGGGATTGTCCTACCAACTGTCCGGTTGATATATAGATATAGGAAAGGGTATTTTGAGATTACTGAATAGGCTCCCGATCGACCACTATCGCACCTGGCTCTTATTCGCTATGCCACTTGCAGAAAACGTGTGACGTCATAACGTGCTGTAAACACAAACGCTTGACGCACGTTGTTTTGACAGTTTATGACGTGCACGTAACACTCGTCACGCGTTTATCTGATTACAAAATGGCATACTGTAAAAGATTCCACGGAGATACCGCAACGCGTCGCGTTACGTGTTTGAAAGGGCATAGCGAATCAGGCCCCGGTCGACACAAAATTGTCAAAATGTTTTTTTTTATGTTTTTTTTTCAGTTATAACTTCGCACGGTTTGAGCATTTAGCCAGTGTCAAGTATCGTAAAACTATTATTTAAGTATTTCTTATTTTCACAACAGGAAAGTTATAGCATTAAAGCAATCCTCGTGGTGAAGCAGTCAAGTCGATTATCAAAGTCAAAGTCACGATTCAGTAAAGTGGTGGATGCTTTACTGAAACTTCCTGTGAGTTTTGGAAAAAATGCGAAGCGACACGCTTCTTGGGTTTGTATCATTTCCTCACACTCGTGTACGTTACCGAACACTCAATGACTAATATTTCCATATTATCTACACATTAACACTAGAAGAAACATAATTCTGCGAAAAAAATACAAATCCAACAACGTCTCACTATCGGATTCCCGCCAAAACTCCGTCATCATGATGATGATAGTCGACTCATAATGTAACTTTTTTTGTTCCAGATCTGCCCCAGCGCTAGTGATGTGCCACGCTCGGTAGTGATGCGAGGATAGTGCGGCAGGATGCGATTGCTCTGCAGCGCGCTGTTAGGCCTGCTGCTGCAGTGCTGTGCTGAGAGCAGGCAGGAGGTGCTGATCGAGGAGTCATGTGAGTACCATACACGTAGGCCCATAATAATAAAGCAATCTCAGCCCTGACAGCTATCTTGAGTGTGCACTTGCTCGTTTGTTCTATTTAATATATACATCTTAAGTTGTAGATTAAGAACCGAAACTTACATGATATCTGGCAAATTAATAAATGACACTCGGCCGTTAAGTGCTATCCGATTATGCCACAATTTACTCATACAAGATAGTGTCTAGTAGCCAGTACTTCATTTCAATATCCATTTATTAAATAGCAACAATTTCAAGATGTAGATTACATTTTGAGTGTGGATCACCTGATAGCGCACTTGGGAGCGGTATTGAGGTTCATTTATTAGTACGGAACGTAGACACTGGCACATTGTGGTCAACAATATAGAATACCCTTATTTTCTGTAGAGTACCTTAAACATCGATAGTCTATAAAATTATTTGCTACTATCGCTCAACTATTTTTTCATCAACTTTGCCTACTTAATACCTACCAGTTGCAACTTTACCTACCTACTTACCGGCTCCAATAAAGGAGGTGATCAATTCGACACGTATGTCTCGCATTATACCTATCCAAATGATCAGAGCTAACCTTGAAATTAGGCAAAGTTGAAGCACAAGTTAGGTACACAAGAAATCGATAGTTTTTGCCAAAATATCGATAACAATCAGGAATCATAACTATCGATGTACATTACTTTTTAGTGCTACATAAAGGAGATGTAGGAGACCATTTTCTCACCTTATTCAACGATATCGAGTTCGATCCAAGACCCCGCACCAATATCTTGTCATAATTTATCGCCTCATGTAATAAATTTCATGAGGTGACGTACCTTTCATATTTTAATATGATTTCCCTCGTGCTATACCTCTAATTGTAAACAAAAAACCTATTTACGACACCTGTAAACATCCTTTCGTAATTCCTTTATATTCTACGAAACGAACGGGATTCAAAGCCGAAACATCAAAACGTTCTAAGAACGTGTTAATCTTCCAACCAGACACGATGAGACGTGGAAACCTTTCTCAAATCTGAGTCGAGCGAGATCGAGTCGAGAACGATTGCGAATATTTCATTCATTAAGTGACTGGCACACTGGTGAGACATTATCTGTCGATAATTACTGATATTCCGATATGTTCATGCACACTAACGTTCATCGCACAAGAGTTCTTTAGCACTAACGTTCATCGCAGAGGTATTCTTTAACATTAACGTTCATCGCATAGGAGTTCTTTAGCGCTAACGTTCATCGCAGAGGTATTCTTTAACATTAACGTTCATCGCAGAGGTATTCTTTAACATTAACGTTCATCGCATAGGAGTTCTTTAGCGCTAACGTTCATCGCAGAGGTATTCTTTAACATTAACGTTCATCGCATAGGAGTTCTTTAGCGCTAACGTTCATCGCAGAGGTATTCTTTAACATTAACGTTCATAGCAGAGGTATTCTTTAACATTAACGTTCATCGCATAGGAGTTCTTTAGCGCTAACGTTCATCGCAGAGGTATTCTTTATCATTAAAGTTCATCGCATAGGAGTTCTTTAGCGCTAACGTTCATCGCAGAGGTATTCTTTAACATTAACGTTCATCGCAGAGGTATTCTTTAACATTAACGTTCATCGCAGAGGTATTTTTTCGCACTTACGTTCATCGGACAGATATTTTTTTGCTGCTCATCAGTCATTAAAATGTGTAAGTCGAACTAAAATTACACACTCGATGCGTCCTCGCATCTTTTTATAAGCTTTTATTTAACTTGGAAGGTGTGTATGTAGTTTTGTACGTTGAGATCAAATCTTGCGAGCTGAATTAGAACCACTCTTATCCTACGGAGTTGAATTTTGCATGTTACTTCATTTCTGACAATGCATTTTTACATGGGACATATATTATATGGGGGGAGGGTGGGGGGTTGGAACTGGCTCTCATGGCATGGACAGCTGCCGGAACACGGTAGTGTTGAGACGGATATTTTCCGGATAATAACCCGTCATATCTCATAATATTATGTCCAGTAATTTCGCTAGACACTTTTTCAAAATAAGATGTAACGTATCCCGCCGTAGAAACGTCAAGAATTATCCGGACCCTCTTCACACCTGTGACGTGACGTATTACGTGACGTCATGGCGTGCGAGCTTCTTGCTTACGTCACTCAATTTTACGGACTGAATATCTGAGTGATTATGTTCCCCGCTACACTAGTTTTGACCTTCGGTTGGACCCACGTTTTCTCATTTTCCGCGGCCATTTTCCCTTACTTTATTTCTGTTGTTTTCATGATTTAATGTGTAGTATGTTCATGTTCATTGTTAAATGTTAATTGGCGTCACACAGGGGGCAATGGAGAGAGCTATGCTCGTAGTTTCTCTGCACGATAAAATCCGGAACAAGGATATTTGCCAAAGAACTAAAGTTTACGATATAGCTATCAGGGTTTGCAAGCTGAAGTGGCAATGGGCAGGCCACTTCGCTCGTAGAACTGACAATCGATGGGGAAGAAAGGTTCTAGAGTGGCGACCACGGACTGGAAGACGCAGTGTCGGCAGGCCTCCCATTAGATGGGCCGACGACATCAAAAGAGTCGCAGGTACCGGTGGATGCAAGTGGCAAATTGTCGTTCGGTGTGGCGGTCTAAGGGGGAGGCCTATGTTCAGCAGTGGACGTCTTCAGGCTGATGATGATGATGTTCATTGGTCTCTCATAAGTTACTGAAATAGTATACCTCGCTCGTAAAATACAGTGCAAAGTTTATTCAAAATTGGTACAGCCGTTTGGGCGCGACAGCCACTCAAACTGTAGTTAAGTACATAAGAATCCATGCTTTCACTGGATGGTAAACGTTCAGCCCATAACAGTTGGTTTTTATTTAGATCTTGATTCTAGAAAATAGGCAATTCAGCAGAGTTCCTGTTACAAACTAATTTCCACTCCCTTCGGAATAGAAATTGGGGTTTAATGAGCAATTCGTAACAGCTTTGTTATGGACTCTGTTACAAAATACAACGAAATCGTGGCTTAATTTTCAACTTAAATTAACAATTAAGGTAAGAGCTATGCTTTCAATTTTTTTGCTCAATTCTGAGGCCCCGCTAATCATTAAAACATGATTAAAAAAAATAAAAAATGTAAAGAATAAAAATGGGGTCGATAAGACATTTATAATTAAATTTTTACTGTATTTAATTTACGTTGTTTTATGAAATAAAAATGAAAACAATTGTTCAACGTAAAGATTGAACCCGTTACGCATCAAACACATATTTCTGTAATTTTTTGTTGAAACAGCAATTTTGGAATAAATAATTGTCTCACTTGGCCGTGAATTTTAATTAGCCGTTTAGACTAATCGTAATAATAAAATATCCCTTTAAGATCGTAATGTCTAATAGACAAAACGGCAATGTAGCATATAGTGCCTCCTGCGTAATATACCTAAAACGTAACACGGAGTAAGAAGCAAAACATCTAAAACACAATCACTATTATATACATAGTAATAATGATTCAGCCTTGAACTGTCCCACTGCTGGGCAAAGCCCTCCCTTCACTTTCGTGGGGAGGATTAGGCCATAATCCACCACGCGGCCCCGATCCGGATTCGTGGATAATATTATTATGCCTCCGAAATAATTCCCAGGCATGTTGGTTTCACAATGTTTTCTTACATCCTATTTATGATTTACATAATTATAAGAGCTAAAACGCAAGTACACTGTGTCATCATCTTATCTGCTTCATGCGGAAAAACATTGAATAACAATTAGCGTTGTCCAATACGAAATTATTTATGCATCACACACGACCCTAATGGCGGCATCTGAATTTATTCGCTGACAATAAAAACCTTTCCGAGCTAACCCAACTGCCATTATCACTGACAGTTTACCGCCATTTAGAACAAATAAACTTCCAACAACAACTATACAAAATTTTTAAAATAAATCATACGTGAGCTCCTAAGCCTGGTTGTTGCGAACAAAACTACTAAGCGAGTTTTAACCGAACTTTCCGCTATGTGTAGTCGCGTTGGCGGAATACATTTTAAGTTTTGGACGTTGAATGCTAAATATTGCGGTGTGGTGTAGGACAAAAGGCAACTGTATAATCAGTATGGGCTAACTGTGGAAAATGCCTCGGTATACATTCAATATCCTATATTTTTTCAGGTTTGTTTTCGAGCGTTTATGTATTTAGCCAGTGTGCAGTATTAGGATAATTATGCCATGTTGTTGTTAAAACAGTCAATAAATTAGGTCCTAGAAAATCAGGTAGTCTATTTAGTCAAGTCCAAGTCAAAGTCACGATTCAGTAAAGTGGTCACTACTTTGCTGCAACTTCTTAAGATTTTTGTGTGAAGGTTGAACGCGGGTTGCTGTAACTGGAACTCTGGTCTTTATAAGCAAGCTCGCACGGTGCAAATTGCACTGACAAATGCATGCCACTGTGTGAGTGTGTTAGTTTGAGTCCCATACTGCGGTCTAGTCGCTATTGTTAGAAGTTGGAAGTTTAGGATTTTCAGATAGGAAGTAACGATACGTTACACTCTCAGATCTTGTATTAAATTTTTAATTCTACTGCCCATTTGTAGTAATTTTAGAGCCTCCTAAGATATTTCACATTTAACAGTTAAACTGCGTTCTAAAACAGGCTTCTGGTGGAAGCCACACGTGACCAAAATGCTGGCCTTTATTTTGGTCAAAGTTGAGCATTGTCATACAACGTGGCAATGCAGCCAGCATTTTGAGAACGTTGCCCGTTAGTAGCGGGTTATTAGATGTTTCGTTTTTTATTTTGTGTTTGTGTGAATACGTTTTTCTTTATTGAATATATTGACCATAATTATACAGATAACGTAATGTAGTTTATCCCATTAACCGGACATTCGTGAACAAATCCCCGGAATCTGATCAACTATATTTTTATATTTAAACTGTTTTTAATCGATGAAATGCGAGTTTAAACTGTGAACTTATCTGCGACCACATTGAGTGGGGTGTTCGTGTAAACTTCAATATTGTCAGTGGATTTAACTAAACCGCAGTGTTTAAAAGTTTTACCGTATCAGCTTGATTTCACTATATTTATTTATGTATATGCAAAACCGGACTTCAGTCTTTCTTAGATTACAGTACAGGCCTTCAGATAGGCCATTATTCACCACACTGGCCCATTGCGGGTGATGAATGTCACAATATATTATGTTCTTGGTTATACCAAGAGGCAAGGCAAACATTAGACTGCAGTCTCAGGCGATGGTAAGTGATGACGCGGTCGAAAGTGTAGCAGGACACATTGCTCATTTAATATTGTTGAGCGATCGTCTCGAAATCTGAACTTAACAAACGACACGACACGTGGCGACACGTTAGGCGTAGTGGCTGAGCAATCGGACTGCTGCGCTTAGTGTCGCGGGTTTGATTTTCGCACGGAACAAATATTTGTGTGCTCCACAGATATTTGTGAGGTCGGCGTTATGTATATGTGAAATTATATGTCTGTAAGCGGTACCCACGATACATGAAAATTTGCTAGTGTTGTGCTTCGTTTTTTAAAAAATAAAGAAGAAAGTAATAACTTTTAGAGTAAGTACTGCTGGGACTTTGTCCGTGCATCCTTTGACAATTTGCGATTTTTACAAAGAAACTGGATTA
The DNA here is from genome assembly GCA_905147375.1 of Hylaea fasciaria. Classification (NCBI taxonomy): domain Eukaryota; kingdom Metazoa; phylum Arthropoda; class Insecta; order Lepidoptera; family Geometridae; genus Hylaea; species Hylaea fasciaria. Next base: position 4,583,451 of record LR990218.1, read on the forward strand.
ATGCCTATATTCAGAACCACTAGTTAAATTGTATCAGCTGATAAGTCTATCGTTGTCTCTATCTAGCACTAAACAAGTGACAAAGACAGCATAACATTGATTGGTTGGTCAAAGTTAGGGCTTGAGAAACCGGGCATAGAGCTGCATTTTCGTTTTACGCTTTTCACATTACCTTTAACCAAGGTTCAATCTATCTATAACAAATTCATCCAAGTTGATTTAGCCTTGAAACACGGAAAATCACTAAAAACACACACTAGTATACAAAATAGATGTTTTAATTCCATGTTGTTAATTGAACTGCAAATGAAACGCTAGCCGCAGCCGCCAGCGTTCGTGGCAATGAGTCGATTCCCATTTCGTTCGTGGTGGCTTTAACCAGCGGACATCGCTTCCAGTTTTAACTGGAAAACTTTCAGTGACCATTCCCAATTCGGTCTATAAACTCACAGACATATAAGAGGAAGCAGACTCAACGTTACATACATCTAGTGAAGCAAAAAAAATGGCATTCAGGCAAGACAGAACCGGCCGAACTAAGGCTTATAAGACATGCATTCGTTCATGAAATTTAACAAAATTAAAGCAGCGATAGCCTAGAGGGCGAACGTCGGCTGCCAAAGCGGGGTGGCGAGTAAAAAACCCAGTGCGGACACGTACCAATTTGTTTCTTGTTAAACATATGTACGTAATTATCACTCGCTTTTCGGTGAAGGAAAACTTCGTGAGGAAACCAACATGCCCGAGAACTGTTTCGGAGGCATGTTATCCACCAATGCGGACCAGGCCCCGTTTGTGAGATCATTATATTGTATTTGTTTTTGTTGTATCTTTTAGTTTGTTTTTTGTTTTGTGGTGACTTAATAAGTGTCTCTTTCTTCTACATAGATGAAGTGGCATTGGGCAAGCCACATCGGTCGTAGAACTGACAACTGATGGGGAAGAAATGTTCTAGAATGGCGACCACGGACTGGAAGACGCAGTGTAGGTAGGCCTCCCACTAGATGGGCCGACGATATCAAAAGAGTCGCAGGCAACCGGTGGATGCAAGTGGCAAATTGTCGTTCGGTGTTGCGGTCTGGTGTACACTGTACAGTGATGATGATCTTCTACATTATCAAAGTTGTCGTGTCGCGTTACTTACAATCCTTCGTTCCGTTCCCCTTTGCGACACATCAATAATTCTATTTCAATAACTCCAAAAGCATACCTACATACTCACCGCCATTAGTACGTACGTATAATTCTACAAGATTTATGATCACACATAACCTAAGATGAATTACTAACGTTACATTTTTTACAGTATAAATAAAACAGTATGACAACTCCACTGTGTGCTTAAAGCTGTCTGATGTAGCTCTTTTTTTGTACATCTCGCGTGGACTTATTTATCGCCATGTAATTTTTAACCAGCTCCCAAAAAAGAGGAGGTTCTCAATTCGAGTGTATGTTTTTTTTTGTATATTTTTTTTGATGTTTGTTACGCGATTTGTCCGCCAACTGGGCATTGGTTATTTTACAACTCATTTCGCTTTTTTAGGGTGTACTTTTTGGAATTTAATTTAATTTAATTATGTCATAACTCCAAATGTTGTCCAATTTCGTTAAAATCCGATCATCCGTTTTGACATGATTAGATAATCAAAAATAAATAATTATCTACCAAACTAAATAATCTAGGCCAAGATGTGGGAGTGAATAATATAATATTAAAAACGTTAAATATTCGCTTCAATTATATTATTAAGACAATATTCTTCTAGGTAATGAGAGAGTTCCAAAAAAAGTGTTACTTTTTCCATCTCAACTTCTCCTACTGCCTTTATACTGTGGTTTAACACACATAATATTTAGAGGATATAAATCAGATATACAGCTTTCCGGTCGCCCTGTTTGGATTTCTTTTTTATTGTTTATTTTTTTATTGTTCTCTCTGTGGACAAAGATAATTTGAGTTATTACTGCGCCATACTATCAAAATAGATCAAGCATCCGCGCAAACGCCAAAAGGTATTCTGGAAAAAGTGGTAAATTTTTGATCGATCATTGTTCATCAAGGAAATCTCTAAGACTGGTCGCACACATTTGTTTTCCCGAATCGATTTTCAAATCAGTTTTCCTAATCCATACACTCTTTTCCTACCAAGTGTTAAAAAACGTATCGTTTCCGCTTACGTTGGATTGGTTTTTGGAATCACCAATACGTACTTATGCGGTCAGTCTATTTCTACCAACTAATATATTATTTAAAAATTGGTTTGTCCATCTATCTGTTTCTAACTATTCTATTAGTTGAATTGCTGAATGTTCGGAATAATGTTCTGCAATACATTACCACTTTGACGTGAACATTACGCGAGCTAAATGCATCAATTATTAACCTATCTGTATCAGAATTGATAACCTCATCATGTCGTATTATATGCTGGATTGATATAAGTTCACAAGCTGTATCTAACGGTCTTGCCCGCGATTGTCAACTAACGTTATAACCGGTTCTCATTTCGACCCGTTCCGTTGCCAAATGGCAAAAATGGAACCCTTATGGATTCGTCACGTCTGTCTGTCTGTCTGTCAGTCCGTAGGTCACAGCCACTTTTATCCGAAACTATAAGAATTATTATACTGTTTAAACTTGGTAAGTAGACGTGTTCCGTGAATTGCATTAAGATTTTCACACAAAAATAGAAAAAAAAATACATTTTGGGGGGTCCCGATACTTAGAAACAGAATGCTATTTTTTTTTTCAAATTGAATAGTTTGCGCGAGAGACTTCCAAAGTGGTAAAATGTGTGCCTCCCCCTGTAACTTGAAAAGTTACAAGTGAAGAACGCCATTTAAAAATAACTCAGTAAGTAGCGGAAACAGTCTCAACTGTACATTTACACAAATAATTCTCTATAGATACGAGTAGCTACATGTTAATTATTCGATTAATCCATGACATGAAACGTCACGTCTGTCTGTCTGTTAGGCTTAACCCTTGGGAGCCTACCCTTTGTAATTCAAAGGGATGCTGCCGAAACGGCGGCTGGCACTTTAAGGGCTGGACACAGTGAAGTTGAAGTTGAAGTTTGGTCAACAGGGAGCGAAGTTAGTTTTAATTATTGCTCGGAAAGAAAATCGAGATACTCGTAAATTATATAACAGATGAGTCTATCGCTGGAGTTTTGTTGGCATTATATTATTTTCTCTAACTTGTGTTTCTTCTAGTTTTAATATGTAATATTGGTGAAATATTAGTCATTGAGTGTTCGGTAACGTGCACGAGTATGGGCAAATGGTATAAACCCAAAAAGCGTATCGCTTCGCTATTTTTCCAACACTCCCAGGAAGTTTCAGTAAAGCATCCACTTTACTGAATCGTGACTTTGACGTGCGTAAGCATTTTTGTTTATGACTATGTAGCTAGTAGCTACTATCACATGGATCTTTGTTGACTATGTAAATGTGAAGATGGATAAACGCCATTACCGTGTGTCCGAACCATTAGCTACAAATTAATTTGGCATCCGTACAATATAACTGTCCAACATTTAGAGTCATGTATTGTTGGAATTCCAGTAAGGGGCGACCCATATTTCAAAACCTATTATTCTTCGGGGTCTCAACCCTTCCGTATCAGGCTTACACCCGGTTTCTGAAACGTCAACCAACTTTGACTGCAGATTAATTATATTGCCGCCCTTGTCATTTGGTTAGTGTCAGATAGAGACAACGATAGTTTTAATCTACTGTCAAAGCTAACAAATGTTCCAGAAACTGGGGGTTAGAGACGTTCACTACGAGAGGCCTACGTCGAGCAGTAGGCTAGTATATGCTGATGATGATCATCCACAATCGATGATAGCTCAGTTGGTACCGTTCTCGGATCACATGCCGTTGGGCGCGAGTTCGAAACAGCTGACCCCTGAAGCTAAGCTTGAGCTTCCGGTAAAGGAAAACACCGTTTTAACCTTGGTGATGGTATTAAAGTGCTAGCTTGTCTATCTACCCTCAAGTAGAAAATCTGTCACCAACCCCCTATAGGGGTGTTCCAGCAGTTCTTCGACCACGTCACTTAAGACAACGTGAGATAGTGGTCAAACGCTAGCACATAAAGTATAGATCAATTTGTGTTTTTTTAATCAAAGTCCTTAATACCGTTACCGTCTTACCACAAAAGTGTAGAGCCGAGTTAAACAGATTTTTCTAAAAATTTGTTCGGACAAAATAGACGTCTATCACTCGCGTTTTCTTGGCTCTTACGTCAACTGAGCCCACTCCAAACTGATCCCGCGGGATCAGTTGACCTATTTGTTAATTTTATTGTATGTCTTTGGTAGGCTGAGCCCGCTCTTAAATTGAGTAAAATATCAGTTATTTATTGTACAGACGTTCTTACTCAATCCTGGCATTCCTAATTATTTTACTTGTGAATTTGTTATTGAGGAAAGCGAGGGTTAGACGTCGATTTGCGGAGAAAATATTTAGACTCGCCTGTTCAACTCTGCTTTAAATCTTTTGTGGTAAGACTGTTACGGTTTAGGAAATGAAGTCACTTTCACCAACCACTATTTCTTCAACGCTCCTAACGTACTCATATTTCGTAGCTATACTATAAAAATATATACCTTATTTTACTTAACGAGACGTTGTCGGCATCTGAATTGCGCGAGACAGCTTATTTGCGTCACCAAGATACCTCAAAGATACGTGATATGTCCTTACGGTGGTTTTGGCAGTAGGGGCAGCTCGACAAATGTTTTTTTTTACTTACGTTACCAAAACATGACAACTAATATGTGTCATAATCAGGGCCTCGAACCGGTTTGAAATAAACCGGTTATAAACGTTAAAATAACGGTTTCGTGGAACTATTTCGTTCCGAGTGAAAACGTTAAAAGAGCGTTAATGAAACCATAATTAACCGGTAAAATCCGCGATGCCAGTGGTTCAAGATCAGCCGTGTATGCGGGGTGCGGGAGAGGTTAGGGCGGGTGGGTAAACAGACAGGCACCGACTCGCTCTCGCGTCTCGTGGCTTCGGACGGCGCGGCGTTGGTGAAGTACGGAACGGTCGGTACGCTCCGCGCCACGTGGCTCGAACGCGCACTAACTTGTTAACTATCTGACCTGACGAACGCTTCTTTATAACACAACGAGCGATTAGGTATCTCAAAGACGATATAATTGATCACGTCCTCGTCATCCAAAATAAAGAGTTGCCTTATCTTACTAATATTAATAAGCCGAAAGTTTGTGAATGTGCATGTGTGAGGGTGTGTGTGTGTATTTGTTGGTCATTCACGCTCAAACGGCTGGACCGATTTCGATGAAATTTGATATAGGAATAGATTGGATATATGAGGCGGACATAAGCTATCTATTGTCTTAAATATAATCTTAGAAGGGGATGAAATAGGGGTTGAAAGTTTTTATTGGGTAATTAATAATTATTTGAGTTAGTAATCTGAACATGTATATTTTGGCTTTTGGTAAGAAATAAAGAAATAAGGGTTTCAGATTTTTGACAAAATCATCCCTATAGGGGGCAAAGCAAGGGGTTGAAGAGGTATTCTTTAGATTCACCCGCTACGGACCTCAATAAACGGCTGAACGGATCATAATGCATCCCAGACATCAGCTTGTACGAGATTAAAATGGCTCTCAAACAGTTTAAGAACAACAAGGCGCCGGGCGATGACAGAATCACAACAGAACTTCTGAGAGCGGGTGGAAAAACGATACTTTTAGTCCTCCAGAAGTTATTTAATTCCGTCATTCTCGAGGGTATCGCGACAGAAGCATGACACAGGAGTGTGGTAGTGCTCTTCTTCTTAGGTGACAAACCCTTATTGAAGAATTATAGACCCATCTCACACCTGAGCCATGTGTGTAAGCTGTTCTCAAGAGTCCTTACGAACCATCTCGAACGCAAGTTTGATGACTTCCAGCCTCCCGAACAAGCCGGTTTCCGGAAAGGCTTTGGCACCATAGACCACATACACACGCTCCGCCAGATTATACAGAAGACTGAGGAGTATAATCGGTCGTTATGTTTGGCGTTTGTGGACTATGAAAAAGCCTTCGATTCAATCGAGACCTGGGCAGTATTGCAGTCCCTTCAGCAATGCCATATCAAGTATAGGGTATATCAAAGTGCTGAAGTGCTTGTATATTAACTCCACCATGTCAATCCGACTACAGGACGAGAGCACAAAACATACCCCATTGCAGAGAGGCGTGAGACAAAGAGATATTATTTCTCCGAAACTGTTCGTGAACGCATTGAAGGACGTTTTCAAGCTCTTGGACTCAAACGGATTCGGCATCAACATCAATGGTGAATACATCACTTACCTTCGTTTTTCCGATGATGTAGTCATCATGGCAGAGTCCCTGGAGGATCTCAATACTATGCTCAGCGAACTCAATAGCGTTTCCCAACTGGTGAGTCTGAAAATGAACACGGACAAGACGAAAGTCATGTCCAATGGCCATGTTGTATGTGCCGGTAATCGTTGAGAATGATACCCTCAAAGTTGTTGACCAGTACACCTACCTTGGCCAGATCGTCCAGGTAGGCAGTTCCAACTTCGACAAAGAGGTCACCCGAAGAATCCAACTCGGATGGGCAGTGTTCGGAAAGTTACGTGACATTTTCTCGTCCAAAATTCCACAGTGCCTGAAGACAAGGGTCTTCAACCATGTTACCAATGATGACATAATTATGCTACTGACTGAGTTGTGGTCCTTAACTGCTGGCCTTTTGGAGAAGCTCAGAGTGACACAGCGAGCAACGGAGAGCTATGCTTGGAGTTTCTTTGCGCAATAAAATCCGGACCGAGGATATTCGCCAAAGAACTAAAGTTGACGACATAGCTCCTCAGGGTTTGCAAGCTGAAGTGGCAATCGGCAGTCCGCATCACTAGTAGAACTGACAACCGATGGGGAAGAGTTTCTAGAGTGGCGACCACGGACTGGAAGACGCAGCGTAGGTAGGCCTCCCACTAGATGGGCCAACGACATGAAAAGAGTCGCAAGCAATCGGTGGATGCAAGTGGGAAATAGTCGTTCGGTGTGGCACTCTAAGAGGGAAGCCTATGTTCAGCAGTTGACGTCTTCAGGCTGATGATGATGATGATGAGAGATCGAGGTAGAGAGAGAGAGAGAGAGAGCGAGGAAGAGAAGGATAAAAAGAGAGCAAGAGAGTGAGAAAGTGAGAGAGACATAGAGTGAGTGGAAAATATATATAAATAAAGGAAGAGAGAGATAAAGAGAGCGAGAGCGAGGAAGAAAGTGATAAATTGAGAGGAAAATATAAAGAAATAGAGGGAGAGATATAGAGGGAGAGGGCGAGATATAGAGAGAGGTTGAGAGTGGAGAGGTAAATATATAGAGATAGAGGGAGGGGGAAAGATATAAAGATAAAATAAGAGGGAAAAAGATAGAGGTAAAGGGAGAAAGATAGAGCTTCCTCTATCTATCGAGCGAGAGAGGGAAAAAATGGAGGAATAGGGAGAGAGATAGAAAGAGAGCTAGAGAAGGAGATAGATAGAGGAAAAAGGATAGAGATAGAGAGAGATATTCTTACCTATCTGTTACCCGTGAAATCAATCGATTTTGTTAACAGTTGACATTAGGTATGATATTTAATATAGGTAGCTAGTTAAAACTGCGAACGAAGTTATAGTATCCGCTAAATAAATCACATTAAAATTTTTAACGCTAAATAAATATTAATTAGGTACGTACTTCATAAAAGCTACTGTCGAGCCTGAAGATAGGTACTTTAAGCTTGCATAATTTACTTATCTATATATTTTGCCGATATGTTGGTCCCTACCTAGACCTAGTTTTTAGCATCATAATATTTTACCATAATGACAAGGTGAATACGGTTATTTTTAATTTAAAACATTAAAACACCTCTCATTCATGAAAAATAGATAAAGGCAGGTAGTTAAGTACCTACTTACATAATTACAATAATAAAATTACTTATCCATCGGCCATCATTACACAAGGCGCGAGCCTTCCACTTAACACGGTAATCCCGATAGATGTAAGTTTACGAATGGATAGTTATTCGTTGTTGCAACAGAATGGCAAATTAAGGCAAAAACCGGTAAACATTGGTTTATTGAACATTAACCTATAATGCGAACTTTATTAACCTATAACCGATTAATGAAGGTTAAAGGTAGAACGAAATCGCATCTAAAACTCCCTATGTACTTAGGCCGAAACCGGTTCGAAAATTAACCCGGTTTTCAAGCCCTGGTCATAATAGCCGACGGTGTCGGTCTTGTACAGTGACGGGTAAAGTATGGCCCGCGGGTCAGCTCCGGCCCGCAAAAGAATTTAATCCGACCCGTCGATGGTCCTTCGACATTAACAGTATTTATAATATTATGGCCCGCGATAATTATATTTTGACGGTCTAGAAGTATAAAGTAGTCCTCTCAAGCAGATGTTGCAAGTTCTATCCCAGTGCAGGCACGTATAAACGTGCTTCTTTTCTGGTTTCACCATTTATCTGCGCTACCATGAAAACTATAAACCAGTTGTAGGTAGAGATTAAATAGTCCTTAGCTCTCTTACTGCTACAAAAATATGAAAAAACAAACGTGATTTGTTACGTGAGAGGTACTGTGAAAAGGCAGAGCGGGCCAACAGTCGTCGCTTTGTGTCGCTTTCTGTCGCTTTTTGGCAATGTGTAGCCTATAGGAGACACCGCTGTCTTTTAGCCACGCCGTGATTAGATGAAACCTCATAAATAACAAATATGCGATGTTTCTTTGGCTGGAAATGCTGGAGTGTTCTCCGGGAATTTATTATTTATATTTTTGTTACTGCAACGCCAAGAGAGACATGGCAATGATAAGAATGATTCGTTTTTCTGCTTCTGTTCTGAATAATTAAGTTGTGATGTTGGTGAGCTTTTGGTAGTTTTGCGGGTAAGAAAGTATTGACGAAATTACTTAGTTTTACTGCATCATTCACTGTCTACAACAGCTACTCTACAGCTTCTAAACTTACTAGCTCTTGCTGCTACACAATAACTAATCCAAAATTTAATTTGACAGCTTAATTTGACAGATTTTTATTGCTCTCCCTTTCGTTTCCTTGACGTTTGAAAGCGAGAACAAGTTATTTGACTAGGCTTAACTGTTTGGACTAGTTTTTGATTTAATTAGACAAGTTTAAATAGAATTGACACCGATGCCATGCAATAGTCATTTCACACAAACCATTGTAACAAAGGCAGACTTAATTACTAAAAATCGACCAACAGATTATAACCTTTCGACGGAGAAATAACATAAAAACAAAAATTCTTAGTAGATTTACAGGAAAACCTGCTGAGGCCTGCAATATTATCAGAAAATGCTGAAACTTAGAAAAATTGCACAGACCTACGTTTTCAACGCTTGTGGTTTCTAGTTTCAGTGAACGGGTACATGAGAAGTTAACCCTAAAAACGGGCCTAATTCGCGCAGAAACTAATATCAAAATAATTGTATAATTTTGACCACGGTCGATGTAACTCGGCCGAAACGTGGAGGTAGATCAGAATTATATAATTTAATATACGTTAGTGCTGGAATGAGATACGTTTTTAGCTAGTTAAAATATAATTTGCCTATAATGTTTGTTAGCTCTTCACAAACTTCTACCAAATTCGCTCTCCGCGAATACGGAATTCACTCTAATACTAAATCCTAAACAAGCTTACAGAATCAACCCCTGAAAGGTGGCGTGGTCTTGCCCGAACAGGCCGCGGTGGAGCTGCGGTGAATCCTTCTATCAATTCATTAGTGGCAGGTCGTTACTTACCACTTAGTCGGTACCTATATGTAACTACTTTTTAATTTACTACACTGTGATAATACGAAAAGTGTACCGTTCACAAGCGTAAATCTTGCGGGTTGAAATAAGGGGTTAAAAACGGCAAAGCTTTGAATTTCGACCGTACTACTTTTACACTTACATTCTACTTTTTATGTTTTGGGTTCGCTTGATTCGTGCACTGACGATCTTGACAGTTTAGAATGTCGCACGAATTATTGGAGCTACTCCTAAATAACGTGTATTAAATTTATCCGATTTATAAATTGCAGCCTTTCGGGTATACGCTTTTGTCAAGTCTATTTCTGATACTACGTCTATGGTATATCCGAAAAGGATAAACCGGATAAATTTAATACACGTCATTTAGGTGGTGCTCTAATCATTCGTGCAACATTCTAAAATGTCAACGATGGTTTGCTTCTGCAGCCAAGCAAACAATGAGTGAGTACGCCGACAAAGACAAAAAATAATCGTACTATCCTACTTACTCCTTTGTCTATTTGTATAAACTTGTTTACGAATAGATTGTCTGTCTTTCTTCCACGGATCTTGAGTTAAATGTCATATCTGTTAGATGATTCTGAGGTAGGAGAGTATTCGAGAGAGTAGGTCGTATACCTGAATATTCTTCTGGTTGAAATTCAAGCAAGATCTTGAATTTCTTTTGTTAGACTTAAAGTATCATAAGATATTCTCAGCACAAAGAATATCGCCTTTCACTTCGAATAATTAAAATAGACCGCTATTCGCTAGTCCCTTTTATTCGATTGTAATAGATAGCGATTGAGTTTGCCAATCAAGAAGGGTCTGAGGGAAGATAATAATAGTCATAGATACCTTCGCAATAAACACCCTCGCAGCCCTGAAACTTTTCAGCCATTCGCCACGCCAACTGAAAAGCTATGCAAATAAATAACTTTGAAGTGTATGTTTGCCATAACAAAAATACCAGATTTTTACTAAATGCATGTATAAAAATCTATACGGTACTTATGGCAAAAACATATTTTTTGGATTCGGTGCCCAAAAAGTAAAACGGTACCCTATTACTAAGGCTTCGCTTTCCACTTGTTGTTATAGCGGCAACAGAAATATGTCAACTGTATAAATGTATAGTATAATATAATAAATGTATAAATATAAATGTAACGGTTCATGAGATTCAGCCTGGTGACAGACGGGCAGACAGACAGACAGACAGACGGACGGACAGCGAAGTCTTAGTAATAGGGTCCCGTACCGTTTTACCCCATGGGTACGGAATCCTAAAAAGCGAAGTCATGGACTTACGAACATAATTTATATGCCATTTTACTAGGAGACTATTTAGACTTTATTGTAAAGACGGTAAGTAGGTATTTTCTACGAACCACCGGTAACTAAACTTACCTAATATATATGACCCAACTTGCACTTGGCCAAAATTTCCAAAAAATATTGATCAAGGCCACGATAATTATTTTTACCTCAAAGCAAAAATTTGGCAAAGTGGGCAATATTAACTTCGCCAAGTTTTACATTTGCAATTTCACCTGGCGAAATAGTAAATTGCAAAATTAAGGGAGAGCTACTTTTTACTTCGCAAAGCTTTATTCGTCAGAATAGGTACAAAAGGGTTGTCCCAAGTAAATATTAGCATTGGTACAGCGGCGTCTGTTTTGTGCGGTGCCCTTTGATACGCCGTGTAAGTTACCTTCATGGTATTTCAGAAATCCCATGACATTTTGTGTCGGGACCCACTGAATTAGTTTATTCATTAGCCGGGTTTGTATGGAGCTAGTGGTTTAGGCGAGTTGGCTGGAAGACAGTTACCGTCTTACCACAAAAGATTTAAACAAGTGTTGAACAGATGAGTCTAAATATTTTCACCACAAATCGACATCTAACCCTCGCTTTTTCTAACTCAATAACAAATTCACAAGTAAAATAATTAGGAATACCACGTTTCAGTAAGACAACGCGAGTGGTAGACGTCGATTTTGTGGAATGACATTTTAGAAACATCTGTTTAACTCTTGTTTAAACTTTTGTGGTAAGACTAGTGCCTATTCTGTTGTTACAAACTAAATTAAACCTTAATTTGACAGCTCGAACGTAATAGCCATCCTTTTTGTTTTCATAAGGTTGAAGTGTGATAAAATACCATTTGATAGGACTAAATTAAAATTTAGTTGAGTTTGTAGCGACATAATATCCACCTTTATTAATTAGGTTTTGAGTTTCATACAAGCATACAATTTTATAATTAATTACCTATATTTTTTGTTTTGTGTATAACTCCTTTTTAATGACGCGTAGAGTGACTGAGGAAGACGAATTTATCCCAAGGGATTGTAAGATTCGTCTTTCAGGCGATCTATACTGAAAACGTACGTTTACGTAATTAATTTATATCACAGATTACATTATTGATTGTTGTGATTAAGTTCATTATTGGGAGTAAATTAGAAATAAAGCAAGTTACTGGAACTAGCCATCGTCTGGTTGATAAAAAAGCACAAAGGTAGCGTATACTGAAAATGGAGTGACTGGGATTGTCAACTGGATCGACATAAACAAAGCATGGACATTTTTTGAAGTTGTATTTTTTTTATTTATTTGGATTTTTAGTAGAAAATCTTTAAAAAATCTTTAAACTAATAAGTAACTATAATTCATTGACATTGGTGAAATTGTAGAGGGCAGTATTAACTATCCAGCTATACACAGAAGCTAGATAGGAAGAGTTGAAGTTGGCAAAGCAGGATGGAGGCGATAAGTGAGAGTAGAGTGACTGGAACAGTCAACTGGATCGTGATAAACAAAGAACGGAGGGCGCATCCTAGTTTCTTAATTATCCCGAAGCCCTACTGGGCGTGACTCTGACGAAAGGCGGAATGATCCCAAGGGCCGTAAGGCTTTCGTCGTCTCATTCCGGCTAATCAGTTTCTGCAGGCGTCTCCATGGTATAGTGATTGTGAATATTATTCTGATGGTTGGGGTCTTGGGGTACAGAGTAACTTTTTTTTTAGGTTTTGGCTTCGCGCGATCCGTGCATGTAATTATGTGATGGGTGTTCACTGTCTAGTAAATTATGTTTGTTAGTTTTGACTTCTCTTTTTATTTGATTTGATTTTTATTTACGTCTCAGGTTTTTGCTCTTGAACGTATTTAAAAAACAATTTTTAGGTTCCATATTTAGACCTTTTTTATTAATACGACATAATTTAATAGCATCATCTCTTCCTTATTTGGCGTCAGTTAAAAAGTTGGTAGTCTAGGCACGATTATGTGTAGTGGATGCTTTAATGAAACTTTCAGGCAGTTTTGGTGAGATCTTTGTTTTTTTGTGCGTTATCGTACGCTCACACTAATAACTGTATGGTTAATATTCCACTACATTTTTCATTAATCAACAACAACGACAAAAAAAATAAATTTTGTTATACATATTCGGTTTCCCGCCACAAACTAACTTATGACAAAAAAGACTTATTACAATGATTTACAAGTCCCTGCCATTTCTTTTCAAATCCAAATATAGTCTCAATCTGTCAAATTTCAAAAAAAGAGGCAGATGACCTAAATCGGCCTTCACAAGAGACGTATCAATGGGCAGTGCGCCAAATACGGCTCACTACGGAACCTTACAATCCAACTTTTATTGTAAAAGTTGACAATTCACATAAAATCGGACAATCGTGACCAAATCCCTTTACAACCGAACTAACCTGAATTAAACTTTGTCGCGTTGCAATAAAAACCAATTTAGTTTTTGTGAAACGCATGATTATTGTGGTTTTCCGTGTATTGGTTTTGTTTTTTTTTTTCATTGAAATGTTTACAATGGAAGGATGCACCATTGAACTGTGTGTCATTGTTGATTTTAAAAACATAAACCTGACTTACGATAGCGTGGGAAAACTGGATTAATTTAATTTATTCCAATGAAGTAGGTACCTAAATGATTTATAAATGATAGGTAATGTAAAATTATATAACCAAATCATGACTTATTGTCGATCTATGGTTTATATCGGTACTTACTTCTACTAATCAAAGTGTTTGGCGATAATTTCTTCTTTTTTTCATTGTTCTATGTATGTATAGATACCGTATAGGTAAAAAAATCCTATGAAAAAAAAATTGCTTGTCAGAAAATGATTGCAAAAACGTGACAGTGATAGCTGTTTCTACGATTATAGAAAGTGAGAAACATAGGTAGCATTTCTTGAAAATAAATAATCGTAAGCGACAGTGGAAAGTTCAAAACAGTCAACATAGAACAATAAATGTATGGAGAAAATTAGTATAAGTAACTTATAATAATTATTGCAACTGGTATTTAGATTCGAACCTCAAGTTAAATTACAATTGCCCAAATATCAATTGCCATTATAATTTAAGATTCCTTTTTCTCCACTGACACAAGAAAGTCAACAACCGAAACAACTCGAGCAAAAGCCTCGTCACACAAACACATCAAACATTGACATTTCTTCCAAGACACTATCAAATATCAAACGCGCCGCCCAATCCTACCAAACTTTTTGTGCATGCCCATCAGAACCAACAAGAACTATGTCGCGGCAACCCAACAAGAAATTACTCTGTAAACAAACGACCTACGAATTATTTTCACTGTGACAAGGGGAGTAGCGTAAATATTGTCAGCCGTACCTTTAAGACTCCAATACCTTGTTACCGTAAACAAGTGTCAAAACCAGTGTCGTGTCGATTGAGATGTTGGAAGTCGATGGAGGAATTAGGGATGACGTGAGTAACTAACTGGTTTGGTATCGACGTATCGGTGCTTTGACGATACGGATAGGATTAGTATCCGGTTGTGAGTATCATGTCTTCGCGCTTGACGCGACGTCACTTGTCAATGCGTATAGCTTCTATGTATAACCACTGACATATAAGAGGAAGCAGATAGGCATTACAGATATTAGCTAGTAGATATAACTTACTTCCTACTAAGTGCTGAACTATGCATAGGTTAGGCCGTGCGTCTGTCTGTAAGTAAAATTACCTACAACGGAAAAAAATATATATTTATGCAATATTTATGAATGGGAAAATAACTCAATGTTTCTGCCGATACAACTATTCTTGTTTTCATGTAAGTATAAAACTCCGCCGAGAAAAAAATATAAAAAAATAAAAATACGCTTTCATGTCTCTCAATCGCCGCACGAACACATGCAGAGGCCGACTTTCTTAGAAAAAAGGAACCTTGAAGATAATCGATTAAAATACCAATAGATCCAATATAAAGCCCGACACTACGCGACGTCACTTTACAATCCGTACACGAGTATCGGATTCCAAAGGAACTCCCAGAGCTTCACCCACGCCTAAAAACACGAATATCGAAATTCGTCCCGTTCCCACCTCCCCGTTATCCTGCAAGTGTGAGCGAAACAGGTTGAGTAAGGATATCTCGAAAACTGATAAGTGTATGCTCTAATTCCGACCGTTGTGTTGCAAGCGGGTGGCCATGTCGTAATTTAAAAAGTAAGGATAAAAACTGTATGTAACCAAAACAAAGTAGTGTCGTAGTTACTTCTTTTTAGTGACAAATTGTTATGTCATTTAACTGACCAGTTTCTTTCAAAGACGGAAAAGTCGAAACCAATAAAACAAAAATTGATATGTCCAAACCAAAAGTGTAGAATGGTCACCATATTGCCGAGTGAGAATCTGTTAATAACTACTGGATGGAGGTCAATGACACTTGATTGGAGTGGATTGATGGATTCATGGTTGTTTTATGTTTTCACAAAGTCCAACAATCTAAGACAAAAGGTTTACAAGGCCGACCCCATTTCAATTAAGAATAACTAGCTAAGATCGGGTTTGATTCGCGGTCAAACTAATATACAGATATACTTACCTCAAATTGTAATATAATGTTTTCGCGTGACCACGGTCGATGTAAGTCGGTCGAAACGTCTGTATGTCAAAATTAGATATACATAATAATATATACATTTTTTGATATTACTTTGACCAGTTCTTGCTAGTTATTATAATTCCTGTTCACAAATGCTCAATGGTTTCAGAAAGGTTTTTTTTTGCTTATTAGAAAATCTGAAGTTGACGTTTCAATGTCTAGATATTTTAGGCTGAAACCTGTCTAGACTAATCATGAAACAAAAGCCCAACTTTAAATGGATTTACTAGAAATATAGGTACCAATATTTCATGTAATTGGGTTGATTAATTTCTATTGCTTTTCAATATAAATCAGAGACCCACGAGAGTTGTGCTAGACAATAAGTAGGTTTTAGTATAACATAATTGAAAATATATCACATTTTGTAAACAAGCTTTTATATTTTATACCTAATTGGTTAGTACCAAACTGATCGATATAGTCGGCAACCGTCGGCGAGTAACCTAATATACTTACAATGAATCTACTGTTGCTCTGAAAAATTCATATATCTGCCTTTCGTCTGTAGGTATACGAAAAGTCCTCGAATATAAAATCCTGGCACGTGCGAGCCGGACTCGCGCCGAGATGCTCGGAACGGGTGGATGCAAGTTGCAAATTGTCGTTCGGTGTGGCGGTCTAAGGGGCACGTCTGTGTGGACGTCTTCAGACTGATGATGATGATGATGATGATTGAGATATTATTAAAGGGCTGACTCACACAACTACTGCACAAGGAGAAGCCAAAGGCTAAAGCTCCCACAAAAATGACTGAATAAGTTATACGGGCACATTGACTTTGTAGGTGTGAAGGTATATAATGCGTCGCCTGAGAGCATAATTGCTGCCAAGAACTATGGCTCATTAAATAAGAAATTGAAAGCGTCATTACTCGAAAAGGCTTACTATTCGATTGATGAGTTCCTCACAGACAAAACACTCGCTAATCCAAATCTTGGTATTAAATAATTATATTGAATGTATGTACTTAATATTGTACCTACCCATTGTATAGTTACATTACACTCGTATAATATAAATACTAATCAAATATGTATGCTCGCATATTTTACTAGTAAAATGATGTGACATGTAAAATAAATACCTATCTTATTAATATTGAATAAATAAATAAACAAATTGCCTATTTACTTTGAGTTTGTAAATTCCGTTATTCCTTTGGGAAAAATTTGACTGGTGAGTTAGGTTGACTGGTGGGACAAAATTGGCGAAGAGTAACGAAATAACCCTGTTTGTTACTCAGTAACACACAACGGATGAACTCAATAACTAGCTGCGCCCCGCGGTTTCACCCGCGTTTGGATAATATAATATGATATATCTTTATGAATTGTAGCCTATGTGTTATTCTGATATGTAAGCTATATTATTGTGAAGTTTCATCAAAATCCATTGAATAGTTTTTACGTGAAAGAGTAACAAACATCCATCCATCCATCCATCCATGCTTACAAACTTTCGCGTTTATAATATTAGTAGGATAAATATACCTGATACACTTTGGAGTTGTTATATATTGGTAGAATACTTTGTAGACCACATAGCCACTTAACATCAGTTGACACGCAAGCTTATTTCTATTTAAAAAAAAGTGTTCAAAATCATATTTATCAACAAAGCTCGTTCTGTACGAACAATAAAAATAGCCACTATCTATTCTATGCACGAACTGTAATTATATACGGAACCATTAGAATATTTTATTGCTTTTCAAATACAATATGATATCTCTATGCTGAACACGCGTCGGTCATATTTTTATCGCTTCCGTTATCTTAATTAATTGTTCTGCTGAATGGTTTTATTCCGGTCTAATAAAATTGAGACTCAAATTATCTTTTTTTTGTATATAATCTTTGACGCCCATTTCACCCCTTCAAGGGTGGATTCCTGGATTAATTATACCCTAGGTTACAAATAACAACGTGGTATATTTGGGTAAGTACTAATTAAAAAAAAAACATTTGTAGCGTAAAAAGGGAACATACACATCCATAAACATATAAAAATACTATGTTTGTTTGTCGTATTACGTAGCTGCAGCCTGTAGTACAGTTTGTAAGGCCACCTACTAATACAAACTTGTATTAAACCTATACTGATATAACTATATTTAATCTGAGATAAAGGGGATAACGCGAGGAACCACGGGGAGATGCTACTTTATACGTATTTCATATACTGCATCAGTGTTTTTCGAAGAATAAGTATAAATAACAAGTATTTCCGCAGACCCTAAGTATAATCCTACTAAAAACATACTTGATGTCAAAGTTTGTATGTTTGGACATTTGTCACGGCTCAATAGATTATATTACTGTAGATTAAGTCTTGGAATAAACACATAGGATACTTTTATTCCATAAAAAAACATAACAGTTTCTGTGCGATAATAACCAACGCGGGTGAAACCGCAAGGCGGAGGTAGTGAAGTATGGTCGGCACAAGTATTGTACGAATAATAAATGAAGAACAAACAATTCGGGAATATATTATTTAAAAACGCACCGCACCGTATATTTGGCACATAGAATAAACGTCGCCAATTCAGAAAATAAACAACCATTACCTTTTTTCAGAAAAAAAACTAACTTGGCCACTCTTTACAGAATAACAGTTATAAAGATATCAAAACTTTCAGCGATAAATATGTAATGCTACGTTGGTTTGACATTTCACTGTAAATGGAAACAATGTTTTCTTTGCTATTTTCTAAGGTCGTGGTCTCATACGATGGCGTTTAAAGGAGACCGCTTACGGTGCCACGCAGTACGCCGCGTCACGATGGTTACTTACTATATAAATGTATACCCAACTTATAAGGCGCGTCGTGAATCTTCGTTCGCGCAGAAAAGAAAGTATGGTCCGAAGATTAACGAAAGAATGCTTAAAACTTACAAGCAACCTAAGATCACTATTATAAGGTTCATAATACACTGCAGCTTTTAGTTCCATCTCACTCTAAGCTCGCTAAGATGGCGGCGGCTGCCGACCAATAGCGGTCAATAGCATTTCCAGCGCTTTGAAAATTCATCTTCTGCGCAGGTACATCGGTAAGCCATATCAATTGGGTACTTGTACTGTTGTGGTCTTATGGCCACATGTGATCTGCTTTACTACATAGACAAAAAGTTGAAATACCGATAGCGTGTAATAGTCTTACTTACCACAAAAGATTAGACCAGAGTTAAACAGATGATTCTAAAATTTCGTTCAACAAAATAGACGTCTTTCACTCGCGTTTTCTTACTCAATCTTGGCATAACTTATTATTTTACTAGTAAATATGTTATTGAGTTAGAAAAAACGAGGGTTAGACGTCGATTTACGTAGAAAATATTTAGGCTCATCAGTTCAACCCTGGTTTAAATCTTTTGTGGACCGTAAAAGACCGTAAAAGCTTATCTAAACGGAAAAATACTATGGAACATAGGTTTTGGACTTGACCGTACTCTGTGCTATATTTATCTGATAATGTCAAAGGGCCAAATTAGCGATGCTTCTCGATCCTGAACGACAATTGCCCGGATACAATGAAAGGAGTTTCTTTGAAGATGGATTGGCATCCATCAAGTTCTGGGCGTAAGATCCATTTCACCCAATTAATTACGTCGCACAGACTCTTCAACTAATCTCAGTTTACTTGAACACAGTACCTTAGCTTTGCTGATTATAAATCTAAAGGATTCTAGATACATAAAATTGTTTTATTAACTAGCTAAAAAGGGATCTAATTCGCGCACAAACAGATATCAAAACATATAATAATTTTGACATATACCTGGACATACCTCAGCCTGCTCGTGACCACGGTCGATGTAACTCGGCCGAAACGTCGAGGTATGTCAAAATTATACGTATATTTTGATATCTGTTTGTTCGCGAATTAGACCCGTTTTTAGCTAGTTAATATGTTTCCTGTTCGCGAAAGTTTAAGAACTTCTATAAAGTTGTTTATTTTGGCTTGATATATAGTATTGAAACATGGTATCAGAAGTTGTTGAATAATAAAATTCTTTGATTGTTCTCTCTCAAACGGCAAGACTAGTTTTGATGAAATTTGGTATGGAGGTAGCTACCTGGATTAACACATTGGCTTTTTATTCAGAAAACAGGTTACACCGAGGGGCGCAGCTAGTTATGTAAATATGACGTAAAATTAAATAGTAAAGACCGGTTTTACCACACAAGATTTCAACTATACAAGGTGTAACAGCAAGGTGTAGTAATACTGAAACTACGCATACACATACATATTTCGAAGTAGTCTGGAGGTACTGTAAATCTGTAAGTAGTTACGGTAATGAATTATTACACGTCAAAGTTTACTGCAAAACTAACCATCGTTCAACCCTAGTTATCAGCTGGGCAATGTCAGTGAACTTGAGGCATAGGCTACCATGTACAGTCTTACCCAACTTATATGGTGCGTCGTGAATCTTCGTTCGCGCAGAAAATAAAGTATGGTCCGAAGATTAACGAAAGAATGCTTAACACTTACAATCAACCTAAGATCACTATTATAAGGTTCATAATACACTGCAGCTGTTGCATATCGCAGTTCTACCTGCGCAGAAGATGCATTTTCAAAGCGCGGGAAATGCTATTGACCGCTATTGGTCGGCAGCCGCCCCGCCATCTTAGCGATCGCCGCGTGGCATGAGTGAGATGGAACTAACAGCTGCAGTGTATTATGAACCTTATAATAGTGATCTTAGGTTGATTGTAAGTGTTAAGCATTCTTTCGTTAATCTTCGGACCATACTTTATTTTCTGCGCGAACGAAGATTCACGACGCACCATATAAGTTGGGTAAGACTGTACACCTCTAGCCGGCGGCATTACTCAAACAAAACTAGGTGTAGAAGTAAAGTTGTGGTAAAAGTTCCACCAAAAATTACTAGATGGCGCCAGGGCCGTTTCTAAGAAATCCTGCATCGCGCAAGCGTTGTGTGACCGGCGTAACGTGACGTCATCCGTATCATGTTAGGGTTGTAATATTTAGTTATTTTGTCAATTTGAGTGAAAAAATCGATTATCGATTTCAGGTTTTAGTACCCTGGCAAATGATTCATCACCAGGTACACATACCCACATTTCAATATTACTACACCTTGCCGATACACCCTGTATAGTTAAACAGATGTTTCTAAAACGTTCGATAAACTCGACATCTATCACTCGCGTTGTCTTACTAAATCCAGACATTGCTTATTATATTACTTGTAAATTTATTATCGAGTTAGAAAAAGTTTGACGTCGATTTGTGGAGAAAATATTTAGACACATCTGTTCAACTCTAGTTTAAATCTTATGTGGTAACACCGATATAGTTTCCGGAGCTTAGCGTTAGGGCGAAAAACTGTCTTTTATTGCATCCATTCCATTCATTGCTAACTAATCAAAATGTATGAAGATTAACTACTGTTCAGCATTCCACTGCGTACTCACCCCACGTAATTGTATCGGGGGTAATTAATAAGGAAATTGGCTTTCTTGTGCTGTGTGAAATTTCTTTCCTCTAGGTAAGTAGGTCACCTTAAAATAACAGTTTGGACAAATTGCGTTCCCGTTTATGCGTAAAGTGACTTATTACTTTTAGGGTGTGAAGTTTTATTTTACCTTTTTGCTCCATCTACTTTCCTGGACCCTTTTTCGAGATGGAGCCGCGACGGAAGATGTTGAAAAACTGACATTGATTGGTGTTCGTGTTATAATTGTTATGAAGATTAATAATTTGGTCTGGGTAAAAGTATTTGGGCTATAATTTTGACAAAAATATAGTTCATTTTCTTTTCATGAACTAAATTGGGATGTTATTCCACAATATTATTTATTGACCACCATACTATTTAATCACCACCATCCACCCCACCCCTATTAACCCCCACTACTATAGGAAAAGAAGAAAAACCTACTTTCTACTTAAACAAACTTTGAAATCATAGAATATAATTTTAGGGCATGTGTAAGTAGTGTAGCTTAATTATATTTTTAATATAACGTACCTTTTTATAGCACGACACTACATTGTTTATTAAAGCAAACAATGTGGGACGAAAGCAGATTTTTACTTGTGGTACGAACTTCCGTGGGACGAATGTGGAGTAAATAAAAAAAATCCGTTTTAGAATTATAGTAGGTAATTATATTATAGGTTTTACAACCCCGCGACATACAGACAAACAGACAGCGCTGCTCCACCAATAGGGCTCCATTCGGACTCTTTACTACGAAACCCTTAAAACGCGCCTTTTCCCGCTAAACCTCTAAATCCCCACAGATAACCCTATATACCTAAGTGACATAAACCCCATAGCGGTCGCCTCAAGTGGGTTCCCTTGTAAGCAGTGGAATTGTGAAAAATGTACCGGACCCTAATATATCCTAATGTTGTCGACCTTTGCAGTGCCACGACGTGATATGGACGACAGATTTCCTTTTATTTTGGAGTTATTTCTTTTTTGAATGATGTAGGTATAGTAAACATTCTATACATCAACACATATAAACTTTTGCGTTTAAAAAACCGGTCAAGTGCAATTTAAACTCGCGCATGAAGGGTACCATAATCTATAAAAACGGCAAAAACACGTTTTTGTAAGGAAGCCTTGTAAAATATTTATTGAATTCTATCGTTTTAGTATTTGCTGTATAGCGGCAACATAAATACATCGCCTGTGAAAATGTCAACTGTCTAACGATCACGGTTCATGAGATACAGCCTGGTAACAGACGGACAGCGGAGTCTAAGTAGGTCCCCGTTTAACCTTTTGGGTACGGAACTCTAAAAACAAGTCAACAAGTCTGTGGTGGCTACTTAAAAAGCCGTGATCGTGTTTCTATCACTTATTGTCAACACAAAATTCTCCTCTCGCACCTTTAATAAACGCCTTAACACCTCGTATCACGTATGTTTCTTAACTCCTGCATAGAGATCGTAAACCTCCAAACATTTTAATTTAATCTCAACTGTCAACCTTAACGTCAATTAAATTCTTTTGAATTCCAAAATTGAACACACGTAAAACCCGGGCAAAAAAAAAGAAAAAAGTTTATTCTTTTTCTCTGGCCATGGACTTATAACGTTCTGCCTAACCGCGATATGAGTACAAAGGAGTATGCTCGGCGGGAGGTCGCTCCAATAAATGTGTGCCTCTCTAATGTGCCAGGTTTATCTTTAAAAAAAATGTAGTCGATAGAACAATGAAGGCATTCTGTGGGACCTTTCCTTTTTGGAGCGAACTTTGTGGTTTATTGTGCGCGTAGGTGTTGATTTATGAGTCGTTTACGCGTTTTATCTTTTTCATATTTCGAGTGTGGCATAATTTTTGACGTGCCTGCCTTTATATCTTCGGTGTCAGGTGACGTCTCATTTTGGTTTGAATTTGGAATCGATATTTTTTTTTTATCGTTGACAATGATTTGAAAGGAACTTACCTACCTACCTAATTAAAAATATTTTATTTTATTGTAAATTGGGGGGACATCGAAAATATGTAATTGTTGTTTGTCACTAAACAGTTTTTATTTATTTACCTATATTTTGAGTTCTTAAACTTTCGCGAACAGGAAACATATTAACTAGCTAAAAACGGGTCTAATTCGGGCACAAACAAATCAGCCGTGGTCACGAGAATTCTCGTGACCACGGCTGATGAACTCGGTCGAAACGTCGAGGTATGTCAAAATTATATATTTTGATATTTGTTTGTGCGCGAATTAGACCCGTTTTTAGCTAGTTAATATATTTTGAGTTTTGAGAGGCTAACATTCCTCCAAGAAACACACCTAAAATAAGCTATTGGGAATATCAATTTCAAAATGCCTGTACAGCCTTTGACTATAGTAACGAAATGCATAATTAAATTTTCCAATTAACTTCACAAACTTACGTGCGAAATTATTCGCGCCACAGTGCAATAATTAATCCGCGGGTTGTGTTCGAAAATCCATATTAAATCCCCGTTTAATTAGGTTCCGGATGGAAATGTTGCCAGTGTGGCCAGTATGAGCCCATACTCATAATCATTCGATAAACACACTAAACCCAAAATGTACTGTAGTCGAAATCGAATCGAAGCGGCAGCTCGATTGCCCAGAAAATGTCGAAATTTAAACCTTCGCATCGAATGGATTCGATTTTAAATCGAACAACTCGGAATCGCCTAGCTAAACGTTGACACATTAAATAAACACGTCAGCCACGATTGCAATCGATAGAAATGCCTGACAAACTTACATCAGAAGCGGGCAGTTCTTCATTTGAGTCTAAACTTTAGAGGCATACCATACCTTTGAAAGGTGTGGAATTAACCATACTGTTTTTAATGTGACGATGACATCGGATATTCAAGTACCTACCTACATATACATTGTGATTCCGGTTGAGTCGATTTCCGAACGAACGATCTCGTTCCGGAATACGATTTTTAATATGTTCTGTGACACGTTGTAAATATAAATTTGGTTTCGAAATTCAAAGGTAGAGGAAAACGTGATCTTACAACAAAAGATTTAGACTTGAGTTGAACAGATGTGTCTCAATATTTTCCTCACAAATCGACGTCTAACCCTCGCTTTTTCTACCTTAATAATAAATTTACAAGTAGAATAATCAGGAATGCGAAGATTGAGTGAGAAAACGCGAATGATAGGGTAAGTCCAGGATAGTTGCCATACTTTTTGAAAACGCTTTATATTTCTCATTTTAATTAATGGATCTGAACGTTTATCACACATGTTAATAGATTGGTCTTTCGACTACCACTTTGAAGGAAAAAGAAAACATCACTGTTGATATTTACTAATCTATATCGATTTTCCCAGACCTCTATTTTTGAAAGTATAGATGCCCTATGGCGGATAGTTGCTCTATGCGTCAAAATCAGTTATGGGATACATGCCTCATTGATAAAAAAACCCTTTTTCAGTTTGAAATTAGGTATTCGTGATTGGAAGTAAAATCTAAACACAGACATTAATTAAAAATGTTCGTTTATAGTGTATTTTCTTTATAATCATATTAGGGTATAGATGCCTCATGGAAGAAGTTTCCTCTCTGAGGCATCTATACCCTAAAATAGTTACATCGTTTGAAAATAATGGGAATTATTTATTATGTATGGTTAAACATAAGCGAAAAAAAATCGAGGCGTCTATCCTTTTCGTAGAGGATAGACGCCTTTTATATTCAGGAATGTGTATTCAATAAATATTATAAAAAAAAACTCATTTTAGTGTTAGTATACAGTCCACTGTAACATTAGGATACAAAATATAAATTATTTAGTCACCATTTAAAAAGTTCCAGCTCCTCAAAAATGCTGTAGAAAAAGAATTAGCAATTTTTTTGTCGCACCAAATCTTTCATTGAGTATAGTTGGAATGCACGACGGGTCAGGGGTTACCTCGCGGGGGGTACCGGGTAGGTGCGGGGATGTCTCTCGCTTGGCAATATCAACGACTGCAAAAACAAGCCGGGAAATCATAGTTTTTGAATTTGAGGCATCTATCCGAGCCGGGCATCTATCCTGGAATTACGTCCTGGAGTGACGTCGATTTTGTAGAACGAAATTTTAGAAACCTCTGTTTAAGTCTAGTTCCGTGTATACCATTTATATTATTAGAATGAGACAAATGTGTTTACCGTTGCAATGCATACTTATAAGGTATCGACAGATTGGGATTTGACATTATGAGATTAGGTACTATTTATTAACAAATAAAAGTAAGTTTCAACTGCCGATTTTCATTTGTAGTCAAAACATACAAAAAAATGTACGCTAAATTATTATTTGCGACCACAAAGATCTGAGTAAACCAAGTTTTTTATTACGACAAAGGTCGAGGTGCGATCCGACCTCCCAACGAGTTTCCATTCATAAAGAACCTGCTCATACATTTAGGTACTAAACGCTATGCAAATATCATGTCACTATAACATAAATTATTTTTATTTTTTTTATTAGATGTATGACCGTTTAGGTGTTATGATGATAACAGGAATAGTTGGTAGGTAAATGAAAATATATTAATATGACAATTCTTGCGAAGCGGTGTTGGCGGGTTCGAATCCCGCATAGAGGAAATATTGGCAAAAAAAAAAATATCTTGTTTTTTCGTGCAATTTCTAAAAGCTCCATTTTTTTGTGTTAACACAGATATTTGCGTCTGGATGTTTGTAGACTATGTTCCTCTAGCTCCCTGATTCTCTAGTCTAGACACATGAAATCTTTTTTTTTGTTTAATTATGGCTTCGCACGGTTTGTGCGTATAGCCAGTGTCAAGTATTATAATATTAACGTATTTTTATTTTCACAATAGGAAAGTAATGGCTTTGAAGCAATCCTCGTGGTCAAGTAGTCAAGTCAATTATTTACATAGTCAAAGTCAGTCAGTTCAGTAAAGTGGTGGATACTTTACTGAAACTTGCTGGGAGTTTTGGAAAAAATGCGAAGTGGCACGCTTTTTGAGTTTATATCATTTGCACTCGTGCACGTTAACGAACACTCAATGACTAATATTCCACCAATATTACACATTAACACCCGAAGAAACACAAGTTTGAGAAAAAAAATACAAAACCAACAACGTCTCACTATCGGATTCCCGCCAAAACTCCACATGAAATCTTAGTTAGTTCGATAAATGTAACCAAAAAAGTACTACACACAACAACAATCGTGCATAACAACTACAGATGTCACAGAAACTCTGTGACACGACATTAACCCACCGAAGTTATTATTTGCGAGTTAATTAGTCGTTAAAAAGGTAATTTAAAAGGTACTAAACTGTCATTGTGATCTATTATGACCACTATGGGCATACCTATTGTATGGATTATGACATTTATGACTTACAGACAATAAGTCACAGAATACCGTGTCTCTTCGGTCCTGTTTGCTCTGCGGTAACAAACGGCTGCCCGCGGGCGCCATTAGTCCACCTTTTACCTTATTTAGCTGGTTTCGGATAGGGAGGGGAAATGGACTTGATTCGATCAGTAGGGCGAGCACGAATCACTATCGAGAAACTATTCGTATAGTTAAAGTAAAAATAAATATTAAAATTTTCAGCGATTTTTTGTGATAGCGTGAATTTAATTATTTCATTTTATTATCATTTCTTATATTTTAATTATACTGATTAAATTATTATAATACGCTTAATACTTACGCTTACAATAAAACCTACACACATCATTAGGTTTAACATACGGACTGGGAAATTTCTGGATGTACACAGTTCAGGATCGAAACCGCATCGAGCGGAAGTGTCCCATCACTATTTTATAGCAATAATTAATATTCGCCATAACAGTAGTAAGTTGTAAATACGTTTTAACCGATCGTAAATATACTTTTAATGGCGCACCTACAAGTTTCAATTATTTTAATATGTTTTCTGTAAGAGGCAACAAGTGACGTGAATGAAAAGGGCCTAAACCTACCGGGAGCAGAGTATTGGGATTATTAATAATCCCCTTTCGCAAAAATCACATTTTAACTTTTTAAGTCGCACTATTGCAGCGACTCGGTGCGTATACAAATCGGTCTAGATATAATCATAAGTACTAGATACTAAAAAACTGTGTTTTCTATCTGTGTTTTATCTAGTATGATTACATTTCTCCATATTACCATTTCTCATTAGGCTTTTAGAAGTAGGTAGGTACCTAATTTGAAATGAAAAAGAAACATTTCTCTGATTCAAAATCCTAGATATTATTGCTATTATTATGACAACACTCACACAAATACAGCAGACTTGAGCATCTCCTAGTTTTGGAAATAGATGAAATTCTTATTAATTACTAACACCACAATACAAAGAAAAACTTAAAACTAAAACAAAAGCAAACTTAACAATTAACTAACTTAATAGCGCAAAAGCGGAAAAACGGTTAAATTAATAGCGTACTTTGTAAAGGGTTCTGATCCTCACAGATATAATCGAGCGAAATCTCGCGCCATGTTTTCCTTAAAAATGTTAACCCGTGATTTAAATTCAATCGCTATTAAAGCGGTTACACGCCGAAATAAATTTAAAGTCCTTAAGCAGCACTCAAATAAATAAAACTTAAGTTACACCATGACTTTAAAGCCATTACTGTAGGTGTAAATAAACACAGTGAAGCTAAGTGACTTCATGGTGATTTTATTTTCGTATTTTTTATTTTATTTATGCTTTTGCGGTGGTTTTTAGTATGTTAAACATAGCTTTAAAGATTTTTTTTATACTTTGGACGTATTGTAAGTTATGGCCGAGCACTGTTTGTACATGTAGTTTTAAAAAAAATACTCATATTATTTTAAAAATAATAGCTCCATTCTAAGTCAAAGAGTGTTTTTTCTACTCTAAAGTGATAATTAGGTACAATCGACTACTTAATTTGCAGTTAAAGTCACGATTAAGCAAAATGGTGCTGAAACGTGAGGTTGCGTGAATTTTTTACTGTAATTTCCTGAGAGCTTCGGAGAGAACTTAAAATTTAGAAAAGCCTTTATCACGGACCGTTTAGCTCATAGTTTAGCTTGCACTGAAATGTCACGTTTTTGAGTTTAGGTTATCTTCATCGAATTTTGTCACTGACTGTACCAGCTGCAACGCCTAGGTAATCTAACTTGGACACTCTGGGGAAATTAAGCTCACTCTTCAGTCAATTAACTTAATATAGGGTAAATAAATAGAGGAATGAAATATTATTATATTAATTACATAACTTGGGTGTTAAAAATTTTCAGCCCATTTGGTCTTTGAAATATGAGGTCAATGTTTGGATAATTTAAATACAAATGGGTAACTACCTACCTATATGTTTATTTTTTACTTCGGTAAGTTATTTTTGTACATTTGTACGTACATACAACATTGTATTGTGTATTTTGTACATACAACAAACACCATTATATGGCAAAACGACGAAACGATTGCGTTTGCGTTGTTGACCAACATAGAACTAGCTTCTACAGCCGTTTCTTT
Source organism: Hylaea fasciaria (assembly GCA_905147375.1). Lineage (NCBI taxonomy): Eukaryota > Metazoa > Arthropoda > Insecta > Lepidoptera > Geometridae > Hylaea > Hylaea fasciaria. Next base: position 4,612,218 of record LR990218.1, read on the forward strand.
CTCATTATCAGTAGTCAACTATATAATAGAATAAATAAGAACCTCAATATATACCCTCTAACTAAACTCGAAACTAACCATAAAGTTACTACCTGGCTTTTTGACTTGAATTATTCTGAAACAGAAGAACTACTTCAATTTGACTTATAAAAACAAAGCACATTATTATGAGAACTCTTTGAGATTTTCTTAATCGTACTCTATATCCAACTCATATGACCATATTCATCACACCAGATATCCACATTAGTCACCACATACTAATTATACACACGCACACACACACCCACACTCATATGCGCACACCACACATAAGCACACGCACCCTTACACACACTCGCGCGCACACACACACACACATACACACACTCACACTCATCCGCTCACTTATCCCCCCACCCCCTTCTTTTCCTCCACCGCACGATCCACACAGATACCCCCCCCCCCCTAACACACAAGAAATAGTGACAAGTAAGCTTAAACATGTGATTTCTCTAGCAATTAAGTTTTTTGTATCATTTTGATAATTTTATTTTGCAAAAACAACGATCTTTAAAATAAATCTTGTCAATTCTGATGCCTACTCACAGGTTTCTACACCTAACTAGGCATCCTATGGTAGGATTATCAGTTTAAATTAATATTTTTAGATAAAGCTCAAGTACCGAACCCCTGTACCAACAATATGTGTATAATAATATATTTTTATATTGTTAGTACCATATACAGAGACGTGGTTATCGGGGTCCTGTCTCTTCCTTTCTCAGGGCGCCTCCATGTACTGAAATACAAGTTCATGACTTAGTTCGGATATGAAGATCTTTGCGGAGTGGGGAGCGGATCTCTGGTTAGTATCTGTGTCTGGAACCTTGAATGGGTGTTGCTTTGTATTGGACTTAATTCCTACCTATCTTCTTATGAATAAATGATTGATTGATTGATTGATTTGTGGTTACGTTTAACACAGTTATTTTAATACCCATTTTTGTTCTGCTTCTATTTAATTTATGATTAATTACTGATTGACAAAATAATGCTTAAAACTTATAATCAACCTAAGATCACTATTATAAGGTTCATAATACACTGCAGCTGTTAGTTCCATCTCACTCATGCCACGCGGCGATCGCTAAGATGGCGGCGCGGCTGCCGACCAATAGCGGTCAATAGCATTTCCCGCGCTTTGAAAATTCATCTTCTGCGCAGGTACATCGGTAAGCCATATCAGTTGGGTAATACTGTAAGCGCGAATTCATTACAAGCATTCATTTACGTACAAACTCGCTTGAATAGAACGTGATGACTGCCAAACTAGCAAACTCAATTAATTTGCCTGTAATAGAATTACAGTACGACGCAAAAGGAACCATCTATCCTGATTGAATGAGAGATATCTTAAGGTTGACGTGGCGTGTGCCTGTGTAAAGTAACACGTCGAGTGTCTCAGTTATTCTGTGTATGTTTTTCGTCTTTTGTTATGCTTGGAACTGAGAATTGGTGGGGCGCGTGCCAAACATATGGCTCCTAGCTCAAAACCAACGCCAGTTTTGCCATACACACTATGGCATTCTCTACGTCTGCCACGCAATGAACAATGCCTTATGTGCATTTTAGAGCCCATTAAAATGAAGCATAGTAACAGTTTAAGGCACTTTTTTAAATAAACGACACTTTACTTATAAAACTTTATTGACATAGTAACTTTTAGTACTTTTGTGTCGACAGCGGTTCCGATACAAATGGTTAAGTCACTTCCACTTTTCTCTGTCTTCCGTGGTCATAACTCTACGTGTAATCGCGAGTGTGTATTCCCTACAATTTTAGTCGCCAGTAGTAATCCAAAAGGCTTAATTGCAATTTTCATTAACAATTGTTTTTACTATCCGCCGCTTTGGGTTGGAATTTCTTAAAACTTTTCATATTAGATGCTCACGTTTATAATTAAGGAACCTACTGTCCTTTTATTTAATTACGTGTTAGCAGGTTCAGCTCTGCATTTAAAAATCAGTCCAGAACATCCACCGTCTTACCGCAAAAGATTAAAATAGCAAAAGTAAACTACGAGTATTAAGTGTTTCTTAAATTTCCTGCTACAAAATCGACGTCTATCACTCGCATTTTCTTACTCAAACCTGGCATTCTGAATTATTTTACTTGTGAATTTGTTATTGAGTTAGAAAAAGCGAGGGTTAAGACGTCGATTTGTGCAGAAAATATTTAGAATCGTTCGTTCAACTCTAGTTTAAATCTATTGTGGTAAGACCATCAGCGTGTATAAATCTTTTAGCATTATCCCAATGTGTCGCGTAGCATCGCATTACTCCTGGGACAGTGGTGCTGTTAAAACATTGGAACTTTGAACCTCGCGCGGTATTTGAGTTACTGCACCTATTTGTATTGTGTTCTAGGTGCTTACGCTTTAGGAACTTGCATAAATTGCAATATGGCTCCATCAATATACTGTTGCTATGTAGACGGGACTAGAGACTTAAAATTTAGTTACGTAGATAGTAATTGACTTCCAAAACTGAATAGTTCAAGTTGGATTAAATTGTGTGTGAATACTTCACCAAAATTAAAGTTAATGAACATGATTTAATTTTATTTTATATTTTTTACCACTCTTAAATTTTATGTTGCTTTTTAATTTTGTATTTCTAGTTGAATATTATTGAATTTAGAATATTTTGTGTTAATTGATGTAATTGGTTTATCGCCGCGTTAATAAATAAATAAATAAAAATGACCATGTGTACTGTGCGTGTTACGTTTTGCCAAAATAAAAGTGAAATACTCACGTTAAAATGTTTACTAAAGTAGACGAATAAAACAAACTTTGCCGCCGCCATGTTTTCGTTCAGTGCAAGTGACACTTTCAAATGGAAATGGCACCGTCAGCATTGGAAGCTTAGCACTACATTTTGAAATGTGAAACCATTCGATTTAAATTCAACTGCTGCATTTGTGCTATTTTGAATCAATATGGCGTCAATATTGCGATCCGTCTCGTCTGCTTCAATTTACAGAATACGTTCAGGGTAATGTATTTTGAACTAAGGAAAAACAGCAATTTCGATAAAAGCACTTTTTTTGCACTGCCAGTGTCAAGTAAATATTCAGTATTAAAGTGTTTTATTTTAAAACTAACTCTACGAGCAGACTTAGTTTTGAATCTGTACTTTTGATAGCGTAGCGTAGGTACATCGGGATTTCATAATATTTCGATTTTTTGACGATTTTGATAAATATTTTTAACAAAATTTTTTGTGTTGTCCAAAAATAAACGTCTCTCAATTACGTCAGGTTAGTAGACGATTGGTGTGTTTGCGACCACAACTCCATGTGTCCCAACTCGTCCCAACTTTAAACTTTGCCCCAACAACTTTTGACTAATAGGCATGTCAGATGAGAAATCATGATCCCGAAATTCTATACCAACTAACTTAAAGCCGACATACTCCCGAAATAACTTGGGGTTACTTAGGCATTAAATAAGATATTAAAGTGCTTCTCAAGCTAAATCATGTGTAACCTAAACTTAGTCGTATTAAGTTTGCAATTATAATCCTTCTAACATTTCGGGGGCGTTTCACGACCTTTCGTTAAATATTATCTGTTGGATAAAAGTGTATGCGTATTTGAAAGTTTGGTCAGTCAGTCATCAGTCTTATGCAGTAAATACAAGAAGAAAAGTCACATGAGTCTGTCAACTATTGGCTATTGAACCGTGTTACCGCTGCAAAGTTGTTGATTCTAACCGTTGCCGTATACCTACATAAACGGTCAACATCAGCGACTTTGCAGCTAACAGACATCCTCCTGATAAAACGTAACCAGCATTGAACTGTCGAAAATCAATGGATCAATCTAAATTTGTCAAATCTTCTTCGTTAAAATGGGATCCAGCTTAGCTACCGTTAATTTTTTTATAATTTATAGGCTAGCATTTAACAATTATCTCACCCGTTCTTAAGCGACGATGTGGTCGAAGATGGTAAACATGTTTAGAACGGGATCGGCTCTCAAGGACCGCTGCTGAAATACCCCGATATCTCTATCGGATAAATATGGTTACATATTTATCTGATAATTTACCAAGAGGTTGTGTAACGACACTGATACTTCTAAACTATATCAGAGTCGTACACCCTTAAACCATTAACACAGAGTGAACACAGATATGGAAAAGTTTGGTACGAGATAGCAAACTTCGGCAACTTCGTATAGTGGGCTATAGAAGCAACTAAGGGATCTCTGGATGTGGGAATATTTGCCTAATATATAAGAGAGTTCACATTTTGAACACGAAATAATGGTATTCGGTCTGTTCCAACCCTTAACTGCTCATCACCACAACTTTATCACCATCGTCATCACAATATACCTAGTCAGGTCATAAATTCTGTCACATGTTTTATATAAAATAATTGAAACAAGTTTATTCTATTCTCGAGGTTTTATATTCATATTCGAGAAGCGATCAATAGGTATGTACCCAAGTCTAAAGTCAGATCGCCACGTTATCCTGTATGGTTTTCTAAGGAACTAATAAGTCTTTTACGTGAGAAGTTAAAGTATCGCAATAAATTGCGCAAGTTCAATAAAAACCCGCTTGACCAACTTTCGTTTGAATTAGCTAGAAAACGCTCTGAATATCTAATGAAAACATGTTACAATGCTTATATCGCTAGACTCGAACAAAATTTACAATCTAATCCTAAGCTCTTTTGGTCTTTTATTAAAAATAAGAAGAAGAAAAATTGTAATCACTACCCAGCGCAAATGTCACATGAAAATACAACTGCTTCAAGTGGTAACGACATCTGTAATCTCTTTGCTCACAATTTTTCTTCTATTTATGATAGCAGCAGCTCTTTCACAAAACTTCCACCCAATAATCTGAATCGAGTGGCTTTGTTGACCAATGACTATCTCACCTTAATAAAATTCAAGTATGACCAAGTTTTAAAAGTTTTAAAAAGACTTGACTTGTACAAAGGTGCTGGCTCTGATGGAATTCCATCGGTTTTTGTCGCCAAATCCGCCCCAGCACTAGCCAAGCCTCTGTGTCTGATTTACAATAAATCATTGAACACTGGTATCTTCCCATCTGATTGGAAAGTTGCACTAGTTGTTCCATTATTTAAAAATGGTCAAATAGACTTAATTAAAAATTATAGACCCATTTCTATTTTGCCAGTTTTTGCTAAGGTTTTTGAACAACTACTTTATCCTATCCTAGCTTGGCACTTTAAGCAAATGATAAATCCTTTTCAGCATGGCTTCATGAAGGCCAGATCTACAACTACAAATCTTACGTCCTTTATTAACTATGTGTCTTTGGAACTTGACAACCGTTCGTCCGTCGATGCAATCTACACTGACTTTAGTAAAGCGTTCGATCGAGTTAATCATAAGATTTTACTTCAAAAACTTTGTAATCATGGGATTGCTGAACCGCTTTTAGGTTGGTGTGCATCATACCTTTCAAACCGTAAGTCTAGGGTTGTGGTAAATGGGTACACTTCTAACCCATTCTTAGTATCTACAGGTGTACCACAAGGATCACATTTAGGTCCCTTATTGTTTAACATTTTTATTAATGATGTTAGCAATTGTTTCCTTCACTCCCGTTTTTATCTGTTTGCCGACGATTTGAAGTTTTTTAGGCCCACTAACACTTATTTTGATGCAGGTCTCTTACAAGAGGATCTCGATCGGTTAACTCTATGGTGCGAACATAATAATATGGACTTAAATGTTTCTAAATGTTTCTCTATACGATTCTCTAGAAAGAAGGTTAATTTGGACTTTACTTACAAAATAAAGAATGACGCCTTAGTTAAAGTAGACAAAATAAAAGACTTGGGTGTTATGCTTGACAGTAAACTACGTTTTAATGCTCACATTGATAGCATAAGTACCAAAGCGTTTAAGAATCTTGGCTTTATTCTCCGTAATTGCAAGGATTTCAAATCTCCAAAGACAAAAATCCTGTTGTATAACTCAATTGTCCGCAGCGGTTTGGAGTATTGTAGTGTGGCCTGGAATCCCTTTTATGATATTTATGTTAAAAGACTTGAAAGTGTCCAAAAGCGATTTTTATGGCATTTAATATACTCACTTAACATGGGTAAGCTAATTTTAAAATACAACGAAAGACTTGCACATTTCAAGATAACTTCATTATCGGATCGAAGACGCATGCTTGACATTGTATTTCTTCATAAGCTTGCGAATGGCGTTTTAGACACCCCAGAATTACTCTCTTCACTAACGTTCTCTACGCCGACACGCCTTCCGCGTGCATCTAGATTCCAAATTCTCAAGGTTAATTTGTACAAATCTAACTTGGGTCAAAATGCGCCCCTTAATCGACTTGTCAGAGAGTTCAACAGTTTTGGTATAGCCAAAGATCTTGATTTGTTCGCAGACGACATTCGCAAGGTAAGGAAATTAATTTCGTAATAATATTTAGCGTCACATTTTATCTTATAATTATTATTTTTCGTTCCTCCAAATTCAAGTATTATGCATTAGGATTCCTTCTATTTTATATTAGTAGTTTTTTTTTTTAATTTAATAGAGTATGTCTTTAATACCTACTTCAGATGTTACTTTTTATTCTTAGCATGTTGTCATCGCCTATAATTATAATGGCATTAAGCATGAAACGTTAATTCTGCATGTCTGTACATTTTTAATGATAAGATGCACATTATGTTGGTGATAAATAAATAAATAAATAAATAAATAAATAAATTATGTAACCATTTATATACCAAAATGAACTTAACAAAACATAGATTCTTATGACACTAAAGTTTATTCAAAATTACCTCCGTGATTTTGAATACAGGCCTTCAATCTGCGCGGCCAGTCGTCTATCGCAGCACGAACGAGGTCCATGTCAATATCGGCGGCTGCCTTAATCAAGGATGTCTTGAGTGACTCCAAATTGGGATGAGGCTTTGAGCACGCCTTTTCCTCCAAGTGTTGCCATATCTTGTAATCTAGCGGATTCAAATCTGGACTGGAGGAGGGCCAGTCTTCGTGCCGGATGAAGTCGATTTCACGCGCCGCCAGCCAGTCTTGTGTGCTCTTCGCTCTATGAGCTGGCGCCGAATCTTGTTGGAATACCCAGTGCCTGTTATTAAACATGGTATGAGAAACAGGTTCCACAAGGTTCGTCAGGACTGTATTTTGATACACAACTGCATTCGTTTTTACCCCTTTCTCACAAAAATGTACCTCTGTTAAGCCCCAATAAGACACTCCCAACCATACCATGAGCGAGGATGGAAAATGACCTCGTTGGACACGCGGAATACGGTTGCTCGCTTCTTCACTACTGTGTGCGTACACCTTATCATTTTGTATGTTGTAGCTCTCTTCTACGGTAAAAATTTTTTCATCCGAAAAAAGAATTTCCCGATATTTTTTTCCCGCGTACCGCTTCAACAAAGCGCGGCATCTCTTCAGTCTCAGGTCCATTAGACGAGCATTCAAATGATGTCCTGTTTTTCTTGGATATGCCCGAAGCCCTAAGTCTTCATTTAACACCCTTTTCACCGTGGTTCTGCTTAATCCCACCTGAAGGGCCAACAGTTTCTGCTTACGTTTGGGATTTCTTTGAATTCGCGCCTTCACAGCTTTTATCACTGCTGGAGTCCTAACAGACCGAGGGCGACCACTTCTTGACCTGTCATCTACACTAGAGTCTTCATTGTATCGTTTGATGGTACGATAAACGAATCTCTTGGTTATATTCAAATTTTTCAGTATGTCAAAAATTTGAATTGGCGCGTAACCGCAACGATGCAACGCAATAACTGCAACACGGTCTTCTTTAAGCGTCCACTCCATATTTAAAAATGAGTAAAATTCTAAAAAGTATACAGTTTTATTTTCATGAACAATTCGAAATTCGAATTCAATAAACTTTTTTGTGGCCAGCATTCTAAAAGAAAAGTTTTTACTGTGTGACAATACTTATGACCTGACTAAGTATATCCCGGTTCGGAAGTTCGGAGGGCAAGTCTCATCTCACTTTCGCGAGGAGCTATAATCACACTTGGAAGCGAGAACTTCTAGTAAATCCACTAATAATAAGTATTTGAACTCACTTTTCTGGTGCGCTGGTGGTTCTTATTTTCTCTCGATTTCCCGCGGTGCGGAGAGAGCAAACTCAAACCGTCTTACCACAAAATATTTAAACGAGAGTTGAACAGATGTGTCTAAATATTTTCTCGACAAATCGACCCTAGCTTTTTTAACTCGAAAACAAATTTACAAGTAAAGTAATTAAGAATGCCAGGATTGAGTAAGACAACACGAGTGTCAGACGCGGATTTTGTAAAAGGCAATTTTAGAAACATCTGTTTAACTCTGGCTTAAACTTGTGTGGTAAGACGGACCGTGACTTAACATTTTTGAGCTTCTTTTGTCCCAAAAAACGAGGGAAAACCTGACGGGCTGTTAGTTTTTTTCCTTCTTTTTTCCTTCGATTCCTGCAAAACCAAGGGTAAGTGTTAGTAAGTCGCTTTACACGATTGCAGTAAAAGATTACGGGCCAACATAAACATAATTTGTTTGTAATAAGAACCCGAAAGCGGCCTTTAATTTTAATCGCCCTCTAAAGTTAGTTCAACAAAGGGTGAACTTTACTTAAGCATTAAGTTAATGATAATTTTGGGAATGAAAGACGGGTGTTTATTGAACTTGCATTAATATTTGAAGTAACGATCACATTTTTTTTTCGCTACCGAGTAACGGGACCAATCGGTCTTTCTCTTAATGGTAAGCGCCTGGCCTGCCAGTTTCAGTTTCAGTGACGCCCTGAACGCACTGCAGTATCTTGCGTGGCACTGCACTGCCTTATCCTTCGACGTTAGTTCAGAACTAACAGATGACCGCGACAGCTAGAGCTTCTAATGAAGGAAATTAAAGTTAAAGTCAAAGTCAAATCATTTATTGTAAATAGGCAATAAAATCGCACTGTGACAAGTCAAACACGTCAATATAATTAACCAATAGAACCATAAAAGAAAACCAAATAGGTATAGTTTGAAAAAGGATGTTTCCCTTTCAAGCACTGATCCAGGATTGAATCTCGGACAGGAAAAGAAAACTCCGTTGACTCTAGCAATGCTTCGGAATACGCCCGTTAGAGAAGACAGCACCAAGAAACTCTACGGGGATGTAACTTTTATCTCGTATTGTATCAATTTCTTTCCATTTTTTCCAATTACAGTATCTACATTAGTATAAATAAGATCATGTATAAAGCCTGGCCTATCTAGCTGGCTTTCCATTCTAGGCTGAACAAATAAATGTTTGACTAATACTTATACAATATTTTTATTCGGGCTTAAAGCTTATCGCCGCGCTTAGATGTTTGTCCATGAAAAATAACAGAAATACAAAAAACTAATATCTGTATTGAAACATCAACTTCAAACGAAATTCAGCAATTTATCAAATAAGTAGGTAAATATTGGAAAGAGGCTTATTATTTAATCACATTTTGCTTTTGTGTGCCTGAAAAAAGTGTAAACATGTCCATTTTCAGTAAAGGTCAGTGAAGACGAGATGCGACTCATACCCAAGCCTATTAGTAAACTCTGTATTTTTTTTTTACTAACCGATAAGTGCATTGCTGTCTTTGTCATTTCTTGAGGATCAGATAGAGACAACGATAGACTCATCGGTTTCGGAAAATTAACTAGGGGCTCAGAAACCGGGCAAGTGCAAGTCGAACTCGCGCACGAAGAGTTCCGTACCATCAATAAAAACGGCAAAAACCACATTTGTTGTATGGGAGTATCCTGTTATTTATTATTTTGTTGTTATAGCTGCAACAGAAATACCATCATCTGTAAAAATGTCAACTGTCTAACTAACGGTTCATGAGATACAGCCTGGCGACAGACGGACAGCAAAGTCTTAGTACAGTATTACCCAACTGATATGGCTTACCGATTTACCTGCGCAGAAGATGAATTTTCAAAGCGCGGGAAATGCTATTGACCGCTATTGGTCGGCAGCCGCCGCCATCTTAGCGAGCTTAGAGTGAGATGGAACTAACAGCTGCAGTGTATTATGAACCTTATAATAGTGATCTTAGGTTGATTGTAAGTTTTAAGCATTCTTTCGTTAATCTTCGGACCATACTTTCTTTTCTGCGCGAACGAAGATTCACGACGCGCCTTATAAGTTGGGTACTAGTATACCTAATAGGATCCCGGTTTGCCCTTTGAGTACGGAACCTTAAAAATAACTTCCTACGGTACCTAACCACCAATTAAAAACCGACAACATCATAATCCACTAAAGGCAATAACTGGAAGTTGGCAACCATAAATCCTAATAAATGTATTATTGATAGTTTTATCGACTCCCACAGTTTGGTTAATCTATCGGGACCGGAAGAACCCTAATTTTATGCTCGACGTGGTCCCGTAATCTGTTTTAGTTGGGATATGGGATACGGGTCGCAGTACAAATTGGGACAGTAACTCGACTACCGCATTTGAAGGTGGGCCGTCATGTCCTGCTCCGTACCGTATTGCGTCGCGAACTCCGTATCAGGTTGTGTATGTGCACCTCGTATTTCTCTGTATCACAACTTCACGGTCTTACTCGTGCCAAAAAGATTTATGCCAGTTTTTAAAAGATGAGACTAAATATTTTCTCAACAAATCGACATCTAACCCTTGATTTTTCTAATTCAATATATAAGAGTTCAGAAGTAAAATATTTAGGCATGCAGGATAGAGTAAAAACGCGAGTACCTTTAATAGACGTGGATTTTGTCGTACGAAATTTTAGAAACTTCTATTTAACTCTGGTCTAATCTTTTGTGGTAAAACCGTTAGTTTTCGGCAGTTCCTGTGATGATCAGGTAAAATTGACTCAGACATGATGATTTGCGGTGGATCACGTATCAAGACTTCTTCTAGTCAGTCTGTAGCGATCCTGTACGATTTGGGTTCGATGAACGGACGAGTTACAGGATACATATTATTATATGTAAAATTCGACATAATACTGGAACACATATGAACTTGATATTAAGTGATTTGTCTATTTCTTTTCGTATCCCTGTTTTAATCATGGGCCCTAAGTTCCACATCTATCCAAGTTTTTTTAAATCATAGCGTTGCTGGTAACCTTACGCATCAATTTATTTAATCGCCGCTACTGCCTTGTACTCCAGATTTCGAGTTTTGTATAAAGTTGAGATACTGCCAACACGTTATACTACGATTTGGATGTAGTTTCAAACTTTATTGATAACCAAAATTGATTAATGTCGAACTATTAGTTTATATTTTGGTTGAGTTTGTGAAAACAAACAACGTTGAACTACGTTTACGGTGATAGTAATATTATAAGTGTAGTTTAATTTACCAACAACAATTAACCCGTATTATACCGTAACGTGAGTTGTAGGTTTCAGGGTTGTAACCGATAAGCCTGCCCATTGTAGATTAGATGTAGTTGTATATTTTCTGTAAGTAATATACCTACATAACATTAATGTCATAAATGGGAAAATAACTACAGAGATTAAACAAACAAACAAACAAATGTCAGTTTACATTTCACGGCTAAACGGCTGGACCGATCTCGCTGAAAATTGGTAAGGAGATAGTTTGAAACCTGCTAAAAGACACAATCTGAGTATGATTGTCCTGAGTATTGAAGTTTAATATCCCACCCGCCTTTTTGTACAAGTTGTGTTTTTGATGGGATAATACTTTTTACACACATTTTTTTTAAACGATAACCTGTATGTAGTACATCTTTTGTCCCGGTAACCAAGCGAATGAACAACTACGAACTCTCACAGAACTTAGTCCAAGTCCAGTCAACTTCTACTGGAACAGATAGAGTGAGATATTTCTTTGTTATGCTAATGAGATCAGTTCGAGCTTGTTACGTTGCTTGTAATCATTAGTAACCCCACCGGGTTTGACGGTGTACATGGCAAGGAATTATAGTATAATTAATCACTTGCTTTGGTTAAGGGGACGTTTATTCAGCCTAGTGATAGGTATGACAGTGACTATATATCTTTTCTAACCGGTGTTATTCCGAATTTGTGGCATCATTTGCTAAAAAAAATAAAAACCGGGCAATTGCGAGTCAGACTTGCGGACAAAGGGTTACGTACCATGCTCTATAAACGAAAAAAAACACGTTTGAAGGGAGCCCCTTAAATATTTATTTTATTCTGTTTTTAGTAGGCATTTGTTGTCATAGAAGCAACACAAACACATCATGAGTGAAAATTTCAACTTTCTAACTATCACGGTTCATGGATATACCTGGGTGACAGACGGACAGACGGCCGGACGGAGCCTTAGTAATAGGGTCCCGTTTTACCCTTCGGGTACGGAACTCTAACTAGATGTTTGATTTGACAAAAAAAAAAGAAGTTTTAAATTCTGGTAAGGCGTTAACCGTCAGATGACCTACGTGATTAATTACTGTCTGTCGTATAAAGTACCTAAGTAAAAAGTCCTCACGGATTAAGGCTGTTCATGAAGGAAATGACTTTCCAAGACGCCATGATTTCCGCCGGAAAACGTTGATAACATAATGTTTTTTCCACTAAAGAAAAATACGTTATAGACGACCTTAAATTAAAACTAACTTTGGGGGAGTATAAAATGAGATTAAAAAGAAATTAAAAGGGCCCGTTTTCGCCTACAATGTAATTAAGAAACGTATTTTGCTAGGACACAATAGAATGGACAGTCAGCAGCAATTAACTATACCTATAATTATATTACATAGCTCATTAGAATATTACGTGTGAAGACATCGACACATTTTCGAAGATGTGTTTTTTTAAGAATAGGGTTGCGTTTGATGTTACTGTCGATGCGTTCTGCGAGGGCGCACGCTTACCTAGAAGTAACCTGTACCCCTAGTGTGAGTTTTTACTAGCTCGACATAGTACGCGTCAACTAGCGATTTTGTATGAAGATCCTGTACACTATACAGCGCCCCTACCGGCGCGTTTATGAACGAAAAATCTTCATACAAAGAGCTAGTCGCGTACTATGTCGAGCTAGTCGCGTACTATGTCGAGCTAGTCGCGTACTATGTCGAGCTAGTCGCGTACTATGTCGAGCTAGTAAAAACTCATACTTGGGGTACAGGTTATAATTACGCGAAAGCACAGATTCCGCCAAAGAAAGAACTGAGAAAATGAAGAAGTGAGACCGAAGAAGAAGTCGTAAGGAGACGTAAAGTATTAAAAAAAAAGATATTTTATCTACAGAACCCAATTGACCTAATTCTAAATCACGGATCAATTTATGAATGTATGCTGCATAAAAACAAACTCCTTTGAATGTTATCATCATCATCATCATCATCAGCCTGAAGACTGAAGACGTCCACTGCTGAACATAGGCCTCCCCCTTAGACCGCCACACCGAACGACAATTTGCCACTTGCAGCCACCGGTCGCCTGCGACTCTTTTGTTGTCGTCGGCCCATCTAGTGGGAGGCTTACCGACACTGCTTCTTCCAGTCCGTGGTCACCACTCTTGATTGTGGTGGTAAATGAATGCTATAGTAAAAAAATATTATGTTGATATCAGAGATTTAAAAACATCAACAAGGCCTGAAGGCCGAAGTCTCAACGCGAATTTTCAGGCCATTAAGTGCCGACCTATGCAATTATAATTTGCACATAATATACCTCCACACCTACACACATTCAATTTGCGTACATTAAAGCCTCTTACTGCAAAGCGGAATTACTCAAGGTGATAGTCAAGGAGCCAACGGCCGAGTAAATCACGACAAGAGTCTGTTCGCTCTGTTCTAGTAGTAGGTACAATAATTAAACGAAAGAAATGATGAATACAATAGACCAACGTACACGTTGTTGTTTCTGTACTTATATATATACACCGTTTTATGATATTATGTATTTTATAAAGTTGTTATTTATTACTTACATTATTGATGACATAATTATTCACGAAGTCCTATATGGTGCCATCAGAAAATTATATACAATAATTGTTGCAAACATAGTTATAGGTACCTTGTACTATAAGAAGCAAATAATAATTATTATTATGACCTAGTTAGAGAGTAAAGATGTAAATTCCCTATAGCTTAACAATTTTCGTTCAATTTAAAACGCTTTTTTCAAGTACCTTGACTAAACAAGGTGCAGCTCTCTGTCTATAATTCAGTTGTGCCAATTACTTGGTTAATTTCAGAAAATGCCTCGAGCTTTTAAAGGGTGGCTACGGCTAAAGGGTGTAATTGCTAATGTACTTGAAAGGTTTAGTCGAGGCAGTAAATGATCCTATTTTGGTGTATTTATTGATAGGTAAGTAAGTACGCTGTTTTTCCTTGGATACTATTTTATTAGTTTCAAAGCGATGCTAGCTTAAGGCAAGCACGAATCGCTATCGAGAAAGCATACGGGACGAATATGGACAAATGTTATCGTGCGGGACGAATAAAAACTTTTTGATAGCGTGGGCCGAAACCCCGGGACGAATATAGCATAAATCAAAGTATTCGTATCTTTAACGTAAAAAAATTTAATGAGATTCGATCAGCGCCTTTGCTATCGTCGAGATGCTACGAACGGTTACCTTGATGGATACGTTAACGATACGAACCGTTAAAATTCTCGTGCTTGCTTATACTTATAGGAGTGCTGATCAAATTAAAAACATTTTTTACGTTCACTATACGAATATTTTCTCGATAGTGATTCGTGCTCGCTCTACTGTAGGGCGAGCAGAAACCTCTATCGAGAAAGTATTCGATACGTTAACTGTCAAATTTGTTTTAGGCATCCGTATTTGGTTGACATACCTCCGATTCGCGCAAATCGATTTGCTTCCACATTTTATCATCCGCACAGCGAAGGAATAAAACTCTTTACAGCGTCTGTGTTACCCGATAACTTTAATCTTGAAGTTTTCAAGTCGAGATAGAAAGTGGTATTTTCGACCGCGTCGTCATATACCATCAGGTGAGACTGCGGTCAAATTCTTGTCTATTCGCAATATTCAAAGAGAAATTCGAGCGGTTTATTCCCAACATCGGGCCGATTCCGTCAACTGTACTTAAAACGTCTAGGGATTTCTAAAGAACCTCCCACGGTTACTTTACAATCTAATTCACTTTATTAGTAACTTTCATTATCAATACAAATGTCAATTTATTTAGAACGCATCTCATTCAGAGGTTTTATTAAGGGAACAATGTTGGACTGTCTTATTTGTATGCGACAATATCATTTGAGAGCAGTAAGGGAGCTTTCAATTTTTATAACTGCTCGTAGTTAACATCTGATAACCTCATTCATACTGCAATCTTTGAAGTAAAACTTATTAATTTGTAATATATCTTCAATTCAGGTAACATTAGTGAGTACTAAAAAATACCCTAAGGCCCATATTATCATATTCATACCTTACAGAATAACATACACAAATCATATTATTTACGACTATTATTGCTTAATGCGCTATATTATAATAATACATTATTAAAATGTAAGTAAAAGGAAGATTTAATGCTAAGCATCAATTAAATGATCCTCAAATAAGCTAAATTAAACGCTTCACACGTACTTTTTGACAAAAAAAACATAATGACATTTGCTCGGATAAGACAAGTTTGGACCATTTGTATGAAGTTGAGTTACTGTCTACATAGCCGTCTGTGTCTATTAATATATTCCGTTACGATGGAACATTGCGAAGTATCAGTTGTATAATAAAATCTTAAAATAAATGTCAAAGAGGACAATATTATCAGTTTGTCGGACAAACAGTAATGTTATGTAGGTACAGAGACAACGAATAGTGATGTGACTATACAGTTTTTCTATTGCTACACTAGAAATGTATCGTTTTTTTGTAGATTTAAATCAATATAATATAATAAGGTATTAAAAATACCTTATTTTATATTGATATTTGTTATGATTATGGGTGTGATCAAAAGTTGAAAACAAATTGACGTGTGTCCAATCTGCACTATGCATCTAAATAAATATGGTGTGACCAATTTACACTGCTTGTTGCGTGTCATCAAATTACACTAACCTTAATTAGAATACTCCATTCTTTTGTTCTCGAAAGTTATGATACTTATTTATTGATTCTCAATCTACTCCAAAGAATTATTCTGTCGAAACCATATTTTGTTAATTATCGAGATATTTTTTATAGAATCATTTTAAAAGTTAGAAAATTCACATTCAATGAACAGATTACTTAGTCTTTTACCTTACTACATTACTTTCATATCCTACCTAACTTTAGTTCAATAACTTAAGTATTGTCTAGTTTGCATAGGGTTGTGTCTTCTATAAAATTCTTATGTATAATTTATTGTCTGTTATTAGTCTATTTTTGGCGGAATTAGCGCCATTTCTGCTAAATTTCCTTTTAATTTTCGCTAACAACTAAAGGGGTTACCATAATAAATAAACTCCCTAGCATCTACTTTATAAATAATGTTGGTTAATACCTTTAAGTTATATTACTTACAACGTATAAAAATAGATAATGTTTGTAATTAATCATGTGCCATTTGGATTCCAACATCGTTTTCAATATATTAGAATGGCTTTTATTCGTCTGCGACGTGACGGAATCAGAAGCGGATTTTGCGTGCACTAAATATATTTTTGTTTAAGAGTCGATACTAGTGTTTGTTTGTAACTTCGCGCTACTTTATCATGTTTTTTTGCAGAATTGAGGGTATACTCGTATATGACGCTTCTTTGTAGAATTGAAGTTTGTTTTGAAATCTCTATGCGTAGGTAGGCGTTGTTTTGCTTTAGTTGTTTTTTTATAGATGTTGTTCTCTAAGTGAAAATAAAGTAAAAATCTATCCTCGTCTTTCTTTTTTTAAAGTGGTTGTTTGCCTGAATTTTTTTGTCTTTTTTTGTTTTAATTTTTCTGTTTAGTTTTATTTTGTATTGTTTTTTTTTAGTTTGTTACACTAATGAAATTTTGATTATATTATACGGTATGGTAGCTACAAATTACAGTAAGTTTATGCTTTTAGTTTTCTGTTTTTAGGGTTAAAATGGTTAGTATCTCTATTGAGTCCTATAAAATAAACAGTCAGTCAAACATTACTATTTTTACTTAATATAGACACTTCGATATCAAAGGACTTTTTTTGCATTCAAAAACGATCAATCCATTTAAAGTATTCTTTCGTGATGCGAAATCAAAGTGACATTGAAGTCAAAGTCGCATATTAAGATGATTGTATAAAATATATATTCGCATCAATTCAAATTATGTATAGATTAATCGTCAAATCATTAAGAACAGATGTGGATGATCTACTGCGTGTGGTATTTCACTAAAAGATTTTACTCCTGAATTTGAAAAGTTCAAAAAGCAAGAGAGTCCTTTTCTACAGGCAGGCAACGCATTGGCAATGCCTCTGACATTGCAGATTCCCATTAGCGGCGCTGCTAACTTACTGAATCGCTAATAGACTAATTAACTAGGATGGCGTCGAAACCTAAAATGAGTCAGCCTCCGAGCCTAAAAATCCAATTTCTTCGTAAAAATTACAGTAGGTAGGTACCTACACGCTGTCCCATCACTATTGTATCCAAAGATAAAGTCAAATTAATTTAAGTCCGATCTCCATAGGAAGTCTGTAGATTCACGACTTTGTCGGAGGTGCGATAGCTTTTTAAATAATGATTTTATTCACAAAGGCCACGTTTTTACTCTCATTTTATTGAGACAACAGGTCGTAAAGTCGGGTTAGGCCCTCCTACGGCATAAGGCTGGCTACAAACTTGCGACTATCTATTTTTAGACGGGCTTTATTGGACATTATTGACTGGAGAGACGGCCTATTTAGAAAATGGTACAACAGTATGGTTATAAAAATAAAGAACAATACAAACAACAAGGAGTAAATCACTTTGGCACGTCCTTGCTTTCGGTGAGTTTTTGTCTAGCCCTACAGTATTCAGCATACGACATTTTGTGTATAGTATTTGTTACATCATGATCATGACGTCAGAGATATAAATTTCAAAAACCGATAAACATGTAAAAGTTAAATAAAGACAATACTCGTTAATAAACTAGTATTTTTAGTATTTTTTGCCTCCATTTTTTTTATTATTACCGTACGCGACACTTTTTCACCGAACGCCAGTCATAAAACTCACTCACACAGTTTTGTTGAATTATTTTTCACGTGTCTCTCATAAATTAATTTAAATGTGGTATAAATAATATTTATTTCTACGTATTCAATGTAAATCAGGGCATCGTGCTGGCTGATCTTTTCCCACATAATATGGTATTTAAATTTTATTACCTCTTTGATCAAACACGCACCTTAGTCTTAAGATCACGCATTGAATTTAATTAAAATATTCTATTAGTTTCGTCTTAACACACGAAAGGTAATTTAATTGAATTCAGATTTATAATTGTAACGATTGGTACACTATAATTAGAGTATGCAGTAAGCAAACTCGTTCATGTCGTAAAGGATATAATAATATAGTCATTGATTCATTCAATTAAATTTTTAACTGACTTCCATAAAGGAGGAGGTTCTCAATTCGAGTGTGTTTTTTACCATTTTAATTCTTCTCCTTATCAGTAGTAATTAGTTAAGCACGATAGTTAATTAAGCCCTATTGTCATAATTATTTTCAAATACATATTTTGTAACTCAGCTATTTGTAAATTATTAATGTTATTTTGTTTGGTTGGTTTGGGTTATTTAATATTTACACCATTTTCTTATTTTCATATTATGTTAACGAGGTATCTAATCAATCAATAATTTGGGTGGATTTAATATAAATACCTACATTTATATAGGTAGGTACCTATCAGATACATATATAAATGGATTTAGATCTTTGGATCATACTATCATACAAAGTACCTATACAACAGTGCCTTAATTATTACTTAACATGTAAACCATCTAAAACTAAAAACTGTGTAACGTCCATACTGTTCCATTTGTATAGGTGAAACGGTCGCTCGTCTGTGTACGGCCTAATACCGAAAGTAACTTTATGCAAATTCGACAGTTTTATTTAAAATTAAGGAGACAGTAAGCGGCGTTATTGAATCATTAGCTAGAATTGAAATTTTATGACGCTGGGTATACAGAATACAGAGGGCGAGGGACGAAACCGGTAATATTTTAGGGTATTTTAAAAACTGAACCTTTTTGCCGATGTATGCCATCGATTGACCCACAAACTGTATATTATGATCTCTTTTCTATACTTTTGTTGCTATTAATTTTTCAATGCTGACTTCTGATATTTTGGACTATGTAGTACCATTTAAAATTGAGGATTTAGTATCCGTAATCAAAACACTCGTCACTTTACAAGTCAAACAGACACTTGATCTCCTGAACAAACAGAAAAAAATCACGTTTGGCTTAGATAAAGTTAATTCAGTGCTAATAATTAATTGTTATAAATATTGATATTTGAAAAATAAACCGATATCTTCATTTAAAAATACCGATATTTTTACGGTACTCGGTCCTCGACACAAGTTCCCTTCTGATAGGAAATGAGACGTCGGGTATTTCGTTTTACTTTTTTCTCCAATATTGTAGGTTAATGCTATGAATAAAACATCGGAGTTAAAAGCTTTCGGGCTTCAACTGTTGAGGGTTCAACTGAGCCCGAAATTGATATAAATTACGTTAAAATTGGAATAAGTAAAAAAAGGATTAAAGACGGTAGAATTATCTGACCTGAATTCGACATGACTGTGTCGCCTTAAATGCAACCCGTAAAAGTTACTCTGGGTAATTATGTCCATTTTCACAAAGACTGCTAAGCTGTGGATATAGTAGTGAGGTGTATAGATAGGTAGGCTTGTTTGTGTGTGTCACGGAGCTTATACACACTAAAGCAATGTGTATGCATGTACACGTAACTACAGTCATAGCTAAACGGTCATCGTGGAATTAATATCTGGTGTCCTTTTTGCGTTTACAAGCTTTTGCTGTACCATTTATAATTCTGTTTTTACTGTGTTATTTAGCATTAATAGTCTATGGATGGAGGTTTGTTTACGTCAATCTTATGAGCCAATATTGACCGAAATAAGTTTAGACAAACATTTTTTTTTCAGTTGTGAAATTATTATTGCAGCACGCTCTGTAAAAATAATACAGATTTATAATTGAAACATAATATTATTGTAATAATTAATTTTTGTATGACCTCGTTGCATATCGACATAGTTTCCTGATTCCAGATAAGGTAACAGATTTTTATACAAGATTGACATGACTGGTTTCTGGTAGGTGAAGAGCCGCAATTATAATTGGCTACTGAGACGCGATCTTTACCGAAAATGGTAGAAAAGGCGGTACTACCACTTATATAAAGCATTGTGCAATCGCATTGTGGTTGGTTGAAAGTAGAATGCAACTTTTTAAGACAGCTCTGGATTGGTCACTCAACAAGGCTATAATTACTGACAGAACAGGAAAAGTATAATAACTTTAATACGATATTTTTTTTATTGTGACGGTGGCCAATCGGTAACTTGTACGCTTTAGAATTTAACGACACCGGGTTCGAACCTCGCCCCGCACCAATTACTTTTCATAATCTATGTGCGGATTTCCATCGCCCCATGCTTTGGAGGGTGGGTACCTACGTTAAGCCGCCACTCCCGGTTGTTATCGATTGATAGAAGTCGTTAAGCCATGTCAGAGGCCAAAGGGGGCCGCCTGATAAACTCTGACACTAAAGGCTAGCACAACATCATACGACAAACAAACAACAACAACATAATTTATTCCTACGATATCCGTGTAACTATTGACAATTATTATTATGTTTCTACATTGAGGCTGTATCACAGGAAGTCGAAGCTCGAAATTCCGAACCGCGTTAGGTCGAAAACTTACCTACTGAACTTTAAATGTGCGATAACCAACGTACGTTACTTCGACAGTATGATCCTCGAAAGGGAGATATCTAGAAGGAAATTGCGTATAACTGCGTTTGTATTACCCATTTACAATAAATGCTTTGACATTGACTTTGAAAGTAACATACAAGATTCTCTTTATTTTCATGCGGTACACATTTATGTACCTTAGGTACACAATATCGTGTACCTGTAAGGAAACTCCATGTACCAATGCTTCAGAATAAGTCTACGCATGTTATTGTTCAATTATCATTAATTTTAATTCATTAGAGCTTAGGTACCTATATTATTATAATGTTAAGTCTCCAGTTGACAGACTTCTCAACAAATAGCTGGGTAGTGTCCCCTGAGGGGCAGCCCTAGGGTCAAAGTTTTACAACAATATTTCACCCTCATGCTATAGCTCAGGACTACCCAACCGGTGGGGCGTGCCCCCCTGGGGGGGCGTAGAGAGATCTTAGGAGGGGGCATGAAGTGTTCGGATATTTTAATCTAATTACTTATCATTGTTTATTATTTAAAACACTTACACACAGATTTACTTGCACCACCTAGTTACAATCGGCCGAACTAACTACTACGCTTTACCACTATTTTGTTTGATCCCGTACTTGAAATAGAATAAAACAATTCCTCAAAATACCTACCCGTCAATGCCAATGGACCATGATGAACAAAACTGCGCTGAAGAAAAATAAAGGGGGCATGAAATTTTATTTTATAATCCGGGGGGCACCATGCAGAAAAGGTTGGGAAACCCTGCTCTAGCTCATTTGCCTAGGTTACTCACGATAGCTAACTCAAGTACGTCGAACCGACATCCAATTAAGTTAAATTCGGCAAATAATGAGTCCTGCTTAATATCACATTGTCTAGTCCCGAAGCTTAATTGTAACCCGGGGTTAAGCAAACTCAGAGTTGCAAGTTTAACACGATGCGATGCAGCCGCTACTTACCTTGTTGAAACGAAGTTGTGTTAAGTTGCACTGTTAATAGACTGGACTGTTGTAAGCAGTGTCCGAGTTCGCTCCCTTTTTAAGAGATTTTTTTTATATTTAGTCAGGTACTTTTTTGCATGTCAGTAAATACTGTATCAAATGTGTAATCACTGTTCTATAAAAACAACTCTACCAATTATTTGCACATGCGCCTTTTTGCGAAGACAGCCGTCGTAGATAGACGTCTCATCGTCTCTCGAAGATTTATTTAATATCCTTGAAAAGGGTTAAATAATTTGATTAATTAGACATACATTTTAATAGTCTTTTACACTATTAATAGTATACAGCTTTCTATTAGTGAAACAGTTTTTAGAATCAAATAAATTTCAGAGATTACCTCCTACAAAATTTCATTTGTACACAAATTTATTTATAACAATAATTGGCAATGATGAAATATAATTTTAAATTATGTATGGAGCCAAGTAACTGCAAAAAATCTCTATACAACCATAATTCATTTTAAAATGGAGATCCCCGAAATAGAGACGAATTTCGAGCACATTTATCTGAGCGAATACAGAATCATAATTCAATGTTTAAAATTAACTTAATGGGAATTTAATTACACTTGATTGCACGCTCTGGGACACGTTCCGATGTAAATAGGCTCGAATAAAATTAAAACCAAGATATAGTGGCTGGTGAGGCTTTACGACCCGACGGCACTGGGTTCGATCCTCGGCCCCGCACCAATGACTTCTCGGAAGTGCTTCGGAAGTACTTTGAGCCGTCGGTTCGGTTGTACATAGATTGATAGCCACATAAGGTTTAGGCAACTCACGCTTTTCTTTAACGTTAGTTAACATTGACAATAGATTAACCCCCGGTTTCTAGAACGCTAGTTGGCTTTGACAGTAGATTAAAACTATCGTTGTCTCTATCTAACACTAAACAAATGACAAGGATAGCAATAGAATTAATCTGTTGTCAACGTTGACTGACGTTTCAGAAACGGGGGGTAAGTATATTGCTGTCCTTTTCATTTGTTTAGTAGTAAATAGAGACAACGATAGATCTTAAACTTTCGCGAACTGAATACGTATGTATATGTTAACTAGAATATATAAAAAAATATAATATACATAGGTACATTAAGACATGTGGTATGTCAAAATAATATATTTTGATATTAGTTTGTGCGCGAATTAGGCCCGTTTAAATTCTAGGTAACAGATGGATTGAATATAAACGTTTTAGAATATAGCAGACATAAAGCCACTTATAGAGGCCCTTAACAGGCCTGACAAACTCTGACACTCTGATAATAAGGCTCGGCACTACATCTAAAAAAAAACGCATTTGTATTTTTTATTTTGTTGTTTTTAATTTTACTGAACAAATCGATCATAGACAAGAATAAAACCCGTCGTTTTTATTTCCAATCGGCGTTATGATTCTACACTTCCAATGAACTTCCATTTATCAACATTACATATCATAGGATTTCTAATACATTTCCACCTATAATCTACCCGCATATGAAATGGTCCGTAACCTCATTGGAAATAGTGAAATAGAGTAAAGTTTTCAACTCACCATAATCTGATCATAATATGATCTGAACCTTAACTGGATGGGTTACGACCTAAATTACCGTGAGCTGGTCATGCAATTCACAGGAATCGTTATCTTCGGTCGCAGTGCATATAAAATTTTACATATTGCAATATCCATTACTGGTTTGGTCCTGCGCGTAGTTAAATATTCCCGTTTTGTAGCAAAATTATCGATGGATTAGGTAATTTCAGTGTAATAAAGATCTCACACGGCCACTATGACGATGCGGTAACTAGAGCGCTTTGCAATCCGATGACACCGAGTTCAAAGCTCGGGTAGAGCGTGCTATGTAATATAAAAAATTGAAAAAAAAAAATGGCAACGCAGCCAGCATTTTGGGAACGTTGTGTTTAGTTTAGTGTAAAATGTATGTTTAGTTTTTAGTTTTCATTTTGTTTTTATATTACCGAATAATTTTGTTGAAAAAAATGTCATGTTTCTTGCCATTGCTTCTCGATTCTTTCTTCTTTCACTTTGACTGTAAATGTATATTCTACATTTTGGTAGTATTTGCATTAAGTATTAACATTTTGCACTGACGGTGGATTTCCCCTAGGATCGTGCGATGTACGTGCAATATGCGAATTGCTCGGTGCATATAACGGCTACGAAAAATTTCGCTTGCAGGTTGTATGTATGTGCATAAAGTTATGTATGGTAAGTATGTATTTGGCCGATGTGTAGTGTCATTCGGGTATTATAATACGAGTATAAGTAACTGTACTTGCGAAGTATTCGAATAAATCAGCAACTAATTGTTTAGATCTATTCCAAACGAATACCAGTGGTATTTCTTTTTAATAATATTTATTTTGTATTTGAAACATTTGCCACTTTTAAAAATTATTAAACTAAATATTAATGACTATTCCAAACGAAGATCAAAACATGGCTTTTGGTACAGTCAGCTGGAAATATAGCTAACCTGTTTTTTTATAAAATGTAGGTATGTTATCTAATATTATTACGATTTATGCTATATTCGTCCCGAGGAAGTTTGGCCCAAATAAAAAAATATGAATTTTTTCCACATTCTATGCCGTATTCGGCCCAAAAAGTATTTTATTTTAAAAATTCTTATTTCGTCCTAATTATAATAACATAACATGCCATATAAATGCTGAAGATTTTCGAAATAAAACATTATATATATTAGTATAAATAAGTTTAAAAAAAAAAAATCTTCCCTAAAATTTTCATTGAAATCCGTTAAGTGGTTTTTGAGGCTCTTGGAGATTGTCAGGTAATCAGTGTAGTTAAGTTTCAGTAAACGTCACGATTCAGTAAAGCGAAAGATGTGTTACTAAAACTTCCTGGGAGTTAAAAAGAGAATACGAACTAACGTTAGTCGAGGAACTGGGTCAAACTTAGTTTCAGGATTTAAATTAAGCATACTAACTAACGCAGTGAGTAGAGTAAAGAAAAATCTGTTACAATGTTTTACTAAAGCTACTAGTTAATTATACTTTTTAACTTATGCACGACCTACACAATATTCTTACTAAAATCAGAGTAGGATGTGTTCTATGCTATCCTAGTTAGTACTTCTGATTGGATAATGTTTTTGACTATTACTACTTTTATATAGGTACCTAGAATACTACTTTTTTCATGACTTTTTTATTTTTATTCGTGGGGCGAATCGGCCAGTGGACAATTAGTACTGTGCCAACTCAGACCGTGGCGCGAACCAGGCGTGGGGTGAAACGCCCCATACCCCGAATTACTACCTACTAATAGTTATTTTAGAATTATAACATTTATTTTAAGTGAAATTTCTTTAGGTATTAGAACGTGTCAGCTTTATTAAAACAACGATCGGTATCAGTGACTGAAAGAGACATTGCTTCGGTCATTTTAGATACTGGATTGCAGATTAGGGTATTTGGTTAGTAATGAAGGGTATTAACCCCAAAATGGCATAGGCACATAGACATAGTATCAGAAATAGACTTTATAAAATCGTATATTATGTACCCGAAGGAGACACATAGGCTGCAATTTATAAACCGTATAAATTTAATAAACGTTATTTAGGTGTAGCTCCAATCATTCGTGCGACATTCTAAAATGTCAAGATTGGTTTGCTTCTACGGCACAGCAATAAATTAGTGCATACGCCGACAAAGACAAAACATCATCGTACTATCCTACTTACTCCTTTGTGTATTTGTATACACTTGTCTCTTTTCTTCCCCGGATCTTGAGTTAAACGTCACATCTATTGATTAATCTGAGCATAGGCATAGTTAGGGGTGTTGGTTTAAAATAAATACGGGTGTTTATTACTGCTTAGGACATTAGCTAGGAGGTTTTTAGGGTTTTGTTAGTATAATTACAGATTACTTCATCTATCCCACATTGTTGTGATTAACTTGTGGCAAAATTAAAGCTACATATTTTTGCTTTATCTTTTTTAATTTTGGTTCTGCTAAGTAACGCCTGATTCTATCATCTATCAACGGAAGAAAGAGTACTTAAAACGCACAAACAAACAAAAAGATGGCTAAATCGCAACTTAAATAATGATAACCAACTCTACCACTTGAAAGGTAATCCAAACATATTATTCTCGTTCAAAACGTCCACACTCCAACCATATTTCAAGTGAACATTTTAATCCGCCCAATGCAGACAACGGTGAAAATAGGTTTAAAATTAAACCTAAATGAACCCGCATTGCAAATTGCTAAACACGGTTAAGTTTGAATGTTTGACTGCCCCACAGGTTAAAATAATGCTTGGAAACAACACTTTACTAGCAGTAGGACATTTCGCACAATCTGTTTTATAATGCCTGTTAATTCGTTTATTGATGGTATTTGTATTTGTCACGGTTTTATTACAATTCTTGTGTATCTGTGTTCCACTGTTGATTTGCTTATCTGTTCAATACAAATGTGTTACATAACGTGTATTTTATATCTTGTTTAATTAAATATAAATAAAATAAAATAAACTAAAACTAGCTTAAACTAAACCTGACAAATCTAACAAAAGAGGGTGTCCATGTGGCATGGTACCAAGAACACTGGCTGCATAGCAATGGCTATTCTCTGTGCGAGATAAGAGCCAGCCCTCTTGTTAATATCTTTAATAATAACTACATAACTAAATTTTTTTATAACTAACTTTCTACCTGTTTTGTTGGAGGCTTGTATATGGGAACAGCTGCGAACTGGATGATGTTGATCATTCGTATAACTTGGCTTTTCAAAAACGTTATCAATATACACTTTTTCACCGTAGTTGATATCTAGCCTAAATTGAATAACCATAATCAGCAATCACGCGAGTTGAGCTACTTATAACAAACTTTATTGTGACATGATAATTGCATAGTTTATAATAGAAACTGTAGAACTAAACCAGTACGGTAATTGCCGACTAAAACTAAGCCCGGTAGTTGCGAACTCTAAATCTAGACAAATATTTTGAGCGATGATTGCTTTGTTAACACCTCTACGGTTCACATGCCGTAGGGGACTAGTTCGAAACCAGTTCGCTTCAAAAGCATGAGCTTCCGATGAAGGTAAACATCACTAAAAACTTTGGTGGTAGGCACTGCAGTGTCCGCACATAAATCGATGACCTGGATGGATGGATATTGGTTTTTAGAACGAGCTTTGTCATCGTGCAATATCTGGGTGTTTTTTTTCTATTTTAGGAAAGGTACGCAGATTTTGCACCGCCATCGTCACACGTCGATGTGTTTGGACTAGCCTCTCTCCACATGCCTCGATTCAAATTCGTAGTACAAAATATCTATGATTAACATATTCATGGTCCAACCTAAATCACAAAGGCCTAAGCAGTGAGCATTGTAATTTAGCCAGCCATGGCCTATTTAGCCATAGCAGCTACACGTGTGCGCTAGTGATGTGCAAAAAATATTTGAAAATACGAGAGATACGATAAAAAAAATACATAGCATATTGAGTTTCCGGTACTTCTTTTCGTGAATCAAGTACGAATGTAGAGGTTGTGTAAACAAATCAGGGCTGTGGAAACAAATCTATACTTAATATAAAAATGAATCGCAAAATGTGTTGGTAAGCGCATAATAGACTAGAACCACCTCGCGGTTTCACCCGCGTTACCTACTATCCCGCGGGAACCATTCTTTTTTACGGGATAAAAGGTAGCCTATGTGTACCGGGGATAGCATAGCTTCCCAACAGTGAAATAATTTTTCAAATCGGTTCAGTACTTTCGGAGGCTATTCATTACAACCAAACAAACAAAGTTTTCCACTTTATCTTAATATGTATATATAAATCTCGTGTCACAATGTTTGTCCTCAATGGACTCCTAAACTACTTGACCGATTTTAATCAAATTTGCACAGCGCGTGCGGTTTGATCTAACTTGAAAGATAGGGTAGCTTACATCTCAATTTATAGTCGCAATAACAAAAACCTTAGCCACAGCAACGCGTGGCCGTGTCTGCTAGTAATATTAGTATAGATATCTAAAAAATTTACATAACTAATGTCAGGCACTGCGTTACAATAAGAAACATAAAAAAGTCATAAGCCCATCACATCCATACATTCGCATTAGTTAATTATGACCCATATAATAAGTATAATATCTCCTTTCTGAAACTTTGCCCCAGTACTGAATACCACCGTTACAAACTTTATTTATTTTCTAGTATTGCAATACACTCAAATTACATAGATGACTGCGCCAATATTTGCGATCAACACAATCAATTTTACTATCGCAAAAATATTCGTTGTACCTACACGGTTTTACCATAATAGTTATAGACCAGAGTTAAACAGGTGTTTCTAAAATTTTACATTATCGTAATCTTTTTCTTACTCAATCCTAGCTTTCCTAATTATTTTACTTGTGTATTCGTTATTGAGTTAGAAAAAGCGAGGGTTAGACCTCGACTTGTGGAGAAAATATTTAGACACATCTGTTCAACTCTGGTTTAAATCTTTTGTGGTGTGTGGTGGTGAGACCGTGTTTGCACGTCACTACGAGTACCTATTTCATTTGGACAGCCCGCTTTGTGAGCTCTAACAAAACTAGATTCAATGCCTGGATTTATTTCACCTAACACGGGTCTGACCGTTTTAGGCTAGGTTTTAGGTCTAGCTAGCATATACTGAGTCCGTATAGTCTGTGATACGTAGGCTTTTAGTACTTTGCATTGGGCATAATATGTCCATTATTAGGTACATGTTTTCTGTGTCCTTGTTTTGTTATATCTAAACAAGCTAAGCCCACCTCAGTCGTGACTAGTAATAGTACATCTACTTACTTTTTATCTAAATCCGTTCAGTCTATTTGGCATGATTTAGTAAAAAACATATAAACTCACATTTATAATATAACTTCGAGATTGAGTCGTGTTCGTCCCTAATTCTTTTATAGTTAGGGTTGGGCTTGTATTTGATTGACATGGTGAATCTCGCCCCACTCTAGGTGGATCGACGGTTTTCAGGGGGGGGGGGGGGGGGGGGTTGGACTAGTGGGTTCAAGCACCACACACCCCCTTCCGTCATCCCCGTGGCCGGAGAGATAGTGCGAAGCCCCCCCTCAAAAAACAGAAATGGGCTTGTATTTGAATAAATATAACCTGAACAAATTATTTATGCGTACCCTCATTCGCGCAAGAGTTATCGCTTGGGTTAACAGAACTAACTATATTTAAACTGACCACTATCTGTTATTGAACTCCGGTCCAGTACCACTTGCTATCCGTACAAAGCAAATCCCCAAACTAAACATATTCAATAACTCACAAAAAGGGCTACATTCGTGTCTACCCTCTTATTTATTTAGCGTGAAAGTTTGCGACCTCTCCGTAATTCGGCCAAAATTATAAAGTTTTCAGTATAGAAGTTAATGTCCAGAGGTCAGCCGCCACAGTGTCTACTGCGAGACAGTACGTGAACTCATCTGTTTATGTATAAGCGTGTATAACGCCTTGGACGTTCTTGAACTTCGCGGGTTACCCGCCGGTTTGTCGAATTTATTTTTCAATGTTAAAAATGCCTATGCAATAATCACATTTTCAATTTACCGCCATTAAATCCCCAAATAATAATATTAAGCTACTAAATTATAATAACTAACTAAACAGTAAGTACACATGTAAGAACACATGTTTTGCCCAATTGCAAATCTGAAAGCTAAGGTACTGTCTCGACCTATATGACTAGTTAACTCCTGGCTAACTCGATTTATAAATTGTGTAAAGGGAAGCAAAGGTAGCTAATTATAAATGTTTAAATAAAGCCAGACCGGCAGCTTTGTTGTTCAATATTTTACCAACTTCGAGGGTACAGGTTTATCTGGCACAAATCTGGTGAATATCACTGGGTTATCTGCCTTTTATAGGACCAAAAAATACGGATTGTATGGAATTTCATATGTCATTTAAAAAGTTGTAATTACTACTTTTTGCTCGTGATATCGTTCGTGCAGACAAACGTTTATCGCGAGATAATTAAAAAAAGTGACGTTTGTCGCTGCATCTCCATTATTCTTCAAAAAGCTTGTGTACTGAGACGACTGTATATGTGTAATTTTTAATCTTACATTTTCTCGTTTTCAGGTAAGTACTGGACGCAAAGAAAAAAACAAAGAAAATGCTATCGGTAAGAAAAGTTGAAACCGTAATCGAATTTGAAGAACATTTTCTGAAAGCGGTTAGTTTTTCTTTCGTCTATTATTAGGCTTTCTTTGTACATTTAAACTTTCAGAAAAGTTAAGATAAAAATTTACCAATTTATCTACCCTTTATTTTTATTTTGAGTTTTGATAAGGGTCTAATTTTGGCAAATAGAAGAATAAACTTTAATTTACGGCAAAAAAAACTTACACAATATGTAACCGTTGTCTGGGTACAAGTAGAAATCATATTAAGATACCTTAACAACACTTTTTTACAAGCTTTGTTTCACTTACAAAGTTTTTTTGTATGTTATATACATAGATGAACATACATAATGTTCCTTTTCGTGTTAGGTGAATGAATAATCTGACTCCAAATTTGATTATACTTTGAATTTAATGATGTTCTTTCCAATAATGATAGATCACTCGCTTAAGATAGAACTAAAAGTATAGAATGTAAGCACACGTATTAACGTAGCGGCGTCGTCCCTGTCTCTGGCGAGCGGGGGCGGTCGCCGGCGGTGTGCAGGCGACGGGGTAGCTTCACACATTCTGGCGTGCTAGTGAAGCGCCGGAACATAATCGGGGGCCTTGGAAGCGTCGGATTCCAAACGGTGGTCATCTGCAGGCTCAAGCAGTGGGCAAAGATACTTGACTCCTCGTCGGTAAGTGCCTGTGGTAGTTTTGACTTCAGCAACTCGAATTATGCCATCCTTCCCTGGAAAGGTTGAAGTTATGCGCCCGAGCTTCCATTGCATAGGAGGAGAGTTATCGTCCTTCAGGAGCACCAAGTCTCCTTCCTGTATTGGCCGGTTGTGAGTGCGCCACTTGTGTTTCTGCTGCAGTTCGGCTATGTACTCGGTCTGCCACCGTTTCCAAAAATGTTGTCTCAGTTGTTCGAGCCGTTGGAATCGATTCAGTCTGCTCGAACTC
This sequence comes from Hylaea fasciaria, assembly GCA_905147375.1. Lineage (NCBI taxonomy): Eukaryota > Metazoa > Arthropoda > Insecta > Lepidoptera > Geometridae > Hylaea > Hylaea fasciaria. The sequence continues at coordinate 4,643,329 of LR990218.1, forward strand.
ACATCATCTAGATCTGGTGACGGAAGCGACATAAGCGGCCTTCCAATAAGGAAATGCCCTGGGGTTAATGGGTTAAGGTCGTTGGGGGAAGAGGATAACGGACAAATGGGTCTGCTGTTGAGGACGGCTTCTACCTGACAAAAGAGGGTTGCCAATTCCTCAAAAGTTAAGTGAGTATTACTAAATATACGTTTTGCCACGCTTTTGGCTGATTTGACAGCTGATTCCCAAAGACCCCCAAAATGTGGTGCATAAGCCGGTTGAAAATTAAATTTGATACCTTCTCCTGATGTGTAGCCTACAATGTCATCAGCATGAGAGGTAAGAAACTCTCCTATCTCCTTTGAGGCGGCAACAAAGTTACGTCCATTGTCGCAGAAAATCTCAACTGGGCGGCCTCTACGAGAGATAAAACGACGAAAGGATATAATAAATGCGTCCTTGGATAGTTCGCTAACTGCTTCAAGATGAACACACTTATATCTAAAGCAAACAAATATACATAAATAGCATTTACCAATTTTACAACCTCTGCCTTTTCTATCAGTGATAAGGAAAGGTCCGGCAAAGTCGACACCGGTAGTAGCAAATGGAAAACCTGGATTTACTCGTTCTTTAGGTAACATACCCATCATTGGAGCAGATGTGTTACCACTGGCCCTTCTACACACAACACACTGCCTGGCCGTGGTGCGAGCTAAATCTCTGCCACCTATTGGCCAGACTAATTCTCTGATTGATGACAACAGAAGCTGAGGACCAGCGTGAAGAAGTCGAAAATGTTCCTGTTGAAATAATAGCTTAGCAAGTTTGTGTTTTGCATGTAGTAGCATGGGGTGACGTTTATTATAAGGGTAATTAGAGTTGTCTAAACGCCCTCCAACTCGTATAATATTACCTTCAGATTCCAAGAATGGACTTAGCGATAGAATATTGCTCTTAGAGTTGAGCGACTTGTGTGAACGAAGAATGTTCAATTCCTTTTGAAAGGATTCCTCTTGTGACAATTTAACTAAATACCTAAAAGAATTCGAAAGTTCTTCAGGCTGTAACATACCAATGCGCTTGTTACCTTTTCCTTTGCAATTATTGATAAATCTTAAGACGTAAGCAAATGTGCGTTGCAAAAAACTTAATTTTGAATACCTATCGAAATCTATTGCGGGCTGGTTTGTGCCTACCACGCTACTCGTATATACGTTTGTTTTTATTTCAGGCAAATCTTTGAAAATATTAGAAGAATTATTTTTAAACATAGAGGGCCATTCTGACTCAGGCTCCTTTAAAAATGTTGGTCCGTTCCACCATATATCACATTCCTTGATTTTACTTGCGTCTAGACCGCGTGTAGCTAGATCCGCTGGGTTCTGGTCAGTTGGAACGTGACGCCAAACATTGTGTTCTGTAAGCTCTAAAATTGCACTTACTCTGTTAGCTACAAACGTTTTTAATTTGCCGTACCTCATACTTAGCCAGGATAGTGCTATAGTGGAGTCCGTCCAAAATATCTTGCGCTGAATGACACATCGCAAAGCGCGACACACGGCGGCCGAGAGTTGAGCTCCAAGCAAACATGCACATAGTTCTAGCCGAGGTATTGTCGTCGGCTTCACAGAGGCTACTTGGCGCATAAAAGACGAACAGTAGCGTCACCTTGCTCGTTCACGGATTTTACAAAAACAGTGGTGGCCATTGCAGCAAAGGACGCGTCGCAAAATATATGTAGCTCTGTATACACAGATTTCTTACATAGTGCCTGCCTAGGTATGCTAAGAGTGCAAAGGTACTTTAAATTATTGACAAAATTGTTCCAATGTTCCCGTATTTGATCTGGCACTGGTTGGTCCCAGTCCAATTTTTCGAGCCATAATTTCTGAATCAGAATTTTAGGTATAATTGTTAGTAAGCTCAACAAACCGAATGGATCAAATATTTTACAGGAGTCGGATAATATAGTTCGTTTTGTTGGAAATTCCGTTCTGTTTTTATAGTTGCACGGAAAATGAATAATATCATCATTAGGATTCCATCCAACACCTAGTGTGTGAGACGATGAACTTATAGTTAAATCCCTTTGATCGCCTTGAGTGTGATTTGATAAGACTGACGGTAAATTAGATCGGTATTTACGTAGATTGAAACAACCCGAACGCAATGCAGCTTCGACGGACTGCTTAATAAATAATAATTCGTCACCGTCGTCACTTCCGGTCAAGAGGTCATCAACCAGAAAGTCCTTTTGAATGATTTCCTTTATTTTAGTGTCGGTGCACTCATCGCCTATCTGCCACAAACAGCGTGTACTTAAGAAGCTTGAACTAGTATAGCCGTAAGTGACCGTATTCAATCTTAAAAGCTTAAGTGGTTGAGTTACAGAATCGCGCCATAATATTATTTGTAAATTACGATGATCGTCTTGCATCTCTACCTGTCTGTACATTTTTTCTATGTCCCCTGAAATTACATAAGAATACTGTCTGAATCTTAACAAAATATTGAATAAGTCATCCTGAATATGTGGACCTACCATTTGCAAATCGTTGATTGAATAAGATGATGTTGATTTTGCATTGCCATTGAAAACAACTCTTAGAGCGGTTGATTCACTATTTGGCTTGTAGACTGCATGATGCGGTATAAAATATGACGGTTCTGGCACTTGGCTAATTTCTGATAAATGTCCTAGTTCAGAATATTCCTTTATAAAGTTAGAATATAACTGTTTAAGCTCTGGATTTTTTGTTAAGCGCTTCTCGGTGGCTAGAAATTGTCTTTTAGCTTGTTTCATTGAATTACCTAAACAATCAGGTTCGGAAATAAGGGGTAACGTCACACAAAACCTACCTTCTTCATTTCTGTATGTATTTGTGACGAAATGAGCCTCACATAAAATCTCCTCTTCAGTTAGTAAATTACTTGGTACAGGAATTTGCTCCAATTCCCAGAACTTTGTGAGGCTTTCATCTAACGATTCATTCGAAATAGAGTCACAACTGGATTTAATTCTTCTATATTGATTTACTTCTGAATTCATTAACTGTAAAAATTGGGCCTGCCAATATCCAACCTAGCTTAGACTTACGAGCTACTGGCTGGTTGGGGCCAAGAAAGATTTGCTCCGATTCAATAAGATGCCAAAACATGTCAGCACCCAATAGCAAGTCTACTGGTGCTGTACGATAAAACGTTGGATCGGCCAATTTGATATGCTGCGGTAAGTTGATTTGTGAAATATCTATAGACTTGTTAGGTAACCTACCTGAGATTTCTGGCAGCACAAGACACGATAATGAAGATTCGAAACTACTTGTTTTCGATTTTAACTTGACAATACATCTATGTATTGCGTTGGATGCATGAATATTGCCTACACCTATGATATCGACTTCGGTTGGCTGAGAAGTCAGTTTTAATTTGGTTTTCAACCTATCCGTTATTAAAGAAGACTGACTTCCGCTGTCTAGCAAGGCTCGAACTGTAATATGTTCGTTTGTATTTGGATTGTATAAATCAACCAGCGCGGTTGATAGTAACACACTACTATTATTGGTGACAGACATACTAACTACATTATCATCAGATATCTGCTCGCTCACGGACTTGTCGACTTGAGATGGTTGCACATTGGATACATTTACAGCCTGAGAAGAAACCCTATGCAATAAAGAATTATGCCTTTTCTTGCACTTAGCACAAGGGCCCAACCTGCACTGATGAGACGGGTGTCCCTTACGAAGACAGTTCATGCACAGCCTCAGCCGCATGACCTCAGCTATCCTTTCTTCAACATTTTTCCCCAGGAACGAAGCACAATCGTATATGCGATGACGGCCATTACATAAGATGCAAACTGGACCATTGGTACTGGCAGCTGAAACCACACATGATTTTGTGCTAGATTTTTCAAACTTACGGGAGTATGAATGGGCTGGATTAACTTGCTTATCAATTTTATTATTGCGAAAGGACTCTAAAATGTTTGCTCGGGAATTCAGAAATTGGAAAAAATCTTTCAAAGACGGGCTTTTATCAAAGGTATTTTTATGTTCTTCCCATACCAGCATCGAGCTTGGCTGAAACCAAATGAATGACTAGAGAATCCCAGTGCTCCGTTGGTTCGCCTAGTGTGCTCAAAGCACGCATGTTTTTAGAGATATGATCAACTAAAGCTCGTAAATCTTTCGCCGAATCTCGAGGCACAGGCTGTATATTTAACAAAGAATTCAAGTGATTATTGATTAGTTGTTTTTCGTTGTTATGCCTCTCGCAAAGAAGACGCCAAGCCTCCTCATAGTTCACAGCACTGACTTCTAAATTGCTGATGACATTGGAAGCCTCCTTCTCGAGATAAGAATTTAGATAGTGAAATTTATGTATTGATTCGATTTTGTTGTTGTCATGGATGAGTGAAGCAAATGTATCCCTGAACTCAAGCCATTTATAGTATGTTCCATCGAAGGGTGAAATTTTTATAATAGGTAATTTGAAGCTTACGTTGTTATTATTCTGACATGTATGACTGCAACTCGATTTTGCTGAGTTACCATCTTCATTTCCAGATGATTTTTCACGATGTTTCTCGATAAACAACTTGCATTGTGCGATTAATGAAGAGAATTCCAATTCAAATTCTTCACGAGTGTCAATTTCATCATCTAAATTAGAAGAATTTAGTAATTCTATTTGAGATTGTAACTCATCAAAACAAAAAAATAAGTCTTTAAACTTATCGTATCTCTGTGTCAACATACACAGATCGGTTGCAGTTATTGAAGCAGCCGTGAGAAAAGTACTCAAGTAATTTTTAAACTTTGTAATTCGGCCCTTAATTGAACTACGTTTTGTATTAAGATCCTTCAAATTACTTAAAGATGGAACATTTAAACTAATGTTTCCCGTAGGTGACCTTGGCTTTGGTTCCATGTTTGACACAACAATAAATAAAGAAAAATAAGACTCGTAGCTTTGAAAATTAAATAACTATACGTAGCTTTTATCCGGCTTATGCACCCCAATACGATGTCGTCAGGAGATCAGCTGATTGCCACTCGGCAAGAACAATGGATGGAGCGGGTAATGACCTCAAGCGATCAGCTGTTAGGCGATTGCAATGTCGCTGGAATGTAAAGAAGCAGGAAAATATTAAAATGGGTTGCGTTATTTTGTTGCGGGATTAGTAAATTAGAGGTTGGTGCCCTAATCGAGTAGATGTGATGGATAGAAGTCAAATAATAAATAAAAGCAACTAAACGATGAGTAGGTACTCGAAATGTTAAGTAGGTACTTGTCGTACTAACTTTACACTCAAAATAAGCAAAGGAAAGATAAGATGTAAGCTCGTGATTGGTTCACGATATAATAGTAAAAGGATGCTATAAATGTATGAATAAATTGCAGTGGTATGCAGAATAATTGCTCAAAAAACAAAAGCGTTTGAAGCTTGCGTGGCAAAGAAAATGTGCTGCACGAATATAAGCTTAACGTTAAAATGATATGGATTGTAGAAAGACAGAAATTTAGCAACTAGTAGAAAAGAGAGGGCTAGGTAAATGTAGGAAAGAGTGGGCACTTCCCTTATAAAGCTGGGCTGAGGCGCTGAGCTGCGATGTCATGAATATCGTCACGGCACGGCTGGCATTCTTGCCTGCTTGATACAAGGCGGGCTTTGTTAGCAATCTTTGTCCTCTTCTCTTCTCTCCAATACGTAGTGATTGCTTGCAAAACTTTACGATTTCTCAGCAACACGTTTGTAACACCGTTCTAGATTCAAACAAGTCTGTTGCAAGGTCGATCTTTCGGTTTGAGTCCAACGGTCGATGCACAGGATCGATGTTTCAAAATGGCGTGTCCGTTTTAACTGCGTAGAATTTTGCTGTATCACGTCGGGGTCACCATGTTCCTTTTCGTGTTAGGTGAATGAATAATCTGACTCCAAATTTGATTATACTTTGAATTTAATGATGTTCTTTCCAATAATGATAGATCACTCGCTTAAGATAGAACTAAAAGTATAGAATGTAAGCACACGTATTAACGTAGCGGCGTCGTCCCTGTCTCTGGCGAGCGGGGGCGGTCGCCGGCGGTGCGCAGGCGACGGGGTAGCTTCACACATTCTGGCGTGCTAGTGAAGCGCCGGAACACATAATAATATATCTACAAAAGAAACTCTTCAAATCGTAAAATCTTGCAAGCTCATTAGATTAATTTACTCTTATCCTACGAAGTTGAATTTTTGCATGTTGGTTCAGTTTCGGTGACCCTGGATTTTAATGATAAGCTTGACCTGAATCGACATCCAGGTTAGCTTCAGGAACTCTCTAACGGTCAACAGCACCGACACGAAATTATGTGTATGCATCAGTTTTACCATGAGTAATGCTACACTCAGGGTTGGGTCCTCACTAGGGTACTCCTCAATGATAAGCAGCACATATTTACCTAACAAATCGTCTTACCACAAAAGTTTAGACCAGAGTTAAACAGAGGTTTCTAAAATGTCATTCCACAATATCGACGTCTATAACTCGCGTTTTCTTACTCAATCCTGGCAGTCCTAATTATTTTACATATGAATTTGTTATTGAGTTAGAAAGAGCGAGGGTTAGGCGTAGATTTGTGGAGAAAATATTTAAACACATCTGTTCAACTCTGGTTTAAATATTTTGTTGTAAGACCGAAAAAGTTTAATAAGAATAACGAAAACCAAAGGAAACTAATTTCAAGTTCTCTGTTAACATTAATTTATGAAAAGCATCGAGTTTAAGACTTGTTAAAAATGTTTAATGGGGTTTTAATGAACGTTCTAAAGGCCTGTTTATTATTAAAGTGTTGAACCTCACTTTTAGTTTCGTCAAAAATAAAAAATTGATACCTATCACGAAATTTATTCGATAGTTGGTAAATAGACGAACTTTTTAGTTTGAGATCAAAATTCGCCCGCGGTTTCGCCCGCTTATTTTTTATACTTACTTTATAAACTAGCATTTGATCTCTAAGTGATGATGTTGACGAAGTTGGTAAACATGCTCAGCCCGTTGCTCAATATTCAATTTCCCAGGATATAACAGTCAATAGCCAAGGATAATGTAGTTCCTATTAGTGACAGTATTTTTAAGACTATAATTTAATTTTTTTTTTCTATGAGTATTTGTTTATTACGCTTTTGTTAATAAATCCTGTTAAGATTCATTAATATTATGGTGTCAGCGAAATGATGATAGAGACAGAAGGTAGATCACGGAACCCCAGCTTGCAGTATCAAAATACGTATTTTGTAAAAACTTGTCTTGAATACAATACTTTTCAAAAACACAATCATGCTTTGTTCAAACCTTTTCATAACTCAAACAACTCCAAAATAAAACTACATAAAAATATTTACAATTAACAATAAATCATAACGCAACAAAAATAATTACTATGAGACCCCTCAGGGTAACAATGAGGGTATCATAAAATCAAATATCTTAGTTTATCTGACCATAACATCTTGGGACCTCAAGAGCGAAGGGCCAATAAAACCCTTAAGTATGTGACCCCATGGTCGGAGCCTTGATGGGGCTGTCCACGCTGGTTTATGGGGAAATTATAACATAAAATGTAATGGTGGTAGATAGGGGGTGTACTATCTGTTCTCGAAATCAATTTGGCGATAACTCGATTGGAACTCAGAAGTTACTCAAACTTACTTAGCAGCTTCTGCAGGTTCACCCGCTGTGGAGACTGGACGGTAATGAAAACTGTCTCATATTTTGTTAGAGTTTATTCCATCATCAACTTCTGCTGAGCTCGGATCTCTTCTCGCTTTCGTGAGGAAGATTAGGCCAAGTGACATTATCAAACACATTTCGTCATCGAGAATCCATAGTACACCCCAAACAGCAGCAGTAACTATAGTCCATTAAACCGAGACATGGATTTACGAGCACTCTACCTACCCTTATTTAAATTACGACATTTTATTCAAACTACCTTTTATTCAAACTACCTGTAATCGACCTACTCTATAAGTAGGGTTGCCGGCTTTAATTTAATTGTTAACATTTTGTAACAGTTTTAATATTTTAAACAGTAGCATTTATTATGTAGGTAGATTTTTGCCGTGTATTTAAGTAATAACTATCGTATTATTCGTTTTTTTGCAGGTGTAAAATGAAAAGTACATACTTACACTGATTTTTGATTCAATCTCATATTTATTTGTCGATTTATTAAAATATTGCCATAGTCAAACCAAACCTAACGTTTTAATAAACTATAACCGTGTAGCTACTTGTATTCAAAAGTATAAATTATAGAGACGTCAAATAACGTAAGATACTTTTTTATAAAGTACGGTTGGCAACCCTGATTTTGTAAGCTTGATCGATGATGGGAGAAATCAAAGATTTTGACCTGTAGTGTGATGTTACCGTCCTTGGTTCGGAAATGGTTCGATTGGATCGTATTTATATTGTGGTAGGTAGATACCGGTTGGTAACTAGCCTTTAGAATTTGATAGCACCCGATTCGAACCTCGCTCCTGCTTTTACATGTGGTTTAAAGCTGTAGTTCACCAAAATTGGTATCTGAAGTTCAATTTAAACTTAACTTACATACTTTTTGCCAAAATGCTGGCAGCATTGCCATACAACGTGGCAATGCTGCCAGCATTTTGGGAACTTTGCCATCTGGTAGCGGTTTGTTAGAATAGTGTAGGTTTTATTTAATTATTATTGTTTTTGCTTAAATGTTGTAATTCCAAATGATTATTTTTTTTTTCTTTAGTTCCATATGTAGTACTTTGATATAACTTACACTCCTTTGTAAATGTTATAATATGACGACCTAGTAGAAACTAAAACTATACCCAATTTTGCCAGTTCAACTATGGTTTAGTCACTGTTCTAATGATGGTGAACCCGTACGCATTAATAAATGTAAAAAAAACAACTCTAAATAAAAAAAAATTGTGACATACCTAAGCATATTTAGAACCATTGGAATTTGCTAAACAACCGTTAACAACTTTGATGAAAAGGTTAACAAACACTGTTAGTGGTACTAATTAACGTGCGTCAACATTTGATCAGCTGTTTTATTGTTGCGGAAGCGCCTCCGCACACTCGATGCTTTTGTTGGGCGATTTTAAAACTGCGTCAATTAAACGTGGTTTTGTTTATTATATCAAATCTTACGCTATTAACCATTTAAAAACGAAATAAAAATTATTTCAGACTTCCCCAATTTACCAATTTTCCATAAAATGAAAAAGAAAATTAAAGAAGTAAAAAATTGACAAATCGTTTTAGTATTTTGCCAGTGATGCACTTACCAATGAATAGCATTTTAATTTTAATTTATATCCTGCAAAACAGCTTTGTAAAGAATTGGAAATCTACGATCCTTGTTTTAATTTTAGTGTATGAGCACTTTCTTGAAGCTTGGCCGATTTACATTGCCAACGACGATTTAGTCGCCGATGGCCGTTGCTAAATAGTATCAAGCGTGCGCTAACCATTATTGTACGGCCATAACATTCGACATGAAACAGAACAGAATGATGCCCGTATTTCGCATTTACTTTATAGCTAGTAAAATAACAAAACGACTGGAGTAATATTTGTTTATGCTGATCGTGCGATTGCTGTGAAATGGTTGATGTCATGACTAATGTTAGGTTAGAATAAACTGACATGTTAGTTAGTTATTTTAGTCGTTCTAAAATCATGTGCTATTTGACATTTTAGAGTTTTTGAAATTTAAGCACAAGCTTTTCAAAAACACGTAGTCTGAACTGCAAGGGTTAAAATGAGCTTAAACACCAATCTACTGTTAGTCACTGAGGAGTTCCGTGGTCTACCTTCCGTCTCCATCATCAGGTCAGCTCGCTGGCACCATAATATTTGATCGTCATCGGAGCTAGACAGGCGTGCAATATTGGTCCGAATTGGTTCTCGTTATTGGACATGTCATAGAATTCAGAACAATATCTTTATTACAACATTTTTAAATTAAATCGAGAAGGATGGCAGAACGGGAGTTTGTATATATTTTGAACGAGATTGACCCCCGGTTTCTAGAACGTTTGTTGGCGTTGACAGTAGATTAAAACTATCGTTGCCTCTATCTGACTATAAACAAATGACAAGGATGGCAATAGAATTAGTCTGTTGTCAACGCTGACTGACGTTTCAGAAACTGGGGGTGAGTGTCTTTTGAGTGCACACGCAGTAGGCATACAACACGGACGACGCTTACAGCTTCGCTTGTCTTTTGTTCGATTTTGTTCGATTCAGCCGTTTGTATGGAATGTCCACCATGTGCCATTGTGGTAAAGTAGGGTTACACGTGGCACAATTCATTCAAACTTTGGATAAACTTAGAAAAGTCTTTTATTTTCGCCTAAATCTTTGTTTGCAGTAGAAAAAATGTATTGGAAACATTAATCATCCTCCGCCTAATCATGGATCCAGTATTCTTTATAAGAATAGCTTTGATAAGGTTTTTTGTGGGTATATAATTACGTGGGATCTAAAGAAGCAAACGTCCAGGAGACTGTTATAGGGGCGTATCAATAAATCAAACTTAGCTCTGAGCGCTATCTTCAGTGCGCACTTGCTCTTTCGTTCTAATTAATATAAGTATACATCTTAAGTTGTAGATTTAGGAACCGAAACTTACATGATCTCCGGCAAATTAATAAATTACACTCAGCGGTTAAGTGCAACCCGATTATGACACAATTGACACAATATACTAGACAGTATCTAGTAGCCAGTGCTACATCTCAATATCCATTTATTAAATAGCAACGATTCCAAGATAATTATAGATCACATTTAGAGTGTGGATCAGCTGATAGCGCACTTGGTAGCGCTATTGAGGTTCATTTATTAGTGCTCAACTTAGAACATGCGTGGGGTGTCAAAACAGTACAAAAGTAAGCTATTGAATTTCCATCTAAAAACACCTTCAAAATTTCAGAAAAATTTCCGGCGAATTTTTCTCAATGTATCATTCGTACAAACCTCGTTCTGAAAATTAATTGCTCGCACTGCCTTTATAGCTTTTTTTTACTTTGAGATCAACGCGTGTCTCGAGGGAAAATAAGATTTTCCCGGACCTAGTCGAATTGCCAAAAAAAAATGGCGTCTCCATGAACTTTGTAATCGGAGCCAATCACCCCGCGGCTAATCTGGCTTTTATTCCGGCATCGATAAATTTCTTCAATTTTATCGTTATTTTTATTTATTTTGTCGGATATTGGAGTTGCGGTTACATAAATGTTTAGGGAGATTTAGGAGTTTGGAACGTTATTCTTTTTTTAATGGATTTGTCGTGTTATTTTATATTAATTTGGTCTTTTATTGACAATGTTTTGGTTGAGAAAATGCAATCTAAGCCAGTTATTCCAATGGAACATTTTCTTTAAGATATACAGCGATCTAAATAATCTTATTATATTTCTTTTTTTACTTTGTCTTCATAATTATGTATCAAATAAAAGTTTTTTTTAATTTAAGGTTTTTCAACATTTTTTTACGTAAAAAGTACTTTGATTTGTTTTAATGTTTAGAATTAGGTATTTCCTTCTAAAAATAGGGGCTTGTCAAAGCTGTGTAAAATTACGCACTCGTTTAAATGATGTCAAGAAAAATACGCCTGCACACGTACTGCGACAAATAATTCTGTTATTTATAGACTGTATATGAAAAATTCACGAAATCAATCATAAAAATGGGAAAACGACCATTTTTCACGAATATCTCATATCCCGCGGCATCTATTACGCTTTAGCTGACTTTTATTAGCGTAAATATTTTACGCGCGACTGTACAGAATTCCGTGTGTGGCCATAAAATGAGCGACGGGCGAGTAATACGCGCTGATGGGGAGTAGGGTTGCCATACTGAAGTTCTTGACGTTGTCTTAGAGACAATAAATACGCCCAAAGTAAGTAGTCCCATAATGGTCTTTTGTCAGCCGAAGACTGTAGGCGTCGTCGGTTGGAATAGTTTTAAGCGTATTATAAGCAGAACGTACAGCTTTCATATTTGGGTATTCGTTTCAGGATAACGTACTGTAAATAAACATTTTCTCGATAATAATAATACACAATAAATTATATATTAAGAAAATCATGAAGCAATATCTGCGGGTCTCGAGCGCGGTGATCCGATGCAAAGTGTAAAATTTAAATGCGTTGTGGAATTGTAACTTTTATATGTAGATCTGGCGCTTACCATCAGTTGAAAGACGTTCCTGTTAGACATTTAAAAAAACTTCGAACCTAGATAACATATATATTTTTGTTGGGATTATTTCAGTTGCTAATAACAATTAAAAATTTGCTATCATTAATTCAGTAGGTATGTATTATAATATGACACTACAAATCCGAGGAAAATGTGTACCGTGGCAACCCTGCTTTGATGTATTACCCGATTGCTATGTGCAATAAAAACACACAGTAATACAATGTGGGCCATAAAGGCAATTTGTTTGGTTCGTATTAGAAATTTGGGTTTAGTGTTTTCATAAAAATTGTTTCGTTGATTGGTGGGGTAATAGAGATTATGGTATTCCAGGTTGTAAATAGTTATGGATTAAAGTTGAGCAATTTTCGTCCTTAAGCCCATTGAATGTTGTGACAACAATATTCTACTATGGTACAGAAAAAAAAACTGAAGTAACATATAAAAGCTGAATTTAACAAGACGCTGCCAATGGCAAAGTTTCTAAAACGCAGAGTGCGTAGCCTCGTATGGCAATGCTTCATCTTTGTCCGAAATGAGTGCCAGCATTTTTATAACGTGTTATTTCAACCAAATACATAGTGAAAAACGGTGCAAACTACAGGTCCCGATCCCCAGGGAAATAAATATTTAAATACAAAAATAGCCCATATTTTCGTTTGTGCTATTCTAAAATTACGCACTCGTCGCATCTACCATTTTGCTTCATCGTTTGTTCCAGAAATAACAACAGGAAAGTCGGTGAAAGTTTCGTGGAAAAGTAAGTTGCAAAGTTTTGTAGCGGGTTCCGCTTTCGCCTTTTCAATTATCTAAGTATCAGTTTCTGTGTTGGTTGCCACAGATATAGAGGAAATAGATGCCGCATAGATCGTCAGAGAAAATATCCAAAATTGGAGTAGGTTGGTGCATTGCGCTTAACTGTTGCACTGTTATAACAAAAAATATGAATTTTCCATTTCAAAAAATTGCGTGTTTAATGCAGTCTTTTATTATGCGTCTAGTTTTAAACGTCACAATGCGTGAGACAAAACTGACTTACACTATAGTGTAAAAAAATACTATTGCCCCAAAAATGTTACTCTATTCAAAGTGATTAGCGACTACTGTCACAAAGTAATCTAACATTTAAAACATGTGACGTTTGACTGGTCATATGGTATTACTAGCTGCGCCCCGCGGTTTCACCCGCGTTTGGATAATATACGATATATCTTTATGACTTGCAGCCTGTGTGTTATTCTGATATGTAAGCTATATTATTGTGAAGTTTCATCAAACTCCATTCAGTGCAACAAACATACGTACAAACTTTCGCGTTTATAATATTAGTAGGATTTATATCTGTGGTTTATTTATAGGTTACATTGCTTTGGCTCTAATGAAGATGTTGCAATGCAGTTGTACGTACTGTACATATTGTTTATGCACACGGCACGGGGAATGATAATGTAACATGCCAACAGATGTCTTCTGAAAATTGATATCAGTTCCATTTTAATGATTTTTTATTAAATAACGGTACAGTCAGCAACAAAACGCTTACCATGCCCAAACTTTATTCAAGTTAATGTCAACGTCAGTAAACATGCTCTAAACTCTCCTTTTAGACCTGAGGCTCTACCATGAGGTCTTATTGCGATCCAATTGAGGACGCAAACAGAATCGTTTTACTAGTTATTCGTACCATGGCGTCTTGTTGTGACATCTTGACGCTCAATTTAGGTTAATTTTAAATCTAAAGAGATTGACGTCTACCTAAATGATATCGAAAGCACTGTATTTACTATTATTTAAATTGAAACAGTTCTGTTTAGGTCCTCAATTGGATCGCAATAAGACGTCATGGTAGGCCCTCTGTTTTAATTTATAGCCTCAGTTTACAGTTTCCAACTGTACACCGATACATTAAATAATTATTGTCTTTACACGATGTTCGTTATGAACTTTGAGAGTTACAAACATAACTTTTACCGATACTCTTTGAAGCTGCAAAGTTATCAACAAAGTTTTGCTGGCAAATATAAGGTTACTGTTTGCAAGGTACGCTTTAAGAAGTTTCTGTATTGAAAAGAGATGAAAGGTTTCTTAGGGTGCCTAGAGGTTATTAGCAGCTCATTAAATCTGGTTTAAACTCGATTTAAACTGTGAATAAGCTTGCATGTAACTTAACATCTTACTTGACATCTGTTGGGTGATAAATACCATTCAAACGACATAGAGAAACAGGTAAATCTGTTCTTAGATGCTTGATTTAAGCAGACGTCGACCGTATTACCACAATAGTTTAGACCAGAGTTAAACAGAGGTTTCTAAAATTTCGTCGGCAACAGCGACGTCTTTCGCTCGCGTTTTCTTACTCAATTCTGGCATACCTAATTATTTTACTTGTAATTTTGGTTATTGTGTTAGAAAAAGGCTTAGACGTCGATTTTTCGAGAAAATGTACAACTCATCTGTTCAAACTTGGTTTAAATATTTCGTGGGAAGACCGCAAAAGTTTCGAATGATGTTTAGGATTGAATCTAGAATTAAAAAAGTAATGGGATTATAGTGCAAGTTGCCCAACAAGGATTGATTTTGATTTGATTTAAATTGCGCAGAATAAAATGTTGAGAGTAAATGTATTTTATTTATTTATTTATTTTACGAGTATGTACCTACCTTATAAACCCACTGCAGAAACACCCCGCTAGGGTTTTGGGGGATTTGTAACTTAAACTCGGATTGGATAATCATGGAGTGAAAGTCTCCCTCCTCCTCCTCCTACTCCCTCTCATGGAGTAAGAGTCTCCCTCTGTCTCTCATCTCACGTCGTGTCATCTCATTTCGATTGTCAATTTTCCTACATGAGATTAGGAATCTGAGTAACATGAGATTATTACATTACTATGGAGTTATTTAAAGTGACGATTGTATAGTTATTTTAATTAATATTTTGTTTACTTTTTATTTGTCGAATCACCGAGTTACTGACCGTAATACGTGTTTATACAGCGTGTTCTCAATTGCGTAAAATTGATACAGGCTGTAATAAAACTTGTCAATAATGATTTATTCAATGCAGAAATTCGGTGTGGATTACTTGTTGGGCTATCGAATTGGCGATATAACTAAGTCTCTTTGTGTACCTACAAAATCATTGCTAT
Organism: Hylaea fasciaria; assembly: GCA_905147375.1. NCBI lineage: Eukaryota > Metazoa > Arthropoda > Insecta > Lepidoptera > Geometridae > Hylaea > Hylaea fasciaria. Next base: position 4,658,711 of record LR990218.1, read on the forward strand.
TCTCCTAATTAATTTTATATGTATATCATTTCTAAATAACTCAAAAAAAAATATTGCAAAACTTTTGGTGGAGGCGACATGTGACCAGGGGGTCAAACCTGCTAATTTTAGAACGCTTAAATCCAATCTCAATGTAGTGGCTTTGGAATAGTTTGCGACTATATTTCATTGTGACTTTGATTTCAAATGATCTCATTTGACTAGCTGACTAATGAAAAAAATAGCTGACTTCCATAATATGTCACAGACTATCCCGAAGCCACTCCATTGTGGTTTGGTTGAAGCGTTCTTAAATTATCAGAATTAAGCCCCGGAATTCTAGTCACTTTCACCTCCACCAAATATATTTTAGATTTGTAATTGTTTTTATTGTAAATATCCGTATAAATATCTATCTCCTTGTAATAAATGGTTATTGAACTCTAAACGTCCTAAGTTAGGAGTATATATAAAAACTACTGTATATATTACGACGCAAACAATGTTATTATACCAACTAGTGTTCAAAGCAAATAACAAACGGTTTAGACTTCAAATGTTTCGCTCTAAACCTACTTCTAACTCTAAAACTATACTGATTGAGAACACGTTAATTGTGTGGCCCCACACACATCCGATACTCTGCAATTATTACTTCGGCATCAGTTCGAATGAGTTCGATGCAGTTTGTTATTACTCCATCCGTGTAGACATTTGTAGGTATACATGTAGATATTTGTATATACATTTCGTCTTTTGTATAAATATAAGTAGTCGCATCACTAGCATTAGAGATAATTGTCATCCGTAATCGAAATCGACGTCAATCTTAAAAATCGCGGGTAATATTAGGGTTATCTTATGGTTTTATTAATTTGTTTATTAGATTGACTTGTAAAAGTGCGATTTTATTGCCTATTTAGAATAAATGATTTCACTTTGACTTTGACTTTGACTTTGGTTCCGTAGAAAGAAGAAAGCCCAGTTCCGTCAAACATGTCTGTTTGTCAGTCCGTTTGTAGATCACGACTTATGTCTTGTCATTTATATGATTAAAACAGAGTCTTGACTAATTAGCCAACACTGTTTTCCGTAACTACATTATTGAGCAGAAAAACATGCAATCATTTATTGCAATCGATATTGTAGGTACATTAAAATATTTGATAAGCGGTCAGTGGCTTTTGTTATGATCAGTGTTGACTACTATCTTGTTTGGTGTTAAGTGACGATGCGGTCGAAATGATAACTAGGCTCAGCTTAAAAAAAAGCTTAAAAATTAATAGTTCCTATAAACCGGTGAGGTAACGTAATACTGATTTGTTTCTACATTTACTATGCGTATCGCTAAAGATGTAACTTCTTGCCGGAGTCTGTATTTCCTCTTGAACCTGGTAGTCTTCAAGTGACTAGTGAACAGGTTACTTCTAGGTAAGCGTGCACCATCGTAGACCGCATCATCACTTTACATCAGGTGAGATAGTAGACTCATGGATAGGCCACACTATCGTCATCGTCATCAGCAAACCCCAAAATAATCAAAAAACAGGTGAACATCAAAAATCTGGGTATTCAACGGCAATGTCAATGCCACATTCCAATTATGTGGCTACACCATAGATTTAGTACCTTTGGGTAGTATATCGATGGGCTACACTTACGGGGAACGTCAAACAATGGGATTTACGCGATAGTTAATGGGATAATAATGGATAAATGGGATATTAATGGATATAGTTAATGGGATAATGGGATATACTGGTGGCCCGTTCATGAAGCATTCTAGAAAAAAAGAAAAACGTCAATGCAGACGAAATGGTAGCTACAAATAAAAACAGCACATTATTATATAATAGGAAATGTCGAAATGGCTAGACGGAAAAAAGTCCGAAGTAATCCAATCGGACTAAGCACGGTAACCGGAAACGGTGTACGGAAACGTTCACCACAGTCGGAATGAGAACGAACAAAAAGTGACCTAATTTGAGGCGGTGGTGGCTTAGAGGTTATCTGTGCGCTTGAAAACACAACGGCACTAGGTTCGATGCTCGGACTCGATTGTTTTTCTCGACATGTGTTCCCATCGCATTGTTCTCTATTTTGGTGATAAGGTAAGATAAGGCCTACTCTTTTACAAAAGATACAAATGCCGATGTACAACGAGAAGCCTTATATTGCCTTATTGCTAACAGCAATCTCGTCCAGACAACCTTTGGATGAGGAGGATGTGTTCTCACTCTGTTGTCTTCCGGCGATCTGGCATTCGTTAGACGCTAGAAGATCTAGACAGTATATAAATTAAAAAAAAAAGTGTGTGCGTGTAACCTTTACGCGCGATTGAAGTAAAACTTCTTTTTCTTCTTTAAAAAAGGTTGCGGAACAAAATGGCCAATGTAACCTTTTTTAAACAGCGGAAACTACACAGACTATAGTAAGCGTTACTTCCGTCAGAAAAAATCTGAGTTACTCCCTAGTCGCGCCTAAAGAAGTTTTACTTCAAAAGTGTTACGTAATGATGTAGGAAATACATTATTATAATGGAAATAAAAACTACTTATTGAGTAACTTTTTATATTGATTTCTTCTAAGTAACACTTGATTCTATCAACTCATATCACAAACATAAATACTTATTAGCAAGATTACCTAACTACGCAGTTCAAGCGCAGACACGTAATCTTTTATTTTTCCGCAAAATATTTCAGCCTGAAAATAAATCTAATCCAACGTTATCGGTACAATATCCGACTGAGATTCGTCCACTTGACATTCAAGACACGCCGAGTACGCTCGCGCTGAGAGTGTAATAACCGGATGTAATAACCGGATAAGACATTTACAGGCGACGATCTGACGACGATATCCGAAGTATCGGCAGGCCTAGCGCACTGCGAAGTATAGGTACTACAGCTCTATACACGACTTCGCAGACCCCTGGCGACTCCTAAATCAATGCCTGTACTGTCCCACTGCTGGGAAAAGGCCTCCCCACACTTTCGTGAAGAGGATTAAGTTGTAATCCACCTGGGGGCCAGTCCGGATCGGTGGATAACATGCCTCCGAATTCTCAGGCATGTTGGTTTCCTCACGAAGTTTTCCTTCACCGAAAAGCGAGTGATAATTACGTACATAATATGTTTAACAACAAACATATTGGTGCGTGCTTGCACTGGGAATTGAACTCGCTACTTCCTGCTTTAGCAGGCGGACGTTCGCCCACTTGGCTACCAACGCTTAAATTATTATCTTTATTTCTTTATTAAGATTATAACGATCACGTAAAGCGAGCGATAATGCACCAATAAACGTGTTTTTACTGGAAAGCAAATGAAAATACGGTACGTGAATTGTAGCATACGTAAGTCTATAGTATTTTACCCTGTGGTTTCTTTGCAATAAATCGGTAGAACAATATCCGACTGCGATTTGTCCAGTTATTATTCAACTATTACGTCCGCGCTGTATACGTGTATAATAACCGTAAGGGACGTCATTTAGAGGCAACGATCCGATCTGTACGATATCATAAGTCTCGGATCTAATAATCGGTAGACGGGTACGATATCCGATGAAGATTCGTCTACACGCACACGAAACACCTTATATTAATAATACACACAGTAATGTCCAAAAAAACTTGAAATATGCCAATTTATAACAAACAGGGGGTTGAAATTGACTTGAATAGCTTCAAGCAAAGGCTAGTGCGGCTATGCCTTAAACCTTTGTTTGCTGGGATTGACTGGGGGCACTGTGCCCCCAGATAGAATTAAAAATAATTTGTTACAACACCATAAACGTCAGAACGTATGTATTGTATGTAATTTTGGTCTGTCAGGGAAGAACACACAACATTGAGAGACAGAAGGCTAAAAAAATCCACAACGAATCGTATCGGCCCCTGTAAAGAGGCGTTCATCAAGATATCGATATCGGCGAATCGAGTAAGCAACACAAATAATCGTAATAGCGTTTGCTTGTAACACGAACCGCTGGCGTTCCCTTTTGCGGTTTGTGAACAACGAAAATTAAGCCAACTGATGCTTTTTTGTCGGTCGATGAAATCGCGGATTTCTGGATGGGACACACTGGTGCGTTTTGCGTTTTTGCGATACATTATAGGTTCAAAGATCATTTATTCTCAAAAAAGACAAGAAATGTCACTTACATGAGAACACTGTTAAATATAAAGTTGGTAGGTACATCTGATTCGTCAGTTACATTAAATTGTCATATCCAATGAGTGGGGCTCACTCATTTAACGCATTGTAGGTAGTAAGTTGGCCATTTAATTGATTACCTACTGTTAGTAGTAAGTAATTTTTCGCAACATATTGGGCTAATCGGGACTTAAATGCGTTAAATGAGTTTACATTTTTTATTAGCGAGGGTATTTGGTTATAAAGCTGCGCTCTTTCAAACGTAAACGTTATAGGTTGCATAACAAAACACTTTGGTCCGCGTTCGTGATTAGAGACGGTGCTTCCTCTTTAATCCAATAGCATTGTTGATGTTGTCAAGTAGGATCGTAGGATCAGCCGATAGGTGGCGGCGACAACTGGGTATCTATATACGGTTGAGCCTGCCACCTGTGTTGTCATGTAATTCTAATATTATTTTTTAAAATCTTTTAGCGTGACTGTATATATATTGAAAATTCTGTTGATGGGTTCAGTTGACCGATTCAAATATTGATTAGGTCAACTGATCCCGCGGACACAGTTTGGAGCGGGCTCAGTTGACGTAAGAGCCAGAAAAACGCACCTGTGGTTGGAAGTCGCGGGAAATGCAATATCGCAATAACGCAAAAACGCATGTGTGGGGTTAGGCTTTGATCTTAAGAGAGTGTGTGTGAGTGTGTGACCTTGCATATGGAATCTACGAAATTAGAGATTCCTATAATATAAGCTCTAGTTACTATGCATTATGCGGGAACTCGCACAATCTCCATATTATATTCTATAATGAATTTGGTTATGTAAGTGTCCTGGCTCTAATGAGCAAGACACGCAATGACATGATAACACAGTACAGGGTTCTGTAGCCAATAAAAACAGCTTGGAATTTGTGAGGTAACTTGGGTTCGAATCCCGCACGGAATTGTTTGGGTCATCCAGGTTTGTTGAGTCTGGGGTGGTGGGACCATAGTTTTTGATCTTTCTTATGGGAAGTTAAAGGTCAGGATCTGTGTATCTGATAGTAACACATTATAATTGCATTATATAAAAAGTGTTACTGTCTATTTTTTAGGGTTCCGTAGGGTAAAACGGGACCCTATTACTAAGGTCCGTCCGTCTGTCTGTCTGTTACTCAGTCTGTCTGTATTTCATGAACCGTGATAGTTGGACTGTTGACATTTTAAAAAGTGATGTTGTTCTGTTGCCGCAATAACAACTAAAACTCAAAAACAGAATAAAATAAATATTTAAGGGGGCTTCCCATACAACAAACTTTGTTTTTTGTCCATTTTTACAAATAATGGTACGGAACCATTCGTTTGCGAGTCCGACTCGCACTTGGCCGGTTTTTTTATTATTTCGAATGATCACGTTGTTTGGTATATCCTATTATTACGGATTCGTAGGAGACGAGTTTATCAGATATCTCTAAAATCCCAATTCAATACCTACCAAATATCACGTTTTACCCAATCTTATGCACCTCTATTAGGTTTATTAGCACTAAAGTTATCTCTAGACACATCCTGTTTATACGGGTCGTAAATTACTTCTGTATCTACCGCTTACTAACTACAGTGGCAATAATAACACTATAAATTGGGGTAAATTCCTATCTGTAATTACTGTGTACTGCCATGGAATATATACAGCTAGCCTACAGTAAGTTAACTCTAGGGTAATAGTATAAGATAAAAGATTACAGACCAGCTTTTGGAAAGTATATATTATTCGGTATAAAGCTGATCAAAATTAGTCTAACCTGTATGAATTTCCTGTTAGTCCTCGAGAAGTTCCATTGTCTACCCTCTATTTATTGAACTTTGTCCGAAACTTGATAGACATGCATATTCTTAATTGTAGCGAAAAGGTTTCTATTATTTATAAAAATAAATAAAAATGCAATAATAAATGCGATCGATTTACATTGACCGTGCAACCTATATATTTTTTTGTATTACCCATTGTTTACCTTTTAATATCCCCTAACTACGTAAAATTTTTCATAAAACAATTCTAGCTGTTTGCGCCAAGTTTGCATACTGCAAAGCGACCGTAAGTCGGTCATTTGTGACATTGGTATTTCATTATACCAAACGGCTTTCGGTCACTTTCTGGTAATTTTGGGGCACTTTTGGGGACTTTTATTGCTATCTGACCCTTCAATTGTGATGATATATTATTGACCGATTTATTGGCATTTTGTGGTGAGCTGGCATTGCAATTAAAACGATGCTTTTGTTGTCGACGTGGATGGGATTCCATTGTTAAATTGTTGATATTTGACGGTCTAACGTTTGTTGGGAATTGGTATGCAGGGATATACATTGTTGTGTATAATATTGACACCGACGGTCTTACCACGAAATATTTAAACAAGAGTTGAACAGTTGAGTCTAAATATTTTCTACGCAAATCGACGTCTAACCCTCGCATTTTCTAATTCAATACGTAGTATTCACAATTAAAATAATTAGGAATTACCGGATATAGTAAGACAACGCGATTGATAGTTGGACGGAGTGAGAGTGACGTCCATTTTTTGGACGAAATTTAAAAAAAAACTCTTTAATTCTGGTCTAAATTTTTGTGGTAAGACGGATCATGTTTTATTAAAGGCTTATTTTACAATCACAAATTATACATCAATATTAAACACTGGCCAGTGTTTAATATTGATATTATGAAATTTTGTGTCCACAAGCATCTTCTTTGGACAGAATTTGCACTATCAATCTTCTATCAAATCAATCAATGTTACTAGAAAAGGTCCGAAACTGAACGTCAAAAATCAGAAGTGAGTAAGTACCAAAGATCCCTTTTGTATTTCTATATAGAACTGCCGTTTAGGAGCTACGATGCTACAGACAGATACACAGATATATACGTTAAACTTATAACTGTTTGCTTCGAGGATAAAAAAAAACTTTTTGACCGGTCTATTGTCACTATTCCATACTGTACTTACTGTGTTTCTGTGTTACGGCCAAACTCACGAAATATTCGATTAGTATATTTCTGTCACCTTATTCACACTTGTTATTAGGGTTCCGTGCTCAATTACAAAGAACGGAGCCCTCGTTTTTCGTCATCTCCGTGTGTCCGTCAATTAATACGGTAGTTTAATTCCACTTCGCTCATAAAACTGTATCATAAAAGTGGCAGTTATTAGCACCATATTTTTAATTAACTAATGCAAACAAAATTAAATTAGGTGTTAAAAGTTCTAGTTAATGTAATTGTGTTTTTATTTGCACGCAATGTTAATTTAAATTCCACAGCAAAGTCACTTTGTTTGTAGCTGTATAGTAGTCGCTAGATGCACCCGCTAAATTACCGTTTTTCGGTAGAAGCTATGCATTTTTTTTCGGAATAAAACATGTTTGTATTACAGTAGATGTCGTAATCATGTAGGTTCCTATTAGTGAAAGTTTTTTCAGAATCGGATCAGCAGTTCCAAAAATTACCACTTATAAAATCACAAACAAACTTTAACTCGTTACTAGTATTAGGTTAATTTATAGATGACTCAAACACTATAATATTATAATCTAGCAGAGGGCTTAGACGGAGAATGTCCCATTAGGAAATTGTCATTTTCATAAAATTATAAATAATAATTAATCTAGCAGAGGGCCTAGACGGAGAATGTCCCAGTGGCGAATTGTCATTTTCGCAAAAACAGATCAACTAAAACAGTAATTTCGGATGTTTCGCCTTGCCCCTTTTTGCTTGATGAGCTACTTCAGCCTTGTAAACTCTACAAATTCCAACTTACCGTTCGCGTCGTCCATTACAATGGCCATTAACGACTTTACCACGCAATTAGCGCAATACAATATTTTGTTCACAAGTTTAATTACTTACTTCAAAATTTATTCGCGATAAGCAATTGTTTTTATTATTTATTGCAACGAAGTCGGTGTGAGTTATGGTATCTTTTGTTTTTAGCTTTTGTTTGTACTTTGTGTTAATTGTTAGCGACTAGATATAAGGCAGGCGACGATAGGCGCGTTACTACTTCTTCTTCTTCTTATTTAAGAGCATAGCTCTTGTCGGCGGAGTAACCGCCAGCGTTCTCTATCTTCAGCCAAAGCTTTGACTACCCTGTACGACGTGACATTTGTCTTTTCTTTTATCTGATCTGTGGATGTCCTTCTAGGTCTGCCTCTTCCTCTCTTCCCTTCTACTTTCCCTTCTATGATGTTTTTGATACTACTAACGAAGTAAATTTATAAACTAGATATAATTTATTCTATTATGATCCTAGTAATATTAAACATGAGAAAGTTAGCATGATTGAATGTTTTCCCTCTTCATGCCACCGCATGCACCAAACGTACTTTGATATTCTTCTTTTACTTCTTTTGTCAGTGGTCGTAACTCATATGCCCCGTTTATATTCTGGACAATTCTAGTCTTCAGTACGGCACTACTTGTAAAATAGTTGGATGACCTAAAATAAAAGACACGTTAGATGAGAACGTCGTTTTTAATTTAAAGTAGGTAAAACCACTTACTCTATTGTAGTGTTGAAATAATACAGGGGGCTTACCATGACGTCTTATTGCGATCCAATTGAGGACCTAAACAGAATTGTTTCACTTTAATAACAGTAATACTTGGCTATCGATATCTTTTAGGTAGACGTCAATTCCTTTAGATTTGAAATCTACCTAAATTTTGCGTCAAGATGTCACAACAAGACGTCATGGTAGGAACGATTAAGTAGTAAAACGATTCTGTTTAGGTCCTCAATTGGATCGTAATAAGACGTTATGGTAAGCCCCCAGCTCCTATAAAAAATCAAATTACATGGACTCATATCGGGTCACACAATAACACAACAGAAAATCAAAATAAAAGCAAAATAAAAAAGGAAGGAAGGAAGTTAATTGAATTTAATCATAACCTATAATATAGCCTTATAGTTAATCGTATTTGTGACGTCATAGGGGTAATTACAACAGCTGGGGGTTTTAATTGTGTCACGCGTCGTGTTCATTTTCTCTACCATTGGAGTTCGTTGCGGAACTGTTATTGTGAGTAATTTAATTAGTGTTGTTATTCAGTTAGGTATTGAACTAAAATGAAAATATAATTATTCCAATGAAATATTATAATGATTTTATAATAAGCTTTGGATGTTTGTGGCTGAATAACGCCACGACGGCCGAACGATTTTTTATGAAATTTGTAGCAACGGTGCGCTATTTAACGTTGCAGTAGAGTGATGTTTATTCCAAAAATCTACCCCTGAAAGGGTAAAATCTGATGTTAAACTTTATATGAAAAATGTATCAAGCGCCGGTCTAGTTTTATTTCGTTACTTAGGTTTGATGAAAGATATCCCTTTGAAGCGATAATTTCGTCCATTACTATAGTTTTAATTAAGTTTTTTTGTATTCAATCGGTGGATGCAAGTGGCAAATTGTCGTTCGGTGTGGCGGTCTAATGGGGGAGGCCTATGTTCAGCAGTGGACGTCTTCAGGCTGATGATTATGATGATTTTTTGTATGTACCTACTCCATTCAAATCCATTCTCGGTTACATAAAAAAATGTATAGTAAAGGTTCAAATAGACTACTATCAAAAATACCTTGTCCCTTGTGTAAAGAGCCCTACGAATCAAAGGAGCACCGGAACGCTCAATCGAAACGAAGCGAAGCGCGATGACGTCACAGCCCCCAGCCAATCAGAGCCAATTACCGTCGATTGTTTGCTTTAGCCATTGATAATCACTAGTTTCTATCCTGAAGCCAGATAAAGGAGATGTAACAAGTCATTAGGGAGGCTATTGAAATGAATTTATCGGAGAGATCTTGTGGATATTGAGTTTCGGATATGGATATGATTTTTTGGATATCCGTATTTTTGGATATTTTTCGGATATTTACAATGTTTTGATTAAAGCCCCACACAGATCCGATGTTATAGATGGTTAATGAAGCGGCGTGCCGTGTTTTGTGCATTCCGATACAAATGTATCAATATTAAATATCGCCTGCGATATTATAATCGACTAGTGCTTGGACGTAACTGCGTGCGATAGACTTAAATTTTGCGACCAAAATGACCTATTCATTATTTGCGCTAATATTTTCCAATAAATTTAATGATTAATGGTTTAATAAGGCCCATTTATTAATATCTCAGGCGAGACAGTTCCATTTAAATAGTGCTACGGTGGCCATGTGTTTGGATTATTGAGGACACAACTGATTTACTATCGGCATTGTCAATTTGACGGCTGGCTTAAAATTTAGTCCCAAATTATAGCCATTAAGCGCTGTTATTAATTGTGGGTAACGGTTGAACCATGGTTGAATAAGGATGCCACATTTGCAGTCGTCAACCTCATTCCCTAAATCTTGTATAATAGACGAACATGCCGCAACCTCAGACGATGTGGTGACTTCGGTTACATTTCTAGTCAAGGTCATATTATAGGGCATGGCTAAAAATGTAGTCAAAGTCATGACCATTGACTAGAAAAGAGGGAAAATTGTGTTTAGTCAGAGCGGCGCAAACGTTGAGACGTCTTGATAGTTTTGTTCTGCTCAAAACCTAAACATTTTCGGTCTTACCATAAAACATCTAGACCAGAGTTAAACAGATGAGTCTAAATATTTTCTCCACAAATCGACGTCTAACACTCGCCTTTTTGAACTCAATAACAAATTCACAAGTAAAATAATTAGGAATGCCAAGATTTAGTAAGAAAACGCGAGTGATAGGTAGACGTCGATTTTGTGAAACGAAATTTTAGAAACATCTGTTTAACTCTGGTCTTATCTTTTGTGGTAAGACGGTTTAAGTAGTCAATAACATTATACTTGTACAAATCAAGTTGACTTTAAATGACAAAAGAGAAAAATCAAAACTAATTATGATAATTTAAATTTTAAATATTAAGTTTGATAAATTATGTTTCTCTTTCACACGTTGATTAATAATTGAATCTCTGAAAGTAGGTGAAAGTAGAATGCAGATATCGCTGGATTTCATTTTCATTTTGCCTAAACATTAAATTCGTAAATTTTCATTTGCCTACAAAAATTGCGGAACCCTAAAACGTATTCCCTGCATGCTGAAGCCGCATCCTACTTTATATTAATTCCACAGGCTGTTTTCCCTCCATAACGAGTGTGAATTATTATCCGCCCCAGTTCTTACTAAAGCTTATCCAGTTTTATAGGGTCGGCCTGTATTAGTGCATTTTTTTTCATTTTTCGTGACATTATAGAGACCAAAGACAGTGAAATAAAAAAAATAGATGTCACGATCAAATAAGTACATAGATTCTGAACTCTAACTAGGATTCCATACCATAGTCCCACGAACACCCAGGTACAGAGATAATAGGTACTTGTGGTTCACACAAATTTTCTTTAGACAGAGGTATTTGAAGAAGAGGTAGACGGGCCGACGACATCAAAAGAGTCGCAGGCAACCGGTGGATGCAAGTGGCAAATTGTCGTTCGGTGTGGTCTAAGGGGGAGGCCTATGTTCAGCAGTGGACGTCTTCAGGCTGATGATGATGATTTGAAGAAAATAGTACTGCTTCGAAGTGTTCCGTCAGCAGTCCATAAAAGCTCCCGTTCTAGACTTAGCTCGTTTGCCAACTTAAACCTTATCGACACTTAAGTACTGCCAGGCGAGATCTTGCACAAATTTTACCCTATAATTATCTTTAGCCTTACCTAGGTACTTACTAGTTAAACCTGGAACTCACTATGACATTATCGTTTTTTTTTGTGTACGCGGCTCTATGGTTGTGCTGAGAACTAAGTAATTAAAATAAAAAAACTTACAACTGCAATTTAACTATGGTTCGAGTATAGGTGAATTAAAGTGGTAGTCAAATAGTTTGGATCCAAAATTGAATTAATTCAGTTATGAAAACCTAAAACCCACATGTTCTGTTGCTGGTCGGCCCTATAATACAGCTGCATAACATCGCCATACCGTATGTTACACAAATGGCCGGGAAGACGCTATTTTCCCGCTTTATGCGAGAATATTTGTTGCGAACACAAATTAGGTACGAACCGTACGTTTTTGTTTGGATTAAATGAGGAGAACTGAACGGAGGAACTGGCAGCTAAAGTTGGATATCATCGAGATAAAAAGGCTGAGTTAGTTTTGGTTGGGACATCGAGCGAACCAAAACTGAGTAAGTATTTTCTATTCTAGAAGTTCTTAAACTTTCGCGAACAGAAATTGTACCACGGTCGATGTAACGCGGCCGAAACGTCGAGGTATGTCTGTCAAATTTATATATTTTGATATTAGTTTGTGCGCGAATTAGTTAGTTAGTATATTTTATACTAGCTGACCCGACAGATCATTGTCTCTATGGGGAAAAGCTTCCTCTCCTTCTGTCTCTCTCCCTGCCCCAGCTGTCAAAGTGAGTGCCAGCTGTTAACTGTACAACCCGATTTTATCAGTTATATTTTTCCCAGTTTCAAAATGTTTCCCGTGATACTGACGGGATAAATAGTATTCTATATCCTTCTCCTGGTTCTCAGCTACCTTCCTACCAATTTTCAGCGAAATCGGTTCAGCCGTTCTTGAGTTATAAAAAGTGTAACTAACACGACTTTCTTTTATTAATATAGATATAAAATATAAGATTCTATTCTAACCGGATTGTCAGCTATCGATTTTAAGGCTTCTGTTATAGGCGTGATATTTTCTTCTTTTCGAGGCAATGATTGTCTAAGCTCATAGCGACTTATTTATACAGGTATGACTTCTTTACACTTATTTACATAGGTAGGTATCCTCCCTTTTCCAAGACAATAATTTCAATTCATAGTGACAACAATAAAAGTAGCTAGTAATAGTTGACAGTGGCTAAATGCACAGATCGTGCGAAGAAAAACCCAGCTAAGTGCAAGTCGGATTATCTATAGACACGGCAAAAAATACTTTTGTTGTATGGGAGCCCCCGTAAATATTTATTTTATTCTGTTTATTAGTGTTTTTTTGTTATAGCGGCAACAGAAATACATCATCTGTGAAAATGTCAACTGTCTAACTATCACGGTTCATGTGATACAGCCTGATGACAGACGGACGGACGGACGGACAGCGGAGTCTTACTTCCCGTTTTACCCTTTGGCTACGCAACCCTAAACAAGCTCAAAAACTTTCAAGGACTTTCCTCGCGACTGTACCATCCTAACACTGCTTAGCCTTGTCCACGCAATTGCTATTGGGCCAATGTTCAGAGATTTTGGCACAGTAAGTTGTGAAGTAATCGCCCCTATTGCCTAAAGAATACGGTCAAAGACTTCTGGAGCAAAAGGGCTCTTCGGCGGAAGCTGATTGTATGACTGTTCAACGATTCAGAAAATTGGTTTGCGTTTCCATGTCCTGATAACATTTTGTTCACGCACTGTGTAGCTGTTTAGCTTGTTCAACTAGTTTTGGCCGGGTACCAAAAATGTACCTACCATTGGTTTTACGATCGCTAACATCTTTTACGATCGCTAACATCCTGTCTCCTAACTAGGAGTCTCTAATCAGGAACTAAGAGGGCCATGGCCCCAAACACCAACCGTCTTACGACAACAGTTTAAATCAGAGTTAAACAGATTTTCTAAAATTTCGTTCCACAAAATTGACGTCTATCACTCGCGTTTTTTACTCAATCCTGGCATGTCTAATTTACTTGTGAATTTGTTATTGAGTTAGAAAAAGCGAGGGTTAGACGCCGATTTGTGGAGAAAATATTTAGATACATCTGTTCAACTCTTGTTTAAATCTTTTGTGGTAAGACGGCAAGGGTCTTCGATAAAAGATTTCAACGAGAGTTAAACACATGTATACAATTTCGTTATACAAACCGACGTCTAACACTCGCGTCGTCTAACTCAATAAAGAACACATTCACAAGTAAAGTTATCAGAAGTGACACATTGTATGACTGTTAAACTTCGATTTTGTGGAACGAAATTTCAGATATATCTGTTCAATTTGTGAAACGGCTGTCAGCGCGTCTTTTTAAGTTCATACAACACTTTGCCCTGTGCGGGAATCGGGTTGTAATCGGATCAAATAAATACATAAAAATATGCGGATGATGCCGCAAGCGTATCTAGAGAAGCTGTATAGAAATGAGTACCAGCTGCAGTTTTCCTTCACCATTATAAAGTCAAGGTAGATTTAATACGTAATGTCACAAATTTCATGAAAATTCAAACCCCGTCTTCTTTTTGATATAATAAAATCGTAATTCCTTCCATTACAATCATTAAAATCAGTATACATTCTGCGTAATCCATTAAATCTTATGAAGCGTGTCGCACGTCCTCAGTTCACACACACAACTCACCCTCTCATACAAGTATACGAATATGAAAAATTTCATTAAGGCATGAAGTTGTGACGCTTCCTAATGGTCGTTTAGGGTGGGCCTAGACACGTCTGCAGTTATAAGTGGCTGCCACAAGTCTTTGATTGAAGCAATTGAAATCGCATCAATAAATCAATCCCATCTCACCTCATTAATATATTGATAAATTCGAAAAAGTTTTTGTTTTTGTCTGATGTATAATGAAATTTGGTATCATAAATCATTTTAGTTCTAGAAGGATACATACCAGATTTTTACTCAGAAAAATCGAAACCGCAGAGCCCAGCTAATAGCAATTTGTATGATTCCAAAATATACCTACTGGGTAAATATACCGCACCTTTAAAAATCACTATCATCAACCTAAAGCCTCGGTGTTTCACCTCGAACAACCTTTTTAGGCAGAATACATAATGTAGAAATATCGGCATGTAAGAAGATAAATATTCTTCATTTTTGTGGCGACGTCTACACCCACCCTAATGACTAAAGACGTTTGCCTACACAAATGCTTCTTATATGCAAATATGCCGCATTATGAGAAGTTATTACCATCAATAATATGCTCGATGCTGCTTGCGCGTGTGGCATAAACTTTACGGGGCTTGAGCGAATTCTTGATCGTTTGTGGCGTGAAATGCTTGTTGGAAACACGTCGTTTTTTACATTGTTTGTTGAAGCGCTTTTGAAACTTCGCCCTTATTTTCAAAGCAATAAAATTGTGTTCAAGCACGAAACAGGGCTTGACCTGTGAGCAACCGAGTAGCTCTGGAAACTAACCTTTTCCTTTGTATAAGTTTCTGGAGAAGCTTTTTCTTAATGGTTTAATAAGGCCCATTTATTAATATCTCAGGCGAGACAGTTCCATTTAAATAGTGCTACGGTGGCCATGTGTTTGGATTATTGAGGACACAACTGATTTACTATCGGCATTGTCAATTTGACGGCTGGCTTAAAATTTAGTCCCAAATTATAGCCATTAAGCGCTGTTATTAATTGTGGGTAACGGTTGAACCATGGTTGAATAAGGATGCCACATTTGCAGTCGTCAACCTCATTCCCTAAATCTTGTATAATAGACGAACATGCCGCAACCTCAGACGATGTGGTGACTTCGGTTACATTTCTAGTCAAGGTCATATTATAGGGCATGGCTAAAAATGTAGTCAAAGTCATGACCATTGACTAGAAAAGAGGGAAAATTGTGTTTAGTCAGAGCGGCGCAAACGTTGAGACGTCTTGATAGTTTTGTTCTGCTCAAAACCTAAACATTTTCGGTCTTACCATAAAACATCTAGACCAGAGTTAAACAGATGAGTCTAAATATTTTCTCCACAAATCGACGTCTAACACTCGCCTTTTTGAACTCAATAACAAATTCACAAGTAAAATAATTAGGAATGCCAAGATTTAGTAAGAAAACGCGAGTGATAGGTAGACGTCGATTTTGTGAAACGAAATTTTAGAAACATCTGTTTAACTCTGGTCTTATCTTTTGTGGTAAGACGGTTTAAGTAGTCAATAACATTATACTTGTACAAATCAAGTTGACTTTAAATGACAAAAGAGAAAAATCAAAACTAATTATGATAATTTAAATTTTAAATATTAAGTTTGATAAATTATGTTTCTCTTTCACACGTTGATTAATAATTGAATCTCTGAAAGTAGGTGAAAGTAGAATGCAGATATCGCTGGATTTCATTTTCATTTTGCCTAAACATTAAATTCGTAAATTTTCATTTGCCTACAAAAATTGCGGAACCCTAAAACGTATTCCCTGCATGCTGAAGCCGCATCCTACTTTATATTAATTCCACAGGCTGTTTTCCCTCCATAACGAGTGTGAATTATTATCCGCCCCAGTTCTTACTAAAGCTTATCCAGTTTTATAGGGTCGGCCTGTATTAGTGCATTTTTTTTCATTTTTCGTGACATTATAGAGACCAAAGACAGTGAAATAAAAAAAATAGATGTCACGATCAAATAAGTACATAGATTCTGAACTCTAACTAGGATTCCATACCATAGTCCCACGAACACCCAGGTACAGAGATAATAGGTACTTGTGGTTCACACAAATTTTCTTTAGACAGAGGTATTTGAAGAAGAGGTAGACGGGCCGACGACATCAAAAGAGTCGCAGGCAACCGGTGGATGCAAGTGGCAAATTGTCGTTCGGTGTGGTCTAAGGGGGAGGCCTATGTTCAGCAGTGGACGTCTTCAGGCTGATGATGATGATTTGAAGAAAATAGTACTGCTTCGAAGTGTTCCGTCAGCAGTCCATAAAAGCTCCCGTTCTAGACTTAGCTCGTTTGCCAACTTAAACCTTATCGACACTTAAGTACTGCCAGGCGAGATCTTGCACAAATTTTACCCTATAATTATCTTTAGCCTTACCTAGGTACTTACTAGTTAAACCTGGAACTCACTATGACATTATCGTTTTTTTTTGTGTACGCGGCTCTATGGTTGTGCTGAGAACTAAGTAATTAAAATAAAAAAACTTACAACTGCAATTTAACTATGGTTCGAGTATAGGTGAATTAAAGTGGTAGTCAAATAGTTTGGATCCAAAATTGAATTAATTCAGTTATGAAAACCTAAAACCCACATGTTCTGTTGCTGGTCGGCCCTATAATACAGCTGCATAACATCGCCATACCGTATGTTACACAAATGGCCGGGAAGACGCTATTTTCCCGCTTTATGCGAGAATATTTGTTGCGAACACAAATTAGGTACGAACCGTACGTTTTTGTTTGGATTAAATGAGGAGAACTGAACGGAGGAACTGGCAGCTAAAGTTGGATATCATCGAGATAAAAAGGCTGAGTTAGTTTTGGTTGGGACATCGAGCGAACCAAAACTGAGTAAGTATTTTCTATTCTAGAAGTTCTTAAACTTTCGCGAACAGAAATTGTACCACGGTCGATGTAACGCGGCCGAAACGTCGAGGTATGTCTGTCAAATTTATATATTTTGATATTAGTTTGTGCGCGAATTAGTTAGTTAGTATATTTTATACTAGCTGACCCGACAGATCATTGTCTCTATGGGGAAAAGCTTCCTCTCCTTCTGTCTCTCTCCCTGCCCCAGCTGTCAAAGTGAGTGCCAGCTGTTAACTGTACAACCCGATTTTATCAGTTATATTTTTCCCAGTTTCAAAATGTTTCCCGTGATACTGACGGGATAAATAGTATTCTATATCCTTCTCCTGGTTCTCAGCTACCTTCCTACCAATTTTCAGCGAAATCGGTTCAGCCGTTCTTGAGTTATAAAAAGTGTAACTAACACGACTTTCTTTTATTAATATAGATATAAAATATAAGATTCTATTCTAACCGGATTGTCAGCTATCGATTTTAAGGCTTCTGTTATAGGCGTGATATTTTCTTCTTTTCGAGGCAATGATTGTCTAAGCTCATAGCGACTTATTTATACAGGTATGACTTCTTTACACTTATTTACATAGGTAGGTATCCTCCCTTTTCCAAGACAATAATTTCAATTCATAGTGACAACAATAAAAGTAGCTAGTAATAGTTGACAGTGGCTAAATGCACAGATCGTGCGAAGAAAAACCCAGCTAAGTGCAAGTCGGATTATCTATAGACACGGCAAAAAATACTTTTGTTGTATGGGAGCCCCCGTAAATATTTATTTTATTCTGTTTATTAGTGTTTTTTTGTTATAGCGGCAACAGAAATACATCATCTGTGAAAATGTCAACTGTCTAACTATCACGGTTCATGTGATACAGCCTGATGACAGACGGACGGACGGACGGACAGCGGAGTCTTACTTCCCGTTTTACCCTTTGGCTACGCAACCCTAAACAAGCTCAAAAACTTTCAAGGACTTTCCTCGCGACTGTACCATCCTAACACTGCTTAGCCTTGTCCACGCAATTGCTATTGGGCCAATGTTCAGAGATTTTGGCACAGTAAGTTGTGAAGTAATCGCCCCTATTGCCTAAAGAATACGGTCAAAGACTTCTGGAGCAAAAGGGCTCTTCGGCGGAAGCTGATTGTATGACTGTTCAACGATTCAGAAAATTGGTTTGCGTTTCCATGTCCTGATAACATTTTGTTCACGCACTGTGTAGCTGTTTAGCTTGTTCAACTAGTTTTGGCCGGGTACCAAAAATGTACCTACCATTGGTTTTACGATCGCTAACATCTTTTACGATCGCTAACATCCTGTCTCCTAACTAGGAGTCTCTAATCAGGAACTAAGAGGGCCATGGCCCCAAACACCAACCGTCTTACGACAACAGTTTAAATCAGAGTTAAACAGATTTTCTAAAATTTCGTTCCACAAAATTGACGTCTATCACTCGCGTTTTTTACTCAATCCTGGCATGTCTAATTTACTTGTGAATTTGTTATTGAGTTAGAAAAAGCGAGGGTTAGACGCCGATTTGTGGAGAAAATATTTAGATACATCTGTTCAACTCTTGTTTAAATCTTTTGTGGTAAGACGGCAAGGGTCTTCGATAAAAGATTTCAACGAGAGTTAAACACATGTATACAATTTCGTTATACAAACCGACGTCTAACACTCGCGTCGTCTAACTCAATAAAGAACACATTCACAAGTAAAGTTATCAGAAGTGACACATTGTATGACTGTTAAACTTCGATTTTGTGGAACGAAATTTCAGATATATCTGTTCAATTTGTGAAACGGCTGTCAGCGCGTCTTTTTAAGTTCATACAACACTTTGCCCTGTGCGGGAATCGGGTTGTAATCGGATCAAATAAATACATAAAAATATGCGGATGATGCCGCAAGCGTATCTAGAGAAGCTGTATAGAAATGAGTACCAGCTGCAGTTTTCCTTCACCATTATAAAGTCAAGGTAGATTTAATACGTAATGTCACAAATTTCATGAAAATTCAAACCCCGTCTTCTTTTTGATATAATAAAATCGTAATTCCTTCCATTACAATCATTAAAATCAGTATACATTCTGCGTAATCCATTAAATCTTATGAAGCGTGTCGCACGTCCTCAGTTCACACACACAACTCACCCTCTCATACAAGTATACGAATATGAAAAATTTCATTAAGGCATGAAGTTGTGACGCTTCCTAATGGTCGTTTAGGGTGGGCCTAGACACGTCTGCAGTTATAAGTGGCTGCCACAAGTCTTTGATTGAAGCAATTGAAATCGCATCAATAAATCAATCCCATCTCACCTCATTAATATATTGATAAATTCGAAAAAGTTTTTGTTTTTGTCTGATGTATAATGAAATTTGGTATCATAAATCATTTTAGTTCTAGAAGGATACATACCAGATTTTTACTCAGAAAAATCGAAACCGCAGAGCCCAGCTAATAGCAATTTGTATGATTCCAAAATATACCTACTGGGTAAATATACCGCACCTTTAAAAATCACTATCATCAACCTAAAGCCTCGGTGTTTCACCTCGAACAACCTTTTTAGGCAGAATACATAATGTAGAAATATCGGCATGTAAGAAGATAAATATTCTTCATTTTTGTGGCGACGTCTACACCCACCCTAATGACTAAAGACGTTTGCCTACACAAATGCTTCTTATATGCAAATATGCCGCATTATGAGAAGTTATTACCATCAATAATATGCTCGATGCTGCTTGCGCGTGTGGCATAAACTTTACGGGGCTTGAGCGAATTCTTGATCGTTTGTGGCGTGAAATGCTTGTTGGAAACACGTCGTTTTTTACATTGTTTGTTGAAGCGCTTTTGAAACTTCGCCCTTATTTTCAAAGCAATAAAATTGTGTTCAAGCACGAAACAGGGCTTGACCTGTGAGCAACCGAGTAGCTCTGGAAACTAACCTTTTCCTTTGTATAAGTTTCTGGAGAAGCTTTTTCTAATCACGTATTTTTAACTCTTACCTTGGTGTTAGACTCTCCTGGCTAGCTATATTGAGAATCAAACTGAAAATCTGTCGCTAATGGCGGTCCTAGAGTCCAGGCCCATTCTACGACGCCATTTGTAAAATTCCGGACATACGATTCCATCATCATCATCAAAATCACATCCCAACACCCACTGCTGGACGCGTCTCATCATCATCCCTCTCGTTGGGATGAGAAGGCCATATAATCCTACTAATATTATAAACGCGAAAGTTTGTAAGTATGGATGGATGGATGGATGTTTGTTAGTCTTTCACGTAAAAACTACTCAATGGATTTTAATGATACTTTACAATAATATAGCTTACATATCAGAATAACACATAGGGTACAATTCATAAAGATATATCGTATATTATCCAAACGCGGGTGAAACCGCCGGGCGCAGCTAGTATAGCCATAGTCCACCAAGGTGTCCGGTCCAGATTTGTGATTATACATCTTGCCGACACTCTTATACACGATTTCTTGCGTGTAGTAAGTACGCAGTAAATATCCCATTTCAGCTGTTCTGTATACCAAATCTCCTGTGTGTTTACGCCATAATACAACTTATAATTAAGGCTACAGTATGTAATTAACCTACCCTGGACGAAGCAGTAATCCGAAGCATGTTTATTTAATAAAGGACGTATAAAGATGTGAGGATTATGTCCTTATTACTTAGGCGGGCAGTGACGTTTTTCTGTAGCCCAAGTTGTGAGAAGAAGCGGATTGAAATTCTTGTCCATCCAAGGTAGAAAAAAATTGATGAAGCAGTAAAGTCGCCCATTACACAATATTTATTTGTTTTATTTTTCTGTTCTCTGTTAGAGTATGTTTATTGTATTGTGTTCAATAAAGAGGTATTGTATTGATTTCTTATTCTTATAATTATTATGTGCTAGTTAGGTTCTTCTTCGTCGTATCGATGGTTCAGTAGGCAACTCTGCGGAAAAAGTATTAAAAGGAGACCTTAGGAATGGCGATAACTTTTATTTTTGTTACTGTATTTTTTTTTGTTTTGAAGTAGTTTCTTAGACTATGGCAAATGTTTTTTGGTGCTCTTTAACTCGAAGGTAAAGTAAATGAGTGTAGCTATGTAGTGCTTAGAGCTTTTTACATCACCGAGGAGTGAGACAGGCAACTCGTTCATCAGATAGTAAACGGCGCACCTGCCAGTAATCATTGCAGTGCCACCTAGATGCCAGTGCCGCATGATTTTGCACTGCAAAGGTGCATTGCAAAATCTTGCGTGGCACTGCACTGCATTCGCTTCTCTGAGACACCTGATATTAATATATGTTCAGTTTAGAGTATGGACATTTAAGACTAACGGTCAAAATTAATAATCAATCCAATCCAATTTTGCTATCTGGGATTGATATCACAATCCATTTTTAGGGTCAAACTTGCTAATAACCGATCTGTGGATTGGTTTATAAATGCACGCAGATTGGAAATCGATCGAACGATAGGCAGCAATCCAAGATCGACTTCAATCTTGGATATAAGATACAATATTAATTTCGGCTGTAAGCCAACTCAAAAGCTATTTTGAGGTTTGTAATACTCTCAGCTCATTTGTTAGCTCGCTACAGCCACTCTCTTGGGCCACAATATCTATCCCGTTGATTTGATTCCGCCGACCTCTCACTGGGCTTTACCCAATAAAAGTACATAATAAAAACCCTTTTTGAATATTTCCCTCTTTAGTACGAATAAAGCATTTAATGGCATCTGTCGGATTCGGTTTCATATTGCCCGATATTAGATGCCCTTTTGAGATGTGCCCTTTTCAGTTGTGCCCTTTTGAATTTTGATATCAAAATGGGATTTCGACGTGACTCGCATTGCGGATGTCTGTTTGTCGTTATAGAAAGCGGTGACCTTTACTAGGGTAGGAAAAATGAAATAGACTACGTTAACGTAGCCTGCCCTTCTGGAAAAGTATTTATGAAGCTGGCCTGACCCGAACCGACGACATAATTATTGTTACGTTTTTGTCTCTACTATCCCGATTATGAAATCAAAATCTCATTTGTGCTATGCACAATATCGTAACCATTCAGTAACTGACCTAACTCTATATAAATAAACAATAATATGTTGTATTAACTAAAAAACGGGTTTATTTTGCGGATAGCTGCAAGCATGTTTATATTAGCACCTATTGAAAAAAAAATCCTTTTAATGCTTCGTCATCCATTTATCTACATACGCATGAAAAATTTCAGTTCAAACTGAAAGCAGGAAGTGGTTCGAATGTAACTTTCGTGATTTGATGACAAACACCGGGAGCACAATGGAACGAAATAAATGATTAAAATGTATAAATTTATATCCACATACAAATTGTTACATCATAGTTTTTCCTAAAATTTTCACACTTCGATTCCCAGTTTGTAGAACGAACAAATAAGGTTCAAATTCGGTACAGAGATTGAGTGTGTTCTCTAGTTATCGTTGCTTACACAGCTCAGTCGATCGCAGTTTATGATAACTACCTATTAATTGTCTTCGTCGTTACTGCGATCTCTCATTTATTGGTGCCCATAAATACACTACAGATTTGCAAGGCTGCAATTACAGCGGCGCCGACGGGGTTTGTCCTCACACTGAACACGCAATCAAAACAAGCTATTCAATGTGTAGTCTGAATCAGTCGATAAAAAATAGGGTCTTAAGTCTTACCACAAAAGATTGAAAGAAGAGTTAAACAGATGTGAGCTGTCGAGTGGCGCTGCCGAAAGGGTTAATCGTTTTGAATCTTAAACAATTACGATTAGAAAATGTTCAACATAGAATTGTTTTCATATTCACATCTTTAACAAAGCTTACCTCTTCTACAATATAAGTAGTGCCCGTTTGATCTCAAATTACGTAGTTTCTTGTACCTCCCCGGTCGGACATTCACATAAGAGCATACTTCGTGTAATAGTTTATTTGAAAATTTACAATCACATAAATTCTCAGTTTCATACATAAAATAACAACCGTGCACTGCACAAAGTTTTAACCGCAGCCAGCAACATGCAATACATCACGGCAACATTTTACATTTAAGTTTTCGCATTAAACTCGCACACAAAAAAATTTATGGATGCACAAAAATTTTGCACGCGCACAAAAACGAACTAAATCGTGTGGCATGAACGGCCACAATATGTTAAGAGAACGAAAAAGCAGCACTCGTGTTGTAATTTGTATATCGCCAGCCCTAATCCTCATTTGTCTAGCCGCACGTAGAGCTGGAATTATGGCTGTAGCCAAACGTAGCCAAACTTAGCCAAACGTAGCCAAGTCTAGCCAAACCTAGACAAACGAAACTGTAGTGCAGATGGGGGCTATGTACAATGTACATTCTACCATTCAGGAACGTGAGTAAATCCAAGTACAAGCTTGGTGTGCCTATGATAAAAAAATAAGACACGTTAATGTATTGTTATGCTTTATGTGCCGGATGGTACGAAATTGAATGGCACAAATATACATTTTAAAACCCTAAATCTAGTTGAAAAATAAATATAGCTGAACCAAATAGGGTCTTTACTTTTGCGCCACCCAGTATAAATCACCATGTCTTCAAAAACATAGTAGATGCCGTACGTGTTAATTATTCTCAAAGCACGGAAATTGTGTGTCAGCTCCGACGCACGACTGGAGTTTACTCCTTAAGTACGATTGTCAAAACAGACGCAAACAAAAAACAACAATATAAGTAAATCGACACTGATAGAAATAAACAAGCTCAATAACATAGTCGCTTTGCAGCATACTCTATACCAGTGCAGCCAGATCGTGCGTAGAGCGTACCCCCACTATAAGAGTTTAGCCATCAGTAAGACTGAGAGAAAGCATTATAAAGTATAGGCAAAGTAAGGGTACACACACACTACCCACGATCTAGCTGCACTGCTCACGCCAAACTAGAAAGTTGCGCACGATAGGTTGCGCACCAAAAACGTAACGAGGTCATTCGTTCAGTAGATTTTACTCCTCACATTTTTCTCATACCGGGCGCCTTATATCAAAAAACCGATTCTTAAGGAGTAAACTCCAAAAATAAATAAACACTTAATAACTAAAGTTACCAACATCTCAAAAAAATGTTATTTTATAACACACAAAATCCACACTTATTACAATGTATTCATACAAATGTAACAATAAACTAGGTCCAAAGGACTCAATACGCGGAATCCACCCGGCAAATAATCGTAACGTATCTTTGGATTTGCCTTATCACAGTTTGATACCGAATCGGTTGTTCTAACAACCGCTGGTGCCTATATGAAAGCGGGCGCTGTATCTGTGTGCAAAACCATTTCACTGCGTATGGGACCCTTGTAGTCTGGTTGAGTCGATAACGAGAGTGGTGGTTGATATTCGTGTTCCAAATCCGGGCACAAATTCTCGCCTGTTGCAAATTCTCCGCCCCATAGAGACCTTGTTGCACTTTGAACTGTCTAAGGCCGTGGTCTCCTATACCTAAACGCTATCAAAGTCAAAGCATTTGTTGTAAATCTACACTAATATTATAAAGAGGAAAACTTTGTTTGTTTGGTTGTAATGAATAGGCTCCGAAACTAATGAACCGATTTGAAAAATTCTTTCACTGTTGGGAAGCTATGCTATCCCCGGGTGACATAGGCTACCTTTTATCCCGTAAAAACTAATGGTTCTCGCGGGATAGTAGTTAACGCGGGTGAAACCGCGAGGTGCTTCTAGTAAAACATAAAGTATGATAGATTAAATCGCTTACAGCGTCAACGCCGGACACCGCGTCACGATGCTTACTGTATAGAAATATACTGTTGTGGTTTCTTATACGCTGATGTCGACGTACTTTTCTATAAGACATTGTAACGCGGCTTGGAAACGAGCGGCCGATGGTGTTTCTAGGAGACAACAGCCAAAAAGAAAGAAAAAAATTGCGGCAACAGACAACATTTTACAGCAGTGAAGGACAAACAATAAAAATGAAGAAAGTATGTACCTACTTATAATGTAAATAAACATATTACAGAAAAAAAGTAAAATGGTCTTACCACAAGAAATTTCAACCAGGGTTGAACGTATGAGCCTAAATATTTTCTCCACAAATCGACGTCTAACCCTCCATTTTTATAACTAAATAACAAATTTACAAGTAAAATAATTAGGAAAGCCAGGATTGAGGAAGACAACGCGAGTGATAGACGTCGATTTTGTCGTCGGTTTTGCCTTTTTGAAGTCACTTATAAAAATAATAAAGATTATCATTCTAGTAACTGCTCCAGTACTGGACTAAGCTACTGAACCCGAAAAAACTGTCTCTCAGTTACGACAAAATAGAGCGTAATTTAATTTTAATACCACCAACGGTAGGGTGGATCTCGCCCGCCCCCGCATACGATCTTAATAAAGAAAGTAGGGTAATTCTGATACAACCCTGAATCCAAAATTTCATCCTCGTATATTTTCCAAAGGCTTGCACTAGGAATGTGATAAAAAAATAACCGTAACCGAATCTATCGGGTATCGGAAAGCAAAATTGGTATTTGCATGACCGGTAATTTTTTTTATAGTGTGCCTTTGTTGGACCACTATACCAGTCTCATCTGGAGATTGATTACGTGACTTTTTTATGCAATAAATTACAATTTCATACAGCCTACACGATAGAGCTAATTAAAATCGTGCAAATGGTGTTATTATGGTATAATATGGTCATATTATATAGGTAGATAAATGTATGTAGTGGAAAACCAGAATTAAATACAAATGGTCCTTAGTAACAAAATAATAATTCATCAATATTAATATCCGTAATCGAAATTCTGCTGGTTTTCCATGTCCGATGTAATTATTTTTGAATATATTAATATTAATATATCTCTATCCGAAATAAGTACTTATTAACTAATCAGTTGTAAGTATTTAATATTCCAATCCGTAATAGTGATATTTTTCAGCACCTTACCGTATCCGTAACAACGTTACAACCCCATCTTGTGTTTCGGACAATCGCCTAGGGCGTATGGGAATGTATTTTAATTTCAAAGAAAATGTGGCCTCTGAGATTTTTGAGGTCTGGCGAGGATGGGTAAATTGAATTTTCCACTATACGAAGCGGTGTTATTTAGGCAAATTACTTACAGTAGGTTAAGATATAATATCCGATCCATACAAATAAATAATATTGAAGTGACTGTTTGTAATGCCAAAACAACAGCATTTTCTTGGCTTTGCGTATTAATTAATACTCCACCAGAAAAACACAATTTTGATGAAAAAAATACGAAATTAACAACGTAACACGGTCGGGTTTTCAGCCAAAACTTGCAAGCTTATCATGATAACCACACCATAATATGGTGCCAGCAAGCAATAAGGTTCCGATAGAGACGAAAGAGACAAAGGAACTCAGTGGCTAACAATAGACACATGCCACCTTACCACAAAAGTTAAGACCAGACTTAGTTAAACATAGTGGTTTCCAGAATTTCATTGAACAAAATCGACGTCTATCACTCGCGTTTCCATAATCAATCCAGGCATTCCTAATTATTTTACTTGTGAATTTGTTATTGAGTTAGAAAAGCGAGGGTTAAACGTCTATTTGTGGAGAAAATAATATTTAGACACATCTGTTCAACTTATGCGCTATTTCTAAAACCTAGTTCTAGTTAGAATTGACCAACCGATAAGTGTCTTTGTCATTTGTGTAGTACCAGAAAGAGACAAAGTTAGACTAATCGGTTGGTCGACGTTAACAAAGGATTAAGAAACCGGCCATAAGGATCCGAGCTCATGTATAATAGTCTGTGCTTATATACGTAACATCTTATGTCTGGTGAGTTTTGGCGGGAATCCGATGGTGAGATGTTGTTGGTTTTACATTTTGAAGTAAAACTTCTTTGGGCGCGACTAGGGAGTAACTCATTTTTTTTTTGACGGAAGTAACGCTTACTATGTCTGTGTAGTTTCCGCTATTTAAAAAAGGTTACATTGATATGTCAATGTAGTTTTACTTCAATCGAGCGTAAAGGTTACACGCACACACTTTTTTTTTCTCATACTTGTGTTTCTTCGAGTGTTACTGTGCAATATTGGTGGAATATTGGTGATTGAGTGTTCGTAAACGAGTGTGGGCAAATTATATAAACCCAAAAAGAGTGTCACTTTTTTCCAAAACTCCTAGGAAGTTTTAGTGAAGCATCTACCATTTTACTGAATTGTAACCTTGACTATGTAAATAATCGATTTGACGACGAGTATTGCTGTAATTCTAATACTTTTCAATCGTAAAAAATAAGAAATAGTTAAATATTATACTTGACTTGATACTAAATGTACAAACCGTGCGAAACCATAACAAAAAAAAAAGCTTTTGTATGTCGAGCCTTATCTCGTGCCATGCATTACCTACCTTCGATATTTAATTACCCCCTCTCTTTACTTCACTTACCTGTTTACTGAGTTCGCCTCTGTGTTTGTATAACCCACTGCTGGCGAGTTTCGGAGTGACGCTAATCCGCGTCAGTTACAGATTTGGAGTTAGAAAAGTTATGGTGTCGGTTGTTTCCGTCAGATTTTTTTTTGTTAGGCACTTGCATTATTTACACATTCAGCTAGGTGTCGAGTTCAAGTCAATGAGGTAGTCAGTATCTATTCTCATCAGGGGTTTTACCATGACATCTTATCGCGATCCAATTGAGGACCTAAACAGAATCGTTTTACTCTTTATTCGTACCATGACGTCTTGTTGTGACATCTCGACGTTCAATTTAAGTTGATTTTAAATCGAAAGGGATCGACGTCTACCTAAATGATATCGAAAGCCATGTATTACTATTATTTAAAGTGAAACGATTCTGTTTAGGTCCTCAATTGGATCGCAATAAGACGTCATGGTAAGCCCCTAGTTAGCAGCCAACGTCGCTCTGAGTGTTGAAGTTTAGTATCCTACCCGTCGCGTCACTCCATTTTGGCATCTCCGCCCTTTGCATCTGTAGCCTAGAATCTAGTCAGTTCCATTTTTTACTGATTGAGAAGAGTCGTTAAGCCACGTCAGAGGCCCTTGGGCGGCCTAACAAACTCTGACATCAGAGGCCTACATTACCTCATTCGATTATCAAATAATAATCAATGTACCTATGAAAGTTTCTTCACAGTCAAATTATGATTTTTAAAAGAGACTGTTCAGCAAAGTGGTTCTCTTTTGTGTTTTTTTTTTTATAATTTATTCCACAGACACACGTTCCTGTCGCACCTCCCTGTACGAACTATACATTTTCTTAAATTACGAGTGTTTTCAGTAATTTACTGCGCCGACACCTCCCTTGGGCGCCGTAATACGCTATTCCTGTGACCATAAAATCTTTCTAACCATTACAGCCGGTCGGGACGTAAGTATTCGTATGAATTTCTGGATCATTATATTTTTAACGGCGAACGGTACGTTCTTAATGTTTCACGGTTAAAGTGGCTTTATCCGACTATCTATCTATTTGGGCCGTAATCGGCCGTAAGCACCCCAGTGTTGCTGCTCTCTATTATAATAAAAGCGAGGATATATAGATGACTAGCTGGTGCCCGCGACTTCGTCTGCGCAGGATTACACATTTTGGCTATAATGTCTTACACATAAGACATATAGTATACTGTGGCGGGCTTTTTTGTACGACTATTTAAGATAAACATTCCATCATACATTACATATTATTATGTGTAACTAGCGGTTTTGGTAGCGCACGCCAGAATAGCTCGCAGAAGGTAGATTTTTTTCTACTTACTTGACACTTGCCGTCATATTTTGGACAATTCACACAATATCTTTATAAATTGTAGCCTATGTGTTATTCTGATGTATAAACTATATTATTGTAAAGTTTCATTAAAATCCATTCAGCAGTTTTTACGTGAAAGAGTAACAAACATCCATCCATCCATACCAACAAACTTTCGCGTTTATAATATTAAGTATATTATATTATAGATCAGGCGTTTCTTTGCGGTAAGTAGTATTTTCAAAACGATGAAGTAAAACCGCAGTAACGTGGCGGTTATGTTTTGTAAGGCCAAACGCGGGTAGTTGGAAACAACACCTGCCGCTCCAGACGGTGATACCCGCATACTCCAGTCTTCTCGTGACCACGGTCGATGTGACTCGGCCGTAACGTCGACGTATGTCAAAAGTGTATATTTTGATATTAGTTTGTGCGTGAATTGGACCCGTATTTAGCTAGTTAATGCGATGAAGTAAAATATGGTAGGTAGGGATTGTTTGTCATACATTATATTTTAGGAAAGGGTTCGGTTAGTAAATAATTATAGCGATTACATGTACTGTTATATATCCTATCCTAAATTTGACTTAAAAATTTTGGCGGAATATTAGGTACATTATTATTTTCACTTTATCGATTTGAAGGCACGCTAAATTAATGTCAAAAAAGCGCTTTGTTTCGAGAACCGATTATTCTAACTAACAAGTTACTAAGTTACCTAAGCCATCTTCTAAGAGGAAAAGTTACTCTCTTGAATTTTAGCGCCTTTTTGTAGTTCCATTAAAATAATGAGCTGAGTCCTCGTTAATATCAAGACGATTCTTTAATTTATTATCAGGATCTTTAATTATGAGATTATTAAAGAACTATTACTTAAATGAAACTTGGAGCATCGTTGACTACCCTCGGAGGCGGTATCTTTTTAATTTATTCTATACTTGCCTCAGATTAAGAGCTATATTTTGTCTAAAATGAGAAA
Source organism: Hylaea fasciaria (assembly GCA_905147375.1). Taxonomy (NCBI): domain Eukaryota; kingdom Metazoa; phylum Arthropoda; class Insecta; order Lepidoptera; family Geometridae; genus Hylaea; species Hylaea fasciaria. The sequence goes on from LR990218.1 coordinate 4,688,887, forward strand.
CAACGTGGCTGAATGCTATTTCTTAGGTACCCAACATGGTTTCCCCGCAGTTTAATCGTTTTCTATATCAAAGTAAAATATTAACTCTTAAAAAAATCCACTCTTTAAGGGTACATTTTTAGAATAAAAAGCCCTGCAAAGGAGGGGACTTCTTGGCAGTTTTGCAGGTAAAATAAAATGGCACGTTATGGTGTTTTTATCAATCGCCTATACGAAAACTGATTGAATCAAAATTAAATCAATATTACCTACACATTGGCGAATGCAGAATAAAATTTAGATGAATAAAAAAAAAATAGTAACTACACGTTTTCAGTGTTCGTAGCAAACCTAAGTAGGTACGGATACAAAGAACAAAGGGTAAGTAAGTAGTCTCATAGAATTAAATAAAACAGATGATTAGATGATTATATTATCTCCGCGCCATTTGCGCTGATACTCATTTGCATCAGTACAATCTACTTGTAAATGTTCTCAACGAAGCAATTTTAATATCTCGGACACAATAAAGTCATTTCCACTAAAAATCCAGTAAACGAACCAAAAGCATTCACGTAAACTAGACGTTTGACAGGCGGCCATCTTTGTTTTCTTTTTTTTTTTGCCGGCAGGCGTCAATGGCGTCTCATCATTATTCCTAAAAATAATGATCGGTAGAAAAAACATCTTCCCGATTATCTGTTCGGAGAACGATAGTAGATTAACCAAGCGCGGGTCGCAAGGGCTTTTGTTAACATCGGATCGAAGATTGGGAACACCTGGTGACCGTTCGCGCGATTAGTGCGGGCCGCGGTATCGATAAAATATGCAAAACGTTATCGATTAATTTGCATATTTTTGTGATTTTAAGCAAATGTTGCGTATCGTTATCTGATTGGGGGGTTTAAATTGTGATCAAAATCTTGGGGAAAACAAAATTGTTAGTAAAACAACCTTAATGTTTTTTTATACCATCGGAAATAATATAATCAAAACATTTTAGTGCCACTTATTTAGGGATCTGGCTTTTAAATATTGGCGTGGTATTTTTAAATATACATTATTCAAGCAGGAGTTATAACCACGGAAGGATTGCGGATTCAATTATTATTCTCATAATTAAATATTTTAATAATATTATACTTATAAATGCAAAATTTAAATTTTCATGTTCTAGGTGACAGATAATTATACAAAAACAGGGATGAATACAAACAACTTACCTTCAACAAATAGAAACAAAAATTTAATTGCTGTTTGGGCGTTGTTCAGAATTAATCTATGCGATCTGTAGCCGTGAACGAAACCATATTATGTCGATATCGATAATATTGTGTCGATATCGATACGCACATAAATCACATATCGATTCAGCACTAGCAAGTCCCACCCTTCAATAGAGGCGTTCGATCGTAAACTACTACAAAGGAATTCCTCCAGCGCTCGATCCTTGAACAAGGATCACGTATGCACAATTCGTTATGTTAACTTACCTGCGTGGTGACATGGATGTAAATTAAAATGGATATGGCTACAGAATTTTGAAGTAAAATTTCTTTACGCACACTTGCATTGAGGAGTAAGCTGGTGAATGCCTGACGAGAGCGTTACGGAAAGTGTGATCGGGCGACGCGAACGAAACTTGAAAGTTAGTGAAGATAGAAAGAGAAGTTACGGTTCGTATATTACTGTGTTCTTTCTCTCTTTCTCTCATAGCCTCTTATAAATGTTACGTATAGACTGAGCTATAAAAAAATTACTTCAATCATGTGGTCTAAAGCACACTCGTTTCTTATTTAAATATAACATAAAACGAAACGTTCAGTCAGTGACGGCATGACAGAGATGACACGATGACATGACGTGACGTGAGTGGTGACATATTTCTGAAAGCACAAATGAGAATAAAGTAAAATGTTTAACCACGTGGTGGTAGACTGTGATCGATAAATGACTGGCGCCTTCTGTTTTCGCTCGTAATTTTCCTCTTCTCCATATAAAGTTTGTTTCGCCCCTTAACAAAGTTTCAGGGGTAATTTTTGGAATAAAAAGTTATGTACGTTACAATCCCTAAACCATTAGAACATCAAATAAGCGAATCGTAATTACTAATTGTTACTGTGTTGTTAAACAATACCATCTCTGTCATCCGTCACAACGTCACAAAGTGACAGCAGTGGGAACGTAATGAAACGATTATAATGTTCAAAGCACTTCCATTCATTCTACATCCATGATAAAAGGAAAGATTTCACTCGTCGTGGGTGTTTAAAAAAGGACGCGGTTTCGCTTGTAACCATGTTAAACTTCTATTCTGCATAAGCATGCCAAATTACACTACATTGATGTTGAACAGGGAAAAAAGTGGTTGAATACGAGCTTTCTTGGAAGCAACGCACAGTACAAGTGCAGTAACTCAGCTTGGGACAAGCGGGAAAGATTACAAAATTGAAATATCTTTGTTCGCATAGGTCCCGAGAGGAAGCTCGTGAAAGTTAATCAATTGGATCCCTGGATTCGGAATACAGGAATTTGAGAAGTACTGACCAGCATTTTTTTGATAATAATAATATACGTAGTTTTGTGATTCATAATTACATTCATAAAAGAAATGTGTGTGTCTGTCAGACATAAATATACGTGCTTGCTCAAGCATAATATGTTGGCTCCATACATATTTGCAATTATAATACTCTTTGTAATTATTTAAATTTGCCTATCCATTTTTGTCTTTGTGTCAAAAGTAAAATGATCTTTAAAAATAATTTGTATTTGGAACTGAGCTACTGCTTTCAAATCTCTAACAAAAGCTTTAGGCTCGTAAAGTTACGTTAACAGTCCGGGCAGAAGCGTGAAATCGTTTAACTTTAACATTTTTAATGTTGAAAAATTATATTTCACTGTTTGAGAGTTTATAACGACGGGATTTCGCTAAATTAACAATTAGCAACAGCTGCGTGTCTGTCAATATACTTTTTTGCTAAAAAATAAATTGATCCCTCTTTTTTACGTGGATAACGAAAGCCAAACATACCCAAAGGTCAAAACACAATCATATTGTCAGCATGAATAAGTAAATTTGATCGCAAATCGCATGCCCACGGTTTTATATTCAAATTGAGGGTAGGCTGCAATTTAAAATATTCTCGACCGGTAGCGGTACTCTGTGCAAGGATGTCCAGTATCCGGCCAAAGCTGTTAAACGTTTTTGCCGGATAAAATAATCACGAGCCTAAGGAATAAGTTAAAGTCCAACTTGATTACGATCCTGTTAACTTTACCTACCCTACACGACTACTTTAACATTTTATTAGTTTGAATTAGCGATTTACTAAGAAAGTTGTAACACAAGGGAGATAAGAACACCAGTTACTTTTCTGTGGTAACTTCATGCGCCAATTCACATATAAACTAAAGGGTATTTGGGTTAAACTGCAGAGCGTGCATCACTTACTAAACTTGCCTTCCGGACATTACGTAAGGTGATATTTTCGATAACCGGCACTATTTGTACCCGGCTATAGCAGTACGAGTTGCAACCCTAATTCATCCGGTAAGCTAATTGAATTTTGTGATAGGAATCTTTACAATTGAGGGATTAACATTCTGCTGACCAATTGGATGATTTCGTTCAGATATTTTTGTGACTTCATTTGTGTTGATTTTAGATGAGGAATTTTTTTAATAAAAAGATTTTAATTCATCCAAATGGCTAGACGCTGCATTTTTTGGTTAATATTAGAGGCGATGAAGCGATTAAATCGATTAGTTTAACGTTAATGATTATCGATATCGATTAAAGTGTTGCATTCCGTTACGATCGTCAGTAGAACTATTGTGTGTTTTGGAATGGACGTGAATTGTCAAGCATGTGAATTGTGTCATTTAAGTTTATTATTATTATTCTCTGAAAGATGGCCGCTGGACATCAGTGCAGTGTCATTCCATGACCACTCAATATTAAACCAATTTGAAGCTACAGTCACGGAAAAAAATACATTGAAATTGATATCCGAATTTGAGTGGTAAGTATACGAATAGCTCGTTGATCTGTGGATTTAAATGATGAAATAACGACGGACACATACCAATAAAAAAGTATTTTAGAAAAAACAAACGCAAGAATTTGACGACATGTTTGGCGTAGTGGCTGAGCACTCGGGCTGCTGCGGTTTGTGTCGCGGGTTCGATTCCCGCCCGGAACTAATATTTGTGTGAACCACAGATATTTGTTTGTGGTCTGGGTATTATGTGTATGTGAAATTATAATATGTCTGTAAACGGAACTTACGACTCAGGAGAAATCCTAGTGTGAGGCTAAATTTTTATAAAAGAAAAAAAATACAAACAAACAGAATTGACACCAAATTGATTATATTTTGTCGTGTCACAATGTCTCATTACGATCGACATTGCAAAGAAGAATATTCGCATACCTGTCGATAAAATTAACCAACCATGAATACGAAACTCGCTAGAGATTTTATCGATCAATATCTCGACCATCGCCGATCTTGAAATGGACACTGTAGGCGCACTATTGTATACAATATCGATTTATGTAAAATAACTGCTATCATTACGCCATTAATCTCACATCAGTGGGTACAAGCCTGGTGAGTTTGCGTCACAGAATATTAATGGCACTGCATTTAACAGGAGTAAAGGTAGAGTCCAAATTCTTTAAATCAAAAGTCCCAACTTGACTAGGTAAGTACCGCATGCTTCTATTTTTATTATTTCCTTGGTTCTTGTGTTAAGTAAAGTGGTGTTATCTTATCTTATCTTTAGACTGAAATATGTGACGTGATATTTTAATAAAAAAATAGCAGATTTTTTTAGTCTGCTAAAGTCTTATGAAAATAAATATTCCTATACTTACTATCCTGGGATCACAAAATACTGGGAGCAAAATTTACATACAGACCGATTACTGGATCACCGTGTACGTAAATCTTCTGACGTAACCTTTTGTGTGTGCTTGCACTGTGGCACCAATCGAGATGATTCCTATGCAAATTGGTCCCAGTCCGCACTACTTTTGGCCTTATCGCTATCAGCATAGAGTGTACATTGCCACTCTTCCAACGCTGGCCAGTTGGTGTATCTTTGAGCTTGAATTCAACACGATTGGACAGATATGGGGGCTGCTGGTGGAATTAATTACGAATAGAGGAAATTTTATATTTTTTACGACATGTTTATTTATTTATTTTAATAATAGGGCTGTTTGTTAGTCTGACAAAATATTTGGCGAAAATATTTTGCAAAGTAAGTCCTAAAAATATTTCAATTTTTAATCAATTACGATTTTCATTGAAAACTTTAAGATGGGTATTAATCTTATCTGTGTAGACGTATTAAAAAAATTGGTGGAAAAAGACTTTCGAACATACTTTAAAATAATAAAATGTCTTATCTGCATTTGTAGTTGTGTAGCTTAGTAATTAAAACTTACGTTATCTCCCTACCTAAAAGACCGCTAGGCAGTGGTAGTTATGAAACTGCAACATAAAGCGCAATAAATCGCATCGTTAAAAGCTTGTTTATTTTTCATTACAATGGCTGCAGATAATAACTACTTTTACCACTTCTCTAATTTCTGCCTGTTGTATATGATTTTACTTCTCGTGCAATACAAATGTGTCCGACTAGTAACTAAAGTTGGCATTGTCTCCCAGCCTAAACGGCCGCAGTCTGGCTAACCGGCTAGCCATGAGTGGCCACGGGTAATTATAAAGTTTCTGGATAAAGACCGATGGAGGGTGCGTATAGTTGTACCGTCAGTTGCAAAATTAGCTTAGTTGGATGGTATTTACTATAATAGATAGGTAATCCATAAAAAACTAGAACCGCCTCGCGGTTTCTCCCGCGTTAACTACTATCCCGCGGGAACCGTACTTTTTTACCCTGAATTGATAGCTACGTGCAAGTGTATTTTTGTTTCTTTTTACGTTAACCGTTGTTTAAATCCAGCCAAATGTTAGTGAACTCGTAATGATGAAAACAGCGCTGTAGCATCGTCCAGTCTTAGATATCATCAGGGTTTAAATCATGTGTGAAGTGGCCAATTGAAATGATTATCTACAGGAATCTGCCCGCAGCTTAAAAATATAAGAGCGGGATGTAAGGCGTCACGCACACTGAGACAGTCTTGAATGTGAGACTCGAGTCTCAAACAGAGACTGACTATACCAAAGACAGCTCTTCTTCTCGTTTTCCTGTTAAACATAGCGGCTCTTTGTAAACCAACATAATAAACCGTTTATTATAGTAGTTAATTTAGGAACGAATACTGATACAAAATCTTATTAGTAAGTAAAAAAAAGGAAATAAAATACTTATTCTGATTGCTGCTTAGCCAATTATTAATTGTATACTAAAATTCTTGAGCCACATACGAGTATGCCTGTGTCTAACTTAGTATCAAGTTGTGGTATGGTAAAGGTATGAAAAATACGAAGTAATTACACCGTAAATGCGTCAAATTAATCAGAAAGTCATCCAAAAACTTACTAGCGAGTTGAGACGGAAATTGTGTGAGACTACTGCCGTCGTGTGCATCTGGCCTTACAGATAATGACTGACTGTCTGTAGAAAGTCAAGTAGCCGAAAGGCAGCGAAGATATAGGGGTTAAAATTATAAGGCTTGGACAGAATAATATTAAAATTATCGTTGCGATCCCTTATTACGGTATAGGGATAATACTGAGAGATAGCCTAATTCTACCTTCCCGGTTTTATCATTGGAGGTCTCGCTTTTACCATCCGAAGTCTCGACATAGAGAGAAAACTCAACTAGATGGAGATACGTGGAATTTGTATATAACCCGGTTTACGCGTTTGCTTGTTCCACGTATCTGCAAGATATGGAATGATTCCATCCGAGTCTTACTCTGATTTACCTCGTAGAACTTTAAAGCAAAAGTTCGAAGAGTCCTCTTTATGTAAGGATTAAATTTACCTTGTAAAAAAAACTGTTAATTACATTAAAGTGTTTGACTTGTAAAAGTTCGATTTTCGAAATGATTTGACTTTGCTGAGTATGCTGACCACTTTTGACCACATCATCACGTAAGACTAGTTACTTAGTACTTAGTACTACTTAGATAGTGGTCAAAAGCTAGGTTACAAAGTGAAAAAAAATGAGGCATCCATGTCCTTTTGCAATGACATTCAGAACGGCTCAGATATGAAAGTTACCTCTATAACGTAGGCAACGAGATAATAATTCTCCCCCAGCTTTCAAAGTGCCAACTAACTTCGCCCTCGTTATTTCTACATAGAACCTAATGCAGCCCCTCAAAGTGTTGCCAGCTACACGTTGAATTTAAAATGCAATAACCCGTGCGGTGTCAAAACCCCCCTGCAACTAAATTGTTGCACAGCTGATTTGCACTTCGCTCCAGCTCAGTTTGATAAAGTTAGCAAACAATGGGCTACCTACCTACTGTATATTTATAAGTATATTGCTTATGTACATTTTTTCTCAAAATAAAGATTGTGACATATTCGAATCGCCGCCATTTTGTTTGTTTTTAAAAGTATTTGAAGGTAAATATCAGTAAATAGATTTGTTATCGCATATTTTTGCCGAAGACTGGTAAAAGTAAGTATTAGATTTTTGGCATAATAATATGTCTAAACTACAAAAAAACATTTTTTTCATTTCCAAACACATAACAGCTATTTGTAAGATAATAAGATTGGGGTTTGCGGTTTCCCGCGCAAAAAATACCTAACAATATTTATCCATTGAATCCACTTTTGGATTCCATTATTATCCCAGAATAATATCTATCTATATCTATCTATAGCTAGCTATAGATACATAACATCTTTATTAAAACACCGTAAGACAAATAATAGGTACTAAAAACTAGACCAAAAACAAACTTAACTATTTTTAAGTACTATAGGTATGTAACTTCTTTGAAGTTTCAGAAAATTAAAACATTTTTTTTTGTTTCAGCTCAAATCGAGTCGCTCCACGCGCCGACAGGGGGGTCGGTGGAACTGCCCTGTGACGTCACACCTGCGTTGCCAGGCGACGAGATGGGCCTGGTCATCTGGTACAAGCAGGGACATGAGACGCCTATATACTCGTGAGTACACTACCTTCACTTCTATTCACTTTATGCATAGAGTCCATAGTCCAAGCGTCTATCAGACCATTTGAACCAGTCTGGCCTGAGGAGTAGATCTGGAGGGTACGTATAAAAGATATTACTTAAGGTACCAGGGTAGCATAGAACACAATAAGGTATCTCTTCTTTTTCTATCCAGTATAACTGTGCTTTGGAGCTATATATAACAGAAGTACCAGGGTAGCATAGACACAAAGAAGTCTCACCTATTGTGTCATTCAATATGACCGTGTTTTGGAGCTAACATAATACTTATAATGTACCAGAAGCACAAGGGTAGCATACGGCACAAGGAGCTATCTCAAAACTTAAACTAAAGGACGCTGCTACCTCAATCAATCGATCGACTATGGTCCGTTGAATTGTCTTTCATTATAAAGCTATACAGACACTAGCTAATTACAGACGTCTCAATTAATTTATTAACTTCATTCTACCCTACGCCCTAATAACCACCGTGTCGATGTCATGGCTTCCTCGAATTCCCATCATTACCATATTACCCATTGGAAACGTAATAGTACCGAGAATCATCATACTAAAGTACCCTTTTAATTAATCTTATTGACCCGCTGCCGCCAACGTGATATCCATTTCGGGGCTAATTCATATAGTGTTGCCAGGTGGGAACTTTCCCGAGTGTTGTGGGAGAGATATCTAAAAAGAAAAGCAAGATATTTTACTGTACTGACAAGTAGGTTCACTTTATAATATTCTGAAAGGTAGAGGGTATGATTTTTTTTTTAAATTATACTGGTTAGGTATTAAAACAAATTGTATTGTTACATATTATGAAAATATGGCGACTGCTCAAAATAATGGGCTTCAGAGGTTTTTTAAAGGTTTTTGTTGTTACAGATATGGCAACACAGCCGCCTGTCAGCTATGGGCTGGCTTATAATTTTGTATACGAGTTGTCTTTGGGCATTAGGGATGACATGACATTTTAGACGGTACATGGATCTAATCTGAATTTAGGCTTATCGTTTAACAGTTTATTTAACACGAATTCGTAAGTAAAATTACAAAAATACAATATAACAATATAAATCGCACTCTTGGCGTGGCAAATATTACATACAATACAATTTTCTGACCAAAGAGTGTTCACATAAATTGCCATTTATAAATAGATATTGTTTCAGGAATAACATTTTATTACAATAACAAATTATATCGGTTACTAGAAGCACCTCGCGGTTTCACCCGCGTTAACTACTATCCCGCGGAAACCTTTAATTTTTACGGGATAAAAGGTAGCCTATGTGTACCGGGGATAGCATAGCTTCCCAATAGTGAAAGAATTTTTCATATCGGGTCAGTTGTTTTGGAGCCTATTCATTACAACCAAACAAAGTTTTCCTCTTTATAATATTAGTATAGATAGACAAAGCCTCGCGCAGAACTTGGCCAACTCTGCTTCCGGCATCTCCGACTTACAAGATAGGGAAGTACGTTTCTGTGTTGCCAGCAGGTAACTGTTACCCACAATTAATTACAATTTATATTGTCATGTCAAGATGAATAATTCAATTTACTCCGCGCAAGGTGGATGCGAGTTCGATAGTAGGACCTCGATTATCCATTGCTGTTTGAGCTCATTTAGGTGAAAATTTTATTGTTGGTTGTGCCAGGTAAGACATGGTTAAATGCTAGCCTATAAAGTGTATAGAAAGGTTTATCTTCGACTGGACGAGCTGGTTGTTATCCCGACCGCAATAAAATTCGCCCGCGTGGTCCACTCACCACCTCTCATTTAAATATTATTTTGTAGAAGGTAACTCGACCGCTAGTGGATATTTGTATAGTCGGGGAATAAAGTGTATACAATTTAAATCCAACCAGTAGAAGCGAAACTGTTGGTAAAAATATTATTAAATTAGCCACCGAAACTAACTTCTAATTTATCGATTAAAAAAAATTATGGCCTAACCCTCCTCACGATAGTGAGGGGAGGCCTTTGCCCAGCAGTGGGACAGTTACAGGCTGAATTATTATTATTATAAAAAAAATAAAAACAACAGAAAAGATGTGTATCAATCAATAAAATAAAAAGATACCTATCTATTTGCCACTTTATTTATAATCTCGCCTCATAATAATTATAATCCGGTTACCTGCTACTGTTAGCCTGGTGCATAAAAATAGAGACCCCTATGTGGCACCCCACAATCTTGCATCATATAATCGAGGTTCTACTGTTATTCTGTGGTATGAGGTATAATGTATGAGTTTGGTACATAGTAACTTGTTTAATCTGAGGTTCTGAGAGTTCCTGTATTAGCTAATGTGGTATAATAATTAACTATACGTCATTAATAATGATTAATGCTATACGAAATAACGTTTCTTTCACTGTTATTTCTCCAGTAATATAATTAATCTTACTTGACGTTGACTAAACTAAATGCAATAATCATGCAAAGCAAAAACTAAAATAAATAATCATACTGCTGAATTGAAAAACTTTTTAAGGTCGGTTAAAAAATAAATTTTGCTTTCAAGTTCGAGATAAAAAAACCCCTTTTTTTTCTAAAAATAAGCAGCTTTTTTGGTATGTGCCAAATATATTTTATATTCATTATCATTAAGAAAAACATGACGCATATTTAATCAGTGTGTTTTAATATTAACTTAACGATATATAATTAAATTTAATTGCATTTTCAACCAGCTGCTGCGGGCATTTTGAATTTTATTTAGTTTTTTTATCTTCATTTGGCTAATGCGCTTATCTTTTTACTACCTTTTTTATCTTTGGTAATTACTTTACGGGTCACTGAGTAATTGTAGGTAATTGCTAAATGAATTCGGATGAAATTTCCTTACTAATCTGTGTTGACAAAGTCGAGTCTCGATTAATAATTTTATACTGAAATGGATTTTATGTTTGGGTTGATTGGAAATTCCGTATACAGGCAATCGTGGCCAAAAAAATACGTAATGTAGGTATATTAGGCTAATAATATTTCTCAATTTAAGAGTTAATAAAAAAAACTAATTAAAAAAAAACTATGCTTAATTATACCCTTTCCATTCCAGTATACCCTTTGTCAAGTCTATTTCTGTTACTACGTCTATGACTAATATGTATTATTTTCACACCATAGACCAGTTTGAAAAAAAATAATTTTTTTTTTAGCTAGAACTATCACAAAGTTCATAATATTATTATATTATTTTAAGATATCGATCGATAGAGACACAAAATAAAAATACAACAAGTACTCATAAAGATTACCTCCTTCGCTCATCGCGATAAATCCGGAAGCAAAAACATTCGTGCATGCGGGAGGATATCGTGAACCATAAACTGATGGTTCGCTTTATATTCGTTCTGCTTCGTGTTTATTCGTTCTTTATGGATATTTATATTACATATTTGGGTATTTGGAAACAGCAGTCGCGTATTAAAGCCAGGCGTGGATAATGTCGTAGTTTACTTCTGATGATGATTGGCGATATGTAAGGGTTATTTATTAGTAAATAACCAATATCCAAGCGGTATAGAAGCGGGGATAGCCTAGTGGGCGAACGCCCGCCGTCCATACAAAAGATGGCGAGTTCAAATCCCAGTGCGGGCACGTACCAATGTTTCTTTTTAAACATAATTATGTTCTAATTCTCACTCGCTTTTCGGTGAAGGAAAACATCGTGAGGAAACCAACATGCCCGAGAACTGTTTCGGAGGAATGTTATCCACCAATCCGGACTAGGCCCCCGTGGTGGATTATGGCCTAATCCTGCTCGCGAAAGTGAGGGGAGGCCTTTGCCCAGCAGTGGGACAGTTATAAGCTGTATTATTATTATTATTAACTGATAACCAAAAGGGTTATTTATTAGTCAATAACCGATAGCAAAAAGGGTTGTTATAATTATCAAAATACCGGTAATACAAAAACAGGTCTATTTCGCGCGGCCTACACTTGTCGGGTTAATTATATAATTAGGTAGCGGTGAAAGCTGGTCATCCAACTGATGGTCAGCGCTACGATACCTTATAATAATAAGTATCTAATAAATACGTGTGTAAGTAATGTTATCTTATGATAACTATAAATGCGACTGGTTGTGAGTGTGTATGTTTGTGAGAGGACAACCGGCGGATGAACGAATTTAGATGTAATCTGGATATACAGATAGATACAATAGGATCTGGAATAGACAATAGGATACTTTTTATCCCGCAAAAATTTACGATTTCTGTGGTGTAATAGAAACGGCGGGTGAAACCATAGGGCGCAGCTAGTATGTGTATAAACGTTAGGTATCAGTATTATATCTAGATATTAATTTGGCTAATTCAGACACAAAGGCCGTCAACCGACAGGTGTTGGTAATGTTCCAATTTGTCATCCATAGCGAATGTTAGCGATCGATCTACGATCGGCGACGAAGGGAGAATATTGTATTAGTCAATGTTGTCCATGCATGCTAATATATTGAATTACAATACATTAACCCATCAACCTATAGAACGCTGGGAACGTGAGAAGAGAATAACACAACGTATGGGTTGTAAATTTGTTTTTACAATACAAGGTTTAATGGATAATAAAAAAAAAAAAAATGGTAAATTTTGACAAGTTTTTTGAGTTTGATAAATGTATTTTCTCTCCCTCTCTTCTCTCTCTATCTTAGTCGCCTGAAAAGTCTACATTATGCCATTTTATGTGGTGAAAACATACAAAACACGTTGTAATTGCATCGCTAGTGTAACAATTAATTAACAAGTAATTGCTAGCGAAGCAACCAACGTTAATAAATAAAACGTTTGTTCCGTCACTATAAGAAACTGTTTGTTACTTTTACGGAATAAATTAGAACTGAATAAATAATAGTATAGTTTCGTCGTGTAAGTTATTTATAACAAACTAGAAGCACCTCGCGGTTTCCCCCGCGTTAACTACTATCCCGCGGGAACCATTAATTTTTACGGGATAAAAGGTAGCCTATGTGTACCCGGATAGCATAGCTTCCCAACATTGAAATATTTTTTCAAATCGGTTCAGTAGTTTCGGAGCCTATTCATTACAACCAAACAAACAAAGTTTTCCTCTTTATAATATTAAGTAGGATTTAGCGCCGTAACTTTTAACAACTTGAACGATGAACCTACGTCCGAGTACGGAACCCTACGTGCGTGAGTCCGACTCTCACTTGGCCGGTTTTTTACTTTTTGTTTAACATGTCTGTAATGTTTAGTCTGCTTCCTCTTATAATTATGTCTCGGGCTCCAAACCCTAATCGTCTTACCACAAACGTTTAAACCAGAGTTAAACAGACGTTTCTAAAATTTCGTACCACAAAATCGACGTCTATCACTCGCGTTTCCTTACTCAATCCTGGCATTCCTAATTATTTTAATTGTGAATTTGTAATTGAGTTAGAAAATATTTAGACACATCTGTTTAACTCTGGTTTAAATCTTATGTGGTAAGACCGTATCCGTGTGTTCAGTCCAAGTTCTAATGTTATATCCCAGGGTGGTACAACGTTACGAAATATAACCACAAGGCGAGTCATTAGTGTTCTCTATCTAGGTTCATTCCGGTTGCTCCGAATTGTTACAGGGAGCAAGCATTAGAGCTTAGAGTTACTAATTCTGTTTCGAGTACGAGCATTGTTAATCTTCAGATGAAAGATGATCTTAGCATTTTTGTTTGTTAGTTTCCATTGTTGCACTCGTAACGTCACATTTGTTTTTTGGTGTATTATTTATTAAAGCTGTTTAAATAAGTAATTCTAGTTATTTTGCCCACTTCTATTTGTATTTGTGATCCTCGTAGTTATGTTCCTAGTGAGGTAGTCATGTATCACTTCCATTCTATCTTATGGTATCCTTAGGGGCATAATTATATGCATATAATCACCGACATAATGCATAATATATGCATGCACATTGCACATCATAGGCTTTGTGCAACGCTACAAGGAGATAGGTTAGAGCGACAATGATGACTGTATCCAATTGTTTTACGTATTATATTCTTACTACCTGTTAAAGTAGTACCCAACTGATATGGCTTACCGATGTACCTGCGCAGAAGATGAATTTTCAAAGCGCGGGAAATGCTATTGACCGCTATTGGTCGGCAGCCGCCGCCATCTTAGCGAGCTTAGCGTGAGATGGAACTAACAGCTGCAGTGTATTATGAACCTTATAACAGTGATCTTAGGTTGATTGTAAGTTTTAAGCATTCTTTCGTTAATCTTCGGACCATACTTTCTTTTCTGCGCGAACGAATATTCACGACGCGCCTTATAGGTTGGGTACTAGTATACCTACTGATATAAATGCAGACAGAAGTAGCGGGTAAAAGCCAGTGTTATTATATAATTAACGCTAGTTAGGACGACAAAGACGTAATATAATGGCAACAAACTCCATTAATAAAACAACTAAGTGCACCGTCAAGCGTGAACCGTCATTATGACGGCGTTTTTGATCCTTAAATTAGGTCGATGGGGGTTTATACAGATCAAAGTCGATGTTAAAGTACCACTTAACTGTCAACGCGCCTGGCACGGAAATATGCCTTAATAGAACGGAAGAAGGTCTACTTTAGTGGCAATGTTGATTGATGGAGAGTGGAAAGCGTGATCAAGAGTTGATACAATGGCTTAATTGATTTTTCTTCCGCGTAAGTTAATTTAGATTGGATGTTAAGAATTGTATGATACTTACTAATTTTATGTAAAGGTAAATCTATATTTATAGTAACATCACTTATTGAAGAGGGTATGAATATAATGTAGTAACTATTTTGAATAGGCTGTCTGTTTGTTAGTTTCGCATCACGTAAAAATGTGATGAATTGATTGTGATATGATTTTGCGATTTTTGGTAGCTTATGCATTACATCACCGACAAGCGAAAACGAGTTTTAATAAACACTACGTATATACAAAAAGACGCTATTATTGTATAGTTTAGAAATTTAAATCGCTATAAAAAGTAGATAAAATAATATCTTAAGCTTTTCTTTTGTATTCACCGTTTCGTATCAACTTAAAATACAATGCTACGAACAACAAAAAGAGTTTCGCCAAAACACAAGGATTATATGACACCATAAACTCAACTTAATAAAAAACATAGACTGGGAGCTAACTGCGTAGAAAGTCGCGTCATTTGGACGGTTTAGATATAACTTATATACCTAAGATAAACATTGCAACAATTAACAAATACGTAAAGCTAAATTATTATGATTTCATTTGATATTATTATATCTATCGAAATTCTTGCAACTATGCGAAATAAATATTTATTTAAACGATTTACTAAACATTTTATTCATAGTGACAGACTGATATCGTATATAATTACCTTATTAGATCTTATTAAACCCGAATGTGCATTATGTAATTGATGTAGATAACTTGCATTCATTTTATGACAATTTATGACAAACTCTCGTTTAAATAAAACCTATGTTTCCAATGAGTGCCATAGATTAACACTTGAAATGTAGTATCAAATATTTGTGCTATTTTCGCACCAATGTAATGGAACTAGTGTTTATAAATTTGGCTTTCCACTTAATCGCACTGTCCCCACGTACCAGCTGACACTGCGGATGATTCAAATAAAAGCCAGCACTGTTGCGATAGTAGGTAATCCCCATATCCGAATCGCTAGCTCTCAGTCTACAAAGGGAATTGAAAACTTGTACACGGGAAACATAAAAAGTTTATACATAAAGACAAAACAAGTAGACTTTATTGTGCATGGTGTAGGCAACGGATGAAACTTCAGGGTATTTATTTTATCGAGTTTAAAGTTTCAGCTCTACCTGGGTTGGGAATAATGGTGAAAAAATTTGGGAGAGGTGCTTTGTTTTGTAATTTTTGCGAAGATTGCTTTAAAAATTACACATTTTTATTATTATAGTAGGTATTATATTATATTAAAATTGATCAACAGTTTGCCGAATTACACTTCTACGAACAACTGTTCGCCAAGGTAATATTTGCTTAGGGCTGCCACCTATTGTGAAGAAATATAAAATATTATATTTTCAATAACAGCCTAAAGAAGAGTTTACGTTCAGAAAAAGGGGAACAAATTAAATGTATACCTAGATTTATTTTTATTATAAACTCCAGAGTTTCAAACTTAGTATCGTATATTATTATGCATGTAATATATAGGTATAGATACTGGGATGCTCACGCAGCTACGACCGCTGCTTGCAGCGACCTCACGACAGTCGAATACAAGACTTGTAGCAATGTTCACGTGTTTTATTTCCACATTCCTTAGCCCGTAGGACTGGCATACCTAATTATATCAAACTAAAACGAACATAATTATGATACGATACCAACTACTAATATAAGATTTTACGAATATTTTCTATGACTGATACGCGATACAACCTAATCACTTTTTTACATTGTGGCACAACCCTATCGATTCTCCCACAAAAATCCGAGATATCTCTAAGTAATCTGTCAATTGGAGTTACGTTTCCCGTCGGCTGTCAGTCCACAAGAGCTTTATCCTTTTTTGTTTAATCAAGTGACTATTATCCAATCTGTGACGTCATTCTCGTGATGGAGAGATTTGTGCTGACAGCTCTCGGGCTAAGATTCAGAAACGAGCAGTTTGAACCGGTTCGAACACGTTTCTGTTAAGTACAACCGTGGTTTGGTATTTCATTAAATTTCACCCTTTAAGGGGTACATTTTCGAAATAAACCCCAAGTATACTTTAATTACAATTAGTATCAATGCTATTAACAATCTGAGCATCAAACCACGTTACTTAAATAAAGATGAAAAGGTTACTCTTTCTAATAAGTACAGTAATACTTCCCAATAAATGTATTTATAGAAATTCAAATTTGCATTAAATATAAGTAAGCTTGTATTCATTCAACAAAGATTCTATAGACAGTCCGCTAAGAAGACCGACATCTGTTCTAATAAAAGATAAGTAAAGGGTGATGGCAAAGACTGGCCCCACTTATCTGCAAAATAAAGTACCTAAGAATCCATTTGTCTTAAATATTATACTAAAGCAGCATTCATTTTTTTATAATATTTCGTTCTTAATAAAATTGTATCACTACAAATAAATAAAATTGAACTGCTTTTAATGTCAAAGTAACAGCATTTTACTAAATTCACATAATAATAAGTATATGAAACTATATACACTTAAAACAAACATTTTTATAAGTTTTGTTTGTCTGTTTGTTCCGGCTAATCTCCGAAATGGCTGGACTAGTTTTGACGGGGCTTTCACTGGCAGCTGATGTTGCAAGGAGTAACATAGGTTAATTTTATTGTAAAATTTCGATGTTCGTTTTGCGAGTGGTCCCAGTCGTCTGAGTAAAAATAATAAAATAAATTCACCAGCAACGGGGACCGCGGTCCTAGTTTCGAAGCGGTTACAGAGGCCTGTCTCCCCGTGATACCGCACTTGGTAGCGATGTTGAGGTTCATTTAACAAAACAGTCTTAAGTTCGTTACTAAACGATGTCTGTCAATATTCTGAACAGTTTATTTAGGTCATAGATCAAAAGATTCAACGCTCGTAGACAGGCCATTTTACGATGGCCATAAAATGAATATCGCCCAAAGCTTCTTACATTCAGTTTGTGATTGTACAGGCGTAATGAACGATTTACTTTGAACTCTAAGTTTTAACCTACAAAAGAAAGGCCGTAACGAAAATTCATTGACTCGTTAACAATAGGATGTTGTATCTTATATTCGGTTTATTTGCTGTAATCGGGTACAGTAACTCGATACCTGACTTTTATTATAATTCTATGTATTTTAGGTTTGTTGAAAATAAATATTTTTATTTTATTGATTTTAAATTGATGTCAGTTACGTACCTAAGTGGTCATCGGCCTTTATGAAATTATGCAACGCTGTGACTGCAATGTCATACCAGCTAGTATGTCATACAATTATTATGGGAGGTATATAGGTGACATACCATTGGTAGTTTAGGGGCTGTTAGAGTTTGTTAGGCCACCTAAGGTCTTCCGAAGCACGGAGCACAGAAGCGCTTATTTATAGGACAACGGTCAACACTTAGAATAATAACGCAGAGAAGCATAGTTCCATACGTAGTTTCACTCAAAAGTAAAGCCACAAAACGCACACAAGGGCAATGAAAATGTCGCAACGTGTTGGTATTTAGTGGGTTCTTGAAAAATGATTTCTATGTGTTATTAATTCTAAGGATCAACATGCGTAGATACAGTCACGGCTTTTCCCACGTTGGAGTAGCGGATACTACATCTTTCCCCATGCTACGATCCTGGCTCACCACTTTCGCTTCTTCCACTATCATCAGTCCCTTTATGCGTGCTCTCTGGTTGTACCTAAAAACTTTTGGCTTTTCTTTTCTTAAAGATGTCCTCGATTTACCGGTTGCCAGCCATACAAGTATGCGCGGCTGGGGTGGTTGCTTCGTCGATCGCAAGGTTCACTTTGCCGTGTGCTTCTGTTAATGACGTCATCATTCTGTCAACAGACTGGACACCCGGGAAGGCGTGACGTCACACTGGTCTGATCCTTCCACGCTGGGCATGAGGGCGACCTTCCGCAGCGATGTCAGACCGGCTGTTCTGGTGCTCACTAAATTGAGGTAACGAAATATCTTGGTCTTTCTCTAAACCTCTATCGGAGTGCTCTGGAGGTCCTCGAGAGCCAGGCCCGTTCTAGGCTGGGCATGTTCACCACCTTCGATCACAACGTCACTGAAGAACAGGGGGTCAATGCTGCTAATTGGAGAACGCTTCAATCAAATCTCTATGGAGTGGCTACGGAATAGTTTGTGACATAATTATTATGGTAGCTGCTTATTTTTCTGGTTAGTCAAATATGGACAAATTATCAGAATTGATCCCCTGGTGAGGTCGTGTTCAAATGCTAGCCTATAAAGTATTAAAAAAAACTTAACCGACCTGTCACTTGTCAGAAAGGATGGAAGTTTGTTGCCGTCAAATATTGCAAGTTTCTGAACTAGTTGCTGCGTTCATCATCATCATCATCAGCCTGAAGACGTCCACTGCTGAACATAGACCTCCCCCTTAGGGATTCCCTTTGCTGCGTTGTTCAGTAAAGTTGAATTTTTGCATGCCTGTCAAACCTCTTCAAATCTGATGATAATACAACCATTATGCCTATTATTATCAATGTCTGGAAAACGGAGCTTTGCACGGTATTTTTTTTTTTATAAATTGTGTTTTTTGGACATTTTCTAAAAATGATTCCTAGCTAGATTGATTTATCGCCCCCGAAACCCCCTATATACTGAATTTCATGAAAATCGTTGGAGCCGATTCCAATTATATATTATATGCGGCGACCTTAATTATATTTTAAACTTAAAAACTAGAAATAAATTAATTCCAAGACGGAGCCGCGTGAGGTCGGTTGTATGCAGCGAAGCCCCGTTAGATGCTTGCGACTCGCGCGCAGCGGTCGTGTGGCGGTCATGTCACACGCCACGCCAGTCTGCCGAACGCCTCGACGCGAGACGCACGCTACTTTGCTTCATAAAATTAACAACGCAGTGATAGTGTGTGCATGGACTTTCTTCTTATTTGTGCATATACTTTCTCCCTACTTGTGCAAAGACTTTTTCACCCTTCTCGTGCTTATTCTTGTGCTTTTTCTTTCGTGCCTAACTTCTGCATTTCTTCGCTTTACTGTACCTACCTAAGTGCGCCTTCTCAATAATAATTTTATTGTAAATTAACAGACAATAAACATTGTTTGAACTTTGTGTGTGATTCAATATAATATATATATACAACATCCCCCACATTCTGGTGACCCCGCTAAGTACACAAGGTACATGAAGAGAAGTGCTACGATGCAACGGCAGCCGGAATTCGCCGACGCGCGCGCCGACGACATGGCGGCGACGTCCGGAAGCCCTTCCGTTACGCCTGCCGCATCAGAATTATGTCGTGTTGGCGTTAGAATACCACCATTTTGGCCGGAGAAGCCAGCTATTTGGTTTGCACAAGTCGAAGGCAATTTCGCTATATCGAATATTACGACAGACAACACCAAATTTTATTATGTGATATCGCAGTTGGATGCTTCTATTGCTGCGGAAGTTGAAGACATAATAGTCACGCCACCTGCAACAGATAAATATGAAAAATTAAAATCGGAGCTCATCAAGAGATTATCAGCCAGCAAGGAAAAGAAGGTAAAGCAGTTATTAATGCATGAAGAGCTCGGTGATAGAAAACCGTCACAATTTCTTCGACACCTGAAACATCTTGCGGGCAGTGATGTTCCTGAAAATTTTCTAAAAACTATTTGGTCAAGCCGCCTCCCTAATAGCGTTCAGGCAATCATAGCTTCACAGCCAACTTCACCACTCGACGTATTGGCCGACCTGGCTGACAAGGTGAACGATATTGTTCCTCACCATCATGTAGCAGCTACGTCATCGGGATCATCGATGGATGTGATGGCTCAGCAGATTGCAGCGCTAACTAAGCAGGTAGAAAAACTAACCGCTCGCGTGGATATTGGATCGAGGTCACGTTCCAGAGTAAGACAGGATACTCGTAATCGTGAGAGATCATCCTCAGGAAAGCGATCACAGTCTAGCTATCGTAAATACCCAACCTGTTGGTTTCACTCAAAATTTGGACCTAAAGCAAATAGATGTATCAAACCTTGTGATTATCATCAGGAAAACTTAAGAAGCAGTCAATAATGGCGGTTGATGACTGCTACACTTGCCAAGGCCGCCTATTTATCACCGATAAGACCACCAAGCTCCAGTTTCTTGTGGATACAGGATCTGACATTTGTGCTTATCCCAGGACATTACTTCGTGAGAAACGCTGCAAATCTAAATATGAGCTATTCGCAGCCAATGGCACACAAATAGCTACATACGGATGTATACAGCTTAATTTGAATTTGGGACTTCGCCGTGAATTTAAGTGGAAATTTATTGTAGCCGATGTTTCTAAACCTATAATAGGAGTAGACTTCTTAAGCTTCTACGGGTTGCTCGTCGACTGCCGTCACCACAGTTTAATAGACAGCCTTACCTCGCTTTCTGTTCAAGCGCCTCAGTCTCACAATCAAGACAGCGAACTCTTGTCCGTCAAGGTTTTCACTGGAAACTCACCTTACCATGAAGTCTTGCGTCGTTACAGCGAGATTACAAGGCCTGCAGGTTCTCCAGCCGAAATTCCCCACAATACCAAGCACCACATACGCACCACACCCGGACCTCCTGTAGCGTCTCGAGCTCGACGCCTGGCACCGGACCGTCTCCAAATCGCCAGGAACGAGTATGAAGAGATGCTGCGCAACGGTACAGCTAGACGTTCTGAAAGCTCCTGGTCATCCCCGCTTCACCTGGTTCGTAAGAAAGATGACTCCTGGCGACCATGTGGAGACTACCGAGCTCTCAACGCGCGTACAATACCAGACCGGTATCCAATCAGACATTTGCATGACTTTGCCTATCAGCTATCTGGTTCCAGAGTATACTCGAAAATAGATCTAGTCAAGGCATTTAATCAAATACCGGTCGAAGAGCTGGATATACCGAAGACTGCCATCATAACTCCATTTGGGTTATTCGAGTTCCCTTTCATGACTTTTGGTCTGCGCAACGCAGCGCAGACCTTTCAAAGGTTTCTAGATGAAGTGCTTCAGGGACTCGACTTTACCTATGGTTATTTAGATGATATATTAGTTTCCAGCTGCTCGAAGACTCAACACCTGGAACACCTGGAAATTTTATTCAAGCGGCTGAAGAAGTATGGTGTCCTCATAAACACTTCTAAGTGTGTGCTGGGTGCCAGCGAGCTCACATTCCTTGGTTACCATGTATCGTCGGACGGAATTCGCCCTGTCGAGGAAAAGGTCAAAGCCATAGAAGATTTCCCAACACCTAGAACGGCTAAAGAGCTGAGACGGTTTCTAGGCATGCTCAATTACTATCGGAAATTTGTTCCTGGTGCAGCTGCGATTCAAGGCCCTCTTAACACTGCGCTCTCTGGACCTAACATCAAAGGCAACACACCTATTGACATAACACCAGAGCTTCAGCATGCATTTGAAGAGTGCAAAACCAGCCTATCCAAAGCCACACTACTTTCACATCCTGACACGCAGCTGGAACTAGCATTGTTCACTGACGCATCGGATGTTGCTATTGGTGCCGTTCTCCATCAGAGGAGAAATGAAGAATGGGAACCGCTGGGATTTTTCTCACGCAAATTAACGCCGGCGCAGAAGAAATATAGCCCCTACGACAGAGAACTTCTAGCAATCTACGAAGGAATAAAATACTTTCGATATATGGTTGAAGCGAGAATATTCATTGTATTCACTGACCATAAACCTATTACCTTCGCATTCACCACGAAGAGAGATAATTGTTCGCCTCGACAGCATCGCTATCTGAACTACATAGCACAGTTCTGTACAGATATTCGGCATGTTTCTGGAAAAATGAATGTTGTTGCTGATGCATTCTCTCGCATAGAAAGCATTAAAACTATCGATTATCATGCGATAGAGAAAGAGCAAGAAGACGATCCGGAATTGAAAGATCTACTGAGCAAAGGTTCTTCATTGAAGCTCCAGAAGGTCACAACACCGGAGGCTACTTTATATTGCGATTTATCAATGCCCTGTCCACGGCCATACGTACCACCAAACTTTCGAAGACAGATATTTGATAGCCTTCACAATCTGAGTCATCCAGGTCCAGCAGCTTCTAGCCGACTTATATGTGAACGCTTTGTATGGCCTGGAGTTCGTCGTGATTGCAGAAAGTGGGCTCAATCATGCACTGACTGCCAAAGAAACAAGATTAACCGTCATACTGCCTCTCCTCTCACAGCATTTCCTTCTCCTTCACACCGTTTTTCCCATATCCATATGGATATCGTAGGGCCATTACCATATTCTTCTGGTTACAGGTACTGCCTCACCATAGTCGACAGGTTCACCCGTTGGCCTGAGGCATACCCCTTGGCTGACATTATGGCTGAGACCTGCGCCTCTGCATTCATCTCCGGCTGGCTCGCACGCTTTGGCTGTCCAGCCCAAATCACAACTGACAGAGGAACCCAATTTACGTCACAGCTGTTCAAGACCATCTGCAGCCTACTCGGCGCAAAACACTGCCCGACTACTGCGTATCATCCAGCTGGCAACGGGATGGTTGAGCGGCTTCACCGGCAACTAAAAGCATCCATTATGTGCCACAACAACGCCCAGTGGACCGAAGTTCTCCCGCTCGTTCTGCTCGGTATTAGAAGCGCCTGGAAAGACGACCTGAAATCATCAGCTGCAGAGCTAGTATATGGTGAGCCTCTCCGACTACCAGGGGAATTTTTCGTTCCCGCTAACGATCTCTCCTCTGACGTCACCAGCTTCACCACACGACTCCGCAGCCACATCAGAACCTTGTCTCCAACTCCAGCAGCGTGGCACGCCAAGAAGTCATTTTATTTACCTGCCGACATCTTCAAGTCCGACTTCGTTTTTCTTCGCCAGGGTCCAGCTAAAAGGTCAATGGAATCTCCTTATACTGGGCCGCACAAAGTCCTGGATAGGAACCTGAAAACATTCAAAATAGATATTAATGGTAAAGAAGTTACTGTTACTATAGACAGGCTAAAACCAGCTTACCTGGTAAACAGTGACGTACCTTCTGCAGCGCCTGCCGTCGCAGCTCCTGAACCGGAAACAGAACCTGCACCTGAAAGGAAAACTAAAAGTGGAAGAGTAGTAAGGTTCCCAGATCACTATCGACCGTGAAACGGTCTCGGTGGGGGAGTATTGCGGCGACCTTAATTATATTTTAAACTTAAAAACTAGAAATAAATTAATTCCAAGACGGAGCCGCGTGAGGTCGGTTGTATGCAGCGAAGCCCCGTTAGATGCTTGCGACTCGCGCGCAGCGGTCGTGTGGCGGTCATGTCACACGCCACGCCAGTCTGCCGAACGCCTCGACGCGAGACGCACGCTACTTTGCTTCATAAAATTAACAACGCAGTGATAGTGTGTGCATGGACTTTCTTCTTATTTGTGCATATACTTTCTCCCTACTTGTGCAAAGACTTTTTCACCCTTCTCGTGCTTATTCTTGTGCTTTTTCTTTCGTGCCTAACTTCTGCATTTCTTCGCTTTACTGTACCTACCTAAGTGCGCCTTCTCAATAATAATTTTATTGTAAATTAACAGACAATAAACATTGTTTGAACTTTGTGTGTGATTCAATATAATATATATATACAACATCCCCCACATATATAATGTATATATATATACAAGAATTGCTCATTTAAAGATATAAGATTATAGTGGCATCCGGCAAATGTTATGGTACAGACGGAAGATGGAATAATGGAACTCCTCAGTGACCCACATTAGATAGATGGTCATTAATGATCAGCTCGTAGTACCGAATACATATATATTCGAAAAGTTTGTCTGAAATATATTTTTACTACAGTTAAGTACTATAGATCTAAAACTACTACTAAGTTTTTTATAAGTTAAACTTACTAATATATTTATATATTTATGGGTAATATATCGGAAACAGTTCGAATGCCTACTAATTTAATCGGTACTGACACATAGAAAGACTATAGGAGTGACCAAAATGCACTCGTAAGTTGAAAACGAATTGACGCGTGACCAAGTTGCACTCATTATCAACGTAAATAAAAAACGAAACACAGATGTGACCGATTTAGACTGGTTTTTGCGTGTGTCCAAATTACACCATGATGAAATTACATTTACCCATCCAGAACACCCCTACTCAATTAATAAAGCCTTTCGACCTACAAACAAAATCAATCCACATCTGTTAAATCCATTCATCTTATCCATCTAAAAATAATCTACAAATACTCCATTGTTTATTAAAAGATTTATTATATTTATAGACCCTTTACGTGGATCCATGAATATTTCCCGAGCAATAAATAAAGGGGAACGAACGGATCGGATTCACGTTTTTTTAGGGTTCCCTATCAGAAGATTAAAACCGTTACCGTCTTACCGCAAAAGTTTAGACCAGAGTTAAACAGATGTTTATAAAATTTCGTTCCACAAAATCCACGTCCATCACTCGCGTTTTCTTACTCAATCCTGGCACTCCTGATTATTGTACTTGTAAATTTGTTATTTAGTTAGAAAAGGCGAGGATTAGACGTTGATTTGTGGAGAAAAAAATTAGACTCATCTGGTCAACTCTGGTCTAAATCTTCTGTGGTAAGACTGTTTGCGTTTAGTCTATCTCCGAAGATGAATTTATTGTTCTGTTTCAAATAAGTTACTCTTCTGAAGTCTTAGCTTATCTTGGTTTATTTTGTTTCCCTGAATCGGGTCAAGTGTTCAATGGATTCCGTTAGAACTTGCAGTTAGTATGCGTTAAGTAGGTACTTATCGTATCAAGTCTTACAAAATCAATCAATCAAAAATATGTAGATAGGCATGACGTATCTCTATCATAAGTAATTGGAAACCACAAGCCGTGATTTCGTGAAAAAGCTATCGTTTTCAAATAAACTATTTGAGTTATGCGCTTTTAGACATTTCTTATAGTAATATTTGAATAATAGAAAAATTATATGTGAAGATATTAAATAAATATCGAATTTTAAATTTCATACAGCCTATCATAATATGTCTGGAGGCGTAAGAGATGGTTTGAGGCAGTTTTTTTTAATTTAAAGAATCGAAAGACATTTATTTTATACACGTGTTCTATTACCATAGCGGGAACCCTCGATGCAAAAGTGGAACTGCCACTTGCTCCATTTTTTACCCCAACGCTGTAATCTACGGCAGAGATATCGAATTCCTCACCCCGCTTCTCGTTAATAACTTGGCCGTAGACAGTTGTTTCGAATACACCTTTTTCTCAGTTTTTAATGAGGTTTTTAAAGAAGTTTTTGTTAGAAAATCTATTTATATTGATGCACTTTAAAAAATACTGTGGGTTGGTCAAAATGAGCCTAAAGACCATCAGTCTACTGTCAGTCGCTGAGGAGTTCTGTTGTCTAACTTCCGTCTCCATCATCAGGTTAGCTTTGTGCCTATGATATTATAACGTCATCGAAACTTGACACGCATGCAAAATTTCAACTCAATTGAAAGACAGGAACTGGTTCAAAATTAACTTGTATATTTTGACCTCTAACTCTATAATAATATTATACATAATATACTGATACTGCGGTATTATAACATCACAGAATTCTGTAGTTTTTCATACGGATATCGTCATAATCGGCGACTATGACAACATTATTAACGGCCTCGAGACACTGTCTTGAATCACCATTTATTAAACCTTTTTTATTCATAGAAAAACGGGTTTGATTTTGTAATCCACGGGATTTCCATTGATTCCATTGTGTTAATTCGGTGAGTCGGTTTTTATCTATTTTATGAAATTTGGGTCGGTAACATGGACCTATGAAGGAAGAGGATTGCGCGACGCCAAATTATTATAAAGTTAGGCGAGCAATGGCGGGTGCATTGTTTGCACTAAGCACACACACCGTCGCTTTACTTCTAACTTCACACTTCTGTGTACAATTGTTACCCCCATAAATGGAGTAAATAGCAATCACCATCTCTTAAGATCTTGCGAGATAGATAATGTCCAAATACTAGCCTATTAGATTTATAGACCATGAACAAGGAACATAATTGGATGGCGATGATTATGCGTGACGATATAATTTCTATTTATGTAATGAAATAACAATCGGCATAACCTGATTTGAATGTGTGCGCCATTCATTATAGCTTGACTCACAAAAACACTAAAATTCTGTATCCACAAGATCTTAAGTAAATCCGAAGCTTGGAGATGTTAGCTACTTTTGTCGCTGACTGAGTTACCCGATCGGCATATCTTGGGTGCTTCGCTTTAGCGTGTAGCGACATAGCGTCCTTCTATTTCATAGGCTCATGGCCGAAACCAACCCTTTCATGCGTGAGGGTCATTCGTAAAGGGTAGAAAAGGGTAGAAGGGATGTCTTTACAGATGTATGGTTCGGTTTGCTGATACTGAACACTTATTACCATTTCACACGACATTCTAACATACTTCTGAATACGAGTAGGAAGTATTTTTTCATTTATTAGGAAATTAAGGCTCACTAAGTATTTATTTTCAGGCCTGAAGATAGTGGGCAGTATCGATGCAGGGTGGACTTCATAAAATCCCCTACGAAGAACACGCGACTCAATCTCACTATATTAAGTAAGTATTTAGTCATTACTAATACCTTGGTGGTAGGGCACTAGCTTTCCACAAAAGATTTAAACAAGAGTTTCTCAATATTTTCTCCACAAATCGACGTCTAACGCTCTTTCTAGCTCGATGACAAATTCACAAGTGAAATAATTAGTAATGCCAGGATTGAGTAAGAAAACGCGAGTGATAGACGTCGATTTTGTGTAACGATACTTTAGAAACATCTGTTTAACTCCGGTCTAAATTTTTGTGGTAAGACAATTAGTAACTGCATGGCTAGCTCATAACTTCAAGTAGAAAATCCGTGGTCTAACCCATATAGAGGTGTTTTGGCAGCAGTCCTTGAGGGCCAGCTCCATTATGTATACATTTTTCCCAGCCCTGGGGCCAGCCAGCCCCCTTTCCAGGTATATACATTTTTCATGTCCATTGTTTTTCTTGGTTGAGCATGGTAACCCACCTTCGACCACTAGGGTGACCAGGAACCTCTATCGAGTAAATATTCGATACGTTAACTGTCAAATTTGTTTTAGATTTGATCAGCTCCTTGGAATATCGACAAGATGCGTAAGCGAATGGTTACCTTGATACATTAACGATACGAACCGTTAAAATGTTCGTGCTTGCCCTATTGTAGGAGTACTGATCAAATCTTAAACAAATTTGACAGTTAACGTATCGAATACTCCTCGTTAGAGATTCGTGCTGGTTATCGATTGATCGCAGTCGTTCAGCCACTTCAAAGGCCTGATAATTTCTGAAACTAGAGTCTAACACAACCTCATACGACAAACAAACAAACAAACTAAACTGATTGTTAATTTGTTACAGTACCACCTGAAAGGCTGATCGTCCTGAACCAAGATAGCAATGAAGTCGTCGGCAGCGTGCTAGGACCTTATGACGAGGGGACAGAGGTCAATCTCACTTGCATTGCAGTTGGAGGTAAAATAAATCGCATGTTACCGTATGTTAAAATAACCCTCTCTGGCAAGGCTAGGCTAGGCAACACTGGGCAATGCATGGCGTTCCAGATGTCTAGGCGGTTGTGACTATTTACCATCAATTGGGGAAAATCTAGTTTGCCACCTGTTTTTTTTAAATTAACTCGTATTTTATTACCACGTTTTCAAGTCATGTCTTAGTTGTATATTATAATATTAATTATAATATTATGTATGTCGTTCTGGGTGGAAATCTTGCAACTTGAATTTCGAGCGCTTTCCGATAACTATCCGGCTGAGACTTTCAGCGTACCTCTTTCTCGATGGCAATGCATTCTAAACCAGTTATTAGCAAAAACGTGGTGCTAAAAATGTTTAGTTGTTTGTTTTTTTTCGTTGTATTATAAGTTGACTTTTCCAAACAAAATTGTTCCTTTCTTGATTCCCTGCGTCTATGATCCCGTCAGATTATAAAAAAGAGTCGAAAGCACGTCGAAAGCTTATGAGGTCTATCCAAGAACACCAAAAAACACTTCACCCAAATTACACCCCTTCGCCACCCTCTATGTTCCCGACGTGTGATTTCATTAAATCAGTTGTTCGCAAGCCACGGGTAGTCGAACATTTAACCCCTATCACGCGGAGTTTCAACAGGCCGATGCTTGTGGGCTGTTTAGCGAAAAATGCGAGATTCACGCTCATATTAGAGGTGGTGCGAGGCAGGGGTGGGAGCGGGAGCGATTTGTGATTGCTGCGACAAGACTCTGTTGTTTTTTTTTGTTTTAGTTATGGTTTCGCACGGTTTGTGCATTTAGCCAGTGTCAAGTATTATCATATTATATAAGTATTTCTTAATTTCACAACAGGAAAGTCATAGCATTAAAGAAATTGTGTGATCAAGTAGTCAATTAAATTATTTAGATAGTCTAAGTCATGATTCAGTAAAGTGGTGGATGCTTTACTGAAACTTCCTGGGAGATTTGGAATAAATGCGAAATGACACGCTTTTTGGGTTTATATCATTTGCCCACACTCGTGCGCGTTATCGAACACTCAATGTATTATATTACACATTAACACTCGAAGCAACACAAGTTTGAGAAAAAAATACAAAACCAACAATGTCTCACTATCGGATTCCCGCCAGAACTCTCACTCTGTTATTGAAAGTGTCTAGAAACTACAAAAAAAGTTCCATAAACAACCAAACAAAGAGCACTTTGAGAAAGGGTGCAATGTAGAGTTGGGCATTTGGACAAATTTTGAGAAGAAGACTTTTAATAATTATTATGCCATTATGAGAACTGGCAATTCAAAATGTCTATAGTTTGAAAGGCACCCGGTTGTGCTCGATTGATGGCAAACCTTTGGGCAGCGTAATAAATTAACACCAACACTACTCCATGCTCCAAACAAACCAACTTTAAAATATACTCATCTGATGTCAGCAATGTTTATGTGGATTGATCGCTCCCGCTTCCGCTCATCGCACAAGCCGCGCCCAACCCTGCGTGATAAGGGTCGGCCATCCCGCGGGTACCCTTTGTTTTAACACAATTTTTTGTTCCCATTCAAGCCGTTGTTAGTATTTTATACCAATTTCCGTTGTGTTCCAACCACGGAACAATACGAAACGATTTACAAGCCCTTATTTAACTTAACATAATTCATCATCGTGTCTAACTGGCACTTAACAAATGAGAAAGAAAGCAAGCTTCTTGGCTGGTCAAAGGTAACTAGGAGTTGAGAAACCGGGCGTAACTGATAAACATCAAAGTACACTAACATTAATTAAAGGCCTATGTTCAGCAGTGGACGTCTTCAGGCTGATGTATGTATGTGTGGTTCTCAAAATTTTTCTGCCATGTCCAGGTCGCCCCCCCGCCCGAGTGTCCTGGTGGAAGGCGCACGCCCTCCTCGCCAACTCCGAAGCGAGGGCAACGGCATCCTTCAAACTGCAGCGGTCGGATTATGGAACTGAGATCGCTTGTCA
This sequence comes from Hylaea fasciaria, assembly GCA_905147375.1. Lineage (NCBI taxonomy): Eukaryota > Metazoa > Arthropoda > Insecta > Lepidoptera > Geometridae > Hylaea > Hylaea fasciaria. The sequence goes on from LR990218.1 coordinate 4,719,205, forward strand.
GGTAACATGTAGTTGGTAGAACCCAGCCCATCATCATCGCCAACTCACGCCGAATCCGCCATTGCTGAGTACGAATCTCACTCATGTTCGCAAGGTACATAATCCATCACAGTAAAAGGAACAAGGTATGTAATCACTAGCCATATTGGGTCATCCATACAATTGTAACAATAGCCTATAATGAAAGTTGAAAAAGTCATTCAGATAAATATCATACATTAACGAGTTACACTGGAGATATTATTATCATCTAGATGAATCTGAAAAACATTAGTTGTATGAGAAAAGACAAATATGTCAACTAGATAAATACCCTACAATTAAGAATTTCTGTAATGTAGATAGTAATAAAGGTCACAAGATCTCTAATCATTTTAGAGGATAACTTAGCCCGCCGGGCCGGGACGTCGGGAAAACCTGAGCGCTTCCGATCAGGAAAAAAACCGTATTGGGCTTCCGGGGTGTCTATGGCCTAATCCTCCTCATGAGTGAAGAGATGAAGTGAGGTGAAACCCATGCTCAGCAATGGTGGATATGAGTTGATGTTGATTTATACCTTGTAAATGTTCAAGAATAGGTTCTCTCTAACAGTTTTCTATTCTCAGGCTGTCACGGATCCATCGATAGCACCAGTCACTGAAAACATCTCTATTGACGTTAATTGTAAGTACCAACCCTAGATTATTATATTTGTTTTTACTCCCTTAGAGTATAAAAGAAATAATACTACGTTTATACCCTAGAGAGGCGCGTAGACGCTGCTTCCCTTATCTTTTGACGTCTCGTAGCGAGTTACCTAGGATATCTTTTTAAGGTTATTATAGCGATTTATTTTGTTGTCCATAATAAAGAGGTCCGGACCACAAACCACCACGTTGGCCCAATGTGAGTTTGCGAGTCACCACTGACTATTTAGGTCTAAGCTTAATTTTATAAATAGGTATAGGTACCTATGTGTGGAAAGAAATACGGGCACAATCATTGTCCATCAGTCAGACACTTTAATTGAAAAAAAAATCTTTTCGCTGCCTGTGAAATAAGTTAATTTTACTTATTTTTCCTTCTTTATTTGTTACCAAAATTCAACATAAGTTTTGAACTCTAACAAGCTTACACAAATCTTCATTCTTCCGTTTAAAATAACTCCTCGCTTAACTGCTCAAAGCACGATAAGGCTAGGTATTCATTAGGGGGGATTTGTTGCGAGTCATGTTGCAAGTTGCAAGCCCTGGTTTTGCAACGTTTTCTTTTAACTTACTGAGTTAGTGTTTAAGTTTACGCATATAATACCTATTCATACCCTAGAGGAAGGGACTATTTATTTTATTATTTTATCAACATGGAGGATCCTAATGCTTTGAATAGAATTTCGCTTATCTTTTGTCTGAGTCAGTCGTATGTATGAGTACGAGTGTCCACCATTGTGGTTAAGGTCTTGCAAGTCCATTTTGACATAGTTTCCGTTGTTTGCGTTGAAAGTTTCATGCCTGTCAAGTTTTGATGGTAATACAATATTATTGTGACATCTGATGGTAGAGACGGTAGTTAAACAACGTAACTCCTCAGTGATTAACGGAATTACTTCTTTTGATTCATCAGATTGTTTATAGCTTGGTTCGTATAACATAAGCTTAACTCACGACATCGCGGAAATAATTTTCTCTGTTGCTACTTCTTCTCTCTCTCTCTATCTTTCGCTCTTCTTCTTCTATTTGAGAAATTCGTAACAGTGGAAAAGTACGGTACCTTGTTGCATGCAACATACCCTGCAACATGGTTCAAAAATGTACATCGGGCTTAAAGTAAGCGACACGTTTTGATTGTATGTAACTTTACTGCCTTAACTTCAACTTAGTTAAGTCGAGATTCAGTGACTTATTTAAAGGCTAATAAGCGGCTTCTGGCATATCCGTTTAGATGTGTATTTACAAACTTTACTCGTACAGTCGCGTAGAAATTTGTATTGTTAACAACTTAACGTTATGATGTAAATAGCAAATGTGATTATAATTAAACCCATTTGCATATCTCACGTAGTTACGCCACAGGGTGTGTTCAAATGTATTCTATGACCACAGGAAACATAGGAAATATAGGTCAGTTGTGAACTATGGTTCAAATGTGGCTTCCTGGTTATATTTGGCGAATCTATTTTTTTGTCCTAACTATTACTCTGTTTCACTGTCTCTTTCGTTTACATAAGATTTGAAAGGGGCATGTAAAATTGTCAGACCTATAACACTCATGATAACTCTCTAAGAGCCCTACAAAACTTTTATAAGTGGTGCGAAACGACCAATGAAAAATGAGAACTGGGTCATTTCGCACCACAAATAGACTGTGGCGCTCAAGAGACAATTCAAAAAAGACTGGCTCAGTTTGCACTGCAACCCAGGCGTGGTGCGAAACGCCCCATACCCCGTATTATGATAATAACATTATACTTTTTATATTCATACCTATAAACGCTCAAATATCACTGATCATCTCCCTGATTGACGTATCATTACTGGAGATATATTTTGTGCGTGACTTGCATTTGTTGTCTGCCTTCTCTGTCTCTCGTTACCGACACTCGCTCCGTCCTTTTCTAATGCCTCTGATGCGATTACCATGTCGAGATTTGATATCAGTTTATAATGATGTGTAGGTATGCGTGTAGGTAGGTGTAGATTGTCATTTGTCATGTGTGGGGAATGTACGAGAAATTGTTGGTGAAGTGATTTATGGTGGTGACTGTACTTTTAAAGTAGGTAACATGCGTTTGGTGGTCTAAGTCCGAGAGCCCACCTAAGTATTGTGATTTATTATATGACGGCACGTTTGGCGTAGTGGCTGCGCAATCGGATTGCTGCGCTTGGTGTTGCGGGTGCGATTCCCGCCCGGAACTAATATTTGTGCGATCCACAAATATTTGTTTCTGCTTCTAGGCTTACCATGACGTCTTATTGCGATCCAATTGAAAGCCTAAACAGAATTGTTTTACTACTTATTCGTATAACAAAGCGGAGTTCATGCTAATCTGTCCAGCCGTTTTCTTGTTATAAATGGTGTATCTACCTAACACGATTTATAACGATAATATCTTAGTTATAGCTAAGAACTTCACAGAAATCGCCAGGAAGAAACGCCAACATAATATTTTCCGAGCAATTTACAAAAAAATATGTTTTTCTTTCTCTTACACGACATCTCTATCAACCGCAAAGCATTTTCATGTGAACAAGCGCGCTTCGTTAGTATTAACTCGCGGTTCCATACAAAAACAAAGAAATAAAACCGTATACGCGCCAGCGCCCGACTTTCAACAGATTACCGCAAAATTGGACGCGTACATAAATCTCTAAAGCGCGCCGAAAAGCCTAGTGTAGTGATGGGGTATAGATCCAGACGGTGTTTTTAAGATATCGATAAAAAATTCTAATCGTAACCAATAAAGAAGAAGTATAAGAACACTAGCTGACCCGGCAGACGTTGTTCTGTCCAATGAAATCTCTGTCTTTCTCCCTCTCCTTCTATCTCTATCCCTCTTCATCTACCTATCTCTCACTATCTCTTTCGCTACATCGAAGTTAACATGGTCGCGAAGTTTTCTTAAATTTTTCATATTTCGCATAGCTTTCAACATTTTTATTTTCATAAGAACCTTCTCCTGCGATTAACAGTTCATTACGAATAGCGATATAACTTCACTAATCCATGTCATAACATGTTAATAAATCCTAACCATGGGTCATGAAACGAACCAGCATAAAACTATTTATTATTCCATCGGTTGAAAATAAGCCTTACAACTTTTTCAAATATTTATCCATGAAAAAGAACGCTTTTCATGTTTTGAACGGCTGCTTTTTCTGCAAAAATATTAGTTTAGTGAACTACTGCAACATCTCTCTGTTACAGCTTTTGTGTAGCAACAGCTCGAAATAGCTCTCTAAAATATGACCGCTCTGCCATTTTTTAGAACTGACTATTCAGCTCTCGTCCGAATGTTTGTTCGCGATCAATCGATTCAAAGTGGTCGGCTTTTTGCGGTCGGAATCGGGTGAGATTGTTCTGTTTTTTCGATTGACTATGGTTTCGATGAACGGGTGTAAATTGTGATACTGGTGCAGTAATTTATTGGGTCGAGTTGTTTGCCACTAAACCTCTTTCTCAGTCCTTGGTGTCTTTGGTGCGGAGTGCTTAGTGAAATAAAATATTTGTGTTGCTAATTGTTTTGTTTTTCATAAACTTTGACAACATATTTTACCCTTTCAAGGGTAGATTTTGGGGAAAAAGGTAAACACTCTTATGCAAACTTGAACAGTGCATTTTTATCTAGGTAAGATAAAAACTTTTCAACACTTTCGCCGTGATTGAGTTACAAACAAAAATGATGACATTATATTACTATTAAGTGGAATGAAAAATAAAATAATAGTACTTATTCTCATGCAAAATATCGACATTCTTAAAGACGTTCTGTCCTACCCCTAATCCCATCCCATCAGTGATACAATCATCACATACATAACCCGCCAGATGATAATCTAGAGGACTCCTAATTGACAGTTTGATATACTTTTGTACGCGGTTGTAGGCACCGCAAGAAATAGATGCCGCGTTTTATTTTTGGACCCTGAATATTTTCTGTGAAGATCTGGAGAGTTGGTCGGCTCAAAATATAGGTCTTGGGGGTTGTTGGTTCGAGAGCGGCAGTGGTGGTGGTTCTAGATGGTGGTAACAGAAAACATGTCTTGTTCCTGACTCATTGGTTCATCAATAACCGCCAAAGCTAATTACAAGAAAGGGAGTTGCTTTTTTTATGTAACGTGATCGTGATTGGAGAAGGCTTTCAAGAAATTCTTCCCTTAAGGGCGTATTTAGATAATATAATTTAATATTAAATCCGTCATGTACGTCAATTAAAATTCCGAAGTCTGTTTAATATGTTGCTTAATCATTTTATAAGGAAGCGTTTCAATGTTTTTGGAAAATGATCCCTTGAATGGCTAAAATAAGGGATTAATGTATGTATGAAAATCCATCAGTTTTGATCATGAAAATTAGCATTTAGCCTTAAAAACAAAAAAAAATATACTAAAATTCTTACTGTAAATTTAAGTAGGTACAAAACTTTAAGTACAGAAATATGATTAGCTATGACTTTCCATATTTCAATTATTAAAAAATGGCCCGGGGCGAAAATTTCTTATCCGTAGAATCCATACAAAATACGTATTTCAAAGTGTTCCTACGTTAGTGGTACCTAATCAATGTACCCTTGAGAAACAAGACAAAGGGCTTATTATGAAGTTAAAATATCGTGCTCTGATGTTACGTTAATTAACGTATGGATATTGGAAAATTAGAAAATGTTATATCGTAAGATAACGTCTACTTATTTTGGCTTTGAAGTTTTGTAACTTACATGTATCGCGAGCAGGGTTAATTTTGTAGAAAAATAGGGATGAGGTACATGAAAAAGTTCGGTTGGCAGTCGGTAGCGACGGAACGGTGTGCTACTGCCACAGGTTTAACTTCAGTCTCTTTTTTTTTTCGCCTGGTGTTTATCCGTGAAGTTAGCCGAGCATTTTCCATCTGATCAAAATAAGCATCAAATAAGTCGCCAACCCCCTATCTGCGACGTTTTGAAACACTGCTGAATACGTTTTAATTAAGTGCTGAAAAGGTCCCAAAATCCGTAATTCCTTTATCCATGCCCGGGAATTCATTCTCAAAATTATCCAATTTCAACCTTGGGGTAAATCGGGCCGAAGATCTGAAACTTGTTAGCGTTTACAATATGAAATATGATCCATGTCCGACCAAGTTCCCCTTTCAGCTAGGGATGGGAAACAACACGTGTACGCTTCAAGATTGTCACGAGAAGTCGGACTTGAGTATTGTGAAAGGACTGATTGTCATTTACAAGACTCAACGGATAGATGAAAGGCATCGACCATGTGGCCAGAAAATGTAGAAAATAAAATAATTTATAAAAGAAAGTATTTTTATTTTCTTATGTATACAGTAAATTAGGAAATCAGATGTTGATGTATCCAAATTTTTAAACTGGTTATAATAATATAGCGGTGAAACGGTCTTTAAGAAATCTAAACTCAAAGACGCCATTTAGCTTTCTACTCTACGAGTACCTCTACTTTTCGTTGTTTTAGCCTTACTTTTGCTATTGGTACCTACATTTCAGAATTAACTCTATTCTAATATTTGAAGGTAGCATCTTCTATAAAATAACTTTATGGGGACGCAGTAAAAAATAATTTCCAGCGTGCTTATTGATGTGACGATTAATGGAGCGTTAAATAGGGATTACTTTGTAGGTGCTCTTCCAAGTTGAGTCTTTAACCCCCAGTTTCTGAAACGTCAGTCAACGTTGACAACAGATTAATTATATTGCCATCCTTGTCATTTGTTTAGTGTTAGATAGAGACAACGATAGTTTTAATCTACTGTCAAAGCCAACTAGCGTTCTAGAAACCGGGGGTAAGACTGATAATCCAAATCCTTTTCCCCTCACTATTCTCATCTCTGAAGGCTCCAAACTTCCCAAACTTGTTCCATATTTCATTTATTGTTCACAACCAGCCGCCCGTGGTTTTACTCGTGTAAAAAATAGACCCAAGATAATATCTCAGCAAATAATTTATGTACAAGACGCCTGGAGGATTTGCTGATTTATGATTTAGGGGAAAGAAATGGCAGTTGCGTGAGTCTGTATGTATACAAGAGTCCACTAGTACTTACTCGTAGATAGATAAGTTTGTATTGAAACCAAAATTTATAGAACAGATAGAACAAACTTTATAATAGGTACACTTGGCGGTCTTAAAGCAAAGCTGTCTCTACCAGATAAGCTTTGGATGGACCAAATAGATAGAAGAAATAGGGTACAGGGTAAAGGTATTTAGGTTTGGAGGTTCTAAATGAGTGAAACACGTGGTAAGGGAGGTCTCATAGTAACCAAAGTCCGTACTTTTACCCGAGGGTCTTAACAAATTTCGCAGGTCCAGTTGATAGAAATTTGGTGTATGTTATACTATTACTTCTGTGCTATTGCCAAGGCACTGCGACCTTGAGCTGATGCAGTATCAAGTACCTATGCTGTGGGATATTCAACTCTTCAGCTACTAATAGATGGAACTGTATCATTCTATCGCGCACTTGGTCGCTTCCTGTAGCGCGTAGCAGCGATTACGTGTAGCTTGCGTCCAATGGTTTTGGACTACCTTGAACACCATTAAAACTCTTCGGGTGCTATTCAACCGGACTATCCAGCGTATTTGTTATCTGAAAACTGTAATCTGGAAGTTTTCAAGGCGAGAGTGAATATCTGATCTGCTCTGAAATTTCATCACTGATATTCCCATGAGTTAAGTTTTATTTCAAGAAAGTACGGAGTTCTTGCGGGAAATCAGGAAATTCGCGAGGCGGGTCTTAGGTAATCATAAAAAAAGGCTATTTTAGTCCTTACAAAAAAGTTAAAGAAAAAGCCTAAGAGCTTTGCTCAAAGAAGCGTAAAATTACTAATTAAGGCGCTAATATAGGAGCGATTCATGTATTTTAGAAGATGAAAGTTACCTGGCCGGGCCGCGCGCCACGCTGGCTCCGCGCTCACGGCTAGTCGAAAACGCTAATTCATAATTATTATACTCTTACTAACGGCATCACGTGGCCTTAGCACAGATTACTAGATAGTTACTACGTAGGCTTTAGTCTGAAGCATTCAATTATTTCGACACTGTAATGACATGTCAGATTGGCCGAGCGGTCTGAGATGCTACGTTCCGTTCCTAAAGAATTATTACCGCCAGCATTACATAAATTATTACCTCCTTGACTATAATCCTATCAAATTTAGAATGCCGCACAAATTATTGGAGTCACACCTAAATAAGTTGTATTAAATTTATTTAGTGTTGGTCCCTTCTGGTATGCGCGTTTGTCAAGTCCATTTGATACAATACATCCTCTTTAGTCCACTTCCATAAATTTCTTTTTGATATAAAGTATATTTTGACAATGACAATGACGGAGTAAAAGATTTGTGCATTTAGCCAGTGTCAGGCATCCGTACTAAGATCATATTATAAATGCGAAACTGTGTGTGTGTGTTTGTTGGTTTTTTTTTTAGTTTTTGCCATCCTTTCACGTCTAAACGGCTGAATCAATCTTGACCAAGATTGGACCTATGAGATGGGTATAGGCTATTTTTCGTCAGAAAAAATAGGGATCTTAGTAGGTGATCTGACACTTTATTATTTTAGGCTCTTGATAAAATATAAAGGTTAAGACTAAGGATAGGGAAAAGGAAAGGGACAGGGACAGGGATAGAGATACAAAGACTTCAATATTTATTTTCTAAACAGTTGCTTTTTCATATACGGATGAAGTCGCGCGTAAAAGCTAGTTTTAGTAAAGTTTACTGAATCGTAGCTATGACTGTAAATTTACTTTACCACGAGGTTGTAAAAATATGGAATACTAGCTGTTTCCCGCGACTTCGTCTGCATTTAAATCGAATCCAGCTATAGTAAGAACACAATATGCGTAAACTTTGTATGCTATTGTAAATCAATCGGGCACGTCACGTCTCTGTCAATATCTCTATCTTCCTATTTCCTCATCGCTTTTTTCCCCAACTCCCAATATCTCATCTCCCATCCCTCATCCATCTCCGATCTCCCATCTCCTCATCTCTCCAGCTGCTGCTCTCCATCTCCCCATCTCCCCAGGTCCTCATCTTTCCTTCTCCCATATACCTACCAAATTTCATTTTCATTTTTGTTGTCTCTCTATACCTAATTTCATCGAAATCGGTCCAGCCGTTTAGCCATAAAAAGTAACAAACAAACAAACATACAAATAAACAGACAAACAGAGAAACAGTGTTACTTTCGAATTTACAGTATAATATTTGACAGTGACTAAATGCACAAATCGTGCGAAGCAAAAACATTGAAAAAACTGGCTCATAGCTGAGCAGAAAGATTACTGGAAGTGTGCTAAAAATAAAACGTCAGAATATGCATCCGCCAGATCCGCCATTATGGAAAACGGAAGTTCACTACATCTTCATTTTAATATACAATCATAATCTGCTCCTTTGATTAACTCCAAACTATCATAAGAAATCCCAGTTTTATTTAAGTGAACAATCTAAAAACGCGTTTTTGCTGCTAATTTCAGTTACAGGTGGTGCAAGAATAGTCATATTAGCCATTATTCTTTACACACAATGGAGAATAAATACAAAGTAATAAAGGTTATAATAAAAGTTTAGTAATCGTCGAAGGAAGTCATTTACGGCAACTAAGTAAATAAACCAGTTGTATACCATGTAGAGATTCTGTTTGCTTTATTTTTTTGGAGAACAAACAGTAAATTCGACGAGAAAATTTTGAGGAACAGCGACATACGTCCTCTCTCTGAAACGCCGTAGCGGGTACTGAGCCGTCTAGTACGCGCTCAAACTGATCATATTCTCGTCGTTTTTATTAATTTAGAAGAACGGAATCGATTCAGTTCATTGGAAAATTCAAATTTCATTGGAAAATAAAATTGCCTTTTTTATGGTTCCAAAAAATATGATAGTTGTCGCTGAAAATGTTGAGCATTATGTGACGAAAGATTTTTTTCGGGTCCTTTCTCGTGAATTTTTTTCTCAAGATACTAGACAACTTTAGTCCAATATTATTGATTTATTAGCTAACTGAAACACTTGGCTATACACTGTATTTTTTCTGGCTTATAAATATTTGTAATTACAGCTTAACTTTTTGACAAAAAACCGCCCATTTTACGGAAGCTCGCTGCCTACAGGTCCTTAACACAATATCCAACAATTACCGTTCCTTTTTTATTTTACCACTATTTTTCACCCTTTACGCTTTATTAAGGGCTTCCGCTAATTTCTATAAAAAACCCCGTTCATTTGAATTTTATAAAAAACCCCTTCTTTATGAATTGACTCTTATTGAATAAATCAGAAAACTAAAAACGGGAAAACTTCGCACTAAAAACACTTAACCGGTTCACACTTTCATAGAGTTATTAAATTTAATTATATAATAACCTACAAAACAGGCGATTTCAGACTGTAGCCGCATATTAATAAGGGTTATTTTATTATATTGATATTACCAGATTGGTTTATTCGGTAAGCCGATAGCCAATTAAAATGGATAATGGTTCCGTACGATTTTACGATTTAATTATGATATTGGCTCATTCAGTTTTCAATAGAGCGTGCCATCTAGATGATAAAGTTTATTTTATATCTGGTTAGGTGCTACAAAAAAGGAAGGGGTGTTTACCAATAAAAATTGACTATTTTTTTGTACCCTAATTGCTCTATGAAATGTGTGTTGTTATTTTAAGCAATTAACACTTGTCACTCCTTTGAAAATGATTGGAAGGATTGCCCAAGATAGAAGGAATCCGGCGAGACCTTTGCCTAGCACTGGTAGCCAAAAGGATGAGACAATGTTTTTTCATACAGTCTCAGACAAATTTAATCAATTTCTGTGTATTGTAGTAGTACCCAACTGATATGGCTTACCGATGTACCTGCGCAGAAGATGAATTTTCAAAGCGTGGGAAATGCTATTGACTGCTATTGGTCGGCAGCCGCCCGCCATCTTAGCGATCGCCGCGTGGCATGAGTGAGATGGAACTAACAGCTGCAGTGTATTATGAACCTAATAATAGTGATCTTAGGTTGATTGTAAGTTTTAAGCATTCTTTCGTTAATCTTCGGACCATACTTTCTTTTCTGCGCGAACGAAGATTCACGACGCGCCATATAAGTTGGGTACTAGTATACCTACAACTGCTTTAATCATATAATATTATTATGGGCGCCAACTTTGTACTTTTCGAAAGGTAAAAAGTATTTTTTTATACAATATATTTATAGGCTCACCAGCACCAGGTCTGATGTGACGATGTGATCGAAGGTGGTAAACATGTTCAGTCCTAGAATATGATAGGTTCTAGGACTGCTTACTCCGATTCGCTAAGGCGACTAAACCACACTTACGAGAGTACCTACTATCCGACATTTATTTAGCCGACCTAACTGAGTTTAACTGACGTACTAAGTCTTATCTTTCATACTAAAATTCTGTAGGTACTAGATATAATAAACCCAAAAATATATAACAAAACAAATCCCATTCTCAAAATAATTAACAAAAAAGTAATCAAACAAAACTCTAAGGAAATACTCGCTTAAAGTTCTTAAAACAACATTAATTCACACTTCCGGTTTCAATCAAAAGTCGACGGTACCCTAAAAGGGTACCAGGGGGTTACCATAAACAAAAAAAACTCCGGTTAATTGTCTTAAGTGGGGGGTATACAAAAACGCGGCTCGGGCCCTTTGAGTTGAGCCCTTTTGTTTGTAACAAGTAGGGCATAGTTAATGGGTCATACAGTGAATTAATAAAAGGGCTGGTTTTGGGTTCCGCATCTTAAAGGTAGAACGGAACTCGGGGAAACTTTTTCTGGCTCTTACGTCAACTGAGTGAGCCCGTTCCAAACTGTGTCCGCGGGATCAGTTGACCTAATACATATTTGAATCGGTCAACTGAACCCGTTATAAAATTTTTCAATTTATGCAGTCACGGGAAAGTTTTTTAAAATTAATATTAGAATAACATGACAGCGCAGATGGCAGGCTCTACCGTATATAGGTACCCAGTTGTCGCCGCCACCTTGGTCCCCGCCGACCACAAAATGCGCTAGCTCTCTAGCTAAATCCAAAATTAAAAATTACGTTGAATCGTTAAAAAATGAGACAGTTTAAAGTACTTCAATAAAAAAAGATGGGTGCCTGTACAATTTATTTCACTAAGGCTTTAAGTAACATACATAGTCACTAATAAATATATTTATACATGGTAAATATTCCGTTTTCAATGGTAATACTAATTCTTCCACTTCTATAGTCTACACTTTTTTTCAAGTTACATAGATTTTGGCATAGGCTAACGATTCGAGACACTGGGAACGCGGGGGAAACCGTGCGTGCTTTCAGTTACATATACTAATAAAAATACTTATTAAGTACCTACGGAACCACATGATCGAGCGAGTTCTCGCACCTGCCGCGTTATTTATAACAAAAGCGTGGTGTGGTGTGATTTAACGAATAGTGGTGGGGCACGCTCAAGAGATTGCTTTGAAGTACACCTCATTGGTAGTGATTTTAATCTATGTCGTAAAGGTGTGAGCTGGTGAATGAAGTAAAGTTCTAAGAGGTTGTGTTTAAGAGATTTGGTCATAATATTGGTATTGCAGCTTTTATATTCTGTTTATTGCGACAGATGTATATACCATCAGAGATTATATACGCTAAGACACTATACGCTTCTAGCGAAGGATATATAGAATAGAAAACTGTACACACCAAAAATAAACAATACACAGAAAAAATAAAAAAGGTGGCTTTATCGCTTAAAGCGATTTCTTCTAGACAACCTTTGGATGGACAGTGAAAATCATTTTTGATAGTATGGTCGGTGGATATTTACGCTGTGTAGGTATATAGGTATGTTTGAAGATCTTTCGTTCATAAACGTGCCGGAAGGGGCGCTGTACAGGATTTTCATACAAAAGCGCGCGCTGACGCGTACTATGAGGAGTGCGTAAACTTCCCGGAGAATCAACCAAAGTCCTAGTTTCATCTTGCGTAACCTCCATATGTTGCGTAATCTCCATATTTTTGTCACTCCCAAAACGACCTACGTTATTTTAGGACTAGATTTACAAACATGCTCGAGTGGCGTTTTTAACTTCCTCATTAAAATGACCCGTATTATAAGTTAATTTATAATTAAAACAATCCTGTTCGCCACTCACCCCCATTATGGTTAATTAAACTTAATTTAAACTATGCATGCATGTCTAATGGTAATCTGTCTAGGGGTATATGAATAAAATAAAACTTTAAATGGGCAGGGGTGAGAAATTAATCTTAATGGATTTGTGTTTTAGTCGCGTTTTTATTAGAATTTGTTTTCTTCAAAATATTGTACTTAATTAATGAATTATTTTTGTAAGTAGGCTTTTATTATTATGTTCACTTTTACAAGGGAAACCTTACGCGACGTAAGAATTAGAATTTCGGTTGTATACTAGGTTATAAAATAATGCCGCGTAATAAGTTAGGTCATAATGGTTTGACCCTAGAGCAAATTAAAATAGATGAAATCAAATTGTATTATTTTTCGTAGGTAATGTGATTTTGTTCTATACTTAAGTTTTTCCATTGGTCTGTGGTATTTAGCTTAAATATCTGGCGAAAAACTTTCTCAAGTTCGAAACTATTCAGTTACCTTCTTTTTTTTTTCTTTTCTTCTTTGGCCGTGGTGCTTTTCGCACATTGTGCCAGTTTCAAGTACTGTTCAGTTACCTTGTAATGTTTTTTTTATATTTTATTTTTAAACAGTTTTATTGTCTATGGCCAACAGTGAGACCTCTTTGGGTGCGTCTGCAAGGGGGCAAGCGCCCTCTAGTGGCGGGGCAGAGCACCGAGCTAGTCTGCCAGGTGGTGGGGGCCAGGCCTAAGCCGACCATATCCTGGTGGAAAGGAGGCACCAGGCTCAAGACTGTGAGAGAAACTGTAAGTAATCTGACTTCAAAAGAGTAGGTTCTCAATTCGACCGTGTGTTTGTTTCCCTCAGATTAATCATCTAACAAATATGACATTTAACTCAAGATCCGGGGAAGAAAAGAGACAAATGTATACAAATAGACAAGGAAGAAAGTGAAAACATGTCAAAACCAAACAATTCTAAATCATAGCAATTATTGTACCTAAATATGTATGAATATCGCACTTTTACAAGTCAAACATTTAAACAAAGAGAATAAATACATAGTAACAAAATATAATAATATGATGAATCAAATTAACTACCTATACTAATTCATTTTAATTTATGAAAAACAACAAAATAATGAACTTTTTAATATAAAGCTCATGAAACATCAAAGTCAACATTCATCAGTTAGTAGCTATTACTCCATCAATTCGTATACCATAATGAATCGATGACAGAATAGTTTGTCTGTAAGTGACCACCATATGTTTCAAATTACGTAACCGCTCAACCATTAATAATGATTGTCATGTATAGTCGGGGAGCTACTGGCAAATTCATTTACTCTTCTTAGTGTTTTATTCTTCTTTTTGGTTTTGACTGAGAACGGTGTGTTTATTTAGCCAGTGTTAAGTATTAAACTATTTAAGTATTTATTATTTTCACAATAGTAAATCCATAGCATGATAGCAATCCTCGTGGTCAAGTAGTCAAGTCAATCATTCACAAAACTCATGATTCAGTTAATTGTTGGATGCTTTACTGAAACTTCCTGGGAGTTTTGGAAAAATGCGAAATTACACTTTATTTGCACACACTCGTGCACGTTCACTAACGCTTAATGATTAATATTTCACATTCATACTCGAAGAAACACAAGTTTGAGAAAATAATGCAAAAGCCACAACGTCTCTTTTTCGGATCCTCAGGTTGTCTTGCTGAAAGACGGAATCCAGCAAATTTAATTACTCTACGTTTTTAGGTTTTTATTCGACTGTGCTGTGTGGTTGTGTGTATTCGCTCATTATAATAAGGATTAACTTTGTATTTATTTATAATATTAAACTCATATATTTATAATATTAAACTTCAAACTCATCAGAGTGAACTAATTAAATAATGTTGCCTGTGTAACAAAATGTGTCACGTGCTCCCGCGCTATACGCTCGTCATTGTTAATTTAATAAAAATATTAGAATGGCGTATACGGAAGCAATTTAACTTCGCTTTTAACACAATTATATACTATTATAGTAGGTACATAATAATAATTATAAGATATTATAGGCATCCCTGGACCTATTACCTAACTAATAAAAAATAGAAATACCTGAATCTTTCAAAAGTTGTGTTAGTGACAGCATATTTTATAACTCGAGAACGGCTGAGCTGATTTTTATGAGCTTTGATTTTTGAGATTTGGCTCCGTTTCGAATAGCAGAATAAAGAATAAAACATGAGAAATAATTACGGCAATGAGAAAAAAAAATCTTTTCACATAATATTATAATATTTATTTTGACAGGTCAAGATCCGTCGGGTTCGCTAGTACCTACCTACTTCATAAATAATTATTAATATCTGGATGACCGAGCTTTGCTCGGTTTTTTTTTATAATTTGTGTTTTTTGGAAATTAAGTACGAATTACTAATAAAATGACGAAATATGAATAATATTTTTCGATCTTACCGATAGAATAATAAAAAAATATGAACTGGTTATTTAAAGAAAAAAATCATAAAAAAACACGAATAAAATGACATTTTCTAAAAATGATTCCTAGCTAGATCGATTTATCGCCCCCGAAACCCCCTATATACTGAATTTTATGAAAATCGTTGGAGCCGATTCCGAGATTCCAATTATATATACAATATACAAGAATTGCTCATTTAAAGATAAAGATTATAAGATATAGGCATCCCTGGACCTATTACCTAAAAAATAAAAAAATAAATACCTGAATCTCTAAAAACTTGTATTAGTCACACCATTTATAACTCGAGATTGGCTGGACCGATTTTTATGTCCTTTACTTTGTTAGATTCGGCTCCGTTCTGAATAGCAGAATAAATAATAAACCATGGAAAATAATTACGACGATGAGAAAAAAAAATATTTTCTCATATTATATTTATTTTGACAGGTCAAGATCCGTCGGGTTCGCTAGTACCTACCTACTTCATAAAATAATTATTATAACAAGTACTAATTGGTGTAAAGTCTGCCAAACACAAACACCTGTTTTAATATAATTAATTAGCGCGAGTAATATCGTTCACTCATTAATTCATTCGTTCCTAAATGGAGATAGGTAATAATTTACACACGGGCCATTTCTGGCATTTAATTTTGTACTAAATTATAAAACATACACCATATTTATTATTCTTTTTACGTTTTGGCTTCGCATTATTTGTGCATTAAGCCAGTGTCAAGTATTATTTATAGCTATGAAGTTTCCGTTTGACTTGAAAGAGTCAAAAATATCTAGTCATAATCAGTCAGTGTGCCTAGTGCGAGTTTTGACAATTTATTTACGCGCTCGGTCCGTTTGGCGTAAACTTGAAATTGTATGGAATAATAGCAGCGCCATTTAGTGACTGATTCACTGACGCTAGATGGCGCTGCTCTTATTCCATACAATTTCAAGTTTACGCCAAACGGACCGAGCGCGTAAATAAATTGACAAAACTCGCACTAGGCACACAGATGGACAATAGTGTAGTCAGGTTGCAATCGACGTCACAATTCAGTTAAGTGCTGCTTATAATAAATCTTTACTCAATCGTGTTGACTAAAACGTTACCTATGGAGAGAACACGCTTTTTTGTTCACATTGTTTGTTTACAGCTTTCCACCGACCCGTAGTAACACAAGTTTGAGGTAAAAGAAAACAAACCTCCGTAGGTACAGTCGTGCTTTTGTATTCTGTACCCTGTTGTCCTGCGTTTGTTTACACTCCTGCCCGCCAGATGGCGGTAAAACAAACAAGAGTGAACAATGCCGCTCGTAAACTATTTACGGTAGCTTTGTGAAAGCTGCTTTTAGAAACAATGTCAGTGCTTACATTTAGTATGTAGCTTGACTGATTGATGGAAATTAAAAGTAGGACACGATCACTCACTATTTTTAATTGACTTAAAGGTGGAAGTTTTCAATTTGGTTGTTATTTTTTTTATATTTGTCGAACTGTGTCATGTATAAACCGTATTTAGATTTTTTCATTCGAAAGTTGGTAAATTTCATCAAAATCGGTTCAAAAGTTTGATTATGAAACAAAAAAAAAACCTGGATGAAATATTATGTTGTCTAAGTAAACGAAATGGCGTATATTATGTACTTATTGCTTTCCTGTGACTTTTTGGGGGCATTTACGACCACTAAAATTAAAAAGTCCCCATAGACTGCCTACCTTCAGCCAACTATTCCGAAGCCACTCCAATGAGATTCCATTGAAGCGTTCTTAAATCTGCAGAATTGACCCCCCAGGGCCGAACTAGGCTAACTAGGCTACTTAGTTGATAAATTATAACTGGCTAATCAACAATACTGACAAGACCGTTAAATATGGAAAAATTGGGGGGGGTCTTTCCCCAGCAGTGGGACAGTTATAGGATAAAGACAATACAATACACTACTTTTTACTCCGTTATCCCTTCGGTCGTTCGGAGCCCGGCCCGGACCCTAGCCGGTCAGGTATAAACAATCCTGGCTAGCGGACATTACAATAGTTCCCTGTCATTACTTAAACGCATATGGGAGCGGTTTGTTGATACCCAATCGATACTGGTAATAAGCGGTTATGTAGGGCTACCACTAAAAGAGAAACAATGGGGTGATGCCCATAAACCTCATAAGTTTGAGTTTCGGTAACTTGTGCATTTTATCATCCAACGGTACGGGGTTCGATCCTCGGCCCCGCTCAACACCAATGACTTAAGTTATACACAGTTTTACATTACTCCGTGCTACGGAGCGTGCACCGCGGCTGTTATCGATTTATAGCAGTCGTTAAGCCACCTCAGAAGCTCTCAGGCGGCCTGATACACTCTGACACTAGAGGCTAGCACAATTTCACAAACAAACCAAAAATAATAATTCATAAATACGTAGAAATGGTGTCATGCCATGCCCAACAATTATTGTGATTTTTTGATGATAACATTGTCAGTATTCGTACTGAAATGCGTAATCCCATTAAATAAATCATTGTTTCAGGAGATTCGAATGCATTTCATTTTCGCAGCTAGCTCGGCAATAACACACGTATCGGGAAACTCTTGAAAATCCGTATATTAATTATTTTTAATAGCTGACAGCCCTAGCCGTATCGTTGTCGATGATATCGGCAGAATCGATTGTATGTATAAACTAGGAGCTTTAATGTTTGAAGAGCTTATTAGATGGTGCAGCTTGAACGGAATATTGCTGGTTATAATATTGGACGTGGTATTTTGTATTCACTTTGGTATCTATTATTGTAGCTTTACTAAGTACGTCCTACGATGGTCATAAAATTGTTCTCAGCGTGGCGGTTCAATGGATTATTCTGGTTTTTAGGTTCAACAAGAAAGCGTCATTTTTTGGCGTCAAACCATTGTATTTTACGGATTTGTAGTTTTTGACTAACTTGTGTTTTGTGTGCTAAATTCCCAGGAAGCTTCTGTAAAGCATCCATCACTTTGCTGAATCGTGATGTTGATTGTGATTTGACTACGCTATGTAGTGACAACTTGACTGATTTGTAGGTACTGGCTTGAAGTATTTTAACCCTTGACATCACTAAAAGTACTAAAAATTGCTAACCGAAAACATAAAAATCACAAAACTTGCAAAGCGGAAACGAAAAAACAAAAGAAGCACCATTTGGTTTCTTTGAATTCACTGGGTTAGTGCGATTTTGTCATAATGTAATTTAGTCACAGGTAAAAACCAGAAGCGCTCATGACGTCGCCCTTTCCTCAGGTTATCTACTCCAAAGAATTACTAGAACTGTTACCCTAACTCATCCTCTGTTACATTCTCCAGCAATCAACAGACGGCAACATGACCAGCAGTATCCTGACCTTCGTGCCAGCCATCGACGACGCGGGCCGGGTGATGTCGTGCCGAGCCGTCCAGCCGTCCATACCTCATTCCACCCACGAGGACGGCTGGAAAATGGAAATACAGCGTAAGTTTGCAGCAGGCTATCTGACGCGCTGGGACTACTGACTCTTGGAACATAAAACCTCGGGCAAAGCGAATAGATTCCCAACCACGCTAATGGGGCTGTTGGAAATTTCTCTCAGCGTCTTCATTGAGAAAAAAAACGAAGATAAAGAAGTAGGAATTTCAGTGGGAATCTTTCAGGACCTGGAAAATTAGATTTAGGTTGTCCCCATTTGTGGGGACGTTGATAATGGGTTTGGTAATGTAATCAACGTAAACAACAGTGGGTCATCAACAGTGGGTGGATATGGGTTGTGGGGTTGTGATGATGATGAAGGTTCTTCACCAGATCTCCCCGTGGTGAAGCTGGAACTTGGCGCCAACCTGGACGCCAGCAAGGTGGTGGAAGGATCTGACGTGTATCTCGACTGCAGAGTGCGAGCCAACCCGTGGCATAACCATGTGTATTTTACACATAACGTAAGTATGTTTACTCGTAACGTTAAGTATACGTATAAGTACTCGTAGTATACTCGTAATTCTTCAGGATAATTTAAATTTTTAGTTTAGACTACCTTTTAAGAAACTTCGATGTGAAAGCTGTTCTAACTGAACGCAATCAATGTAGTGTAAGTCATTGAGGAGATCAGCTAACAACTGCTGTCTCCATCATCAGATGAGCTCGCTGCCACCATCACGTTGTACTGCAAATAAAACTTAACATTTAAATTGATCTAAATTTTCTTGAAAGATTAGATAGACTATAAAACTACTTATAACGGCCTTGTCACAAAAGTTTAGACCAGAGTTAAACGGATGTTTCTAAAATTTCTTTCGACAAAATCGACGTCTTAATCACTCGCGTTGTCTTACTCAATCCTGGCATTCCTTGCTTCCTGGCATTTTACTTGTAAATTTGTTATCGAGTTAGAAAAAGCGAGGATCAAACGTCGATTTGTGGAGAAAATATTTAGACTCATCTGTTCAACTCTGGTTTAAATCTTTTGTGGTAAGCCGTAAAAGCTTGTAATTTTTCCAGGGCGTCGTGGTGAAACCAGGTCCTGGCGTTCTCCTGGCCAACCAAAGCCTGGTTCTTCAGAAGGTATCTCGGAAGGCAGCTGGATCTTACGTCTGTTCCGCTCGGAACAGCTTGGGAGAGGGTTCCAGTACGATTTTAATGCTGGATGTTAAGTGTAAGTATCTTCATTCAGCTCTCATACAATGTGCTTATTAATATGGTGTCAGAAGATGTTCATTTATTCGCATAATATGGGTTATAAGCTCTTTTCATGTCCTTATGATTAAAAGTCATAACATATATAGGTACCTACATATATTATTATGCGGTTTTACCAAGCTTACGGCGTTTTATTGGGGGGAGGCCTATGTTCAGCACTGGACGTCTTCCAGCTGATGATGATGACAATGATGATGATGACGATGATGATGATGATGATGACGAATCCTGTCATATCAGATTAGTTTTTATTTGTGAATTTGTTATTGAGTTAGAGATGCGAGGGTTAGACGTCGATTTAAGGAACTACATTTTAGATAAGTCTGTTAAACCCTTGTTTAAAACTTGTAGGCCCTGAAAATCTAACTCCCATTTTGTTTCAGTTACACCGACATGCAGATCGATGCAACCCCTCGTGATGAGAGCGGCGCGGGGTGAAGTTGTTGAGATTGAGTGCGATTTAGACGCTAATCCTAAGGTAAATAAAATCACTCATAAACGATGAGTATTCAAAAATATGTCGTATCGCTTCAGTATCAGAATAATTAGCAATATATGTAGACGCAGGAATACAAATAGAAGTTTCACGTTAAGCCCCAAAACATGATTGCGTGAAGCCTTTCCAAAGCCCATTGATGAAGCTATAGTCGAAACTATTTTAAGACCAACAACCAAACAGATACTAGCCGGAAGATTTAGTGAGTTTTTTCAACAAGATTTTTTTTAAATCATCATCACTTTACATAATAATGCATGCATGTGGAATTTCAACTCAATCATAAATTGGGAAGTGGTTCAAACGATTTGATTACCGACATCGAGAGAAGAGAAGACAGTTAAAGGTTGTGAAAATCTAATACAAAATGTAGATGTGAAAACAAATTAGTTGGTAGTATCCCAAGCACCAAAAGTGAACTAATAATATATTTACTTCCTAAAACAACTTAGCCAAAATCTCAGATAAGACTGAGCGGCATTAAACAATCATTAAGTATTCTTAATTCTTGAACTTTAAGTTAATTTTCTTTGAAAGATCCCGTCTTAAAGTGTCGAAGTGTCAGATAATGAATGTTTGAACACTTCGGATGGGAAAACAATGAGATTGCAGAGTAAGGTATTTTCCTGAGTTAAGATGCCTCCGCTTTGATTATACTTGCCTTACATAATAATGGAGGTTTTGGCGGAAACATCAATACAATCCAATAATTATTTATTGAACAATGAACACCCAATAAATTAACAACAAACATAATAATAGCATATATTACACTGAATCTAGGTGCTCAAACTGCCAAAAATGTTTAGAATAATCAAGTAATTATTGAATTGGAGCTCAAAGCTTTTTAAATGCTCACAAATCGCAAATATAAGCACACTTATACCACACACACTCTCACACCTTTCACATAGACAGATTACACATACAGTATATTATATTGTGTATTATTATGGTCTTGGACTATGGCTCTTACCACCAAACATTTAATCAAGATTTGAACAGATGTGTCTATGATGTCGTTCCACACGTTCGCGTTGTCTAAACTTAATAAAATAATCAAAAGTAAAATTATCAGTGATTACAGGATTGAGAACGGCCGAAATTAATAATCAATCCAATCCAAATTTTGCTATCTGGGATTGATATCTCAATCCATTTTTAGGGTCAAACGTGCCATTAACCGATCCGTGGATTGGTTTATAAAGGCACGCAGATTGGAAATCGATAGAACGATAGGCAGCAATCCAAGATCAATTTCAATCTTGGATAGGAGATACAATATTAATTTCGGCTTTCGACAACGTGAGTGTTAGACGGCAATTTGTAGACCGAAATTTTAGACATACATTCAACTCTTGTTTTATCTTTTGTGGTAATACGACTAATGTGCGAATGCCCGAGCAAAATTCGGACTATTTCTAAAATAGGCCAGCTAGAGTTGCCAATAGGACTGATTTGTAGAAACGTCAATATTTATGGGCCCGTCAAAACACGCGCAGTTATAAACAAACACATCAGCGTCGACTGTCGATCAAACTGACTATACGATGCTGTCATATCAGAAACTGAGTTTTTATTTGGAATTTAGAACGAAATTTCGGTTTAGT
Source organism: Hylaea fasciaria (assembly GCA_905147375.1). Lineage (NCBI taxonomy): Eukaryota > Metazoa > Arthropoda > Insecta > Lepidoptera > Geometridae > Hylaea > Hylaea fasciaria. The sequence goes on from LR990218.1 coordinate 4,741,313, forward strand.
CGACATTTGACAGATTCTACTTTTGACATCAAAGTCTACATATGACAGATTCTACATTGGACAGATTCTACATATGACAGATTCTACATTGGACAGATTCTACATATGACAGATTCTACATATGACAGATTCTACATTGGACAGATTCTACATTGGACAGTCAGCACTATGCCGTGATGAAATAAGTATGTTACTTCTTTGGAAGTATTTCGTGGATTGAGAACTTTTTCAGCTGAGAATTTTTTCAGTTAGTAAGTGCTCGCGACTTCACGGTAGTATTTTTTAAATGTCGAATGTAGAAGATATTTTCCCAGTGGAAAATTGTTTTCATCAATATAGCGTATCTTTCTGACTTGGTAATCTTTATGCGTAATAGTAATACGAATACAAATACCATACACCATTTCAAAAGGCATATAATTTGGTCAATGAAAATCGAATTGGTTTTATATTTCAACATTATCGGTAGCCCAGTTTCAGCTGCTCTACTTTTCACGTCATGTCAGAAATCTCCACCGCGAGAGACTACACAGCGCGTGTTAACTTTTCGTTAATGCTGTGCTGATAATAACTATAATAATAAATATTATCGTGAACGATTCAACCCAATTACTTATTGGTTTTTGCGGCTAAAAAACGCCATGAGGTACGCTTCTTGAACTTTGAACGAAACTTAGCAGCATAAATAGACAGTGCGATATTGTGTCTGAATATTCAACTAAGAAAATGATGAAAATTCAAGAAAGACAATGGGGGAAATACATAAATGTAAAACCATCAATATCACCTTTTATGTTTTTAATACAGCCATAGAACACGTTTATGATCGGTTCATCGACCCCGGTGACGTCACACAGACGAAATTTGCCCCGCATTTCCGGTATTGCCAGAGCAATCAGATGCGCGCTTCCGCGAGGCATCCTATCAGTGCACCGCGTTAAGTCCAAATTAAAATAATCAGGAGAACAATAACTGGCAACTCCTCGCCAAAATAACTGGCATTTCCGACGTTAATGAGAGTGTTGTGTAAGGCAGTACCTGAGGTCGAAAAAAAATAGCACCTCATGCTCAAAAAAGGTGTCAGATTAGCTCAGCTTAGCGGTAGCAAACGAGGTTGTTGGGCACTAGGGAGTGAAAGTAGTTATTTTTTAAATTCGTACTCGCTATTATCAACAGGCTGAAGATTCGACTTTTCAATTTTCCATTTTGACATAATTTCTTAACGATTCTGTTTAGGTCCTCAATTGGATCGCAATAAGACGTCATGGTAAGCCCTCAGCACATATAACTTCCACTCGCTAGCATAATAGTAAAAGAACTACAACGTGGTATAAAAAACATAAAGGTAAACTCAGTCACTGCTACCAGGAAACAAAGATTTAATTCCATCAAACATTTCCAAAAACGCGCAAGCTTATCTACTGTCCGTCCATTGAATTGATACAAATGCACCCGCGCTGAAATGGCGAGTAATGGCGAACAATTAAAATGAGCAGTTGAAATCAGTGTTGAACCGTTCAGGCATCTGCATAATATGTGCACTGAACTATAAATATCTGCTAACTAGCTACATCCCGGGGTTTCACTCACAGAACCGTTAATTCGTTAATTTTTACGGGATAAAAGTATTATATTTTCTATTCCTGGACATATACGGTCTCACTACATAAGATTTAAACAAGAGTTCAACAGTATGTCTAAATATTTTCTCCACAAATCGACGACTAACCCTCGCTTTTTCTAACTCAATAACAAATTCACAAGTAAAATAATTAGGAATGCCAGGATTGAGTGATAGACGTCGATTTTGTCGGTCGAAATTTTAGAAACATCCTGGTCTAAACTTTTGCGATAAAACGGATATAAAGTACCTATGTGTATTGTTCATCCGTTAAGGCGCGAAGAGAGGACATACACACACAAACTTTACCATTTATTTGTATATAGAGTAAGATAGGATTAGTAGGATAGGATTAGAAGAATAGGGCCTATAAGCGACCCAACCAAATTAGGGCTTCAACAGGCGCGGCGGCCTGAGATTTGGAGACTAATGGCTGAAAAAATTTCGCTCCTTGCTTCGGAGCTTACGAAGCCATTGGTCCCGGACGTTTTCGAGCCGTCAAGCATGTCAGAGGTGCTTGAGCGGCCTGACACACTCTGACACAACAATTTACTACTTCAACATTAAACAGATAGACTGTTATTTAGCAAACAACCGTGATCCATAATCAATTTTATCTTGAACATGTTCTTGAAGTGGTAGGGCACGAAGCAATTAGGTACCGATTGATAACAGTCATTAAGCCATGTCAGAGGTTTTGGGAAGCCTGACAAACTATGACTACCTCAACCAAACAAACTCAATTCGATCTGGAACGTCTAATTTTTTACTAATTCTGTACATCGCAACATTTAGGCGAAGTAACAAGTCTATTTTCGAAAGTATCCTTCAAGTCAGTGTTTCTGTGTTGATAAATCGCTCCATTCCCATTGTTAATATTCAAAAATCTCGGAAGCCAACCGAGATACACAAAATACACAAATAGCCGGAAAAAGGTAATTTATCGGCCACAGCGATATTTATGAAAATAAAACAAATAAATCAGACAAACATTTACCCTCGTGGGGTAACCACACGCTACAAATTATTAGCAGTAGCTCATGTAGTCGTTTCTATCCTAATATGCTATTTTTACTAATATATATCACAGCCTTTATTTAAAATGAAGTGAAAAGTAGATTGTTCAAGAAGGGACTGAAACGAGTCACTAATTTAACTGCCTAGACCTTTACTACCATGCTTTAATTCGGCGGCTACGCTGAGCTATAACGACACAGTTTTCGAGAATGAGAAGTGAAAAATATTTCTTTTGCCAATTTTCCATCGCCAACTCCATGTTAATTAGTAGGTTATTTGTTTTACATATCGATTTTAAATGTTATATTGTTCTTCAGAACCCATACTGTCGATGTGGTAACAACAGGGTTATTATGTTATTCATGAAATACATGCGTCTTCAGGGGTTGCGGTAAATAGGGGATGAAAAGCCCCACAATGTAGTAGGATACTTCGAGAAACTCACTCTTTCTATACAATAGGCCCTTTGACCGCCATCTTTGTTGATGGAAAGATATTTGCCCCTCGATAAGAACTGTACATAAATAGGATTTTATGTTTTATGATTTTTCATCTAGTCAGTTTTGTTCAAATAGTCTAAAATAGTATACTAAGTACCTAAAAAGTGGGTACTGCGTCCAATATTACTAGGCGCGAATGTTCCACCCACGGCTATGGAAATAGAAGTTCTTAAACTTTCACGAACTGAATACATGTTTATTAGTATTTAAACGGGTCTAATTAAAAACTATTATCAAAATATATAATGTTGACATACCTCGACGTTTCGGCCGAGTTACATCGACCGTGGTCACGAGAAGACGGTCGATGTAACTCTAATATGGAAGAATAGTTCGCGACTGGGCTGGAGTTATAAAGACGTCATAATGACGTCACACGTTGCTAAACTCCGAAATATTAAATAAAATGTATGTCATTGTCCACAGGAGTCCATGCTGTTTCATTGGTGGTTCAACAGCTCGGCGCATAGCAAGCACGAGCTCACTACGTCGTCGGCTCTTACGCCTGCGCAAACCATGCCAGGTACTCCCACCCTAAGGTTGTCTGAAAGAGATTGATCTTAGCTGTAAGACCACCACTTTTTTGTCCATCTGTCTGTCTGTTTGTATGTTAAGGGTAATCTTCGAAACGGCTGAAACTGAATTTTGATGGTACTTTTACTGGACTTTTAATTTTATTATTTAAAGTAATTCGTTAATACTATTTTCTTTGGGTTTAGTAGCGATTTTTGCCATTCGCGGTCTACCCCGACAAATGAAATAGTATAATAATTATAATATATCACCTAATAATCATTATTGTTATTATAAAAAAGGAATCGATCGTCACTTTGCCTTTTCCCTCGATTATTTAAAAGTTTTTGCTTTGGCGTTTCAGCAACAGTTAAACGGGTCTAATTCGCACACAAAATATATAATTTTGACACACTTCGACGTTTCGGCCGAGTTACATCGACCGTGGTCACGAGAAGACTTATTTTCTTGCTTCGCTAGTCTGTAACGTCCTGTCTGCTTCCCCTTATATATCTGTGTATCATCGCCAGATACAGTATCCATTCCGTTTTCAGGCACCTTCCTGTATATGGTGAACACTTCAGCTGACTACGGGTGGGTGCAATGTTCAGGCACGAACACCGTCGGGAGGCAAACGAAACCGTGCCTGTTTCACATACTACCAGCTGGTGAGACACACACCTAAATATACAAATATACAATACAAGAAATGCTTTACTAGTTATTTTGTAATTCATATTTTTTAATTACAAATTTTGTCTAAAATGATAGATTTTGTCTGAATGATAAAAATAACTGTAACTGTACCTATCTGACAAAATTGAAATAAAATAATAAATTAAAGTAGTTTTAGAAATACACACAGAAAAGAAATGGACCTTATTGAGATTGCCTGTTTTTAATAAGGTCCATTGAAAAGTTTTTTTTAAACTTATTTTGTAATTATTTTCATTTGATAAATGATTTTTGTCCAATGTTTTTACTTCAACATTGAGCAATTTAAATATTTTAGATGTTTTTTTCAGTTGAAACGTTTTTTAAATCAGATTTGTAAGGATTTGCAAAAACGTGATCCTTATTAGGCGGACCTACCTAGTAGAATTGGGTATTTAATTGACCGAATAGGGCAGTTTCAGAAGGTTAAAAGTATTAAGCGAATAAGTCCAAAAACGGATGGAAGTCATTTTGCGAATACGTCACCTAACTACGAAGCCTTATAGTCTTATACGACTAGCTCATATAAAATGAGATGTTTCGCTGTACTGCCAACTCTATTAAGATTAAGCGTAAAGATCTCTAGCTCGAATACTTACGTCAAAACATTCGGAGCGAAATCTTAAAAGTAATCAACGCAACAATGACACGCGGAAGTCTGCGATGTTTACGATTTTTATATTACAGCCCGACACAATTTCGTATCTAGGCCCGGGCTGTTTCTTCGCGACAAGTAAATGACTTGTCGCGTGACGACATGTGTTGCGTTTATTACACCCTTAACTGTTAAGAGGTACCCGTAAAAGGTGCGTTTCGTAAATAAACGCGAGTAATTTCGGAGTTTACTCGCGCGATTTTTGCGTATGGCAAGACACGTGTAGTGAGTTCCTTGGTATGCCATCTTGGTTTTACAAATAGGTTTTCTCGCGTATCGTTGCACTAAATTCTGCGGTCACGAGATAGTCAAGTCAATGGTAATTGCTAAAATAAAATTAATTAATTAATTTAAGAAATACACCAACTGTATTATAAATACTAACTAAAACAAGCGAAAAACGAGCTTTTCGAATAATATCTCTCTAATAATATTATACCTAGGAATGTTAGTCTACGTACAAACTACGAGTAGTTGTTCAATTCTACTGGAGTGTAGATTTGAGTGTCCGTTTCTAAAGAAGTCTCCGTGCTTCGAAAGGCACCTTAAGCCGTCAGGTTTGTATGTATAACAGTTGTTAAGCCATGTCAGAGGCTTTCGGGTGGCCTGACCAGCGAGTAACCAAGACATAACAAAAAAAATGTATGCGTTGCTTTTTACAGTAAGATAGATTTAGGTTTCAAGTTCGATCAACAGATGCTCAACGAAAATAGTTGATCAACAAAGTTTTCATGTGTGAAAATAACAGTATCGATGATATAATATATAATGTTTATTCATCGATACAGTTACTTTCATGGATCGAATCATGATAGAAATGACGAATAAACTGTCGATGTATGATGTTTATTCATCGGAAGTTAAACCTTTCTATAAAGATTCGTCATTCCTTTAAACGAAAACACTAAATCTAAATCGAATCGGTATTTGTTCGGCAATTTGACTTTTCAGAGTACAGTAAAATGAGATGTTGTTTTTTCAATTCTCTAGAGCTTTGAGATTTATTGCAAGTTAAGGCTAGGGGTTTCTAAGAATTTTGTCTCGCTTATTTTGTGTGCGGGGGAGAGGGAAAGGTCATAACTACAACCAGGGACAAAATCTTTACTCATCAGATACCCCTAGTACAGTTTTTACTAGCTCAACATAGTACGCGTCAACTAGCTCTTTGTAGGACGTTGTTTGTCCGCGATGGACTCCTAAACTACTTAACCGATTTTAATCAAATTGATTTAAGTTGAAAGATAGGGTAGTTTACATCTCAATTTACTTATAGTCGCAATAATAAAAACCTTAGTCACAGCAACGCGTGGTCGTGTCTGCTAGTCTACAATAATATAAAGAGGAAAACTTTGTTTGTTTGGTTGTAATGAATAGGCTCCGAAACTACAGAACCGATTTGAAAAATTCTTTCACTGTTGGGAAGCTATGCTATCCCCAGTACACATAGGCTACCTTATATCCCGTAAAAATTAATGGTTCCCGCGGGATAGTAGTTAACGCGGGTGAAACGGCGAGGTGCTTCTAGTATTAGGTATATTAGTAGGATTTGTCACTGACTCCAGTATAATGCGTCACACAGACAAGCCGTCGGCAGTGAAGGCGTGCGAGATCACCAACGTGACATACGACTCGCTGACATTAAACTGCACGCCGGGCCACGACGGAGGCATACGGCAAGCGTTTCTCTTGCAGGTGAGTTCAAACAAAGAAAGAAAAAAAGAAATTATACAGTCGAGTTTGAACGCTGGGGCCACGTATCGTGATATCGCCATTGACTATCCCGCTGTTTGACGTCATTTGACGTTCGCCGTAAGTGTAGCCACATACACCCGAAATTAACATTGTATCTCCTATCCAAGATTGAAATCGATCTTGGATTGCTGCCTATCGTTCGATCGATCTCCAATCTGCGTGCCTTTATAAACAAATCCACGGATCGGTTATTGGCACGTATGACCCTAAAAATAGATTGTGATATCAATCTCAGATAGCAAAATTTGAATTGGATTGATTATTAATTTCGGCCGATAATCGGGATATGGCATTGACATTGCCGTTGAATGTGCTGATTTTTGACGTTCACTTGTTTTTTGATTTTATTTTTAATTTGGCTGTTGACGATGACGATAGTTCGGCCAGACAAATTTATGGCGATGAATGATTGGGACAATTTCCGCGTTGTTTAAAGCGATGTGGCCTGTTTACGATGACGATACGTGTGGCCCATGCAGAAGAAAGAAAGAAAAAAAGTCAAAATGGGAACCTCCTTTTTGGAAGTCAGCTAAAAAGGAATCCCGCATTGACGCGTGATTATCGTTTGATAGAGTGTAACTTGGTCATAGTGAAATTTGGACATACAATTTCAACTTTGTAAATCGAGTGCAATTTGGTCACATGCCAAAATGCTGACAGCGTTTCATGTTAGGTTTTTTCTTCAATTTGCGTGATGTGTTTTAGATTAGAACCAGCGAGTTATATAAGTTGTACGTAATGCAAACAAAATGACACATAATTATTAGTATGTACTTATACAGAGCTGGATTAAACTAAAACATAATATTTATAAATTAAAGTAAAAAAACAACCAAACCACTCCACCCCTAGAAATACCTGAGGTTGTCTCGAAAAAAATCGCTTTAAGCGATCAGACCGCCCAATGTACTTCCTTAATATTTTATCTTTTGTGGGTCTGTACTGTGTTTTTTGGTGTAATATTAGTGTTGTTGGTGTAAAATACAATAAAGAGTTTCTATTCTAGTCAATTTCTAAAACCCAAAAAAACTAGCTCACAGACAAAATCTCTGCATAACCCATAATATAGTTTATAGCACCGTGCGACCTAAACCCGCACTTAGGTCACACTTTGCGCTGTTCAAAGTAGCACATTTTTAAACGGCCTGATGTTCACTAACTTCACACCGTTTAAGAATATACCCATCGTTGCGAGTGTAATACTGAACCAAAGCTAATCAGTCATACATTTTTACACCACTCACAAACTCATAGTAAGCAAGAGAAGATACGTATAACCTGTAACGTGTGGGACCAAAACGCCAATGTCTTTGGCGCCATATTTCTGCATGTTTTCATTTTGGTCTTCGTCGGACAATATTACTTATTACGTTGAACGCTATACCTAAGTTAGCGATATTAACCGTACCTACTCTGTACCTTTGTTATAAAATTTCTTATACGATTATATAATTATTGAAAGATAAGAATACTTACTTACTTGATTTAGAAATGTTGCATTTTCACTGAATACACACACATGCAATTATTATACACCATATTATTATCTAATATTATAAAATATAGTCTCATAGTGAATACATTTATGCACAAACCAGATCAATCACAGATTCCTATATTAAGTAGGTATTCACGTTACGATAAAGATTTGGTTACAAAATGAAGCCCTACAATATTTATATTTTACACTGTTTTTTAGTTGAAACATGTTTGACTATTATTTAAAGTGAACAATATTAAATCTAAAACAATATCACATTAAGCAATCCACGAACAATAGATATGCATCCAAAAATACTAATAACCTATAATAACAAATCTAGAAGTGATACGGGTAGGTGTAAATTGTGTTTTCCCGTTCTCTACTGGTGGAATGTCAACCTACCCACTTTAAAACTTGTGTGTTTATTACTAAGAGTCAAATGAACATCTTTTCATTGCATTAATTAGGAGATTATTTTTAAATAAATTAAATAGATGGCGGGTTTATGTCGCACGTGCTATAAAATAGTATACGATACTCGCTGCGTAAGTAAGTCTATTAAATACACGGCGGTTAGCACCCTCGCTTCGCTCGGGCGCTAACTTCACGCCGCCGTGTATTAATATACTACTTAGACAGCACGTATCGTAATGTACTATTATCCATTTTTCATTTCTTCCTGTCAAGCACGAACCTCGCATTCCCGCAGATATTCGACATGGCGACAGGGCTGCTACTCCGCAATATTTCGAACGAGGAACCCGAGTTCGAGGTGTCAGGGTTGTCAGCCAGCAACGCTCTAGGGGTGTCGGTGCGTGCGTTCAACAGAAAGGGGGCGAGCGAACCCCTGACACTCACTTCTAATTTGTTGAAGTACCCGCAGAGACACACAGGTCAGTAAATGCCAAACCTTTTTTTTTAGTTATGGCTTCGCACAGTTTGTGCATTAAGCCAGTGTCATGTATTTTATTTTCAAGTATTTGTTATTCTCACAATAGGAAAGTCATAGCATTAAAGCAATCCTCGTGGTCAAGTAGTCAAGTCGATTATTTACATAGTCAAAGTCACGATTCAGTAAAGAGGTGGACGCTTTACTAAAACTTCCATGGAGTTTTGGAAAAAAATGCGAAATGACACGTTTTTTGGGTTTATATCATTTACCCACACTCGTGCACGTTAACGAACACTCAATGACTAATATTCCACCAATATTACATATTAACACTCGAAGAAACACATGTTTGAGAAAAAAATACAAAACCACAACGTCTCACTATCGGATTCCCGCAAAACCCCCATACCAAACTTTGTTCAGGAAAAACATAAGCGGTCTTACCACAAAATATTTAAACAAGAGTTGAACAGATGTGTCTAAAACGTTCCATAAATCGACATCTAACACTCGTTTTGTACAATTTTGTGGTAAGATAATAAGTTTTTTTGGAATAACCCTTTATAAAATGTCGTTAAGTATACGAAAAACCAAGCGAAATAACAACTGACACTCCATTCTCGGATAAATGACTTTGTATGTTGTTGAAATAGCTTTTGCTCGCGCCTTACACGTCATATGGTTTGAGCTTCGATACATAATTGAGTTCGTTCTTCTATGTTTCTCATCTTTAAGTTTAAGAAATGTATTCAATAATAATTTATAGATCGAAGTCTGTTTGTCTTTAAAATCCCTCTACTTGATTACTGTGAAAATACATTTTACCATTCCTATATTCATTCCTATATGTTTTCTATACGCACGCGTCATTCAGTTCCCAGTAGTCACCGCGTCATGTTGTCGTGTATTATTTGTATCCTCAGATTAATCATCTAACAGATATGACATTTAACTCAAGATCCAGGGAAGGAAAGAGACAAGTGTATACAAATAGAGAAAGGAGTTAATGGGATAGTACGATGATGTTTTGTCTTTGTCGGCGTACTATGCACTAATTTTTTGCTTTGCTGCATATAAGCAAACCAATCTTGACATTTTAGAGTGTCGCACGGATGATTGGAGCAACTCCTAATTTAACGTGTATTAAATTTATCCGATTTATAGGGGTACCAGCGATCTTGACATTTTAGAATGTCGCACGAATGATTGGAGCCACACCTGAATAACGTGTATTAAATTTATCCGATTTGTAGGGGTTGTAGCCGAGTGCGCCCCTTTCGGGTATACGCTTTTGTCAAGTCCATTGATACAAGGTTCATGTTTGTGTCCCTTTGTCCACAGCACAAGTGCCAGTAAAGGTCGAGTTGACCACAGTGCTGATTATAGTGCTGGGCGCGGTGGGAGTGATCGCCGCGATGACCGCCGTGTCTGCCGCCGTGTTCTGCTGCAAGTACTGTCATAAAAGAGAGAGTGAGTTTAGCCTTATTTAAAAACAAGTGGTTCTGTGAACACTAGACCTTGCCATCAGAGGGGAGATAAGCCAATATCATGGTGATAGACATCCCTCGTTTTTGCCCCCGTGTGCCCTCAACTATTACATGTTTTTTCAAAATACTTGTTCAGAATTTAATACTTAGGTAGGACTTTAATAAGTTCCACCAAAATATCATAACTCTAGACCAATCAGTGACCCTACAGAATGCTTTCCATCAAAAATCGCTCTCGACAAAAAAATAGCGATAAAAATAAAACAAGCTGTATACCAAATCTCGTAAAAATCGGTTTAGAAATGCAACCTGTAGCCCGGATCAAACAAACAAACTGGACGAAAGCTAAATAGGCCACTCTTAAAACGGAGCTTGCTCTTACTTCGTTCGCTCGTTCTATAAAATTGTAGGCTTGCATTTTGACCTCTATTAGGCCTAGTGCATCGTGAAGATAAGATACGGATTTATAAGGCTGTGGTCTCGTATTAACGCCATCGGCCGCAGCGTGACGACGTACGCCGCGTCGCGACGTCCTATAGAAATCTACGCCGATATCAGCGCGTGAGATACCACATACACACAAAATTGCCTGGTAAATTGAAATTGCCTATAATTATTGTTTCAGATAAAATCGAAAAGAACAAAAGGCAACAAGATGAGACGTCCAACATACCGTTGACGGGGACAAAGGAGTCGGAAAGTGTCGATAGTCTTGGTAAGAACTTAACTAAGGATTTAGACATGACTGTATCCGAAACTATCGGATTTCTTTAACAAAAGATATTCGTATCGGAAACTGGACTGGACTACGAACTACGTTCTGATTGGCTGGGATTCATTATAGATATTTTTTTGTACAAAAAATTATATAGTATTTTTATTTATTTTTATAACATACTATAAATATGCTAACTGGTGTAAAACTAAAGAGAAAAAGTACGCGTAAGATGCAGAAGGTGACCGATGTTACCACTTCTTTCATACATTTTAAGATAGTTACTAAAACTAGGCACGAGATATTCCAAATCTCATTTAATATTTTGATGAAATGTCTTTCACAGAACATTTTATTCAACACGTTTATTTAAAAAGTGTTAGACAGAATCCCTAAGACATTTCGTTCTCGCTAATTAATCTTAATCAACCCTCTTCACAAAGCATCTTATTCTTCCGTAATCCTTTAACCCTCTGTCCGTTAAACCTACAAGAAAGAAAATCCGATAAAAATCCGGACATCGCTCCGTATTGTTCTCTTACGTTATCCACTTTTTTGTAGAAGCCATTAGCCATTTGGCAATAAGAAAAATTAAGCCAATTTGAGTTGACTATCACTATCACTATCACTATGACTATCTTTATTCCCGGAACCTACCTGAAACTTTGCAATTTTTGCAGATAAAAACCCAGATATCATCCCGTTGGATGGGAAAATAAGCGATAGTTGCTCCAACAAGTCGTCAACCACCGACTACAGCTCCATCAGACCTCTGATATCGAAGACACCAGACAAATACGACATTCCACCGAACTGCGAACGATACTACGATCATAATATAGACCCTTGCAACCAGTACATACAAGTGAGGCAGATGGATTACAGAAGGCCGTATGCACCTACATTGGGGCCTATGCCGAATTTAGGTAAGCTATATTAAAGGTAGGTAAGCTATGTTAAAGGTAGGTAAGTTATATTAAAGGTAGGTAAGCTATGTTAAAGGTAGGTAAGCTATATTAAAGGTAGGTATGCTATGTTAAAGGTAGGTAAGTCATGTTGAGGTTTGGTAAATAATGTTGAAGTTAGGTAAACTTTGCTGAAATTGGGTAAGATATGATGAAGTTAGGTAATTTATGTTGAAGTTAGGTAATTTATGTTGAAGTTAGTAGGTAAGTTATTTTTAATTTTTATAGTTTCTTACCAAAACCTTAAATAATGTTAAAATTCTAATGTTTTTTCTAATCTAGGTCCGAGTATACAAAGCCTGGGACCCATGAGCAGTCTGCACATGCCAAACATGGGAGGCGACTGCCACAGACAGTACGACAAAGTTTACGAAGACTGGTTGAAATACAAAAACGCTTTGCCATTGAACACAAGCGGTCTGGTAAGTAATTCAAAATGTGTTCAGCATTTGATGCCGAGTTGTTGTTCGTTGAGTCAGACATTGTCAGGTGGGCTAATGGCTTCTGACGTGGCTTATCGATCTTTGTACTTGAATAGCTTGTACATTAAACTTTTGGGACAGGGACGATATAGATTCGAATTGATTCGCGGATCGAATAATTTTCATCTGAGTTTCATTATATCTAACCATACAATTATAGGTACCTACATATTGTTTTAAAGTTCGGTTTTTAAAGTATTTTAACAGACATTATTGTATTTGCTACACAGTCAAAAAGTTAAAAGTGTGGGATGAACACTGTATAGAATGTGACACGTGTCTGTGGGTGTGTGAGAGGGGAAGTGTGTGTACTTGGTTGTTAATTCTCTTGTGTTTTTTCGTAGCTGCCAGCGGAACAGCTGATGCCGCCGGAGTTGTACGCCACGCCCCCTCCGCCATCTTTGTACTCCAACCCTAGCCGCAACCCCCTCAACCTGGCGCAGATGCCAGAATTGGAACCTAGGTAACTTACTTTAACTCCGCTAGTTGCGCCCCCCGGCTTCTCTTGTACATGAAAATTTTCTATGTGGTAGGTTTTGAATGTAACTATCTATGTGTCAATTTTCATCGAAATCCGTTTAGCCGTTTTTGAATAGCGGGCTGGTCACCTGAGATATTGGGGAGAATAGGCTTGAAGCTAATATCATTGGGTTAAAAAGTGCACAGAGACTTCTTTCTTCTTGTTGTTGTATGACGTTGTGATAGCCTCTAGTGTCAGAGTTTGTCAGGCCTCCCGAGGGATCCTGACGTGGCTTAATGACTGCTATCAACCGATAACAACCCCAGTATGTCTACTAGCTCGACATAGTATGCATCAACCAGCTCTTTGTATGAAGATTTTTCGTTCATAAACACGCCGGTAGGGGGCGCTGTACAGTATCTTCATACAAAAGTGCTAGTTGGCGCGTACTATGCCGAGCTAGAAAAACTCATACTAGGGGTTCTGAACGAACCCGACGGTGTAACGCGCCGTCCGAAGCACGGAGCGATGGCAATCCTCACATAACATACGCAATTTTGGACATTGGCCGAGAATCGAACCCCGTGTCATTGGCTTGTAAAGCGCACAAGTTCCCGGTCCCCCACCATCTCTGACACACAGTTAAACCAATTTGTACCACCACTATAGGTACCACCTGGAACCGAGGCTCGCCATGCCTGACTCCAGGAGTTGTTCCAACTCCCCCCCGGTGAGGTTCAACACGGACAACACCGTCTACTTCAGCAAGAGTATGATGGAGAGACCCACCAGCACGCTGCCACACTTGAAGACCAGGTTAAATGGTAAGCCATCTTATCGTGATCAACTCAACTATCACTACAAGTAGGAAATCTGTCGCTAAACCCAGTGAAAGAGCTAAAGTACGGAGTGTCCATCCTGGGGCGGTGTGTATATATACCCCAACACTGGACACTCCATACTCAAACCAAAGAGAGAGAACACGCTCAAATGTCATACAAAATCCCGATCGTGCTATCTCGGTCTAATCCCTTCTTCTATGGTATGTAGTATACAAAAATCATTAGCATTTTATTATACTGTTCGCTTTGCACGATTAGTGCAATCAGCCAGTGTCAGTTAATAAAATATAATATGTAACTTAATAAAAAAAATATATTTTATTTTAAAAATAGTTAAAATTGAGTTCCATTCAGTCTAGCTAAGTTCTAGTTAACTTCACGGCTTTACTTTCCTGGGAGATTTGGAAAGAAATGGAAATTATTAGTTGCTTCAATTATTTGTATCACATTTGTTTGTATCATTTGTGCACACGTAACGCATTTTTGAGGGGAAAAAACAACTTCATTATCAAAGTGGGGGTTCCGCTACAACCCTTTTGAATAATTGATTTGTATTTCTAATGTGTCTTTTAAACCCGTCCTTATTGCGAACCAATAAGCGATTGAATTGATTGCAATGTACGTGTACCTAGACACTCAGTTATGAATTCTTCTTCTGAATACATTAAAACAATATCTGGTTGCCTTTGCTTTTTTTCGAAACGAACCAAGAAAGCCCGATTATTGTAGTGGAAAAAGTCGACGCTGGGACCCTTCCCGAGTACAGTACAGTTGAACACAAAAGTGCTGTTGATTTTTGTTTTGTTTGTCCGTCCGCGTCCTTAACTAACAAACACTCGCCTATAAAAGTACCAGCAATTAAACAACTGTTACAAGTTGTAATTTAACTTTTCAACACAATTTTGAAGTTATAAAATTTATGATTAACTCTTGTAATAATTATAATTGTTGTATGACTTTCAGTATTACTTGTTAGTTCGCATGTTAGTAAATATCTGTAGAAATATTTGTAACATGTTTCTTTTTTCCACTATAGTCATATAACTAATTATTATTAATAAATATTTATAATTTTTGCAGGTAATCCTCAGTCCCAAATGTCGAGTGAATTGAAACAGAGTGCTAATAAATCGACAGAAACGAATGAAAATAACAAAAATCTGTGCGAATGAACGAAACATTAACTAAGTGAAAACAGACAGCTTTAGATAGTGTACAGTGTAAAAAATAGTGTTTTTAAAAGTGCGTATTTGGACCGTCCGATTGAATGTTTATTTTATATTAAAATTCATATTAAAAGCTTTAAAATTATTTTCATTGCCAGACATTGATTGCTTTGTTTTAATACAAATAACGTAGGACCTTTTTCCATTTTTGTTTTTTATAAATTCATATTTGACCATTACTTTTAACTATTGTTTTATAATTATTGTTAAATTTATTCGAAAAAAATATTTTGCGATTATAAATAACTGTTTTAATTTTATTTTAAAGTATTGCATTGTATTGTTTGCTAAATAGTACTTAATCACTGCCAAAATAGATAAATAAATAAAATATTCACGCATTTTTAGAGTGTTAGAGAAATTTGTGCATCTGAGAACTGTGTCAATTTGTTAGAAAACATTGTAGAGGTGTGGTTGTGTAAATTGTCTATGATCTGATCTTGTCACAATAAAAAATAACTAATTGTGAAGGTAACATTTAAACTTTCATGATTGGTTTGAAATTGACGAGGTTAAAATATTATTAACAAATATTATATAATTCTATATGTATAGAATTTGTTAACAATAGTTTCTACTAAAATAAAATTAGTTCTACACATCTTTGTTAAGATGTATAAGACTGAGAATGTATATATTATGAAACGTCAAGTTATATGTATAACGCAGGATTGTTGTATGATTATTTTTTTCATATTAAGTTTATATAGTTAAGTAATAACTTGCTCGTATTCCACTTTGTTTATTAAAAATCGAATTCTAAGCTCTTTCATACTATCATTATAATAAATAGCTTCATTTAAGTTGAAAATATACTTACTTAAAAAAATAATCATACAAACATTTCAGGTCAAAAAATACTAAATTTAATGTTGTACCTGTGAATAATGTAAATACTAATACATTTTTAGTATGTTATACGAAGTTGCCATACTATTACTTAGATTAAAATAAGATTTAAATGTATCTTCTAATACTAATTTTATTGTAAAATGATGAGCTTTGATTTAAAAACGTTGACATAATTTATTTTGTTCAAAGAAAACGATAAGGTTATTTTGAATTGGGAAAATTGGTATTGGTGATGTCAAGTTATTTTGAAACAGTTACAATAAGAAGGCAAAAGATAGAATTTTGTCACAAACAAATATTTAATTACGTTAAAAATATCCACGATATTAAACGGCATAGAGAAAGCTACTCTGATAATTATTATTATATTAATTTATCAGTGTTGGGCATCAGTATAAGTGTTAGGCAACTTTTGCTTTCCATAAATAAGATGCCTATGTTTTTATTAGGTACTATAAAAGCAAAAGTTGCCTTTATTCGAGTCAGTTTTAATGAGCGCTCTTTCAAAATGACATTGATGTTTAGAGTTGACACTTTAAAAGTGAAAAACTTCGCTTGAATTGTAAAAAAAATATATATACCTAGATCTTTATAGGGAACGTTACCCGTTGCAGATTTGATAAGATGTTTTGGAACATAGCTTTCTTTATGGTGGTTATAGATTTTGGCATACTATCGAAATAGTTTGCAAAGTTTGTACTTTGAGATTTTTGCTTTTATTGTGTGTGTGTACCGTACCTACTGTATTTTAACTATCATATTGCTGTGAATAAAAAACGACATTTGATTTTATTAATACTCCATTTATATTGCAGAACGAATTCTAGAAAAAAATAAATGGTATGCTTAAATTGTAAACATTTTAGATTGGTTTTCAGCTTTGACTTTATAATTCAACTGCACCCAATTTTTCGATAGTATGCCATAATCTTAGGCAATGTTGTTTAAATGTAAATTATATTTAACTATAAGAATTTAATATAACACAATTTATATTTTAGTTGCGAATGTGATACCAACATTTTTAAAATATGAGGTTCTCAATTCATACGAATAAATGACACACTATCCTTACGGCCTAAATTCCCATATTGTTTTGGAGTTTTGATCGCGATTGTACTTATGATAATAAACACGCATATAATTTAAAAAATGGATACAATTATTTTTTTAATATTATGTGATTGATGAGTTACATTTGGCTGAATATAAATCATAACTCAGCGAATCTAAATAAAATTAAAAACACTGTTTGGGTTAGGTTAGAAACCTACCGAAATTGATTCTACATCTCTTTAATGTTTATTTAGAATTTAGTTTTAGCTATGTTTAGCCAGACCAAAATGTGACATTACTTAATTATTTTTTGCTTTAACAATAAAAATAGTACGACTAGTAGAATTGATAGAATTTGAATTGTAGAACGGTTGCTGACAAATTGAGGTAACGTTACTTCGAAGACACAAAGTTGCGTAAACTAAAAAAAACAAGAGGAATACTCATTTCGCTTTTGCCAGCGACTGTTCTCGATTTCGTACCGAATGCTTTTATTTTTTATTTTCTTCCGTTTTGCAATAACAATGGCGCGTTTTACGAACGTTCTGTTTCGTGATGTAAAATTCATTTTTTATAATAATAAATGTGGATTTTAACTTTAACTTTTGTTTAATTTAAGTACAAGTTAAATACCTTTTGTTCCTACTTGACGTTGCAGCAAATATTATGTCAAACACGACAAAAATACAACTGCTTGAAATAAAATTATGCATAAACGCCACGTTGTGGTATTCGTAAAATTACAATAAGTCACTTTCTTTTAGACATTATTATCGTATGTAGAGTATTACATACCGATACTGACCAAACATTACGAAGCCGTCTGTTTGTTTGTCCGCAGATTGCGTTGCGTCACATTCCCATAACGCGTTTGAACTCTAATGTAAATCTCACTAACCTCTCTCACGAATTCGTTTGACTTGTTTTACGGTCAGTGTGCTTAGAGTGAGTTTTTACGTGCTCGACATAGTACGCGTCATTTAGCGCTTTGTATGAAGGTGTTTGTTCATAAACGCGCCGGTAGGGGCGCTGTACAGGATTTTCATACAAAGCGCTAACGCGTACTATGTCGAGCGCATAAAAACTCACACTAGGCACACGGCTACGTTACGAATAGCTAGCTTCTCCCCGCGACTTCGTCCGCTCGGGCTACAATCGCGATAAAAAGGATTCTGTGTCCTCTCAAGGTTCAAGCTATCGCCTCGCCAAACTTCATCGAGATCGGTTCAGCCGTTTAGCCTAATTTTAGTCGTGAAAACGAAAAACCAAGTGGCACTTCACACCCTACTAATATAATAAACGCGAAAGTTTGTGAGTAGGATGTATGTTTGTTGCTCTTTCACGCAAAAACTGCTGAATGGATTTTGATGAAACTTCACAATAATATAGCTTACATATCAGAATAACACATTGGCTACAATTCATAAAGATATCGTATTTATCCAAACCAAAATCGCAGGGCGCAGCTAGTTTATAATATTAGTAAGGGTATTTGCCTGTGACTTTATCTGCCCTGATCAGTTGTTTTTAATTAATAGGCTAGCATTTGACTATTATCTCACCTTAAGTGACGATGTGGTCGAAGGTGATGAGCATGCTCAGCCTAGAACGGGATTGGTTCTCAAAGACGAGGGTTTGGGGAGTTTGGGGACAGATTTTCTATTATATCGATAAAAAGTATAATTTGCCCCTCCAAGGGATCAAAGTTACAAACTACCCCCACATTACCTGCAAATGACCAGTAAAAAGTGCCCCCTATTTTTGATGTCGTTAAAATAGCAATACAAATCCCCTATTTTCTGTAAAGTCTGCCACTTTTCGAATAAAAGAAAAAAAACTAATCCAATTTCACGAGATACGGTTTTAAAACGGTTATTATTGGGAAATAACTCAATTTACGAGTATATCTCGAACAATATTATGATAACCCTCAAATGGGTTTTTGAATTAAAGGTTGAGGTATACCGGAGTACTAAAACTTTGGTAAGTATACAATTTTTGAATAAGTTTTTATTTTACTTTCGGTTAACCCGACATGAGGACTTTTTTCTTTTGGCCCGTCTTACAACCTACACAGTTTAATTGGATTGTGGTAAATGAGCTAACAGAGAACCTCCCCGCGGTGCACCCTGGAAACTGTCTGGACCCGGTAACGCAGGTGTCCAGCAGGCCAATACTCTGTCTGTCGCAGCAAAACACGCCTTCTCTGCGACAATGTCGGTTCCCCCACGCAACGTAAAAGGACGATTTAAAGGCCCTTCTCAGGGCCCTCCCAATGACGCTTCTCAGGAGCGTCCCAACGGCTCTTCTCAGGGCCACCCAGATGTTCCAGAGATGGACCTCCACGACGTGGTCGTGAATAAAGCGGATGCCAAATCCGTGTCCACTATAGAGATTGAGGGGATGAGCGGTGTGGAGTCCGCTAGCGAGGCGGGAAGCTGCCGAAAGCGGCCGTGCTCCCTGTTTCCAGATGTGGCCGGGTATTTAGACTCGGACACGGAGACAGAAGAGACTGTGGTTGCTAAGGTGAGCACCACCAGGAGAGGGAAGGGCAGGACCCTCAGGTCCGCTCCTACTTCTAGGGAAAAGTTTCTTAAGCCTGTAGCCCCGGTCCCATCTGACGGTGAGCTGGAGGTGCTCTTGAAAGGAAGGAAGTATAGGAAGAAGGGGCCAGGTGCTACTGTCGCCGATCTTACTGACACAGGAAGCGATTCCGACGTCGGCGCAATCGGAGACCTCAGCGTCATGAACGCCCAGCAATTAAAGGAGCAGGCGGGTACAGAGCTCGCCCGTATTATAGAGGTTACCAGAAAGTCTGGTAACCTTAAGGGCGAGTTTGTGGGCCGTCTCAAAAGAGCCACTACCTGCATCAAGGATGTGGTCAACGCCCTGACAGACAGGAGTGAAGCGGAAGAGACGCGACGGCTAAGAGCGGAAAATAGCCGTTTGCTCCTTCAAGTCGAGGCCGGGAAAGCTGAAGTGAAGGCGCTGCGTCGCGACTTTACTGAGGCCAAGACGGAAGCTGCCGCAGCCAAAGCCGCAGTAGCAGCAGCCAACGTTGCAGCCGTCACCGCTACACCTGCGAACCTGCAGGCGGCGGAACTGGTGGAGGAGCTGAAGCGGTCCCTCACCATTACATTCGGGCAAATGTTGAATGCCCGAATTGAGGGACTAGAGGGCCGTCTCCTGCCTGCTCCGATCATCCGTCCGTCACTACGGTCCGACGCCAAGAGGACGGCGTTGGTGGCCGTGCCACCAAAACCAACACCGGTGGCCGCACCACCCAAGCCGTCATCGGTGGCTGTATTACCGAAGCAAACGGCGGAGCCAGCACGCAAGACCGCACGCAAAGCGGGCAAGGGGCCCACTCTGGCCTTAAAGACTGTCGGCACTCCCTCAGTGGCACCAGCTGCGGGTCCCTCTGGCTCTAGGGGGGGCCAGGATGCCAGCAAGCCTGTCACGGTTGTTCAGGAAGAAACCTGGGCAGCTGTGGTGAAGAAAGGCAAAGGTAAGGGCAAAGGGAAGGGAAAATCTTCCGAAAATGTCCCCTCTGCAACCCATGTCCCTGCCGCATCACCCAAGCCCAAGCCTAAGGCAGCAACGAAGCCCAAGCCTAAGAAGACTGCGCTGGTGGCCCCAAAAACCGCGGCTGTGGTTGTATTACTACAGCCCGAAGCCGTGAAACGGGGGGTCACCTACAAAGACGTCCTCCAAATGGCGGAGGAGAGAGTCAATCTCCAGGAGCTGGGAATCGACCACATCCGCTGCCGACCGACTGCGACGGGAGGCAGGAAGTTGGAGATTCCTGGCTCCCAGAAGGGAGAGATGGCGAGCAAACTCGCGGAGAAGCTACGCGTGGTTCTGTCTGAGGTGGCCAGCGTCGCAATTCCCGTCAGATACGCTGACTTCAGCGTGACGGGTCTGAGCGATGCAGCTACCAAGGAGCAGGTGGCAGCGGCGGTTGCCAAGGCAGGCGGTTGTGAAGTGCAGCTAGTGAAGGCCGGAGATATCAGCTCTGGCTCTGCCCTTGTCTCTTGTCCAATCGTGGCAGCTAAAGAGCTGTCGAAGAAGGGCAGGATCTTGGTAGGGTGGAGCTCGGCCCGACTGGTGGCGTTGGAGGCACGTCCCCTGCGCTGCTTTAGGTGCTTGGGGCTAGGACACACGCGCCCTCAGTGCCCATCCGCGGCAGATAGAGGGGAACTGTGCTTCCGATGTGGAGGCGCAGGCCATCGGGCGGCCAGCTGCCGGAAGGTGGTACGCTGCGCGATATGCGCGGAGTCGGGACGGCCTTCGGGCCACGTAATGGGGGGACGCAGCTGCGCTCCTCCAATGACGAAGGGGGTGGACCTTAGCAGGGTTCAGGCCACTCCCGCGGCAATTCACCAGGCCGCTCCCTTGGAGGAATCACGCCCAGCGGCGTGCGAGGAGGTTCTGATGTCTGATTAATGGATCAGGTCAGGCATCAGAACTTCCTCCAGACGAACCTGAACCACTGCGCCCGGGCTCAAGACCTGCTTATGCAGTCCCTGGCGCAGTGGAAAATAGACGTGGCGGTAGCAGCGGAGCCGTACTATATTCCCCTACACCCCTGCTGGGCTGGGGACCTGGACGACTCCGTTGCCATTATAGGACGGTTGGGTGAGAGCCCCCCTCTATCACTTGAAGAGAGGGTATCAGGCTATGTGGTCGCTAAGTGGGGGGAGTATGCGGTTGTCGGTGCATACTTCTCCCCCAATAGAACCGCTGCGGAGCTAGAGGTCTACATGGACCTCCTGGCCGCGGCGGTAAGAAGACAGGCGCCACGTCAGGTCCTCCTCCTAGGGGACCTCAACGCGAAGGCCCGAGACTGGGGTAACCCCTCCACTAACGTTCGTGGTGAGATCGTTAGAGAGTGGGCGGTTGCCACAGGGCTGACCCTTCTAAACAGGGGATCGATCCACACGTGCGTGCGACATAACGGGGGGTCCGTGGTGGACGTCTCGTTTGCAGCCCCGTGTATCGCAGCACGTGTCCGGGCCTGGAGGGTTATGTCGGAGGTGGAGACTCTCTCGGACCACAAGTATATACGGTTTGAGATCTCCACCTCCCACAGCCAGGGAGTGGATCGACGCGCAGGGCGGGTAGAATTCCCGCGCTGGGCGGTCAGTCGCCTTGACGCTGAACTGGCGCATGAGGCGGCCATCGTCCAGGCGTGGTGTGCTGCCCCCCTGCATCCAGAGGTGGACCTAGCAGCGGTCCACTTCCGCGATGCCGTCACGGACGTTTGTAATACGTCCATGCCGAGGTCCAGACGCCGTCCTGATCGACGTGAGGTGTACTGGTGGAGCGTTGGAATCGCGGACCTCCGAGCCGCCTGCTCGGAAATACGGCGGCGCTACGGTCGCTGCAGGAGGCGACGGCATGGCAGGGCCGACAACCAGCTATCGCCGGATGAGCTGGCTGCTGAGGACCAGCTGCACAGTGCTTATCGTGACGCAAAGCGGGAGCTGCAGCTGGCCATCGGTAAGGCCAAATCCCAAGCCTGGGCCGAGGCTCTGGAAGGCCTGGACAGGGATCCCTGGGGCCGGCCGTACAAGGCCGCCCGGAACCAATTCCGGGGCCAAACGGCCCCTGCCGCAGAGTCCATGGAGCCAGAGCTCCTGGACAGGGTGTTGGGCGGGCTCTTTCCGGACAATGATCCCCTCTACACTCCTCCGACGATGGTCCCTCCCCTCCCCGACGAGGAGATGGACCCGGCCTCCGTCCCACGAGTTTCGGAGGCGGAGATGGAGGTTGCGGTCTCTCGCCTAAAAGGCAAGAGGACCGCACCGGGTCCTGATGGGATCCCGGGAAGGGTCCTTGGGATCGCCCTACGGGAGTTGGGCACATGGCTTCGGGAACTCTTCGACGCCTGCCTATCGTCAGCGCGGTTCCCGAAGCCGTGGAAAGATGGGAGGTTGTGCCTGTTGCGGAAGGAGGGTCGTGCTGTTGACTCGCCTTCTGCATACAGGCCCATCGTGCTGCTGGATGATACGGGAAAGCTGCTAGAGAGAGTGGTTGCTGCCCGTGTCATCCGGCACTTAGAGGGTACTGGGCCTGGACTTTCCGAGGCCCAGTTCGGGTTTAGAGCGGGGTGTTCAACCGTTGGCGCCCTGCTCTGGCTTAAGAGCTGGACACAGGAGGTGGTTAGTCGGAGGGAGAGGGCGTTGGCTGTCTCGCTCGACATAGCCAACGCCTTCAACAGTCTCCCGCACAGCACAATACAGGAGGCACTCCGATATCATGGAGTGCCCCTGTACCTGCGGAGGCTACTAGAAGATTATCTCCGGGACCGCGAGGTACTGGTAGGAGGACGCGACGGGCTAATACGTCGTCGCGTCGCGTGCGGGGTGCCACAGGGGTCGGTCCTAGGACCGCTCCTGTGGAACATAGGCTACGACTGGGTGTTGCGTGGCACGCTTCCCGCTAGCATAGGGATTGCGTGCTACGCGGACGATACCCTAGTCGTAGCCAAGGGGAGGGACCTCGGGGAAGCAGTGCGGTGGGCCACGGTGGGAACAACCCTTGTGGTCGGCCGCATTCGCGCCCTGGGTTTGGAGGTCGCCCTCTCTAAAACCGAGGCCCTACTGTTTCATGGGCCTCGAGGGGGACCCCCTCCAGGAACGCGGGTAACACTGGACGGGGTCCCGGTGCCGGTTGGGACCCAGATGAAATATCTGGGTCTCATCCTGGACGGGCGGTGGACTTTTCGGGCCCACTTTTCCCAACTGGGCCCGAGAGTAACAAAAGCCGCGGCCGCTCTAGGGCGACTGCTGCCCAACGTTGGAGGCCCTAACGCCCCCTGTCGCCGACTATACTCCGGAGTGATCCGGAGTATGGCCCTCTACGGGGCACCGGTCTGGGTCGACGCTCTCGGTCGCGACAATAAGACCCTGCTGCGACGCCCGCAGCGGGTCATCGCGACGAGGGCAATACGAGGATACCGGACGGTGTCCTGGACGGCAGCGTGCGTGCTCGCCAATGATCCCCCTTGGGAGCTCCAAGCGGAGATCCTCGCCGAAGTGTACCACTTCGTGGCGGCGAGGAGAATCCGCGGGGAGCCTCCACTGTGGGAGGAGGTGACACGCATGCGACGACAAGCGCGGGCTGCCCTGTTGCAGCGGTGGTCGGAGGACCTGGTTCCACCGGTCCCAGGTCAATGGACGGTGGAGGCCATCCGCCCGGTCCTCCTGAGGTGGATGGGGCGGCGTTATGGGTCGCTGACCTTCCGATTGGTGCAGGTGCTGTCCGGACATGGTTGTTTTGGAAAGTACCTGTACCAAATCGCGAGACGGGAAGCGACCCCGGCCTGCCATGAGTGTGGGGCGCTGGAAGATACGGCGCCCCACACGCTGGAAGAGTGTGCCGCATGGTCCCCGCAGCGGCACACACTTTCAGCGATCGTGGGACAGGATCTCTCGCTGCCGAGTGTGGTAAACGCCATGCTCAGCAGTGAGAGATCGTGGCAGGCGGTGGCCTCTTTCTGCGAAGCCGTTATCAAGCAGAAGGAGGCCGCGGAGCGGGCCAGAGAGGAAGACGTCCATGCTGACCCGCTCCGACGCAGACGTGCAGGAGGAAGGAGGAGGCGGTTCGGTCGCCTCCTTCGTCCTCCATAGGGGTGCCACTGGTGGGGGGTCGGGGGACCCTCCGCCGGCTTGCACGGCACCACATGTCTGGGGGGATGGCCTTGGTGAGCAAGGTCATCCCCTCCCTAGGCGTAGTGGCCTGGTAATCCCACCGGGCCGGCCGCTGGGGCGAGATGGTGAATGCTAACACGACCCCATCTCGCCCCACTCCAGGCGGATCGACGGCTCACGGGGGGGTTTTAGTGGGTTCAAGTCCCACACGCCCCCTTCCGCCACCCCCGTGGCGGAGGGGATAGTGCGAAGGCATTTCTCCCCCTAAAAAAAAAAAAAAAAAAAAAAAATGAGCTATTGGAATGAAATGCAGGATAAATATTAAATGTCAAAAAACCAACATGGTGGCTGTTAATAAACAGCCATATCGTGACGAAAACTTTATCCGAATTCATACTTTTAAAGGGAAACTAAAAATAGAAATAAATTTTTAAAGAAACAAACAAGCTTTAGATTCTTGCTTGGGAAAATTTTAATTCACGCATATTATTTGAATTTGTATCGTCTCCTATCTCTCGTCTTGGTTTTATGTGTATGTGTCCGTGTCGTGGATTGATTTATTCTTGGACATATCGGTTTCCCAGCTCCCATTCTCTCAGTGTGCCTCAAACCTTAACACCTTTAGCCAGCCATCCAATTTGTGTCCCAATTTGCCAGTTTACGATATTTCTCGGTGTTAACTTTAAACACGAAAATCCCGTTTGATGGCAAATTATGAAAATCATGGCTGTAAAAACGAAGCGTCGACTGATGGACAACATTATGACGTCATAATTACACCATTTTGCAAGAATTACTAAGTAATTTTTGGATAATTCGATTTTATATAATCTAACGAACACATATGGCAATGATTACCTACCTACATGAAGAAAATGATCAGTGAAAAAGTACAAATTACTATACAACTTAAAAGCAAAGTGTAAAGATTGCATAATTAATTCGATTTGTCCAAACCAAATACTCTTACACTTCAAATTCAATGACAGAAAAACATAAAAAAACAAACGGAAAAAAATTACGAAATAAAAATAACTAATTTGACTAAATTTGACGGCACCGTTGCCGTAGTGGCTGAGCAATCGGACTGCTGCGCTTGGTGTCGCGGATTCGATTCCCGCTCGGAACAAACATTTGCGCGATCCACAAATATTTGTCTGGTCTGGGTGTGATGTGTATGTGAAATTATATGTCTGTAAGCGGTACCCACAATAAAGAAGTGATACTAGTGGGCTATGTTTAAAAAAAATATATTATACTCATTTTATTTATATCAAGAGTATGTTTTTCTGGGATTAAATTATAGATAAGAAAGTATAAATTAATACTCGTATATTTGTGGGTAGCATAATTCTCAGAGTGATAAACGATAGAAAATGATACCTGACCAGACAACTCCCCCTATCTAGAAACTAAATAAATAGCCAAAGGCCTTATCTACCCTAAACTTTCTACGTAGCACCAACCCCCTATTTTGAATATTCAATTAAATGATACCCTACTCATAAACCTACAAATAAAATGTAAATATCCTAATGTAGCCTTAAATATTTAATTTCTATTATTATCTCTATGTTAACCCCTTGAAGAGAACTTCAACCTTCCGAGCGGAGGATAGCGAGTTCGAAACCTAGTGCGGGCACGTAACAATGTGTTTTCTGTACGAGTTTAATATCATTTTACGTGATGACATCACGCTTTTAGGTGAAGGAAAACATGGTTATGAAACGCACTATGCCCGAGAATTATTTTGGAGGTATGACATCCACTTATCCGGACAGGGATAAGTTCCTCGCGGTGGAACCATGCTCAGCAGTGTGTGGAAATGGGCTGTAATTATGGTGCTGTAAGCGGTGGTAGCCGAGTGGAGTGGGCGCCTTCCAAAGCGGAGGTGTCGAGTTCAAATCCCAGTGGGGGCGCGTACCAATGTGTTTCTTGTCAAAACATAATGTACCTACGTAATTATCACTCGCTTTTCGGTGAAGAAAAACATCGTGAGGAAACCAACTTGCCCGAGAATTATTTCGGAGGCATGTTATCCACAAATCCAGACCGGGCCCCCGTGGTGGATTATGGCCGAATCTTCCTCACGAAAGTGAGGGAGGCCTTTGCCCAGCAGTGGGACAGTTACAGGCTAAATTATTATGATTTTTATTTTAAAAAACTTGTTTAACAGAAGTATCAGCGAGTCCAAGAACCTACAATTTCAAAGACAATATAAAACAAACCCACGTTCGGCCAACCTGGGAAAAGGCGGCTTCAATCTGCGACGCCATGTCCCAGTAATTCCCACTTGTGGGAGCATAATGAGCTAAAAGCTTTAATTCCCCAATTCCGGAAAGAAATTACCTCACAATCGCCCCCCAGGCGGGGGTTATTCAAACCCAGCCTGATAAGATAGCCCGAGTGTTATTTACGAGTAACTCCCACTGCGGGTAGATGTGAAATTATGCAACAGTTTAATAAACGGCAGTAGAACTTTTTTGGGCTAAATGAAACTAAAATTTAGACATTTGCCTTATTTTCGTTTTATAACTAAAAAACAGTAATACTAAATCGCAACAACGCATAAATTGAAAAAATAAAATAACATTTACATATTTCGCTGCAGCAATACATTAAGCAAAGCTTTTACCGGATTTCCTATAAACAGAGTGTAAAATAAAAATGTTTATTTTATTTCCCGGAATACCTTTCAGGAACCTAGAAGCGTTAATTCCCATCAAACACCGGTGCAGATAAGATTATACCAAACCAATGTTATTTATATTTCCCACTGCGGCTAGACGGGAATTTATGGCGCAGTACAGTGATGGACAGTAGGGGAACTTCCCACATACTGATTGTAAGTACATATTTGCGTAAAGGATGGAAATGTCTAGTCGTAATTGTACTTTAAACCGCATAGTTTTAAGAACTTATGTAATAATTGTTGTTTTTTTTTGTATATTAATCCGGTTTTTGCTTTTATTGTACCTTCAACTATAAATATTTGTACGCCGCATACTGCATGTCAAGTAAACGAATAAAAAAATACTGAAAATAATTCCTTGAACTTTCCAAATTTAAATTTTGTTTACCATACAAACCCTTGGTCAATGAAAATTGATAGGCACGTCGACGTTTCTCTGTATGATATTTTTACATAGATTTTTTTGGAACTGATTTCGTGTAGTGATTTTTTTTTCATATCCGAAAACGGCGGAGTTTTCATACTGCACAAACTGTACTGTGCAGTTACGCTATTGTTCCTAACTAAGCTCAGAGTAAATTGATGATTCGTTTGTGGTTTTTATAGAATTGTTTGCGGAACGCTGTGAGTTAAGAATTGCTTTTCTAAATCTTGATTGCTGCCGTTGTTAAGTGAACGTTAATTTAATTGGAGTTTTAGTAATTTCCTCATGGCCGATGTGTTCATCGCTTCTTCCTCTTTCATCAGGCGTGATTAAATACAGTACAAAACACCACACAATTGATAGCGAAAAAAAAACAAATGAATTTAAAAAAAGTCAAAAGAAAAACACATATCATTCGGTCATATTGATAAGAGATAAGAAGAAACTTGAAAAAAGAACTAAATTTAAAAAAAAAAGTTTGTGTTATACCTACCTCCCGGATACACAACCGCGTATACTAGTAGGTACCCAACTTATAAGGCGCGTCGTGAATCTTCGTTCGCGCAGAACAGAAAGTATGGTCAGAAGATTAACGAAAGAATGCTTAAAACTTACAATCAACCTAAGCTCACTATTATAAGGTTCATAATACACTGCAGCTGTTAGTTCCATCTCACTCTAAGCTCGCTAAGATGGCGGCGGCTGCCGACCAATAGCGTTC
Organism: Hylaea fasciaria; assembly: GCA_905147375.1. Classification (NCBI taxonomy): domain Eukaryota; kingdom Metazoa; phylum Arthropoda; class Insecta; order Lepidoptera; family Geometridae; genus Hylaea; species Hylaea fasciaria. The sequence goes on from LR990218.1 coordinate 4,770,037, forward strand.
AATAGCATTTCTCGCGCTTTAAAAATTCATCTTCTGCGCAGGTACATCGGTAAGCCATATCAGTTGGGTAATACTGTACTAGAAACATCCCCTTGTGTTGTGGCAAAAAAATATCCTCCCAAGTTCAAGAGTTCAATCAAAAGTTATATTACTCAAGTTCCATTTAGAAATTGTCAACATTTTGTTGGATCTTATTAAAAGTAAGGAAAATAAATAAAAAGTATGGAGTGAAACAGAAGCCGGGTTGAGAATAAAAATGCGAAATAAGAAACCAACGCAGCGGGAAATTTTCAAACTGGGTTGAGCAACTCATACTCTGAAACAAGACGTGGAAGCAGTTTAGAATTGAATTTAAAAAGGAAGAGGTTCTCCATTCGACTGTTTTTTACTATTAAATTACTAGCTGACCCCGAAATACGTAGTCTTGTCAAGCCGTTTGATACGAAACGAGAATATAAATAATCTTTTTTTAATGTTTTTCGTGAATTTTTCCATATTTTATAGTTGTTCGGATCGGAGACAAATCATAAAAATCGGTACCTAGAGCTTTTATTGAGTTATAAGTGTTGTAACTAACATGAATTAGTTTACGACGATAATCGCATGTAAATTCATAATTATTGTGTAAAATGCATTGTAAGCATTGATCTCAATTGCCACCGCTACTCAACTGAGTTTATGTAATCCTTTCGCCATGCGGCTCGTGACAGTGTTCAGTACAGTCCTCAGACAGTCTACATTTACAGATCCGTCTAAGTCCATCTTACTCCAAGTCCATGACAATCTCCATAATTATATATTGACGGCTCGTTTGGCGTAGTGGCTGAGCAATCGGACTGCTGCGCTAGGTGTTGCGGGTTCGATTACCGCCTGGGACAAATATTTGTGCGATCCTCAAATATTTGTTTCTCGTCTGGGTGTGATGTGTATGTGAAATTATATGTCTGTAAGCGGTACCCACGATACAGGAGCAATCCTAGTGTGGAGCTACGTTTTTAAAAAAAGAATGAAATCAAAGAAATAAATTATTCAGTCCACCTTGCAACATTTTTCTACATCTTTACTAAATCTATACATACAGGTCGATAATTTAAGTTATTGAAATAAAAGAAGTGATTTTGCAGTAAACAATGTGTTTCACTTAACCTCGAAACAGCCATCCTAACAGTTCCCAAGATAAAAAATACCATGTCAGGCTTTCACAGTAGCCCGTCGGGATTTACAGCTGTTTGTCTTGTATTCAGGTTTCTTTGAGTTCCGGCTTGTTACGGGAAATTGTGCCGGACTGTTACGGCTGTTTGTTTGCACGTAGGCTGTCTGTACACAATTTACAGGAGCCGTTGAGGTAAAGATTTAATTATATTCGGATTTTTAATATCATAGAGTAACAGTCTCTCTGGAATTTTGGCGGGAATCCGGTAGTGAGACGTTGTTGGTTTTGTATTTTTTCTCAACTTGTGTTTCTTCGAGTGTTAATGTGTAATATTGGTAGAACATTATTTAGTCCTTGGGTGTTCGTTAACGTGCACGAGTGTGGGCAAGTGATATAAAATGTCACCACGTTGCAGGCTTTAGGAACTTTACGGGAAGATATTATAGTGTTTTTGTGACAATACTTTTTATTAACCGACTTTGATTAAATTTCTCAATTCAGTTACATTTTTTTATGTTTGAATCCCGTCATTTTGTAAACCGATTACGATAATTCTTTAGTTTATGTATTCGAGAATTAATTCGGAGGCATGTTATCCACCAACCCGGACTAGGCCCCCGTGGTGGATTATGGCCTAACCCTCCTCAAGATAGTGAGGGGAGGCCTTTGCCCAGCAGTGGGACAGTTACAGGCTGAATTATTATTATTATTATGTATTCGTGCTATATGTTAATTAGCATTTAAACGGGTCTAATTCGCGCACAAACAAACATCAAAATATTATCGAATTAGACCCGTTTAAATACCTACTAATTAACATGTATTCAGTTCGCGAAAGTTTAAGAACTTCGTGCTATATGTTTATCTAAATCAACAATCCCATAGAAACCTTTCTATGTAATATTAATTAGTTGTTTACCGCGCCTAATTCGAGATACCCTGTAAAGCCACTGTTTACCTCATGTCGAAGTAATCTCGGGTTATAAATAAACGGTAGGTACAGTTGGCTGCATAAATGTCACTCGACTTTCTGAACTTTATGAACAATATGATCAATTTTATGAACCTCTGCTTAGTTTGATTTGTCATCATCATCATCAGCCTGAAGATGTCCACTGCTGAACACAGGTCTCCCCTTTAGACCGCCTCAACGAACGACAATTTTATTTACCACTTACATCCACCGGTTGCCTGCGACTCTTTTGATTTCACTATCCCCGGGTGACATCGGTTACTTTTTATCCCGTAATAATTAACGGTTCTCGCTGGATAGTAGTTAACGCGGGTGAAACCGCGAGGCGCTTCTAGTCATTAATACTATAGAGTGACTTCTCAAATCGATAAAAGTGGTTTCTTTATTCTGGGTATACCAACATATTTAACGTAAGAATGGTGTTTTATAAAAACTGTAATATGATAAGTACAGAATATGTAGGCACATAAGATGTATATACTATAAAATATACTGTATAAGTATGTGTAAATAGTACAGTAGTAATCTACCAATACGCATACATATTGTCATAAAAATTATATTCTGTTCGTGTGAAGTAAGTAAACCTTGAAAAAACTGACCAACATGATAATTATTTACCTCCAAAAATATATTATTACGCTTATGTACACGACTGTACACAGTATACATTGAACACTAATAAAAGCAATGTCAATAAACAAGTCTGGAACAAGAACAAGAGAGCGACCTCTAGCCTGACACGGACCACTGTTAAGGGGGGTACCACTGGCTCTCGACTCGATAATAAAGTCGAAAGTTTGTGAGTGCGTTTGTATGTTTGCGCTCAAACGGCTAGGCCAATTTTAATTAAACAACGCATAGGCTGCTTTTTATCCCGAAAACAGTAAATTTTAAAAATAGTAATTTGCCTTTTGTTTCGTCATCATGCATATTATAAATATTGAAACCACTGACTGTATCGCAACTCGTATCGGAATCGACTTGTATCGGAATGAAGCTGACTGATAAATCAGTGCTGTGACTTCGAGAACCGATAGTACCCCCCAACCCCGCGACGGTACAATCACTCACTATGTCTGAACAAGCCATTGTTCTCGCAAAAAAGTGTCAAATAAAATAGGAAAAAACGTTAATAAATAGTCGGGAAAGGGTGCAAGAGTTTATTTTTATTAATTGTTGTAAAACGATCCTGTCGCTTGGTGGTGCTGTGAAATGTTTTATATTCTAAAAACGTTTTAATGTATTCATTAATTTTTCTTTTTAATCTAATCCTACAAGCTGCATCCCGCAACACAGTGACATTCGGTCACGTCAGTCAGTCACGACATTCAGTCATGAAATTCAGGTGCGACATTCAGTCCTGACATGCAGTCCCGACTTTCAGTGACGATATTCCGTCACAACATTCAGGCAAGACATTCAGTCTTGACGTGTGCGCCGATGAGCCGCCATGTTCAATAGTCCAATAGTTCATTCGTTCAATAGTTTATAGTTGAATAGTTCAATAGTTCAAAAGTTCAAAAGCTCAATAGCTCAGTAGCTTAGTAGCTCAAGCATCGCATACACAAGAGAAGCTTAACCACTTGCTACCGCTCAGTGCAGATAAATTAGTATTTTATCTTGATCTTGATCTTGATCCTGATCCTGATCCTGATCCTGATCTCGATTCAACAGTTCAACAGTTCAATAGTTCAATAGTTCAGTAGTTCAATAGTTCAGTAGTTCAGTAGTTCAATAGATCAATAGTTCAATAACTCAATAGTTCAATAGTTCACTAGTTCAAAAGTTCAATAGAAATAGAATGTTAGTTAATAAGTACTCATACTGCACTAAGAGCAAATTATGGTGATTAAATACTAAATTCTCTGCATTGAGCGGTAGCAAGTAATATAGCTTCTCTTGTATGCGATGGACCAAACGGCTAAGTTTCGCCGGATATCCGTCGGCTGGATTTGGGCAACTATGTGGCTATTCGTGCCACATAGTTGTCCGAATATCCGGTATCCCGTATCCGGCCAAACTGCTATCCGTTTCATCTCGTCTTGATCTTGATCTGGATCTTGATCTGGGTCTTGATCTGGATCTCAATCTCGACCTCAACCTCGACCTATTGAGCTATTGAACTATTGGACTATGGAACTGAGACTATTGAGTGTCAGATCTAGTGCTTGAGTGACTGTGTGAGTGTCTAACCCCCGGTTTCTAGAACGTTTGTTGGCTTTGACAGTAGATTAAAACTATCGTTGCCTCTATCTGACTATAAACAAATGACAAGGATGGCAATAGAATTCATCTGTAGTCAAAGTTGACTGACATTTCAGAAACTGGGTGAGTGTCTGAGGTCCGTATTAATAAATCAAACTTAGCTCTGAGAGCTATCTTCAGTGTGCACTTGCTCTTTCGTTCTATTTAATAAATACATCTTAAGTTGTAGATTAGGAACAGAAACTTACATGATATCTGGCAAATTAATAAATGACACTCAGCGGTTAAGTGCTATCCGATTATGACACAATTGACACATATAAGACAGTATCTAGTAGCCAGTGCTACATCTCAATATCCATTTATTAAATAGCAACGATCTCAAGATGCAGATTACATTTTGAGTCTGGATTAGCTGGTAGCGCAGTTGGTAGCGCTATTGAGGTTCTTTTATTAATCTGCATCTTGAAATCGTTGCTTTAAATTAGGCATATTGGTGACGTCAAATTACCGATGAAATGTATTTCAAGTTATTGTGAAACCATAAAACTGCATTACGTCGAAGTGAACAAAAGGAAAGAGCAACACAATGAAGGGGCTTTTAGAGGAATGCTCAAATTTCAAGATTCAATTTACTCTCTCTAGTGGCAATTTGCACAGGCGTTGAGTATTTTTAACTTGTTACCAGGTTTTAAAATAACAATACCTAAGTTAAAAGCAAAATTTACTAAAAATTTAATTTAAAAGAAAATTGAATTTGTACACTTGGTTGTACCATTATCTTTACTAATAATTTGTAAATGAAATTCGTAGGGATTATAGATCTATCTTGTAAATAAGGTAAATTATATTACAATATTTAAGTATACTTATAGGTACTTATATGAAACAAAGTGGTGTTAGGGAGGTAGGTACATCATTTAAATTTATAACTCAACGGCAGCTAGACTGATTTTCATGAATTTGTTGGGTTTACAAATACCTAATACTGAATAGCTTTACAAATAAACCATGGGAAAATTCACGAAAGTAAGTAGGTACGTACAGTTATGCCTTTTTATTATGTACGAACACTTAATCAACTGATTTTCACTTACAAGAGTGCTGGTTTTCACTTACAAGAGTGTCATTCGTTTTTCTACTCCATAAAAAACCGAAAACAAGATTGCAAAACAACCTTAGAATAAAAACCCGATAAAAAATACTGCCGACTTTATGGCAACCCTAAGGCTTAATATATTACGTGAGGGCGTATTTCCTTGCGCCTCATAAATGGTACTTCATTTTTAGCACTGGCAGGAGTGACGAAATATTATGTTAGAGACAAGATGGCGCTTGAGAGTTTTGGCGGGAAACCCTAAATATGGAGTTTTGGCGGGAATTTGATAGTGAGACGTTGTTAGTTTTGTATTTTTTTCTCAAACTTGTGTTTCTTAAACTCCTTCTTGAAACTTAAACAGAACACAATTTAATGTTGTTTTGATGTTAACGAATATTTTTACATAAAACGCATTGATTCAATGTCCGCACTGCGATTCGAAATCGCAACCCGATACTTCAAAAGCGGAAGTTCTTTGACATGAAAAATAGTTAAAAAATATACTATACTTTCATATAGAAAAATATATAATAGATTCTTTGCTGGGTTATCCGCTAATATATCCTGAGACAAGACAATATCTTGGCGACAACTTTATACATTCTGGCGTGGCTGCATTTACACCGTTGCGTATTCAAATTCTTAATAAACCTCGCTTACTTTAATGTAATATTATAATAAAGATTAAACAATAGTTACTACCTACCACTTCGGTGGGTCCCCCGAAGCTAAATGCTGCTAATAAAATAAGAAATAATATAAATAATATATGATAAATAACCAATAACATAAGGAGCCAGAGTACAGAATACATAACTATTAAGTATTATAGGTATGGAAGAAAATATCCTGTTTTCTTTTGTTCTAATAAATTTTAATGTACCTATACCTACCTACTAAGTTTTAAATACAGTTTCTATGATTTATTTGTATATTTACTTTCTACTTATAGTACAATAACAAGGTAGGTTTCTTTTTTAATCCAAAGCACAATACCTATAAAATTATCCATCTTAATACTAAATTAATCGTAAAATCACAAACAAAAAATGTATCAATCAATTGTGAATTCCAAGGCTAAAAAAACTTGCATTTTGTCTGTTTTACCGAAGCAAATTACGATGTTACGTTCCGTTGTAAAAGTCGCTCCGGATATGCTTTAGCAATTTTACATTTTCTTAAAGTGAAAAATGCGGGAACCGACCGACCCACTCGGGGCTTTGGATATTTATTATACCAAAGTTTTTCAGTTAAAATACTGTTTCAGTCAAGTTTAACCTACAGTATGCTTACAGTTTAAGTTGTATCCTTTATGCTAATCTATACTAATACGAGTAATTATTATAATGAGGAAAGATTTGATTGTTTGTTTGTGTGTATTGAATAGGCTCCGAAACTACTGAACCGATTTGAAAAATTATTTCATTGTTGGGAAGCTACACTATCCCCGGGTGACATAAGCTACTTTTTATCCCGTAATAATTAACGGTTCCCGCGGGATAGTAGTTAACGCGGGTGAAACCGCGAGGCGCTTCTAGTTATTAAAAAGTATTATAATAATATGTGATTTCAAGAGTTGTCTGCTAGATACGTTTTCACGGATAAGCAGCTGAACTGATTTCGATGAAACTTTGTATAGTAATAGATTGGATATTGAAGACGGATATAGGGTAGTTTGTACGCGATATAATGTACATGCGAATGAAGTCGCAGCCAGAAGGTAGTATAGAATACTTTACAATTTGTTTCAGTATTAACTAACTAAACCAACAGACGTCCTGTGATTCAAAATTACGAAAAAGAAGCAAACCCATTACCCATCGTTCAAATCTTGAGTTCATATAAAAATTCCATGGAAAAAAGTTAAGTTTTTCCTGAATACATTTTCTGGCAACTTTCGCAAATATTCTTTCTGTAACAACGTAATCAGGTAACTGCGAACCTTGACCAAAACAAATTTCAGGATTAACATTGAACTAGTTCATTAATATTTTTGGTCTAGGTCTTTGTGGGGCCATGTTTCCACATAGCTACAGGGTCCGGTAGAGCGAGCAGGAACCTCTATCGAAAAAGTATTCGATAGGTACGTTAACTGTCAAATTTGTATTAGATTTGATCAGCGCCTTGCCATATCGACAAGTGTGTACGCAAACGGTTACCTTGATCGATACGTTAACGATACAAATCGTTAAAATGTTTGCACGCGCCCTATTGTAGGAGTACTGATCAAATCTAAAACAAATTTGCAAGTTAACGTATCGAATACTTTCTCGACAGAGGTTCCTGTACACTCTACTGGAGACCCGTGTCTCTTGATTCTATATATGTGTATCTCACAGGTTAAAGGGAGAAAAAATCCCTTATAAATACTGTTACGTATTTGAATATGTTCTCGACACATTCTGTATTTATTTCCAAGAAAATAGAGGTCAAACCCGATTAATGTGTATTATTTATTTTGCTTATACATTTGCACCGACCGATCAGTCTTACTAATAGATCACGCCTTTGTTTATGAGAGGCGTTCAACCCTCGGAAAATATTCGCTGAGTTGTGAATAGTTCAGACGTGTCTGAAGATTGATTGCTATCGCTGACTAGATTACGAGTGACTTTTAGTTTGTATCATTGACCTTTTAAATATATAAATTTAGTCGCCCGCAGCTTCGCCTGCGTGGACGTCATGAAATAATATAGGTTGGTAATACGGTGACCTATAATTTCTTTTAGAATATTTAAGTATTCTGTGTTACATGAACTATTTTATGTGTATTCAGTATCTATAGTATGTTAAGGACCAAGTAATTAATTAATTGGTCATTACATTTCATTTTCATCATTGGTCATCAAATAATTACACGACACGTTTGGCGTAGTGGCTGAACAATTGGACTGCTGCGCCTGGTGTCGCGGGTTCGATTCCCGCCCGGAACAAATATTTGTGCGATCCACAAATGTTTGTTTCTGGTCTGGGTGTGGTGTGTATGTGAAATTATATGTCTGTAAGCGGTACCCGCGATACAAGAGCAATCCCAGTGTGGGGCTACGTTTAAAAAAATATATCTCGTAAATAAATATTTTGTATATAAGAATATAAATACCATATTCCTGCTGTCTATCTTATCTATCCAAAAGTTGTCTGGTAGAGATCGCTTTAAGCGATAAGACCGCTCATTGTATCTATTTTAAGTTTAGCGTTTCTGTGTTCTGTACATTTTGGTGTCAATAATGACTTATCTATTAACCAGCTAAAAACGGGTCTAATTCGCGCACAAACAAATATCAAAATACATAATTTTGGACGGTGACACCCGCATTCACCAGTCTTCTCGTGACCACGGCCGATGTAACTCGGTCGAAACGTCGAGGTATGTCAAAATTATATATTTTGATATTTGTTTGTGCGCGAATTAGACCCGTTTTTAGCTGGTTAATATGTTTCCTGTTCGCGAAAGTTTAAGAACTTCTATGACTTATCTATCTATCTATCTATCTATAAATAGTTGGATAAAAACATCGATATACATGTTTTAATCAAGTTTTTTTCGAGGTTATTATTTGGACATTATAAGTAAGTACTTAATGCCCGGTCATTTTGTAAAATGGTTAATATAAGAGAGCAAGGCTGTAATAACTATTGAAATAATTAAATTAGCCTAACCCCGTTCCGCCCGGTTCTCTGTCTCTGCAAAAAAAGTGGTAGCCTTTATAGTTAAGGTGGGTTGGTACTTACACCAGCCAGTTGCGCCACTCACAAAAAAACTGCTCTATAGGGGTGATAGACGTTATATGTATAATGCCCGGGAGCTTACCATCAAGCCACAGGTGAACGATGGTCATCTCGATGTCATTATGTGATGACGATGATAATTAAATTTTAACATTGACTTCTTTCCTTTTCCTACTATTTTTTTTTAACTTTGACCCCCATTCTTTTCCCCCTAATTTTACCCTTACCGCCGGGGTTCAGTAAAATACCAGTAAAGCATGGCACGGGTGTCCCGGATGTCACGAGTTCACGCGCGCGACAAGCGATGGTTCTACGGATCTCTAAAAATGTGCGGGATAAAGTTTAAATTACTCTGGCTCAGCGCGGCATAAGCAACATTGATGGATAGGCTACCGATCGAGCGCGAGATAGGTAGGGATGGGGTAAAGGGACGAAGAAAAAAAGACTGGTCTTGTTTTTTAAAATAAGCATATTTTTTATTGTGAAGTTTATTTTGGTAACTTTTATTTTCTTTTCTGTGGTGTTTCAATCTTTTATTAAAGATTTGGGTTAGTGTTGGTACATGATGGTCACATGCAAAAACCAGTGTGAATAGTTCACACCTGTATTCTTTTTTTTATTTAGGTAGATAATGAGCGTAATGTTGTCATGCGACGTCTATTTGTTGAAAACTTTTGAGTTAGTTGCAATTTGACTCAGTTTTTTCGGTAAATTGAGTCAAACTGCATGCCCGTTGAGATCCAATGACAATAATACTTTGACGACAGTAAGCTTAGCGCAGTCTTTTCCATTTTAGACCACCATGCGTGGAGAGGAACAAAAAGAAGTATTATGCACGGTGAGCCAATAATAGAAACATTATACACCCCTCGGTCCCTCGGTTGGGGATTGAAAAGAGATTCAAGACTCCAAGACTGAACTTTTAAAATCTAAGCTACAACACGGCTACTTGTCGCCTCTGTCGGGTGAAATTAGATCCTAATAAAAACTGTATTTAAGGATTCAATGAGAAATGATCTTTTACGGTGAACCGGTAAGTCGATTCCGGCCCATTTTTTACATACTCTGTGAACTTGGTAGCTAAGGATAAAATTGCTCTTCCGGGATGAGATGAAGTAGAGAAAGATCCGTTATTATACTAAATTTGTTTGTTGAGATAATCTTTAACAAGAGGTGTTTAGACTCGGGTTATAATGCGTACACACATTTCTAGCAAAAAATGTACCGCATTACCGCAAAATATTTAAACAAGTGTTGAACAGGCGTGTCTTAATATTTTCTCCACAAATCGACGACTAACCCTCGCTTGTTCTAACTCAATAACAAATACACAAGTGAAATAATTAGGAATGCCAGGATTGAGTTAGACGACGCGAGTGATAGTCGATTTTATCTTACGAAAATTAGAAACATGTGTTTAACTCTGGTTTAAACTTTTGTGGTAAGACGGTTAGTGTTTCTTTAGTGTGTATTGCATAATTTGACCGCCCTAGTGGCGTGTGAGGCGACTACGAAGCGTAAGGTTGCAAGTTCAATTCCCTCACAAGGCAACCGCTAGTAATATATTTCAGGTAATAGCAGGCCTGTGTCACTCCGCGAAACATACCTACGGGCGGCGGCCATTGCGCAAGGGCCAATCTAAATGAACCGTAGTGTAGTGAATTAAGGCCCATATTCCTTCAAAAAGAAATTGGTAGGTATGTAAATGAACACGTGCTCGACTGGACCGCGAGCTAAATTAAATCATATTGTTTATCAGATAGAGTCAATATTTCTTTGAAAACCATTGCGAAGTAAAGCTTCTGTACTAGTTTACTAGTTTATTATTCTGTGGTAATAGGTATGTTCTTTCCAAAATAAAAATACAGGTAATTGATGTACCGGAAAACAAGCCATGGCAGAGTATGTACACGCCAGAGCAATTATCGGGCACGCCACTGCAGCGCATTCAAACGATAATAACAATATTGGCTTGATAATTTAACGTGGCACGCAGTGTAATGGAATTCAACGTCGTTATGTAGAGTATATAAATAGTTTTACAAAACGTAGGGCTGCTACTTTGTTTTTGTCAATTAATTAAACTAATTGTCATAGATCGAAATTTAGCTAAATATAGATTACTAGCCGCGCCCCGCAATTTCACCCGCGTTTACTATTACCCCACAGAAACAGTTAACCACACGGGATAAAAAATATATTTTTGTCTATAGTAGTTCAAGACGTATAAGTATCTGTATACAAAATTTCATTGAAATCCGTTCATCTGTTAAGGCATGAAGAGAGGACAAACACACACACAAACTTTTGCATTTGTAATATTAGGATAGAATCCTATGGTGTTCTCTATCAGTTTGTTTTAACAATTTATAACTAGGATTCAGACTGCTTCAGGTATATAATAATTTGTAGCCTCTTTAGTCGGCTAACAATAAAACTTCCTATCACACAATTTCAACATCTACCACGATTGCAATAAAGCCTAAATCAGCTCTAAGCACCTCTAGCTAATTTCTCGTATTTTGAGACAAAGCGGTGTATTGTAGATAACAGTAAAACATGCCCGTAATTAGCGAGCCAATCCCGGAGGCGGCCTTAGTATAGAAACGTGAAATGTCGAGAGAAAGGATGAGTGTCTAACTTTTGGACAAAGTAATCAATTTGCTATAAAATAATTGCATTATAAAACTTTATCTTTATTAAATCTGTAATATAGAAACTCAGTTCACTGTCCAGTCGGATAAGACACTCGCCAATCTAAATCTGTTAATTACATAATTATAATTATTTTAATTGACTCGAGTACTCTCAGAACGCCATGTGATAATACTGTATACCTACTTCTACCGTCTTACCAGAAAAGTTTACCCAGAGTTAAACAGATGTTTCTAAAATTTCGAGAAAATATTCAGACTCATCTGTTCAACTCGTGTTTAAATCTGTTGTGGTAAGGCCTAGTGTTTTCGGGAACTTTTTTAAAATGGTCCAACCGTTACACAATAGAAAAGACAAAAGGAAGAATGAAAGGTGGATTTTTCGTTAAACTGAAACAGCCCTAAATGTGAGTCCACAGTGCAAGCTATGCGATACCCACTATATATATCTATATATTCAGAATAGAAAAATCCATGCAAGATATCATCAATCACTGCATCATAAAATCAATTGATGCATATTCAACAACATAATATACGTATTATATATTTAATAAAATGATATATATGTGTTAAACTAACTAAAAATCTGTGCCTACACAAAAACACACTCGTATAAAATATGTACGTAATTATCACTCGCTTTTCGGTGAAGGAAAACATCGTGTGGAAACCAACATGCCCGTAAATATTTCAGAGGCGTGTTATCCTCCAATCCGGACTAGGCCCCCGTGGTGGACTACGGCCTAACTCTCCTCATGGAAGTGCGGGGAGGCCTTTGCCCAGCAGTGGGACGGTTACAGGCTGAATTATTTATTATTATATACAATGCACATGTATAATATTTCTGAAAATTGTGTCAGTCTATCCGTTTCGGATGGCAATCCTTCATTCGTAGCTTTGACTTAAACGCCCTCAGTCGCTTACAGCTTCGCGCCGTACGCCGCGTCACGATGCCCTATAGAAATATGTTTTATATCTTGCAGTGGTACACCACCCTCCGCCCTCTTGTTTATTTGCGCCGCCAGCCGGTTTAAAGCTTCAGATACCTATTGAATTTCCGATACGCTACGGACAAAACTCCATTGAAATTTATAGAGCCGTGCCTTTACAATCAACGTTTAAACTAGAAGCTAATGGATAAAGCGTACTTTTTACTAGCACTGAAAGCCGAATTTTTAACATTCTTTAGTTTAGTGCTTTCGTTTTCAGGTTTTCGGATCATGACATAACGGATGGCAGTTCTTTTGTGTTGATGATTCAACCATTGTTGTTAATTGTGAAAAAAAATTTACCTATTTAAGTCCTTTGAAACATTAAGTAGGTTATGAAAATTATTTAGCACAGCAATAGCAGCATTAAGTAGGTTATGAAAATTATTTAGCACAGCAATAGCAGCATTAAGTAGGTTATGAAAATTATTTAGCACAGCAATAGCAGCATTAAGTAGGTTATGAAAATTATTTAGCACAGCAATAGCAGCATTAAGTAGGTTATGAAAATTATTTAGCACAGCAATAGCAGCATTAAGTAGGTTATGAAAATTATTTAGCACAGCAATGGTGTCAAAATTCCACGCAGGTTTATAAGTAGGTACTTACACAGTGTCTACGTGACACTGTCCTTATTAATAATAATGCACTGTCACTAAACAAGCACGTAACATTTGTCACATTACCTTTAGGCGGGGAGGTGGTGCCTTTTTTAGTTACTCGAAAGGTCTTGCGAGTCACATAAAACGAATTGTGTCATTAGAAAAACTGGGGGAATTTTTGTACAAAAATAAAAATTATATTGCAAATATTACAGTAAATCTATAAATCTGCGGGTCCAAATTCACGGGTGTCGACATGGGAAGGTGGCGAGTTATTAATCAACTCCTTATAAACGCAATAAATTAAGTAAGTACCTATTACTAAACTCTATGCAGTAACAACAACTACCAGCAGCTCCCAACCTACGCGTATCATCACTTCAACATGACAATGACAAATACACCGTTACATTATCTAAATAACAACATTACAAAATGATCCCTCTAAACTTAGGGGTTGAAAATGTAATATTGTGGAAGACGGATCGACATACTACAGACTGACATACTAAAACAGCCAAATAACGTTACTCCTACAAAAGCCTCTACGTATGTGTGTCTGTTACGCTCAACTGCGTTACTGCTGAATGGATTTTGATGAGATTAGCACGACAATTGACGACACGTTTGGCGTAGTGGCTGAGCATTCGGGCTGATGCGCTTGGTGTCGCGGTTTCGATTCCCGTCTGGAACTGATATTTGTGTGATCCACCGATATTTGTTTCTGGTCCGGGTGTCATATGTATGTGAAATTATATGTCTGTAAATGGTACAGGAGAAATAATAGTGTGGTTCTACGTCTACACTACTACATCGAGCTTACGCACTATCGAAGTAGCGTACATCGAACTCGCATACTTTCGATATAGCGTAAGTACATCGGGATTTCATACTTCGAACTAGAGAAATACTGTCAACAGAACTGCTTTCAGTATATGCTAATAATGCAGGGAGTACCTACTGGCCGCTTTACTAACAAAACTCGATTCGATTTAAACTCGAACGCAAGTACCATTGCAATCACGGTCCTTTCCTTAGCCATTGTTCAGCATACTCGACTGTTTAGCGAGTCGGGCCGTGTGAATTGTTAAAATGCAATTAGGCCCCTGAAATGCGGGATGCCATTAAATAAAGTACAATTTTCCATAACAGCTTCCTGAAACAGGCGGTCAGTGTATTTGTTATGTCAACTTCGCTATACTAAAATAAACAACAGTTTTGATTCTTGATCCAGCTCCAATGATTTCTATTCGTAGTTCATCATCATCATCAGCCTGAAGACTTCCACTGCTGAACATAAGCCTCCCCCTTAGACCACCACACCAAACGATAATTTGCCACTTGCATCCACCGGTTGCCTGCGACTCTTTTGATGTCGTCGGCCCATCTAGTGGGAGACCTACCTACACAGCGTCTTCCAGTCCGTGGTCGCCACTCTAGAACCTTTCTTCCCCATCGGTTGTCAGTTCTACGAGCGATGTGGCCTGCCCATTGCCACTTCGGCTTGCAAACCCTGAGAGCTATGTCATAAACTTTAGTTCGTACTACCTGCTGAATTACAATTATGTAAACCTTAAAACTTTCAAAAAATTACACCGTTTTACAAGGCCTACTTAAGCGGCCTTTTTGTCATTTCGCTCATAGAGCTGATTAACATACGACACAAAAAGTCGTCTAGAATAAAATGTTTGGACGATAGTCCCGCTCATTAAAGCACACATTACTATATCTATAAGATGTTACATTTTATATTGTTCATAGTTGTTTGTGATGTACAAAAATGAACTCTATTCTATTAATTTAATGGAGTTCAAAAACCTACGGCCAACTTTACTAATCTACACCTTTATTATCTTCCTAAACCCATTCCGAAAAAGACATTAAAAACAGAGTAATGTCAAAGTTCAGAGGCACATTTCGATGGGCTAAACTCTAAAGTAGAGATGCGACGAAGGTCCGGCCAGTGATCTTCATTGCCGGCCGCATTTGCTATCCGGCAGAAAAGATATTGTCCTCTTTTACAATTTCAGTCGTTTACACTACGAGATTTTCTTAGATTTTCAAGCTGTTCTTCGAGTAATTGCATCAAATTTCAAATATATCATATAGTTCCCAAATATACAAAATTTAATTAATTACTGAAAAAAACAATTAATAATACTTGCAATATAATATGAGATCTACTTGAAACTTCAACATAATCTACGACAATCACATTCGGAATACATCAATGGCTAAAACATCGAACGAGTCATATATTATTTCCATGCTTCTAAGTACAACCCAAGTCCGGCTCGTTCCGGCCATTCTGTATCCGGCCAACAACCGATCCGGCAAAGAACGACTCTTGACAACACTAGCCTAAAGTTCCGAACTCACCTCTGCCCCCAGGCGAAATTGCAGAGCATTTTAACCATTACCCGAATAAACCCCGGTTAAGATAAATTGTAGCAACAATTTATAACGATTAAACTCTTGGTTTTAGCTGAAATGCTAGGGACACCTGCTTTCCTTTAAGTTCTCGAACCGGCTGGCGCATTTGAGAACCAGTGTACTGAAAGGAGTTAACAATACAATTCCTGCTTGAGAACCGGTGTACAAAAACAATGGGATTCTTAGAAAACCATCTTTACCCTGTCATCCCCGGGAGACATAGGCTACTTTTTATCCCGTATAAATTAACAGTTCCCGCGGGATAGTAGTTAACGCGGGTGAAACCGCAAGGCGCTTCTAGTATAGTATAAAAATGATAGCAGTTATTATTTCTTTCTATTATCTGTGCAAATAAATAATAATTATAGTCTTTAGATATCTATAACTGTCAGGTGGATATTTACCGAAACATCCCTAAAGTGGTTCCTGATTCGACCGCACTGCTTCTAGTTTGCGACAGACATGTGCTTCTGTTGGTCAATGATACAAGTGTAATGGCCCAACTTGGCCAAACAAAGCCACTTTGTCAATTGTATTACTGTATTTTATGATTATTACTGTATTTTATTTTAGTTCTATTATATTGGCCTTGGGAAGAAAATAGACATTTCCGAAATTCAAAGGCATGTGGTATTTAGAACAATTCAAGGGCACGTAACGATTACTTTGTCTACGGCTTATGGGCTCTTATGGGGGATAAAAAGGCTTTATTCTGCCACAAGGTAATAAATTTGCGAGAGTATTCCAGAAACTACTTACCACACGAAATTAGACATTGCTGGTCGGGGGATGCTACTTGTGAAATTGAACTTTTAAAAGTTAACGAAACTAATGGACTTTTTTAAGCCCTGCTAGGGAAAAGCTCTGTAGGTACTGGAGCAATACAAGGATACACTATTAAAGTATAAGTATACATGATAAAAATAAAAACATATAATTGAAATGTGTAGTTCTATAATTATAAAATCCATAACGTAGCCGCAAAAACAAAATTTCGATTACAAATACAACTGTTTCGAATTACAAAAAAACACGACCGTCATTCCAAAATTATTCTCACATCTCCCAAAACGAATTAAAATAAATTAAATCAAAACATCCCCCATTACGGGGCGAGGTAGCAGGCTGTTTGTACATGGGCTTATAAAGAAAACACGGTATTCCCCCTTTCTAATTTGAGATTTAAATAGGTACGATAATAAGGGAGATAAAAGAAAGCGTAACTAGTAATGTGGTAATGTAAATAATAGTCTAGGGGCTGACGCTGCACAATGTGAGTTACCTAATAATTATGCTTAAATTATGCTTACGAAGTGGCTTCCAGCTTACTTCAATTTTAGAAGCTAATTTTTAATCTCCTAATTTTTAATGTCTGTATATAAATGTGCATACTTTTAAGTAAGTATGCACTCTATTTTTAGTATCAAGATCAAGATTTATTGTTAATTTGTTTCCTTATTTAAATAGGCTTATCAGTTAATTATAAATAGATCTAAGACGGGCTCTGCTGAGGCTAGCCATGAGAAGTTCCAATTTGTATAGTATGTTGAAATATTGTTAATTATTTGCCTCATCTAATTAACATTGGAATTCAACGGAATAATGCCTTCCTATAACCCTGTAATCAAGCATTTAGTGCACAACTATAAAAGCACTTAGCTCGAACTTAACAGATTTAGTGGTTACCATTTATTCAGACTCTAGCTCCTATACTACAACGACGTACACTCCCTAACAGTGTCCCTAACTTCGGTTTCAAAGCAATTCAACTTGAAAAATTAACACTTTATTTTCGGAGAAAAAAGCAATCTGTGTTCCCGCACTGTTCCTAATCAACACAATTCCCGGGTTATATTAAATAACTTGCATTGTACTAAATTCTTATGCTTGTTCTGTACTTTAATCGACAGATGAAATTGCAGACGCAACAGTAGATGTATCCGCATTTCGCAGATGTAACATGTACTCATTTCTGGTTCGCCGAGCTGTATGTGGACTCAACGTAATTTTCAGCGTTCATGTTTCCATTTACAAAAACGAGCTCAGTTCGCCTGTTCTTCATAATACCCGCCCATACCATAACTGTTGAGCCGCTGTATGGATGAACTTCCTGAACGCACCTGAGCCTTTCAGTATTTCCGGGCCGACGGTACACTCGCACCCTTCTTGTATCAGGCTTAAACCCGAATCGCGACTCATCGGAAAACATAATTATATCCCAATGTTCCTGGGTCCATGTTAGGCTTGCATGTTGCTTAGACTTTTTTGATGTGTATAGTTTGTATTCAACCTCGAAAGAGCGACGTGTCGTATTGCTAAACACAATATCAGTTAGTAAATCAATAAAACTGATTCAAAAACATCAATTCTGCATGAGCTCTTTCCCCACATAATTTCAGCGAGTAGGTATTTCAATACTTCGGCCATACTGCGCGAAGAACCGCTGGCACGATGGAAAAGCTCATACCTTCATACGCCCGAAATTAATATTGTATCTCCTATCCAAGATTAAAATCGATCTTGGATTGCTGCCTATCGTTCGATCGATCTCCAACCTGCGTGCCTTTATAAACCAATCCACGGATCGGTTATTGGCACGTTTGACCCTAAAATGGATTGTGATATCAATCCTACATACCAAAATTTGGATTAGGATTGATTATTAATTTCGGCCAATAGTGACTATAATTATTATAGTGGCATAGTTCCTATAGTCGATAATGTTCATCTTCAAACTGCAGTCAACATTATCAAATGCACAGAATCTGCCTTTCGATACCATCATTTTTTTACCAACTGACGGTATCTATTTCCTATTAATCTGTGGTAAGGATATATAATAATCTTGATCCTAAAACCGTAAATATACTCAAGGGTCACAGGTTTCCACCGTTTTTACATATCTGGTAAGTCTTTGAACCCTGTTTAATCTAAATGTGTACGAGGAACAGGACATACTTACTGTCTGTACGTTACAATGTTCAGCGACAGGTTGTTCTAGATTCAAGGGGGCCAAACGAGGTTTTTGGCTCTAGAGGCAAACTCTACATGGAGAAGAGAGAGACGTGAGAAAGATAATAGCGAGGATGACAAGTCAAAGGAATCTATTTATTATAGCACCGTTTAGAAAAGGGTGCTTGCACGCTGATTATAGAAACGATGTTTTTTTAACGTAAACAGCAAGAGAGCTCAAAAAATAGTTTGCTACAACTAGCGCTCCATAGTTTAGATTTTCCGAGCAAACCCGTGGTTCTCACTTAGTCTCCCGTTACAATGCCTAGATGTAGAATTCTAGGATCACCAGACTATGAACTATTTTATCTGAGGTCAATACCGTCAGCCACGCGTTAGCACCGCAATGAAATTAGATCAGACACGCTCAAATGGCGGCCTGTAGACATTATCGATGCAGCTCACGATTTAAATCTAAACTTACCCCCAGTTTCTGGAACG
Source organism: Hylaea fasciaria (assembly GCA_905147375.1). Taxonomy (NCBI): domain Eukaryota; kingdom Metazoa; phylum Arthropoda; class Insecta; order Lepidoptera; family Geometridae; genus Hylaea; species Hylaea fasciaria. The sequence continues at coordinate 4,789,333 of LR990218.1, forward strand.
TTTGTTGGCTTTGACAATAGATTAAGTATAACTATCGTTGTCTCCATCTGACACTAAAGAAATGACAAGGATGACAATAGAATTAATCTGTAATCAAAGTTGGCTGACGTTTCAAAAACCGGCAGTAAGTTTATTAAAAAAAACAGTTTATTGAACAATAACTTTAACCAGTTCGCGAACACCATGCAGTACTAAATGATGCACGAGGGAGTTGCGGTCGTAATTGCTATTCCGTGACATTTGTAATAATATAACTGAAAGTTCTTTCTTTAGGGCTTAAAGATAGATAGATACATAAGCTAACTCTTTATTGACATCAAACGTAAAGAACACAGGAAGAACAAACTTAAAAATAGGTACCTACAATGGGCGGAATACAAAACACAACATAATAGTATACTGCAGAAAATTAAGTTTATATTTTGTGATATACGCCTGACAGTTATATTTCACACTTCTGCATGCGTGTTGCGTACACAACAAAATACACACAGTCAAAAAACACATGACGCAGTGTGCGACCCACTCTTTCAGTGTGCGACCCGCTACAATAATAACTGCGGCCCAAAACTTAGAAATTTTGAGAATACCTGTCGAGATTCATAAATAGTGTCCGTTTTATTCGTTCATTTCTTTTATTCGCGATATTTTGCTGTAAAAGGGATGGTAAAAGATATTCAAATTATTTTGGCTGAAAAAGGTTGTCTTTAGAAACTGCCCGGCTGGCGTCGTCGAATATTGGATTGACGGCCTTCGTGACGTATGTTAGTTACAAGCTAACTGCGAAGAGCGAGCTTGCGGGTTCGACTCCTCGGAGGGCTATATTTTGCGTAATCTGCTTTCAGTGTCAGCCCAGCAGAGCTCGGACAGCTCAGCAGAGCTCGGCACAGCTCAGTGACAGCTCCAATCGAATCGAATCGAACCGAATATTATTTCGCATTTTGTATTCTGAACTTAGCACTCTGAACTTTGATTCGATTCGATTCAGTTCGATTCGATTCCAAAATACTCGATACCTGTTCGATTTTCTTCGATTCCGTTAGATTTGATTGGATTCAATTCGATTCGATTCGATTCGATTCGGTTCGGTCGTGTCGCGTCGCGTCGCGTCGAGTCGAGTCTATTTGATTTTGATTCGATTCGATTCTCGAATTGAGCTCAGCAGAGCTCGGCATAGCTCAGTGACAGCTCGGACAGATAATCTCGTGAAAAAAAAAATATATAAAAATGTACCTACTGTGTAGTATTGATTTCCAATAATCACAAAGTTCAAAATATAATCATTTAAATATTAGCAGATTACCAATAATTGCAATATTGTATTTTCTGATGTCTTAAAGAATCCGTTTACCATCCGCTATGTAGAATTGAGGTCCCGACTCCTTGGCCTAGTAGGTACTTATATAAGTACCACGTAGTATACAAAATAATGTAATAAATCTAACTGAAGTTTTAGAATACACATAAATATCTACTTAATAGTTGGCCAATTAGTATACCAGCCTGATAAAGCTGATTCTATCAATAAATACTGATAGATTATGCCCTGAAAGCTCATATACTACTCTCTACATAATATATCTTCTGAGCCAATCCTAAGCAAATATCGTATATCAAAGCGAGGCATTTAATATGGGAGGGTACTAAGCATCGCCTTAAAGACGATATTTGCTGTGAACGTATATCTTCAGTCAGTACCTTAACTTATCTTCACTGAGAACTGGTTCGATGGAACTAGATATTTTAAGTTTTGGATTGATATTTACGACTTTGATTTGATATTGCAGTAATACTTATACCTTAATATTATTATGATTTAATATAAATTTGTAGGCTACAAACTACACCTTGTAAGTTCAGCTGTATGGTAAAATGATGGAAGGTTAATAAATAATGCTATATACCAAACCTAAAGTATTTGCAATATATGCTTAATTAAATTCATTTCAAACGTTACGGAGTCCACTCAAACTTCACTTTTATATTTAAAATATGAGTAAGTTAGTAAGTTAGCATAAGGACGGAAACCTCCCCACACCCTCCTTAATAGTAAGTAAGTAACACTATATTATAATTATTTAATTAACTTTATAATTACACACAGGAAAGTTCTGGCTATTTTTACTACAACTATTTTTGGCTAGTATTCGCAGAAAACGCCAGAAATTTCCTCCTAAATAATAACAATGAAACACTCAGCAAACGCGAAGTTGGGTTACTGACTCATTAGTAATTAGTAGTAGACGATCCGATTTATTGGAATACTGAAAATCAGTCTTATATAAGAACGTGATAAGAAAAATTGTGTTCCTTGTACAAGTGTTCTGTAAAGAAGTTTTCGGGTGGTGTCGATATACTCGTAGTTACAATGTAGTTACCACTAGTTATAATGTAGTTACCACTAGTTATAGTTAAGAGTTACTAGTATATATCACGACACCCCGAGATAATCAGTTACAATATGAGGTGCTGATGATTTGGGAGTTACAGGTCGAATGAAAGAGTCGGTTCCGTGCAACCTTTTTATTTGTAATTTGACCTACTTATATACAAAAATATCTTACGAGCTTAGCTATCACGTATCCTTACTGAAGGGAGAGGTGCTCATACGCATGGCCGCCGCTCACCGTCGCTGCGATTGTACCTACCTAATCTGTGGCACGGAGTACAGAGCTATCACGGATCCTTACCGTATGGAGAGCCACAGAGCCCTAACGTGGTGTAGCAATATGCACCTTAATAGTATGACGGTAAGTGGCTAAGTTTCCTGACTCGCTAATCTATGTACTATTTACGTGTCTCTCACAAAAATATTAATTATAATCTAATTCCTAGTTCCTATCTTAAGCTAATTGGGATAAATAATAAACGCTAAAAATAACTATTTATTCTATACACAAACTTATCAATAAACAAATCTACTATCTATATTATACATCTACGTATGTGGTACGTCACCACAAAGTGCTGCAGAGTCTGTTGTGATACTTTGCCCCGAGTACTGTATTTAGTACTAACTAACAGTATTCAGTACTAACTAACTTCTTTCCTAAACTTACAAGCAATAATTTTCTGATTGAAAGACCTTTAAATAGCCTAACACAGTTAATTTTTGAAAAATATCTTCAATGCATGGCTCAATACAGTTTTAATGGTATAGGAAAGAAAAACATTCTATAACAATAACCCTTATAAATATAGCGAAATAAAATAACTTCGTACTAATTACTATATTAGGCAACATTTACGAATTTTCTTTCTATAAAGGTACTTACTAAATTTTGACTATAGAAACATTTAAAAACATAAATTATTTCTGATTCGGTCCATCCGTGATACACTAACAAACATTTTATTTTTATTTGTAGAGATTTAAATGACCTAATCATTCGAAGTGTTGATGGTAGCATCTGATAGGTCGTTTATACATTTTTTCAAGCATAATTTGCTTCTTCGCAATTTGCCTAATTGAATGGCTACGTAGCAATTTCATTAGAACCCTAATACGTGCTTACAGCAGCTTATTTCGCATGTATAAGTGAGAAACAGCCGTGAGGTTTCTTATAAGGCCGCTATACCACACATGCGCAATAGTATTCTTTTCTATACATATATATACAATTGAAGTATCTGTTTGTTGTTAAAATAACAGATATTTTTATTAAATGCATATGAAAGTATATAACTATATGCGGTACAGCGGTGCTTATGACAAAAACACATTTTTTATAATTATTGTCGGTTTGTTTGTTCCGGCTGATCTCTGAAACGGCTGGATTGATTTTGACGAAACTTTCACTGGCAGATAGCGGATGTTGCAAGGAGTAACATCGGCTACTTTTATTAATGAACTGGTTGCGCCCCGCGGTTTCACCAGCAATTTACAAAACGTTTAAAATTTCGGGGCACTTTATCGATGTCACATTTCAAGTTGTAACATAATTTGTATAGGTACGGTCGGCATCAAAAGTAGCTTAACATCTCCGTATCTTAAATTTAATATACACCCTAAAAATATACATTTTGCGTATCTACAATTGAACGGCCTCTAAAGTAGTTGAACATCTCCGTGTCTTCAATCTAATATACACCCTAAAAATGTACATTTTGCGTATCTTCAATGGAATTGGGAACTAAAACATGTTAAGCTACTTTTGATGCCGACCGTACATGTGATTTCAAAAATGCTCCCTAAAAGGGTGAAATAGGGTTTCAAAGTTGGATAGAACAAAAACCTTAGACAACCGAGCGGCGCAGTTAAAACTGCAACTTTTGACGTAAACAGACGCTTACCATCACATCGAACAACATCGTCACACTGTATAAAAAAATACTAAAGAACGTTAGAAGTAGAGAAAACAATCACGTGACAATAATATAAAGCTAAACATTCAAGCAAAGTCGTATGAAAAAATGTATATAGCTATTACGAGCAAAAGCCAGATTCCAGAATCAGTTATCGTTAAGAGGCTGTCATAATAAGCCTAAGTGTGTAATTTAAATCAATAAAGTGGGAGGGAGAGGAAACTTGGGTAATAACGCCTCCCCTTAACTTAAGAGTGGCCATGACCGCATCCGAATTGAAAAACATCGTAACAGAAGTTCCCTTAAAATCAAACTTAAGAGAAAGCTGTACTTGTGTCTTGGAACCGTATTTCAAAGGTAATAATAACTTGTTGTGACAAAATACTACTTACTACTTATACTTTGTTAATTTGTTTTTTTTTATATTCACGATATTTTATCAACAGTAATAATGATAAAGATGGCAAAAAACCTAATTATGCTGTCCTAAAAACATGCCAAATATACATTAAAACAGTATTAGCCAATCATTAAATCAAATTATTAAAAAATCAACCCCTAAACCAATTCCATGGAACCAGCTGCCATAGGATTCCGCAAATAAGTAAATAGTAGAACCACATTAATAATTTCAGAGCACACTATACAATTCTGGCCATCCGCCAACGTTTAAATTTACGCCAACAATTTGGTGACCAAAATATTTATAATAATCTCGATGTATGGTCATCCCAACGTATATATAATGAGATCGCGCCGCAGAATGGATTGATGGATATTTAAACGTTATAAAAAATTACACGGACGCTCCCGGCGCCAATATTTCATGTTAATATGTTGGCTATTAAGATATATTTACTATCATCGATTATTATAAATCCATGCCTATAAAATCCTACGCCATTTCTATAATAGGATGTTAAGCTATAGGTAAATAATTATAAACGCCACCGGCCCCTTACATATACACGCCGTACGTCGCATCACGATGCTTACTACATAAATGTACTGTATCCCTAGTGTGAGTGTTTACTAGCTCGACGTAGTGCGCGTGAACTAGCGCTTTTGTATGAAGATCCTGTACAGCGCCCCTACCGGCACGTTTATGAACGAAAAATCTTTATACAAAGAGCTAGTTGACGCGTACTATGTCGAGGTAGTAAAAACTCATACTCAAGGCACTGTTGTGTCTCTCACACGCTGATGTCGGAGTACTTTTCCAAAGTAAATCGTGACGCGGCGTACGGCGTGACGTTAGAAGCGGCAGACGACGATTATAGGAAACCACAGCTTACAGTAGGTATTTCACGTATTCCTATTTGACTTACCCCCAGTTTCTGAAACGTCAGTCAACGTTGACAACAGATTAATTCTATTGCCATCCTTGTCATTTGTTTGTCGATAGTTTTAATCTACTGTCAAAGCCAACTAGCGTTCTAGAAACCGGGGGTTTATCCCGTATGAAGTAAAAGCACAGTTTGTATAATATTAATAACATTTTTTAAAAAAGCTCCGCAGACAAACGGATCGAACATTTCAGAAATAATTATAAATGTCTGGCTTATTGAACGTTGTCCATTTTCCTTCCCTAACAACCAACTTTGTGATAAGCCAGATGTCTCTTATTAGCAAAAAAAAATTTTTTAATTCGTCAAACTTTAAATTGAGTTGAAAAGTTCGAGATTTCTCTCATAAGATAGAGTAGGTCCTATAATATTTTCATGATTAACGACTTTATTGCTTTAACATAAGATATTCCTATAACGTTCACGGTATAAACAGTTTTGACAAAATTTGATGTATTAATAATAAAACTTTATAATAAGAATACTTACAACTTTTTTGTCAGTATAATGATGTTTGCTCAGTGTTCTTTTCGATTCTGTCATCGTATTCGCAGACAAGTTCCTACCTAAGTATGTATATAAATTAAAAGGTACTGTAAGTCTCGATTCACATATTAGAGACGAGATATTATAGGTAAATTAAACTCGTGTAGTTCTGTATAATTACGTGAGTTGTAGGTATATAATTATGCACCGAAATCCCTAAAATCCTAAACCTGTTAACTAAAGACTCAGAGAGTCTTTGATATTGGTACTTGGTGAACGGGCTTCTTTTCCGCAACTAGGCCGAATGGTCGGCCCTTTTTGCGTGATGTCGGATGGTGATTGTTAGTTCAGCCATCCGATATCCTCCAGGAAGGCGAGCAGCTTGCAGATATCAGTGCAGGCCTCCTGCAGGGTTCCCGGTGCGCCCAGGAACTCAGAGAGTCTATATTTGACGTTTGCTTAAATCGACATTGACGCTAAACAGCCGTCTTGTAAGATGCTAAATTACGTTGAAATTTAAGCGGAGATTAACTATGGTTTATTCTAAATTTTACGAGTTAGTTCACGTCACATTTATATAGTAGGTATAGCAGGATATAGTATAGTGTTCTTAAACATTGACATTACATTAACATCGACATTAATTAAAAAAATAGGACATAATATATACAGCAGAAAGACGACGTAAATAACCCAAAACAGATCCCGAACCACATTCCAACATTTCCATCTACAGAAGGGGGAATCTAGATCGACGAAGTGGACGTAATCAGGACTTGATTTTTGGGGGAATGCAAGTTAGCATTTCTAAAAAACAGAACCCCCATATCCTTGAGTCCTGCCCTCAGTGATTTTGGTTTGACTACGCTCATGCCTTAGCAATATAAGATAAGTATCTTAGCAGTAAGATGGTCAGAAATATCACAGTTATACTCAATAATATTCCTACTTACTGTAAAATACATTTAATTTCGTAAATGAATTGAAAAGTCTTCGGTCAATAGACTTATTTCTCAAGGTCATGGTTATGACCTTAGTTATTTTTTATGAGTAACTGAACGACATGAAGTTGTGTCTATTTGTAGTATAATAATATGAAGTAATTCAAAGCGATAGCTCAGCTACTAGACGTTGGAAAACAGCTGACCGCTAAAATGAGCTTGAGATTCCGATGACGGGAAGCATCGTTTAAAATATGTGGTAGTAGGGTATTAAAGTGTCACTTGGCTAACACACGCTCAAGTAATAAATCTGTCGCTAAATCCCTATCGGAGTGTTTCAGCATTCGTTTACAGACAGTCCCATTCTAGGCTCAGCATATTTACCACATCGTCACTAAAGACCAGTGCCCTGACTATGAGTTTTTACTAGCCCGGCATAGTACGCATCAACTAGCTCTTTGTATGAAGATGTTTCGTTCATAAACGCGCCGGTAGGGGCGCTGTACAGGATTTTCATACAAAAGCGCTAGTTGACGCGTACTATGTCGAACTAGTAAAAACTCTTACTAGGGGTACTGGTGATATAATGGTTCAATGCTAGCCTATAAAGTATTTGAAAACAAGAGTCATGATGTTTTGCCTCAGTATTTAAAAACAAGAGTCAAGAAAGCTTTGCCCCCCTCAGTCCGTCCACTGTGGTAGGAAATCCGCAAGGCGTTCGAAACAATATGCTCGGCGGTAACAAAAAGGTCGACTTCGGTATTGGCTTCCGTAACTTATATTGCAGAGCCTGCGGCGCCATCGGAGGGGCAAGAGAGAAGCGGAAAGCGCATTATGCCCAGCGAAATATTTATGTAACGTTGGTAATGTAAGTCAAGAGACCGTTGGACTTAAAGTAAAACAAAACAGCGTAAAAATATTTGAAAAAACCTACACAATGCACATTATGAAACACATTATTTCTTGTTATAAAACACCGCTGTAAGCTTATGACTTAAAAGCCTAGTCTAAAAATTGATGAAAATAATAGAGATCCGTCCATGGGAAGCCTTCGGTGTGAATGTTACTCTCAATAATTGTGATCTTAGAGAAGACCTATGACCCTCTATACATACTAGATTTATTCTAATCGCATAACAATGAGAGGCAATGAGAGGCAATTAATGCTATGCTGGGAGTTTCACTACGTGATAGAATCAGAAATGAGGGAATCCGTAGAAGAACCAAGGTCACACCGACATACTCGTAGCTCGTAGAATTAGTAAGTTGAATTGGCAATGGGCAGGTCATATAGCTCGAAGAACCGATAACCGTTGGGGAATAAAGGTTCTCGAATGGTGACCACGCACCTGAAGACGAAACGTAGGGCGCCCTCCCTCCCACTCGATGGACCGACGACATTGTTAAGATCGCGGGACAACGGATGGAAAGGGCTCAGTGTCGTTCTTCCTGGAAATGTATAGGGGATGCCTATGTCCAGCAGTGGACTTCTTCAGGCTGATGACAATGATGATGATGATGATAAGCTCAGTTAGTTCCGTCTTCGGGTCAGACGTGGTCGCGACAGGGTGTAGATTTGAAGTCTGCTGACCGTAAAAACTGAGCTTGAGCTTCGTATAAAAGTATACATAGTAGTATAGCACAATTTGCACTATGTAATAATATAAGGTATCATCAATGCATAGTTAACATGAAAAAACTTAGTGATGACATTGTCCGTCTGGCTAGCTTCCATCCTCATGCAGTGTCTGTCCCAAATTTGGGAGCGTTAGCTAACTATAGACTCCAAAAATGCAGTCAGTGCGGCACGTTTTAATAATTTCGAATGTCTTATTTGTGGAATGCTTTAATAATTGTGTGGAATCAATTGTTTTCGGCGGGTGACACTCGAGCATAGATTAGTTGACTTCCCTCGGCTTCCGCCAAACTTTTCTGCCAAGTTCATTGGCTCCGAAGTGTTTTCTGTCTCGATCCGTTTGACAAATGAGGTTGTGTTGGAGAAAAACCGTAACACTCGTTATATCGATGCTTTCATTAATATCCAACACGCCATTTCCCCTTGGCTGGGGGAGTATTTAGACTGGGAGATGGCACAATAGTTTAGGGCATTGTGTTTTTTATTCATTTTTGAAGCATAGTATATATATATATATATGAAAGTTTCGCAATATATTACAATATCATGACCCTAAAAAAAGATAGATAGTTCGACGCTGATGACAAAACATGGCAGCTGCACGAAGGCACTTATTCATATCGAGTTAGAGCGATCGATATTTCAATGATTTCTACCAAACTGTTGACTCGGGCCACGATAATTGGCGTATAATAAGTTTTGAAATTGGGTTTCTTTCTGCATTAAAATTTGTCTTTTCAAGAAAGAAATTTGTAAGTGCCACCCAAAAACTACTTCGCTATTACTTCACTTTTGTATTTTTTTCGTGGCATCTTTATTTTTATAAGATCAAGAACTAGGGTTTCATTCATAATATTTCAAGTTAAGGTGGTATTACGACAGCCCAGCTCCTACGCTACAATTGTTCCGGCATATTCTGAATGTAACAAATTACACTCATTCGTAAGATTTCCTTGTAAATGGATACTTACAAACCAAGAGTATTGTGGCTACATATTTTATTCTTGGAATTGTGACTTGAGGTACTTACTATGATATATTCTTGGAAGTGAGGTCGTATCGAGGAAACTGAGTAATTTTTCCTTACCTATTCTGGAGTCAAAGACCACTAAAAGTAGCCAACTGTAATTTATAACAAGCTTTTATTTCATATTGTGTTTAATGGACGTCTAGATGTCGAATCTTGCAAGTCAATTTAGACCAGTTGTTCAATTGAGTTCAAATTTTGCACGCCTGTTATGTTCAGATGACAATGCAATATTGTAGTGTCAGCTATGAGCTAGCTGGTCTTTATTTATTTTATTTATTTATTTTTTATTAGGTTCACTGAACTGGATATACACAGGAAAAGTTTAAAACAGGTTAACAATGAAGACCGTACTGTGTAGGTACGTCCTTCTAGGAGTGAACACAGCATGCACAAAAAAATAAGTTGTGTAAAATGAAATAATGAATAGGTAAAGTTGTGTAAGATGACAATATGAAATGACAAAAATATTTTCAAAAAGCTAACATTACAATTATTAAAACTTTTGAGTTTTGAGTGTGAACCGTTAATAAAGTAGAAAAAAAAAAATACTCCAAGTACAAAAGTCTCTTAAAAGAAGAGACTGATGAACCGAAGATGTCGGTATTACTACAAACGTACATCTGATAATGGAGAGGGTGGATCCATTCAACTGTGGAAACAGTGGACTCCTCAGTGACTAACAATAAATTTGATATTTTTACGGTCCAATACATGTCCTTTACAATATGTATCCTCCGTGGGATTCAAATCAACTACAAAATCGTAGAAATAGTACTACGTTAGAAGTAACGCTTAGTAATAACATGCGTCGGCGACGCTTTGGTATTGACATTGACTAAATGCCTGCGGGGTCTGTGCTCTGTGGTCTGTGCCAAAGTTACAAGTTTAAAAAATTCAAATTAAACCTAATATCCTACTAATATTATGAACGCGAAAGTTTGTAAGTATGGATGGATGGATGGATGTTTGTTACTCTTTCACTTTTCTCTTTTGTTACTCTTTACAAACTACTGAATGGATTTTAATAAAACTTTACAATAATATAGCTTATACATCAGAATAACACATAGGCAACAATTTATAAATATATTGTGTGAATGACGATAAGTGTCAAGTAAGTAGGAAAAAAATTTCCGTCTGCGAGCTATTCTGGCGTGCGCTGCCAAAACCACTAGAGTTACACATAATTTACGTAAGTCTTACAAAAAAGCCCGCCACAGTATATAAGTATCTATATCTTATGGATAAGCCATTATGGCCAAAATGTGTATAATCCTGCGCAGACGAAGTCGCGGGCACCAACTAGTAGTATATAAACTTGCTTTTTCGACAATTCAGGTGAATTTGATTTGAGTTGTGGTCTTTTATAAACGCCAATTGCTGCTTACACCGTCACGCAGTACGCCGCGTCACGATGCTTACTATAGAAATGTAATTAACTGTTGTGGACTCTCACAAGCTGATGTCGGCGTATATTGCTATAGTACATTGTGACGCGGCGTAAGGCGTGACGCTGACGAAGTCGATAGCGTTTATCTATAGGAGACACAGAAAATATTTGGATTTGAATTGACTTTGCACCTTTACCGTCTTAACACAAAAGATTTAGACCAGAGTTGAACAGATGAGTCTAAATAATTTCTCCACATATCGACGTCTAATCCTCACTTTGTCTAACTAAATAACAAATTTACAAGTAGAATAATCAGGAGTCCCAAGATTGAGTAAGAGAAAGATAGAAATCGATTTTGTTGAGCGAAATTTTAGAAACATCTGTTTAATCTAATCTTCCACCCACTTGTAAAATTGTAAACCCCTATTCTACTATAGAGAAACAGGACCCAGGGCTAAATGAAAGAATAATAGCTAAACCTAGCCCAAGAGACCTAGAAACATTTTAGGACGAAATTGGCGGCCATTTTTATCTTGGATCAAATAAAAACAAAGTAACGAACCGTTTTGGGCATTGATTAAGCGCAGATACTTTTTAGGGTTCCGTACCGAAATGGTAAAACGGGGCCCTATTACTAAGACTCCGCTGCCCGTCCGTCTGTCTATATAGATGTCTGTCTGTTTGTCACCAGGCTGTATCTAATAAACTGTCATAGTTAGACGGTTAAAAAATTTCACACATGATGTTATTTCTGTTGCCGCTATAACAATAAAGCACTAAAATACAGAATAAGTAAAATAATATTTAGAGGGCTCCCATAATACAACAAACGTGATTTTTTGCCGTTTTTATAGATTTATAGATATTTATAGATTTATAGTTTTTATAGATAGAATGGTACGGAACCTGTTTTGCGCGGTCCGACTCGCACTTGACCGGTTTTTTGCTACACATTACGCTGTGACTAACTACCCATCAGCTTTGCCTGACAGCTTTCTCAATTGTCTGCGATTTTTTCACTATTTTTGAGATAAAAACTTTTAACGAAATATTAATAATACCGCTAGTAAATTACTAACTTCGAAAACAGCATCCCTCAATCAATACCATCTGAAATAGTTACCACATAAAATTTTAAAAATCTTTCACGCCAAATCGTCACTTTTTATCAGGTGAAAGCATGGACTGGACTTGACAAAAGCGTAATACCCGAAAGGGACACGCTTGGCTACAACTCCTATAAATTGGATAAATTTAATACCCGTTATTTAGGCGTGGCTCCAATCATTCGTGCGACATTCTAAAATGTCAGGATCGCTGGCTGGTACCCCTATAAATCGGATAAATTTAATATACGTAATTTAGGTGGTGCTCTAATCAGTCGTGCGACGTTCTAAAATGTCAAGATTGGTTTGCTTGTGCAGCTAAGCAAAAATAAGTGGATACGCTGACTAAGACAAAACATCATCGTACTACCTACTTACTCCATTGTTTATTTGTATATACTTATCTCTTTTCTTCCCCGGATCTTGAGTTAAATGTCATATCTGTTAGATGAATAATCTGAGGTTGCCATCGACACGAAAAAAGGCAGGTAAATGAAACAGCTCGCGACTTGACTAAAGCATCGTAGGATGAAACACTTGGCTTCTTGGAACACCCTGCTGTGGTGCAAGCAATAACAGAGTAGCGAGGATACATGTAAAATGACGTGTTACGTTCACAGAAATAAAACATGAGTCTAGACCTCTAACTATATAGGATTAGCTGCGCCCCGCGGTTTCACCCGCGTATGGATAATATACGATATATCTTTATGAATTGTAGCCTATGTGTTATTCTGATATGTAAGCTACATTATTGTAAAGTTTCATTAAAATCCATTCAGCAGTTTTTACGTGAAAGAGTATCAAACATCCATCCATCCATCCATACTTACAAACTTTCGCGTTTATAATATTAGTAGGATTTCCAGTGTCAAGGGAATTTGCAACTACGAGGACCACGGGAACCAACACTCAGATTCAGGAAAAATACCTGTGGCTCACACTTTGCCTTGTGCGTGCATCATCATCTAATCTGAAAAATCGTGTTCTACCAATAACAGTTGTTCAAACATAACACCACGTCCGATTTATTAGAAACATCCCCCCCTCTCTCTCTCTCTCTCTCTCGTAAAATTCTCGTAAAATTCTCCCCCCCCTCTCTCTCTCTCTCTCTCTCTCATCTCATCTCACATTTTATCTCATTACAATTATCAATTTTGCTCCATGAGATTAAAAATCTGCCTTTTGTACCTATGTATTCTTTAGCGCTAGATCTGTTTTGTCACTTCTCGCTACAGCGACGGGGGCACTGCCGTGCCCCCTGATTAGTTAAACAAGTCGCTTATCGCTTCCATCTTGCACGATATCCAATCTCAAGAAAGCCAGCCAAGATTATGCTTAACGTCGCGACTTCTAACCATTGCGGCAGTTTGTAACACGAATATTCGTATGCTTATATACTTTTGGACATAGAAATTTATTTCTATGCGTTTGGATATTAATTTTATATGTAAGAAAGACAACAAATATTATTGATGCGGCTTTTACCAATCCCAGTAATTAAGTACTCTCTGGGAATGCTAAAAGGAGTTGGGACGAAAAGCTAACTTCACAAGGAGTTGCTGAAAAAATATTGTGCCGCCATTCTCTTTAGGGACCATTTTGGAAGTCTACCTTAACTTATATTACCTTACCTTAACTTGTCTTACCTTATCTTAGCTGCATCCGCACACACAAAAGTCATAAACTTCCTTCTGGTAGAAGCGGCTGAAATTGAGCCAGAACTAAAAAAAGTATGAAGTGTTGCGATCGCACAAGGTTGCTCTTTTAACTGTTTCTTGCTTTAACAAAAGAAAGGATAGAGCTTTGGAGTCACAATAAATGGCAACACGCTTTTTCAACTCCATATTTATTTACGAGTTCCACGTACGTATTTTGCAGTCATATTTTTCACAGTTCTTTGCTATTTTATCAGCAACCTTTTGACACTTCTTTTGAAGTTGTATTCCGTTTGCACAAGCACCTAAGTAAACGAATTTAGCTAGTAAACAATTATCTGTAGTTCGTGCAATGGAAGTTCCACGTACGCGGTCTATAGCTCAAATTCACAGGCTAACTTCGTTCTTATATCATACTAGAAGCGCCTCGCGGTTTCACCCGCGTTAACTACTATCCTGCGGGAACCGTTTTAATTAGTACGGGATAAAAAGTAGCTTATGTTACTCAAGGTGAATGTAGCTTTCCAATGGTGAAAGAATTTTTGAAATCGGGACAGTAGTTTTTGAGTTCATTCATTACAAACATACACACAAAAATACAAATCTTTCCTCTTTATACTCGTAGTAGTAGTGTAGAAGTGTAGACAAGCTGTTGCCCCCGACATCTCCTCTCTTCAGAAAATTATCATATGTCCTACTTCAAGGTCCAGTCTATCTTTGTACCATAATTAATTAGAATTAGTATTATTGCTTGTGCATGGAAAGGTCACAAACAGAGTTGCTTTCGCATTTGTAATATTAGTTAGGATTCTAAATAAAATGGCAGAAAAGGGTTTGTTATTGATAACTATATCTACCTGATATAGCCACGTATTATTGGTAAACTCGCATCCAATAACAGTGACCTCTAGTGAGATGTCTGTTTGCGAATTAGTTTGCGAATCAGGTACTTAGTGTCAGAGAGTGTCAGAGTAGAGTCTCTTACTGTTATGCTTTCTCCCAGGGAAACGCCTGGCAAGTCATTCGTTTTGGTATAAAGTGCAAATATTTTTCAAGCGAAGCGAGTATTTTTTAGAGGGATGTTACTTAGTAGCGAACGGTGCTCCGATTATTGTCGACATGACTCAAATGAAACTGAAAATCAGAAACAAGATCAGCAATCAACTTCATAATGTAGATCCGTGATATACATCACTTACAGGACAGAAAGGAAAGTTGGTTTAATTTATCTGCCCTGAATTTCACAACAAAGGAATTTACACAAAAATACTTCTAATTTTGCAAGTTGATTATCTTGGAGCTCTAAATTATGAATTGACCCCCATTTCCGACAAGGCTACAGTAGGTATAGATATTGTGTCAGGACCATAACTTCCCATAACTTCCCATAACTTCCCAAAGTTGGATTTGTAGGTTTAAGGGACAAGTAAGGTATCCCTAATCCTCCTCACGAGTGAGGAAAGACCAGTGGGCGAATAGTTGATGATGACAATGAAGGAAGGAAAGGCATTTTCAGTTTATTAGTAACTTCCGTGGTATATTTTGATGATGATCCGATTGCAAAACTTCAGGCTACAGATTTGATTCCTGTGCAGGGAGAATTTATATCAGTCAACCACAAGAACTCGATTGCGTATGAGCGTGTTGCAGGTAAAACTGAAGTTCGAAGCATGATATACCAAAAGCATCGGTAGGCCGATGTACCTTATGCATGGGCCACACCTATCGTGATATCCCATTGAATATCCCGTAAATCCCGTTATTTGACGTTCGCCGTAAGTGTAGCCACATAATTGGAATATGGCATTGACATTGCCGTTGAACATCCCGATTTTTTACGTTCGCCTGTTTTTTTATTATGGTTCATTTTGGATTCGGCTGTTGACGATGACGATAGGTGTGGCCCATGCATTGTGCTAAAGAATGACACTACGTAGATTATGCTAAATCTAAAGAACAATTGATTGAACAAAATATTACTCTGATAGCTGACGTCACTACTTCAATCAAAGACGTACAGATGTCTAATTTTTGAATGATTTGAATTGAAGATGACTAATTTTGTCAAGACCGCGTACTGGCTTCCACTGCGGAAACCTCAGACGAATTGCCACCCCCCAGTGAGATTAGAGTTTTTCGAGTGCACTGCCAAGGGAGTCTGCCAACTTGTAATTGAAATAATTCCGGGAATTTGAAAATATTTGCTTCTGTACACAATACCGGAATACCGGGAGTTATTCAAAGAATGCGCGTTCAGGGAGACGGCCCTTGTGTTTGCATAAAAGACTTACAAAGACAGGACCAAAAACAGTTCCTCGGTTTCACGGACTATAATATTAAATAAAGATGCATGCTATAAGGAGATTCATTGAACTAAATATAATTTAGTAAACATTTTGTCCGGCACTTGCTTTTCATACCTTTTAGATCGAAATCTCTAAAACGCAATAGCTTGCTAGATTGCCTAATAGTATAACCTGAATTTGTATTAAATTCCAATGCTTCCTACCCATTTGTTAATTCGCACCCGCATTTCACACCGCTTGCAAAACGCAGGTGCTGTGAACGAAATTCACGCCATACCAATAATGGCCGCCGTAGTCATGCATAATCATTTCAACTCCACCATTCTGACAAATTAATGTGCCAATGGGGAGATTAGATTGCAGTAGTATATATCGACATAGGCAGGGAGCCACTGACTATATAATTACATCATTATCACCCATATATCGGCCTGCTTAGTCCACTCCTGAACCCTCAGATTATTCATCTAATAGATTGACATTTAACTCCGATTATCCGGGGAAGAAAAGAGACAAGTGTACCTATACAAATAGACAAATGAGTAAGTAGGATAGTACGATGATGTTTTGTCTTTGTCGGCGTATGCACTAATTGATTGCTGTGCTGCAGAAGCAAACCAATCTTGACATTTTAGAATGTCGCACGAATGATTGGAGCACCACCTTAATAAATAATGTGTATTAAATGTATCCGATTTATACATTGCAGCATAGGTGTGTCCCTTTCGGGTATACGCTTTTGTTAAGTCTATTGATACTACGTCTATACCTGAACCGGTGTGCGGGGTGTAAGTTTTTGCGACAGATGTACGCGACTTGACAACTTACGCTTTGTATGAGGATCTGTTGATTCATAAACTCGCCGCTACGTCAAAAATCGGGATATTCAACGGCAATGTCAATGCTATATCCCAAATGTGGCTACACTTACGGCGAACGTCAAACAACGGGATTTACGGGATCTCACGGTACATGTGGCCCGTTCAGCATGATATCAAAGGGGGAGTTATGAAATGGTATCACACGTACGTCGATGACGTAGAAAGAGACACCACGTCGCCATCTTGTCCGGAGTGCTGTACCTAGCGTATAGTATATTATTGTACCACGATACGGTCCAGCTGGTCGCAGACTATAGCTGACTGAGGTACGGTTCCGCACGGGCTGGTGACCACGAGATTATACGCGGTCTATCAGTGTTGGAGCCCACTAGCGACTGTAGCCCTACATGTACTAATGTGATGCCTAGGTGGTAACTGGGTTTATTGCTAAGTGAAAGAGTGGATAGGATACTATTGGCTTGAAACTTGAGTCCGGGGTCTTACCACAAAATATTTAAACACGACTTGAACAGATGTTTAAAATTAAAATTTCGTTAAACAAATCGACGTCTAACACGCGCGTTGTCTAATTCAATAACAAATTCACGATTTGTGGAACGTTTAAGACACCATGTGTTCAACTCTTGTTTAAACTTTAGTGGTAAGGCGGGATGTCCACGTGGCCAGCTTTCTTTAACCCCGGCGCAAGCTGACGGTTGATTCTGTGTGTCTGTCTGTGACATGGTAGCTCCCACGGCTGAAACGATTTATATTCGTTTCATTTATTTGAAAAGTAACTTGACTAGTCGATTATGTGATGGTAAGCGCCGCGCAACTCACAACAATTGCAGTGTCACCCAGCACTTTGCATTGCAATATCTTATGTGGCACTGCACTGGTCTGAGCATGAAAAAAATATGTATATAAACAACGCAAAAACCGAAACTAGATCTAAAACCAAAGACAACTTCTGAGGATCTCATTTCACGCGACTGCCCAAAAGGAGGCTTACGTTCTTCGTGTGTGCGCATGTTTTATGTAGGTATTTTCCAGAATAAATGAAATCTTTCTTTCATATATTAAATGTTGGTCTTGCAATACAAATATTGCAATATTACCTAATATTTTTTATTAGCGCCGGGTGCCCCGGGGGATTTTGATTACCGGTCATTTCCCGGAAGGAAGCGGGTAGATTGGGCAACTTTATCATATATTTTGGGCGATTTCGTAAAAATCAGAGACTGGGGTGTATTTTATTTATAAAGTGCCCCTATTATTTGTTTTGGGGGCCAAATCACGTAGGATAAAGGGGGTAAAAGTATAAATACCTACCTTACGATTACTATAAAACCTAGATTAATATAAAACATAATGCAAAACTACAACATTAATTCGTTATTTTTGTTTAGGAATTCATTATTTATCTATGTATTTATTTACAAACAAGATAAAAAGCTTATGCTAACTAAGATAACGATTTAGTACTAACATTTAAGTACAAACTATAAGAATTTAAGGTATCACAAATGATGTCGACTTCTGCGACTTTAACCCTATAAGTGGTGATAGCCTAGTGGGCGAACGTCCGCCTGCCGAAGCAGGAGATGGCTAGTTCAAATCCCAGAGCGGGCACGAACTAATGATTTCTTGTTAAACATCACTCTGTAATTATGACTCGCTTTTCGATGTAGGAAAACATCGTGAAGAAATCAACATGCCTGAGAATTATTTCGGATTGTTATCCACCAATCCAGACCGGGCCTCCGTGGTGGATTATGACCTAATCCTTCTAACCAAAGTGAAGGGAGGCCATTGCCCAGCAGTACCGACAGTACAGGCTGAAATATTTATATAGCTAAAAACCAATTTTAGAAAATCAAGTAATAATTATTAATCAGTCACTCTTCCAGAAACATCATTACTTTCAATAAGAGAAACAGAATCGAATGCTAACAATCAATAGAATAAAGAAGCGATGCGATGTAAAGAAATATTGTTGAACAATTGGCGCAAATCTGAAAAGACGCCGGCACGAAAACGAATCTATTTCTATAGTAGGTATAGACTATAGTAAGTAACGTGTTTTGGCCTCGCACAATTTGTGCTATTTAGTTTTTTGACAGTTATACTTATAAGATGGAATTTTTATATTATGCAAATCAGTCGAGATACAACCATTTAGTTGGTAAAAAAACAGTTTGGCAGGAAATCTATAGAAACCTATGAAATTGAATAGTTTCCACTGATTTGCATACAGAAAAATTCTAACTCGTAAGTATAACTGTCAAAAGTTTTAATGCACAAACTGTGCGAAGCCAAATCACAATAGAGTAGTACAGAAAACTTTTAACTGTATGTAGGTATATCAAATAGAAACCACCAATGTATCTACTGGGTAGTTAGTAGTGGTTAAAACTGAGAATACATAGACGTTCTGTATAGTTAGCAAAGTGATGACGACGCTCTATCAACATAATATTACTAACACATAGACTTACTTGTAACCGACTTATAATAAAGTTAAAACTTTAAAAGGACCAACAAAGATTTTTTTTAACCTTTTGGAACGTAATTGATATCGGGAGATTTTTTAAAATTTTAAGTTAAAAAATTATTGCATACATTTCTAACGGCCGAAATTAATATTGTATCTCCTATTAAGATTGAAAATAAGATTGAAATCGATCTTGGATTGCTGCCTATCGTTCGATCGATTTTCAATCTGCGTGCCTTCATAAACCAATCCACGGATCGGTTATTGGCACGTTTGACCCTAAAAATGGATTGTGATATCAATCCCAGATAGCAATATTTGGATTGGCTTGATTATTAATTTCGGCCGTAAGTGATCCATGCAGGTTCCGATCTGCGTCGACGAATGCGGTATTGAAAGCGATAAATAACGCCATAGTTTGTTTCTGACGGTGATTTAGTGCCCAAAGACAACTCTAGGAAAATTCCTATACCTACCAGTTTTAGGAGATCCACTCCTTTGTTTTATTGGTAGCTGTTAGATCGACGGATTATACAAATCCATGTTTTATGGGGAAATAGACTGTATTACGAGTGCCCTGGAGTGGAATTTCCTAATAAAACATAACCTGTACGACACTAATTGATAGACAGTACCTATCTGTCTTGGTAAATTTCGTATTTCAAATGTAATATCTTTTTCCCGTAGTTTAATAATTCCCGTTTTCCCATAGGAACTGCATTTTCCGGGGTAAAAAAGGGTTACTAAAAGATTTTGCAGTATCTGATCAGTTCGGAGTAGGTATTATTTGACTGATCGTATTAGCATTGCAAGTCAACTGGCAATGCCGTGACCATGTTGGGCACTGCCAACTGGTAGTGTATTAAAACATGGCTTACCTATCTGTAATGGTTAGGAGGTCATCCAACTGTAGGTATATATTAGTTGGTAAAAATTCCAAATTTCCCAAATATCGGAAAGACTGCCTTATTAGTATAAGTAATAAGAATTAAAATCCTTCCCCACAACTTCCGATAGGTACCGACAGTCCCACGAGATGGCGCCACTGTAACAGGTGCATTAACCTAATTAGGAAGGCAAATACGATGATTTGGACGAGTTTTAAGCCACTATCACACAGGCACGATATATTTGGGTGACATAATC